>OY992537.1:41249876-42744289 GCA_963921195.1 Pegoplata infirma
AGTGTATACTGTACAACCAGCCCTTGTTGTTTAAAGTATGAAAAAGACAGAAAATATCCTTGATTCGATTGCCTACTGGTGTAGTGATGTTGATAGAAATTAAATTTTAAGAAAAACAATTACCGTTAAAAAACAATCCAACATTTAAAATCCTAATGATGATAACACTTTTTAGAAATTTAATTTTTTATACATTTTTCAACTTAAACCTTTATAAACATTTTTTGTTGAGAAAATTTAAAGAATTTAAAAATTTTTGCGTAAAATACAATGTACTACACTCACAAAAAAAAACCTTGTAAAATTACAAGAAAAACTTGTAACTTTTTTTTTCGCTACCTCCTATTTCACAAAAATTTCTATTAATTTTACAAGCTTTTAACCAAGAATTTTGTAATTTTAATAGGTTTTTACCAATAAAAGTGTAAATTTACAAATTTTTTGACACGATAAAATTTACTGAGGTTTCGTAATTTTACTAAATTTTTTGCTACCTCATATTTTACGAGAATTCCAAGTAATTTTACAAGCTTTTTACCAATAATTTTGTAATTTTACAAGCTTTTTACCAATAAAATTGTAAATTTACAGTTTTTCGGCGCAATTAAAATTACAAGCAATTCTCGTGAATTTACTTGATCTTTTTTGTAAAATTATCTTGAAAAACTTGTAAAATTACAAAAAAAATGCAAAATTACAAAAAAATGCCTGCGAATTTTGTACTCTTGCTCAAAACATTAAATCATTATAATGTTTTGCGGAAGATTTGGGTGTACTTGCCAAAGCAAAGTTTTTTTAGAAAAAATAATGTTATATTATTATGCTATTCCATGCAAAACGAATTTAAATATCAGTCGAGGACCCCATTGAAAAACCAAAAGAGCTGTACATTTCGTAAGTGAGTGCAAAAAAGTGTTTTTACATTTTGGAGAGTATAAAAGATTCGGCACCAATATAACACTCTCACTTGTTTTATGTACATTTGATAATCAAATGGAAAATTTGTATGCGAAAAGCTTAGACTCGGTGAAAAAGTAGTTTTGGTAAACAAAAAATTATTTTTTTTTTACGAAAATGATGTTAAAAAAAATTTAATGAACCCAAAATTTTTGGTGAAAAAAATTTTGATAAAAAAAAGTTTTTGGTGAATTTTTTTGATGAAAAGAAAAATTTTTTGATATAAAAAAAAATGATGAAAAAAACTTTGATAAAAAAATTTGATGAAAAAAAAGCAGGGACATAACGGTTACAATTTATATTTAAAAAAATTACTTACTTTTAAATACTTTAAAATTTTTATATTTCAACAAAAATCAAACAGTTTGTTAATGATTTTTATTTTAAAATTTAAAATATTCAATCAATATTTTGATTTTTATTATTTGAAATATAATAACGGTTATTTTATAATCAAATATAAAAATCAAAATAAATATATTTATTTGACTTTCAAATAAATAAAATAAAATTTTAACAAAATTAAAAATATGTACATATGTTTGTATGTGAAGCGAAATTTGGTTAACAAAAGATATTTTAAAGCATCCGCAAATAGTCTTTAAGAAAATTGACGATGGCCATTAAGGAGCTGATTGTGAAATAAAATTTTGAATAGAAGTTGAAGATAAACAGCGCGCAAAGAAATTACGTTTTTGGTCAAAATTCTTCTGATTTGTTTTGTTAAATTTGCTTAAAGCTTCGCGTACTTTATGGACAAAATATTATAATAATTCTTAAACCGCGATTTTGGTCCACAGTTGTTGCTTTCTGTAATAAATGCTTGTTCGACTAAAATTTTAAAAATCTTGTGTAGACAATGGCAAAATATTTTATGATCCTAAAACAGCGATTTTGATAATATTTTTCCCTAAATCAGCATTATGGACAAAATGGCCATGTTACTTTTCTCAATGATTATTTCCGGATGCTTCGTTTTTGAATGTCTATTAATATGATATGTCTTGAAAATATACATAGAAATCTTGTATAGATTACAAAAAAAAATATTTAAGAATCCTGAAGCATGCGATTTTGGTCCAAATATTCTAATCAGAATTTTGGACCAAAATTTGTATTTTTAATTTGCCACATTTTGCCTAAAATCAGCATTTAATGGCCAACGTCCAGAATATCTTTTGATATAATAGGGCTTTGCAAATCTTGTAGATATTATGGAAAAGGCTAAAAAGTTTTCAATAAAATCCTCACATTTAATAATCACATATGTATAATGTGCATTGCATGCACATTTTAGTTTGTAAAATATATGTATGTATCTACAAAATTGATTGAATAAATTAAAAATCGAAATAAAAGTTATTTCTTGATTAAATAAACAAATCAAAAAATAACTTTTATTTTTAGGTTGAAAATAAAAATCCAAATATTAACCGAAAAGTTTGAATAAAAAAATAAAAATTAATTTAAAGAAATCTTTGCAAATTTTTGTTAATTTTTAACTAAAATTTGTCTTCATATATTTGCTGTTACATAATTAACACACTTTTTTTAATTTTTTTGGTTGATTTTTATGAAATCATAACGGTTATTTTTGGTCCCTGAAAAAAAGACAAAAAAAAAAATATGATAAAAAAAATTTATGAAAAAAAAAAAAATTTTGATAAAAAAAAAAAATTTGATGAAAAAAAAATAATGAAAAATAAAATTATGAAAAAACAAAAACAAAATTGATGAAAAAAAAATTAATGAAAAAAAAATTGATGAAAAAAAATTGATGAAAAAAAAAAAAAATTGGTAAAAAAAAATTGATAAAAAAAATTTTATGAAAAAAAAAAAATTGATGAAAAAAAAGTTTGATGAAAAAAAAAAAAATAAATTATGAAAAAAAAAAAAAATTTTGATGAAAAAAAAAATTTTGATAAAAAAAAAAAATTTTTGATGAAAAAAGTAAGAAGTGGCCATAGTCCCCATTACCAGGCGTGGATTCAGCTCTTAGGTTTGGGGGGGGGGGGACTTTTTTTTTTAATGACTTTGAATTATTTCTTAATGCTTTTTATTTTTACACTCAAAAAATTACGACGGTAGAGTTAAAACAACTACATTTGTTGTTTTTTAGGCGTCAACTACATTTTACGGTAAAATCAACGAAAACAACAAAAAACAACTCCACATAACAGTTGTTTTTACTGTAACTCAAATTGTCGGAATTTTTTATTAACAAAAAAACTTTTAGACGTAAAAATTTAAAAATTTTTTTGGTAATAATTCCTGCTGCATTGACACTTCGTTCAACACATCAGTTTTTCTAGTTTTTTATAGACTAAAAACAACTACATAAAACAACTGTTGCTACAACGTAGTAATTTTTAGTATTTATTTTTTAAAACGACTACAAAAAATAGTTGTTTGAGATTTTGCATACAAAAACAACTGAAATTGTAGTTGAAAACAACAACTACTACTTACTACACCCATGCGCGGGTACAAGGGGGGGGAAAAAGGGGAAATTTCCCCCCCCAGACCAAATTTCGAAAAGAAAAAAAAAAGGAAAAAAAGAAAAAAAGAAGAAAAAAAAAAGAAAAAAGAGAGAAAAGAAAAGAAAAAGAAGAAAAAAAGAAAGTAGGAAATTTTCTAAAAAAATTTTGAAGTCCAAAAATTTTTCATAGAAAAAAATCTGAAAATTTTAAAATGGAAAATTTTTTAAGGAAAAGTGAATCAATCTGAAAATTTTCTGTGAAAAATATCTGTCAATCTTATTATGAATTTTTGCATAAACAAATTACTTAGAATATGCTTTTTTTGTTTAGAAAAATGTTACAGGATCTTAATTTGGTTTATATAAAAAGTGTTCTACATAGCAATAAAAAAAATATCATAAAATCTTAAAAATGTTGATAGTCGAAGATTTGTAAAACTATTTAAAAATTTTTTTCTAAAGAATAAACTCTTTCTAAATAACAAATTTTCAGAATCTGAGACCTTTTTTAAGTGAAAAAGGTCTCAAAACTTATTTATAGGAAAAAGATCGCAGAAGAATTTTTCTATGGGAAAAAAAGTCTCAGAATTTCAGAATTTGAGATCTTTTTAAGTGAAAAAGGTCTCAAAACTTATTTATAGGAAAAAGGTCGCAGAAGAATTTTTCTATGGAAAAAAGTCTCAGAATTTCTGAATTTGAGATTTTTTTTTAAGGAAAAATGTGTCAGAATCTGATTCTTTTTTAAGAAGAAAAAGGTCTCAAAGTCTGAGACTTTTTATTGTTGAAAAATAGTCTCAGAAGTTGAAACTAATTGAATTGGTAGAAGGTCGCAGAATCTGAGACTTTTTCAACGGGAAAAAGGTTTTAGAATCTAAGACTTTTTTATAGGAATAAGGTCTTATAATCTTAGAAAAATGTCTCAGAATCTTAGGCTTTTTCTATAGGAAACAGGTCTCAGAATCTGTGACCTTTCGATAGGAAAAAGGTCTTAAAGTCTGAGACGTTTTGTATAGGAAGAACATTTCCGAATCTATGACTTTTTCTATAGGAAAGTGTCTTAGATTTCAGAATCAGAAAAAGGTCTCAGAATCTGTCACTTCTTCTTTAGAGAAAAAGTGCCAGAATTTTAAACTTTCTATATAAGAAAAAGCTCTCAGAATCTGAGACTTTTGCTTTAGGAAAAATGTGTGAGAATCTGAGCCTTATTCTTTAGGAAATAGATCTCAGAATTTGAAACTTTTTCTTTAGGAAAAAGGTTTTAGAATCTGAGACTTTTTCTATTGGAAAAAGGTCAAAGAATCTAAGACTTTTTCTATAGAAAAAAGGTCTCAGAATCTAAAATTTTTTCAGTACGAAACAAATCTAATAATTAGAGACCTCTCTATAGGAAAATGTCTCAGTAATGCTTTATAATATGAGACTTTTTCTATAGTAAAATGTCTCAGAATCTGAGACTTTTTCTGTGGAAGAAAATTCTTAGAATCTAAAAATTTTTCTATACGAAAAAAGTTTTAGATTCTGAGACATTTTTCGTTAAGAAGAAGTCTTATATTCTGAGACATGTACCCTATAAAAAAACAATTTCACGAAAAATTTCTGAAAATCTGATATTTTCTATGTAGAAAGAATTTCTTCTATTAAATTCTCAGATTTAGACTCTTCTTATGTATACGAAAAATATACAATTTTCTTTTAAATTTCTTTTAAAAATCCGAAAATTTTTCTATACGAAAATAGTCTCAGATTCTGAGACATTTAGTCTTATATTCTGAGATATTTTCCCCATAAAAAATAAATTTTTCACGAAAAATTTCTCAACATCTGATGTTTTCTATGTAGCGAGTATTTCTTCTATCAAAAAATTCTCTTCTTATGTATACGAAAAATATAAAATTTTCTTTTAAAAAAATTAAAAAAAATGGATCTAAACGAAATATGATCATGAAAGACAAACCTTATTCGGCAAGAACTAATAAATTTGATGATTTTATAGCTTTCCCATCACTTTTTTTTTTGTAAAAAAAACGTATCCCTGTTTTTGCTTGTCAACAAAGAGAATTTATGATTTTTTTTTCGAAGTAAAAAAAATTTTTCCCCCCCCAGACCCAAAAGCTGTACCCGCCACTGACTACACCAATGACCGTCATGTAGTAACTGCAATACTTTTCTAAGTGTACCTTCTGTTTATTTTGATTTTTTCTACACTCAAAATAATCACTCTGTTAAATTACAGAGATACTCTGCTGAGCCAGCAGAAAATACCATAGATTTCCAACCAGCAAGATTTTTTGTTATTTTACGAAGAAAACTCTGTAAAATGATTTCGATAAAAAAAAACTGTAAATTTACAGAATTATCTGTAAAATATTGATAAAACCGAAAATAATTTCACCAAAAAAACTCCGTAAATTAACAGAGTTTTAGTTAAATGCATTTAATGACTACAAAATTTTACAAAAAAAACTCTGTAAATTTACAAAGTTTTAGTTAAATCCATTTTATAAGTAAAACTTCTCTGATTCAAAAATATTAATTAAAATTAAATTAATTAAAATTAAAATTTTGTTCAATTTCCAGCTTTTTTTATTTTTGTGAAAATTACAAGTTTTTAATGAGTAACTCCGATTTTACAAAATTTTGTTTTTCGGTCACAAGAAAATACAAAGATTTTTCTTAAAATCTGTATTTCGACAGATAACTTTGTCAAATATCTGTCGAATTGAGATTACAGTCATTTTACAGAGTATTTAACAGAGTTATTATTTTGAGTGTATAAAAAAGGTTCTAAAGCATTTTTCTGACAGTAAAAGATCCAGATTCTGAAATATTTTTCCAATGAAAAATACATACATAAGATTTCAAACATTATTATTATAAAAAAGTTTCCAGATTTTGAAATTGAGAAAGTTTATGAATCTGACACATTGTAGAAAAATTGCTACATTCTGAGTCATTTCGCTAAAGAAAAGCTTTTAGAATTTATTAAATTCTTGCTATAGAAAAACTTTCAGATTTTGATACACTTTCATGTCGATAATACTTAGATATTAAGGTAATTTTCAACCGAAAAATTCATATTTATATTTAGAAAAATTCTCAGATGTAGTGACTTTTTCCCAATAGAAAACTTCTTTGGTTCTGAAATATTTTTTTCTACTCTATTTTTCTACAGAAAAAGTCTAATTGTAAGATACCGAAACATTCTTTCTAAACCAAAATTTTCAAAACTATTCATCTAAATGTATAAACACCTTGTATACCGTGTATATTTGGTACACTGAAAGAATTATTGTTCCTAATATGTATGAACAATTTCATTAAACCAAATTCATAGAATCTATGAGACAATTCATTGGCTGAATGAATATTCATTAGTATTGTGAAATATTTCATAGAATTTTATTAAAAGATTTTGTTAAATTCATAGAAAACAAGTAAGAGTGTTAAATTCGGCTGTGCCGAATCCTTTATACCCTCCAACACGTTTAAATTAAAAAAAAAATCGCAGGGGCGTCTTTTTTGATGGGGGGGTCGGTAAAGTTGGTGGGGGCACCTGTACCCCCACTTTATATGTTAACAAATTATTTGTTTATGATATTTGCGCTTAATTTATAAATTTTGATCGTTATTTTTAATTGATATCTATAACCACGCCCCCAAAGGGGGCGGCCTGAAAAAATAGAATTTCCTAACCCCCTTGGTCCAAGCGCAGGTCTATGTACATAATATGGCATACAAATGTTACATTTGTTGAGCAAAAATTAGAAAAAACTCGTAAAAATATCGTATTTTTCAGGGGTCGCTTTAGTTCTTCAAGGGGGAACTTTTTTCTCCCTGGTCCGATTGCCCATCTTCGAACTTAATCTTACCTCTAACATAAGAGATATTCTTGCCCAATTTCAGGGCTCTAGCTCTTTTGGTTTGGACTGCATCGTTATTTCTACAGACGGACGGACATCGCTAGAATGTCTTAGATTCTATCATGGATCAATAGTATATATACTTTGTGGGGTCCCCGTCCGATATTTGGATATGTTACACACGGAATGACAAAGTGAGTATACCCCCATACTGTGATTGGAGAGTATAAAAATATCATCAATAAGCCTTTTAATTTTTTTAATAATTAAAATAATGTTACTATAATTAAAAAAATTGAATAAATATATTAAAAAAACAAACATAAAAAATGTTACAAAAAATAATTGCTGCCCTAGTGGCATTCGATTCCAAGACCTACCGGCTGTGAAAATGATTGTCGACGCCTTAGCTATCAGCGCCACCACTCAAAATCAAAATGGGCCTCGAAAAGCCCAGTTGAACATCCTAGGGTTAAAAATAGAAAATTGTAACTAAATAATATAACAAAAAAAATAAATAAAAATGAAATAATAAAATAAATAAAAATTAAATAATAAAATAAATAAAAATAGAATTAAAAATATTTTTTTTTCATAGCCTATGAACTTTTTCATAGATTTCTGGTTTCTATGAATTTGTTTTATAGAATCTATGAACGGCATCATTGGCTGACTTCTAATGACTTTTTTCATAGAACCAATGTACGTTTTCATAGCCGTAATGAACAAAATTCTTTCAGTGTATGTTTATACTAGAGATGGGCGCGTGAGTGATTTTTGACCCACACTCACTCATGCTCACGACAGAAATTTTTGAATCACGCACACTCACTCACGAGCATTATTTTTCTACTCACACTCACTCACAATCACGTGAGTAAATATAATACAACTCACACTCACGTGCACTCACGCAAGCTTCACTCACACTCACGTTGACTCACACTAACGAAACTTTTATTTTATACAAAAAAAAATTAAAAAACTAAAATTTCAAAAATCTTTCAAAATTTTCAGCAAAATTTTAAAGTCTGTGAAATTTGACATTTTTTTTGCTTTTTTCAGGACGAAATCTTAAGTTAAGCCAAATTATACAATTTCTTGCTACTTTTATTGGTATGAAAGGGAATATGAATAGAAAATAAATCACGCAAACTCACGCAAAAAAATCGACTCACGCACACTCACTCACGCAAAAATCTTACTCACGCACACTCACTCACGCAATTTTTTTCTCCACTCAAACTCACTCACAATCACGTGAGTAAAATTGAATTCAGTCACACTCACGCGTGATCACGCGTGAATCATGTGAATCACGCTCTAATCTGCTCATGTGCCCATCTCTAGTTTATACAATTTATGTCAAACTCCATTTATACAAAATTAAGCTTGGTAAGTTTACACAGTATACGAGGCTTATACGAGCTTAAATAAATACAGCCAAAGACTTTAATTTCCTAGATTCTGAGAAATTTTTCTAAAGAAAAAGTATAGTTTTCTTAATCACTTTTTTCGAAATGTTTAAGATTCTCAAACATTTTCTGAGACATATTTCCTATTGAAAAGTTTGAAAATCTAACAAATTTTTCCTATATAAAATCTAAGATTTTAAGACATTTTCCTATAAAAAACGTCTCAGATTCAGCGACATTTTTCCTACAGAAAAACTGTCATATTCGGAACATCAGACGTTTTCCTAAAGAAAAAGAATTCGATTCTGAGACATTTTTCAAATAGAAAAAAATCTCTGAATCTGAGACATTTTCACAGATTCTGGGATATTTTTCCTAAAAGTCTCAGAAGTCTAAGACATTTATTCAGTTTCAAATCCCCATTGGGATTATGACCTTTTTGGAAATGGTCATAGTCCCCATAACTAATATGGGGATTATGACCTTGATGTACTTGGTCACAATCCCAATTTCCGTTATGGGGATAAGGTCCTGCCACCCGTTTTTATTTTGTGGAGGGTATCAATATATTCGGCATGGCCGAATTTAACTTTTTACTTATTATACCCTAAGCCACTCATGATGTTTGTTACAACCTGAAACTACCTTTAAATAAACCTGTCAACTCAGAATCACCTTTTAATTTATCGATGTCCGTCCATCTCTCCGTTTGTCCGTTTTTTTTAAATGTTAATTATTTTAAGGATTAACGATAATTTTGGGATCTTTCCAATTGTTGAAGTAATTGAGAATATGAAAATTTTGTATTTGCACTTCAACAATTTTACCACAATTTTCTAAAGGATATAAATAGGAAATTCCCGAAGTGATTGTCAATTCAATCCTGAAAATTACCAAATTTTTGAGAGCAGAAATTCTGTGAGTATTTGTTGAGAGAATATCCCAACAGAGAAAGAAGAGTAAACATAAGTACTTGTAGTAGTAATTCATTACCGAGAAAATAAATGACCTCGAACTAGAATTAAACTCCTTTTTATTATACAATTAAAAGGTCGTATAAATAACTAATTTTTTTATTATTTTTAATAAATTTTTTTTTTTAAATAAATTTTAAAGCTTGATTGTAAATTTACTTTTAATTTGTGTTGAAAAAAATATTGGGCAAAAACAAAGTACTTTTTAGTCTGCAAAGTGTTTTTCTGTTGGTGTTTGTGGCCGCCTGTCCGTCCTTCCATTTGTCTGTGTATGTTATGAGTAAGTGTTAGGTGGTAAAAAAACAAGGTACTTGCAAATGTTTTCATAGTCTACGAGTAACGAGTTGCATATTGCCAAAAATGTTATCTTAAACAGTTTGAGAGTTTTTTTGTTGGAAATTTATTTTTTGCTGGTATAGAATGAGCTCTCCTGACGTCAATAAGTCTGGTGCCTTTCGGTCTATACCATAATCGTTTAAAAACACGTTCTATGAAAGAATGCAAAAAACCAAAATTTACTTTAATATTGTAAGGGATGTTCAGGGTACGGTTAAAAGGGAAAGGAATTCAATATTATTGTTTATCTTACAGAGCTTATGATTATTCAAGTTTATTCGATTTTAACAAGTTTTAAACTTGAATGTATATTTCTTTAAAATAAAAAAAAATTAACCAACAAATTTATTTTCCATTCTTATTTTGAATGTCTGTTATTTCATGACTTTATGTTGTGGCTTTTTTCCTCTCCAAAAGTTTCGTGTTTATTTATAATTTATCACTAAAATTTTGTGTTTTGTAGCAATAACCTTTAAATTTTAGTTCTATTGAGATCTTTTTATAACTTTTGAACCATAAAATATTTATGATTTTGTTTATTTTCATTATATACATATGAAAATTTATATAATAATATTGTACTTTTGACTGTGGCAACATTCATAAATTTAAATTTATTTTAGATCATTTTGGGTATTTCTGTTTTGTTTTATTTATATTTTTTTCTGTTTCGTTTGTAAATGTGAAGGTCATTTTATGTGTATCTGTGGTTTTTGCCATACTTACAATGGCTCTTTTGGTTTTGTTTTGTTCTATTAAAATATTATTTATGTATTTGACCTCAATTTATTACAGTCAATGGGTATATAGTTTGTGTTTATATATTTATTTATATAAATTTTTTGTTTATATAAATATTTTTAATAACCATTATTTTTAAATATTTAAATTGTGCAGAGTTTATGGTTAAAATTAAATTTAGCATTTTTATTTATTTTTTTTTTTTTTAATTTTCAATTAAATTTTAGTATTAAAATATTATCCAAAAAAAGGCGTCTGGATTCTGGACCAGTGCATACTGTGGTTGGTGGATATACAAATATTTGACAAGGGCGTTTTGGAAGGGGTAGTGCCGTCCGGAAGGTGAGGTAAATCTTTGCCTTTACGATTTATAAACTTACAAAAGTTTTTAGCAGACACGTTTTAGGGCACAGAAAAAAATATCGTAGACTTTTTTTCAAAAAAAACATAAACACCGTCCGACAGCCAATATTAAACATGAACCGGATAATATACGTCTGAAACTATAGATCAAATAGAGTAAAACTGTATTCACAGTTTTTCATTTCGTGATCCTTCAAAGTTTTAAAGGGTACATTTTGTAAAATATTTCTGAAATATTTGTATTTGTGATAGGATGCCACTGGTGATAGTAAATGAAAGAGGGGGATCTTCCCTAATTTTTCCATTTTTTATTTTGCCATTTCATGATGTTAAACTGATGTTAATAAAGTCGTTGAAAATTTTATCAAAATATTTTGTTGAAAATTTTGAATGATTTGAAGGATACATTTTTCAAAGGACGTAACTAACAGCGTTGCCAGAATTTGAAAACAAATAAAGCTAGATTTTTCAATAAACCCGCTAAAAAAAGTTAAAACAATTGAAAAAAGCTAAAAAAAATAACGCTAAATTTTTTTAATTAATTTAAATTAGCTTTTTCTTCGATTTTAGGGACTTAGGAATCTGTCATTCCTTCTATAGCATGTTTGGGACTTAAATTATGCTTATTAATTAACAAAATATTAAACTATAAACAATTTAAAAAAAAATTATGTTCTCGAAAATTTCCGAAAAGTACATATTAATAAAGATAAAAAATAATACAATCAAGAAAATCTTTAACATTAACAAATTCAAAGTGTATTTTAGAAGTTTCAAAACGTTGTGAACAAATTTCAAAATAAGTCAAAGAAATTTTCAAATACAATTTAGATTTTTTTTTGGGATTTTTTCAATTGCTTCAGAATTTTTTCGCAAAATGTATTTCGAATTGTTTAAACTACATTTTCAAATTAAGTTTAGAAATTTGGGAAAAATTAGAAGTGGAAATTTCTTTAATACATTCGAAGATTTCTGAATATTTAGAAATTCAGTTTGTAAATACATCAATATTATTCCTAACAATTTTTCAGGAAATACAAACAACAGCGACGTATCCAGGAATTTGAAAAGGGGGGGGGGGCACAACTTCCAAAATTGTTTGCCATCGCCTATTTATATTTAGTTTTAACTAGAAGTACATGAAAAGTAATTGAAAGGGGGGGGGGGGGCACGTGCCCCCTGTGCCCACCCCCTGTATACGTGTGTTCAGAAAAATAGGAGAAAAATATGAGTATCCTCGTAAAAATTTAGAAAGGTATATCTTCGAAAATAAAACGAGTAATTTAAGCAAATAAAAAGTGCGTTGTAGATAATTGCTTAAACTTTAATTTAAATTAATTCCAGCCATATTGGGAAATAAAAAATTTACTTTTTTCACAAAAAAATGCCAAAAATACGTGTTTTTATACAATGCGGGAAGGTCTTGGATTTTTTACCTGGTAGGTAGAAAAATTATTTGATTACTGAAAATTAACTATAAGGCTAATGCTAAAAATCCAAAATTGTGTATTTGAAATAAATCGACTCGTAAGTATTTTTTAAAAAAATC
This sequence comes from Pegoplata infirma, assembly GCA_963921195.1. NCBI lineage: Eukaryota > Metazoa > Arthropoda > Insecta > Diptera > Anthomyiidae > Pegoplata > Pegoplata infirma. The sequence goes on from OY992537.1 coordinate 41,262,551, forward strand.
CAAAAAAAAGTATTCCCAAAATTTCATTTTGCAGTTACATGGGTCATCTCATTTATTTTTTACCCAATCTGGATGGGATTAATTTTAAATTAAAGCTTGCGACATTTTCTACGATGCACTTTTTATCTACTAAAAATATTCGTATTCGTTTTCGTTTCAAAGATATGAATTTTAATGTTCGATACGCACTCCTATTTTTCTCCTATTATTTTAAACACAACTGCATAAAAAAAATTAGATACATTTCAGAAACCTGCATTTATATTTTAAAAATTTCCAATTTGATTTTACAAAAAACTAAATATGTTTTAGAAAATTCTTTATATGTTCCAAAATTTAATTTTCTCAAATTTACGTATATTTAAGAAATTTCCAAATACATTTTAAAAATTTTTATTCAAGTTTTCAAAATTTTAATTTACTTATAAGAATTCTGAAAAAAAAAAAATTAAAAAAACTTTTTTTTTGTAAATTTTCTATTTTTTTTTTTTTAAATTTCCAAGTCCCGGACAAAATTTTTTTCTTACTAAAAAATATTAAAAAAAAAAATTGGCAAAATTTTGAAAAATTTATTACGAGGATTCTAGTTAATTTACAAAAAAACAGTTATTTTACAAAAATGATTTTATTACGAGAATTTATGTTGTTTAACAAAAAAAAATTTTTGTAAATTTACCATTTTAGTTTGTTAATTTACCATTTTTTTAAACATATTTACCATTTTTCTTGTAAGTTTACCATTTTTTTTCCCCGGTTTTAAAACAACATTTTTACCAATAAAATTGGTTATTTTAACAATTTTTGGCGCATTCCATTTTACGAGGAAATCCTCGTAATTTTACGAGAATTTTACCTACCTCATATTTTACGAGAACAGCCTCGTAAAATCTCAAGATTTTTTTGGTAACTTTACAAGGTTTTTGTTGAGTGTATAAAAAGTACCAAAGGTATACTTTTTTTATCTATTTTACTCCCTTTAAAAACGGAATTTCCAAAAAGTACTTTTTCAGAATACTAAACTTCAAGTTTTAGGGCATTAAACTTCAAGTTTTAGGGCATTATTTCAGAAAACTTAAAAAGTAACATCGGAATTTCCAAAAAGTACATATTTCAAAATATTTTTTTTTCATTTAAGAATCCTACATTCCAAATTTCATTCCATTTCCGGAAATTTCAAAAAGTACTTTATCCAGATTATTTTTTCACCGAAGGTCCTACATTCAAAATTTTAAGTTTCTAGATCCATAATTTTAGGATATATAAAAAGTACCAAAATTTTAGTTTTTTATACCTCTTAGAAACGGAATTTCTGTAAAGTACTTTTTCGGTATCCAACTTTCCAAATTTCAAGTTTTTAGACCATTATTTGAGAAAATATAAAAAGTAGAAACGGATTTTTTTAAAAGAACCTACATTTTTCATAATGTTTTTTACTGAAGGATCCAATATTCCTAATTTCAAGTTCCTACGACCAAAAAGTATTTTTTCCAGATTTTTGTTTACCTAAGGATCCTACATTCCGAATTTCAAGTTTCTGCTGCCATTATTTCAGGATATATAAAAAGTACCATAAGGAAACTTTTTTTACCTTTTTTACCTACCTAAAAATCGGAATTTCCGAAAAGTACCATTTCTTTTTTTTCACCGAAGAATCCTACATTCCAAATTTCAAGTGGGTATGACATTATTTCAGGATATATAAAAAGTACCAAAATATAATGTTTTCCCCCATTCACGACCCTTAGAAATGGAATTTTCAAAAAGTAATTTTTCCAGAAATTTTTTCAATACCCAGCAAACAAGCAGACTCATTTAAGACTCCAAAATGGGCTCAAAAAATATAACATAAATTTCAAATTATTGTATGAAAGTGGTTCATCCAAAAGAGCCCTCATTTTAGTTCCCAAAATGACTCCAAAAAAAGATTCAAAAAGGGGAAATTTGGAGTCTTTTTGGACTCTTTTTGAAAAGTGTGGTGCAATTTTTGCTTTTTTTTTTTTTTTTGTTATATAAAAGAAAAAATGCGTACATCTTGAGATCAGATCTGTTTATTTAAAAATCGTTTTAATGGTTCACAACACTTCTAAATTAAAACAAAATACAATATACATTAGGGATATAACTATTTGCACATTTTTGCAAATATCAAAAAGGACCTATCATAGTGAGAAAGTACATGAAAAATCAATAAAAAATGTATGTTCTTATTTTCGCGAATGTTAAAAAAGGTTCGGCACCGATCGCGATGAAGTTTTCGCTAATATTATTTTTGTATTATTCAGGCAACCCATATATCTAATGCTAAAAATCATACGCTAATTTTTTCTTGTTTTATTTCTGTTGCAAAACGGTGAAAAGTCAAAAAAACGTTGGAAGAGAAGGATTCCCACCAATAAAATCTAAAAAAAAAAAATTTAGGTGTTTTAAAAATTGCAATCGGTGCCGAAGGTTTTTGGACCAAAATGACCCCGGATATCGTTTTTTTTATCTGTATAACATTGCCCATACCGTTATGATAGGTTCTTATTTTGGTTATACCCCTAATATACATACAGAAATGCAAAAATATAAAAATTACAACAAATTTCTTATTTTCTCTTCTCTGCACAACAATCCTTTGGCTGTCCCACGTTCTTCGATCTTAAAACATGTATTCATTAGAAAAATTCTCCTTTTTTAGTGGTTTTTATGTACATAAAGCGTCGTTTTACAAAATTATTTTCTGACTTTATTTATTTTGATAGAAAAAAAAATATTTCTTGACTCCAAAACAAAAATTTATTTGAGTATTTTTGGATGGATCGAAAAATATTACAATTTTAAACCTTTTAGGAGTCAATTTGAAATATTTTTTTTACGAAACAATTTCCTTCATGTTTTAGGTTCCTTTTGGACTCCAAAAAGATGGTTTTATATTGAATCCAAAAATTGAGTGTTTTTGGAAAACAAATTTGAAAACTAAAATAAAATGTTTCATTTTTGAATCTTTTTTGACTCCGAAAAATGAGGGTTCCAAAAATATTTATTATTAAGATTCATTTAGGAGTCTTTCATTTTGAGCACTCCGAATTTTGTTAGCTGGGTAAAGAATTTTACATTCCAAATATAAAGTTCCTATGACCATTATTTAGAAATATAAAAAGTACAAAAAGTATGCTAGCCCCCCCTTTGGAAAAGTACTTTTTGCAGAATATTTTTTTCACCGACGGATACTACCTTACAAATTTAAATTTTATAAGACCATTATTTCAGGAAATAAAAAAAATGTACCAAAAGTAGACTTTTTAACCCTTTCACCCCCTTAGAGTCAAAATTGAGAAAAAACCCAGCCACAGTATTTCTATTTTCCGGAAGGTAAACCTAAATTTCAAATTTCAAGATTCTTATCCTCTTAGAATAAACATTTTCAGCCTTAGAAGTTTAGGCTGGGTGATAATGAACGCGTATGTGAGTCAGTCAGGTTTCTCTTTTATAAATATATGTAGATGCCTCATAATCTGAGATTCTGAGACATTTTTCTTATCGAAAAAGACTCAGATTCTGAGACATTTTTCTTATAGAAAAAGTCTCAGATTCTGAGACATTTTTCTCATAGAAAAAGTCTCAGATTCTGAGACATTTTTCTTATAGAAAAAGTCTCAGATTCTGAGACATTTTTCTTATAGAAAAAGTCTTAGATTCTGAGACATTTTTTTTATAGAATAAATCTCAGATTCTGAGACATTTTTCTTATAGAAAAAGTCTCAGATTCTGAGACATTTTTCTTATAGAATAAGTCTCAGATTCTGAGACATTTTTCTTATAGAAAAAGTCTCAGAAATTATAGAAAAAGTCTACATTTCATTATAATCATTTTATCCTTTGAACTTTATAATCTATTAAGTTATCACTATTACAAGGCCAAAAGAAAAACAAATTGATAAATTTTTTTCTTCACTAACACTAATTTTAATAAATTTCATTTAGTATGCATGTAATTGAAAGATAAATGTTATGATTTCATAATTCTTTTTAACAAAAACTTTTTAATATTCAAACAAGAAAATATAGGAAATCTGTATGCAATCGCATTGGCAAGTAGAACTAAAAAAAATAATAAAAACTGAATTCTTGTTGAAATATGATAGTTGAGAGAACATGTGGCTTAAAGCACGTTCGTCGAGTTTTTTCTATATAAAAGGGAAAGTAAACCAAGTGATAAATGATTTTGATGAAATTTAAGAAATGTGATATAGGAAAAAAGAGTATTTCGATGAAAGGAAAACAATAGAGAAATTGTATATGTGGGGTGTGAGATGCCAAATATCAGGAATTTGTTGATGTTTGCTAAAAAATATTTGATTTCAAAATTACACTGCTCTGCCAACATAACAGTGATCAGTGATTCTTTAAAATTACACACAAAAAATATATGGATGGTAAATTTTTAAATAAAACGGTCACTCAAAATATTTTGTAGGCAAACACAAATGAAAAACACATTTAAAACCAGTGAATAAACAATTAAAAACCATCCCAGTAATTATTCATTTGTTTTAACAAACATCAACATTTATTTTTTACTGTTGACAAAATTTTCTAAAATAAATAACATTAAACATTAAAAAATTACGGTTTTTTCTTTCATTTTTACCAAAAAAAAACATTCAAAATTAATGATAGTTCTGTTTTTTTTTTACCAACAAATTCCAAAAAAATAACCTACGAAACATTAAAAATTAATGATTCCGTAGGTTATTTTTTACAAGTTTCTATTGAAATATTTTTTTAAAAATTTTTAATAAAATTTTGGGGCATCGATCCCGCAATCAACTACATTCTGGCCAGACACTCACATGTTTTTATATTTCTATAAATAATCTTTTGATTTTTTTTCTTAAAAAAAAAAAAAAATAACCTACTTGTGTAGGTAAAAACTAATGATATTTCATTAAAAAATACCAACAATTAAAAAAAAAAAATACTTACACAAATCATTAAAAATCAAAAGAATAATCAGTAGTTTTTACTTTCAGAACAAAAATAAATGACTTTAAAAATTAAATGTTAATGAAAGTCTTTATATTTTGGTGTGTTATTTTTGAAACAAAGGACAGAAGTAGTCATTAGTAAAAACTGAACATCAAATAAATGTTTTTTCTTTTAACAACGACTAAACGTAAAATGTTTTAAATAAACTACAAACAGTTAATGACATAATTTTTTGAGTGTTGTTGTATTTATAAGCAGTGTTATTGTTGGGACAAAGAAATTAATTGACTTTTATTCAACAACACAATTTGTAAATATTGTTAAATTGTTTGTTAGTACAATAACGACTTAATTGGAAATGAAACAAAAATAATTATTTTTTTCTGTGCAGTTACCATAAAACGATTGTTTTTTACGTCTTGAAATCGGTTACCTTCTTCACTAGTTCTGTTAAATTTTTCTGTCTAACACTGAATAACAGTTTAGACAAATTGGAAAATTTACTTTTGTATTCAATGATAACTTAAGATGTTAAGAACATTTGGAAGGATATCAAACTATGGTAAAAAAATTAATAAAGAGAAAAAGAAGTTGTGTCTAAGAAGGAAGAAAAAACTTATTTTAAAGTGCCAAGAATATTGAGTGAATATTAATGCTAAAAAACAAAAAAATATTTTTATATTCTTGGTGATGATGCACAATGGGTCATAAATTAATAAAAAAATATAAATTTTTTATGAGTTTACAACTTTTGTTTTAAATTTGTTTTACTTCAAAAATATTTTAAACAGAAAAGTAAGATTTTCGGATTTTCATCATTAATAAAGATTTTGATCTTATAAGGCAAGATTTTTTTATATGAAGATACCCAAATTATGAATTTTTAAAACCTTAAGGTTTAAAATCTTTATTTTTTTTTTTAATTTTTCAAAATTTCTCCTGAAAAAAAAACTTTAGTTTCTAAATCATTTAAAGTACTAGATTATGAAACAATTTTTGAATAGAAAAATAATAATCGGAATTTAAACATCTCTTGTCTTGTAAAGTTTTCTGGTTTTGAAAATTTTCTGAGACATTTGCTTAAAGAAAAATTTTAAAATTGTAAGACATTTTCCTAATAGAAAACTTCAGAACTTTTGAGGCATCTGGTGTAATTGTAATTAAATGGTTTAAAATTTTGAAACGTGAAATAATTTTGATTTCTCAGTTGTAAATTAATGTTAATTTGTATTATTACATTGATTAAAGATAACTTCTTTGAAATTCTTTAAAATCATTTTCCTGTTTTTATTTTATCATGTTAAAAAAAAACTGCAGACCCATTGTTCAATACTAACAATAGATTATTGTAAGCATCATAAGCTTTAAAGCCAATAAGTTCTTAATAATTGCATTGTACTTGGCTCAGAAAAGTTTAATGTTTTCTTTAATAAATATTTAAACAATTTAATTTTTTTTCATTTAAGATTTCTTTAAATTTATATCTTCTATTACCTTAAATATTTTTAAGAGAGAGAGAAAAATTATGTAAATATTTTACACTTGATTTATTCATTTTAATTAGTGTAAAAGAAAAACTTTTATATTTTTCACTTGAATTACCTCTTAAAGTAAAAGTAGATTTTGTTGTTGAGTATATATTTTTTATATTTTTTTATATTTTTTGCTCCATCAACATTGACGACTACTATGTTCTGATGGTGGTTTATAAAAACAGAAAATATTCATTTAGAAATTGTAATAATTTGTATTTGTACCATCTTAGTTAACCTTTAAAAGGGAGGAACATTTTAAAAAAAATATACATATTTTTAGAAACCGGGACTCGGGATTTTCGGAATATTTTTAATGCCAGGATTGGGGGGATTTCTTAAACATTTTCAGTTTATTTTATACATATTTAGGGTTTTTCGAAATTTTTTAAATTTTTTTTAAATTTTTTTAGAAAATAGTAAAAAAATAGTAAAATTTTGTCGGATTTTTTTGTATTCCATAAAATTTATAATAATTAGCCATGGTGATTTGTGAATACTTAACACGTTTGTCAAATTTCGAAAGGATACCTATTATAAAACCGAACTATATGTCATTTGAGTCAAATAAAGGGGAGGTTTGTATGGGACCTAAGTCAAAACATGGACAAATTTTTTTCAATTTCAATGGGCTTCATCCTTTGGCCAAAATGGACTCAAAAAGTGAAGCTGAGTCGATCGGTATACTTTAAGATTGGTCTTGGACCAATATTTTTAGTTGTTACAAACATCAGCACAAACTCAAAAACAGAGTGGTGTAGGGTATAATTATAAAAAAAGGTCGGGATCCCAAAAATCCCAGGATTGAAAAAAAGAAATGCCGAAATTCAGTATTCGCCTAATCCCAAAAGTCCCAGGATTTTCGGAAACGGGATTTCGGGATTGGAAGCCCTATTTGACATCCTTCAACATGTAAAAAATATACTAAAATTTCAGAATCTTCATTTCAAGGGGGAGGAATCGGTGGGAATAGTGGGGGATACCTTCCCCCTCGCAATAAATGTTTAATAACTTTTTTATGCTTTTTGCACTTAAGTAATACCATTAGGGTCGGACCAACAAAAAATACTGTTGGAGTATTTAAAAACTAAATTTGTTTATTTTTTACATTTTAAAAACTTTAGGTCAACTATTTATGTAAAATTCTTGGTTATTTGAGGGTTAATTATTTTTTAGTAAATTGAGTTGTGTTGTGGTTTTACTTTAGTATGTGTTTTTACATTAGGGCGGCATTATAAAAAGCACTATTTTGTACTTTTTAAAACAAATTCAACTTTTGTACTTTTTATAAAAATGTACTGTTTTAATAATTTAAAAAAAAAATATTTAAAAAAAATTGCACTTTATCTAAGAAATAGTTCTTTTAAAAGTACTTTTTCAAAAAGTTCAAAAATATAAATGATTGTACCTTTTAGAAAAAAGTATTACTTTAGTACGTTTTATAAAAAAAATCTATTTTTAAGAAAAAGTACTATTTATAATAATTTTTTTTTTAATAATAATACTTTTTTTAAAAAAGTCCAAAAAAATCTACAATTTTAAAATGTCAAAATAGTACTTATTCATAAAAATTATGTTTAAAAAAAAAGTTTTTTACAATTAATAGTACTTTATATAAAAAGTACTATTTTTTATATAAAAAGTATACTTTTTAAAATTCTGTTTTTATACTTTTTATAAAAAATGTGGTATTTTAATACTTTAACAAAAAAAAAATAGATTTGTAAAAGAAATTGTACTTGTAATCAAAGTTTTTTCAACTCACAGAAAAAACTTTGATTTTTTTAAAGTTTTTAAAATCCCTGAGGATGGTCAACGATGTTTGGCCGAAATATCGGAAAATAAACAAAAATTTGAGTGAAAAATTAAAAAATTAAAAGCAGTGTTTTTTTATTTAACAATAATTTTCTCTAACTTATGACCTTAAGCCGAACCAAATCAACAACATACAATATCACAGGTCAACAATAATTTAATATTTTTTCAACAAGCCACCCTATTGTTTTGCACGTCTTGTGACACAGATGTGATTCTATCTTTTAAATTACTTAATAATATTTTTAATTTAAAGATAAAATCCTTAAAAAATTGTAAAATATTATATAAATACAAATACATAACACAAAATAAATTGAAAATCATTTGTTATGTATTAAGATAAGTTTTATATTTATATGCAAATATATTTTAAGCAATCTTAAGCTCTTTACAAATTTTGTTATTAAACGAAAAAAAAAATATATCTAGGGATTGAAAATTTTTAATATTTTTATAAAATACATACTTGAGCAAATATGTGTCAAAATAGACTTTTTGAAAAAAGTACTTTTTTTATCAAAAATACTAAAACAGTACTTTTTTACAAAAAAATATTAAAATACCAAAGTACCATTTTGCGATTTAATTAAAAAGTACCATTTATGTACTATTTTATATAAAAAAATTTACACATTTTCAAAAAAGTGCTATTTTAGCATATTATATAATAAAAGTACTTTTTCTAAAAAGTACTATTTGAGTACTTTTTGTAAAAAGAAGAAAAATGGTACTTTCTTTAAGAAGTACAAAATAGTTTTTTTTTTAAGTAACAAAATAGTACTTTTTTTATAAAAAATTACCAAAGTATAAAAAAGTACTAAATACGTATGTATTTTCACAAAAAGTACTAAAGTAGAATTTTTCAAAGAAAAATTATTTTTTATAAACCGTATATTTTTTTTTTAATTAAATGTACCAAAATATTACCTTTTAATAAGAAGTACAAAGATGGTACTTTTTTTAAAAAGTACAAAATAGTTTTTCTTTTATGTAACAAAATAGTACTTTTTTATAAGAAGTACCAAAGTATGAAAAAAGTACCAAAAACATATGTAGTTTCCACAAAAAGAACTAGGTAGACATTTTAACAAAAAGGTACCATATTCTACTTTTCTTAAAACGTACAATTTATGTAACACTTTAGTTGTATTTTTAAAAAACAAAAGTCCTTAAATAGTACTTTTTTATAAAAATGTACTAAAACAGCACTTAAAAAAAAAAAAAAGGTTAAAATAATACTTTTTTATAAAAATTACTAAATAAAAATTTTTACTAAAAAGTACAATTTTTGTGATTTTATTAAAAAGTACGAATTGTGTACAGTTTTATAAAAACAAGCAAAATATATAAATTTTTTAAAAAGTGTTATGTTAGCATTTTTTTTAATAATAGTTCTTTTCTAAAAAGTACTATTTTAGTACTTTTTGTACAAAAAACAGTACTTTTATACAGAAAAATATTAAAATAATACTTTTTAATACAAAATACTAAAAAGATTTTTTTACAAAAAGTTGCCATTTTTGTGATTTTACTAAAAAGAACCATTTATGTACTGTTTTATAAAAAAAATTATAAATTTTATAAAAAGTGTAGTTTTTCCAAAAAGCACTGTTTAAGTAGTTTTAGTAAAAAACTACAAAGACGGTACTTTCTTTAAGAAGTACAAAATAGTAACAAATAAGTACATTTTTTATAAAAATTATCAAAGTATAAAAAAAAGTTCTAAATACACATGTATTTTCCAATTTTTTTATATATAAAATAATTTTTTTATAAAATGTACCAAAATAATACTTTTTCATAAGAAATACCTATATGTATATGATTTTTTAGAAAATCATTCTATTTTAAAAAGTTCTTTTTTATTAAAAGTACTTAAACAATAATTTTTTTTACAAAAATCCTAATATAATACTTTTTTATAAAAAATACTAAATAAGATTTTTTACTAAAAGGGACCATTTTTGGGATTTTATTAAAAAGTATCATTTATGTCCTGTTTTATAAAAACAACCAAAATTAATAAATTTTGTTATAAAAAGTGTTATTTTATAATTTTTATATTAATAGCACTTTTTTAAAAAGTACTATTTTAGTACTTTTTGTAAAAAAGTACAAAGATGGCATTTTATTTAAGAAGTACAAAATAGTACTTTTATATAAGAAGTTACAAAGTATGAAAAAAAGTATTTTTCACAAAAAGAACTAAGGTAGACATTTTTAACAAAAAAGTAGCATTTTTCTACTTTTCTTAAAAAGTACAATTTATGTTTTTTTAAAGTTGTATTTGTTAAAATAAGTCCTTAAATAGTACTTTTTTGCAAACAAATTTAAAATAATACTTTTTTATAAAAATTACTAAACAAGAATTTCAGATTTTATCATTAAGTAGCATTTATATACTGTTTAAAAAAACAACCAAAATATATAATTTTTTTAAAAAATATTATGTTAGCATTTTTTATAATAATAGTACTTTTCTTAAAAGTTTTTACTTTTTGTACAAAAAAACAGTACTTTTAAAAAAAAATTTAAAATAATACTTTTTTATACAAAAATACTAAATAAGAATTTTTTACTTAAAAGTTAAATTTTTGTGATTTTATTAAAAAGTAACATTTATGTACTATTTTATAAAAACAAAAAAAATTTATAAATTTTTTAAAAAGTGTTATCTAAGCATTTTTTATAATAATCTAAAAAGTACTTTTTGTAAAAAAGTATAAAGATGGCTTTTTCTTTAAGAAGTACAAAACAGTTTTTGGTTTAAGTAACAAAATAGTACTTTTTTTTATAACAAGTAACAAAATCGTACTTTTATAAAAAAAGTACCAAAGTAAGACAAAAGTACTAAATAAATACATATGTATTTTCCACAAAATGAACTTAACTAGAATTTTTCACAAAAAAGTACAATTTTTCTACTTTTCTTAAAAGTACAGTTTATATACTATTTTATAAAAAGGACCAAACATTTTTTTAAGCACTATTTTAGTACTTTTTATAATAAAAGAACTTTTTTAAAGTTAAAAGGCAGTATATTTTAGTATGGTATTAGTTTTTTTATAAAAATTTCTACAAATTTTTTGTACACTCAGTTTATCAATTTATTTTCTTTCGATGCATGCTACAAACAAATTTATTGCAATACTTTCCAAAAAAAAAACAATTTGTGTGTCAAATTTTCCAAAACAAGTTAAAAAAATAAAACTTTATCATAACTACAAAATCGCAAATAAAATCATTTGTCTAACTATTTTAGTTTAAGTTATATTTTCTGCAGTTATTTGTAATCTAAAATATTTCTTACACAAAGAAAGGACTAAGGCAATCAATTTGTTTTCGACATTGTTCTATGTGAAGTTTTGTATGGTTGCGAAACTGGTAAGAAAAGAGATATTTAAACAGTAGACTCGCAATAATTGTAAATGGAAATTCAATGAATATGTTGGTTCAATATATTTATATTTATAATTTTTGTAATTTTTAAATCAAATGAAATTTTTATAAAATTTAAAGAAAGTAGGAAAGTAAATTTAAATGACAAATCACTTACTATTTTCTGGAAAATTATTCTATGAGAATATCATGGTTTTAATTAGTAAAGGAAATAATGACCTCGAGCTAGAATAAACCTACTAAAAATATGAAAAAAAATTGTTTGATAATTTTTTCATTTACACTCAAAGAAAAAATTACACTCACATAAAATATTTAATTATTCATTTTTTTTTTTACAAAAATGAGTAAAAAGGCTTTTTTTCTAAAAAATTTTCTATTCAAAATTTATACACATTTTAAGTTAAAAAAGCTACAGAAAAAGTGTCTTTCTTTACAATTTTTCAGAATTTAATCAGTTGCCAGTATCTTGAATAACCTGTATCCTTTACGCTAACATAGTTGGCATGTAAAACTTTTTTCAAAGTTTCTTACAAAAAAAACGAAAATAACTTCAAACCTACACAGAATGTTGTAAAGCAATTCTGGCTTCAGCTACGCCAACTAAAGTTTGCGTGTCAAATTGTAAAGAAACTGTTAAGTTTGTAGCATTTTCAGTACGACGGACGAACTTGTAAATAATAGACAAAATTAAGTCAACAATGTTGTAGTGTAAGACAAAGAAGTTTGTTATATTTAATGAATCGAATCGAATTGAATTGATTGATTACTTACTTATAATAAATATTCAATATATTGAGGTTAAATGAAATTATTTTGTGCAGGATTTCTTTTCTAGATAATTAATTAATTTAGCGGCAAAAATTAATTACAAGCCCAGCAGATATTCTGTTAATCCATTTGTTTTAATCATTTTTGGGCATCCTTATTGAGGATTTGTATATTTTTTGTTATTTTCTTTAGGTCTCGTTGCCTTTCAAAAGTTTTTCATCGTCCCTTGGTAATGTTGTAATTTGTTGAATTCTTAAACGTAGCATTTGGTTTCTTATTTGAATTTTTTGTTCTTTCTTAATTTTGTCACCACAATAAACTAGTCATTAAGCATAATTCTCTAATGACATTTCAACAGCTTAACTTGTCTCATTATCTTATGTATTGTAAGATTTTGGTTTAGCAAGAGAAAACAGAAAAACAAGCAAAAAGTTAAAATCGACATGGTCGAATCTAGGAAAACCCTCTACAACACCTTCCGACAAATTTCAAATTTTGGCTGTACACATGAACCAGATTTTCTAGATCAATTCGCATTTTCGCGAAAAATGCAAAAAAAATTTTTTTTTTTCATTATAGAAAAAATTCACTCCAGTCAGAAAGTGGGTATAAAAATAATATTCCCGTGTCTCTCAGAAAAACACAACTTTTTTTATTGGCGTTTTTCGCGAAAACGCGAATTGATCTAGAAAAAATGAGAGACACGTGTATTGTATTTTCGGCTCTTCTTTCAGAATATGTCGGTCTGGTTCATGTGTACAAAAGTGTCTCGGACGGTGCAATACTCAAAATTTTGTGAATACAAATTTGGACTAAAAAATTTTTTTTTGTGAGTTATCACATATTTCTTATAAGTTTTTGTAAAAAAAAATGCTGCTTAAAAAAAATTTGGGCAAATAATATTTTTTTTTTCAGTTTTTAAATATTTTTGAGTTACAAAAACGTTGTTTAAAACCTTTTTTCAGACATTTAAAAAAATATATATTTTTATTTTTTATTTACTCAATAAGGTCTAGGCTTGCCAGACGTACTTTTTTCAACAGTACGCGTACTTTTTTTTACACAATGTACTTTTTTCTGCATAACACCTAAAAAAGTACGCTAAAGAACTTTTTTTATGATTTTGTACTTCTTTTTGTACTTTTTTTCTGTGCTTAACATTTTTATTAAAAAAAAACTATTGAAGAAAATAAAATGTTAAATATGTCTAAAGTAATGAAGTACTTTGTTGTAAATATAATTTACAATCCAATTTTTTGCATTCTTTGTTGAATAAATTGTCATTTAATGAATTTAAACCAGCGACGAAAATCAAAATCTTCGCCAGAGCCGTTCTTAAAAAAATCGCTGTCAAAAGCAAAAAATTGACATTTTAAGCTTTTCTCGAAAACGATGAGAGATATGAAAAAATTGCTACAAAAGAAAAATTATTCCTCGGGAAAAATGCAATAAAACTGCAAATTCACATTTTGTATTTGCAATGTTTTTGTTGCCGAAAATTGCATTTTTAAATTCAGAGCTAAAACCTTCGTATTTTCAGAGAAAAAATAACGAATTGTAAATACCGCGGTTAAAACTTCATTATTTATTTAATCGGTTTTGTTGCTCAAAAACTTTATTGCAATATGTTTTTTATAAAAGTCGTTTTTAGATAAACTTAAAATGTAAATTTTTGACGTTTGATTAAAAAAAAAAACGGATCTGACGAAGATTTAGATTTTCGTCGGAATAAAGTTGTGGGGCACCCTCAGATTCATAATCAAGGCATTCACAGTGCTCGCAACTTGAGATCAAAGTTGGCTCTGCCGAGGTGTGAAAAAAATGTACAATGTATTTTTTTTTCTTAATTGTACTTCTTTTTTTTCCTTAATGTACTTTTTTTGTCAATTCTATATCTGGCTACCCTAATAAGGTCCTTTACTAATATTTCGTGGTGTAACAAACAGAATGACAATTCTATATATACCCTCTATCACTAATTGCAAATGGAGGGTAAAAACAATTCTATTGAAATCATGATTGTAATGGGAATTTTTCCTTATTGCTAACGAACTGAATGAATAACTTTATGAATAGTAGAATAATTATTATATGTACGACATTGACTTACTTATTCTTAGTAAGTAAATATTTAATATCCTTCTGGTATCGATTTTTTCATATTCTACTCTAAAAAAATTAAAGTTTCCAAAATAAAATTTTCAATTTTAGATTAATTTTTGTATAGAAGAATTCTCAGATTTGAGATATATCTATAGTAAAATTCTTTGATTCGAAAGTTATAAGATATCACCGCTCAACAAATCGAAGGTTTTGGCTCCGGTTTGAAGCTTTATATAAAATTTTAAAATTTTGACTCGCTGATTCCAGCGAGTTATTCGGTGTTGAAAATGCGAAAAGATGCGATTTGTGCCTTTTTTGAAAGCCTGCACAGCTGCCACTGGGTGGAATAAAAATCTGGTATAAAGCGTTTGAGTAGAATTGAACTATGATCTCAAATATATGATCTAAAAAATTTGAAGTTGTTGCACTATTATTTGCCAAACATGTATTTTAAAATACACTGTGAAAACAATTAGAAAAAGCACCATTTTAAAAGGCTCTAAAACAAAAACCAGATGATAAATCTTTACTGTGATGGGCTCAAACTTTAGGCAAAAGCTCATTCTTTCTTATAGACTTTTGAACCCATTAAAGATATCTTCCGGTTTATACGAAAAATAACACAGAAAAATAAAATTTGTAAAATATTTTTTTTTTTTAGTTTTCTTCGCACGGTGCCCTGGAGAGGATTTAAATAAAATTTTGGTGTTACTCCAATTTTTAAGCGGATTATGTTTTGTGACTATAAAAGATAGAAAATGAGCCAAAAAAGAAAAAAAAGTACTAGGCGCTTTTTTTTTGGCGGGCTAAAAAAGAATTATAAAAAACGAAAAAAGAATTTATTCTTTCAAATGCTTTAAAATTTTTTTATACAGATGAAAATTCATCGCATATTCACTTATCAGTGAGATTTTAATATATTTGTGACATATTTTTTCAGACATGAGACTTATAAGAATATTTTCACTATTAAGTAAGACTAAATCAAATTTCTTCTTTAATTTAATGAAAATTTTAACTTTAGCAGTTACTTCACATTTAATATTGATCCTGTTTCTAGATTTTGAAGAAGAGAAGTTACCCCAACAATACAAACAAATTTTACAAAGGAGTTTTGGTGAAATAAACAAAATTAAAAAAATACATTTAGTGCATCCATAAGATTGACAACAAAGAAATAGTCCCAACTACTTTCTTCATCTCTTTTCAAACTATTTATATTGTTTTACTCTTCCTTAGGCACTGCAAACGCATTTTGCAATGGTTTTTACTATCGTTTTCTGTTTTTTTTTTTAGTTTGAAAGAACATATTTAACAAAAAAGTATAAATTCTTTTAAAATGATATGACCCACTAATGTCTAAAGTGAGGAAACTTTGTGTTTTGCTGTCCGTCAGAGTAGTACACTGAAAACATTTAAGATTTTACATTTTTAAATAATTTACAAGGACATATTTCCTTTTTGTTTAAATTAATAGTGAAATTATTCTTTTAAGTCTCATATCTGAAAAAATAAGTTATACATATGGGGCATTCCATGTGAAATCGGACACTTTGAAAAACTTTTTTTTAGATTTTCCCAATTTGTTTACAGTTTTTAGTACCCTTCGAAAACTCCTTCGTGGTAAATTTTCAGATTTTTTTGATGACCCGTTCAAAAGATATCGAATTTTTAAAAATTGGTAGTTTGTTCCTTTACTCAAACTTCTTTTAATCATAACTTCTTCAATAATGGTCCAAATATCAAATTTTTTTTTTTCAAAATTTTTGTTTTTTTACGTACTTTCTAAAAAAAAATCCCAAAAAATTCTTAAAAGCGCTCTAGTATGCGATTTTTAAGTTTTAAAATTTAAATCTCATTTTTGAAAATGTTTGTAGTCTTCGATTTTTTTGATATTTGTTTGTGTAAAACTTCTAACAATTCTACAAATTTTTTGCCCAGGAAGATCGTGGGATAACGATTATTACTATTTTTTAAAATTTTTTGAAGAAATTTTATTGTAATTTTCCAATCTTAAAATCATCTCTACTGCTCCAATGGTGCGTCATAGAGGGGTCCTTTATAAGACCGACCCCCATTAATTTTTACGTCTTAACATTTCTTTGGAACAAACTAATACCCTATCTCCAATTTCTAAGGGGGCTCCCACACAAAACGACATATTTTAAAATTTGTTCCAACTGCTCTAACTGCCCTAATAATGCCCTTAGAGCAACAAAATGTATGACCGACCCACAATATTTTTTTAGTCCAAACATTTTTACTGAACACACCTACCCTCTATCTTTAACTGTTAAGGCGGTCCCCATACAATTTTTTTTATTTTTTGTAAATTTGTTTTATTTAATCAGCTTCTACCGGTCCAATGGTGCGTCCGAGAGGGGTCATTACTGAGACCGACCTCCATTTATTTTTACCCTAAAACATTTTTTCAAAATATACCTACGCCCTATCTCCACTCCCTAAGTAGGCTCCCATACAAAATTACATTTTTCTAAAATTTACTCCAACTGTTATTTGTATGGGAGCCTACTTAGGGAGTCGAGAGATAGAGCGTAGGTATGTTTTGAAAAAATGTTGTAGGGTAAAAATAAATGGGGGTCGGTCTCAGTAATGACCCCTCTCGGACGCACCATTGGACCGGTAGAAGCTGATTAAATAAAACAAATTTACAAAAAATAAAAAAAATTGTTTGGGGACCGCCTTAACAGTTAAAGATAGAGGGTAGGTGTGTTCAGTAAAAATGTTTGGACTAAAAAAATATTGTGGGTCAGTAATACATTTTTTTGTTCAAGGGCACTATTAGGGCAGTTAGAGTGGTTGGAACAAATTTTAAAAAATGTCGTTTTGTGTGGGAGCCCCCTTAGAAATTGGAGATAAAGTATTAGTTTGTTCCAAAGAAATGTTAAGACGTAAAAATTAATGGGGGTCGGTCCTATAAACGACCGCTCTATGACGCACCATTGGAGCAGTAGAAATGATTTTAAGATTGGAAAATTACAACAAAATTTTTTCAAAAAATTTAAAAAAATAGTAATAATCGTTATCCCACGATCTTCCTGGGCAAAAAATTTGTAGAATTGATAGAAGTTTTACACATAAAAATTTCATAAAAATCGAAGAGTACAAACATTTTCAAAAATGAGATTTAAATTTTAAAACTTAAAAATCTCATACTAGAGCGCTTTTAAGAATTTTTTGGGATTTTGTTTTAGAAAGTACTTAAAAAAACAAAAATTTTGAAAAAAAAAAATTTGAAATTTGGACCATTATTGAAGAAGTTATGATTAAAATAAAAGAAGTTTGAGTAAAGGAACAAACTACCAATTTTTAAAAATTCGATATCTTTTGAACGGGTCATCAAAAAAATCTGAAAATTTACCACGAAAGAGTTTTCGAAGGGTACTAAAAACTGTAAACAAATTGGGAAAATCTAATAAAAAAGTTTTTCAAAGTGTCCGATTTCACATGGAATGCCCCATATATTTAAATCTCACTGATAAGTAAATATGCGATGAATTTGTATGCGTATAAACAAATTTTATCGCATTTGAAAGAATAAATTCTTTTTTGTTTTTTACAAATTTTTCTTTTTGCCCGCCAAAAAAAAAAGCGCCTAGTACTTTTTTTTCTTTTTTGGCTCATTTTCTTTCTTTTATCGTCTAAAAACATAATCCACTTAAAAATTGGAGTAACACCAAAATTTTATTTAAATCCTATCCAGGGCACCGTGTTCGAAAAATATCAAAAATGGTAAATTTAACAGTGTCATTTTAAAATGTAAGTATAACCCAACCAAACGCAATAATTAGAATGCAATTGTTTTCTATGTTGGAGATCATAGACAAATTATACTTTTGCGCTTTACACCAGATTTGTATTCCTCTGAATGGCTGCTGTGCAGGCTTTCAAATAATACAAAAATCGTAATTTTTCGCATTTTCAACCGTGAATAATTAAAAATCTGGACGTAATGGAAAGATTTGGAGAACAGATTTGGAATCAGGAGATCAAAGTCTACTAAAATTGATCACCAGAATTCAAACCGGAAAATGAGTGTTGAGCGGTGCATTTTTCCTACACTCAAAATAAATTCTCTGTCCAATCAGCAGAAAAATCTGCTGAAAATACACCCATTTTGAGCCATATGAGAAATCTGCTGATTTTAGCAGACACGGTTTGCTAAATATCTGTCATAAGAGGTGAATAAATATAACAATAAAAAAAAAAAAAAAAAAACATTCGGCGCCAGCCAGCATCGAACTCGCCACCTTCCGATTTGAAAGTACACTTCTTAACCACTACGCCACGGAAGCTTATACTTTTATCTGGCGTTTTAGTTATTAAACATGTGGTTACATTTTACTATGTTTATACTGATTTTGTTTGCTGAATTTCATTATTTTGTTAAGAAATTTTTTTATATAAAAAAAAAAGCAGAACAGATTGTCAGCAGATTGCTCTGCTGAAATCAGCAGATTGATCTGCTGAAATCAGCAGAAATATCTGCTGATTTTAGCAGAAAAATCTGCTGATTTTAGCAGAAAAAATCTGCTGATTTCAGCAGAATAATCTGCTGATTTCAGCAGAACAATCTGCTGATTTCAGCAGAACAATCTGCTGATTTCAGCAGAGCAATCTGCTGACAATCTGTTCTGCTTTTTTTTTATATAAAAAAATTTCTTGAAAAAATAATGAAATTCAGCAAACAAAATCAGTATAAACATAGTAAAATGTCTGTTATTTTCTTAAACTAAATGACAGAGATTTTACTAAAAATATCCTTCTCAGCAGAACAATCTGCTAAAAGATTGCTAATTCAAATTGAAAGTCGTTTTACAGATTTTTTGACAGAGTTTTTCTTTTGAGTGTAAAGAACAATCAATTGAACAGTTCATGCGAATAAGAACGAATTGTCCACTTTCTCGAAAACACTATTTTTTACATAAATGCGTATTTTTAGCGGAGCCTTACAATCCTCTGAAAAATTTTTGGTAAAATTTTGACTTTTTAGGATAAAAAAATGACTTTAAATTTGCAATAATTCGTTTGTTTTTATATTTTTTATTAAATTTTCAATTAAATACAACCAATAAACATACAAAATTTGACTTTCGGTAACAGCTTGTTAAGAGAACATTACATGGAACAAACTACACTGATTTTACAAGGGTTCAAGTTGAAAAAATGCAGATGAAAAATTGAATTTTTAAAAATTATAGACATTTCTGGTATTCCCATACCGGTTTCAAACACTCCAATTAGTGTTATCATCAGTAGTATTTTAAATGTCAGTTTGTCTTGTTAATGGAAATTGTTTTTTATATATACACTCAAAATAAATTCTCTGTCCAATCAGCAGAAAAATCTGCTGAAAATACACCCATTTTGAGCCATATGAGAAATCTGCTGATTTTAGCAGACATGGTTTGCTAAATATCTGTCATAAGAGGTGAATAAATATAACAAGAAAAAAAAAAAAAAACATACGGCGCCAGCCAGCATCGAACTCGCCACCTTCCGATTTGAAAGTACACTTCTTAACCACTACGCTACGGAAGCTTATACTTTTATCTGGCGTTTTACTTATTAAACATGTGTGACATTTTACTATGTTTATACTGATTTTGTTTGCTGAATTTCAGTATTTTTTCAAGAAATTTTTTTTATATAATAAAAAAAGGCAGAACAGATTGTCAGCAGATTGCTCTGCTGAAATCAGCAGATTGTTCTGCTGAAATCAGCAGAAATATCTGCTGATTTTAGCAGAAAAATCTGCTGATTTTAGCAGAACAATCTGCTGATTTCAGCAGAATAATCTGCTGATTTCAGCAGAACAATCTGCTGATTTCAGCAGAACAATCTGCTGTTTTCAGCAGAGCAATCTGCTGAAAATCTGTTATGCTTTTTTTTTATATAAAAAAATTTCTTGAAAAAATAATGAAATTCAGCAAACAAAATCAGTATAAACATAGTAAAATGTCTGTTATTTTCTTAAACTGAATGACAGAGATTTTACTAAAAATATTCTTCTCAGCAGAACAATCTGCTAAAAGATTGCTAATTCAAATTGAAAGTCGTTTTACAGATTTTTTGACAGAGTTTTTCTTTTGAGTGTATGAATATTTATAGTTTCTAAAGAAAAAATGTTGACAGTTTCTAACACTACAATTCTATTTCCATCAATCTCAACCACACTTCATACTTTCTTTCAACTTTTTTGTCTCTTCCTTCTTGTTAAAAAATTATGCCGTTCTTGAGAATATTATAATTCTTAAAAACTTATTTTGTATAATAAAGTATTATTACCGCATCAAATGGCAGGAACAAAAAAAAATTAAGAAATATATTTTAATAAAAAAAAAACTTTTTTGTCCTTGCAATCCTTTAAAAAGTGTATCCTTGAAGTTCTTAAATTGTTAAAAACAAATACACCAACAGTTCTTCAAGTTTAACGAAAAAGAAAACAAGAATAACTATTTTCATTTTCTTAAAACCAAAAATTTTAATAACTTGGGTTTGCAACTTGGATAATAATTCACCTCGTGGTGAATAAAACCGTTTTTCACCAGCTGGTGAATAAACAGTAACATAATTATATTTCAACAAAAAAATATTTTTTTTTTTCATAAATTTTTTTTTCCATAAAATTTTTTTTTTTCCATCAAATTTTTATTTCATCAATTTTTTTTTTTTCATCAAATTTTTTTTTTCATCAAACTTTTTTTTCATCAAACTTTTTTTTCATCATTTTTTTTTTTTCATCAAATATTTTTTTTTCATAAATTTATTTGGTTTTCCATCAATTTTTTTCATTATTTTTTTTTCATCAAAATTTTTTTTTCATACATTTTTTTTATCATATTTTTTTTTTTATAATTTTTTTTCATCAAATTTTTTATTATCAATTTTTTTCACATCAAAAAAAAAAAAATTTTCTTCATATTTTTTTTTCATCAATTTTTTTTTACATCAAAGAATTTTTCTTTTCATCAAGAAAATTCATCAAAAAATTTTGGGTTCATTAAATTTTTTTTAACATAATTTTGTTTTTCGTAAAAAAAAAAGATTTTTACCAAAACTACTTTTTCACCAGGTCTAAGCTTTTCACATAAAAATTTTCCATTTGTTTATCAAATGTACATAAAACAAGTGAGTATTATATTCTTTGGTGCAGAATCTTTTATACTCTCCAAAATGTAAAAAAACTTTTTTGCACTTATTTTTGCACTCACTTACGAAATGTACAGCTCTTTTGGTTTTTTAATGGGGTCCTCGACTAATATTTCAATTCGTTTTGCATAGAATAGCAAAGTAATATAACATTATTTTTTCTAAAAAAACTTTGCTTTGGCAAGTACACGCTAAATATTATCATGATTTAATGATTTGGGCAAGAGTACAAATTTCGCAGGAATTTTTTATAAGAAAAATGTCTCAGAATCTGAGAAATTTTCTATAAGTAAATTATCTCAGAATCTGAGACTTTTTCTATAAGAAAAATGTCTCAGAATCTTGGACTTTTTCTGTAAGAAAAATTTCTCAGATTCTGAAACTTTTTCTATAAGAAAAATGTCTCAGAATCTGATACATTTTCTAAAGGAAAAATCTGAAACTCTTTTGTAAGAAAATGTCTTAAAATCTGAAACTTTTTTCATAAAAAAAAAATTTCAGGAATCTTAGAAAAAAATTCTACATTTCCTTTAGTCTGAACCACCCTATTTCACAACATATGTTTCCATTACAATCAATTAAAAAACATTTTTTATAACAGTTAGTATTACATCATAATTTGTTAAATGGCAACATATTACTGATTTCACAACAATATTTTTTCTCCCGTTAATAATACGTTATTTGTTCAAACAATATACTATCAACATTTCCTTAGAATTTAATACTCGTATTATTATTTACAAATACACTCATACACACATACAACAAAGAATTAGTTCACTAACTAACTCACCAACATACAAACAAATCATCATCCAGACACACACACTCACTTACATTTACAAACATAACATATTGTTTTGCACAGGAAAGTAAAAAAAAAAAATACTACTAAATGAAAAAGTTTGTATGTTGTTTTTCTATAATGGAAAACAAAAACAGGATATGCATCATTATTTTTCCAAACATAACAAGTCTATAATATATGGTTGCTATGCACGAGACAAGTTTTATGTGCGAATGGCTGTGAGTATGTGTGTGTGTGAGTTAATGTTTGTCAGCAGAATAAAATGAATGATTTTGTGTGTGTGTGTATTTGTAAAAGTGTGTTTTAGCTTACATCACGAGTATTAATAGCAGCATTTATATAATACATGTACTGATAAAAAGTATAAATTTTTATGATTTTTGGTCCATTAAAAAAAGTAAAATGATTTACGTAAAAAAATAAATAAATAAAATTTTAATTAAAAAAATGATTGATTTAACTAAAGAAGTAATTGAAGTTTAGGCTTTCATGTTTTTTTTATCATTAATTTAAATTTTACCGGTTTATTATTCTAGCAAACCAAAATAATCAGTATCTGAAAAATGTCTTATTGTTAGATTTTTATGTATAAATAATTTCCTGCAGACACATTTTAAGATCCCACACAAAAAAAAATATTTTGTAAGTAAATTTAACTGAAAAAACGTTTAAAACAATTGTTTTTCCTTCTAAAAAACAGACTTCTTATATTTCATTTGAAACAACATACTTTT
Source organism: Pegoplata infirma (assembly GCA_963921195.1). Classification (NCBI taxonomy): domain Eukaryota; kingdom Metazoa; phylum Arthropoda; class Insecta; order Diptera; family Anthomyiidae; genus Pegoplata; species Pegoplata infirma. Next base: position 41,285,863 of record OY992537.1, read on the forward strand.
TCAGTTATTTTTAAACGTTAATAACTAGACATTCCTCAAGAACAAATGATATTTTAGTTATTTTAACTGTTTATAATTTTTATTTTGTGGAGTAAAAATACATTTTTTGAATAACAAACTACAAAAACCGTACTTTTGTAAAAATAAACGGTATAATCAGTCACAAATCATTTAACTGATAAAAATATTTTTCCGTAAATTTTGTAGTTTAGTTTTTTAACAACTGCATAAATCAGTCAAAATTTTAGTTTTATTGAAAAACAAATGATAAAACATTTAAAACAACTTTAACTAAAAACTTTTTGAGGAATACCCGTAAATAGTTACCGTAAAACTTTTCTGGGTATAGATTTTTTTTTCTAGGTAAAAAGCCTTAAATCCGGCCCATCCACTTTTACTTATGCCTCTAGTTGTGGATATGTTATCTCTTATGGGTCAGTCTTAGTGAAATCAATCAAAAATAGCTAAAAATTTTCGTGACCCCCTTCGATTTTTATGAAATTTGGTTTAGTTGTAACCCTAAGTGAAAAACTGACGCACACTTTTTTTCAGCCCTCTAAGTAAATAGTGGGCGAAAATACGGAGGATCGAAATTTTCCCCAAAATCTCCCAGTCGCGACACTTTGCACCGTAAAAACTTAATATCGTTGGTTCTATTATAGCTAGAAAGCCCATTTTTGGTTTGTTTTGAAGCTCATACAATGCTCTACAAGACCTACCATAACCAAAAAATTTTCGAAAAAAAATAAGGGTTACTTTCCTTATTTTAAGGTCGTGATATACGGAGGAGAAAATGGGGAGGATGGTATCCCCCGATTTTTTTTGTACTTGATAATCTTATAGAGAAAGTCCTAAAGAATATATTCTAAAAATTTTATGTTGGGACAACAATGAGATCGCTCAAAATCAAAATTTTTCACAATTTTCCCCAAAATCTCCTAATCGCAACACTCTTTAACCTTAAAAATTTAATATCATAAGTGCTTTTGTAGCTACAGAGCCCAATTTTTTTGTTTAAAAGCTTATAATACGCTCTACAAGACATACCAAAACCAAAAAAATTTCCAAAAAAAGGAATTAGTGGCCCCCTTATTTGAAGGTCGTGGCAAAAGGTGGAGGAAATGGGGGGAAAGTATCCCCCGATTTTTTTTTATTTGGTATTCTCAAAGTGAAAGTCCTAATGAACATAGTCTACAATTTTTATGTTGGGACAACAATGGGATCGACCAAAATCAAAATTTTTCAAAATTTTCCCCCAAAATCAACAAATCGCGACATTCTTCCGAATCCCATTGGAGTCCCAAGATAAAAATTTCAGGATATGCTCTATAGAACTTGCTCTTTTAAAAAAAAACAAGGAAAAAAAAATTGGGGGATACTATCCCCCGATTTCCCCCACCCTTTGCCACGGTCTTTTAATACAAGAGGTACCCCCCATTTTTTTATTTTTTTTTGTGATAGTAATATTGTAGGGCATATTATGAGCTTTAAAACAAGCCAAAAATGGACTCTGTAGTTACAATACAGTTCACGATATTAAATTTGTAATGTGCAAGAGTGTCGCGATTTGGAGATTTTGGGGGAAATTGTGAAAAATTTTGATTTTGGTCGATCTGATTGCTGTCCCAACATAAAAATTTTAGGACATGCTCATTAGGACTTGCACTTTGAGAATACCAAGTAAAAAAAATAATCGGGGGATACTTTCCCCCTATTTCCTCCACCCTTTGCCACGACCTTTAAATAAGTGGGACACCCTTTTTTTCTAAAATTTTTTGGTTAAGGTAGGTATTGTAGAGCGTACTATGAGCTTTAAAACAAACAAAAATGGGCTCTCTAGCTACAATAGCACTTATGATATTAAATTTTTAAGGTTCAAGAGTGTTGCGATTTGGAGATTTTAGGGGAAATTGTGAAAAATTTTGATTTTGAGCGATCCCATTGTTGTCCCAACATAAAAATTTTGGAATATATTCTTTGGGACTTCCTCTGTAAGATTATCAAGTAAAAAAAAAAAATCGGGGGATACCATCCTTCCCATTTTCTCCTCCCTTTATCACGACCTTAAAATAAGGGAGGTAACCCCTTTTTTTTGTCGAACATTTTTTGGTTATGGTAGGTCTTTTAGAGCATATTATGAGCTTCAAAACAAACCAAAAATGGGCTTTCTAGCTATAATAGAACCAACGATATTAAGTTTTTACGGTGTAAAGTATCGCGACTGGGAGATTTTGGGGGAAATTTTGACCCTTCGTATTTTCGGCCCCTGTTGACTTAGAGGTCTGAAAATTTGCATTTGTTAGTTTTTTACGTAGTGTAAGAACTAAACCAAATTTCATCAATATCGGAGGGGGTCAAAAATATTCATGATTGATTTCACAAATAATGACCCTTATATAAGATCACGTTTTAGAACTACCGTATTTATTCAATTTGTGGGTGTATGACTGTTTCTCATATTGTTTTGGTTGGTTAAATGATAAGTCTCTTATGTCTGAATTGCAAGATATATCGTTTATTTCACACAATTTTCTTGTTTGCAGTTATCTGTATGTCTAACAATTTTTTTTTGATTTAACTGTATAAAAGTGATTGATAACATTTGAATACAATTTATTAGTAAGAGTTTTTTTTTCAAATGTTTAAAGAATAATGTTTAAAAGTATAACAAATTATCTAAAAGAAATTATAAATAGATTTTTCCCAGTAGGCATTAACGTTAAGGTGGGCTTTTGACGAACAAAGTGATTATAAATATTGAAATGTAAAAATACCGGCTTCGCTTACCAAAGTTGAAACCGTTGTAACGGGAAACAACAAGGTTTTGGGCTAACCCCCAAATTAAAAATGACTGCGAATTTTGTACTATTGCCCAAAACATTAAATCATAACAACTCAAAACATTAAATCATAATGTTTTAAAGAAGGGTGTACTTGCGAAAGCAAAGTTTTTTTTTATAAAAAAATTTTGTTAGATTCATTTGCCATTCCATGCAAAACGAAATGAAATATCGGTCGAGGACCCTATTAAGTCAATATATTATTGATCCATTTCTAAGACACTTTAGCCATATAACATCCGTCCATCTGTCTTTGGAAAGCAAGATGCAGTCCAAACCAAATGAGCTGTAAATTTGGCAATTGAGTGAATTACTTAAGTGCAAAAAAGCGTTTTTACATTTTGGAGAGTATAAAAGATTCGGCACCAATGAATTTAACACTCTCACTTGTTTTTTTTGTACATTTGTTAAACAAATAGAATAATTTTATGTCAAAAGTTCAGACTTGGTGAAGAAGTAATTTTGGTAAAAAAAAAATGTAAAATAAAAAAACTTCACGAAAATCAAAATTATGATAAAAAAACATTTGACGACAACAAAATTTTTGGCGAAAAAAAAAAAATTTATGAAAAAAGGTTTTGATGAAGAAAAAAAATTTTTGATGCAAAAAAATTTTTATTTTTTTAATTTGAAGTAAAAAAAATTTTTCATGAAAAAAAAGATAAATGAAAAAAAAATTTTGATAAAAAAAATGTTGGAAAAAATATTATGAAAAAAATACAAAAAAAATTATATAACAAAAAATTGATGAACAAAAAATTTGATGTAAAAATGCCTGCGAATTTTGTACTTTTGCCCAAAACATTAAATCATGATAATGTTTTGCGGAAGATTTGGGTGTACTTGCCAAAGCAAAGTTTTTTTAGAAAAAATAATATTATATTACTTTGCTATTCCATTCAAAACGAATTGAAATATCAGTCGAGGACCCCATTAAAAAACCAAAAGAGCTGTACATTTCGTAAGTGAGTGCAAAAATACGTGCAACGAAGTGTTTTTATATTTTAGAGAGTATAAAAGATTCGGCACCAAAGAATATAACACTCTCACTTGTTTTATGTACATTTGATAAACAAATGGAAAATTTTTATGCGAAAAGCTTAGACTTGGTAAAAATGCAGTTTTGCTAAAAAAATGATTTTTTTTCACGGAAAACAAAATTATGTTAAAAAAATTTAATGATCCCAAAATTTTTGGTGAAAAAAAATTTAAATGGAAAAAAGTTTTTGATGAATCTTTTGATGAAAAGAAAAAATTTTTGGTGAGAAAAAAATTGATAGTAAAAAATTTGATAAAAAAATTTGATGAAAAAAAAAATTTATGAAAAAAAAATTTGATGAAAAAAAAATTTAATGAAAAAAAAATTTGATGAAAAAAAATTGATGAAAAAAAAAATTTGATAACAAAATATTAATGATGAAAAAAAAAATTTTATGAAAAAAAAAAATTATGAAAAAAAAATTTGATGAAAAAAAAAAAATTGATGAAAAAAAATTTAATGAAAAAAAAAAAAAAATTGATGAAAAAATAATGGGAAAAAAAATGATGGAAAAAAAAAAAATTTATGAAAAAAAAATATTTGATGAAAAAATTTTTTTTTTTGTTGAAAAATAATTATGTTACTTTTTATTCACCAGCTGGTGAAAAACGGTTTTATTCACCAGGAGGTGAATTATTATCCAAGTTACAAACCCAAGTTATTAAAATTTTTGGTTTTAAGAAAGTGAAAATAGTAATTCTTGCTTTCTTTTTCGTTAATTGTTAGCTTATATAGTCAAACTGAGGTGGCGTCCTTCAACTTTTTTAAAATTAGACACCAGCCTAAAAACATTATCATGTTAAAAGTATAGAAAAAATCTACTGCACTGCACATGTCTGGTATATCCGTTATTGTCCACATTGTCCACAAATGCATTTAAAAGTCGCTTAGAAATATAATGAAAAAGTCTTTATTTCTATCTATTCGAAAGGAATGAAAAATATATTCTATGTTGGTAATGATAGAAACACTTGAGAGTTTTAAATTTGGCTGTGTCGAATCTTTTATACCATCTAAAATGTTAAAAATCAAAAATTACAGTTTTGTTTTTTTTTTTTGGGGGGGGGGGGAGACTTCCCCCGGCAAAAATGGATGGAAAAAACGACATTTTCTTATACCACGGGTTCAAGTGCAGGATTTTGAACTTTTTCTGACATAAAAAAGTTTCATTTGTACAAAAAAAATATGTAAAAAAATGTATTCTTCAGTAGTTGGTTCCGTTCTTTAAGGGGAAACTTTTTCTTCCTGGTAGGATTTTTTTTTTTCAAAAAATAATTACCAATAAAAATCAAATTTTCAGATAAAACTAAATTTTGTTAAATACAACATAATGGAGGGCAACATACTATGATTGATAACTTTATCATTACCTGATTATAGAGATAATGGTATGATCTTCGCTGATCATAGTATGTTATAATTGTTGATTATGGCTGATTTGGTGTGCTGTAACTATTTTCCAAACATGTTTTTCTCTCGGTTGGACTCCTACCAACCCGATTTTTTATATTAGAACCACCGCATTTTTTGGTGTTGGACAGTGTTATTATACTTCTTATTGATAAATAAAATTTGCCAAAATATAGTTCACTATGTATCAATACAAAAAAAAAACAACCAACAACTTTTTAAACAAGTTTGGAGTGTAAACTGATGTAATGATATTGTTTTACAACCAAATTTAATGGCATATTCTTGTCAAATCCATTATGGAAATTTTGTGGATAACTTTGGAGTAGGTGTCTAGCACAAGACTCTCTGGTAACAATAACATATCATAAACCCAGCAAAATTTTCAGTTAAAAACAGATTTCAGTGTGAGTTATATATAGAACTCTGAAACCTGTTCCACTATGTATTCTAAAAAATGATTCCGTTTGTTTTGAAAATAATATTATCAAAATCAATAATTAGTTAGAAGAAGTTTTTTTGGCAGTTCTACGGTTATGAATGAAAATATAAGGATACCTGGAGACCTATTTTGGTATATTTCACATTATATAAAGCTACAAAAAGCTTTACATATGCAGCACATACGAACGGAACTTCATACCGATTGGTTAAAAAAAACAAAATTTTGAATGAAAATTCTCATGTTTTTTGAAGACCCTCGGTGAGATTTTATACAATCAGTGGTGAAATCTTGCTGGGTAAGAACAGAACAACAATGAATGAATGGTACAATATATGTAAAAAAAATACAAAAAATGCACACACAGCAACAGAGACAACAAAAAATAATGTAAAATTGTTTAGCACGTTGACAATATGGGTTTCCACACCATAAGTTGACAAATTGCCATCATAAACTTGAAAAACATGCACGTTAAATCTGACTTACTGTGTATAGGACGATGATAGTGCTTTGCTGGCAAAGATAGCGTGATGGTATTGGTAAATATGTTTTCCTCTAGTATTGAAATATGGAATGATAATAATTATTTAATATCAATTTATAGAACCAAACTGGTTAACACACACAGAAAATTACATAGAAAATGAACCATGTTAAGGTTAAAGGAGGCAAATTAAATAATGTAAAAATTAATTTTGCAAAAAACTTTATTTATGAAATAAATTGTTTTAAAAAGCGGTAAAAGAATAAGTTTTGAGAACAAAAAAAAACTCCGGAAAAAAAATTTTGTTGAAAAAATATTTTTATGAAAACACTAAATTTTGGGGTCGAATATCAAGAAATCTTTTTTAAATTTCAACTCAGTGAAACTGAAATAAATGTTATAAAAAACCGGCAGTTTTTGGAATTAAGAAAAACTGTAAATGCAGTTGTGTAAACAAGACCTTGAACCATCACTGAGCAATGTTTAAGGATTACCCCACTTTATCCGTAAAAGTTACAGAGGGTTAAAGTTGAAAAATCGATAAAAATGGCTTGAAATAATCCATAGTTTTTACATTATTTCGCTTTTTTTTGTAAGTTCTCCTTATATTTCAATCTTTTCCGGCATAACACAAAGTCAGTACATATAAGAGATTATTTTAATGTTGACTTGATAGATGCTTCATCGCTTGGTAAGAAGTTAAAAGACGGTTAAGTTTTGAAACCAAAAATTAAGAGTTTTTAAATTTTCGAGGTTTTTTGATCAGGGATTTCGGCCCCCTCTATAAAATGAAAAAAGTTGAACTAGAGTTGGTAGCTGTTGTAATTCTTAACATTTTGGAATTAATCCCGTTAATGTGCCGCGAAAAGTTAAGGAGTTTCAGCAGATCAAAGTTCGCAAGAAAAAACGTAATTTTTTTAAAATACCAGTTTTTCGCGAGGCACATTCGCGGTTTCATTCGAAATTTGGTGGACTCTTGCGTAAACCGAGTTTTTTGTGAGTTTACATAAAAAAATCACTGGCGGGTTTATAAAAAATAAATTGCAAAAATTTTATGGCATTTTTGAAAATTGTGCGAAATTTTGCAAATCTGTTTCCTATTTTTTTTAGTAGCAATTAATGCATCATGTTCATTTTAATACACCAAAAGACGTGCCTTAACGAGTAGAACTGATATGCTTTTTGACTTTTTACTTTAAGCCATTCTGAGCGGAAAGTGCGATGATTTTATCTAAACCTGTTTTGATCTGGCACATCCAAGGCTTTACACGAAATCGGATGAAATTTTTTTTAAATGAAAGCCCACTTGATGTGTCATCATAAAATCACAGGCGGGTTAAAAAATTTTGATGATTATAGATTTTTTGGACCATATTAAATTTTCTTGTTATAAAAAAGCATCACCGATTTTTTTTTAACTACTGGTACAATGATACGATTTTCCGTGATTTTCTTCAGTAATACCAACGCGTATTGCCTAAATATGTTATAAAAAATTGTGAAACTTTTCTTTTACCGCGAATTAATCGCGATTTTAGGTACTTAGATATTTTTTTTTTTTTAAATCGTTTGGTCATTAAAGGGTTAAATTTATATCATATATTTTAGAAGAAATGATATATCCTGGCATGTTTTAATAACGCATGCAACAAATGTGTAGAAAATAAAATCTTTAAAATATTTTTAAGATTTTTAAAACCGCTAAATCTTAAAACCGCCATAACTTTTGACCCCCTTGCGCGATTTAATTGACGCGAACGAATTTCTTATTCTTAAATAGCATCAAATATTTATGCCAACTTTCATCGATGTGCCATCAAAACAAAAATCACATCTTTTTTAACTCAAAATTTAAGTCTAAAACGGAACTCCTCATATATGTTTGTACTTTTCGATAATTTTTAAATTTAAAACTATTCAAGTCTGTTAAACTAGCATAACAAACCATAATACCATGAATTTTTTTTCGCGAAAAATCGTTATTTTCTTGAAATAATTGATTTAATACAAATATTTTTAGTTTGATTTGAAATCTGGTAAAGCTAGTTCATGTACACTAAATCCCACTGTACACGGTGAGCCTCAGCGATGTTTAGGTTGAACTTTAGTGTCGACGAAAAGTGTAAGCAAAGTTTGATTTCTACAAGTTTAAATGTCACAAAACTGTTAACAGCGAAATCGTAGCTGCTCGCATTCGTGAGATAACGCGAAATTAGCATTTTTGTATTTTTTAAAATTTTGACATTGACTTATTTTAAATATTTTCAAAAACTGAGTATTCAGTTTTAATTGTACTTATTTAAAGGTCACAAAACAGTAAACATCAAAATCCTATCTTGTTTAGTTCGCGAGAAATCGCGAAAATTATTTTTTGCTGTTTTTGTTTTCGTTTTTTATCTTTAGATAAATTTCTTTAAAATTTCGTAAAAACATGGTATGCAGTTTTACTTGTGCTTGATCAAAGGTCACACAACTGCTGATATCAAAATTGTACGTGTTAAATTTCGCGAGATATCGCGTAATTATATATATATTTTTATTATTTATTTATATCTTAAAACCGGTTATTTAGAAATAATAAAAAAAGTGGAATGCTGTTTAATTTAAGCATGTTGAAAGAAATTAAGACAGCCCACAAAAAAAAAATAGCTGCTCACTTTCGCGGAAAATAGCGAAAAGCAGCTTTTTGGGGGTATTCCTTGTTTTGATTAATAAAATAAGTTTCTTTAACATTGTTGAAAAACACGAAATGAAGTTTGATTTGCTATTGATTAAAGGTGATAAGGCTGTTAACATTTAAATTCTAGCTGCTCAATTCTTCGAGATATCCCTAAAAAACTCGGCAAACTACTATTTATTCATTACATTGAATTATTTTTGTTCTGTAAAAACATTTACTTCAATTAACGACAAATATGTGGTATGCAGTTTGAATTCGAGTTTATTAAAGTTGACAAAACTCCAAGCATAAAAATTATATATAATCAATTTTCCAAGAAATTGCAAAATTACTGTACAAGCTTTTACATTAATTAATTTATTTTCTCTTTAGTATCTAAAATTAAGGAAAAAGATCAAGAAACGACAAATATATTGCATGCCGTTTAAATTTTATGTGGTTAAAGGTGGTAAAACTGCTCAAATCAATATCTTGACTGGTAATTTACGCGAAAAATATAAATTTTTTCAATTTTTTTTTTTTTTTTAATTTTGCGATTTCTCGCGAAATTGAAAAGATATGATTTCGATGTTAACTATTTTGTGACTTGTGAATAAATACAATTAAATCTGCATACTCACTTTTTGAAGATATTTAAAAAACTTTATTGTCAAAATTTAAGAAAATACAAAACACTATTTTCGCGATATCTCGCGAATGCGAGCAGCTACGATTTCGCTGTTAACAGTTTTGTGACATTTAATCAAGTAGAAATCAAACTGCGTTTACACCTTTCGTCGACACTAAAGTTGAACCTTAACATCGCTGAGGCTCACCGTGTGTAAAATCTGTTTTTTTAAAGTTAGCTTATGTATTACACCCGGTCTAGATTAGCAACCAACAAAGCAACCATAGAGGGTGTTCAGTGTTACATTTGACGTTTACAAACGCCAAACTCGATAGTAAGCAATGGTTAGCAATTCCATATAGACACTTGATTGCTAGCAATCTATAGTAGAACAGGCGCTCTACCATCAATTGTATACCATCATTGTATACAACTGTCCGGATTAGCAATCACAGCCATTACTATCGATTGTGACGTATGATGGAAGTGATGGAAGTGATGATTGCCAATCTAGAACGGGTGTTAGCGATATTCGCTATTATTTTTTTACTTTTAAGTAAAAAAAAAATGTTTTTTATATAGGTTAGACAAATTCTGAATTTTTATCATCTAAACTCTATGAATATACAAAAAAAAACTTTTATTCGCGAAAAAAAATTTTTCGCAAATTTTTTTTTTTTGGATTCTTTTTATTTTGCTATTAATTTATGAAAATGTGTAGAATACTATACAGGCAGACAGACAGAAATTTTTTCGAAAATTTTTTTTTCGCGATTTTTTTTTTCTTTTTCGCGAAAATTTTTTTTTTTCATATGGCGACCAAGTCAAAGAATGGTCGGACTTACTAAGGTTACCAAGCTAAAAAACAAAATTTTCATCGAATATCTCATATTTTCATAGAATAAGCCGTATTTAATTGTAACCGACTGAAGGACGGACACGATAAGTCAACTCAAATATTGATTCTGAATCGGTAGTATACTATAAGGTTGATAAGGTTGAAGGTTGAAACTGATGCTTTTTATATTTGTTAACTAATTAAGAAAAACTTGAAAAAACTTCATTATTTTTCAAAAAACTTGTTTTTTTAGAAAAAATCTTGAAATCTTTTAAGCACCTTTTTTTTTTTTATTTTTATGTACCTTTTGGTACTAAAAATAAAAAAACAACATTTAACACAAAGTTTAGTACGACTTATCCTACCAACACTATTGTTTGGTTAGGCACTGTTGTTATTGTAAAATAACAGCAACACATATATTAATAGTTACCGACGGTGATTTAATATATACAATTTTTGCTTTAAAAGAGTTATTTTTGTTGGAAAACAGATTTCGGACCTTCATATTAGTACTTCTCATATAACTTGGGAAATATATCAAATATTATGTCTGGTTTGATGTTTGATTGACCAACGATGATTCTCTAAAGTCTGCTGAAGATTCCTTTAGTGGGGATGAAACTGATCAGTACAGACATACTATGAGATAGTAACTTTTTTAAAGCAATAAATTAAAAATACTCTATTATGACAATATCATAAATAGAAATATTTTTGGGCCTCGAACTAGAATAAAACTCTAATCGAATATATATACATATATAAAGGCCGAATAAATACATTTTATTTTTATGTACCTTTTGGTACTAAAAATAAAAAAACAACGTTTAACCTTAAAAAACTTGCAAAAAAAGGGAAGTCTTGATATAGGGCAACACTGGCAACATGTTTAAATTAAATTCACTTTGACATCAACTGTAAAATAAATTATTTAAACATTTGTTTTGTACTTAATTTACTTTAACATTACTTTTCATTGATGTGTTGTTTTTTTTTTTTTGTATTGTTTGTTAATGTTGGTGGTCCAAAGTATCTGTCACGTTTTATGTAATACAATTTCTGCATTGCGCCATTTTGTACGTTCGTTTATACGTTTTGTTTTTAAAAGGTCAACATACATACATGTGTGCAAGTGTTTTGTTAGTATGCCTGTGTATGTGTTAGTGTAAAGTAAATGTTAATGTTAACGTATGTGTATGTTTGTGCATGTTTTATATAACTTTACATACACATGCATGCACACATACATATGTGTGTGTACGTAATTAATGTCAATGCCAAAAGGCAAATGTTCACCGAATCTACTCTATACATATTGTACATTAAAACTGTGTCATGTAAAAGCAAAACTAACAGAAAGAAGTAAGAGATGAAGGAGCAGAAACAAGATGAAAGTCAGGATGTCAAAATATATACAAACATTTTTTTTTTGTAAGTCATTGACTCGTAGATAAAACAGCTGGTCGTTTTTCTCTTATTTTTTTTTTTATTTTGTATTTAAATATGTCAATCTGTACGTTTTTCTTTTTGGATGTGTTTTTTTTTTAGTCGTCGCACACAGTAAGTGCGATAAAAATAAAGTAAAACGTGACAAACATATTTGATTGTCAGTTTAAAGATGTATTCAAACTATAAAAGGCAAGTGATTACATACTGTTTTTTTTCCTTACTTTGTACAAAATCTATTTTTTTTTTTTGCTTAAATATGCGTAAACTCACGCGGCTATAAATGTATAATATGCTGATGTCATGCAGTTTAAAAGAACAAAATCCGGGTCTAAGTTTTAATGGTAGAGAAGACATTTAAGTGCACAGTAGGGTGACATGTGCCGTTTAAAGTTAAGCCCTAAAAAAAAAATTATTTCGTACACAAAAAAATCGTTTTTCTATTTTTTTTTCAACCCACGACATTTTGCATTTATTTTCTATGTAAAATCTCGGAAATTAAAGAAAAAAATCCGCGATTTTTTTCTTTTTCTTTTTTTGTCAACAAATAAGTTCGTGTTTGTTATAATACCATTCGGTGTTCAATTATATTCACATATGTCATCCAGCAGCCGAATGAAAGCATTTTGTACTTTTAGATTATGTTGAATGTACTAAAATTTTTGAATTGTCCTTACATTTTCGTTCATTACTTCTGGACCGCTGTACCGATATCGCTTAAATGCAATACCTAACTGCTCGGGAAAACTTCCAATAAATGTGTTATGTTTTAGTCATATCCGTGTAATATTTTAGCCGTGATCACTCATTTCCACAGACAGACAGATGGAAAGGCGGACATCGCCAGAAAAATTTTTAAAATTTTAAAATTTGTTTTCCTGAAGCACGTGTAAAATATTTTTTCATTTAGAATACGTAAATAAACATAGTGAGGTCAGAAAAGTGTTCGGTTTGACTTGGAATGACTCATATATAAGTTCGTCATTCTGTCTGTTACTCATCGACATTTCAGTCTGAAAGCCCATAAAGCAGGCTTGCCATGTCTGCACTTTGGGTGCTAGATCCAGTACCCGCGTTAGTGATCTAGCACCCAAATTTTAAAACTGGGTGCTATACAATAATCTAGCACCCACTTCAGAATTTTGTAATTTTCACCACCTTGTATAACTATCTTGTTTTTTCAGCACAATATTGAAAACCAAGTTATGAACCAACAAAATTTTTGTAGACCGGACAACTAACACTTTTATCAGTTGAGGAGGTCCATAAGAAAACGCACCAATTCCACTTTAACAGTTTTTTAGAAAAACGCATAAATGTAAACAAAGTCAGTACTGATTGTGAGTGTAAGAGCTGAGCTTTGGGATGTTTCATAATTAAAGTCAGTAGTGAATTGATGTATAAATATTGAGCTTTGTGATGTTTTTTAGTAATCGTTACATAGATTTTAATGTGTAGAATAGTATTCAGTCAAAAAGACAAAAAATTCAAAAAATGGAATTGGCACGAAAAATTATAACAAAATACAAGAAAAAAAAAACCTGACAACGCAAGACAAATGTCTCAAAATCTTAAAGTCTAATTTTTTTTAATGAGAAAAATGTTCAAAAAACTGATGACTTTTTTCTATTGGAAATTCAAAGACATTTTTCATTAAAGTTTGAAATTTTTAGACATTTTTCTTACCAAAAACTTTCAGATTCTCAAAAATTTTCTTTAGAAAAAGATTCTGAGACATTTTTTTCCATGTAAAAAAATCTCTGAATCTGGGACCTTTTTTCTGTGGAAAAGTCTCAGATTCTAAGATATTTTTTTAGATTCTAAGATATTTTTTCCATAGAAGAAACATTCAGACTCTGCACGTTTCAGAATCTGAGACTTTTGCTATAAGAAAAATGTTTTCTATAAGAAAAACATCTTTGAATCTAATACTTTTTCTTGAAGAAAAATGTTTCAGAATCTGAGACTTTTTCTTTTAGAAAAATGTCTCAGAATCTGTGACTTTTTCTATAAGAAAAATAGACAAAATCTAAAACTTATTCAATAAGAAAAATGTCTCAGAATATGGGAATCTGTCTCATAAGCTGAGACTTTTTCTATAAGAAAAATGTTTTAGAATCTGAGTATTTCAGAATCTGTGACTTTTTCTATAAGAAAAATGTTTCAGAATCTAAAACTTTTTTTATAAGAAAAATATCTCAGAATATGAGACTTTTTCTATAGAAATAATGTCTCAGAATCTGAGAATCTCTCTCATAATCTGAGAATCTATCTCATAATCTGAGAATCTGTCTCATAATCTGAGAATCTCTCTCATAATCTGTATCTTTTTCTACAATAAAAATATCTTAGAATCTGAGACTTTTTCTACGAGAAATAAGTCTTAGAATCTGAGACTTTTTCTTAATGAATAATGTCTCAGAATCTGTGACTTTTTCAATAACAAAAATGTCTCAGAATCTGATACTTTTTCTATAAGAAAAATGTCTTAAAATCTGTGATTTTTTCGATAACAAAAATGTCTTAGCATCTTTTTCTATAAGAAAAATGTATCAGAATCTGAAACTTTTTCTTTAAGAAAAATGCCTCAGAATCTGACACTTTTTCTATAAGAAAAATGTCTTAGGTTAGGTTAGAGGTGGCGGAGTTAAAGACTCCTCAAATAGACTGGAAAATGTCTCAGAATCTGAGACATATTCTAGTTTTTCTCTGCGACTTTTGCCAAAGAAAACATGTATCAAAATTTAAGACTTTTTCTATAGTAAGGTGTCTCAAAATCGCATACTATTTTTATACAAAAAATTTCTTAGATTTTGTATTTTTTCTTTATAAAAAAATCTTTAAAAATCTAAGACATTTTATAGAAATAGTTTCAGATATTGAGAAATTATTTCTTTTAAAAAAATCAAATTATGTAAAAAAATAATTTACCTATATCAAGAAAGTATTATATACCCGAGTAAAAATTTGTATGTGATGCAATATATAATGATACTAGCTGAAGCGCCCGGCGTTACCCGGGTTGACTTATACATGAATATATAAGTAGCTTCTCCCCGGCGTGATCTTTAGAGTCCATTCATACACACTAATTTTCTCATTCCGAAACATTCATACATTCTGAACTGCTGTTAAATTTCACTGAAATGAAGAATTTTGTTAATAACTTTACACCAGCGCCATCTACCGAGCCCAAGTTTTATCAGGAAACTTATCTTTGTTTAAAAAATACATTTTGTGAATTTCAGCCAAATCGTACCATAAATACCAAAAATTCAAATATTGCGACAACAGCGCCACCTATCGGGATTAAACTTAAGAGAAACCTGGCTCTAGACTAAGCTAATATATTGTCCAAGTTTGGTGTCAATCGGTTTAGCGGTTCTTAAGTTTTAGTAACTTTTTTATATAATAATAAGAAGATGTAACACAATATATATTTATACGCAATTTGATCCGAATAATGGTGGATGTTTTTGCATTAAAAAAGATCAACTTGTATAAAATATGATTTGATTTCATCCGAGTTTTGACCAGAAATTGCTATATATTGGTGGATCTAATTAGATCTAATTACATAAAAACATATAAAATCCTGGTGTTTTTTTGGTTTGGTTGAGATACACCACAGGTCAACGATACATTCACCAAACATATAATTTTCTAAAACAAAAAAAATGTTTGGGTACGCTTCGAACCAGATAGGTGATATACATAACCCTAATAAGGAAATGTTTAGGAAAAAGTTTCTTTTACTTTGCCTAAAAAATTTAGAAAATTTTTGGTTAATTGGAAACATATAGTTTTATATGGAACAGAATAAGCTATATATAATTCGATGTTAAATTTTACAGAAAAACAGATTTTGTATTGACCCTCATATTATTTTATTTAATTATATCAACCATACACCTTTTAATCCGAATCATGATTAAATTATATATTACTACATATGACTGCATAAAAAGAAATTAGAAAATATCTCACAGATGTATAATCATATATAATTTATTATGTTTGTATCAAGTTATATATTGTAATATATGTTTATTTTTACTCGAATAGTTTATTTAAGTAGATTCAAAAAAAAAATTAAATTATTTTTTTTTAATTTAATGAATTTTTGGCTGAAATTAGAAACTTTAACCGATTAGCCAGGTACTTTTTCAGGTCGTCTAACAAATGCAGGTTATAGGAGCAGAGAAAATCCAAAATTTTCAAAATCAGGGGTACCGTAGTGTACACGAACTGCAAAAAAATCTAGCACCCAATTTTATAGCTGTAGAACAATCTAGCACCCATTTCTTTGAGATTTAGCACCTTCTCAGTTTCAACATATGGCCACACTGCCATAAAGTATGTATATTTATTATTGATCAGTGCACAACTCGTTGACATTTTAGAGATGTCCGTCTGTCGGTCGAAATGGTGATACGGACAAAATATTACACAGATACGACTGTTACTTCGCATATTTACTTGTTCTTGCTTCGAAAAAAAAAAAATATAGACACTTGAAAAATTTTGGTAATTAACCTAAAAATACTAAATTCAGCTTCAGGTTGACATATCGCTTATTTACTTGCATAGTGACAAAACTCAAAATATTAGACTTTCCATTGAAAAAGGTCGTTACATAGAAAATGTAATAATGGCGTGTTCTCTTCACAAACGATGAGTTTAAAAGATATTAATACAAATTGTTGACACAATATAAAGCATAATATAACGAATAAGTCTGTATCATTAACTCAAAAATCACGTTTTTTAGTTATGACACTTTACAAGTAAATGAGCGATATGTAAATAGAATTTGATACCGAATAGTATCTAAACAAGTGGAAACACCATTTTTACCACAAAATTTTATAATCTTTTCTATTGATATAAAACTTATGGCGTTTTCTTTTCTGAAACAAAATGTTGCACCCTAAAACAGTATCATTTGTAAAATGTAGCCACAACCCTTTTAATGTGTTGCCAGTTTTGTGATTACAAAAAAACAAAAAATTGAGAACATTTTTCTTTCAACCAAAATATTGGCAATCAGCTGTTTTTAAAAGGCAATTTTGCTACCCAGTCATTAAATGAAAGTGGGAAAAGTGTGACATTTTGAAACTTTAAAAATGCAACATTTTTAGAAAAAAACATAATAAATTTTTAAAGTGTTGCCAGTTTTTTAGAAAAGAACAAAAAAAGTGCAATATTTTTTGAAGGGACGGTAAAATGTGACATTTTTTGCCAGAAAAGAAAACGCCATTAATTTGTATGTAAAACGGTGTAGCCTTTGTTATCTCGGATTCTTAGTAGAATTAATAGTCCCCCATTATACTTTTGCTGCTATGGCATCAGTTTTGTGTGTTGGAATATCCATGATTTTTCACTTTTTTTCGTTATTCTCTAAAGAGCTCTCATATGGCTTATTTTACCACATGTTTTATCATAAATTTTCTTTGTTTGCCGTGGTTAATAAATATAACAACAAAAAAATGGCATGGCAAAAAAAAAAAAACGTAAAATTCATCTGCATCATAAAAGAGAAAAATTGGCATATGTGCTTTTTAAGGCTTTGCGGTGTTCACTTTTAATTTTATATTAACTCCCTTTAACAAACAATGTTCCACTTTATTTGAATTATAGCTATCAAAAGCATCATCATCATCATCATTCATACAGGCCCATTTTATTAAACCAAGAAAATAAAAAAAATAAATTCAGTTTAATTTTTCGTACATTTTACATCCTTACACCATTTTAGCATACAGATTTTAATTAATGTTTTATCTAAATTAAGCTAAAAATCAATTATCAATATTTCCACCGTATTTTCACAACATAAATTCCAATACTCCTAATGAGATTACTTTTTTCAATTAAATTCCAAAAAAAATGTGTAAAGCTTCCCCTATTTTAAATAGTACATAGTTATTTTTTTTTTCCCCCTTAACAAATTAACATAAATTATTTTCATTTAAATACCATCTCCACTCTCCTCTGCTCACTCATGTTCATATACACCCCTTAAATAATTCTCACTGGAAAACCTAATGAGCACAATGATGTTGACGATAATGATGATGATGGAGCTTAAAAAATAATTTTAATTAAAATAAATAGGCAGACTAACAACAAACGACGATGAGCACATTATTTACATTAACAAAAAATGCTTGCTAAAAAAAAAAATCTTAGCAACGTTAGTGTCTAATTTGCAAAAATGAAAAATTTTACTGTAATGTGAAAAGTTTAATTTAATAACATCCCAAAAGTATAAGCCGTATGTGTGCTGAATAAAACACACTTTATATGGAGGGTTCCATGTGTTAATGTTTCACTTATGAAACATCTTTTGAAATGGAAAAATATTTTTTTTTTAATGTTAAACGTTTACAGGGTGGTCCAATTACAAGTATCTTTTGGTATCATACATCTAAAAAAAACTTGTGAAATTACAAGAAAATTTAGTAATTTTTACTATAAATTTTAGTACAATAAGCAATAGGATTGAGAACACTCTTTCTGTTTTTCGAATTTCAAAATCAAAAATTTCAAAAATAAAAGATTTCAAATATACGACAATGTGTTTAGGTATCTATTTTGACTTAAAATTTAAAAAAAAGACGAAATTAAAAGAAGAACAAAAAAAACCTCATAGAAAAAATCTGAAAATTTTTAAAGGAAAAAATATTAATGAAAAATGTGATTTAATTTGAAAGTTTTCTATGAAAAAATATCTGTCAATCAAAATTGAAATTTTTTTGGAAAAAATTTCGCATAAAGTTTTTTTGTACCGGAAAAAATTTTTGTTGGGAATAACACATTATTTAAAGACAATTTGTGGCCAAAGGGTTAAGGCGACTGACCAAATGAGTTCTCGATCTTAAAGAGTAATGTTTCAGCTTTAGCCTCGACTTATTTGAAATCACCATCACATCAGGTTCATAAGTTGAGGGTTTTTAAAAATGCACAAAACGGCGATTTTTTTTTAACTTTGACCTCAATTTTCTCAAAAACCTGATGTGATGGAAAAGTGTATAAGGTTGCGTCCCAGTCACAATTCGATGTTTAGTAGAGTAACTACACAAAACAAAAGTCTTAGAATGTTATATTTTAATATAAAAAGTCGCTCGAATCTGAACATAAGATAAAGGAATAATGCGACTCAATCTTAAAAAAAAAAAAAAACAAGTAAGAATGTTATAGTCGGTCAAGACCGACCATATGATACCCTACACCAGTGTCTTCCGGAAAATGGGTCCCAAGTACAAACATGGACCGATTGGATTTATCTTTTGTAAGATCTTTATTTAGTGTAGAAAACACACAGATAAAATGTTTGTGGAATTGGTTTATTTTTTGCCAATAGACCGATTTAACTGAATATCGGTCGAAATTTTTATATGGGGGACTAAGTCCAAAAATGGTCCAATTATACTCCGATGTGATAAGGTTAAAGTACATGTTAAATACCTAAAAATAAAATTTTTATCAAATATTTCTATTTTTGTGAATTTTGAGGGAATTATTTGAATATCGGGAGGGTGGTTTGTATGGGGACTACGAGAAGGACTGACCCGATTCCTTTGAAATTTGGAATGATTCGTGCACACAAAATTTGATTACCTGTTAAATTTCAAAGCGATATCTATTTTAATACGGTTATTAGAGTCATTTATGGGGTATGGGGTCTTAACATGGACCGATTTTTTTTTAATTTCAATAGGCTTCGTTCTTGGGCCAGAAGAGGCTTAAGTTTCAAATTTCAAGGCAATTGGCTGAAAATTGCGACCTGCATCGTGCTTAAACCGATAGATGGACACACGGACGGACGTACATCGCTAAATCGACTTGAAAAGTTATTCTGAATCGATCGGTATACTTGAATGTAGGTCTAGGTCCAATATTTTGGGTGGTTACAAACATCAGCACAAACTCATTATACCCTGTACCACAGAGTGGTGTAGGGTATAAAAATGTTTTTACAAATTCAGAATTTCGCATTTTTTTATAAAAATCAGAAATAGAAAATGTTTGAAGATTGCAAAAATTTTGTTTTTCAAAATATTTCTGAAATCAACATTTTTGTACAAAATATCGAAAGAATACGACTAAGGGCGGATTACTCAATGAAAACTTAGCAGCTAACTGCCGATTTAACGGAGCCTTATGTCAAAATTTGTATGAAAAAGTTAAATTTAACGGAGAGTTATTTTATAACGGAGTATTGAGTAATCCAGCCTAAATCTGAAAAATGTATATGAAAAAAATATTTCAGAATTTTTTATTTTTAAATCCTCCACTTACAAGAGAAGTCTTTTAAACCATCCACCGATTCACCTGAAACTTGTTTATGGAAAAGAGTGGAGAAAAAGAAGAATTACCTTTTTTTTCTTAGGTGCCCACTTTCACTTTAAGCAGGTCAAATGGGAGGGGGAAAACATGATTTTTTTTTTTTTTGAGGATTTTCACATTTCTTCAAAAGAAACATCTTATACAGATAGAAAGGTTTTTTGAAAGCCTATTCAATGATTGATAGGTCGTGTTCAAATTTGGCTTCGGTAAGTCCTTATGGGTCGTGTTCTATTTTGGCTTCGTTAAGTCCTTATCTTCAAAAATGAATAAAACGTTGGGGTAGTATATATGGAGCGATTATCTAAATCATATATAATAATGTCTATTGAAATTAAGCTGACTCGTATTTTTTCGTTTGGTGAAGTTCGAATTTTGTTGAATTTTCCTGAAAGACCTCATTTTTTCATAAGGTGGCAGCCCTTTTTTATACCCTCCACTCTAGTGATAGAGGGTATATATAAGTTTGTCATTCCGTTTGTACCACCTCGAAATATTGGTCTAGGACCCCATAAAGTATATATATTCATGATCCTCGATCGATTTTAAGACGATCTAGCGATCTCCGTCCGTCCGTCTGTCTGTCTGTTGAAAACACGCTAACTTTTGAAAGACTTTACGAAGGCTCCTGAAGTTTGGCATATATGTTGGGCATTTACCTGGTCAGGTTGGTATTGCAATCCAGCGAAATCGGTCCAGTGGTTCAAAAGTTATGTTCAAAAGACTGAATTTCGGCAAGGGTTTTTCGTGAATTTATAAGATTACAAACAAGTTAACTTTCTAAAGACAGATCGAAGAATGCTGAAGCTTGGCTTATATATTTATCGTTCCCCTGGCCTAGTTTGTGTTGAATTTCAGCCAAATCGGTTTAGTGGTTCAAAAGTTATTAGCAAAACCTTGAATTTCAGATTAGTTTCACCTTAAATTCACGTGTTGAAAACCCGTTAAACATGTTTTAAAAACATTGGTAGGCTAGGGTGGCGGTGTACGATTTACACCTCGCATAGACCTTTTGGTCCATAGCGAAACCACAAAACTTTTCTTCTTTTTCGCTAGCGGCGCAAGTTAAACACGTTCAAAGTCATTGCGAATCTCTTTAATATTCTAAGATCCATTCGCGTTATATCCTCCAAAGTATTAAAGCTTATCTGACCAGTAATCGATCGGCGAATTCTTGCCACCGCTGGACAGTGACAAGGTATGTGTTCTATCGTTTCATCCACTCCTGGTGAGCCGCATCTTTTACAACTGGCGTCCGGGATGAGTCTAATATTCTTAGCAAGAATGCCGATGAGACAGTGACCAGTTATTATTCCCGTCAGAGCTCGACATTCCCTTCTCGTAAGTGATAACAGGTATTTAGTTTGCCCTTGGTCATAAGTTGGCCATAAAGTTCTGCTGATTTTGCATGTTGTTAGTTGTTGGCCCCACTTCTTGTTCGCTACTGCAACATTTATGGAATCCCGTCTTTTTTTGAAGTGTTGGAGCGATGGTAAAACTAGCACCGTGGTACCTACACCATCAGCTCCAAGTTTCGCGAGTTCGTCTGCCCTTTCATTTCCCTGTATTCCGTTGTGTCCTGGTACCCATAATAAATTAACCTGGTTGTGTTGACACAACATCTGCTAGTTCTCGTAACATTGGTAAGTCACAAAAATATTTTATAACGTATTTTGGTTACTCAGAAATATGTTTGCACTAAAAGAAATACACTCGAAAAAAATTTTACACTAAAAAAAAATTTATACTCAAAAAAAATTTTACACTCAAAAAAAAATTTAGTAAATTATTTTTTTTTTTTTTTTAAATTACTAAAAAAAAGTTTTTTTACACAAAATAAAATATTTCTAATCAAAAATTTTATTTTTTTCACGTTAGAAAATTTACTATCACTTAAAAATGGCATTGTGGAGGGTATTCATAGATTCGGCCAAGTCGAATTTAATTTTTTACTTGTTTTTTCATCAATATTTTTTTTTTCATCAATATTTTTTTTCATCAACATTTTTTTTTCATCAATATTTTTTTTTTCATCAATATTTTTTTTTTTCATCAATATTTTTTTTTTTCATCAATATTTTTTTTTTTATCAAAATTTTTTTTTCATCAATATTTTTTTTCAATATTTTTTTAATCAACATTTTTTTTAAAATATTTTTTTTTATCAATATTTTTTTTTTTTCGTCGATATTTTTTTTCATCAATATTTTTTTTGCATTAATTTTTTTTTCATCAATATTTTTTTTCTAAGGGTTCAAGTTGAATTAAATATCTAAAAACTATAGACATTTCTGGTATTTCCCATACCGGTTTCAAACACCCCACTTAGTGCTATCATCAGTAGACTTTTAAATGTCGGTTTGTCTTGTTAATGAAAACTGTGTTTTATATATGTGAATATTTATAGTTTCTACAGAATAAATTTTGACAGTTTCCAACACTACAATTCTATTTCTAGCAATCCCAACCTCCCTTATACTTTCTTTCAACTTTTTTGTCTCTTACATTATTTCGCAAGGGTTACCAACTTGATCTGGAATTGCAGGCACAAATGAAGAAATTTGCATTTTCTGTTTTGGCGACATATTTTGTCAGTAATTTTATTTGATTTTTTCTGTAAATACAGATTATTATTTTTTTCATCAATATTTATTTGTGATATTTTTTTTTTTTCATCAATTTTTTTTTCATCAATTTTTTTTTTCATCAGTATTTGTTTTCATCAATATTTTTTTTTTATCAATTATTTTTTTTTCATAATTATTTGTTTCATAATTTTTTTTCATCAAATATTTTTTTTATCAATAATTTCTTTTTATTAAAAACTTTTTTTCATCAAAAACTTTTTTTCATCAAAAACTTTTTTTATCGACAAGCACAAAGAGATAGATGGATATCACTAGAATGTCTTAAGGTGTTATGATACGTGCTAGTTTTAGTATTTTTTATATTTTGGAGAACAGTGCAAAGATATTTTCATAGGAAAACTGACCAAGTGTAAAGAGTATGACAATATCATGAAAAAAACTTAAAACGTCAAAAAATATACGTGTGTTATCGATTATTTTGCAGTGACTGTCAAAAAAATATAAAAATTTTCAACTTGAAATTGACATTTCCAGAATAAAATGTTAACAGTGTGGCCAATTTTATTAGTTTTTGCTTGAATGAAGCGGTTTTACTTTTTTTGGGCGTTTTTTTAGCTATTTTGAGCGAGTTATTTTGAAAATAAAAGTTGGCAATTGTTTTTTTTTTTTTGTTTTGTTTTTATTTTATTGTATTTCTTGTTCTTTCTCGCATTTGTTGTTTCATTCTATCAATCCTAAAAAAATCCAATACAGAAACTAGCAAGTATCATACCACCTTTAGAAACCTTTACGGATCAATAATATATAATAATATATCGACTGATATTTCGATGCGTTTTGCATGGACTGACAAATTAATATAGTGTTATTTTTTCTAGAAAAACGTTGCTTTGGAAAGAACACCTATTTATACAGCAAACCATTATCATGATTCAATGGTTTGGGCAAGAGTACAAACAAATAGGAAAAAGTTGAAAACTTCTTGTTCAATTTTTGAATTTTAAAAAAATTATCTAATAGAAAAATGTCTGAATTTTCCAAATCTGGTATTGGTTTTACTGTATTTGTAATGGTTAAAAATATATTCTTGGCTAAAGTGAGAAAAAATTTCATAGTTTCGCTTTCTTTATTTTTATACCCTCCACTCTAGTGATAGAGGGTATATATAAGTTTGTCATTCCGTTTGTAACACATCGAAATATTGGTCTAGGACCCCATAAAGTATATATATTCATGATCCTTGATCGATTTTAAGTCGATCTAGCGATGTCCGTCCGTCCGTCCGTCCGTCCGTCCGTCCGTCCGTCTGTCTGTCTGTCTGTCCGTTGAAAACACGCTAACTTTTGAAAGACTTTACGGAGGCTCCTGAAGTTTGACATATATGTTCTTCATTTACCGGGTCAGGTTGGTATTGCAATCCAGCGAAATCGGTCCAGTGGTTCAAAAGTTATGAGCAAAATAGTAAATTTCGGAAAGGGTATTTTTCGAATTTACAAGATTAAAACCACTACAACTTCCGAAAGAAGATTCTGAGGGGACTGAAGCTTAGCATATATATTTGTTGTTCCCCAAGGCTGTTTGGTTTTGAATTTCAGCAAAATCGGTTCAGGGGTTCAAAAGTTATAAGCAATGCACTGAATTTCAGATTTGTTTCACCTTAAACTGTTGAAAACTCGTTAAACAAGTTTTAATAGCATGGTGAAATACCAGTTTTATAAAACTTGTTGTTGTTTGTTTTCTTGTCGTGGGGTGCAGTTTAGTTGTTAGACAAGTAAATATTTGTTATTGTTAGTGTAACTGTATGTAACGGGAAAAAATCAAATAAAGTATGTGTATGATTGAATGTTAATTTGTTTTTGGTTTTTAAAGAAAAGGATAGTAATATAAAAAGAGGAAAATATGTGAAATAGTTTTTTTTTTTTTGTATTACATATACGTAGGTATAAAACAACAAAAATATTTTACAAAGTAATTTGTTACTCAAAGAATTTGTACACTAAAAAAAATTTACACTCAAAAAAAATTTACACTCAAAAAAAAATGTTACACTCAAAAAAAAAATTTACACATTATTATTTTTTTGAATGAAATGGCAGACTCAAAAAAATGTTGACAGTCAAAAAAATTGTACACTCAAAAAAATTTGATTGATTAAAAGAAAGTTTGACTCAAAATAATATACATATTTCTAATAAAAAATTTGTAATGCAATTTTTTTTTAATTTTTTTTAGAAAATTACTATCAGATAACATTGTGGAGGGTATTCATAGATTCGACCAAGTCGAATTAAATTTTTCTACTTGTTTTTTTTAAGTTTAAAGTTTCTAGACAAAAAATTCCCGTTTCCTCCCACATCAATTGATCTACCTGAATAATAAAATTAGGACGCAAAATAAAGTTATTAGTTTAGTCCAATATTTTCTAGGAAAAAATTTTAAGGTCGTCTTTTGTAAGTGGTAGGTGTAAAAATCTATTAAAAATCGTTCTGCTGAATATTTACTTTCAATTTAAATAAATTAATTCAAATATAAAATTTTCCCAGTGAAATTTAACAAATATTTACTATTCATTGTTAAAATATAAACTGGTAAAGGATTTATTTAGTTTTTGTTTAGTTTCAATTCAAATTTTATTTTTTTTTTTTGTTATCGAACTTCATTGTTATTATTTGAGTTATTTATACACAATCAAACAGATTTTATATTTAAAAAAAAAAATATATTTTTGCATCGTATATGTTTTCGTTTATTTACAAAAAAAAAAAAATTCTTTGTCAGCTTAAATATTATTTTGTTAAATTGAAACACAAAAAAATACTTTCTATTTGTTTTACTATGTAGTTGTTGTTAGGACTGCTATTGTTGTTTCCATGATATTATTTGATTTTTCAAAAAGTTTAACAAAAAATTGAAAAAAACATGTTAGTTACAAACGACTAAAAATTATAAATTGAAATGAAAAATAACAAAAACAAAAAAATAATAAATTTGGCATTGCCAAATACAATGATACCCTCCAAAAAAAAATATTATAAAAAATTGTTAATCATACTTTTTTTTTTAAGAAATTTTGCTGAAAAAATTTGGTAAAATAAGTTAATTAAAAAAATCCAAAAAAAAAAAATTTTTCATAAAAAATGTCGCTCAAATTTTTTTTTATTATTATAAAAAATTCCCCAAAAAAAATTTTTGTGTAAAAAAATATGTTTTGTGATTGTTAAAAATCGGTAAAGTGGTTCAAAAGATATGAGCAAAAGACCGAATTTCGGCAGGGTTTTTTCGTGAATTTTCGAGATAAAAAACACGGTAACTTTCGAAACGCAACTCTGAGGATGCTGAACATCCGAATATATATTTTTTGTTTCCCTGGCTTAAGGAGTGAGATCATAAAAATGTTAACACACATTTTTGCCTACAACTTTGGTGTAAAGCTTCCAAATTTTTTTTTTTTCGGCAGTTTACATTTTAAAAATATGTCAGTTAATAAATTAATTTACATCATGAGTTTTAATTTGCAATTTTTTACACAATGGACGATGAAAGAAAAGTGCGTTCAAAAATAATTAAATATTTTCAACAAAACCAAACATGGACATACAAAAAAATTGCCAAAGAAACTAATGTATGCCGCCAAACAGTTTCAAAAGTGGTAAAAAGGTATCTGGAACACCTAACAATTGAAAGGAAGCCGGGAACAGGAACAACGACTGGTTATCGTAACATTGGTAAGGCATATAAAGTTAAAAGCATCCTTAAGAGAGCTCCTAACACATCTGGCAGAAAAACAGCTCGGTTAGCCCAATGCTCAGACTTTTTTGTACGTAAAGTGAAACGTAAGGCGGGACTAAAGTCCTACAAAGTTCAAAAAGTTCCCGATAGAAACGCTTTTAAAAATTTGGAGGCAAAAACCAGAGCTAGAAAATTGAAATCAAATTTTATAAAAAAATACAACTGTTGTGTAATGGACGACGAAACTTATGTCCTGGCTGATTTTGCGCAGCTCCCTGGTCAAGAGTTTTATGTTTCCGATGTTCGAGGAAATGTTGCGGAAAAATTTCGGTCAAAAAAGCAAACGAAATTCCCCAAAAAATTCCTAGTATGGCAAGCCATATGTAGCTGCGGCCAAAGAAGCCAGTAATTTGTGACATCTGGCTCTATAAACAGCGAAATTTATATCAAGGAGTGTTTGCAGAAGAGACTTCTTCCGTTCTTGAGTCAGCACAAGAAAGCGCTGGAGTGGTATAATGATAATAATGTGGTTTTTGTACCAAGAGAGGCAAATCCACCAAACTGCCCGGAGCTCAGGCCAGTGGAGAGATATTGGGCTCTTGTTAAAAAAGAATTAAAGGGCACAAAAAAGGTCTCCCAGGACATGCAAGATTTCAAACGTAGATGGACCACCTGCTCTAAAAAGGTGACAGAAACTACCATAAAAGCCTTAATGGGAGGGTTTCCGGAAAAAGTGGATAACTTTGTTCGTAGTGGTTAGAGTTCCATGCGGTTTTTTTGTTATGATTTTGTATTAAATTTTATTTAATAAAAATTTGGTTTGAAGTCTTAAAATTCAGTAGTCTGTTTTTTATTTAACTTTATGTGTGTTAACATTTTTATGATCTCACTCCTTAGTTCGTATTGAATTTCAGCCAGATCGGTCCAGTGCACACTGGGCCGAGATGGTAGTTTTTTTGGCCAAAACTAAAATAAACAAAATTATTAAATTAAAAAAAGCGAATGCACTATTGTATTAAGTATGACTTGCTGCACCTTGTCTGTAATTTTTGTAAAAATCGGTACACCCATTCTCTTGAAATGATCCATCAAAGATAAAATATGTATGTTTAAATCTCTATATACCGTAATCAAAAAAGCTAGCAAATTTATACATTATTAAGATGGGACCTTGTTTTTTTTTTTTTGGGATTAATTTATTTGACAAAGGGAAGTACAACATGTAAATGGGTATGAACAGCTCTTTTTCCCTATTTTTTTTTGATGATTTTTGATATTTTTATATAAATTTTGAAAAATTGTTCCATTTGATATAGTTGTTCCAAAATGTTCCGCGACATAATCCAAAAGTTAGGATGCCAAAATGTTCGTTGGTTTACTAGCTTTCAGACTGACCTGCCCGCTTTTGCCCGTTTTTTCATCTGCGTATATAATATCAATAGAAAGGGAGATGAACAAATCCAAAGTTGTAAAAAGGCACCTTTTTTATTGAATTAAATTAATTTTATGAATTAACAATTTTCAAGTTTTCCTAAAGTACATAAATAGTGTTTTTCTATATTAAAACGGGATAAAATGAAACTCGGTTACCCAAAAACCCGAATACAAAAAAAAAAAACCGGTTACGAGAAAAACCCGGTTACACGAAAAATATTTTTTTTTATCGTATTAAAATTTGTTTTTAATACATTGAAAAAAAAAAAATAATTACCCGGTTAGGCGGTCCTGACAGCTTTTTGAAAGAGTGTGGAACTTTTGATAACGATGAGTTAAAAAAAGTGTTTTTTTTAAACGGATTTTCAAAAAAAAATATTTTTTCTAATTTTTTTCTAAATTTTATTTCCATTACATTTTTTAAAACGGGCACAAGCTGGCAACTATTATGGAAAGTGTGGATAGGAAGAATAATTCTGGCCCAGACAGTTTTTTGAAAGGGCGTGGAACTTTTGATAACGATGAGTTTAAAAAAGGGGTTTAAATAAAAAATATTTTATTTTTTCAAATTTTTAATATTTCAATATCATTTGCCTAAACGGGCCCAAGCGGGCAACATTTTTAGATATAAGGGATAAAAAGGAAAATTTTGGCCCAGACAGTTTTTTGAAAGGGAGTGGAACTTTTGATAACGATGGGCTTAAAAACGGGGTTTACAAAAAAAAATCAGTTTTTTATAAACTCTTATTTCAATTAAATTTTTGAAATCGGGCACTAGCGGGAAATTTTTTTGGAAAGTGCAAATAAAAAGGATAATTCTGGCCCAGACAGTTTTTTGAAAGGGCGTGGAACTTTTGTTCACAATGAGTTTTAAAAAAGGGGGTTTTCACAAACATTTTTTTATTTTTTTTTTAATTTTTGGTATTTTAATCCCATTTGTGTAAACGGGCACAAGCGGGTAAGTTTTTTGTAAGGTGGGGTTAAAAAGTCTAATTCTGGCCCAGACAGTTTTTTGAAAGAGCGTGGAACTTTTGATGAGTTTAAAAAGGGAGGTTTCAGAAAAAAAAAAAAACTAATTTTTTCAATTTTTTATTAGCCCTTATTAGAAGTAATTTTTTTTTTTTTTTTGAAAACGGGCACAGACGAGTAACTTTTTTGGAAAGTGCTGATAAAAAGGGTAATTCTGGCCTAGACAGTTTTTTGAATGGGCATGGAACTTTTGATGACGATAACTTTAAAAAGGGGGTTTTTAAAAAAAGACAAATTTTTTCCAATTTTTTATAAACTTGTTTCAATTTAATTTTTGAAAACGGGCACAAGCGGAAAAGTTTTTTGGAAAGTGGGGATAAAAAGGATAATTCTGGCCCAGACAGTTTTTTGAAAGAGCGTGGAACTTTTGATGAGTTTAAAAAGGGAAAAATTAAAAAAAAAAAAATTTTTTTCCAATTTTTTATTAGCCATTATTAGAAGTAAATTTTTGAAAACGGGCACAGGCGGGCAACTTTTTTGGAAAGTGCTGATAAAAAGGGTAATTCTGGCCCAGACAGTTTTCTGAAAGGGCGTGGAACTTTTTATGACGATGAGTTTATAAAGAGGGTTTTCAAAAACAATGTTTTTTCAATTTTTTATAAGCTCATTTTTCAATTCAATTTTTGAAAACGGGCACAAGCGGGTAACTTTTTTGGAAAGTGCTGATACAAAGGATAATTCTGGTCCAGACAGTTTTTTGAAAGGCCGTGGAACTTTCCATAACGATGAGTTTTTAAAAGGCGGTTTTCAAAAATGAAATAATTTTTTTCATTTTTTTATAAATTTTATTTAAATTCCATTTTTGAAAACGGGCACAAGCGGGCAACTTTTTTGGAAAGTGTAGATAGAAAGGATAATTCTGGCCCAGACAGTTTTTTAAAAGGGCGTGGAACTTTTGATAACGATGAGTATAAAAAGGGGGTTTTCAAAACAAAAACAATTTTTTTTCAATTTTTTATAAACTTTTTTTCAATTATATTTCGGAAAAAGGTATATTCACGTGATTTAAATGAAAATCATTCACGCTCACGCGTGAATCACGTTATTTTTAAACTTTTTTTCAATTCAATTTTTAAAAACCTTTATATCACGTGATTTAAGTGAAAATCACTCACTCTCACGCGTGAATCACGTTGTTTTTTGAGTCACGCAAATCACGGGACCAGAGACGATCTCCAATTCAAAAACATAAACAAAAGACAAGTGTATCTTCATTTGTTTCATCTATAACATCTGTAAATTTTATTAAAAATTAAGTGTCCACCCTGAAACAGTTTCCTTGTAGGTCCGATTCCAAAAAGTTTCAAGTCACTTATTTATTACCCTAATATAGGCTTATATTCTGAATTTCAACAAAATCGATTAACATTTACGACCTGTAGAGACTTTTGGCCAAAAAACCTACCATCTCGGCCCAGTGTGCAGTGGTTGAAAAGTTATTAGCACAACGGTGAATTTCAGATTAGTTTCACCTTAAATTAACGTGTTGAAAACCCGTTAAACATGTTTTAAAAACAATGGTAAGTCACAAAAATATTTTACAACGTATTTTTGTCACTCAAAAATATTTTTACACTAAAGAAAAAATACACTCGGAAAAAATTTTACACTCAAAAATAAAATTTACATTCAAAAAAAATTTAGTAATTTTTTTTTTTTTAAATTACTGAAAAAATGTTTTTTTACACAAAATAAAATATTTCTAATCAAAATTGTTATTTTTTTCATGTTAGAAAATATACTATCCCTTAAAAAGGGCATTGTGGAAGGTATTCATAAATTCGGTCAAGTCGAATTTATCTTTTCTACTTGTTTCAAATGAAAATATCTTAATTTTACTTAAAAAAAAATAATGCATTTGATTATTTTAATGAAACAATTCATAAATACTATGAAACCTTATCACAACCATAATACAACTTGTCATTTAAGTTCGTCCAATGTAACTGTTTCATAAATATTATCAAAATTTTCATAAATGCTATGAAACATTTCATGGCAATAATACTTTTTTTTTAAGGAATTTATTATTTTTATGGAACTATTTCATAGTATCAATGAAGTGTTTCATAAATATGTACTATGAAATTTTTCATTTATGTAATCACTCAAAATATTTTGTAGGCAAAAACAATTGAAAAACACATTTAAAACGAGTGAATAATACACTTCCACATGCTTTTCTCCCGAGCAGTTTGGTATTTCGTTCGAGCGAAATCGGTTAAGCGGTTCAAAAGATATGTATGAACGAAAATGCGAGGACTCCTCGAAAATTTTGACACATTCCACATAATCTAAAAATACTAAATGTTTTAATTCGACGGCTGCTTGACATAAGTGAACAGAATTCGATGCCGAGTTGTATTTTAACAATCACAAACATATTTTTTTACACAAAAATTTTTTTCGGGGATTTTTTATAATAATAAAAAAAAAAATTGAGCCAAATTTTTTCATAAAAGTATAATAATAAGCAAAATTTTTTCATTAAAAATTTCGCTCAAATTTTTTTTTTATTATTATAAAAAATCCCCGAAAAAAAATTTTGTGTAAAAAATATGTTTGTGATTGTTAAAATTAGGGCTGTCAAACGGGATCGATTTTTTAAAATCCCGGGATTCGGGATTTGAAAATCGAAATCCCGGGATCCCGGGATTTTTCGGGATTACGGGATTTTTCGGGATCCCGGGATTTTTCGGGATTCCGGGATTTTTCGGTATTAAATTTCTTTGATTATAAAAGTAAAAAATGGTAGACTCTTTATGTTTCAATTTTATTGTGCATATTAAGGGGGCTACTGTGGGTTAGATGGTAGCGTGTTAGCCTATTAAGCAGAGTCGCGGGTTTGATTCCCACGAAAACCCTTGGGTCGATTTCGCTACAACGAAATTATTAAAAATATATTTCTAATTATTCTGATTGTTATTTTAAGGCAATTAAAAAATTAAGTATATGCCACTTATGCATTTTTCAAGTTATTATTATTATTAAATATTTAGCAATGAACTAAAAAAAGCCTTGCAGGGTTTGCTATGAAAAATTACAACTTTTATTTGCTTTTGGTTGCACTTTATAATTTTAAAACTAATTTAAAAAAAATTAAAAAAATAAAAACATTTGAAGGAGAAAAGGAATAAAATAATACATTAGACTTGCATTTTTTTGTATAAAAAAAGTTTTTCTTGCAATTTTGAACGTCCGGGAAAGTTTTTATTCTCCTACGCCTAAAACTTATGTGGTACAAATTTGGACCCGTGGCGCCATTCGATCAAAGATTCGGTTTTTTTAGAAAATGTTCGTCAAAACCTGCAAACTTTGGTCAAAGGGCTCCGTGACTGTGGCTTAATGGTTGGTGCGTTGGACTATTATTCAGCAAGCCTGGGTAGAATTGTCAGCTCAGCAAAATTCGGGGCCAGCTACGTTGAAAATTAAAAAAAAGTTTTAGTTTTAATTTGTTTATGTAAATGTAACGATAATTGAACAAAGTTGTATTTTTAAAAATAAATTCTCAAACATTTTTAATATTTCAAAAATCCCGGGATTTGAGTTAAAAAATCCCGGGATTCGGGATTCATTTTATGACAAAAATCCCGGGATTTCGGGATTCGGGATTTCGGGATTGACAGCCCTAGTTAAAATACAACTCGGCATCGAATTCTGTTCACTTATGTCAAGCAACCGTCGAATTAAAACATTTAGTATTTTTAGATTATGTGGAATGTGTCAAAATTTTCGAGGTGTCCTCGCATTTTCGTTCATACATATCTGTTAAACTGTTTAACCGATTTCGCTCTAACGCAATACCAAACTGCTTGGGAGAAAAACAAGTGGAAGTGTCAAGTTTCAGTAATATCTGTGTAATATGTTGGCCGTAATCATTATTTTAACAGACCGACGGACAACTTTATAACAGCTTGAAATCGATCATTGATTAATAACACCGTCCGACAAAAATTATAAAAAGTAGTTAAACACGAACTTGATAATATTCATTTGAAACTAGAGGCTAAATGTAGTAAAACTGTATTAACAGATTTTCATTTCGTGATCCTGTTTCCTTTTAAAAGGACTTTAAAGTTTAAGGGGATTGCATTTAAAAACAAGTAGAACAGTTAAATTCGACTGACAAAAAGTCGTTAAATACGAACTGGATAATATACGTTTGAAACTAGAGACTGAATGTAGTATAACTGCATTTACAGTTTTCCTTTTCGTGATCCTGTTTCCTTTAAAAAGGACTTTAAAGTTTTAGAGGATTAAATTCTACAAAATATTTTTTTAATATTTGTACTTGCCCAAGGATGTCCCTAGTCATAGAAAATGAAAGAGGAGGATCTCCCTTAATTTTCCTATTTTATTATTTTTACATTCCAGGCAAAAGGAAGTAAGATAAAACCTTTCAAATTTTTATCCTTCAATATCATTAAAAATTTTCAACAAAATATTTTGATAAAGTTTTCAAATGATTTTATTCGCATCCTTTTATCCTGATATGGCAAATGAAAAACTTAGGGGAGATCCTCCTCTTTCATTTGCCATCACCAGGGTCATCCTGGGCCAAGAACAAATATTTCAAAAATATTTTACAAAATGTAGCCTTCAAGACTTTGAAGTCCTTTTAAAAGAAAACAGGATCACGAAATGAAAAACTGTAAATGCAGGTTTACTCCATTTCATCTTTACTTTCAGAAGTTTATCATCAGGTTCATGTTTATTATTAGCTGTCGGTCGGTGTAATATGTGTTAAATTGGACACTTTGAATATCTTTTTTTTTCAAAAATATGGAGCTTGTTCCTTTATTCAAACTTCTTTTACTCATAACTTCTTCAAAAATGGCCCGAATTCAAAAAACTTTTATTATTACATCTTTTTTTATGACTCGGTCAAAAGATATAGAATTTTCAAAAATATGGAAATTCGTTTAATCAAATTTCTTTTACTTATACACTCAAAGAAAAACCTTTTTTTATATTTATGAAAACTTTCATAAATACAAAGAAGCAGTTTCAATATTGTTCATAGGGTCAATATTTCTGAAATATTTCATTATATATGAGGCATTCCACACCAAATGTCCAGCGAAAAAAAACACGTATCGCACGAATTTCTGAATAGGTTGTATGGATAGCTCTATATGGAACTAAGAAAATTGCGTTTTTGGTTTTTCAATTTTTCAAAAACTGGGCTCAGGAGGCGTGGTCAAATATTGGAAAAATGGTCAAATTTGTGTCGAGTTGCCTTGATTAAATATTTATCACATTAAAACGGAATACACCACAATCTCAAAAATTTACATTCTTATATAGTTTTGTATGGGCTATCGATTAAAATTTTTTTTTTTGGAAAATTTTCAGAACCCGTTCTGAAATTTTCCATTTTAAAAAAGTCAATTTATCAAAAATCCGGCCACTTTTTTAAAGTTTAGATGTTTGTCCATCCACACAAAAAAATTCAGAAACACGTTCGTCGTTTTTTTCGAGAAAATCGCATTTGAATATTGAATTTTATGACAATTTTGGAATTTCCTTGTATTTTCTTGTTAAAACATGGCGCACTGTGGTCAATATTTTGAGATAGCGGCCAAAACTCCTTTTGGTTTTTGTTCTCCGATTTTAAAGTTATTAGACTCATATGAAAGTAGACAGTAGTAAACCTCGGGAGCCAAAAAATTAGAACTCTATTTCAATTATTTCACTGAGAACAGGGTGGTCCAAAATGGGATTTTTCAGAATTTAGTAAATTTATGATATTTTTAGTTAATTTTTAAAGTTTAAATGATCATAACTTTTTTGTTTTTCAAGATTTTTGGACGAAATAAATTTTGTGTTGTAACTTAACTCATTTCCTATTACTGGTAAAAAAATTGAAGCTGTACTGTTTTCAGAACAATTTAAATATTTTTTTTAAAAAAGGTCAAATTTCTCGGAAATTTCCTACTTCATAGAGCACAACTCCTGTGAGTCAAGCTGAGTCAAAACACAAATTTACTATTTTGTAGTCCTAACTCTCCCCTACATTCCTATATATACATGTCCATGCATCGGGGCTGCACTTTTTGAGCTACAGCAATTTTTCTGACCCAAGGTAAAATATTCGGTACAAATGCACGTCATATTTTTTGAGAAGTTATTTTTATGTGAAAGTGGCTATTATGCATATATTTTGATGAAATTTTGAACAAGAGTTCTTATTGACCCAAAAAATAATTCTGTTGAAATTAGGAGAAGTTGGCCCATATTTGGACCTAGTCCACATAGAAGGGTGTATCAAAATTTTGACAAAAATGACAATAGAACTCTCAAATTATGTGGTATCTGGCAATTCATTTGGAAAAGGTAAAAAAAGATTTTATTACCATCTAATAATTACATAACTTAAATACCTGATAATTGCAAATAAATTTAAAACCAATGGAAATAACCTGTAAATCCTTGGACCTATCAAAAAGACCTATCCTTGGACCTATCAAAAGGACCTATCCTTTTACATATCAAAAGGACCTATCCTTGAACCTATCAAAAGGATCTATCCTTGGTCCTATCAAAAGCACCTATCAGAAGGACCTATCCTTGGACCTATCAAAAGGACCTATCCTTTGATCTATCAAAAGGACCTATCCTTGGACCTATCAAAAGGACCTATCCTAGGACCTTGATCTATTAAAAGGACCTATCCTTTTACATATCAAATGGACCTATCCTTTCACCTATCAAAAGGACCTATCCTAGGACCTATCAAAAGGACATATCCTTGGACCTACCAAAAGGACCTATCCTTTTACATATCAAAAGGACCTATCCTTGGACCTATAAAAAGGACCTATCCTTGGACCTATCAAAAGGACCTATTCTTTTGCATATCAAAAGGACCTATCCTTGGACCTATCAAAAGGACCTATCCTTTGATCTATCAAAAGGACCTATCCTTTGATCTATTAAAAGGACCTATCCTTGGACCTACCAAAAGGACCTATCCTTGGACCTATCAAAAGGACATATCCTTGGACCTATCAAAAGGTCCTATCCTAGGACCTATCAAAAGGACCTATCCTTGGATCTATCAAAAGGACCTATGCTTGGACTTATCAAAAGGACCTATCCTATGACCTATCAAAAGGACCTATCCTTGGACCTATCAAAAGGACCTATCCTAGTACCAGTCAAAAGGACCTATCCTTGTACCTATCAAAAGGACCTATCCTTTGATCTATCAAAAGGACCTATCCTTTTACATATTAAAAGGACCTATCCTTTGGTCTATCAAAAGGGCCTATCCTTTAACATTTTAAAAGGACCTATCCTTGGACCTATCCTTGGACCTATCAAAAGGACCTATCCTTGGACCTATCAAAAGGACCTATACTAGGACCCATCAAAAGGACCTATCCTTGGACCTATCAAAATGACCTATCCTAGGACCAGTCAAAAGGACCAATCCTTGAACCTATCAAAAGGACCTATCCTTGGACCTATCAAAAAGACTTATCCTTGGACCTATTAAAAGGACCTATCCTTTTACATATCAAAAGGACCTATCCTAGGACCTATCAAAAGGACCTATCCTTTTACATATCAAAAGGACCTATCCTTGAACCTATCAAATGGACCTATCCTTGGTCCTATCAAAAGAACCTATCAAAAGGACCTATCAAAAGGACCTATCCTAGGACCTATCAAAAGGACCTATCCTTGGACTTATGAAAAGGACCTATCCTTGGATCAATCAAAAGGACCTATCCTAGGACCTATCAAAATTACCTATCCTTGGACCTATCAAAAGGACCTATCCTAGGACCTATCAAAAGGACCTATCAAAAGGACCTATCCTAGGACCTATCAAAAGGACATATCCCTGGACCTATCAAAAGCACCTATCCTAGAACCTATCAAAAGGACAAAGGACCTGTAAATATTGAGACTAAATAAATGTCAGTGGCCAAATGTTGGCATTTTCTGACCAAAATTAAGTTTAGGAATAATAAATAAGTATTGGTTGTAAAATACGATTGAAGAAAATAAGAAATTATAAAAAAAAATACCTATTTAAAATGTCAAAATGTTCAACTTTTACATGGAAACTCAACAAAAAATTAAAATGCATTTTTAACTCCACATTACTTACGTTCCTATCAGTCGATTTTTACGTTTGAACACGCAAATTGAAGCTTAAAGTCCCTCCTATTGAACAAAACAAATTGCGTAAAAAAATACCAATCCGGTCAAAAGTTATAGAGTTTTGACCGCTATCTCGCGAAATTGACCACTGTGTGGCGTATGAGTAACAAATTTTTGCGAAACCATCGAGGTGATCTCATTTTAATTGTTTTTTCATGTGTGGTACAATATAGAGATGGGCGTGAAAGCGATTTGACCCACGTAAGAAATATTAAAGTCACTGACGACTCGCTACTATGTTTAGTTTACTTGTGCAATCACGTGAGTCAATTTACTGTTACTCACGCTCACGCAATTTTTGATTTCGCTCACGGTTGCTCACTCACGTTGATGATGATTTTATAAAAATAATAAAAACAACAAATTTTCTATGAAAACAAAGCACTGAAAACGGAAACTCAAAAAAACAGTAAAATTCTAAAAAAAAAATAGTTAAAAATCACAAAAACTTACTTAAGAAAAATTTTAAGCATTCACTCATCTCGCTTAAATGCGTAAAATGCGTAAATGCTTAAATGCGTAAAATGCTTAAATGCGTAAAACTGATAAGATGCGTTTATAAGAGTTTTTTTTTAGATATGCATCAATGTCCTTCTGACCGTTTATATCGAAAACAAATCGTCAATTGTCAAAAAAATTTGTTTTAAGATTTCATAAAGATTTCAATTTAAATTTAAAAAAATACAGAATTACTCGCTTAAATGCCTAAAACTGGCAAGAGTAGTTTCATACAAATTTTACTGAAATATCAGCACTAAAATGAGTTTAAAATCTTAAGATCACTTGATGTGCGTTTATAAGAGTTTTTTTATGTAAATGCATCAATATCCTTCTGATTTATTTAATATTTTGGATAAGCGCATTTAAGCGGGAGCAATAAATCGGACACTACATTATAGGTACATATCCTTTAACGTTCAACATTTGAAAAAATTGACTCGCAAGTCACGTACTAAGCTATTCACGATATTAAAGAGGTAGCGTGAGTAGAACATTTCGTGAGTGATTAGGAAGTCCAATTTTTGCGAGATGAGTGAATGCTTAAAATTTTTCTTAAGTAAGTTTTTGTGATTTTTAACTATTTTTTTTTTTTTGGAATTTTACTGTTTTTTTGAGTTTCCGTTTTCAGTGCTTTTTTCATAGAAAATTTGTTGTTTTTATTATTTTTGTAAAATCATCATCAGCGTGAGTGAACAACCGTGAGCGTAATCAAAAACTGCGTGAGTAACAGTAAATTGACTCACGTGATTGCACAAGTAAACTAAAAATAATAACGAGTCGTCAGTGACTTTAATATTTCTTGCGCTGGTCAAATCGTATTCACTCCCATCTCTATATTGCACCACAAATGAAAAAATAATTAAAATGGGATCAACTCGTTGGCTTCGCAAAAATTTGTTACCCATACGCCATGTTTTAACAAGAAAATACTAGGAAATTCCATATTTGTCGTGAAATTCAATATTCAAATGCGATTTTTTCGAAAAAAACGACGAACGTGTTTCTGATTTTTTTGTGTGGATGGACAAACATCTAAACTTTTAAAAAAAAAAATTAAAAAAAAAAAAAAAAGTGGCCGGATTTTTGATAAATTGACTTTTTTAAAAAATGGAAAATTTCAGAACTGGTTCTGAAAATTTTCCAAAAAAAAATTTTCATCGACAGCCCATACAAAACTATATAAGAATGTAAATTTTTGAGATTGTGGTGCATTCCGTTTTAATGTGATACATATTTAATCAAGGCAACTCGACACAAATTTGACCATTTTTCCAATATTTGACCACGCCTCCTCAGCCCAGTTTTTGAAAATTTGAAAAACCAAAAACGCAATTTTCTTAGTTCCATATAGGGCTATCCAAACAACCTATTCAGAAATTTACGGGACACATGTTTTTCTGTAGCGGGACATTTGGTGTGGAATGCCTCATATATGTAAGGTTTCATAAATATAATTAATAAAATTTCATAAACTTTTATGAAACTCTTCATAAATATTTTGAAATGTTCCATTAATGCTATGAAACATTTCATAGATTTAATTTATTATAATATTTTTGGAAATATTTCATATTATTTATGAATTCTTACATAAACGTTATGAAATAATTCATAAATACTATGAAATAACTCATAAAGTTTGTGAAATTTATAAAATGAAGGGCTTATTGTAAAAACTCGATAAGCAACATTCATTTTATGGTGGTTTTTGCCTTAAAACTTTTGAAATAATGAAGAAATAATTATTTTTGCAGAACTTTCATTCTAAAGATACTTGTACGCAGGGCTTAAGCAAGACTTCCGCCAAAAATTTGTCAATGAATCATCAGTAGAAGGCGAAAAACACCAAAAAATAAAATGTTGCTTATCAAGTTTTTGCAGTAAGCCCTTCAAATGATTAATAACATTTAAGAAAACATTTCATTACATAAATGAAAAATTTCATGGTACAAATTTATAAAACACTTCATTGACACTATGAAATAGTTCCATTAAAATAATAAAATCCTTCAAAAAGTATGTATTATTTCTATGAAATATTTCATAGCATTTATGAAAATTTTGATAATATTTATGTAACAGTTACATTGGATGAACTTAAATGAAAAGTTTTATATGGTTATGATAATATTTCATAGTATTTATGAATTGTTTCAGTAAAATAATCAAATGCATTATTTTTTTTTAATTAAAATTTAAGATATTTTCATTTGCAACAAGTAGAAGAGATAAATTCGACTTGGCCTAATCTATGAATACCTTCCACAATGCCCTTTTTAAGTGATAGTAAATTTTCTAACATGAAAAAATATCAATTTTGATTAGAAATATTTTATTTTGTGTAAAAAAACTTTATTTTTTTGTAATTTTTGAAAAAAAAATACTAAATTTTTTTTTGGGTGTAAATTTTTTTTTTTTTTAGTGTAAAATTTTTTTCGAGTGTATTTTTTCTTTGGTGTAAACTTATTTTTGAGTGACAAAAATACGTTGTAAAACATTTTTGTGACTTTCCAATGTTTTTAAAACATGTTTAACGGGTTTTTAACACGTGAATTTAAGGTGAAACTAATCTGAAATTCACCGTTGTGCTAATAACTTTTGAACCTCTTGACCAATGTATATTCTGATCTTCAGCATCCTCAGCATTGCGTTTCGAAAGTTAGCGTGTTTTTTATCTCGTAAATTCACGAAAAAACCTTGCCGAAATTCAGTCTTTTGCTCATAACTTTTGAACCACTTTACCGATTTCGCTGGATTGCAATAATAACACAGTGATACAAAATCGAACTTTCGGAATCGGAATGGGATGAAACCAAAAGCAAATGAAAGCTGACGTTTTCCATAACAAAACCCTTAAGGCCATTTTTTAAGGTCAGAGCTAGATTTTATTTTACATTTGGTCATTTTAAAGCATTTAAAGTTTTTGTGTACTAAACATGTCCTACTTTATAGGCCCCTGGTGGTGCCCTTATTGGACATGTAGGGTCCAGTTTCCAAACTTAAGCTCTAAATTACTTCAGCTATGACTGGAATGAATTTTGCTGCAATCGGTCAAGTACCTATTTACTGAATAGCCAAATTATTAAAATAAAACACTGTACACTAGGGCTATAACCAAATTTTTGGCATA
Organism: Pegoplata infirma; assembly: GCA_963921195.1. NCBI lineage: Eukaryota > Metazoa > Arthropoda > Insecta > Diptera > Anthomyiidae > Pegoplata > Pegoplata infirma. The sequence continues at coordinate 41,326,590 of OY992537.1, forward strand.
GCACCACGTGATGGACAATGTTGTTTTATTAAACAAAATCGCTTTCTCCGATCATTTTGCAAAAAAAACCACACGCACCAAATGCATTTTCTAAAAGTCCTCAAGATTTTTTTATCATCACAAAATTTATGTATTTTTTATTTAACAACAAGTAAAAATGTTAAAAAAATGCTAATGTCTATTTATTGAAGGAAATAAACTTTAGATTTAAAGTTCGTGCTGATTTACAAAAAGGATACATATCCTAGACCACCATAGTGCCACATTTCGCGCAAATATTACTTCTTTGCTGGTTTGGAATTATTGATTCTTCTTTTTCCCAATATCTTAAGAAGCATCTGAGCGTTTTTAAATCTACCTAGCGACTCCTCCAGAGATTTAAAGACATCTTCCCAAAATCAGTGATCTGAGAACTATATGTCAAACTATTTTCCACAAATAAATGCACATATTGGGTAAAGCTTAGTTTGGTAACTTGGTATTAAAATTAACGTTAAAATGTTGTTGGGAAGGTGGGTAGTACCCCATGAGTACCTTCCCCGCCTACCTTAGTTTTAGTTTCGTACTTGATTAAAGCGGAATCATAGTTAAAATAGCTGCATTATGCTATTAAAAAAAAAAATACAAAAATAGTAATTTAAAACTTCATCGCGTTTGGTGCGTGTACTTTTTTAACATCCGCGAAAAAGTGAAAACATTTTTATTTATAGTTTTTCACGGTCTATATGACTGTGCTATGCCAATTTTGATATTTTCAAAAATTGTAAAAAACGTATAGCCCTACTGTACACCGTTGCGTATGATTGTTATTTAAAGGCAATTATTAATATACACCACTGGACACCGTTGCGTATGATTGTTATTTAAAGGCAATTACAATATTAATCACTCGCCACTAATACAGTTTTCAAGCATTTATTATTATAATAATAATAAAAGTGCACTAACTTTAAATGCGTGTAAAAAAATCTAGCTCTGAACTAGAAAAAGGCTTGAGGGGTTTGTTATGGAATATGTCAACTTTCATTTGCTTTTGGTTTCATCCCATTCCGATTTTGGGTGTTGCACTGTGTAACCTGACCAGGTAAATGACCAACATATATACCAAACTTCAGGAGCCTCCGTAAAGTCTTTAAGAAGTTGGCGTGTTTTCAACAGACAGACAGACGGACGGACATCGCTAGATCGTCTTAAAATCGATCGAGAATCATGAATATATATACTTTATGGGGTCCTAGACCAATATTTCGAGGTGCTAAAAAATGGAATGACAAACTTATACAGTGTTAACAAAAAATTGGTGGTCAAAAGAATTGGAGGTCAAAAAATGTGGATTTTTGCTACTGTACTTAAAAAATTCCACTGTTTCTTTGGGTCGTTGGAAAAATTATTTGATCACTGAATAAGAACTATTGGACCTTTTGTTAAATTTCTAATGTTTTAACTTGGAAAAATTCGATTTGGAAATATTTTTTAAAAATGTTCTGAAAAATGTCTATAAATTTTTTCATTTTCCACATCGACCCTCGTAACACATTCATTATTTTCCCAATCTGGACTTTATTAAGCTTAAATTAAAGCTTGATAAATTACCTACATAACATTTTTTTATAATAGCGACCCCAAAAATCCGATTCAAATCCAAGAAAATCCGTTAATTTTTAAAATATATTGGTCACCATGTTGGATCCGGTCAGATTATTCTAAAGCAACCTCGTGTACGAAGAATTTTAGCGAATCTGTATATATTTTTTAAAGTGGCCGGCCACTGGCCGCCATATTGGAATATGGAATATTTTTTAGTAATTTCGAAATTTTTTAAAAAAAAATTCTTACCAATTTTGGAGAGATGTGTGGCCTGGTTGACGAAGAAACCCTTTATTCGATTCATTACAAATGAAATGACAAATTGAGTATACCACCATTTTGTTCTAAAAAGTATAAAAATAAATTTCAAATCCTTTTCAAATCACATAAGATTAATGTTTTATATATTTTTAAAACATAAAACACAAAAAGAATAGGGCATTATTGCTTTTAATAAATATTTAATTTTAAATTTCATTTGGATTTATTTTAAGCTGACTTATTTTTTGATTTCATTCCAAATATCTGTCATTTTGTAGCAATTAGTAATGATTTTTTTTTCCATATATAAACCACCCACCCAACCATCCTCCATAATGTTTGTTCTCGATTTCCCTTTTGTTGTTGCTGTTGTACATGGTTAGTTTTGTAATCTCTTTCAAAAATGTCCTTTTAATTCCTTTTGTGCAACTGTCATTAACAAACATTTGCATTGGCAAACTGTCACTAATGACAGTTTAATGGCATTGTGAAGTTAAGTGTGCCAAAAAGTTTTTGTCCCCCCATCTCCTCCCTTTAGCAACATTTAAGTGACAATATGTATTAGGAATTCTGCTTAATCATTATAAAGTTATTTTTGAAAAGTTATTTCAAGAGGGTAGGTGGGTTTGTACTAGAAAAATAGTTTTGAAATTTGAAGGATAATGCAGGGAAATGTTGTTAGACATTTTGTAAGGGTCTAATTGAAAATCATATAATTTGGGGAATTGAAATCTGGTATACTTACATAGGTAAGACGGCAAAACTCGATAGATTTGATCCACTAAAGCGATTTAACTGTATTTTTTAAATTTAAATAAGTAGAAAAGGTAAATTTGACTTAGAGTCATCCACACTCAAAATATTTTGTAGGCAAAAACAAATGAAAACCATATTTGAAACAAGTGATAAAACATTTGAAAACCATCCCAGTAACTATTGATTTGTTTTAACAAACCTCGACATATATTTTTTACTGTTGGCAACATTTTTTAAAATAAATAATATTAAACATTAAAAAATTAAGTTTTTTTTCACTCTTTTTTACCAACAAATTCGAAAAAAATAACCTACGAAAACATTAAAAATTAATGATAATTCTGTTATTTTTACCAACAAATTTCAAAAAAATAACCTACGAAATCAATAAAAATTAATGAATTCGAAGGTTATTTTTTAAAATTTTTTATTGAAATATTTATTTTTTTTTAATTTATAATAAACTTTTGGGAAATCGATCCCGCAATCGACTTCATTCTGGCCAGACACTCTACCGATCGTGCCAAAGTTACTTGATACAAACATATTTTTATATTTCTATAAATAATTTTTTGAGTTTCTTTTTCTACAAAAAAAATAACCTACTTGTGTAGGTAAAAACTAATGATATCTCATTAAAAAATACCAATAATTTAAAAAAAAATTACTTACACAAATCATTAAAAATTTAAAGAATACTCACAAGGGAAGTCTCCCTAGTGTCGCCCTCGGATCTTTATGGAATTAGTTTTATTTTGTAGATCAGAAAAAATAAAGGGACACGCATTTTTTTTAGCGGCCCAAATTCATATTTAAGGGGTAAAAAGGAGGGGGGAAGACAAGACCATTTTTCAGTTTTTTTTCGTTTATCTCCTATATTATGCAAAGAAACCTAGCCATGTTACATACCAAATGAAAGGTCTTTGGAAAACCTATCTACGTGTGCTAAGAACGTGTCCAAACATACAAAACTTTTCGTCATATTGTGTAAAATACCAAAAATTTAGGACATTTTTGCAAGGTTGGCAATCGAAACGAATAACGGTATCGATATCGGTATTGGTATCGTTTTTTTTTATTTATTTCGGTATCGGTATCGGTTACGGTATTTGAGTTGAATCGGTTACGGTATTACCGATACCGAAACGTCGATACCGGTACGTACCGGTATTATCGAAAAAATGCTAAAAATATAAAAAAACTATAAAAACTTAAAAAAAATATTTTTTTTTGCAATTTTAATACTAAACACGTATTTACGTATTTATTTTTAGCACTTTTGCTAAAATGCCCTTAAAAATAAAAAAAAAAATTAAAATAGAGTTTTTAGGGGGTTGGCGGGGGTCGTTGCCGGACCACACCTGCAAAAGGGACGGGCCGAGAGAACTGTAATTTTCTTATCGCCTTGATCAAAGTGCAGGACATTAAAGTTATTCTGATATAAAAATGTTTCATTTGTTTAAGAAAAGTAAAAAAAAATATGTAAAAAAACTAGAAAAGTTAAATTGAATTTGGGCGAATCCATGAATACCCTCCACAGTGAACTTTTAAAGCAGGGTTGGCAACCGATACCCATCTATAATAACGGTATTTGGCTATTGTACCGCAACCAATTAAGATATGGACATTTTCAAAAGTGATTATGAAAGCTGATGAAATTTCTAGTATTTTAAATGTGTCACTTCGTGTTTCTACCGGTTCGTTTTCGAAATATAGGTCAATACCTTTATAATGCCGTTTGAAACGGTGTTATAACGGTATTGGCCTATATAACTAAAACGAACCGGTAGAAACACGAAGTGACACATTTAAAATACTAGAAATTTCATCAGCTTTCATAATCACTTTTGAAAATGTCCATATCTTTATTGGTTACGGTACAATAGCCAAATACCGTTATTCTAGGTGGGTATCGGTTGCCAACCCTGTTTTAAAGTGATAGTTAGTTTTCTAACTTAAAAAAAAAAAAATAACAATTTTGATTAGAAATGTTTTATTTTGAGTTAAAAACTTCTTTTTAATCATTTTTGAAAAAAAAAATTACAACATTTTTTTTTAAGTGCAAAATTTTTTTCGATTTTAAGTTTTTTTTGTTTAATTGTAAAAATCTGTGCCAAAAATACTTTTTAAAATATTTTTCTGACTCTTTAATGTTTTTAAAGCTGATTTAACTGGTTTTTCGATACGACCTAAAGGTGAAACCAATCTGAAATTCACGGTTTTGCTAATAATTGTTGAACCACTGGACCGATTTTGCTATTCAATACCAACCAGACCAGGGGAACGACAAATTTATACCAACACGCAGAGAAGAGATATGATTGTTGCAACCGCAAATTAAGAGCGTTATATTATGATTGAACATTTTATCATAACTTGTTTGTAGCAACCATTACATTTTTGCAGCAGTCATGTTATTATCCGACATATTTGAAAAATTATAATTTATGACCATAATATGATCGCAACAACCATTTTATGAATGCTATAAATATATTATGATAAAATTTCAATCATAATATGACGCTCTTAAATTGTGGTTGCCACAATCATATCTCTTCTGTGAGTGAAGCTTCAGTAGCATCAGGGTTGCCTTTCGAAAGTTAGCGTGTTTTTAAACACGTAAAACTCAGTTTTTTGGATTGCACGCGGGATAATCCACATCAATTACCTTCAAAAGGGGGAAAAAAATAAACGGCGAATATAAAAGGGTGCCCTCGTGTATTTGGGTGTCCAGTCGATTAATTCTTGTTCGATCACAGAAAAAAATATTGAGAAAAACAATTTGAGTAATCACTTGGTTAAATTTAGAAAAAAAAGTAAGTTATTTTTTAATTGACGCAAATTAAAATTTACTCAAAAATAAAAGAAAAAATTGAGTAAATAATAATGTATCTTAAAGACATAATAATATATCTTAACCACTTTTTTGTTGGTGTTATCTTTTTAGAAAAAGGTATTCCCTGTCTAAACAAGATCATATTCAAAAATATTGCATAGCATTTTTTTTTCGCGAATTATAGGACTTTTATGTAATAAAAAATCACGAAATCGTTACTTCATTATCGATTTCTCCGAGTTAAGCCACTTCAAAAAATTATACTATGGTGGAAAACTTCCTGCTAGTATTCCAAACTCCTCCCCCGAAGTCCTATAAATATCAAAAAAAAATCCTTGGGCATCCAAATCGCGGATTAAATAAAAATCCCTAAAAAACTTAACTGTACTAAATGGGGTTCTATTGAGAGTCAAAATGACTCCAAAAAATTTAGTGAAAATCAATAATTTTCTTTTGCTCCCTCATAGCGGTTGAAGTATGGCTTTTTCATTGAAATTTTTACTTAATCCACGATGTGGGTGCCCAAAGATTTTTTAATTTTTATGAGACTTCGGGCGGCATTTGGAGTATGATTTTTCATTTACAAAAACAGAAAAATTACAAACTTTCCATTATTTTTTTTTTTTTTTTGTAAAAAAGACATAGTTTTTTAGGAAAAACCGTTTCAATACCGGTACGTACCGGTACCGAAGGAAAAGGTTTTTGGATACCGGTATCCGCTACCAAAACTGAGTTTCGGTATTGGTATTGGTACCGGTATTCAATTTTAAGGGTTTTGAAACGGATAACGGTATTGAAAAGGTATCGATGGCCAACATTGCATTTTTGTTAATAAGTCGAAAAATATTAACTTCTTTGACCCGTTGTTAGCACCACGAGAAAGGTATTTTTAATACATTTAATCTGATACCACACATGTCTATATTAATTTTGTTTAAATAGGCGTAAATCGTAAGAAACTGAAAAAGGTCAATTTTCCCCCATACAAATCGACCCCCCACCCCGCTAAAAAAAAAAAATACATGTCGAATTAATTTTCGTTCTTAACAACATATCCAAATTTCATGAAGATCGAAGGGTGACACCAGGAAGACTTCCCTTTTAAGTCGAATTTAACTTTTCCACTTGTTTTACATTTCATCAGAAAAAGATGAAAAAAGCTTTATTTTATGGGAACTAGCAATAGGGTTCATTTAGAAATTTGGTATGATAAGATTTTTGGTATTTTTAAGTTAATTTTTCATAAAATTTTCAATTATATTTAACAGGAAATATTGGAACCCCTTGAAACTTAAACAATGATTTAATAGAAATATTGTGAGCGGGATTTGGCTTCCGAAAAGCTTATATGCTTAAATTGGATGTCAGGCTATATATTTAACCCGCTAGAAATTTATTGGTCCTACTAGACCGATTAATCTAAAAAGCTTATCCAATGAATGCTGCAATGCAAACTGGTCTTACAATACAGGTTTATGACCAGTTCAATTTTAGTTAATGTAAGTAAAAAACCAGTTCTTGACAAACAAATTTTTCTTCCGATTTTCAAAGTCCAGGCAAACTTTTTTGACACTAAAACATATAAGGTACTAATTTGGGGTCAATCGTAAAAAAATATAAAAATTATTTGGGATTTTGTGGTAGAGTACGCACTGAGGGTTAAAAAGTACCAAAAGTAAGGATTTATTCAAAATTCAAATTCAAAAAATTATGGTTTTGAGTAAATTACTTTATTGGTTCTGAGTGGTAAAAGTAAAATAATTTTTACAAAAATTTACGTTTAAAAGTGAAAATTGAAATATTTTAACCTGATAAGGTTTTAAGGCTGATGTCTAATTTTAAACATGATGCAGGACGCCACCTCAGTAAAGACTAACAAAAAAGAAAATAAGAATTACTGTTTTCATTTTCTTAAAACCAAAAGGGTTTGCAACTTCGATTTGTAACTATGATTATAACTCACCTACTGTTAAATAAAACGAAAAATAATTATTTTTCAAAAAAAAAAAAAAATTTATAATTTTTTTTTTTGTCATCAAATTTTTTTTTTTTTGAATTTTTTTTTTATCAAAAATTTTATTTTTCATCAGTTTTTTTTTATCAAAGATTTTTTTCCTCAATTTTTTTTTTTATAATTTTTTTTTATGAAATATTATTTTTTTCCACTATAGTGATAGAGGGTATATATAAGTTTGTCATTCCATTTGTAACACCTCTAAATATTGGTCTAGGACCCCATAAAATATATATATATTCATGATACTCGATCGATTCTAAGACGATCTAGCAATGTCCGTCCGTCAGTCTGTTGAAAACACGCTAACTTTTGAAAACCTTTATGGAGGCACCTGAAATTTGTCATATATGTTGGGCATTTACCTGGTCAGGTTAATACTGCAATCCACCGAAATTGGTCCAGAGATTCAAAAGTTATGAGCAAAAGACTGAATTTCGGCAATGGGTTTTCGTGAATTTACAAGATAAAAACACGAATAATAAACAAAAATACTTTGCAGTGTATTTTTGTCACTCATAAATATTTCTACACAAAAAAAAAAATACACTCGAAAAAAATTTTACACTCAAAAAAATTTTTGTAAATTATTTTTTTTTTTCAATAATTAAAAAAAGTTTTTTTAGACAAAATAAAATGTTTCTAATCAAAAATGTAATTTTTTTCAAGTTAGAAAATTTACTATGACTTAAGAAGGGCATTGTGGTGGGTATTCATAGATTTGTCCAAGTCGAATTTAACTTTTCTACTTGTTTTTTCATGTTTTTTTTTTTTTTAATGAAATTTTTTTTCATAAATTATTTTTTCATCAATTTTTTTTTTCATCAAAACTTTTTTTCGTAATTTTTTTTTATCAAAAACTTTTTTAAAACAATTTTACATATGATAGTCCATTGGACTACAACAATATGTTATTTGTGTTGTTGTAAGTGTTATAATCCATATTAGGGTTATTCATCACTACGGCGCACATTGGTTGATGTTCATAGAACGAGCGGCTAAAAATAGAAGAAGTTGGCGAAGGACAATGAAACTTGGCACATAGGCATTTTTTGTTTGAATCAAGAAAAAAATGCAAAAATCAAAATGATCCGCCCACTTTTACGCCCACCTCCCATACAAAGGGAAAATTAAATTTTGACCTACGGCATTGTTTTTTGGCACATATCCTTTTTAAACACTCAGAATCATTTGTGTGAAATTTGAAAAATATCCGCCCACTTTTACGCCCACTTCCCATACAACTTGTATTAAAAAAGTGACATAACTCCCTTGATTTTTAATGTATCAACTAAATTTTCACAAAAAATAAATATTATAATTGTAGAATGAGCTCCTGAAAATATATACCTGATCCGCCCACTTTTAAGCCCACCTCCCATAGAAAAAAAAAAAACAAATAGAAACAAGTAAGAGTGTTAAATTCGGCTGTGCCGAATCTTTTATACCCTCCAACACGTTTAAAATAAAAAATAAATCGCAGGGCGACCTTTTTTTTGGTGGGGGGGGGGGGGGTCGGCGGAGTTGGTGGGGGACACCTGTATCCCCGCTATATATGTTAACAAATTATTTGTTTATGATATTTACGCTTAAATAATAAATTTTTATCGTTATTTTTAATTAATTTCTATAACCACTCCCCCAAAAGGGGGCGGCCTGAAAAAAATCGAATTTTCTAACCCCCTTGGTCCAAGCGCAGGTCTATGAACATAATATGGCATACAAATGTTACATTTGTTGAGCAAAAATTAAAAAAAAACTCGTAAAAATATCGCATTTTTCAGGGGTCGTTTTAGTTTTTCAAGGGGGAACTTTTTTCCCCCTATTCCGATTTTGCCCATCTTCGAACTTAACCTTAACAGTAACATAAGAGATATTCTTGCCCAATTTCAGGGGTCTAGCTCTTTTTGTTTGGACTGCATCGTTATTTCTACAGACGGACGGACGGACATCGCTAGAATGTCTTAGATTCTATAATGGATCATTATATATACTTTGTGGGGTCCGCTATTTCGATGTGTTACACACGGAATGACAAAGTGAGTATACCCCCATACTGTGGTTGGAGGGTATAAAAATCAGAGTTTCTGAAACATGAACGAAAATTCATGTTTTGTTACTTTATTATTTTATAGTTTTTACTGTTTTTTTTTTGGAAATGAGCAGATATGAGCAGCTGAATTTTTTTTTAACTTTTTGCTGAGACTTCAATCTATAATTTGACATCTTTCGTTAAACAGCTCTCCACAGCGCTAAAAAGATGCAGTCCACTAAAGTTGATGAACATTGAAATTTTGATGTTGTTTATATTTTGTTCTACGAAATTTTTTATATGGCACTTTTTACAACTTTTTTTAATGCAAATCTCATCCATGACAATTGTCATTTACGAAAATATACAACAAAGTCAAATGATAAGTTTACTTTGATTGTAACAAAAGATTGAATATACAGTAAATTTGCATGCCATTTTAAACAAGCGAACATATATGAACTTTGAGCGTGTCTGTCCAAACAAATAATAAATATATCAGCCTAATATTACGGAATCATAATATTCAGATATCTGACAACAAAATACCAAAAAATTATACAAATCTGCGAATATGAAAAAAAAATAATTTCGGACACTCTTCAACCAATGTGCGGCGTGCCAACCATTATGTTCAAATTCTGATTAATTTTTATTAAAAAATTTTGAGGATGTTTATTCTGGCTCGAAGTCATTATTTTCTTTACTAATTAAAACCATGATATTCTCATAGCATAATTTTCAAGAAATTATATTTTTTTTAAATTCATTTATGTTGGTCATACGTCTCGATTAAGTCTAAATAAATTTAAACCAAAAATAATTTTCTTGAAAATTATGCTATGAGAATTTCATGGTTTTAATTAGTAAAGAAAATAATGACCTCGAGCGAGAATAAACATCCTTAAAATATAATATTTTAAAGGTCGAATAAAACAATTTTTTTTTAATAAAAATTAATCAGAATTTGAAAAACTTTTTTTTACATAATTGTTTTTCCATTAATTTTTTATTTCATCTTAATTTTTTTTTATGAAATTTTATTTTTATCAATATATTTGTTTTATCAGCATTTTTTTTGTCAATCTATTTTTTTTAATCAAAAACTTTTTTTCACAATTTTTTTTTTCCATCGAGACTTTTTTCACAAAAATTTTTTTTTCATCAAAAAATTTTTCTTTTAACTTTTTTCATATTTTTTTCACCAAAACTACTTTTGCACCAAGTCTAAAATTCTGACTGAAAAATGATCCATTTGTTTATCAAATTTACAAAAAAACTACTGATGATGTGAAATTCTTCTGAGCCGAATCATTTTATTCTCCCAAAATGTAAAAAAATCTTTTTTGTACATAAGTAATGCACTCTATTGACAAATTTACAGCTCTTTTGGTTTAGACCGCATCATGCTTTCCACAGATAATTCGTTTCTGCATGAAATGGCAAATAATATTATTTTTTCCAAAAAAATCTTTGCTTTGGCAAGTACACCCAAATATTCAGCAAAACACTATCATGATTTAATGTTTTAGGCTAGAGTACAAAATTCGCAGTCATATTTTCAGTGGGGCTATATTAATTTTATTTTTAAATTATTCCGAACAGTTTTTGTGAAAAACTTTTACATCTTCTATTTAATAAATAAAAATTCTGTAGGGGAGAATTAGAAAAATTTTACTCCTATCCTAATCCTTCTTTTTTTCGGTATTTAATATTACGAAGTATGACGAAGTAAATATTCTTTTTTCCTTTTTTATAAATTTCTTTCCGTTCATAAAACAGCCGTTGCTTTTTTGTATATTTATCCTCAATTTTATTATTATTTTTTTTTTGAAATGCCATTTTACTGCACTTTAAACTGTCACTTTTTGATAACCTTTTCCGTTACAGGGTTAAAATCCTCCTCCTCCTGTCAGTTATTTTTTTAGAAACTTGTCAGCACTTGTAAGTTCATTCATTTGTACACCAAGATATTTATGATCATTCACTGCACATGCAAAAAAAAAATGTTTAGTAACCCAACCAACAACAAAAATTTACCTTTACTGTCAACACTGAATTTTCACGGGGGTTTCAAGCAACGGTTAGTAAAATATTTCCCATAAAAATGTTAAAAAAAATATTATGCCGCCAAAAACTCAAAAAAAAATTTGCACAAAACCACCCACCAAAATAGCAAGTGTATGAGTTTTTGACTTACAACTAACACACAGCTAAAACACTCACACTATTGTAGTAAGGATGCTAAAGTGTAAAATGTGAATGTGTTGTATTTTGTGTCTATGGTGAATGAATTTTTGGCCGACCACATGCCTAATGCAGTTGCAAATGTTCATTTTTTTTTTGTTTGTATGGTGAGAGCGTAAAGGATGTTTTCATTTTTATTTTTTTGTTGGCAGTAAATGTTGTCTAAACAAACCAAATGTTGTGAATTTTTTCCGGTTACATTTTTTTTTTTGTTTTTACATAAAAAAGAAGTTTAACAAAAAATATGTATGGAAGAATATACCACAAGATTTCACCAAGTAATTTATGTAATTTTTGAGGTTAAATTTTGCAAAGCGTTTTGGGGTTTTTTATTTAATGTTCTAACATTTTTTTTCTGGCAAACTTAACAAAATATAAACATGTGAAATGGAGCCTTCTGGCTAGGTTAAGGTGATGCTTTTTTGGCAGTTGTGTAAATATTTATAACTAAATATTTTATTTTAAGAGTGATAAAGTAAATATTTTATTACAAAGTTACTTTAAAGAGAAAACATTTCAAAATCTGAGATTTTTCTATAGGAAATATTTTTCAGAATCTAAGACTTAAGGAAAAATTATTCGATTTACAGACTTTTTTTTAAAGAGAAATGTCGCGGAATAAGAGACTTATAAATAGAAAAATATTCTCCGAATCTGAGACATTTTGTTTTTTGAAAAAAATATTTCTGAATGAAAGACTTTTCCTACATAAAAAAATTTTCAAAGCCTTTTCTGTATAAAAAGTGTGTTAAAATTTTAAGCTACTAGAACTAGTTGTTATAAGAAAAACATCTGAGAAAGAGAGACTGTATCAACAGACAGTTTTTTTATGAGAGTCAAAGAGTTTTTTAAAGAAAAATAAATCATAGTCAAAGACATTTCTTACAATCAAAATAAAACCTCTGTCGAATCAGCAGAAAATCTACTGAAAATACACCCATTTTTAGACATACACCTGACATACTCCGGTTGCCGTAACCGCAAATATTCCAACCTCATTTTTGGGGTAGTCCTAGCCGTTCATGCTGTTGTTACGGAACTGCAATACGCTTGCAACAAACGAAATGTAGTAGTATAACAACCGAATGACCGGTTGGAATAGCCTTAAAATGGGCTTGGAATAATTTGCGGTTGTGGCAACTGCATTTATTATGTGAGTGTATGAGAAAGCTGTCAAGTCAGAAACAAAAGATATTTCTTACTCTCAAAATAAAAACTCTGTCGAATCAGCAAAAAAATCTGCTAAAAATACACCCATTTGAGACATACACTCACGTGACAAATTTAGTTGACACAACCGTAAATATTCAAACCATATTTTTGAGTTTGTCGTTGCCGTTCATGCTGTTCTTACAACTTCAATACGGCAAAAGCAACAGTAATACGCTTCCAGCCACCGAAATGTAGTTATAACAACATATGACCGGTTGAAACAACCTCAAAATGGGTTTGGAATAATTTACGGTTGTGGCAACTGCATGTATTATGTCAGTGTATGAGAAAATCTGTCAAGACAGCAGAAAAATCTGCTGAAGTCAGCTGAAAAATTTGCGGATTAAAAAAAAAAAAAATCTGCTGATGTTAGCAGAATAATCAGCTAAATTTTAATAAACAATCTATATTTTTTCTTATATTTTTTTATAAATTTAATCTATTAAAAAAATTTAATAAAACAGGACAACTAAATATTTCTGTAAATTCTAATTAATTTTTATTAAAAATTTGTATTTTGAGTAGGTTTATTCTAGCTCGAGGTCATTATTTCCATAACTAATTAAAACTAAGATATTTTCATAGAATAATTTTCAAGAAAAGTATTTTTCTATTTTTAAATTTATGCTGGTCATTTTTGCAAGACAGTACAGAGTTTTTGTCTGACAAGGTCTTTAAGAGCGCACCCAACGATTGTCCTGAAACGGACATCAAGGATCATGAATAAATACGTTATGCGGTCCTAGACCAATATTTCGAGATGTTCCAAACGGAATGCAAACTTATATATGGGGCATTCCATGTCAAATCGGACACTTTGAAAAATTTTTTTTTTAGATTTTCCCAATTTGTTAACAGTTTTTAGTACCCTTCGAAAACTCCTTCGTGGTAAATTTTTAGATTTTTTTGATGACCCGTTCAAAAGATATCGAATTTTTAAAAATTGGTAGTTTGTTCCTTTACTCAAACTTCTTTTAATCATAACTTCTTCAATAATGCTCCAAATTTAAATTTTTTTTTTTTCAAAATTTTTGTTTTTTTACGTACTTTAAAAAAAAATCCAAAAAAATTCTTAAAAGCGCTCTAGTATGCGATTTTTAAGTTTTAACATTTAAATCTCATTTTTGAAAATGTTTGTACTCTTCGATTTTTTTGTGTAAAACTTCTATCGATTCTACAAATTTTTAACGATTATTACTATTTTTCAAAATTTTTTGAAAATTTTTTTTTGTAATTTTCCAATCTTAAAATCATTTCTACTGCTCCAATGGTGCGTCATAGATGGGTCATTTATAAGACTGACCCCCATTAATTTTTACGTCCTAACATTTCTTTGGAACAAACTAATACCCTATCTCCAATTTCTAAGGGGGCTCCAACACAAAACGAAATTTTTTAAAATTTGCTCCAACCGCTCTAACTGCCCCTATAGCTCTAACTGCCCTTAGAGCAACAAAATGTATGACCGACCCACAATAATAATTTCCAATTTTTTTTTACAACTCATTTTAAATAATTTTAACCTATCCGAGAACTGGTAACAATGACCGTCGTCTCGTTGTAGCGAAATCGACCAAGGGTTTTGGTGGGAATCGAACCCACGACCCCCTGCTTCATAGGCTAGCACGCTACCAACTAGCCTACAGGGGCCCCTCCGACCCACAATATTTTTTTAGTCCAAACATTTTCTCTGAACATACCTATCCTCTATCTCTAATGGTTAAGGCGGTCCTTATACAATTTTTTTTATTTTTTGGTGCGTCCGAGAGGGGTCATTAGTGAGACCGACCCCCATTTATTTTTACCCTACAACATTTTTTCGAAATATACTTATGCCCTATCTCAACTCCCTAAGTAGGCTCCCATACAAAATTACATTTTTATAAAATTTGCTCCAACTGTTATTTGTATGGGAACCTACTTAGGGAGTGGAGATAGGGCGTGGGTATGTTTTAAAAAAATGTTGTAGAGTAAAAATAAATGGGGGTCGGTCTCACTAATGACCTCTCTCGGACGATAAAAAAAATTTACAAAAAATAAAAAAAAATTGTATGGCGACCGCCTTAACAATTAGAGATAGAGGGTAGGCGTGTTCAGAGAAAATGTTTGGAATAAAAAAATATTGTGGGTCGGTCATACATTTTGTTGCTCTAAGAGCACTATTAGGGCAGTTATAGCTGTCTGAGCAGATTTTAAAAATGTCGTTTTGTGTGGGTGCCCCCTTAGAAATTGGAGATAGGGTATTAGTTTGTTCCAAAGAAATGTTAAGACGTAAAAATTAATGGGGGTCGGTCTTATCAAGGACCCCTCTATGACGTACCATTGGAGCAGTAAAAATGATTTTAAGATTGGAAAATTACAATAAAATTTTTTCAAAAAATTTTCCTGGGCAAAAAATTTGTAGGATCGATAGATGTTTTACACAAAAAAATTCAAAAAAAATCGAAGAGTACAAACATTTTCAAAAATGAAATTTAAGTTTTAAAACTTAAAAATCACTTACTAGAGCGCTTTTAAGAATTTTTTGGGATTTTTTTAAAAAGTACGTAAAAAAACAAAAATTTTGAAAAAAAAAAAATAAATTTGGAGCATTATTGAAGAAGTTATGATTAAAAGAAGTTTGAGTAAAGGAACAAACTATCAATTTTTAAAAATTCGATATCTTTTGAAAGGGTCATCAAAAAAATCTGAAAATTTACCACGAAGGAGTTTTCGTAGGGTACTAAAAACTGAAAACAAATGGGGAAAATCTAAAAAAAAGTTTTTCAAAGTGTCCGATTTGACATGGAGTGCCCCATATACACCATCTATCACAAGAGTGGAGGGTATACAAATTTTGAGTTTTTTTTTTTGTTAAAATTTCTTGAACTTAGGAAAAAAACACTATTTTTGGAAAAAATTTTCCGATTTCAGAATTTTAATGATATTCATATTTAGCATGCCAAAATTGATAATAATAATGTAACGCAAGATATTAAATTTTTTTATTTTTCAAAAATTTATCATTTTGGTAGAAATTTGTTAAAAATCGCCACTGGAAAAAATGATCGGATCTTGCTAAAATTAAGTTTAACTGAAAAATTCTCTTAAGCTTTATAAAAGGGTGAGGGGAAAAAAATTTAGATTTTTTTTAAATAATTCTTGAACATAGGAAAAAACCGAAATTTTTTGCAAATTTCAAAGAGCGATGTCTCGGACACCGTTCGACCGATTTCAAATGATGTGATAGAAATTTGATTGACCTCAAACTTCTATCACATAATTTTTAGGTCAAGTGGAATAAAAATTTTCCCAGACACTTAGGACAATCAAAAGTTTATAAAAAAATTCCACTCCAAACATGTTTACATTCACACATCCATTTTTATGTGTATTGATTTCTCTATTTTGGACCACAGCACGTATGAGTAATATTTAATTTATACCTCGCCCATCTCAATACGTATACGCACCTTTGTACATGTGTATTTTCAAAATCTATGTCTTATTTAGTTTACAATTCCATTAAATCTATTTATTTTCATTTCAAAAAAGTCTGTATGTGTATTTAGTTTTTATAATTTAACCATTCAAATATTATAATTTATTGCAATTTAATATTTTATTTGTTTATGTATTTCAAATGTCATATGCTTTGTGAACTCGTTGTGAATAAATAAAACCAGTTTATGTACGAGTATTTCCATTTGGTATTTTATTGCGTTAGTTTTAAACACCTGATTCATAATTGGTCTGTTTTGCTATAATGGCTGTGACATCTGTTCGTTCTAATGGCGGTTATTGTGGTTTTGCTAAAATTTCAACCACGATATATTGTTATGAAATATGCATATTAAGGTGGATAAATTGATTTGAGTACCAAAATTATAGCAGAAACGTTATGCACGGAAATTTTTTAGAAAGTTTTCTCAAAAACCCATGGTTCTAAAATTGAAATCGGGACTCCTGGGGAAACCCCAAATTTTTTTTTAAATGTCGACACCGATTTTAAACAGGACTTCTGACGGCAATACCGATTGATCATTTATCAATTTCAATGGGTTTTTAAACAAAAAATATATTTTCTTCGAGTTTTTCGTATATTATGTTTCTGATATACTGTTTTGTCACGTTTTTCATTTCAAACAAATTTACCCACCCTAATGCTTTTATATATATGGGCATTCCATGTGAAATCGGACACTTTGAAAACTTTTTTTTTAGATTTTCCCAATTTGTTTACAGTTTTCAGCACCCTTCGAAAACTCCTTCGTGGTAAATTTTCAGATTTTTTTTGATGACCCGTTCAAAAGATATCGAATTTTGAAAAATTGGTAGTTTGTTCATTTACTCAAACTTCTTTTACTCATAACTTCTTCAATAATGGTCCAAATTTCAATTTTTTTTTTTTTAATTTTTGTTTTTTTACGTACCTTTTTTAAAAAAAATCCCCAAAAATTCTTAAAAGCGCTCTAGTATGCGATTTTTAAGTTTTAAAATTTAGATCTCATTTTTTAAAATGTTTGTACTTTTTGATTTTTTTTGAAATTTTTTTGTGTAAAACTTCTATCAATTCTACAAATTTTTTGCAAAGGAGGATCGTGGGATAACGATTATTGATATTTCTTTAACTGCAGTTAAAGATAGAGGGTAGGTGTGTTCAGAGAAAATGTTTGGACTAAAAAAATATTAGAGCAACAAAATCGTACATTTTGTTGCTCTAAGGGTACTATTAGGGCAGTAAGAGCGGTTGGAAAAAATTTTAAAAAATGTCGTTTTGTGTGGGAGCCCCCTTAGAAATTGGAGATAGGGTATTAGTTTGTTCCAAAGAAATGTTAAGACGTAAAAATTAATGGGGATCGGTCTTATAAAGGACCCCTATATGCCGTACCATTGGAGCAGTAGAAATGATTTTAAGATTGGAAAATTACAATAAAAATTTTTCCAAAAATTTTAAAAAATAGTAATAATCGTTGTCCCACGATCCTCCTGGGCAAAAAATTTCTAGAATTGATAGAAGTTTTACACAGAAAAATTTCAAAAAAATCGAAGATTACAAACATTTTCAAAAATGAGATTTAAATTTTAAAACTTAAAAATCGCATACTATAGCGATTTTAAGAATTTTTTGGGATTTTTTTTTAAAAATTACATAAAAAAACAAAAAATTTTGAAAAAAAAAAATTTAAATTTGGACCATTATTGAAGAAGTTATAATTAAAAGAAGTTTAAGTAAATGAACAAACTACCAATTTTTAAAAATTCGATATCTTTTGAACGGGTCATCAAAAAAATCTGAAAATTTACCACGAAGGAGTTTTCGAAGGGTACTGAAAACTGTAAACAAATTGGGAAAATCTAAAAAAAAAGTTTTTCAAAGTGTCCGATTTCACATGGAATGCCCCATATACATGTCACTCTATATATCTACAGTAACATTGAACTGTATAAACATTTAAATTTTTTTTATTTAATATTAATAAACTTAATTTCGTCATAAATATAAATTTTCAATGTTTGCATTGAAATGTTAATTTTAAAATAAATTAATTTTAAAACTATGAAAAAAATCCAAAACTAGTTTACTAAAATTTTAATGAACCTAATTTAATGTGGGAAATAAAGTGGAAAAAATGTTAATTCAGTTTAAATTTAAAATGATTTAAGCAACCAGATTTGAAAAAAACTTACTTTTTGGAGAAAAAACAACAACTTACTGATACACTCTACAATGTCAAAAATATTATTGCAAAAAGCTTAAAAAAAAAATTGCTGAAAAAAATTTTCGAAAAAAAGTTTTTTTGTGTAAAGAAATATGTTTGAACTTGTCAAATACCATTTGGTATCAAATTCTGTTCACATATATCTGCCATATGTCTAACTAAAGCATTTTGTATTTTTAGGTTATGTGGAATGTACCAAAATTTTCGAGCTTTTTTTACATTTTCGTTCATAACTTTTGAGCTGCTGTACCGATTTCGCTTAAATGCAATGCCAAATTTCTCAGGACTACAACAAATAGATATGATAAGTCTTAGTCATATTTAAATTTTCGAACTTCATGCCATAAATTACAAGTTGTAATACCTGTCAAACGATGGCCACGATAGAGCTGATTGTAGGAAAATTTATCATCTTCATTCGGCAACCAGCCGCCTTGGTTGGAAAAAATTACATACTTCGACCAAAATTCATGTCCAAATTTTTTGACTAAATCCCTCTCAAAAATTCGGAAATTTTGCGTCTTTATTTGAAAAAAAATTTTAAAATCTAAAACCGCGATTTGTGTCTACAGATGCTGATTTTTAAACATAAAAATTCTTTTTTTATCCAAATTGGTCTCAAAAGTTAGTAAATGTTAAGTGTGTTATTTAAAAAATATTAAAAAATATATTAAAACGCAATTTTGTTCCAAAAATGCTGGTCTTTCATTTTGGTTTCCATAAGCTGATACGCATTTTCGGACCAAAATCGTGTTTTTATATTTTTTTAATATTTTTCAGATAACACACTTTACATTTTCCAAATTTTGAGACCAATTTGGATAAAAAACAATTTTAACATGATAATGTTTTTAGGCTGATTTCTAATTTTAAAAAAGTTGCAGGACGCCTCAGTTTGACTACATAAGCCTCAGTTTGACTACATAAGCTAACAATTAACGAAAAAGAAAACAAGAGTTACTATTTTCATTTTCTTAAAACCAAAAATTTTAATAACTTGGATTTGAAACTTGGATAATAATTCACCTCGTGGTGAATAAAACCGTTTTTCACCAGCTGGTGAATAAAATTTATTTTTCAACAAATTTTTTTCATCAAATTTTTTTTTTTCACCAATTTTTTTCCATCAATTTTTTTTTTATCAATTTTTTCCCCATAATTGTTTTTTTTATCAATTTTTTTTTCATCAAATTTTTTTTTTTCATAAATTTTTTTTTTCTCATCAAATTTTTTTTTATAATTTTTTTTTTATCAATTTTTTTTTTTTATCAATCTTTTTTTTCATCAAATTTTTTTTCATCAAAATTTTTTTTTTCATTATTTTTTTTTTAAATTTTTTTTTTTCATCAAATTTTTTTTTGTTCATTAAAAGTTTTTTTTCGTCAATTTTTTTTTATCAATTTTTTTTCATAAATTTTTTTTCATTCATTTTTTTTTCATCAAATTTATTTATCAAAATGTTCTTTTTCATAATTTTTTTTTTTTCATATTTTCTTCATCAAATTTTTTTATCAAATTTTTAATTATCAATTTTTTTCTCACCAAAAATTTTTTTTTTCATCAATTTTTTTTTACATCAAAAAATTTTTCTTTTCATCAAAAAACTTTATCAAAAACTTTTTTTCATCAAAATTTTTTTTCACCAAAAATTTTGGGTTTATTAAATTTTTTTATACATAATTTTGTTTTTCGTAAAAAAAATATTTTTTTTTACCAAAACTACTTTTTCACCAAGTCTAAGCTTTTCGCATAAAAATTTTTTTGTTTATCAAATGTACATAAAACAAGTGAGAGTGGTATATTCTTTGGTGCCGAATCTTTTATAATCTCCAAAATGTAAAAACACTTTTTTATACCCTCCACTCTAGTGATAGAGGGTATATATAAGTTTGTCATTCCGTATGTAACACATTGAAATATTGGTTTAGGACCCCATAAAGTATATATATTCATGATCCTTGATCGATTTTAAGTCGATCTAGCGATGTCCGTCTGTCTGTCTGTCTGTCTGTCCGTCCGTCTGTCTGTCTGTCTGTCTGTTGAAATCACGTTTTTGGCAATAATCCGGAACCGATTTAAACGCCTGGGGTACCAAAAGTTGCGGAATTTATCCAGGAAGAAACTGATGTATTTTTTTTTTAAATCGGTTAAGTATTTTAAAAGTTATGAGTGAATTTCTGGAAAAAGTCTTATGTATTTTCAACATAACCCTAAATTAACTCATATTTTGTGTAGATACATGAGAAAGAAAACGGAAATGAAAAAAACTGAGAAAAGGAAAAAAATCTTTACAAAAAAACTTTAAAATAAGTAAAACAATATCTAAATTTAATTTTAAAAAGTTCTCTAAGAAATAATAAAAAAAAATATCTTAAAAATTCTCATTGATATTTTTACGTAAATAGCAACACACACGTCCGTTTTTTTTGCTTCGTCATATTAACGGGGTTGCCAGATTTTTTTTTGGCTTTGTCGCCAAATCAGATGTAAAATATCGCCAAAATTCAATTTTGTTCAGATTTCTTAAAAAAAAAATATTTTCGTTTAAAAAAAATAAATTTTGTTAAATAATAAAAGACAGAAATAAACTTTATGGCAAAAATCGCCCAAATCCGAAAAATCTATATACATATATAAAGGAGTTATGTGACTGACTGACTGACTGACTGACTGACTGACTGACTGACTGACTGACTGACTGACTGACTGACTGACTGACTGACTGACTGACTGACATACTCATTCATCATCGCCCAGCCCAAACCGCTGAAGCTAGAGACTTGAAATTTGGACTGTAGGTTCACCTCCCGCAATATAGATCCACTACGGCTGGAGTTTTGCCAATGTTGATTCTAAGGGGGTAAAAAGGGTAAAAAACTGTACTTTTGATGCTTTTTATATCTCCTGAAATAATGGTCATAGAAACTTGAAATTTAGACAGTATGTTCACATCCTGGAATATAGATCCAGTACGGCTGGATTATTGCCAATGTTGATTCTAAAGTGGTAAAAGGGTAAAAATCTGTACTATTAGTACCTTTTATATTTTCTTAAAAAATTGTCACATAGACTTGAAATTTATATTCCTCCCGGAATATAGATCCCCTAAGGCTCGGTTTTTGCCAATGATGATTCTAATAGGGTAAAAAGGGTAAAAATATGTATTTCTGCTACATTTTATATTTCATTAAATAATGGTACTAGAAAATTTAAATTTGCAATGTCGGCTCACCTCCCGGAAAAAAGATTCACTAAGGCTCGGGTTTTGCCAATGTTGATTCTACAGGCGTAAAATGGGTTAAAAAGAACTTTTGGTACTTATTTTTATTTACCGAAATAATGGTTATTCAAACTTGAAATTTAGAATGTCGGATCCTTTAGTGAAATAAAACATTCTGGAACAAGTACTTTCCGAAAATTCTGTACCGTTTTCAAAAAGTACCTTTTATAAAAAGTACCTTTTATAAAAAGTACCTCTTATAAAAAGTACCTTTTATAAAAAGTACCTTTTATAAAAAGTACCTTTTATAAAAAGTACCTTTTATAAAAAGTACCTTTTATAAAAAGTACCTTTTATAAAAAGTACCTTTTATAAAAAGTACCTTTTATAAAAAGTACCTTTTATAAAAAGTACCTTTTATAAAAAGTACCTTTTATAAAAAGTACCTTTTATAAAAAGTACCTTTTATAAAAAGTACCTTTTATAAAAAGTACCTTTTATAAAAAGTACCTTTTATAAAAAGTACCTTTATAAAAAGTACCTTTTATAAAAAGTACCTTTTATAAAAAGTACCTTTTATAAAAAGTACCTTTTATAAAAAGTACCTTTTATAAAAAGTACCTTTTATAAAAAGTACCTTTTATAAAAAGTACCTCTTATAAAAAGTACCTTTTATAAAAAGTACCTTTTATAAAAAGTACCTTTTATAAAAAGTACCTTTTATAAAAAGTACCTTTTATAAAAAGTACCTTTTATAAAAAGTACCTTTTATAAAAAGTACCTTTTATAAAAAGTACCTTTTATAAAAAGTACCTTTTATAAAATGTACCTTTTATAAAAAGTACCTTTTATAAAAAGTACCTTTATAAAAAGTACCTTTTATAAAAAGTACCTTTTATAAAAAGTACCTTTTATAAAAAGTACCTTTTATAAAAAGTACCTTTTATAAAAAGAACCTTTTATAAAAAGAACCTTTTATAAAAAGTACCTTTTATTAAAAGTACCTTTTATAAAAAGTACTTTTTATAAAAAGTACCTTATATAAAAAGCACCTTTTATAAAAAGTACCTTTTATAAAAAGTACCTTTTATAAAATGTACCTTTTATAAAAAGTACCTTTTATAAAAAGTACCTTTTATAAAAAGTACCTTTTATAAAAAGTACCTTTTATAAAAAGTACCTTTTATAAAAAGTACCTTTTATAAAAAGTACCTTTTATAAAAAGTACCTTTTATAAAAAGTACCTTTTATAAAAAGTACCTTTTATAAAAAGTTCATTTTATAAAAAGTACCTTTTATAAAAAGTACCTTTTATAAAAAGTACCTTTTATAAAAAGTACCTTTTATAAAAAGTACCTTTTATAAAAAGTACCTTTTATAAAAAGTACCTTTTGTAAAAAGTACCTTTTATAAAAAGGACATTTTATAAAAAGTACCTTTTATAAATAGTACCTTTTATAAAAAGTACCTTTTATAAAAAGTACTTTTTATAACCAGTGCCTTTTATAAAAAGTACCTTTTATAAAAAGTACCTTTTATAAAAAGTACCTTTTATAAAAAGTACCTTTTATAAAAAGTACCTTTTATAAAAAGTACCTTT
This sequence comes from Pegoplata infirma, assembly GCA_963921195.1. Classification (NCBI taxonomy): domain Eukaryota; kingdom Metazoa; phylum Arthropoda; class Insecta; order Diptera; family Anthomyiidae; genus Pegoplata; species Pegoplata infirma. The sequence goes on from OY992537.1 coordinate 41,350,060, forward strand.
TATAAAAAGTACCTTTTATAAAAAGTACCTTTTATAAAAAGTACCTTTTATAAAAAGTACCTTTTATAAAAAGTACCTTTTATAAAAAGTACCTTTTATAAAAAGTACCTTTTATAAAAAGTACCTTTTATAAAAAGTACCTTTTATAAAAAGTACCTTTTATAAAAAGTACCTTTTATAAAAAGTACCTTTTATAAAAAGTACCTTTTATAAAAAGTACCTTTTATAAAAAGTACCTTTTATAAAAAGTACCTTTTATAAAAAGTACCTTTTATAAAAAGTACCTTTTATAAAAAGTACCTTTTATAAAAAGTACCTTTTATAAAAAGTACCTTTTATAAAAAGTACCTTTTATAAAAAGTACCTTTTATAAAAAGTACCTTTTATAAAAAGTACCTTTTATAAAAAGTACCTTTTATAAAAAGTACCTTTTATAAAAAGTACCTTTTATAAAAAGTACCTTTTATAAAAAGTACCTTTTATAAAAAGTACCTTTTATAAAAAGTACCTTTTATAAAAAGTACCTTTTATAAAAAGTACCTTTTATAAAAAGTACCTTTTATAAAAAGTACCTTTTATAAAAAGTACCTTTTATAAAAAGTACCTTTTATAAAAAGTACCTTTTATAAAAAGTACCTTTTATAAAAAGTACCTTTCATAAAAAGTTCCTTTTATAAAAATTACATTTTATTAAAAAGTCTAATTTATGTTTTCTAATTTATGTTCAAAATCTTTTAAAATTTTGGCTTTCATGTCAGTTGCCACTCCCCATTGTGCGATTCCGCCCATTTTTTTTTAAGAGTTAGGAATGATAAAATAACATTATGTTTCATGTTTCGTTCACATACATTCAACAGGTGTCCGGTTATAGCAATTTTTTGTGTGAAATACAGAAACAATTTTAGAGTTACCTTTACATTTTACCTCATATCTTTTGAAATACTTGACCGATTAACAATAAATTTTCAAAGTTAGCAGCGTTGTATAAATACCACAAAAATTTTATTAATAAAGAATTTTTCAAGCTTAATTTTTATTTCATCTGCACTCAAATAAGACAACAAATAATTTGTAATACAATTTACTATTCATAATTTCACACAAAAAAAATAATATTCATTCTAAACAACCGAAAGACTTCAAATATTTTGTATATATTATCATTATAGTGGAGGGTATTCTAGATTCGGCACAGCCGAATTTACTTCTTTACTTGTTGCACTTTTTTTTGCACTCACTTACAAAATGTACAGCTCTTTTGGTTTTTTAATGGGGTCCTCGACTGATATTTCAATTCGTTTTGCATGGAATAGCAAAGTTAATAGTAGTATAACATTATTCTTTCTAAAAAAACGTTGCTTTGGCAATTATACCCAAATCTTCCGAAAAAAATTATCATGATTTTATGTTTTGGGCAAGAGTACAAAATTCGCAGGCATTTTTGTGTTTAAAATCAGCATCCGTGGATTAAAATCGCCGTTTTGGAATTTTTAAAATATTTTTTCAATAAAGCGTTAAATTTTCGAATTTTTGAGCCAGATTTGGCCAAAAAATTTGGACATGAATTTTTATTGAAATCGTAATTTTTTGCAACTTTGACCGCTTGTTGCCGACAGAAGACAACCTTGCAAAATTATTTCATTAATTTTCCACAATCATCTCTAACGTGGCTATGGTTTGGCAGATACGACGACATCAAATTCGAAAATTTAAATTTTACGGGATGCCCTATTAGTCGCGTCTACTTTGGCCGTGATCACTATTTCCACAGATGGATAGACGGACATCGCTAGAATAACTAAGAATCAATCCATGATCAATAATATATGGAGGAACAGACCGATAATTCGTTGAGTCTTAAATCTTAAATTTTCCTCCAAAACATTTTTATTTAGATTCTAAGGTAATTTTTCAAGAAAAATAAGCTAATCAAATGTATTAGTGGTTTTCTTTCCCAGATTTTTTTTCATTTCCCGGGAAAGACGAACTCCCACAATCATTTGGGAGTTTTGGTCTTCTATTAAGGTAATTTATTTTTTATACCCTCCACTTAGTGATAGAGGGTATATATAAGTTTGTCATTCCGTTTGTAACTCATCGAAATATCGGTCTAGGACCCCTTAAAGTATATATATTATTGATCAGTGATCGATTTTAAGACATTCTAGCGATGTCCGTCTGTCTGTGAAAACGGTGATCACGACCAAAATATTACACGGAGATGACTGAAACTTAACATATTTATTGGAAGTTCTCCTGAGCAGTTTGGTATTACATTTGAGCGATATCGGTTCAGCGGTTCAAAAGTTACGATCGAAAATGTAAGGACACCTCAAAAATGTTGGCACATTCAACATAACCTAAAAATACAAAATGCTTTAATTCGGCTGATGGTTGACATATGTGAACATAATTGAACACCGAAAGTTACTTAAACAAGTACAAACACATTTTTTGACAAAAAAAGAAAAAAATCGCGGATTTTTTTTTTCCAAAATTTTTTTTTCGCGGAAATTTGTTTTTAATTTTTTTTTTTTTTAGTTTTTTGCAATAATCTTTTTGATATTGTGGAGGGTATCAATACATTACTTGTTTTTATATAATCCCTGATTTTGAGACATCTTTTCATAATTACACTAGTTTACAAAATAAAAAAAAACTCTGCGCACGAAACGTGACTACATTTTTTTATGTATTACAGACCACTTAACTCAAAAAAATTTTCAAATTTTTTTTTTACGGATTCAGTAATTTTGAATTTTTTATAGCATTTTTAGAGGTTTTTTGACTAATCTTCTTATATCTTGCGTTGTATACATCCGATATACTCGCAACGAAAAAATTAAATAATACAAGGGAAATTTTATGCTCACTTTCATAAAATTCTTAATAACTTTGGTGTTTGCCTATAGATTTTTATGAAACACTCTTTGTTATCTTTGTAAAGGTTCAGGCTTTTAAGATAATTAAGAATACTAGTTAATTTACTACGATTTATATTTAAAAAAAAAATTAAAATGTTTTTTTTAATAAAAAAGCGCATTTTTATAATATCTATCGCGCGAAAACTTAAAGATTTATTTTGGATTTTATCGCGAGTAGATCGGAGATACATAACTCAAGATATAGGAAAATAGTGATAATACCTCCGGAAAATGCAAGAAAATTCATTATATAAAACATGACCGTGTAAAAAATTTTCGATGATATGTAGTTTTGAATTTAGCGGTCCATATTACATAAAAAAAATATTCGCGGTTAGTGCGCAGTTTCGTTATAAACTAGTGTTATTGAATAAATATTTCAGAATCTTAAAATTTTTCAATAAGAAATATATTTTATAGAATGTAGTTTGTTTTTTAATGTTTATGAATATTGCATTAGAGTCTTAAAATCTATCATTTTGAAAAAATTCTCAAAAGCTGGGATTTTAACAGATTTTTTTGCGAATCAGACATTTCTTCTGGGTAAAAATATCATAGTGTTTGAGTCCTATTAAAAATCAGACTTATTCTATAAAGACAATTTTTATAAATTGAGTGCATTTGGTAAGGAAAATGACTTGTTATCAGTTTTTTATTTGTAAGCTGAGGATTTTTTTTGTTTAAAGAAAACAGTAAAGTTGGATTCACAGTAATAAGAACCCTGTACTAGAGAGTGGGTTTTGTTCCTTTCTCGTCGCACTTTCATATTTTTGTTTTATATCATCTCTTTTTTAGAGATTTTAAAAAGTAGTACATAAACTATTGTAAATCCAGCTTAAATTTCTTAAGTTTTCTAAGAATTTAGAATTTTTTAAAAACAAAATTTGAATTTTCTAAAATGATTGCTTTCTTTTTATCTGCCTTTATAAAAACTTTTCCACTTAAAGCGGGTTTAACTTTAAAAAAATATTTTTTCAATAATCTAGAAAAAAAATTCTAAATTTGTTATTTTATCGATTAACAATGAATTTTCTTGTCATCACTTATTTTTTTTTTATTCACTCAAAACTTTTTATTTATGTACATCACAACTGTTGTTGTTTTCGATTGTTAACTGTAAAAATAAATTCAAAAGTTTTTTTATTAACAAAAGTTTTTCTACTTAAAAAAAATTATTTATTTTTGGCTAGAACATTTTTTGTAAATTTTTTATATCGTTGTTTATTTTTAACACAACTCAATTTTGTTGACTAGAAAAGTAAACCAATAAAGTAAATAATATAACAATTTTCTACTTTACTTTTAAAAATACTGTATGCTTTATGTAAGTACTACATGTATATGGGGCATTCCAGGCGAAATCACTCACTTTTAGACCCGACTCCTTTTTATTTATTTTATTTTTGGATATGTTTTGTACTTATTAAATGCAACTTGGACACCAAATTTCAGCCTTTAAGACCAAAATGGTGTTGAGTATTCAATTTTTCAAAATGGCGATTTTTTCAAAAAAATTAAAAAAATAAAATTTTCAAATAATTTTGACCAGTTAAAAATATAGATATCTTAAAAAAAATTGGACAACGTTTTGTTGGTATTTAAATTTAGTTTTAGAAAAAACAATTAAAAAAATTATTTGAAGTAATTATCAGTAAATTTTTATCGTTTAAATATTAAAATCGACACCTTTTATGGTGCTCCAAAACAATTAAATTGGTACATACTGACCCTTATTTACCCTAGATATATTAATTTCGAGGTAAAAATATGCGTCACATAAATTAAGAACGATCGGACATGGGTAAGGCGTTCCGCCTGGGCCTTGAAGTTTAGAAAACGGATTACAAGGAAAAATATGAATTTTTTTCTGTTTTCTCAATTTTTTTGGTATTTTAATTTAAGTTTAAATTCAAGTGGTTACAGAATTATAATACGGAGTAAAATACCTCTCTAATAAGGAACCAAAAACTAAAATCGGTTGAAAATTAGCGAAGTTATTACAACTTCCCCAGGCATCTAACGTATGGCAGACCACTTGATTAAGCAATACAATCCGATTTTTGAAATTCATTGAAATTTTCTACTGTAATAACATTTTTTTATTCTTCAAGTTCAATTGTATTTATATGACAAGTATTTTTCATATTGTGTTTTGCTAAAATGTTTTAAATTAATGCTAAAAGTGCATTTTCAACACCCTTTTAAAATCTCTATTTAAAAAAAAAAAATTTTTTTGTTTTCAAATTTGGAAAAACCAAAAAAATATTACACTGAAACACGAATAATGAAAAAATGTTATTACAGTAGAAAATTTCAATAAATTTAAAAAGGGGACTCGTATTCTTTAATCAAGTGGTATGACACACGCTAGATGCCTGGGGAAGTTGTAATAACTTGGCTGATTTTCAACCGATTTTAGTTTTTAGTACCTTATTAGAAAGGCATTTTACTCCACATCATAATTCTTGCAATTAATCACTTGCATTAAAACTTAACTTAAAATACCAAAAAAAAAAATGCGAAAACAGAAAAAAATTCATATTTTTCCTTGTAATCCGTTTTTTAAACTTCAAGGACCATGCTAAACGCCTTACCCATTTCCGATCGTCCTAAATTTTTGTGAGACGTATTTTTATTGAAGGTTTCGGACTTTTTCAAAAAGTCGATTTTAATTTTTAAACGTCAAAAATAAGTGATAATTACTTCGAATAATTTTTTCATATTTTTTTTCTAAAAAAAACTACATTTAAATACCAACAAAACGTTGTCCAATTTTTTTTAAAAATACCTATATTTTTTAATGGTCAAAATCAATTAAAAATTTAAATTTTCCCGAGTAAAAATTTTTATATGATGCAATATATAATGATATATGACACAATATATATTTATACGCAATTTAATCCGAATAATGGTGGATGTTTTTGCATTAAAAAAGATCTACTTGTATAAAATATGATTTGATTTCATCCGAGTTTTGACCAGACATTGCCATATATTAGTGGATCTAATTAGATCTAATTGCACAAAAACATATAAAATCCTGGTGTTTTTTGGTTTGGGTTGAGATACACCACAGGTCAACGATACATTCACCAAACTAATAATTTTCAAAAACAAAAAAAATGTTTGGGTACGCTTCGAACCAGATAGGTGATATACATAACCCTAACAAGGAAATGTTTAGGAACATTTTAAAATTTTTTTTATAAAAAAAAACTTAGAAAATTTTTTATTAATTGGAAATATATATAGTTTTATATGGAACAGAATATGCTATATATAATGTTATGTTAAATTATACAGAAAAACAAATTTTGTATTGACCCTCATATAATTTTATATAATTATATCAACCGTACACCTTTTAATCCGAATCATGATTAAATTATATATTACTACATATGACTGCATTAAAAAAATTTAGAAAATATCTCACGGATGTATAATCATATATAATTTATTATGTTTGTATCAAGTTATATATTGTAATATATGTTTATTTTTACTCGGGTTTAAATTTTTTTGAGAAAATCGCCATCTTGAAATAAAAGGCTGAAAATTGGTGTCCAAGTGCATTTAATAAGTACTAAAACATATCCAAAAATAAAATAAATCGAATGGGGTCGGGTCTAAAAGTGAGTGATTTGGCTTGGAATGCCCCATATACTTTTATGAACGTAAATAAAATATATAGATGAAGTTTTTCAACAACATTTCAAAAAAAAAAAAATATGTTATGAAAAAATTTGTTAAATGTTTTTATTTTTTTTTTTTCAATTATCGTCATACATTTGAAAATAAGTAGAGTGATGTTCTTCACTTGCAAGCGAGGGGTATTAATTATCACCAGAATAAAATTTCATTACATACATTATTTTTATACCCTCCACTTAGTGATAGAGGGTATATATAAGTTTGTCATTCCGTTTGTAACTCATCGAAATATCGATCTGGGACCCCATAAAGTATATATATTCATGATGCCCGATCGATTTTAAGACATTCTAGCGATGTCCGTCTGTCCGTCTGTCCGTCTGTCCGTTTGTCCGTCTGTCCGTCTGTCTGTCTGTCTGTCTGTCTGTCTGTGGAAAATGCTGTCGCGGACAAAATATTGCACAGAGACTACTGAAACCTAACATATTTATTGGAAGTTCTCCCGAGAAGTTTGGTATTGCATTTGAGCGATATCGGTTCAGCAGTTCAAAAGTTATGAACGAAAATGTAAGCACACCTCAAAAATTTCAGTACATTCAACATAACCTAAAAATACAAAATGCTTTAATTCGGCTTCTGGTTGACATATGTGAACATAATTGAACACCAAATGTTATTTAAACAGGTACGAACATATTTTTTGACAAAAAAAGAAAAAAATCGTGGATTTTTTTTTACCAAAATTTTTTTTCGCGGAATTTTTTTTTTCAAAAAAAATTTTTTTTTTTTCAAAAGTAATTTCCTTTTAAATAAAGTTGTTTGCAATAATCTTTTTGAAATTGTGGAGGGTATCACTACATTCGGCAAGGCCGAATTTAACTTTTTAATTTGTTTCCCTTTATATCAGCAATACTAATATTATTATAGAAGAATTTTTCTAATTCATCTACTTCAATTGTATTAATGCAATCATTCATAAAATTTAAATTATTTCATAAAATTAAAATAATTAAATTTTTTACTCCAACACGAAATATAGAAACAAACTTTTCAATTGTGGCATTTAAAACACTCACTTCTAAAGTTTGGCTTCATTTTTTTATTCTACGAGTACGTTTTGCCTTTGGCAAACTACAAAAATACAAAAATAAATCTTTTGTTAATTTTTTGTTTTATAAAAGTCATGGTTTAGTCACACAAAAATGCAGACATACACCGAGAATCGTATATTAAAATATTAAAAAACAAGTTGGGAAATTTCAGTGGATCAAAACCGACTTTACCAAAAAATTAAATAATTTTTTACTGAATTTACTAGATTGTAGATGATCCCAAACTCAAAATTTATTGGTAGGATCTACTAAAAAAAATTGCTAAAACTGAAAAACTAAAATCAGAAAAAAAATGTAACATGAAATTTAGTAAAAGTTTGGTTGGCATTCTTCAATATTTTTAATGGGGGACCCCATGGGGGTATAGAAATCACACAAAATGCTTAAAAAGTGGTAGTGTTAAATTTGACTATGTCGAATCTTTTATACCCTCCAAAATATTAAAAAATTAAAAAAATTACAGGGCGATTCTTTTTTCTACTCTACAACACTTTGTGGTACAGAATCACGTGATTTATGCGATGTGTTCTGGAAAGGGTTCTATTTGAAATTCCGTTTCTAAGGGGGGTAAAAGGGGTAAAAAAATGTTCTCATAAAACCTTTTATATTTCCTCAAATAAAGGTCATAGAAACTTGAATTTTGAAATGTAGGATCCTTCGGAGAAAAAAAATGCCTGCGAATTTTGTACTATTGCCCAAAACATTAAATCATGATAATGATTTGCGGAAGATTTGGGTGTACTTGCCAAACCACAGTTTTTTTTAGAAAAAATACTGTTATATTACTTTGCTATTCCATGCAAAACGAATTGAAATATCAGTCGAGGACCCCATTAAAAAACCACAATAGCTGTACATTTCGTAAGTGAGTGCAAAATAAGTGCAAAAAAATTGTTTTTACATTTTGGAGAGTATAAAAGATTCGGGGCCAAAGAATATAACACTCTCATTTGTTTTATGTACATTTGATAAACAAATGGAAAATGTTTATGCGAAAAACTTAGACTTGGTGAAAAAGTAGTTTTGGTAAAAAAAATATTTTTGGTGAAATTTGGTGAAAAAAAAATTGAAAAAAAAATAGAAAAAAAACAAGTAAAAAAGTTAAATTCGGCCTTGCCGAATGTAGTGATACCCTCCACAATTTCAAAAAGATTATTGCAAACAACTTTATTTAAAAGGAAATTACTTTTGAAAAAAAAAAAAATTGAAAAAAAATTTCCGCGAAAAAAAATTTTGGTAAAAAAAAAATCCGCGATTTTTTTCTTTTTTTGTCAAAAATATGTTCGTACTTGTTTAAATACCATTTGGTGTTCAATTATGTTCACATATGTCAACCAGAAGCCGAATTAAAGCATTTTGTATTTTTAGGTTATGCTGAATGTACTGAAATTTTTGAGGTGTGCTTACATTTTCGTTCATAACTTTTGAACCGCTGAACCGATATCGCTCAAATGCAATACCAAACTTCTCGGGAGAACTTCCAATATATATGTTAAGTTTCAGTCATCTCTGTGCAATATTTTGTCCGCGAGAGCATTTTCCACAGACAGACGGACAGACGGACATCGCTAGAATGTCTTAAAATCGATCGGGCATCATGAATATATATACTTTATGGGGTCCCAGACCGATATTTCGATGAGTTACAGACGGAATGACGAACTTATATATACCCTCTATCACTAAGTGGAGGGTATAAAAATAAGATGAAAAAAGCAAATTTTATGAAAAAAAAAAAAAAATTGATGAAAAACAAAGTTTGATGAAGAAAAAAAAAATGATTAAGAAAATTATGGAATATAAAAATTGATGAAAAAAAAATTGATGAAAAAAGAAAATTGTTGAAAAAAAATTTGATGAAAAAAATTTTTTTTTGTTGAAAAATAATTATGTTACTTTTTATTCATGAGCAGGTGAAAAACGGTTTTATTCACCACGAGGTAAATTATTATCCAACTTACAAACCCAAGTTATTAAAACTTTTGGTTTTAAGAAAATGAAAATAGTAATTCTTGTTATCTTTTTCGTTAATTGTTAGCTTATATAGTCCTGCAACTTTTTCATTGCAAAAAACTATATTTAAAATTTACTTTTGAAAAAAAAAAAAATTTCCGCGAAAAAAATTTTTGGTAAAAAAATATTCGCGATTTTTTTCTTTTTTTTTGTCAAAAAATATGTTCGTACTTGTTTAAATACCATTTGGTGTTCAATTATGTTCACATATGTCAACCAGAAGCCGAATTAATGCATTTTGTATTTTAAGGTTATGTTTTAGAATGTACAGAAATTTTTGAGGTGTGCTTACATTTTCGTTCATAACTTTTGAACCGCTGAACCGATATCGCTCAAATGCAACACCAAACTTCTCGGGAGAACTTCCAATAAATATGTTAAGTTTCAGTCATCTCTGTGCAATATTTTGTCCGCGACAGCATTTTCCACAGACAGACAGACGGACAGACGGACAGACGGACAGACGGACAGACGGACAGACGGACATCGCTACAATATCTTAAAATTGATCGGGCATCATGAATATATATACTTTATGGGGTCCCAGACCGATATTTCGATGAGTTAATAACAGAATGACAAACTTATATATTAGGGTTATAACTTTTTAAATTTTTTTCAAATATCAAACAGTCCATCCCATAGTCGTATAGGCCATGAAAAAATATTAAGAAATGATGTCTTACTTTTTCGCGATCGTTAAAAAAGTTCACGCACCAAACGCGATGAAGTTTTGAATATTAGTTTTTCTATTAAGTATAAACAAATTTAATTTAATTGCAAAATATTTAGGAAGTTCTTGTAATTTCATTAATAAAAAAACAAAATCTCATCAATTGAATGGAGGGCGCGAAAAAATCACGAAATTATGACGCTATTTCGCGGATTTTTTAAATAAGCTAAATTTTAGTGTCAAGTGATAGGTGCTATGAGGCTCTAATTCTTTTCAGCAACTAAAGATTATTATCGCGGAATTTTGGTGCTTTTTCGCGGATGTTATAAATAAGTTAAATGTTGGTTCCTTCTGATATGTAGTCATGAGTGTATGATAATTTTCAAATAATTAAGATATGACGTCATAATATATAATTTTTAAAACAAAAAAATCATTCTTGGAGGAGTTTTAGAAATTGCATTCGGTGCGTGAACTTTTTTCACCGAAATGACCGAAAAAGTGATTTTTGTTATCTGTACAACATTGCCCATGGCGTGGTGGAATGGATTGTTTTTTGTCCAAAAAAAGTTATAACCCTATTATATATACCCTCTATCACTTACAAGGGAAGTATCTCAACCCTTATGAACCGATTTGCCTGAAACTTAAAATATATATAAAAGAGACGATTTTAAGGTTGGGGTGTCACGGCTTATCGGCCATATCAGTGTTTAAAAATTTCGTTGTCCCCGTATGAAACAATGTGGACCTCCGGGAAAATTTCGATAACTCCCGAACTAACTAGAATATCGTCTAGAGAAAAAATACGTGTCGACTTAAATTTAATAAAGATTATTTCGTATTCATATGGACATTGTAGGCCTATGTCTTCATATAAATACCCCCCAAAATTTACACATTTTCATGAAAAAAGTATTTAACGAAACCAAAATTTTACAAGGTTATGGCAGAGTTGGATAGGCATTAAAAAAACCTTTCTTCTCATATGTAAACATCATATAGTTTCTTAGAAATAAATGGCAGAAAAATCCAAAAAACGATTTTTCGCCATTTTTTTACCCATGTTTTGAACCCCTAAATCCCCGATATGGCCGATAAGCCGAGAGACCCCGACCCTAGAATTGTCTCCTTTATATATATTTAACGTTTCATGCAAATCGGTTCATAAGGGTTGAGATACTTCCCTTGTAAGTGGAGGGCATAAAAAGTGAAGTTTTGGTACCTTTCGATTTCGCGAAATAATGGTCATAAAAACTTTCAATTTTAAATGTAGAATCCTTTGGTGAAAAAAAGATTCTGGAAAAGAAACTTTTTTAAAACTTAAAATTTTAAATGTAGAATCCTTTGGTGAAAAAAGCATTCTAGAAAAGGTACTTTTTGAAAATTTCGTTGGTACTTTTTATGGGGTAAAAGGGATTAAGAAAATGAACTTTTGGTACTTTTTATATTGCTTAAAATAATGTTTCTAGAAACTTAAAATTTGCAATATAGGATCCAGTGGTGAAAAATATTCTTGAAATTTGGAATTAAAAAAAAAAAAGGTTCCGTAACATAGCCCCCACAGACATTATCCCCATTTCCGGTTTGGGGATTAAGCCCGAAATGAATTCGGTCATAATATCCATAACGGGAGTTATGTACGGTTATAACGCAGAGTATGTAAATCCTAAGCCCTTCGGCCGGGCTTAGGGATTACATAGTCCATAAATTACTTTATCAGGATTTTCGTGAAAATATATTTACACATTTTCAACTGATATGGCTTTATTTCCACTTTAGAACGCGTATAGCAGAGCTTTACTCGTTCAGTTTTTTCAGTCATATACTTCATAAAAAACGGACATAATTTGACCGTTTTAAAAGTGGTCATAGTCCCCATAACAAATATGGGGGTTATGACCGCGATCTGTTCGGTCATAATCCCTATTTCCGTTATGGGGGTAATGTCCGTGGGGGCTATGTCCGGGCACAAAAAAAAATATATCCGGAAATATTGATTTAATATTTTCGGAAATATTGATATAGAAATTTGGAATATACAACTCTTCGGTAAACACAAATATTCTGGAAAATATACTTTTTGGAAATTCCGTTGGTACTTTTTATGTTTTCTGAAATAATAGTCCTGAAGCTTGAAATTTAGAAAGTAAGATTCTGGAAAGGTACTTTTTGGAAATTCCGTTTCTAAGGGGGTAAATAATTGCGCTTTTTGGTTTTACTTTCCTAAAAACTTGAAATTTAGATAAAAAGTGCTTTTTGGTACTTTATATATTTTCTGAAATAATGTTTCTAGGAACTTGAAACTTGAAATGTAGTGAAAAAATATTCTGGAAAAAGTACTTTTTGAAAAAAGCGTACTTTTGGTATTTTAAATATTTCCGAAAATATTGGTCCTATACGCTTGAAATTTGGAATGTACAATAGCGCGTCCCGAATTCGGCTCTTTTTCGAATTTGAAAATGCTTGCCCCCTCAAAAGGTGGGAATTTAGGACTCTTTTACTGGAAAAATAACAACAAAAGTTTTGGAAAAAAACAGTTGGCTACCAGCTGCTAAAGGTTGCAATCTTAGTGCATTTAAAAAAAAAAATTTTTTTGTTTTTTAAAAAACGTATGCCAAAAGTTGCGCAATATAGAGTACATTCCTGGAAAAATATTAATAAAATTTGCATGGAGTTATTTTGGTGCAGCATTGCTTCTTAAAGATGAAAAGTGTGACTTAAAATTGTTTTCTTTTTTCTTTTAAGCTGCTAAATTGGTCTCAAAACCTGCGCAAAAAAGATCACATTCGTTAAAACTGTGTCAAAGCAGATTTTGAGACTAATTTAGCTTAAAAGAAAGAAAAAGTAAAAATTAAGTACACCTTTTGATCTTTGAGATGCAACGCTGCACCAAAATTACTCCATGGAAATTTTATTAATATTTTTCCTCAAATGTACTCTATATTGCGCAACTTTTGGCGTAAAATTTTTGGACAACAAAAAAAAAATTTTTTTTCAAAATGCACTGAGATTGCAATTTTTAGCAGCTGGTAGCCAACTGGTTTTTTGTCCAAAATTTGTTTTGTTATTTTGCCCGTAAAAGGGTCCTAAATCCCCATCGTTTGAGCGGGCAAGCCAAAAAAAAATTTGAATTCGGGACGCGCTAATGTACAATTCTTAGGTAAAAAAAAAATCTGGAAAATATACTTTTTGGAAATTCCGTTGCTACTTTTGAAGTTTTCTGAAATGATTGTCTAGAAACTTGAAATTTGGAAAGTAGGATTTTGGAAAGATATTTTTTGGAATTTAAGTTTCTATGGGGTAAACAAAGTGTACTTTTGGTACTTGTTATGTTTTCTGAAATAATGGGCAAGAAACATAAAATTTGGATAGCAGGATTCAGAAAAAGTACTTTTTGTAAATTCTGTTTCAAAATGTACTTTTTATATTTCCTGAAATAATGTTTCTAGAAACTTGAACCTTTGGTGAAAAACATTCTGGAAAAAAGTATTTTTTAGAAAATTGTACCTTTTGTACATTTAATATTTCCGGAAATATTGATCATAGACACTTCAAATTAAGAAGGTAGCATTTTTCGGTGAAAAAAAAACATTTTGGAATAAGTACTTTTTGAAAATTCTGTTTCCAAATGGGTAAAATGAGTACTTTTGGTACTTTTTATATATCCTGAAATAATGATCCGAAATTTTGAATGCATGATTCTCCGGAAAAAGAAAACTTTCTGCAATGATCCAACAGCAGAAATTATATTCAAGAGAAGTACATATTTTGAAATTAAAATTTTTAGGGTAAAAAGGGGTACCTTAATTAGTAAAAATGGGATAAAAAGTATTTTTTATATCTCTAAGATAAAATCTTTAGATTTTTTTATTTCCATAACGCATGTAATATGGGAAAGAATGAAACTTTCATAAAACGAAATTAAATGGAACTGGGAACGAAATGGAATAACACGGGAACAAAATGGAATGAAATTTGGAATGATATGGAGTGATTTTTTCTCGCACTCAATTATTTTTTACAAAATTTTTTTTCACTCACATTTTTGAAATCGGGACTTCAATCCTAATCCTTTTATAATCCGGTATTTAATATTAGCGATAAAGAAGTTCCGACGGGCATGCTAGTTTCAAATATATTACAAAGATTTTTAAATATCTATCCCGATTATGTACCCAAAAACAGTAGTGGGTTTTAGTACAGGGGACAACCAAATGTAGAGTAAAACTATGAGTGGTTGGTTTTATGTGTTTGTGATTTTTCTTTTTTTGGGAAAAAGTATTATTTTTTTTCTAGTGTATCTGAAACAAAAACAAATATCCAGTTAGGCAGATGAAAAGTGTATTGTGTATGTATGTGTGGATAAACGAAAAACATAACCTATATGTTGCTGGTTTTATGTTGTAGTTGTTCGAACACGTTGCTTAGCTACTGTTTTGAGTTTAACACTAATTAGTGAAACATAAACTTCCTGTGGTACAACAGTGTTGAGGTTTATAGAAATTTGTATAATGTTAACAAAAAAATAAAAAAAAAAATCATACAAAAATAAGTTTGTTAATACCAGCGGCTTAAAAAAAAATATATTATGGCATGAATGAATTTTATTGTTACAATAAAACAAAATTGTAGAAAAAATGGCTAAAATGTTGAAACACATATATTTTGATAGAATTTAATACCAACATAATAAAACTCATAATCCTTATTTCAAAGAAACACTGTTAAAATTAACTATAGCATAAATTTGAATGGAAGTTTAACAAATTTGTTTCATTTATATAACACCAACCGACAGCCAATATTAAAAATTAACCGGATGATATACATGCGTCTCAAAGTAGAGATAAAATGGAGCAAAACTGCATTTACAGTTTTTCATTTCATGATTCTGTTTCCTTTTAAAAGGACTTCAAGGTTTTAAAGGATACATTTTGTAAAATATTTCTGAAACATTTGAACTTGTCCTAGGATGCCACTGAAAGAGAGGGATCTGCCCTAACTTTTATTTTTTTTCCATATTAAGATAAAAGGATGTGTTATCATTTTTTGTCGAACGGTGTTATCCATTAAATTTTATTTTTGTTTTTCCTCTGTTGCATTGAATTTCAAATAATATCCTTCGTGCTATAATTAAAAACAGTCGTTAAATTTACCATCATTAATTTAATTGTACGCTCATACATTAAAATTTTTAAGGTTTAAACGCCATAAATACAAATAAATATACAAATATAAACGCATTTTTTTTTAATGTATAAAAAATGGTGGCTAGCAACTTTTGAATTTTAAATATCTTTTTTGGTTGGTTTTTATTTTTCGCATTAAATGAAAGCGAGTGTATGAACGCGAAACAAACGCAATTGGTATTTAACTTTTGCTTTAAGCAATTAATCTTTTCATGACAGAAAGCAGACTCCCAATGGCCTTGAATTATCATACCCGAAGGATATCACAGAAACTACATATACACAGATACACACAAACAAACAAATAATAGCAAGTATTTACCAGCAATACATATAAAAAGCGGCAAACAGCAAAAACAAAATATGAGCACAGATTAAATGCTTTATGTAAAAAAACAGCACAACCGAAACATTCAGATACTTAAACTGTGGTCAAAAATTTGATAAGAAATTTAAAAATATTAATAGTAACAATTTGTCTACAAAAAAAAGATGTTTTAGAATTTGAATTTTATATAGGAAAACCTACGGACTCAGAGATTTTTTCCTATGGAATTTTTTTATTTAGCGGTTTTCAACACATTGATGAAATTAAATTAAATATAGGTATATCGAAATTTTAAATTAAAAAAAAAAAAAAAATTAAAAAACCTCAAAATTTTCTTTGCGGCCTTTGATCAAAATTTTTAAAAACTTTTGAAAAATTCAAAACTTTGATCTGGCTCAAAGTAACCCAGTTGGAAAATGTGTCACTGAGGAAATTTCCACAGTGATTCCTTGAGGAAATGTCTTCAGGTTCTGACAAATCATAGGCAATCCTTAATGACATGTCCTAACATTGTCAGCACTGAATGTTTGCTTTAAGAGTGTGGACAATTCCTCTAAGACGTCTAAAAGGAAATGTCTTCAGAATAGCAGTATATAAAATTAGAATTTTGAATCTGGGCAACTCTTCAATTTCCAAGAAAAAGATGGCAATATTATCGACTTAATTAAAATAAAATCAAAATCTAACAAGTAGAATAAAAATAATAAATAAACAAACAATTTTAAATATAAAGTTTGGAACAAGTGGTTAGGTGTAGGACTAATAAACTGGAGGTTCCAGGTTCAAATCCAGTTGGGACTAAAAAGGCGAAAAGTTTTTTCTAAATATGAGAAAGATAATTTATAAAGGAAAATGGATAAAAATAAAAACTAAAGGAAATACAAAATTTTTTTATATTTTCGCATGACCTATGTCAGACATTTCCCCAAAGAAGTCTTAGGTGACATGTCCCCAGAAGGTCAGCCCTGACCACTGCTGACTTTGAGTGAGGACATTTTGAAAATTTGTATGAAACTGTCCTCAACCCAGTACATAGAGATGTCTTGTGGATGTCAGGTGTGACTCTGACATGTCATCGCTCCGTCACTGAGGATGGCTCGAGGACGTTGCCAACTGGGAAGTTTAAATGAAAGTTTGTCTCCAGATCTATAAAAGGGAAACAAAGGGCACTATTTTGGTACTTTTTGAGAAGCATTATCTTGTAACATTTTTAAAAACGCAGTATTTTGATGCTTTTTCAAAAAGAACTATTTCGGGTACTATTTTTTAAAAAGTGCTATTCAACGAAAAGTGAAAAAAACACTTTTTTAGGAATAGAGTCAAATAAGTACTTTTTACAAAAAACACTGAAAAAGTTTTCATAGCTGTAAAAAAGTATTAATTTGGCACATTTTGCAAAAATGTGCTATTTTACTTCTTTTAACAAAAAATAGTTAGTAGTAGTTTTTCAAAAAGTCCATTTTAGTACATTTTATCTTATGGTACTATCTTAGAACTTTTTACCGAATTTGGTTAAAGTAGTACTATTTTGGTTCTCGTCGTAAAAAAGTACCTTTCATATTAATTTTGTAAAAAGTACTTTTTTGGTACTTTTTGTTGAAAAGTACTTTTTAACAAAAAGTACAAAACTATGGAAAATAGTACCTTTTGATAAAAAAAAGTACCAAAATATTACTTTTTTAATAAAGTAGCTAAAGAGTTTTTTTGGTGTTTAAAGTATTAAAAAGGATTTTTTAACAACAAGTACAAAAAAATACTACTTTTTTACAAAAAGTACAAAAATACTACTTTTTCCAAAAAGTACCGAAAAGTACTTTAAAGTTGTTAAAAAGTACTATTTTGGTACTTTTTTAAAAAAGTCCTATTTTGATTGGAACCTTTTTGTATACTATGGTACTTTTGTTAAAAAGTACTTTTTAACGAAAAGAGTCAAAAAAAGTGTTTTTCCAAAAAGAATGAAAATAGCACTTTTTTACGAAAATAATAAAATTAGAAATTTTTACAAAAAGTACTAAAATAGTTCTTAATAGCCGTAAAAAAGTACTATTTTGGAACATTTTGGGAGAAAGTACTAATTTAAATATTTTTGCAAAAAAGTACTGCTTTGCTCATTTTTGTAAAAAAATTTGGCTGTAAAAATGTACTATTTTAGTACATTTTTTAAGAAAGTACTATTTTAGTTCTTTTAGCAAAAAAATAATACTTCGTTTCTTTCTGTAAAAAACTTTTTACTGGGTAGTTTTTCGAAAAATGTAACATTCGGTACTTTTTATAAAAAAGTACATTTCAAACAACAATTTTTGAAAAAAAATACACTAAATAGTACATTTTTGCAATAAGTACAAAAATTGTATATTTTTTTAAGTTCCAAAATATCACTTTATAACAAGTACCAATACTTTTTATTTAAAATAATTTTTTAAGTACCCGCATATTACAACGTACTAAATACTACTCTTTAACAAAAATTACCAGCTTTTAACAAAAAGTATCAAAATAGTACATCTGTTACAAAAGTACCTAAAGAGCACTTTTTTATAAAAAGTACCAAAATAGTACTTTTTTTATAAAAATTACCAAAATAGTACTTTTTAACAAAATACATAATATTAAAAAGTACCAAAATATTTTTTTTTACGAAAAGTACCAAAATAATACTTTTAATTAAAAGTACCAAAATAATATTTTTAGTAAAACGTACCACAAAAAAAAGGGTTTTTTTTTAATAGTTCTTATACACTTTAAACCTCTTCCTTTACTTTGTTAACAAAGACGATTGTGTTCATTTATTCAGAAATAAGTACTTTTTGATTAAATGTATCAAAATGGTACTTTTTTATAATAAGTATTAAAATAGTACTTTTTTATAAAAAGTATTAAAAAAATAAATTTAAGGAAATTATTGTATCTTATTAATTACTTTGTATGCTACAAAATTTACGCCTAAATGTACGCAGCACTAATAATGCTATTGGTTATTTTACCAGGATTTTTAAAATAAAGTAATCCACAATTATTTGATTTAATCATAATATTTGGTGGTTTTATAAAACCACTATTTGTTTGAACTGATTCTAAAATTTTGGATTTTAATGAAATGGCGGAAGAAGTAGAAGAATAAGAAAAGAAAGGTAATTGAAAATAAACAGATTTGTAAAAATAATCCCTAAATTATGCTATAAAAATTCCATTTAAAAGTATACAATACTTTACTTATACTAATTTACGTCTGTTTAATTTATTTAAATTTTAAAGCACATAATTTCATTAACCGAATCGTGAAAGTGGGTATTTCAAAAAGAATTTAAAATTTATCTTGGCTATTCCAGATCTATAAAAGGGCGGAATAATTTTGAGATTTTTTTTTTATTTCTTAAACGTAGGAAAAACTGTCAATTTTGAAAATTTTTTGGCATATTTCAAACAGCGACAGTTCGACCGATTTAAGATTTTTTTAATATTCGTGGTCAGTGTGCCAAAATTAATAAAATTGATGTATCGCAAAATATAAATTTTTTTCATTTTCAAATGTCAAAATTTTTACAAACTTTACAAAATCCAAAAATTTGATCAAGAGGCGCCACGGATTAAAATTCACAGAAAAAAAAAATTTGTCAATACAATTAATTTCATTGTTAATACAATTAAACATTTAATTGAAACTGAGCCTACATTGGGTTTTGTCAATACAACATTGGATTTTGTAACTTGTGAAAAAATATCAACTTAGTTTTGTCAATTAAATTCATTGTTGTATCAACAATGAAATTAATTGAAAAGTTTGTAATAAATTATGTTAACGGAAATAAACATGCTTTAATGTCAATTTATTTTAAAAAAATCTAAAAATAGAACAAAAGAAACCTAAAAATTAAAAAAAAAAAAAAAAAACATTAGCCGGCAGCGGGAATCGAACCCGCAACTAACATGATACGAGTCTAGAACACTACCAGCGTGCTATTCCTTATATATACTTGTAGTTGACTATACGCGTATATTAAAGGAAATAAACTGTTTTTAATGTCATTTAATTTTAAAATAAAATCAAAAATCTAAAAATAGAACAAAAAAATTAATTTCATTGTTGTATCAACAATGAAATTAATTGAAAAGTTTGTAATAAATTATGTTAACGGAAATAAACATGCTTTAATGTCAATTTATTTTAAAAAAATTTAAAAATAGAACAAAAGAAACCTAAAAATTAAAAAAAAAAAAAAAAAACATTAGCCGGCAGCGGGAATCGAACCTGCAACTAACATGATACAAGTCTAGCACACTACCACCGTGCTATTCCTCACATATATTTTTAGTTGACTTAATGCGTATAAAAGGTGTCTGCTGAATAGCAAAAACAAAATAATCTCCAAAAAAAAATAAATAAAAATAAAAAAATGTTTCCGCCACCTGGCAGCGAACCCGCAATGTTCATGATTCGAGTCTAGCACACTACCACCGTGCTATCGTCACATATTTTTGTGCTTCATTAAATGAGTTTATAAAGTGTCTGTGTTATCAATAAGCATTTTGTGCGTTTTTTAACAATGATTTTAATTGATGCATTTAATTGGAAATTAAAGTGGATTTTTGTCATATTAACAATATACATTGTTGATACAATTAAAAACGTTGTTGAACTAGAAATTAGTTGCTAACAACTTGTTTAGTTACTTTTGATTTCACGATATTTTTTTCTGTGTTATCATTAAGTTTTAATTAAAAATTTAAATTTCAAAAATAAGGTTCTTCTACTTCCCTTACATAGGTTACTTTCTACAAAAAAGCTTATAATTTTGCCCCCAACAAAACAAAGATGTTTAAATTTAAAGAAGCTTAAAATATGCCAGAGATTAAAATGGCCTTTAACAGAAATTCTTAAAGGATTTGTTAAACATTAAATTGTATCTCGGTATGTGTATTTACAATTTAATGTTTAAATCACAAGAAAAAAACCTCTTGATTTATGATGAAAATATTTCGTACAAAAAAACTTTTTTAAAAAAAGATATATGAAAAATATCTTTAGAGACTGAAATAAAGATGAATAACAAGAATATCACTAGCAATAAAAAAAATATGTGTATGGGAATTATATTGACATACATGACCTGAATTTTTATATTCGAAAAGATGTATTTTAAGTTTTTTCGATGCATCCTTTTGGGGGCATTTAATATTAAACTTAAAAATCCATATTGGACATTAAACGTACAACTGAAATTAAGAGAGATAGGTTTAAATCCACATTCACATAAAAGACAATTGACCAATGTCCATTAGTTTAACCAAAGAAGTAAACCGAAGAACTCTGTTAACCTTTTTATTAGGGAGTGAGAAGTCAAATAAGAAATGTTATAGGATTGCGTGTGTATGGCACAAAAACTCTACAAAAAACACATTTAGAATGTGATTAGTTTGAAAGACAATCACGTATGATGAGGAATTAAGGCAATATTGAAAACGACCGCATATGCTACAAATGTCATTTGTATGCTTATGGTTAAAAGTGTATTTAAGAATGGCAACGACATGTAAAAAGAATTTTTTTCTTAGCAATTTTCTCCATAGAAAATTTGACTTAGTACCATTTAACTACAGAAAATTTGTCTTAGCAACATTTTCTATAAAAAAAAAAAACTTCTTGACATTTTCTATAGAAAATTTGTTTTAGCAACATTTTCTATAGAAACATTTTCTATAGAAAATTTCTTTTGGTAACATTTTTTATAGAAAATTTCTTTTAGCAACATTTTCTATAGAAAATTTTTTTTAGCAACATTTTCTATAGAAAATTTGTTTTAGCAACATTTTTTATAGAAAATTTGTTTCAGCAAAATTTGCTATAGAAAATTTGTTTTAGCAACATTTTTTATAGAAAATTTGTTTTAGCAACATTTTCTATAGAAAATTTGTTTTAGAAACATTTTCTATAGAAAATTTGTTTTAGCAACATTTTCTATAGAAAATTTGTTTTAGCAAGATTTTCTATAGAAAATTTGTTTTAGCAACATTTTCTATAGAAAATTTGTTTTAGCAACATTTTCTATAGAAAATTTGTTTTAGCAAGATTTTCTATAGAAAATTTGTTTTAGCAACATTTTCTATAGAAAATTTGTTTTAGCAACATTTTCTATAGAAAATTTTTTTAGCAACATTTTCTATAGAAAATTTTTTTAGCAACATTTTCTATAGAAAATTTGTTTTAGCAACATTTTCTATAGAAAATTTGTTTTAGCAACATTTTCTATAGAAAATTTGTTTTAGCAACATTTTCTATAGAAAATTTGTTTTAGCAACATTTTCTATAGAAAATTTGTTTTAGCAACATTTTCTATAGAAAATTTGTTTTAGCAACATTTTCTATAGAAAATTTGTTTTAGCAACATTTTCTATAGAAAATTTGTTTTAGCAACATTTTCTATAGAAAATTTGTTTTAGCAACATTTTCTATAGAAAATTTGTTTTAGCAACATTTTCTATAGAAAATTTGTTTTAGCAACATTTTCTATAGAAAATTTGTTTTAGCAACATTTTCTATAGAAAATTTGTTTTAGCAACATTTTCTATAGAAAATTTGTTTTAGCAACATTTTCTATAGAAAATTTGTTTTAGCAACATTTTCTATAGAAAATTTGTTTTAGCAACATTTTCTATAGAAAATTTGTTTTAGCAACATTTTCTATAGAAAATTTGTTTTAGCAACATTTTCTATAGAAAATTTGTTTTAGCAACATTTTCTATAGAAAATTTGTTTTAGCAACATTTTCTATAGAAAATTTGTTTTAGCAACATTTTCTATAGAAAATTTGTTTTAGCAACATTTTCTATAGAAAATTTGTTTTAGCAACATTTTCTATAGAAAATTTGTTTTAGCAACATTTTCTATAGAAAATTTGTTTTAGCAACATTTTCTATAGAAAATTTGTTTTAGCAACATTTTCTATAGAAAATTTGTTTTAGCAACATTTTCTATAGAAAATTTGTTTTAGCAACATTTTCTATAGAAAATTTGTTTTAGCAACATTTTCTATAAAAAATTTGTTTTAGCAACATTTTCTATAGAAAATTTGTTTTAGCAACATTTTCTATAGAAAATTTGTTTTAGCAACATTTTCTATAGAAAATTTGTTTTAGCAACATTTTCTATAGAAAATTTGTTTTAGCAACATTTTCTATAGAAAATTTGTTTTAGCAACATTTTCTATAGAAAATTTGTTTTAGCAAAATTTTCTATAGAAAATTTGTTTTAGCAACATTTTCTATAGAAAATTTGTTTTAGCAACATTTTCTATAGAAAATTTGTTTTAGCAACATTTTCTATAGAAAATTTGTTTTAGCAACATTTTCTATAGAAAATTTGTTTTAGCAACATTTTCTATAGAAAATTTGTTTTAGCAACATTTTCTATAGAAAATTTGTTTTGGCAACATTTTCTATTGAAAATTTCTTTTAGCAACATTTTCTATAGAAAATTTCTTTTAGCAAAAATTTCTTTAAGCAACATTTTCTATAGAAAATTTCTTTTAGCAACATTTTCTATAGAAAATTTCTTTTAGCAACATTTTCTATAGAAAATTTCTTTTAGCAACATTTTCTATAGAAAATTTGTTTTAGCAACATTTTCTATGGAAAATTTCTTTAAGCAACATTTTCTATAGAAAATTTGTTTTAGAAACTTTTTCTATAGAAAACTTGTTTTATCAAGATTTTCTATAGACATTTTTTTTAGCAACATTTTCTATAGAAATTTTTTTTTAGCAACATTTTCTATAGAAAATTTCTTTTAGCAACAATTTCTATAGAAAATTTCTTTTAGCAACATTTTCTATAGAAAATTTCTTTTAGCAACATTTCCTATAGAAAATTTGTTTTAGCAACATTTTCTATAGAAAATTTGTTTTGGCAACATTTGATATAGAAAATTTGTTTTAGCAACATTTTCTATTGATAATTTGTTTTAGCAACATTGTCTATAGATAATTTGTTTTAGCAACATTTTCTGTAAAAAATTTGTATTAGCAACATTTTCTATAGAAAATTTGTATCAGCAACATTTTCTATAGAAAATTTCTTTTAGCAACATTTTCTACAGAAAATTTGTTTTAGCAACATTTTCTATAGAATATCTGTTTAGCAACATTTTCTATAGAAAATTTCTTTCAGCAACATTTTCTATAGAAAATTTGTTTTAGCAACATTTTCTATAGAAAATTTGTTTTAGCAACATTTTCTATAGAAAATTTGTTTTAGCAACATTTTCTATAGAAAATTTGTTTTAGCAACATTTTCTATAGAAAATTTGTTTTGGCAACATTTGATATAGAAAATTTGTTTTAGCAACATTTTCTATTGATAATTTGTTTTAGCAACATTGTCTATGGATAATTTGTTTTAGCAACATTTTCTGTAAAAAATTTGTATTAGCAACATTTTCTATAGAAAATTTGTATCAGCAACATTTTCTATAGAAAATTTGTTTTTGTAACATTTTCTATAGAAAATTTGTTTTAGCAACATTTTTTTATAAAAAAATTGTCTTAGCTACATTTTCTGCGAAAAATTTGCTTTAGCAACATTTTCTATAGAAAAAAGTGTGTGCAACATTTTGTTTTAAGTTTTTTTTTTAAACATTTTCTATAGAAAATTAGTTTTATCAACATTTTCTATAGAAAATTTGTCTGAGCACCATTTTCGGTAAAAATTATATATTAGCACCATTTTCTGAAAATATATGTCTTAGCAATATTTATAAAAAAAATTTTCCTTAGCAACATTTTTAAAATTTTTCTGTATATTTATATTTTTTTTTAAGATTTTTAGAAGTTTAACATTATTCATTCACAAAGAAAATATTTCAGGATCTCTTTAAAAAATTTTCCTCATTTAGTTTTTTTTTTTCGAAATATAAAAATAGTTTTTAATTTTAAGGATTTCTCAATTATTATTTGAACTTACTAATCAATATTTTGTATAGAAAACTTTTCAGTAGCTATTAATATTATAGCCCTTCTTAGTCAGTTTCTTTGAAAATGTTTTTATTCTTTACCACACTATCTATATATATAATTTCCCTATTTGTGTGTTCCTCTTTTTTTGTCTATCCAGAGCTTTTTGAAGCCCACTGATGAGCTACAAAGCTGAAAATTGGCATGCATATAGTAAAACACCTGGGGCAGATCCTAACGTAGCCGGATTTTCGATTTTTTGCCTGTGGGCGGAGAAATAAGCGAAAAAGTGGGCGTGGCAAATTTCAATTTTTTGACATTTTTGCTTAATTTAAAGCCGTCTAATGACTTAGGAAGCTGAAAATTTCCTAGAATATAGTCCTAACGATGGCGCATATCCCCAAGTAATCGGATTTAATATTTTCGCAATGTGGGCGGAGAATTGGGGGGAAAAGTGGCGTGGCAAAATTGTGATTTTTTAACATTTTTACTCCTTTTGAAGCCCCAAAATGACTTAGGAAGCGGAAAATTGCATAGCATTTAGTTCTAACAATGAGGCATATCCTGAAGTAATCGGACTTACATTTTTTAGACTGTGGAAGGAAAATTAAGAGAAAAATGAGGCGTGGCAAAATTGTGTTTTTTTAATATTTTAACTAATTTGAAGACCCCAATGACCTATGAAGATGAAAACTTACATTTTAGCTTATTGTAAAGTCCTTTAATGACTTAGGAAGCTGAAAATTTCCTAGCATATAGTCCTATCGATGAAGCATATCCTGAAGTAGTCGAATTTAAAATTTTTGGACTGTGGGTGGAGAATTGAAAGGAAAATGGGGAATGGACAAAATTGGGATTATTAACATTTTAACTTATTTTGAAGCCCCCAAAGGAAGCGGAAAATGGATAGCGTATAGTGCTAACGATGTTGTATATCCTGTGGACGGAGAATTAAAAGATGAAAGAGCGTGAAAAAGTTGGGTTTTTTAATATTTTAACTAATTTAAAGACCCCGAATGACTAAGGAAGATGAAAATTGGCATGTTTCATGGGGAAGATCAACACGAACCTGCACTGAAAAAAAAATTTACCATTTTTAAAGCATGTTGTACTTAATTTTAAAAAAGGAGGGTATGCGAGGGCTCCAAAGATATTAATTCTTCTTCCAAGTATATTTTTTCCTAAAACATAGTAATGCATTTACTTAAATATATCTTAAAAGTAAGTAAAATTGTACTTAATATAAGTTTAATTGTTTTTATCCAAAGGAAAAATATTTTTTTAAAATAAGTAAAAATTTCCTTAAACTTACGGATCCTCTGGACCCTATGGAGCCCCTACGGGCCCCCAATATATGAAGTCCACCCGTGAGTATGTGCGTACACTATTATAGGGTCACTACTGATTTTGATCCAGAATTTTGGTCAGAATCGCTATATCTTGCTTAGTTTGCGAGATATGGGAATGGGGTCTTGAGAAATTTGATCATGAAATATCTCGAAAACTATAACTCGGAGGGCTTTCGGGTCTTCGGCGGTCATATTCTACAAGTTCAGGACTAAAACGCCTTTAGAATTTTTTTCGTATCTGTGGTATTTGCAGAGTTATAGGCATTTGAAAATTCCGCGAAAATCTAAATTTGGAATTAAAGTTAGGGTCTCATGGGGTCTCCAGATGGGGCCC
This sequence comes from Pegoplata infirma, assembly GCA_963921195.1. Lineage (NCBI taxonomy): Eukaryota > Metazoa > Arthropoda > Insecta > Diptera > Anthomyiidae > Pegoplata > Pegoplata infirma. The sequence continues at coordinate 41,376,587 of OY992537.1, forward strand.
CCAGATGGAATCCCCAAAATACCATAAGTATTTTTTCCTTAAGCTAAGTAAATTCTTTCTTAAACTGATGAAGATATGGATTCAAATAAAGTCAATGAAATCAATAAAATAAAGATTACTTTTTTCTTAAATTAAAACAAAAATTGATTAAATTAAAGAAAATGCGTTTTGGAATTAAAGAATAGTACTTCTTTGATTTAATGTCTTGAAAATGTCTATACTATTTTTAAGTAAGTTACGTACTTATTTATTTTTTTTGCACACAATTTAATTTTTTTTCTTTTAAGTAAAACTAAATTTTTTAATAAACCCTTTTTTTCTTAAATGCAATCAATTTGCCATTAATGTAAAGAATATTTAACTTAATTTAAAAAAACAAATTAAGGAAAACTCTTGTGTTTTTTTAAGTATTTGCATGTACTATCTTCAAGTTTATTTTTATTGTTTTAAGTAAAACCACCTTACATTAAGATAAGTTGAAGTAAATTCAAAAAAATTTGTTTACTTAAATTAATAACAGTGTTTATTTAATTTCAGTATAGTTATTTTTTTCAGTGTGGATTTTTGATATCCAGTGTATGGGTGGAGATTAAGAAAGGCAAAGGGGCGTGGTAAATTTATTTCCATCTATTTTCTGTACATATAATTTTTTTTTTTCTAACCAGGGACAGATTCTTACGAAGCCGGATTTTTTACCTGTGGGCGGCGAATTACGAGAAAATGGGGACTTGGCAAAATATTTTTTTTTGTAACATTTTAGAGTATGAAATAGGAAGCTGAAGTCCCTAACATGTAGTCCTAACTACGAAGCATATTCTAAAGTAGTCCGATTTAACATTTTTGGAATGGAGACGTAGAGTTGAGGGGAAAAAGGGACAAGGCAATATTGTGTTTTCTTAATTTAACTAACTTTAAAGCCCTAATGACCTACGCAGCCGAAAATTGGCCAGCATAGTGTCCCGACACTGGACCATATCCTAAAGTAGTCAGACTTAAAATTTTTGTACTGTGGACGGAGAATTAATAGAGAAACGGGCGTGAATACGATTATAGTACTAACGACGAAGCTTATCCTAAAGTAGTCAGATTTAAAAATATGGACGGAGAATTAAGAGAAGAAATGGGCGTGGAAAAATTATGTTTTCACATCTTACCTAATTTTGAAGACACCTTATGACCTTGAGAGATGAAAATTGGGATGCATATGGTACGGACTATGGCAAAGATCAACACTGACCTGGATATCCAGTGAAAGGGCGGAGATACAAAAAAAATCGGTTGTGAATTTTGTTTAGTTTATATATGTAATCTGTAACGTAGCCGGATTTTCGGCCTCTAAGACAGGGGGAGTGGCGGAAGACGGCAAAATTTAGTTTTTAAACATTATTATTCATAAAAACTAAAATATAACTAAAGTAGGTTTATTTGACACATATTGCAGGCATATAAGTCAAATAAACCTACAATAAGCCTACTATAAGTGTTAAGAATAACAGCCTCAAACTATTTCTGAAACCCCCAATGACTAAGGATGCTGAAAATTGTAAAGCATAAAGTATTGACAATGGATCATATCCTTATGAATTCAGATTTAATATTTAAACTGTGTACGGAGAATTATAAGGAAAAATGTATTTGAAAAAATTGTGTTTTTTAACATTTTAGCTAATTTTAAAACCCTTCATGACTAAGAAATATACAAATTTCCATGTATACAGGAGCGACGATGGGACATATCCACACGATGGATTTTTGATATCCGGTTTAAGGACGGAAAGACGAAATGGGCGTGCTAAATTTAGTTCTAAAATTTTATCAATGAAACCTTTTATACTCATTAAATTTTTTTCCAGTTTAGGAAATATATTGATGTAACTCAATGTAGCAATATTAAATTTTTGAAGAACAAAACATAATTTTTTATAAAGTTTAGTAAAAAATTAGAATTATTAAGTAAAGTGATTTGGTGTTCCGCCTGGCAGGGACAGGCTATTCGACTAGTAAACATATATTTCATAAAGAAACTTGTGCAAAATTCCAATAATGTTTGAAAACATTTAACAATTTGCATTAACCACATATTTGAAATCCTTGATTCTCACATGTTTCTTAACAAACAAACCAAGGGGGGGTGAAATAAAGCCATAGGCAATAAGGCCATATGGCCTTATTTCTCAATTCAATGGGAAATAAGGCCATATGGCTTTATTACCAACACGATTGAGCAATAAAGTCATATTGATTTTGCAACCAAATTGGAAATAAAGCCATATCAGTTGAAAATGGTGAAATATATTTCCCCGTAAATCCTGCTACCCAAAACAAAAATTATTTAGCGAAGCCGCTAAATTCATTTATTGAGTTGGTAATCCCTAAGGCCGGCTACGCAGAAAATTTTTTTTTTAGTATCTTTAAATTAAAAAACCACATATACCACGAACCTCGGAGGGTTCTAGAGCAGTGGTCGGCACCCATTCCACCCAGGTGCATAATGAAATTGGCTATTTGCACGTAGACAACGCGAACGTCAACGAAACTCGCAACTGAGAGCATGAAAAATACAAATATTTTATTTAGTGTCATGGTAGCATTTAAAAAAGCGGGTAGATAAGGCCATGTTTTAGAAAAATATAAAAATGTTCCCTCTTTCTGCCGACCACTGTTTTAGAGGCACCAATTTTTTATTGGCAGGGTTTTTAATTTAAAGATTGTTTAACATAAAAAGTTTTTCTGTGTAGCCGGCCTTCGGCTACACAGAAAAATTTGTTATGCCTCAAATTTGTTATGCCTCAAAAAGACCTGATAACCAAAATAGCTTTGGTTCACAGAGAGGGTGGGTTTAATACATGGAGTTTGTAATCCCTAAGCCCGGCCGAAGGCCGGCTACGCAGAAAACCTTTATTACAAAAAAACAAATCATAGGAGTCGTAGCAGAATTTTAGTGGACAAATTTTTCCACATTTTCCCCTACACTCTCCGGAAATTAATGACGAATACTTTTATAAATTTTCATATGAGTAATAAAGCCATATATGGCTTTATTTCCAACAGTGGTTGGTAATAAGGCCATATGGCTTTATTTCTCAACTCATTGGGAAATAAGGCCATATGGCCTTATTGCCTATGGCTTTATTTCACCCCCCCCCACAAACCAATACACACATTGTTTACACACAAACTCAAAAACACATTGATTTTGTGTATGATCTTAAAGTATGGTCACAAATACATGATAGTTAGTGGTGTGGTATGATGCTGGTAATGGCATTTAGCACTTTCATAGCAAAAACTATTTGTTAGGATTTCTTAATATACACTAACACTGAAACTTGAATTTCTGCACAAACACACTATCTCAAAGTCTCTGAAATATTGTTGGTTGTGCTTGCCAGATATATTATATGTTAGTGTGTGTTTGCATTTTCTTGTTCAAATTTCAAATATTTTTTTATTTTAACATGCAAATTTAAAGTTATTTGAAATTTATTGGCACAATGCTACATATATAATCAGTTTTTTCTAATAACATATGTTGCAATATAAAGATTTATGTTGACAATATTTAGTTGTTAGTTGATAATAAATTTATTAAAATATATTATGTATTTGGAAATATGTTTTTTTTATTAAATATTAAAAATAAGAATTTAAACATTTTTAGTTGAATGGATAAAAGATGTATTTTGGTTAAGTTTGAAACTAAGTCTTTGTAGATTTTATTAATTAATCAAACGTATTCATAACATTTTGCTCATATTTAAGGTTGATCAAATTTTTAACAGCAGGTCGATAAGTAATCTCATTCGTTTTTACTATTTTTCCCCTTGCAGTCAATGTGCAAAATCGGACCTGGGGTAAAAAGTTACACCTTAAAAACCACAGCAATTTTTTTCTGTTTCAAATTCAAACGCACAAGACAATGCATTTTGTTGTTGGGCTAACAGTGTTCAAATGTGCATAGAAATATTGTGTGTGTTTGTATGTATATCTGTTTGTATGTACATTCTTGGTTTAGTACAAGCAGTAAACAAATTCTTGATCTTAATTCTTTTGTATGTTGACTTATGCGTGACTATTTGTATGATTGAGTGTGCATGTACTCAAACAGGGTGTGACAATAAGTTTGACTATAAACTTGTCGTCACACTTCCCCCCTTCTTTGAGAAAAAAAAACCAAAGTTATTTTATTTTTTTTTTTTTTTATAACTTGGATACCCTTATGCGGTAACGGACTCCATCATAAATTCTTTAACAACCTACCAAATCACTCCACATTAAAAGGTTTCAATTCCCCTATATGTGCCGTCCTTTTTCTTTTATCAACGGCGATCAGCTCCACGATAACTGGTGAAATAAATCCTTTAACCGTGTATGGTCCATCGAATTTTGGTGCTAACTTTGCGGCAAATCCATCCACAGCTTTTGACAAATGGTGTTGTTTTACGAATACTTGATCGCCTTTTTTCGGCTTCCATGATCGCCTACGGAGATTGTAATACCTTTTCTGGTCTTGTGCCGCCACTTCGAGGTTATGTCGGACCAATTTAAACACATCTTGTAAGATTTTTGCTCGCTCACTAGGTTCCTTAACCTCATTTCCCGTACCCGCTGTAACTTCATCGTATAAAGCCTTTGGCAATCGTGGTTCTCTACCCTGAATTATAAAACTTGGGGTATATCCTGTAGATTCCGAAACGCTTGAATTAATTGCCAACATTATTTCCGGCAGATATTCGTCCCATGTACGTTGGTTTTCGCCGGTATATTGTGCGATCATAGTTTTTATCGTCCGATTGGCACGTTCGGTGGGATTTTCTTGAGGCGTATATGGAGCGGTTAGTTGGTGTTGAATTCCCATTTCGCTTAAAAATTTGATAAAAGACCTGCTTGTGTACTGAGAACCATTGTCGGTTATAAGCTTCTTGGGTACTCCAAAACGGCTTATAATCTTTTCACGTAATGCTTTTTTAACCGCCTCACTAGTAGCCTTTCTTAACGGTATAAGCTCAGTCCACTTAGAAAATTTGTCAAAAAACACAAGTAACATAGAATTTCCGTGTTTTTAACGCGGTAATGGACCTACAAAATCAGAACAGACGATTGCCCATGGTTCCTCGGGTATTTGGGTTAGCATCATCCCCGCAGGTTTTTGTTGGTTTGCTTTATATTGCTGGCATGACAAGCATTTTCTTACATATTTTGCAACGTCTTTGAACAACCCAGGCCAATAATACCGATTTGCCACACGTGCTATGGTTTTCCTGATACCTAGGTGCCCTGCACTTGGGTCATCATGATTTTCTTTTAAGACCCTCTCACGTAAATACTTTGGAACACATAGTTTCCATGGAAGACACCCATCGGATTCGTCTTTGTTCGGAATGTGACGATATAATTGGTCATTCTCGATTACAAAATCGGTGAACTTTTCTGGGTTTTCTTGTACCTCTTTACGCTTCCTTTCCAGCCAGGCACATCTATCATTCATGTTTTTAATGGAGCTTGCACACATTTTATTCAAAGGTTCCCTTGACAGAGCATCAGCGACTACATTGCTTTTCCCTCTTCTGTACTCAATTTCGAAAGAGTATTGTTGTAATTCCAGCGCCCACCTGGCAACCCGCCCCGTGGGACTTTCAATGCTGTTTAGCCATTTCAGTGACAAATGGTCGGTGATTACTTTAAAATGATAACCTTCTAGATACGGTCGCATTTTCCGTATTCCCCAGATTATAGCCAGGCACTCTTTTTCTGTGGCCGAGTAGTTACACTCGGCATGATTTAACCGTCGGCTAGCATAGGCAATCACTCTTTCTTTTCCATCAATATCCTGTGTAAGCACTGCCCCTAGGCCGAAATCACTCGCATCAGTTTGTAGTACGAATTGCTTGCTAAAATCTGGACATGCTAAAACTGGTGCTTCGGTTAATCGCTCTTTTAATTTGTCGAACGCCTGTTGTTGATCATCGCCCCATTTCCATCTTTTACCTTTTTTTAACAGAGCCGTTATTGGTGCCACTAGTTTTGCGAAATCAGGTACAAATCTCCGATACCATGAAGCCACACCGAGTACCCTTCTTACCCCTTTCACATCTTTGGGAGGTAGCATCTCTTTTATCGCAGCTATTTTATCGGGGTCTGTATGAATACCATCTTCTCCAATAACATGCCCCAGGTATTTTATTTTCTTTTGCATAAAAGAGCATTTTTCAGGGTTGATTTTTAAATTAGCCTTTCTGAGTCTATAGAAAACCTCACGCAAATTTGACATGTGTTGTTCTAGTGTCTTTCCAATCACTACTATGTCATCTAAATAGGCAAATGCGTGTGGTTCCATTTCTGGTCCGATGATTTGATCTAAAGCACGTTGGAAAGTCGCTGGCGCTGAGTGCAGTCCAAAAGGCATCACTTTCCATTGAAAAAGCCCGCGACCTGGTACGGTAAATGAGGTAAATGGTCTACTTTTTTCCTCCATAGGTATTTGCCAGTAACCGTTTTTCAAATCAAGCGTGCTGAAGTATTTAGAATCTCGTAACCGGTCAAGAATTGAGTTGATTCTCGGCAGTGGGTAAGCGTCAGCAACCGATCTACTATTTAACTGGCGAAAATCACAACACAATCGCCACTTGCCATTTTTCTTTGGAGCTAACACAATTGGGGAACTATATGGGCTGCATGATGGTTCGATACATTGATTTTTTAACAACTCATCCACCAATTTGCTGATAATCTGTTGTTTGGCAGGGTTTGTGGGCATATACCTTTGTTTAAATGGTGTATCATCCTTCATTATTATCCGGTGTTTTGCTATGTTTGATGTACCAGTCATTACTTCAAATGGGGGAAGCTCGATTTTAAGAAACTCTTCCATAAGCAACTGTTCCGTTATAATTTGTGTTTCTGAACCTGTGTATCGTAAACATTTGTCTTTTGGTGTTGTTTCCTCATTTCCCAACTGGAAAATGTGGCCATCGAAATTAAAAGAAACTTGCATTTTTTCTAAGAAATCCATTCCCAATATCATGTCATCCAGAACATTGGACAAAATAAATAACGGAATATTAACTGTCTTATTGGCAAATTTAATGTCTACTACTACTGCCTCTTTAACTCTTGTGGTGGTGCCGTTGGCTAAGGATAATCCGACGTCTAAACATATTCGTGACCTTTCTGCTAGCATATTTTCTGCATATTTTACACTTATAAAGCTATTAGTTGCGCCAGTATCGATCAGTGCTGTAGCCTTCGTGTTCCCTATCATCACCATCGCAAACATATGACCTTGTGCAAGGAAGATCTGATCTGAAGTCTCGATTGTGTTCAGGGGTTTCTTAAATTGGATTCCACCACCCCTTATTGACGAAGCCCTTGAGCGTTTCCCGCTTATCTCCTACAGCATTCTTTTGTTCGTACACCAGGTCTTCCACAGTCCCAACAAAATAGTACCGGTGTGTTTTGGCAGCCTCTGTATCCGTGGCCTTCTTGTCCACAACGCCGACAAGCCGTACGAGGGTTAATTGCGGTAACCATTGTGTTAAAATTACTCTGGGGATTAGTATTATTTTGTGTTATTTGTGACTGTGTTTGTGGTGTTGGTATTGGTGCTGTATAAACTGGCAGTATTGGTGTCGTATAAGCTGGTAGTATTGGTGTCAAGCGAGTTGGTAAAGCAGGTGTGTTGCGAACTGGTACCATCCGAGTTGGTAGTACGGCCATTTGTATGTCTTCAAAGTCTTCGGCAAGCTTGGTTAGTTCTCTTAGATTTTTAAACTCACTTCTTTTTATATACCACCTGTATGTGGGGTTGATATTTTCATACAGTCTTTCGAGTTTTTTTTCTTCACTGTAGCCAGCTTGTCGCATAATATTTTGTAGTGCCACCATATAAACTTTAAATACTTCATTGGGTTGTTGTAGTCGAGATCGTATTTTATCTTCTATTTTTTTAAAGTATCCCGTTGGAAGAAAATAAGCCAAAAAGTCTTCTTTAAATGTCGCCCATGTTGTCCAATGACCATTGTTATTACGGAACCATGAGAGCGCTAAATCTTTTAGTAATTCTGCCATTGTACGAGGTAAACAATTTTTGTTAATCCTATATGCCTCGGCCAATTCTTCTACCCGCTCTAAAAACTCTAATGGGTCTTTACTTCCATCGTATCGGAATGACCATTTTCTGACTTTTTCGATAGCGTGTTCATGATCTTTGGCCTGTATACTTGTGTCCTCTTGTTGGGTCAGTTTTGTTTGCAACTCTTGTGCGAATAACGAATTTGTATGCAATTTATTATTTATTTCCATGCTATCTGGTTTGGAACTTGGATACATAGTAGAGGTATCACTTAACACGATATTTGGTAATGTAAAACCGAGTGTGTTTGTTTGGGGCAGTGTATCTGTTGCACATATTAAAGTCGACTCTTCTTGTTTAGCAGGTGATGCCACTTTTGCATATTTTTGTTCAAGAAGTTGTAATCTGCTCAGTATGGCGCTTGAGTGTTCATCGTACTTAATAAATTCTACCAGTTGTTTTCTAAGTTCGTCCACTGTGCCACTAGCTTCAGTACAAAATTCCTGCACATACGCGACCAGTTCTTCTTTACGTAAGCTATATACCCAATTTGTTTTCACCATTTTTTTTTTTTTTTAAACTGATATTTTGTGTTACTTTCTTGTTATAGAATTTGCTCGGGCGCCACTTGTAACGACCTTTTCTGCCGGGGTATACTCAGCCTAAGTCCAGGGGTTCGTTACAAGAAATAATTACACGGATATTTTTTTCCCTTTTAATATAAATCGGTTGTTTGAACAGAGTATGTTTATTTTTTTATTCTTTTATTTACAAAGTTTAATGTATAATTTATGTAAGTACATATATAGGTGCTGTGTTGTTCATTTGTTCCTCGTCCAGTGTATTCCTGATATCTACGGCTTCCAATGGGAATGATCGGGTTAAAGTTAATAATACCACCGTTGTTTGCTGCCAGATTACGTGAGTAGAATAATACGCTCGTGACTTGATATTTACTCCGGTCGTGACTCGCTTCCAGTGTCTACCCACTAAATAATTTGATTTGGCTCGTGACTTGAAAATCACTCCCGGGCTAAGCTATACATGAACTATCTTTAATGAGTATTAAAAATATCACTCCTTCGTGACTAGTGTAATCACTAGGGGGCTATTGTCTTCGTGACTTGTTAATCACTAAGTAAGTTATAGGGGTTACTAGGAAATGATTCCTTCGTGACTCGATAAATCACTTAGGAAAAACTAATGATCTACGGGAGCGGTTACTCCGTCGTGACTAGTTGAATCACTTGGGAATCTAGTGTACTACGGGAGAGGTTATTCCGTCGTGACTAGTTGAATCACTTGGGAATCGAACGATCTACGGGATAGGTTATTCCGTCGTGACTAGTTGAATCACTTGGGAATCTAACGATCTACGAGATAGGTTATTCCGTCGTGACTAGTTGAATCACTTGGGAATCTAACGATCTACGAGATAGGTTATTCCGTCGTGACTAGTTGAATCACTTGGGAATCTAGTGTACTACGGGAGAGGTTATTCCGTCGTGACTAGTTGAATCACTTGGGAATCGAACGATCTACGGGATAGGTTATTCCGTCGTGACTAGTTGAATCACTTGGGAATCTAACGATCTACGAGATAGGTTATTCCGTCGTGACTAGTTGAATCACTTGGGAATCTAACGATCTACGGGTTTATATATATAAAAGTTAAATTGTTAGTGACTAGTAAATCACTTAAAAAAAAATATGTTGGGAAACTCTGCCTTACGTTGTTTGTGACTAGTAAATCACTGATTGGGAAACTCTGACTTACGTTGCTGTTATCTCCTTCGATGATATTCCAAGACTGAACCCTGCTTTGTAATTTCCTCTGCTTTTATACTTTTCTGTTTCAAATTCAAACGCACAAGACAATGCATTTTGTTGTTGGGCTAACAGTGTTCAAATGTGCATAGAAATATTGTGTGTGTTTGTATGTATATCTGTTTGTATGTACATTCTTGGTTTAGTACAAGCAGTAAACAAATTCTTGATCTTAATTCTTTTGTATGTTGACTTATGCGTGACTATTTGTATGATTGAGTGTGCATGTACTCAAACAGGGTGTGACAATAAGTTTGACTATAAACTTGTCGTCACAATAGAAAATTTGCTTGGTAACATCTTTTTTAGAAATTTGTATAGGCAAAATTTTTTATGAAAAGTTTTTGTACCAACACTTTCTAAAGAAAATTTGTATAGCAATATTTTTTAAAGAAAATTTGTCTTAGCAACATTTTCTTTAGAAAATATATCTTAGCAAAATTTTTCTTGGAAACTTTTTCTTAGCTACTTTTTCTTTAAAAAATCTGTCTTAGCAACATTTTCTATAGAAAAGTTTTCTAATCAACATTTGCTATAGAAAAGTTGTTTTAGCAACATTTTCTGTAGAAAAGTTATCTTAGCAATATTTTTATAGAAAAGTTGTCATAGAAATATTTTTTGTAGAAAAATTGTCTTAGCAACATTTTCTATAGAATAGATATCTTAGCAACATTTTCTATATAAAAGTTGTCTTATCAACATTTTCTATAGAAAAGTTGTCTTAGAAACATTTTCAATAGAAAAGTTATCTTATCAACATCTTCTATAGAAAAGATATCTTAGCAACATTTTCTATAAAAAAATTTGCCTAATCAACATCTTCCATAGAAAATTTGACTTTGCAACATTTTCAATAAAAAATTTGACTTTGCAACATTTTCTATAGAAAACTGGAATTAGCGAAATTTTAGCTCCATTTTCTACAAAAAATTATTTCTATAAAAAATTGTCTTAGCAACATTTTCTATAGAAAATTTGTCTTAGCAACATTTTCTAAAAAAAAATTATCTTAGCAACATTTTCTATAGAAAATTTGTCTTAGCAACATTTTCTATAGAAAATTTGTTTTAGCAACATTTTCTATAGAAAATTTGTCGTAGCAACATTTTCTATAGAAAATTTGTCGTAGAAACATTTTTTATAGGAAATTTGTCATTGCAACATTTTTTTTGAAATTTGTCTTAGCAACATTTTCTATAAAAAATTTGTCTTAGCAATATTTTCTATAGATTATTTGTCTTAGACACATTTTCTATACAAAATTTGTCATAGCAACATTTTCTATACAAAATTTGTTTTAGCAACATTTTGTACAGAAAATTTGTCTTTACAACATTTTCTGTCAAAAATTTGTCTTAGAAACATTTTTTATAGAATATTTTTTATAGAAACATTTTTATAAAAAATTTGTCTAAGAAACATTTTTTTTTAGAAAATTTGTCTTAGCAATATTTTCTATAGAAAATTTGTGTTAACAACATTTTCTTTCAAAAATTTTGTCTTAACAATATTTTCTATAAAAAATTTGTCTTAGCAACATTTTTTATAGAAAATTTGTCTTAGCAACATTTTTGAAAGAAAATTTGTCTTAGCAACAGTTTTTATAGAAAATTTGTCTTAGAAGCATTTTTTATAGAAAATTTGTCTTAGAAACATTTTTATAGAAAATTTGTCTTAGAAACATTTTTTATAGAAAATTTGTCTTGGCAATATTTTCTATAGAAAACTTGTGTTAACAACATTTTCTTTCAAAAATTTTGTCTTAACAACATTTTCTATCAAAAATTTGTCTTAACAACATTTTCTATCAAAAATTCGTCTTAACAACATTTTCTATCAAAAAATCGTCTTAACAACATTTTCTGTCAAAAATTTGCATTAAAAATATTATCTATTGAAAATTTGTCTTAACAACATTTTCTATAGAAAATTTGTCTTAACAACATTTTCTATTGAAAATTTGTCTTAACAACATTTTCTATTGAAAATTTTTCTTAACAACATTTTCTATTGAAAATTTTTCTTAACAACATTTTCTACTGAAAATTTGTCTTAACAACATTTTCTATTGAAAATATGTCTTAACAGTATTTTCTATTGAAAATTCGTCTTAACAATATTTTCTATCAAAAATATGTCTTAGCATTATTTTATCTAGAATATTTGTCTTAGCAACATTTTTTATAGAAATTTTTTCTGTAGAAAATTTTTCTTATCAAAATTTTCTAAAGACAATTTGTCTTAGCTACATTTTCTATAGAAAAATTGTCTTAGCAACATTTTCTATAGAAAATTTATATTAGCAACATTAAAATTTTTTAGCAACATTTTCTATAGAATCAGAGACTCTTTGTTCAGAAAATAGAAAAAAATTACCAAAATTTGATTTAGCAACATTTTCTACAGAAAATTTGTTTAAGCAACATTTTCTATAGAAAATTTGTCTTTGCAACATTTTCGTAAGAAAATTAGTCTTAGCTACATTTTCGTAAGAAAATTAGTTTTAGCTACATTTTCTATAGAAAATTTGTCTTAGCAGCATTTTCTATAGAAAATTTGTATTAGCAACATTCTCTATTTAAAATTTGTCTTAGCATCATTTTCGATAGAAATTTGTCTTAGCAACATTTTGTATAAAAAAAAATGTATAAGTAACATTTTCGTTAGAAAATTTGCCTTAGCAACATTTTCTTTAAAAAAAATTGTCTTAACAAGATTTTCTTTAGAAAATTTGTCTTATCAACATTTTCTTTAACAAATTTGTCTTAGCAACAAATACTTTTGAAAGTTTGTCTTAGCAACATTTTCTATAGAAAATTTGTTTTAACAGATTTTTCTTAAAAAACTTTGTCTTAGCACCATTTTCTATCAAAAATTTCACATATCAACATTATCTATAGAAAATTTCATAAAGCAACATTACCTATTGATAATTTTTTATTTATCATTTTCTATGTAAATTCACATAACAAAAATTAAAAATGATCAGGAATTTAAAAAAAAATCACAAAAGTATGAGAATATAAGAAAATTAAAAAAAAAAAATCCACAATTTAGAAAATTGCAGTAAAATTAAAAAAATAACACCGCAAATCCAATCAAATTACAAACAAAAACCCCAAAAATATAGAGAATAATTTTAATTCGTCACAGCTGTGTAGCATTCTTACTTTATTTGCTTAACGATCACTAAATATATGCAATAATGTCCAGCTTTGACTAGGGTTTTAAGACCCTTTTTACTTGATTTGCAAAACAAAACTCATATTAAAATTTATGCCATGCGCTAAATTACTGCAAATTTGTTTTACGAATTTATAGTCAAATTTTACTATACGAATCATTTGTTTGTTCTGCATACATAAATTTCCTTTTATTTGCCTTTAAAGCCATAAAAAATACTTTTTTTTATATTTTAGTATCAAGTTTTGCCATAAAACTTGTTTTTTTTTTGCTAATTACTCTTGCAAGTTTGTGACATTACAAAAATAAACTATGTCACAACACATCAACATCATCGTCATCATCATCAAGAGAAGTAGAAAAAAAAACTTTAGTAATATATGGTGTATATGAATTTCTTACACATACACTCATACATAAATATAATACACATTAAAACTTACACACACATATGCACTTAAGGACTAATAAAAGAAAATATGAAAGTTAAATGTTTTTCGCACTAGTTTTTTCCTACTTTGTTTTTAAGATAAATAAGGTGAGATGTTTTATTTTTGTCACATATAAACCGTTTATTGTAAAAGTGAGTTAGGTCCATTTTTAAAATTAACCAATTGATCAAATGAGGGGGATCTTTTTATTTATCGACCAAAATATTTGCGGTCTAACTTAATGAATTATTTAATCTCGTAATATTCAAAAAAATAACATTAAAACTTGAATGAGTTTTTGATACATCACTTCAAAAACGTAATGGACTTAGCTCCCTTTCATTATAATAGCTCCATATGTATGTCATGAAACCCATAGAAAGTCAACAGGGTAATATGTCACCCCAAATTAAAATGATAATTAATGATATGAAGTGTATAAGAAAAACAAAAGATAATGAAAAAACTAAAGTTTATCTCTTTTAAAAGTCATTCGTTTCTCATCATACATTAAAATTAAAAAAGTTTATCATTTCACCGTGATGTATGTACACTTAGATTATCTCGATTTGTAGGAGGGTAAAAATAAGTATACGGCTGAACAAAAATGTGCAATTATTTAATATTAATCTTCAAATTTAGTTTAATTTAATTTTTTTCCACCTGCATGTACCAAAACCATCCAAAACAATCACTTCTGAACCACCTTCCTCTAAAAACATATCAAGTCTTCTGAACACAAGAAAAGAATGTGTAATTATATTACATGTTGTTGGCCAAAAGAAACAAATTGCCAACAACATCTAGCTTAACAGTTTAATGAAAATTTGTAACTCGTTTTCTTTTGAAAATATCTAAACCAAGAACAAGATAAAGTTATATTATAGTTTGTGATAACATCAACAGACTATAAAAAAAACGGATATGGAAGGCGGTAACGATGTCCTCTTTAAAACGCAGTACATTAAAAAACTTTTTCAATTAAAATTCTACCTTGATAGGTTAAGCCAACAGTGAGTAAAATTTTTACTCACTGTTACACAAATGTGTGTGTTTTCAGAATATTTTTTGTGGGTAAGTAGGTTTATACTTTTGTAACAAAAAATTAAAGTGTTTGACGTGCACTTACATTGGTGGTGAAAGAGCTAGGTAGTTTAAGTTTTAAATCTAAGAGAAATGTTCAATACAAAATGATTTGGAATCTGAGACATTTTTCTGAAATATCTACATTTTCTATAGAAAATTTGTCTTGGTAGCATTTTCTATAGAAAATTTCTCTTAGCAACATTTTCTATAGAAAATTGGTTTTAGCAAAATTTTCTATAAAAAATTTGTCTTAGCAACATTTTCTATAGAAAATTTGTTTTAGCAACATTTTCTATAGAAAATATGTTTTAGCAACATTTTCTATAGAAATTTGTTTTAGCAACATTTTCTATAGAAATTTTGTTTTAGCAACATTTTCTATAGAAAATTTGTTTTAGCAACATTTTCTATAGAAAATTTGTTTTAGCAACATTTTCTAAAAACAAATTGTTTTAGCAACATTTTCTTTAAAAAAATTGTTTTAGCAACATTTTCTATAGAAAATTTGTTTTAGCAACATTTTCTATAGAAAATTTGTTTTAGCAACATTTTCTATAGAAAATTTGTTTTAGCAACATTTTCTATAGAAAATTTGTTTTAGCAACATTTTCTATAGAAAATTTGTTTTAGCAACATTTTCTATAGAAAATTTGTTTTAGCAACATTTTCTATAGAAAATTTGTTTTAGCAACATTTTCTATAGAAAATTTGTTTTAGCAACATTTTCTATAGAAAATTTGATTTAGCCACATTTTCTATAGAAAATTGGTTTTAGCAATATTTTCTATAGAAAATTGGTTTTAGCAAAATTTTCTATAAAAAATTTGTCTTAGCAACATTTTCTATAGAAAATTTGTTTTTAGCAACATTTTCTATTGAAAATATGTTTTAGCAACATTTTCTATAGAAATTTGTTTTGGCAACATTTTCTATAGAAATTTTGTTTTAGCATCATTTTCTATAGAAAATTTGTTTTAGCAACATTTTCTATAGAAAATTTGGTTTAGCTACATTTTCTATAGAAAATTTGTTTTAGCAACATTTTCTATAGAAAATTTGTTTTAGCAATATTTTCTAAAGAAAATTTGTTTTAGCAACATTTTCTATAGAAAATTTGTTTTAGCAACATTTTCTATAGAAAATTTCTATTAGCAACATTTTCTATAGAAAATTTCTTTTAGCAACATTTTCTATAGAAAATTTGTTTTAGCAACATTTTCTATAGAAAATTTGTTTTAGCAACATTTTCTATAGAAAATTTGTTTTAGCAACATTTTCTATAGAAAATTTGTTTTAGCAACATTTTCTATAGAAAATTTGTTTTAGCAACATTTTCTATAGAAAATTTGTTTTAGCAACATTTTCTACAGAAAATTTGTTTTAGCAACATTTTCTATAGAAAATTTGTTTTAGCAACATTTTCTATAGAAAATTTGTTTTAGCAACATTTTCTATAGAAAATTTGTTTTAGCAACATTTTCTATAGAAAATTTTTTTAGCAACATTTTCTATAGAAAATTTGTTTTAGCAACATTTTCTATAAAAAATTTGTTTTAGCAACATTTTCTATAGAAATTTTGTTTTAGCAACATTTTCTATAGAAAATTTGTTTTAGCAACATTTTCTATAGAAAATTTGTTTTAGCAACATTTTCTATAGAAAATTTGTTTTAGCAACATTTTCTATAGAAAATTTGTTTTAGCAACATTTTCTATAGAAAATTTGTTATAGCAACATTTTCTATAGAAAATTTGTTTTAGCAACATTTTCTATAGAAAATTTCTTTTAGCAACATTTTCTATAGAAAATTTCTTTTAGCAACATTTTCTATAGAAAATTTCTTTTAGCAACATTTTCTATAGAAAATTTCTTTTAGCAACATTTTCTATAGAAAATTTCTTTTAGCAACATTTTCTATAGAAAATTTCTTTTAGCAACATTTTCTATAGAAAATTTCTTTTAGCAACATTTTCTATAGAAAATTTCTTTTAGCAACATTTTCTATAGAAAATTTCTTTTAGCAACATTTTCTATAGAAAATTTCTTTTAGCAACATTTTCTATAGAAAATTTCTTTTAGCAACATTTTCTATAGAAAATTTCTTTTAGCAACATTTTCTATAGAAAATTTCTTTTAGCAACATTTTCTATAGAAAATTTCTTTTAGCAACATTTTCTATAGAAAATTTCTTTTAGCAACATTTTCTATAGAAAATTTCTTTTAGCAACATTTTCTATAGAAAATTTCTTTTAGCAACATTTTCTATAGAAATTTTTTTTTAGCAACATTTTCTATAGAAAATTTCTATTAGCAACATTTTCTATAGAAAATTTCTTTTAGCAACATTTTCTATAGAAAATTTCTTTTAGCAACATTTTCTATAGAAAATTTCTTTTAGCAACATTTTCTATAGAAAATTTCTTTTAGCAACATTTTCTATAGAAAATTTCTTTTAGCAACATTTTCTATAGAAAATTTCTTTTAGCAACATTTTCTATAGAAAATTTCTTTTAGCAACATTTTCTATAGAAAATTTTTTTAGCAACATTTTCTATAGAAAATTTCTATTAGCAACATTTTCTATAGAAAATTTCTTTTAGCAACATTTTCTATAGAAAATTTCTTTTAGCAACATTTTCTATAGAAAATTTCTTTTAGCAACATTTTCTATAGAAAATTTCTTTTAGCAACATTTTCTATAGAAAATTTCTTTTAGCAACATTTTCTATAGAAAATTTCTTTTAGCAACATTTTCTATAGAAAATTTCTTTTAGCAACATTTTCTATAGAAAATTTCTATTAGCAACATTTTCTATAGAAAATTTCTTTTAGCAACATTTTCTATAGAAAATTTTTTTTAGCAACATTTTCTATAGAAAATTTCTATTAGCAACATTTTCTATAGAAAATTTCTTTTAGCAACATTTTCTATAGAAAATTTCTTTTAGCAACATTTTCTATAGAAAATTTCTTTTAGCAACATTTTCTTTTAGCAACATTTTCTATAGAAAATTTGTTTAGCAATATTTTCTATAGAAAATTTGTTTTAGCAATATTTTCTACTAGCTGTTTTGCACCCGGCGTTGCCCGGGTTGAAAAACACTGAAGTTCAAGTGGGAGTGGCATTTAACGCATTTAGTTAAATTTTGGTCTCATGTGACCTATAGTTCCCCTATTGGTTAGCTCGTGAAAAAAATTGCAATTAAATTTGCTCAGCAGTTTTTCCACGTTCGCGGAACAGGCAGACATAACTCTCACTAAAGTACAAAGGGGCGTGCCATTATATGCCTTTTTATCAGTCGCTGTTTAATATTGCCTACAAAGGTGGCGTGGAATTAAACAGAAAAAAATATTTTTTAATTTAATACAAAGGGTGCTGCATTTTAAGCCCCTTGGCCCGATCGACACGGTAAATACCATCTATGGAGAAAACTGTTTTTAAATTTGTTTCACCGTTAACGCGTGAGTACGGATCAGACAAAAATAAATTGTCTATAGTTTCCGCCTCAATAAGTACTAAATAGCTGTGGTAAAAATAATAATAACATCGGGTTCGCCGTTTAAGCGTGATTACGTAAAGGCAGAATAAACTTTTAATACATTGCAAAAGACGTTGCAGTTGATACAGACTAAAGTTCCCGCCTCTGTTAGTACTGTCTTTGGAAAATGTTTTGTTAAAATCGGCTTAGTAGTTTAAGCGTTATTAAGGAACAGACCTAATCTAAAAAAATAAAAAGGGGCGTGATATATTATTTTTATTTAAATCGGTATAGTCGTTTAAGCATGATTACGGAACATTCCGAAAAACGTTCAGTATAGTACAAAGGTGTCAAAGAGGCGTGACATTTTCCGCCTCTTTGTGCAAATGCGCTCTATTTATAATCTAAAGTTTTCTCTTCGGTTAGTACTATCATTGGTAAAAATTTCACTAAAATCGGTTCAGCCGTTTATGCGTGATTACGGAACAGGAAGAAATAACGTTCAATGTAATACAAAGGGGTGTACCATTTTACGCCTTCTTTTTAGATCGCCCTCTATTGTGGCTCATAGTTTTCGCTTCGGTTAATATTATCTGTGGTGAAAATTTCATGAAAAACAGCTCAGCCGTTTAAGCATAATTGCGGAAAAGCAAGAAATAGCTTGCAGTGTAATAAAAATGGGCGTGACATTTTACGCCCCTTGTTTCCATCGCCCTCTATTGTGGCTCATAGTTTCCGCTTCGGTTAGTACTATCTGTGGTAAAAATTTCAGTGAAATCGGTAAAATCGCTTTTCAGTGATTGCGGAACAGGCAGACATAGTTTCTGTATAGTACAAAGGGGCGTGGCATTTTACCCCCATTTTTTCCGATCAAGGATTTCATGAAAATCGATTCAGCCGTTTTTCTGTTGTTGTCGGACAGGCAGATATAGCTTTAACATGGTACAAAGGGGCGTGGCATTTTACGCCCCTTTGTCCGATCGCGGTCGCTTATGGCCTATAGTTCCGGCCTCGGTTAGTACTATCTGTGGTGAAAATTTCATGAAAATGGGTTAAGCCGTTCTTTACTTATTGCGGAACAGGCAGATATAGCTTCAGCATGGTACAAAGGGGCGTGGCATTTTACCCCCATTTTTTCCGATCGCGGATTTTTCTATCTCTGGTGAAAATTTCATGAAAATCGAATCAGCCGTTTTTCCGTTGTATAGCTTTAACATGGTACAAAGGGGCGTGGCATTTTACGCCCCTTTGTCCGATCGCGGTTGCTTATGGCCTATAGCTCCCACCTCGGTTAGTACTATCTGTGGTGAAAATTTCATGAAAATGGGTTAAGCCGTTCTTTACTTATTGCGGAACAGGCAGATATAGCTTCAGCATGGTACAAATGGGCGTGGAATTTTACGACCCTTTGTCCGATCGCTGTCGCTTACTGCCTATAGTTCCCGCCTCGGTTAGTACTATCTGTGGTGAAAATTTCATGAAAATGGGTGAAGCCGTTCTTTACTTATTGCGGAACAGGCAGATACAGCTTCAGCATGGTAAAAAGGGGCGTGGCATTTTACGCCCCTTTGTCCGATCGCTGTCGCTTACTGCCTATAGTTCCCGCCTCGGTTAGTACTATCTGTGGTGAAAATTTCATGAAAATGGGTTAAACCGTTCTTTACTTATTGCGGGACAGGCAGAACAGTCTTCAGTATGGTACAAAGGGGCGTGGCATTTTACGCCCCTTTGTCCGACGGCGGTCGCTTATGGTCTATAGTTCCCGCCACGGTTAATACTATCTGTGGTGAAAATTTCATGAAAATCGGTTAAGCCGTTTTTCTGTTATTGCCGGACAGGCAGATATAGCTTCAGCATGGTATAAAGGGGCGTGGCATTTTACGCCCCTTTATCCGATCGCTGTCGCTTACGGCCTATAGTTCCCGCCTCGATTAGTACTATCTGTGGAGAAAATTTCATGAAAATGGGTTAAGCCGTTCTTTACTTATTGCGGAACAGGCAGATATAGCTTCAGCATGGTACAAAGGGGCGTGGCATTTTGCGCCCCTTTGTCCGATCGCGGTCTCTTATGGCCTATAGTTCCCGCCTCGGTTAGTACTATCTGTGGTGAAAATTTCATGAAAATCGGTTAAGCCGTTCTTTACTTATTGCGGAACAGACAGACAGACAGACAGACAGACAGACAGACAGACAGACAGAAAGACAGACAGACAGACAAACCAACAATCAGATTTATAATATTAATAGGGATAGAAAATTTGTTTTAGCAACATTTTCTATAGAAAATTTGTTTTAGCAACATTTTCTATAAAAAATTTCTTTTAGCAATATTTTCTATAGAAAATTTGTTTTAGCAACATTTTATATAAAAAATTTCTTTTAGCAACATTTTCTATAGAAAATTTCTTTTAGCAACATTTTCTATAGAAAATTTCTTTTAGCAACATTTTCTAGAGAAAATTTGTTTTAGCAACATTTTCTAGAGAAAATTTGTTTTAGCAACATTTTCTAGAGAAAATTTGTTTTAGCAACATTTTCTAGAGAAAATTTGTTTTAGCAACATTTTCAAGAGAAAATTTGTTTTAGCAACATTTTCTAGAGAAAATTTGTTTTAGCAACATTTTCTAGAGAAAATTGGTTTTAGGAACATTTTCTAGAGAAAATTGGTTTTAGGAACATTTTCTAGAGAAAATTTGTTTTAGCAACATTTTCTATAGAAAATTTGTTTTAGCAACATTTTCTATAGAAAATTTGTTTTAGCAACATTTTCTATAGAAAATTTGTTTTAGCAACATTTTCTATAGAAAATTTGTTTTAGCAACATTTTCTATAGAAAATTTGTTTTAGCAACATTTTCTATAGAAAATTTGTTTTAGCAACATTTTCTATAGAAAATTTCTATTAGCAACATTTTCTATAGAAAATTTATTTTAGCAACATTTTCTATAGAAAATTTCTTTTAGCAACATTTTCTATAGAAAATTTGTTTTAGCAACATTTTCTATAGAAAATTTGTTTTAGCAACATTTTCTATAGAAAATTTGTTTTAGCAAAATTTTCTATAGAAAATTTGTTTTAGCAACATTTTCTATAGAAAATTTCTTTTAGCAACATTTTCTATAGAAAATTTCTTTTAGCAACATTTTCTATAGAAAATTTGTTTTAGCAACATTTTCTATAGAAAATTTCTTTTAGCAAAATTTTCTATAGAAAATTTCTTTTAGCAACATTTTCTATAGAAAATTTGTTTTTTCAACATTTTTTATAGAAAATTTGTTTTAGCAACATTTTTTATAAAAAATTTGCTTTAGCAACATTTTTTATAGAAAATTTGCTTTAGCAACATTTTTTATAGAAAATTTGCTTTAGCAACATTTTTTATAGAAAATTTGCTTTAGCAACATTTTTTATAGAAAATTTGCTTTAGCAACATTTTCTATAGAAAATTTGTTTTAGCAATATGGAAGTTCTTTTAGTTTATTAGTTTAAATAAATTCTTCCATTTACGCATTTAAAATTATTCCAGCTCTGCTATATTTATGGCCATCTCCAAATTTTAAACTAAATTAAAACTGAAACAAAACTTTTTTTTATTAATTTGGTTTTAATTAATTTTGCTTAAATTTTTAGTTTACCTAACATAAGTTTAACATGAAAATTATATAAACTTTGTTTTTCTTTAAGCAGAATTAAAAAATAAAACTGAAATGGATTTTTTTTTTATAAAAACTGATGCTTTATATTCTGCTGAAGAAGTGTACTTGTTATTTTTATTTATATCTTCTCTTAGACAGATTGCATTATTTATGTGTGTCCGAGAGAATAAAGTCAAGTTTGAGTTAAAAACAAAAAAATAAAATAAGTAAAAGTGGGAAAATTCGAATTGGTCGAATCAATGAATACCCTCCGTATAGGAAATATAGAAAAATTAAAATTATTAAAATAACTTGCATTGATATTTTAAGTTCAGAAAGCATGTTTTAGATTGGAAAAAATTTAATAATGAAATTTTAGTTTACTACTTAGAGAGAAAACTTAGCAAACGAAAAAAAGGGAAAAATCGGAACATATTATGCTAAGTGGACTTAGAACATTTACAAAGGAAGTGTTTTAAACTTTTTAAATTATACATAGAACATTTTTGATAATAATTTTTGATAGGATAGTCTGATAAATACCAAAATTTTACAGAATCTAAGTTAACAAACGATGCATTTAGAAATGCTGTTCCCAGAAAAACATGTTATATCGACTTAGCATGTTTTGGAATGGGACCGTAGATATGTGTTTTGGGGTCATAAAACAATATTTCGATGTGTTGAAAACGTATTGACAAACTTATGTTAATCGTTTTTTAAGTGGAGGGTACAAAAAAATATACAAGTTGTTAAAAGAAAAGTTATTTTTGTACCCTACAGGGTGTTTCGTTAAGAGGTTGTATTTTAAAGAGAAATTTTTTTTTAAAAAAAAATTTTGTATTTTAAATTTTCCCGAGTTTTAAGAACTTGTAAAACTCGGAAAAATTTGTATTACAAGGAAAGACGTTTTATACAATTCTCTAATATTCTCTTTTCTAAGTCACCCTTTACGTTGTTTGTTTTAAGTTGAATTTGTTTATTTTTTATAACCGTTTCTTTGTCAGTTTGTTAACACATTGTTGGGTTTTCAAGATTAAAACTGTGTGTACGACAGTCTATTATAACAAAGCCAGAAACAGCGCTACTAAGAAAGAGTTTTAAATAAAAACAAGGTAAAAAGTATTAATTCGGAGAATAAATTTTAATGACTGCAATCAGTGGCGTATACAGGGGGGGGCCCGGGGGCCCGGGCCCCCCCCGAAATGATTTCACACATTTCAGGATTTGGTATCAAATAACAAGTTCAATATTAAAAAACTTCTTAAGAAAATTCTAAAAACAAGAATCCAAAATTTCTGGAAGAAAAATGTTTTGAAATTGAAAATTTTTCTGTTAAAATAATCTCAAAATCTAAAATTTTTTTCTTAGAATTTGAAACTTTTCAACTTAAGATTCTAATGAAAAAATATCTTAGAACCTGAAGCTTTATGTACACAAAAAATGTAAGTAAATTTTAGTCAAATATTAAAATGCGTCTTTGTCTTTTAGAAAAATGTGTCAGAACGAGCCTACTCCATAAAAAAATGTCTCAGAATCTAAAACTTTCTATAAGAAAAATGTCTGAGAATCTAAGACTTTTTCTATAAGAATAATGTCTTAAGATATTAGCCTTTTTCCCAGAATCTAAGACTTTTTCTATAGAAAAAATGTCTCAGAATCTGAAACTTTTTCTGTAAAAAAATATTTTCTATATAAAAAATGTTTCAGAATCTGAGAACTTTCCATAGGAATAATGTCTTTGAATCTGAAAAATGTCCCAAAATCTGAGATTTTTTCTATAAAAAAAATTCTTAGAATCTGAGGCTTTTCTATATGAAAAATGTTTTAGAATTTGTGAACTTTCTATAGGAATAATGTCTCTGAACCTGAGAATTTTTCTTACAATCTAGAAAAAATTTCTCAGAAACTTATACTTTTTTTTACAAAAAATGTCTCAGAATCAACGAATTTTTCTTTAGGAAAATTATCTCAAAATTTAAGATTTTAGTATAGGAAAATGTCTCAGAGACACAAGCTGAGACTTTTTGTATAGAAAAATGCTCCAAATCTGAAACTTTTTCTATTGTAAAAATTTCTTTTTCTGTAAGAATAATGTCTCAGAATCTGAGTATTTTTATATGGGAAAAATATTTCAGAATCTGAGACTTTTTCTTTAGGAAAATGTCTCAGAATTTGAGGCTTTTTCTTTATGAAAAATGTTTTAGAATCTGCCAATTTCCTATAGGCAAAAGGTCTCAGAATCTGAGACTTGTTCTTTAGGAAAATGTCTGAGAATTTAAGACTTTTTCTATAGGAAAAGTTTTTAAGCATCTGATACTTTTTTGATAGGAAAAATGTCTCAGAATCTAAGAAATTTTCTGTAGAAAAAATGTCTGAGACATTTTCTATAGGAAAAATGTCAAAGAATCTGAGACTTTTTCTATAGGAAAACGGTCGAAGAATCTGAGACGCTTTCTATAAGAATCTGAGACTTTCTATAGGAAAAATGTCTCAGAATTAGAAATTTTTCTATAGGAAAAATGTCTAAAAATCTTAGACTTTTTCTACAGGAAAATTTTCTCAGAATCTGAGAGTTTTTCTTTAGGAAAAAGATTTTAGAATCTATGACTTTTTTATACTGTTTTCTTTTTAAAAAGTTCTCAGAATGTGAATTGTTTTTCTTATATGTTTCAGAATCTCAGATTCTGGGAAAATGTCTTACAATCGGAGTCTTTTCTTTTGGAAAAGTATTTTATGAATATGTTTATGAAATCATTGTGACTTTTTCCCGAGAAACCTTTTCCTTTGGAAATATGATTTAGACTCTTTGACTTTTTCTATAATAAAAACTGTCTTAACTGAAAATTGTCATAGAATTTTAGACTTTTCTTTGAAAAAAAAATTTAGATTCTAATAATCTTCTTTGTTAAAATGTATCTGCATCTGATACAATTCACACTATAAAAAAAGGCTTGTCTCTCAAAAAATTTTAAAATATAAAAAATTTTAATTTTTTTTTCCCCAACAGTTTTAAACTTACACAAAAATGAAGAATCTGATTGTGTTACATTCAGTTTAAGGAAAAGATCAAGAAAAACTTTAAAACATGTGCTGTTATGTAAATTTTTTGTAAAAAAAATTTTTAAAAAATGATGGGCCCCCACCGAAATAAAATCCTGGATACGCCCCTGACTGCAATAAAATTGCATTAATGTTTTAAAAGAAAATCCGTTAAGTTTAATGAATCTTTAACAACTAGCACTGATACAACAATACACTGATAGGAATTAACACTAACAGTAACTCAGGCACGGATTCAGCACTCGAGCTTGGGGAGACTTTGCATTCTTTTTTATCACAAAATTTTTCTTTCAGCGAAATTCAGAATAGATAATGATGCAAATTTGCATCATTAGCTTAGATTTTTATCCAAATTCTAATTTATTTTTATTAAAAAATAAAATTTGTTTTATTCGAACTTTAAAAGACTATATTTTGAGTAGGTTTAGTCTAGCTCGAGGTCATTATTTTCTTTTTAATGCTATACCTCTTGTTTATTACTATTAAGTCTAATATTCTGAAACATTTTCTGAGACAGTTTTCCCATAGTAATATACTCACTTTTCCATAGAAAAAATCAAAGATTCAAAGACTTTTTCCTGTAGAAAAAGTATCAGCTTCTGAGACAGTTTTCCTTTAGAAAAAGTTTTAGATTTCGAGACATTTTTCGAAAGTAAAAGTTTCAGACTCTGAGACAAATTTCCTTAAGCAAAGTTCTTAGATTCGGAGACATTTTTTTTTTGTAAGAAAAAGTGTAAGATTCTGAAAAATTTATTCTATAGAAACATTATGCTGAAACATTTTTCATATAGAAAAATTCTCAGAATTTAATTTTTTCCAGATTTGCCCGTTCAAATTCAAAAATCAAAAAACCCTGGCATATGTTAGACATCTCCCTTGCTGCAAGGTAATTTTTGTTTTGATATTTCCGGTAATTTAAAAATATTATTTTATATTTTTCATTTCATTAAATAATTCAATGTACTAACGTTTTTAATATGTTGATTTATTAAACACAAACTGTCATCGTAAACCAAAAAAATTCTCTAGAGCATTACAGGATTTATAATAAAAGGGCATAAAGCAAATACAAACAAACATACTTATATATGTATGTAAAAAGCACACAATTTGCAAACACACATACTTAGAAATATACGAAAGCATATAGATATCATTCATTTACTGCAAAAATGTCATAACTCCAAAAACTTGACTTCAAATTTTAAGTTTTAAAACAACAAAAATGTCTCAGAATCTGAGACTTTATCTATAAGAAAAATGTCTCAGAATCTGAGACTTTTTCTATAAGAAAAATGTCTCAGAATCTGAGACTTTTTCTATAAGAAAAATGTCTCAGAATCTGAGACTTTTTCTATAAGAAAAATGTCTCAGAATCTGAGACTTTTTCTATAAGAAAAATGTCTCAGAATCTGAGACTTTTTCTATAAGAAAAATGTCTCAGAATCTGAGACTTTTTCTATAAGAAAAATGTCTCAGAATCTGAGACTTTTTCTATAAGAAAAATGTCTCAGAATCTGAGACTTTTTCTATAAGAAAAATGTCTCAGAATCTGAGACTTTTTCTATAAGAAAAATGTCTCAGAATCTGAGACTTTTTCTATAAGAAAAATGTCTCAGAATCTGAGACTTTTTCTATAAGAAAAATGTCTCAGAATCTGAGACTTTTTCTATAAGAAAAATGTCTCAGAATCTGAGACTTTTTCTATAAGAAAAATGTCTCAGAATCTGAGACTTTTTCTATAAGAAAAATGTCTCAGAATCTGAGACTTTTTCTATAAGAAAAATGTCTCAGAATCTGAGACTTTTTCTATAAGAAAAATGTCTCAGAATCTGAGACTTTTTCTATAAGAAAAATGTCTCAGAATCTGAGACTTTTTCTATAAGAAAAATGTCTCAGAATCTGAGACTTTTTCTATAAGAAAAATGTCTCAGAATCTGAGACTTTTTCTATAAGAAAAATGTCTCAGAATCTGAGACTTTTTCTATAAGAAAAATGTCTCAGAATCTGAGACTTTTTCTATAAGAAAAATGTCTCAGAATCTGAGACTTTTTCTATAAGAAAAATGTCTCAGAATCTGAGACTTTTTCTATAAGAAAAATGTCTCAGAATCTGAGACTTTTTCTATAAGAAAAATGTCTCAGAATCTGAGACTTTTTCTATAAGAAAAATGTCTCAGAATCTGAGACTTTTTCTATAAGAAAAATATCTCAGAATCTGAGACTTTTTCTATAAGAAAAATGTCTCAGAATCTGAGACTTTTTCTATAAGAAAAATGTCTCAGAATCTGAGACTTTTTCTATAAGAAAAATGTCTCGGAATCTGAGACTTTTTCTATAAGAAAAATGTCTCAGAATCTGAGACTTTTTCTATAAGAAAAATGTCTCAGAATCTGAGACTTTTTCTATAAGAAAAATGTCTCAGAATCTGAGACTTTTTCTATAAGAAAAATGTCTCAGAATCTGAGACTTTTTCTATAAGAAAAATGTCTCAGAATCTGAGACTTTTTCTATAAGAAAAATGTCTCAGAATCTGAGACTTTTTCTATAAGAAAAATGTCTCAGAATCTGAGACTTTTTCTATAAGAAAAATGTCTCAGAATCTGAGACTTTTTCTATAAGAAAAATGTCTCAGAATCTGAGACTTTTTCTATAAGAAAAATGTCTCAGAATCTGAGACTTTTTCTATAAGAAAAATGTCTCAGAATCTGAGACTTTTTCTATAAGAAAAATGTCTCAGAATCTGAGACTTTTTCTATAAGAAAAATGTCTCAGAATCTGAGACTTTTTCTATAAGAAAAATGTCTCAGAATCTGAGACTTTTTCTATAAGAAAAATGTCTCAGAATCTGAGACTTTTTCTATAAGAAAAATGTCTCAGAATCTGAGACTTTTTCTATAAGAAAAATGTCTCAGAATCTGAGACTTTTTCTATAAGAAAAATGTCTCAGAATCTGAGACTTTTTCTATAAGAAAAATGTCTCAGAATCTGAGACTTTTTCTATAAGAAAAATGTCTCAGAATCTGAGACTTTTTCTATAAGAAAAATGTCTCAGAATCTGAGACTTTTTCTATAAGAAAAATGTCTCAGAATCTGAGACTTTTTCTATAAGAAAAATGTCTCAGAATCTGAGACTTTTTCTATAAGAAAAATGTCTCAGAATCTGAGACTTTTTCTATAAGAAAAATGTCTCAGAATCTGAGACTTTTTCTATAAGAAAAATGTCTCAGAATCTGAGACTTTTTCTATAAGAAAAATGTCTCAGAATCTGAGACTTTTTCTATAAGAAAAATGTCTCAGAATCTGAGACTTTTTCTATAAAAATTAGACTTTTTCTAAAGGAAAAATGTCTCAGAATTTAAGATTTTTCTGTAGGAAAATTGTTTCTGTATCCGAAATACGAACAGTCTGTAAATGTGTGCAGAGGCAGATTCTCTTCTCAAGTGGTGTGCATAGGGGATATTAATATGAATTAACCAAAAACTCGGTTTTTTTATTTATGCCGATCTTATAGTAAATGTTCGATATGTAAACAACATTTACAGTACAACCTAACTGGATATTTGCATAATCATCATCGTGCTACTCATTGTCTGTCATATGTTTAGAGTGTGTTTTTGTGTTTGTCTATGCATATCAACTGACCACATTAACTCTGATTCCGACAGAAAACCAGCTCCCATGTGTGTAGTGAAGCTCTCAGTTGGTTAAATGTAAATACGGATTAGATTTGAAATTTCATTTCGTTATGTTTTCAAATGAATTGAATTGAATGTTGAACAAAATGTATGTATATTCATTCAGATGTGTTAAAGTAGATGCCAGTCTGTGTATTAGAGTAACAATATTGAATGTAAGCATTGAGTATACTCGGAATTTGCATTCTATATATAAAAATGCATGTATTGATTTGCACAAGTGCATCTATATTTGAAAACACCATGTGTGGGTGTGTGTTAACAGGAAATATGTAATAAAAAATTAGGCTGTTGTTTAATATTTACAGATTACTTTGAGAGCACAACTGTCCCCAGTTGAACATTGTATTGGACACAACTAAAATTGAAATAGAGCGTAAATAGAACTTTTTAATACCGTTAATAACGAAATATCGGTATCAGATTAGTGATCGATTTTAAGATATTCTAACGTTGTTTGTATGTCCGACAGTATATCTGTTGAAAGTGCAATCATTACACAGAGCAACAATTTTAATTTTTGTTGCTTCGAAAATTTTAATTGGTGTTGCTTTGCTAAATAGTCTTGACAATGGAATCTGACAAATTCCGACACACGTGTCGACTAAGTTTTTCAAAAACGACCAACATAAAATGATTTAAAATAGAAAAATAGTTTTCTTGAAAATTATTCTATGAGAATATCATAGTTTTATTTAGTAAAGGAAATAATGACCTCGAGCTAGAATAAAAGTACTCAAAATATCTATTTTTTGGAATATTTTTTGTTTTCTAAGTATTGTTGAAAGAACCCGATTTTTTATACGATTTTATTTATAATTTTTGATTTACTTGACCGATTTTTTAAAGATATCTTATAGGGAAATTTCTCAAGTTTTGATGTCTCAAAGGTTCAAAGCGGATCAGTTTTGTGGCCAAAACCAGGATTTCAACATAAAGACAGAGGGACAGAAAGATATCTCTTGATTTACTTAAAATTGATCCAGGACCATGAATATAGACCAATATTTTGATGTGTTACATACGGGATGACGAACTTATATACCCCACTCATATCTCTTGAGTGGGGGGTATAAAAATTATTTGATTTTTTTAAATCTCTTCTTTGACTTTGATACATTGTTAAATGTATTTAAAGATTTGACACAGCAGAATATAGTCCATAACTTGCTCTAATATCCCATTTTTGTAAATAGAGGGATATTTGTTATGTCATGTAGCATTGAAAACTTCTCTATAAAAAGGAAAACAATATTTCATTAATTTCCAACACAGATGCCCATAAACAAAAACCATCCATTATGTATGTGTGTTAAAAGTAATATGATTTAATGCATGACTGAGTATGAGTTTTAGTGCAAGTGTGAAAGTTTAAGAAAATGTTGTGGTTTTAAGTATGTATTTGTTCTTTATGTCAGTAATGCATTGCCATTAGGTATATTTTTCAATGAAATTCAAATTAGAACTAGAATAATACTTAATGGGTCAAATTGAGATTTTTTTTTACACTTAAAACCAAGGATGGGCACCAATTCGATAAAAGTATTGGTTTTAAAATTATATTAGTATTGGTATAGGTATTGGTTTTCATTTTTTGTTGAATTGGTATAGGTTTCGGTATTGGTTTTGAATTATTTAGGTATTGGGTATTGGTATTGGTTTTAGCCTCGAATCGGTATCGGTTTTTAATAAGTATTGGTATTTATCTTATATCGGTTTTGGAATTTGTATGCAAAAGGTTTTTTTGTTAATATTAATTAATTTAACGTACTTCGTCCTTCTGACCGCTCCACAGTGGAGAAAAATGTACGTTTATGTGCAATTTTTAACCGAGTTTAGTTTTGATTTTAATCCATCGATCGGACATAGTGGATTTTTGAATAATGATTTATGTTTTATTTTTCTTATATTAAGTACACTCAAAATAATTCTACAGTAAAAGGTTTAGTAAGTGATATTGTACAAAAATCTACTAATTGGTTACTAATTTTAGTATCTTCAAAGTACTAACATTTGTAATTTATACTGATTTTGACTAATATTAGTTAAAAATTTTAGTATTGGTTACCAATTTCTGCACTAGGTCCTTTTGGACTAAAATTAGTTAAATTTTTAGTATTGAATACCCACGTTTTTTTTTGGGTGTAGAGATGCGCCTCATGAGCAGATTAGAGCGTGATTCACGTGATTCACACGTGAGTGTGACTGAATTCAATTTTATTCACGTGATTGTGAGTGAGTGTAAGTGGAGAAAAAAATTACGTGAGTGAGTGTGCGTGAGTAAGATTTTTGCGTGAGTAAGCGAGCGTGAGTTTGCGTGATTTATTTTCTCTTCATATTTCCTTTCGTACCAAAAAATGTACAAAAAAGTTTTAAAACTTGGCTTAACTTTAGATTTCATCCCGAAAACAGCAAAAAAAAATTGTAAAATTTCTCTGAACTTTAAATTCTGCTTAAAATTTTAAAAGATTTTTCAAAATTTTAGTTTTTGAAATTTTTTTTGTATAAATAAGAGTTTTGTGAGTGTGAGCGAAGCTTGCGTGAGTGCACGTGAGTTGTGCTAAATTTACTCACTTGATTGTGAGTGAGTGTGAGTAGAAAAAATATGCTCGTGAGTGAGAGTGCGTGAATCAAAAATTCCTGTCGTGAGCGTGAGTGAGTCAAAAATCACTCACGCGCCCATATCTAATATTAAGGACATTTTTCAGTATTTTTTCTTTAAAAAAATTAATAGGCAAGGTTATTGGAACCCCTTATTAATGATGTAAATAGCATTTGTTATATTATTAATTTAGTTTTTATAACCAAATTAAAATTCAAACAGCCTCACCACAAGCCCTCAAAAAATCGATAAAATCGACTTTTAAAATACACTACTATTTTTAATAATCGACTTTATATTTAAAATTTTAAGTCGCAGTAGTCATTGTTTTTGGGTGTTTATTTTTTTCTGATTGTTTGTTTTATTTTTTTTTTGTGGGTGGGTCGTTAGTGGCAATTGAAGGGGGGGGGGGGAATTTTCTCTCTAATATGTGTTTAAAAATTCATTCTTATGCTTTTTGCACTAAAGAAACAAAAGTTTATCATAATTAAAAAAAAATTATTCCACGCCCATAAAAGGGGGGCGGACCAAAAAACAACATTTTCTAATTCTAAAGTTCCAAATGCAGGACTTTGATCTTCTTGTAGCATAAAAATGTTGCATTTGTTAAACAAAAACACAAAAAATCATTTTAAAAATTATGTTTTTTAGAGGTTGGTTTAGTTCTTCAAGGGGAACTTTTTTCCCCCTGGTCCGATTTTGCTCATTTACGAACTTAACCCGCCTAGGAATATAAGACATATATGTGCGTGTTAACTACAGACGGACAGACGGATGGACATCGTTAGAATGTCTTAGAATCGATCACTGATCATAAATATAGATACTTTATAGATCCTAGACCGATATTTTGATGCGTTACACACGGAATAAAAAAGTGAGTATACCCCCATAGTGTAGTTGGAGGGTATAAAAATTAAAAGCCTAAAATAATAAAATGCAAAGTTTTCGTTTTTTCTTTAAACAATTTCTGTGCTGATGAACATTGCATTTAATGCACATATAAATTGCGGTGGCCAAGGGGAGATATTTTTTAATTGCAGAAAGTTGATTGCAGAAAGTTCGTTACAAAATATACCTGAAATTTATCCTTTTCATACATAAATATTTTTTGAAAAAGGTGATCGAAATAGGTAATCGTGGAGGCCCCTTTTTCGATTTTAGATCTTTTGGTAACTGCGATTACACGGGTAATTGTTTTCTTATATGGGGTTTAAACTTACGACCTTAAACAAGTTGTTTATCAAAACACCAGTAATACCATATTCGCATTTATTTAAACTAGTTTAAATTGTTTCTTCCCCATACGCTTTATCTGTCAAAATAAAACGGTGGTTTATTTTGACGTTTAAATTGTATGGGGAAAACCAATAATTAAACTACCCAGGCAGAAAAATACGAACGGGAGAGCGCTGGCAAAGTACCTTTTATTATCGCTTGTGTGCTGGGAAAGCATCACAGTTTAGTACTCTCCCAGCGTCCAAAATGATAACCACGGTAAACGGTATGCCGTTGCTATTTTAAAGCGCCTTGTGGTACAGGGTATAACGAGTTTATGCTTATGTTTGAAACTACCCGAAATAATAGTCCTAGTTTAACTTTTTAGCAAAAGGAAAAAAGTGATGTATTGAACCGAAACGTGTTGTTTTCCAAAGGGATAAACCCAGTAGCATTTCACATGTGATGTATCCGGAGTTTAAGACACTTCCTCTAAAAAGAAATGTGTTTTTATATAAAAGGTGTCAAGTTTGTGATAGGCATTGTGTCTAAGAGACATATCACGAGAGCTATCAAGGACCAATAACTAATACTGCGGGGAAATGAAAAATATTCCAATTGTTATGAAAATTAATAAATTTTAATTACAAATTATACTTTGAACGGATTTAAATAGAAAACATTGGCAAAGCGCTTGCAAAGCACTTTTTTTCGTACTACCTTATACACAAAAAATAAAGTGCTTTGCCGAGACTTTTTTTGTGGAACGGCTGGCAGTTTCTGCGTGGGTAGTTAAAAATGAATGCGAACATCGTTTTGCAGAATAAAAACGTAATGGATACAGAACAAAGATTTTTTTAAACACGTGGCCCTTAAACTCTCAAAAATATCAAGTGTGAACCGCACACTAAAATAAAATAAATTCTTATATAATATGACTGTGCCCGGCATAGTGTGCCTCTAATAAAACAAAAAAAAAAAATTGAATTCTGGTGTTGTGACATAAAATTTGGAACGACTGCTTGATTGGAATTTCCAAAAAAGGACATTAGTATTTTTTTACAACCCAAAGAACAGTGCAGTGACATTTAATGTGTATCAAATATAAACAATGTTTGCAAAAGAAAAAATTTCATCACAGAAAAGGTCTAAATTTTTTAATATCTACTTTTATTAGGGGTCATAAAAATCAAATTTGGTTTAAAAAAAGTAAAAAAAATATTTTTTTTATGTTTTTATGGCTTTTTAAATTCAAGTAGCTAACTCCTTTTTGTTATATGACATTGCATGCAAACGATTACTGATCGATGTAACATCTTTTGTGAACATCTTTAGCAATTCGTTAGTCAGGTAAAACCTAATATCAATTATCAATATCAAAAATTTATCACAGAAAAGGTCTAAATTTTTTAAGATCTACTTTTATTAGGGGTTATATGATATGGTATGTGACAAAAAAAAAATTGTTTTATGTTTTTATGGCTTTTAAAATTCAAATAGCTAACTCTTTTTTGTTATGTGACATTGCATGCAAACGATTACTGATCGATGTAACATCTTTTGTAAACATCTTTAGCAATTCGTTAGTCAGGTAAAACCCAATAATTAAAACAAACGAAAATAAGAATACAAAAAACCGAAACAAAACCGATACGAAAGTAGAAAAAATGAATTGGTATTGGTTTTTTATTGGTATTGGTTTTGAAGAATAAAAGTATTGGTTTTTAATTGGTATTGGTAATGGGGAATCGGTATTGGTTTTTTATCGGTATTGGTATCGCACAAATAAAGGTATTGGTTTTTAGTAGGTATTGGTTTTCAATTTGAATTGGTATTAACGGGTATTGGTATCGAAAAGGTATTGGTACCCATCATTGCTTAAAACCAAATAATTAAAAATATGAATCTGGAAAGTTTCATATTCTGAGACATTTTTCTAATAAAAAAAGTGTCAGATTCGAAGAAATTTTTCTCACAAAAATTTAAAATATTAATCGTATAGAAAAGGTCTGATATTCTGAGACATTTTTGTCTAAAAAAAAGTTTCAGATTCTGGGAGATTTTTTCTTTACAAAAGTCTCAAAATTTTGAGATATTTTCCTTTAAAAAAAGTCTCAGATTCTGAGAAATTTTTTCTTTTCAAAAATCTTAGATTCTGAAACATCTTTTTATAGAAATACTAGCTATACCCGGTCCGCGTTGCTGGTCCTAAGAAAAAAGCTGTTTTATATTGCATCTTAATTAAAATATAGTGTCGGACAAAATTAATGCACAGGTCCGAGTCCAGCTAGTAATCTTTGGTTCCACCCTCGGTAAGCACTATCTATAGAGAAATCTCAACAAAATCGGTTCAGCCGCTTTTGCGTGATTTCGAAGCAGACAGACATAACGTTAAGTATACTACAAAGCGGTATGGCATTTAATGCATTTTTATCGAATCGTGATAGTGTAAAGTTCCTTGCTGAATCCTCGATGAGAACTATCATTGCTGCAAATTTCATTGACATCAGTTTGGCCGTTTTTGTGTGATTGCGAAAGAGGAGGAAATAACTTTTTATTTATGAAAAACTGGAGTGACATTTTTTAGCCTTTTGCCGGATCGCGCTCAACATATGACCTACAGTTCCCGCTCGGTTAGTGCTATCAGTAGTGACAGATTTGCCTTATCCGTTTTTGCGTGATTTCAATTCAGGCAGATATAATGTTCAGTAGGAAACAAAGGGGCGTGGCAGTTTACGCCTCTTTGTTCAATCGTGGTGTGTATAGTACAAAGGGAGTTGCAATTTTGATCCCTTTTTCCAATAACGATCATATATGGCCTACATATGCACTTGGTTAACACTGTATGCAGTGAAAATGCCAAGAGAATCGGAAAAAAAACATTGATGAAAAAAAAATGTTAATAAAAAAAAAAAAAATATTGATGAAAAAAAAATTTGAGAAAAAAAAAACAAAATTTTTGATAAAAACAATTATTAAAAAATATATATTAAAATAATTTTTTCTTTGATATAAAAAAAAATATTGATGAAAAAAAAATATTGATGAAGAATAATATTGATGAAAAAAATATTGATGAAAAAAATATTGATGAAAAAAAGTTATGAAAAATAATTATATTACGTTTTATGCACCAGCTGGTAAATATTTTATTTATTCACCACAAGGTGAATTATTATCCAAGTTACAAACCAAAATTTTTGGGTTTAACTAAATGAAAACAGTAATTCTTATTTTCTTTTTTATTAGTCGTCAGCTTATATATTCAAACTATGGTGGCGTCCCGATACTTTTTTAAAAATAGACATCAACCTAAAAACATTATCATGTTAAAAAAAAATTTAGTAAAAAAGCAATTTTGAGTGAAAAAATTTGAGTAAAAAAATTTTGAGTCTAATATATTGAGTAAAAAAAAAAATATTCTATTTCCTTTCCTTTTACATTCCATTTTGTTCCCCGTTCTATTGCATATAAATTCCTGTTACATTCTTCATTTCGTTACATGAAATTTTCATTAATTTTCCGTATTTTTTCGTTCTTTTGCCAAAAACGTTTTTTCAAAATCTTTATTTTAGAAAATCGAAAAGGTAACAAAGTAAATTTTTTTTACCACTTTTAACCCTCTTAAAAAAAAAAACTTTCTTAAAGTCTTGTGGAATTTCGATAAAGGATCCTACATTCAAAAATTCAGTTTTTATGATCAGCTTTCAGGAGGACGAAAAAGTAATAAATTACTTTCTAAAAAGAACTTTTGTAAAATTTATTTTTTTGAATATTTATACCCTACACCACTCTGTGGTACAGGGTATAATGGGTTTGTGCTGCTATTTGTAACTATCCGAAATATTGGTCCTAGACCTACCTTCAAGTATACCAATGGACTCAGAATCACTTTCCGTCTGTCCGTGTGTCCATATAAACGTTGTGAGCACGATACAGGTCGCAATTTTCAATAGATTTGACTGAAATTTGAAACTTAAGCTTTGTTTGGCCTAAAGACGAAGTCTATTGAATATTGAAAACAATCGGTTCATGTTTAGACCTAGCCCCAATACATAGGTCCGCTTTTTTTTTGCACAAATGACTCTAATAACCTTATTATAATAGTTATTCTTTCGAAACTTGGCAGGTAAATATATTTTTTATTTACAAAATATCATTCGAAATTTTAAAATAATCGGACCAGTTCTTCTTGTTCCCCATACAAACCTCCCTTCCGATATTCACATAAATCTCTTAAAAATCATGAAAATTGGAAATATTTCATAAAAATTTTGTTTGTAGGTGTTAAACATGTGGTTTTGTGGTCTAATCAATTCTGAATATAATTGGACCATTTTTGAACTTTGACCCAAAATTTCGACCGATATTCAGTAAAATCGGTCTATTGGCAACAAAAGTAAACAAATTTCACACAAGTTTTGTTTGTGTATGTTTTCTATACCAATTAAAGCTTCAACGATGGATCTTATCAGTCCATGTTTGGACTTGGACCCATTTTCCGTAAAATACTAATGTAGGGTATTATATGATCGATCTTGACCGACTATAATTTTCTTACTTGTTTTTTACTTTGTTAGCTCATAAACGAATGACAAGTATTTCGGTTCCAAAGTTGATATTCAAAAATAATTCTAAGTCCAGTTGGACAGCAAATTAAAAATGGTTCAAAAAAGTTCAAAAAAACGAAAAAACATTCTAAACTAAAATAATGCAAAATATGTCCCTTACAATATGCATTTATAACAAAATATGCATTTTAGGTAAAATATGCAAAAGTCTTCCCTAATGAATCGATGCCATTTTAAAGCAAATTCTTGGATAAGCAAAGATATTTGGTTTATGCCATTTTAAGACTAACATCAAAAAACATGTATTTGCATGAAAGTCTTCTCCTTGAATATTATAAATAAACATAAACAAAGAAAACCATAAAAATATTTTAAAATTTTATGGTTTAAAAAATACTACTAATAAATTTCTTTATTAGAATTTTAAAGATATTTACATTTTTATTTGAATACATAAAAGGTCTTTATAACTACATTTAGTAAAATTTTATAGTAAGTTGTTAAAAAATATTTTAGGCTTCAATTGAACAATTAATTTTTTTTTAAGGTTTTTTTTTTATTTTTTAATAATTTTTTTTTACAAATTTTCTTACAGCCTCTTAACCATAATGGTATCGATTATAGTTTTGTGGTTGTTTCTGACCCATAATAACTTTCCTAATTGTTTATTTTAATATTCATAAATAGTTTTTGTTCTTTTTTTGCTTAACAATTTTATGTTTTTGTTGTTTGTAATATTCTTGAACATGATTGTACTTTCCATTCATTTTACTATAAGTAAACAAAACTTTTATGAAACTAATTCAATTAAAATTGGTTTGCACTTGAACTACTATCAAAGTAATTTTCTTGTTAAAAAAAAGGTCAGAGGCGTAACTGTTTTGCATAATTTAAAACAAGATATTATGAAAACGATTCTGTAAATATAAGAAACTAAGTATTTGTACAGTTATTGTATAAAGGATCCATTCTAGAACAATTTCACATCTACGTACAATGTATTTTTTGAAAATTCTGAATCTATGAGTCGGAAAAGGGGTAAAAATATGTACCTTTGGTACTTTTTACATTTCCCGATTTAAGACACCTGAAATTTGGTACGTGCGATACAACCTTTTGTGAAATTACCTTTTTTAAAAGGTAAAAAAAAGTACCTTTTATAAAAGTACCGTTTATAAAAAGTACCTTTTATAAAGGTACCTTTTATAAAAAGTAACTTTTATAAAAGCACTTTATCTAAAAAGTAACTTTTATAAAAGTACCTTTTATCAAAAATACCTTTAATAAAAAGTACCTTTTATAAAAAGTACCTTTTATAAAAAGCACCTTTTATAAAAAGTACCTTTTATAAAAATTACCTTTTATAAAAAGTGCCTTTTATAAAAAGTACATTTTATAAAAAGTACCTTTTATAAAAAGTACCTTTCATAAAAAGTACTTTTTATTAAAAGTACCTTTTATTAAAAGTACCTTTAATAATGAGTACCGTTAATATAAAGTACCTTTTATAAAGTGTACCTTTTATAAAGAGCACACTTTATAAAAGGTACACTTTATAAAAAGTACCTTTTATAAAAAGTACCTTTTATAAAAAGTGCCTTTTATAAAAAGTACCTTTTATAAAAAGTGCCTTTTATAAAAAGTACCTTTTATAAAAAGTACCTTTTATAAAAAGAACCTTTTATAAAAAGTACTTTTTATAAAACGTACCTTTTATAAAAAGTACCTTTTATAAAAAGTACCTTTTATAAAAAGTACCTTTTATAAAAAGTACCTTTTATAAAAATTACCTTTTATAAAAAGTGCCT
Source organism: Pegoplata infirma (assembly GCA_963921195.1). Lineage (NCBI taxonomy): Eukaryota > Metazoa > Arthropoda > Insecta > Diptera > Anthomyiidae > Pegoplata > Pegoplata infirma. Next base: position 41,415,258 of record OY992537.1, read on the forward strand.
TTTATAAAAAGTCCCTTTTATAAAAAGTACCTTTAATAAAAAGAACCTTTTATAAAAAGCAACTTTTATAAAAAGTATCTTTTATAAAAAGTATCTTTTATAAAAAGTACCTTTAATAAAAAGTACCTTTTATAAAAAGTACCTTTTATAAAAAGTACCTTTTATAAATAGTCCCTTTTATAAAAAGTCCCTTTTATAAAAAGTCCCTTTTATAAAAAGTAACTTTTATGAAAAGTACCTTTTATGAAAAGTACCTTTTATAAAAAGTACCTTTTATAAAAATTACCTTTTATAAAAAGTATCTTTTATAAAAAGTACCTTTTATAAAAAGTACTTTTTATAAAAAGTACTTTTGGTAAAAAGTACCTTTGATAAAAAGTACCTTTTATAAAAAGTACATTTTATAAAAAGTACCGTTTATAAAAAGTATTTTTATAAAAAGGACCTTCTATAAGAAGTACCTTTTATAAAAAGTACCTTTTATAAGAAGTACTTTTTATAAAAAGTATAATAAGTACCTTTAATAAAAAAGTTCCTTTTATAAAAAGTACCTTTTATAAAAAGTACCTTTTATAAAAAGTACCTTTTATAAAAAGTACCTTTTATAAAAAGTACCTTTTATAAAAAGTACCTTTTATAAAAAGTACCTTTTATAAAAAGTACCTTTTATAAAAAGTACCTTTTATAAAAAGTACCTTTTATAAAAAGTACCTTTTATAAAAAGTACCTTTTATAAAAAGTACCTTTTATAAAAAGTACCTTTTATAAAAAGTACCTTTTATAAAAAGTACCTTTTATAAAAAGTACCTTTTATAAAAAGTACCTTTTATAAAAAGTACCTTTTATAAAAAGTACCTTTTATAAAAAGTACCTTTTATAAAAAGTACCTTTTATAAAAGGTACCTTTTATAAAATAATCTTTTATAAAAAGTTCCATTTTATAAAAAGTACCTTTTATAAAAAGTACCTTTTATAAAAAGTACCTTTTATAAAAAGTACCTTTTATAAAAAGTACCTTTTATAAAAAGTTCATTTTACAAAAGTACCTTTTACAAAAAGTACCATTCATAAAAAGTAATTTTTATAAAAAGTTACTTTTATAAAAAGTACCTTTTATAAAAAGTACTTTTTATAAAAAGTACCTTGTATAAAAAGTACCTTTTATAAAAAGTACCTTTTATAAAAAGTAACTTGTACAAGAAGTACCTTTTATAAAAAGATTTAGATTTGCTTAACATTTTGGGGTTATAAAAAATTCAGCACAGCCGAATTCAACACTCCCACTTGTTAGTTACCCTGTTTGTCATATAAAATTTGTGATAACTGTAGCAATCATTTACATAGAAATTGTGTATAAAATCTTTTAAAATATTAACAAAATGTTGCAGAAAAGTCTATATTAAACAATGTCCCAAATAATTTAATATGTCTTTTTTACGAAATTCCTTAATTACAACAGATATTGTTAAATTATGTTTGAAAACTTAACATTATTTCTACCATATGTAATTGTTTGTACAACAAAAATATGCTTTTTAGAAAATATTTATCAATAATTGTTATTTAATAAATGAAATATGTATATTAAATCAAAAATATCCCAAAAGAAATTTTTTAGCAAATTAGTTTTGTATTAAATTGACCTAAATTCTATTTGGCAATTTTGTGATTTAATTAAATTTTAAATAAGATATTAAAATATATTTATGCAATTTGTGTGTAATGTATTAATTTATAAATAAATATAATTACCACCATAAAATCTTTAATGTTGTATTGTTAAGCATGACAACTTCCTTAAAACGTTATACTCAGTGTATCCGTTTAAAATATGCACGCACTTCCGTTCCATTATGTATGATTTCCTAGCATTTTTATTTATGTTTTACATCTTTTGATTTATGATTATATAATTTAATATTTGCTGTATCAGATTATAACAATTTAATAAAACATTAAACAATTGTAATATTAAATGTTATTGTGTATTATTAAAATTTATGATGCTTGTTTAAAAAAATAATAATACACTTAAAAAAACCTTGTAAAATGACAAAAAAAAAAAGATATTTACTTTTTTTCTACCTCTTTTTTGACAAAAATTCTATGTATTTTTACAAGCTTTTTACCAATAAAATTGTAAATTTAAAGTTTTTTTGACGCGATAAAACTTATAAGAGGTTAAGTGAATTTACTAGATTTTTTGCTACCTCCTATTTTACGAGAATTCCTGGTAAAAATTACGAGTTTTTTTGTAATTTTACAAGATTTTTACCAATAAAATTGTAAATTTACAACTTTTTTGGCAAAATAAAAGTTACAAGGAATTCTCTTACATTTACTTAATTTGTTTTTTATAAAAAAACCTTGGAAATTTGTAAAACTAGAAGAAAAACTGTAAAATTACAACAAAAAAATTAAATTTCGATCGAACATTAATTATATGTTTAAAAACAAGGAAAACTGTTAAACATTGGTAAAATGGGATTACGAGACTTTTTCTTGTAATTTGACAAGTTTTTTTTGTGTGTCTGAAAACTGTTCAATCGATTTAAAAAATTGTTCTGTGTTTACAAAATTTTACACACAAAGAAAAACTTTTTTACAAAAGAACTACAAAACAAAATTTTATAAAAAAAAATCCGATTGCTAAAAAATTTTTTTGTTTCCTACTCAAACTCATTTGTATTCAAAATGTTTTGGTCGTTGTTAGGATTTTAATGAATTCCGCCATGTTATATTTATATATTAAATTATATTTAAATTGAAAACGTATTATTTTATTTCATTTTTATCTATGTACTTGCGGCCTAGAATTATCCAATATAAAAATATTAAAATCCAAATAATTCACAATCTTCCTTATTTAGAATGTTATAAAAGCGAAAACTTTTATTTTTACTTACTAATGATGTACTCACTTTAATGCATATTTTTTGTTTAACATTTTATAGTTTTTGTTCTTTGTATTTTTATAACATTTTTATTATCCTGTCTGCCTCCATTTTTTATGCTTTTTCTTCTTGTTTTTATTTTCCAGAACATATAAAAACAATTAAATGGTTAAGATATTGCTTTCATATTGTAGGTTGTAGAAAAAAAAGTGCTACAGAGTACAAGTAATAGAATTGGTCTAGTGTTGGCCTGTTCAAATAAAAAGTTTTTTTTTTTTATGTTTTCAAGGAACAATAATAAAATACTCTAAACAACAACTCCTCTAATTTGCACGTCAACACTGGACTGAATAATACGGTTCATGGTAGAAAAGTAAAAAAGAAAATATACAAAGAATGTTATAAAAAAAAGTTTTCTCAGAAAGAAAAAAAATATATATAGACAAAATAAAATAGCAAACAAATAAAAAGTTTAGAGAACTAAGGAAGTTAATACAATAATGAAAAAAAAAATTGAACAGTATTCAATATTCGGCAGCCCATAATTTTTAGTTTTACTAAACAAATTAACCTAAAAGCTCTTGACAGCGAAACCTCATAAGCAAAACATTAATTCCATTTCGTCAAAAGTTTTGAAATTTCAAAAAGGGGGAAGGAATATTTAACATTAAGATTTTTTTTTTATCAAGCAGAAACAACTTTAAATTAAATATAAAACATTTTAAAATTAAGATTGACTATATTGTTTTAAAGTTGGTCATGCTTTATTTAAATATGTAACAAATTTTAATTTAAAGTTGAACAATATTAATTTTAATATGAACATTAGCCAGTCCCGAAATGTAAAATTCAAGGTTATGGCAAACAAAAAACAATGCTCTTTCAAAAGCTGATAATGGAAAAATAAAAAAAAAACAGGAATTTGTCTTTGCCTCCCTACAACTGGTTGAAGTTCTCAACCGTAGTGTATTATGTAAAACAAAATTTGCAGAATGTGGAGAACATTAAGGTAAAAATATTTGGATGATAAAATTTAATCCACTTATTTAAGTTTTGTTGTAAAAACTAATAAAAAAAAATTGTACTCTTGCCCTTGTTTTGCTCCAGGGGGTCTTCCGGGGCCCAGTCCCCTTAAATTTAAACGTGGCATAACGTGGCAAACAGACTGATGGATATCACTAAAATGTCTTAGAAACCTTTACGGATCAATAATATATAAACATAATGGGGTCCTCGAACGATATTTTGATGTGTTTTGCATGGAATGAAAAATTGAGAAAAAAAAAATATTGATGAAAAAAAAAATATTGATGAAAAAAAAAACAGAGGAAAAAAAAATATTGAGGAAAAAAAATATTCATGAAAAATAAAAAAATATTGAGGAAAACAAAATATTGATGAAAAATGTCTGCGAAGTTTGTACTCGTGCCCAAACCATTGAATCATGATAATGTTTTGCTGTACAAGTAGGTGTTCTTTCCAAAGCAAAATTTTTCTAGGAAAAATAACGCTATATTAATTTGTCATTATATGCAGAATGCATTGAAATATCAGTCGAGGACGCCATTATGTTTATATATTATTGATCCGTAAAGCTTTCTAAGACATTCTAGTGATATCCATCTATCTGTTTGTCTATGTTTTTCGATAACTAAAAGTGTTTGATGAAGAAAAGGGTTTTAATGAAAAAAATTTATTGATAAAAATAAATATTTAATGAAAAAAAAAATTTATGAAAAAAAATATTGATGAAAAAAAAAATATATTGATGAAAAAAAAAAATATATTGATGAAAAAAAAATATTGATGAAAAAAAAATATTGATGAAAAAAAAATATATTGATGAAAAAAAAACATATTGATGAAAAAAAAAAATATTGATGAAAAAAAAATATTGATGAAAAAAAAAAATATTGATGAAAAAAAAAAATATTAATGAAAAAAAAAAAATATTGAAAAAAAAAAAAATATTGATGAAAAAAAAATATTGATGAAAAAAAAAATATTGATGAAAAAAAATATTGATGAAAAAAAAAAAATATTGATGAAAAAAAAATATTGATAAAAAAAAAATATTGATGAAAAAAATATTGATGAAAAAAAAATAAATTGATGAAAAAAAAAATATTGATGAAAAAAAAAAAATATTGATGAAAAAAAAAAATATTGATGAAAAAAAAATATTGATGAAAAAAAAATATTGATGAAAAAAAAAATATTGATGAAAAAAAAAAAATTTTGATGAAAAAAAAAATATTGATGAAAAAAAAAAAATATTGATGAAAAAAAAAAAAAAAATTTTTTGATGAAAAAAAAAATATTGATGAAAAAAAAAAAATATTGATAAAAAAAAAAAATATTGATGAAAAAAAAAATATATTGATGAAAAAAAAACATATTGATGAAAAAAAAAAAATATTGATGAAAAAAAAAATATTGATGAAAAAAAAAAATATTGATGAAAAAAAAAATATTAATGAAAAAAAAAAATATTGATGAAAAAAAAAAATATTGATGAAAAAAAAATATTGATGAAAAAAAAAATATTGATGAAAAAAAAATATTGATGAAAAAAAAAAATATTGATGAAAAAAAATATTGATAAAAAAAAAATATTGATGAAAAAAATATTGATGAAAAAAAAAATAAATTGACGAAAAAAAAAATATTGATAAAAAAAAAAAAAATATTGATGAAAAAAAAAAAAAATATTGATGAAAAAAAAAATATTGATGAAAAAAAAAAATATTGATGAAAAAAAAAAAAAATTTGATGAAAAAAAAAATATTGATGAAAAAAAAAATATTGATGAAAAAAAAATATTGATGAAAAAAAAAAATATTGATGAAAAAAAAAAAAATATTGATGAAAAAAAAAAAATTTGATGAAAAAAAAATATTGATGAAAAAAAATATTGATGAAAAAAAAAATATTGATGAAATAATTATGTTACGTTTTATTCACCAGCTGGTGAATATTTTTGTTATTCACCATGAGGTGAATTATTATCCAAGTTACAAACCCAAGTTAGTAAAATTTTTGGTTTTAAGAAAACGAAAACAGTAATTCCAATTTTCTTTTTTGTTAGTCGTTAGCTTATATAGTCAAACTGAGGTGGCGTCCTGCAACTTTTTTAAAATTAGACACCAGCCTAAAAACATTATCATGTTAAAAAAAATATTGATGAAAAAAAAATATTGAGGAAAAAAAATATTAATGAAAAAAAATAAATAATATTGATGAAAAAAAAAATATTGATGAAAAAAAAATGTTGATGAAAAACAAAATATTGTAAAAAAAAATATTGATAAAAAAAAACATTGAGGCAAAAAAAATATTGAGGAAAAAAAAATATTGATGAAAAAAAAATATTGAGGAAAAAAAAAATATTGATGAAAAAAAAAATATTGATGAAAAAAAAATATTGATGAAAAAAATAAATATTGATAAAAAAAAATATTGTATCAATATAATTTTATTCACCAGCTGGTGAATATTTGTTTTATTCCCCACGACGTGAATTAAGTTACAAACCCAAGTTGCAAAAATTTTTGGTTTTAAGAAAATGAAAACAGTAATTCCAATTTTCATTTTTTCAATCGTTAGCTTATATAGTCAAACTGAGGTGGCGTCCTTCAACTTTTTTTAAAATTACACACCTGTCTATAAACATTATCATGTTAAAATATTTTTTTCAAATTTTTTTTAAGTGGCTTAATATGGTATTAAAAGAACATGGACAATTTAAAGTACCCTTTTGAACTTGATTAAGTAACATCTGCGTCAATATGAAAATTTAAAGTTCAATATTGCCAAAAACCTCGATTGCTTTTTTCTTAAAATGCTCTGATGTACCAAAATTATTCCATGAAAACTCTTAAAATATTTTTCCCTTAATACACTAAAAATTCCACGAATTTTGACACCAATAGCAATCAAAACAAAAAATATATTTTTTTTGACAAAAGAGATAGGGAGACTCCAAATTTTTTTTGTATTATTTTTTCCATTATCAGCTCTGAAATACGCATCATTTTTTTGCTATTACCCAGCGAAATTTCAAAAAGATTTTCGGTACAAGCTAATGTATAACAAAAAAATTTCATTTTTTACACATACATATTAGAAAATGTAGTGGTGCGAGATTTGCATTTATAGGTGGCTGAACTAGCTAAGGCGTTGACAATAAAGACTACCACTGGGAGACCGTGGGTTCAGGTACCAGCCAGGGTAGGATTTTTTTTATTGTTTTTTATTTTTGTATATTTTTTTAATATATTTATTCAACAGTTTTATTTATTTTAATATTATTTTTTTAGTGTTTTTATACCAGTGGTCGGCAGAAAAAGGCATATGAAAGTATTAGTGTTTTGATAAAAATATGCATGTGTTGGTGTATTTCTTCAACAAAGCGACATCAACCTGCTTTGAAGCACAGTTGCCAAGTTGGAGGTTTTCCCGCTAAATCTAGCGCTTTTTGTTTGGATTTAGCGGGGCAAAATTGGTTTTAGCGGGAACGGTGCTTTAGCGGGAAAATCTAGCGCTTTTTATTTGGATTTAGTGGGACAAATTTAGAGGTTTTTTCCAATTTTTTTTTTTTTTATTTGAAAACGCCAAGTTTGTCGAATTTTAGCGCTTTTTTTGTAATTTAGCGGGAGAATATTGTATTTTTCCGCTAAAATTTTTTCGACCTTTTCTTGCGCGTTTTTAATGAAAAGTAAATTTTCGTAGAAAAAATAATTTGGAGGTTTTTTTTTAAATTTTTCTTTTTTGTCAATCAAAAATTCCAAGATTTTCGGTTTTCAGCGCTTTTTTTTGTAATTTGGCGGGAAAATTTAAAATTTTCCCCGCTAAATTAATTTTTGGCGGTTTCTAGCGCTTTTTTCGTGAAATTTAGAGGTTTTTGGTTAAAAATAGTTGGCAACAGTGCTTTGAAGAAAGTAAGCTTGCTACTGAATAAAATATTTGTTTTTTGTGCTCTTTGTTGATTGTTTGTTGACATTCGTGTTGTATACATGTGAATAACCGATTGTGTTCGGCTCCAGCGTGCAATGGGTGCCGACCACTATTTTATACCCTCCAACTACAGTATGGAGGTATACTCACTTTGTCATTCCGTGTGTAACGCATCGAAATATCGGTCTAGGACCCCATAAAGTAAATATATTATTGCTCAGTGATCGATTCTAAGACATTCTAGCGATGTCCGTCTGTCCGTCCACCTGTCCGTCCGTCCGTCTGTAGAAGACACGATACAGTCCAATATCGGACCAGGGGGGAAAAAATCCCCCTTGACGAAGTAAACCAACCCATGAAAAAAGGTAACTTTTTATAGGTTTTTTTGTATTTTTGTTAAACAAATGAAACAATTTTATGCTTAAAAAAGTTGAAAGTTTTGGACTTGGACCCAGGGGACTTTTTTTTGGTCCGCCTCCTTATGTGGCCGTGGATATTAGCAAATAACTTATAAAATGATGAAATTATATATCTTTTGTACAAAAAGCATAGTCATTAAATTTGTAAACATTTTTGACCAGAGGAAAGGTGTCCCCACGGACCCCCAACAAGCCTCCCCCCCCCCAAAAAAAAAGCCCATGCAATTTTTTTTTTTATTTTTTTTTAACGTTGGAGGGTATTCAAGATTCGGCACAGCCGAATTTAACACTCTCACTTGTTTTTATTTTTTTTTATATATTTATTCATAAGTTTTATTTATTTTAAATTTTTAATATCATTTTAATTACATTGTGCTCGAATTTGACATTTTTTTTTAACAAGCTGGGCACCTTACTGGTAAAGATAATTCGGGTACGCTAAATTCAACGGTGCTAGCCGTTTTCGCGATTTAAAATTTTGATGCTTAAGTGCAATAAAAACGATATTTTTAAACTTTTGCGATAATTTTTAAATTTAAAACTGTTCAAGTCTGTTAAACTAACACAACGAACCATAATATGGTGAATTTTTTTCACGAAAAACATTTTTGTTTGTGAAATTTCTTAATTTTCTTGAAAAAATTGTTCAATACAAATATTTTTGTTTTGATTTGAATTTACGACAGCCATCGGGTAAATCTAGTTCGTGTACGCTAAGTCCCATTGTAATATAATTTTTTTTCAAAGCTGGCGTATGTAATAGCGATATTCGCTATTTTTTTTTTTATCTGAAGTAAAAAAAATTTTTTTTTTTTATATTATTTAGACAATTGCTAAATTTTTATCATTAAAACTCTATTGAATATGCTAAAAAAAAAATTATTCGCGAATTTTTTTTGCGATTTTTTTTTTTATATTGCTAATAATTTATAAAAATGAATAGAATTCAATGCATTACAGACAAAAAATTTTTTGGGCGATTTTTTTTTTTGCGAAAATTTATTTCTTTTTTCGCAAAAAAAAACAATGCATTTTCTAAATTTGTATCTAAAAACTATCCCAGAAGCATACAAACTTAATTTTTGTAGCACCAAGGCTTTACAATTTAAAATCGCAAATATAGCGAATACGAGCGATAACTTCGAAAAACGGCTATCGCCATTGAATTCAGCGTACCCGAATTAGCTTTACCAGCAGGATGGCAAGCTCGTTAATTTTTGCGACTAGCACAGTATTATTATTATTATTAAAAAACATTGAAAAGGCATATTGATGACACTTTTTGAGGACATGATGAAATGTGTTATCACTAGTTTCTATAATTTTGATGACATGTTTCATCAAATTAAAGAAATGCTTCATCTCAATGATGAAATTTGTCATCAAAATGAAAGTGATGAAAGCGTATTATCAATATGATGAATCATTTTTTTTGAGTGTACTAAGTTTTAAGTGTACTAACATATATACAAAAAGTAAATATTTATAGTTTCATTCGTATCCGCGTAATATTTTGGCCGTGATCGCCATTGCGTCTTCATGTAAAGAGTGGCCAAAAATAGAAGGATTTAAGTTAGAGCGTTAAAATTTGGAACACTTGTTAAGATCGATAAGATCAAGAAAAATTTTGAATTTGGTCAATATCCGCCCAAGGATTCGTATCCTTCCCATATATCCTGAAATTAAAATATGGCATAAAACGAAAACTAACGCTTTAACCTTCATGTTATTTATTGTAGTTATTACGTATAATGCCATTAATTATTCTACAAAATTTTGTCTAATTCAGAGCAAGGATACGCCTAGCTCAAAAATGTCCTTTTTAAAATAACGTTCAGAAAAAGGGTACAAATTGAAGTTATTTCATGAAATTTTTAAAATCCAACTGTTATAATATGCTCAATGTATTATGCTCAATTTCTGCAAATCGGAACAAGGATACGCCCTCCTCGAAAATGTCCTTTTTTGAAAAAGTCAAGAAAAAGTTCAAAATTCAAATTCCTTCATGAATTTTTGCAAAATTCAGGGAAATCCTTTGACCTTAAAACTATCAATAATTCACAACATTTTTGCATGTAGTATTTACAATATGTTGAATATTGTTTTTAAGTTTAAGCAGGGATATGCCTATCTCAAAAATACCGTTATAAAATAAGCATGTTAAAATATAGTACAACGTACTTCCTCAACAAAATCTTTCTAAATAAAAGTCTGCATCTGTTAATGGACAACTGGTGTCTAGCCAAGCATCTAATTTGTGTCAGGCCTGGATGACAAATAATGGTTCTTGGAGCAATTTAAATAAAATTAAAACGACCAATTCATTTTTCATTCCAATTTATTATATGTGTTCCATAACTATTTTTCGCAATACATTTCAAATTATTAAGGACAACTGCTGCATCTTGGTGTTTCGTTAAAAAAATTTCCAAATTTATATTCGGATTCCCACAAAAAAAAAAATTGATTAAAAAAAAAAGTGGAAAAACGTGGACGAGTTCTTTTGTTATTTGTAATCTACATATATACATATATATATTTGTTCCTTTTACTTCTACAAGGAGCATAGGGCCGTTTTTAATCTACATACTTATACCAATATTTTCTGCATAGAACTAAGCGCGCCAATGAGGGCCACAAAAATGGCTGACTATCAAATATGAAATTTGCAAAATAAATTAGGATTTTCTTTGGAACTCACTTTATAACAGCGTTACCTGCCATATTATTAACTTATGTCGACCAAAACAGCATTATCATACAAGCAATATATCGAACTTAAAACTTCATTACCAATAAGGTCGAATTTTAAATGCAATATAATTTTTTAACCGTTACAAGTACATGTAGATTTCAAAGATTTTAAAACCAAAATATGATCTATTTCAAAAAGTTCAACTTTAGAGACATGTAACTTAAAAACTATTAAAGATATCTATAAACTGTTTTGGATTTGTTTTATTTATGATGTTTTATTAATATAAAATTCATATAACCTTAAGTTTTAAGACATTTAGTTTGACCATTTATGGCCAAGGTCACAACACTGTGCTTCGCTATTATGTCTTAGAATCGATCACTATAATATATATACTTTATTGGGTCCCAGACCGATATTTCGATGAGTTATAAAAGGAATGACAAACATATATATGATATTGGTTTCAAAAACCGGTCTAATGGACAATTTCTGAGTTTTTGAACATTTGAACTTTTAAAAAAATTAACATAGATCCCAAATAATCGGTAGTACACAAAAACCTATAACTGCATTTGAAAAAGGAATAATGAATAAAAATAAAGTATAATTGGAAAACACAACAAAGTGACTATAAATGTAAATAAAAAACACTAGAAAAAAACTTTTATAAAATTAAAGAGAAAAAAATTTTTTTTTTTTTTTCCTTATTGCAACTTTTAGCACAAACACCACATAATTAGTTGAAATTAGCTAATGTTGCAAAATTACTGTTTACACAAAAAAAAAAAGAATTATATAAAAAGTGTTTTTAAGCATGTTGTTATTACATTTTAATTTAAATTATAAACCTTAAATAAATATTTTCAATTTATTCCAATTTTAATACTAACAAATTTGTTTTATTAAAATAATGCGGTATTTGGGAAAGCAAAAAAAAAAGGAACACACAAAAAAATTAGCATGTTTATATAAAATTTGCTATTTGTAATAAATACAAAATCGGCAATATTCAATTTCCGCTAATGGTTTTCTATAAAAACGCCAAAGCCAAAACCATTTACCAAACATTTATTTATGTACAAGTACATGTAGCGACGACTGTTTGTATGTTTTGCCATTTGTTGTTCTTAATGATGATAATGATGATGTTGTTGTTTTTATTTTGTTAATATTTGGGATATTGGGAGGAAGAAAAAACACCAACAACTAATACCAAAACAACAGCAACAACAAAATACAACATCCGTATTTATATTTAGGCCAAAGTTATAAATAACTAAGCTTTTATGTAAACAAAATACAAATATCCTCCAAAAAAATATTGCAAAAAAAAAAATGGAGAACATTTTTTTGAATTTTTACACCTACAACTCGCTCAATAGTGTATGCAAAACAGCCATTTTATACACTACTCCACAATGGCACTGTAAAAAATTCTGCAAGGGACTTCTCTCAGGCAGTCGCGACAATATTTATTTTTTGACTACATAAATATCGCATCGAAATATCGGTGAAGGACCGATCGTTACACACAGTCGAAATCGTTAATCCACTTTAAGTTGATCTAACGATGCCCGTCTATCCATCCGTTTATCCATCTCTAAAAAACCGTTTTCTTGTTTTTACTTAAAATTTTTTTTTTACAAGATTTTTTTAATCATTGAATTTATGATTTTAAACCGCCCGGCAGCCGTTTAAAATCATAAATACGATGATACAAATTTGTAAATAATGAAAATATACATTAGTGTTATGAAAAATGGCGCTAAAAAGGAACCTATGTAGGGTTTCATTTAATTAATGAAATAGGTATTAATAATAATAATTTGATCCAATGATCAGTTTTTATTTATTTTTTCCAATTTTTATTTACAACTCATTTTAAATAATTTTAACCTAACCGAGAACTGGTAACAATGACCGTCGCACAGTGGGAAAAATTGCCAATCTAGCGAGAAATAATTCAAAATATAACTAACCGATTTTAACAAAGTTATAATGCGATTTTAAAGTGGGATAGTGACTGCGTTTTAATCCGTTAAGAACTTAAAGTTTAGTTAACCCATTAGGGAATTACACACTATCAAATGTTGACAATTTATTGGGCTCTCACAGTTAATTGTTTATAATAGTAAACTTGTCATCGCCGTGTATCGGAAGGAGTAAGCCGTTACCTACCAAATGTTTGATTTCTTTTAAAGGGTGCTAATAGGTATATTATGTATAAATTTCCATACGTTATCTGTTTTGCGAACATACGTTATCTGTTAACATAGTAGAGCGTCGAAATCTTGAAAAAAGTTCGTGCTGAATTAAAATTATTTTTGATTTTATGATTTTTAAATAACCGATTTAAGTCGCATTCAGTTGGTGAAAAAATTCTTAACAAAAATATTGTTATAAATAATAATAAATTTAATACTATCATTTGAATTGGTTAATAAACTCTTTGGTTTTTTTAAATTTGTTTGAAATGTCATTTCAACGGAGAGAGATATTTGAAGTTTGGCGTAAATGCGACAGTGCTTCTGATCGGAACTCAACAGTTATCAATTTTATCTTGTCCAAACTTGGAAATAACATCTGCAACGAGAATGATAGCTATAAAAAATTAACTGTTAGTGTGCGAGATTTATGTAGTAAATTTAAATGTAGATGGGCCAGTGTTTCTCGAAATTTATATAGTTTTGAAAATCATTACAATATATGGTTGAATGAAAATATAGATTTTCTAGTAGACGACGAAGAACCAGGACCGTCACAACCTCGAGGGCGTCTTTTGAAGACTTTTTTGGAAACGACAAAAAAATCCAAGAGGAGTCGTGTTTCGGATCTTGTACAAAATAACATCAAGGAATAATTATTGGTCGCTACGAAAGTAAGTCTGTACAAATCTGGAAAGAGAGATGCAGCCCAATTATTAGATGAAATTAAAAAAAAAAAACACCAAAAAGGGCTACAAAGATGAAAAAAGCCGTATTTTACCCCTCTAAAGCACCGACATAATACACCCCAGAAGAGGCAATGGCACTATACATTGACAAAAGGTTAACTAAAAATTCGTATATGCTTATGCAATCAGGTGCTAAGACTCCTATTTTAGTTATATGCTGGATGTAGGGTATATGTCCAAATGTTATCAGAATTCACTTTCAATATTTGATAACACCATTTACTTTTCAAAACGTATAAAATTCTTATTTTAAACATAATTTTCCACAGCTAATAGGTACAAAAAGAAATACTCCAGAGGTAGTCGTATATAACACCTTTTGGGGCACCCTGTATTGAAAAACAGTTTCTTATTATTCATTATACAAAAATCTCATATCCTTAGCTATAAAATCTCCAGGTATTGTTATCGGATCAGCCCAATAGTTTAGAAGATATGATTTTTTTCCTGCCAGATTGGTGTTTTTTCCCACTGTGCGTCGTCTCGTTGTAGCGAAATCGACCAAGGGCTTTGGTGGGAATCGAACCCACGACCCCCTGTTTCATAGGCTAGCATGCTATCAACTAGCCTACAGGTATTATAAAATTTAATTGCAAGAACAAATTTCAAACAAATTAATGAAAATTGTTTAAACAAAATGTAAATTGAATTTTATGAACATTTTTCATTACTTTAATGAATATAGTATTAAATTGTTATGAAATACTTTCATTGAATAAATGTTGCTTTTTATTTTTGAAATGAAATACTTTCATTAAATAAATGCTACTTTTTAATTTTAAAATGAAATAATTCATAATGTCCAACATTTTCAATCATTAAATTAAGCCTGAGTAATGGGGGCATTTCTTCCACTTTTATTTCATTTTTTTTTATGGAATTAAAAATAATAAAACATTATCCGTGCCAGTGCAATACACTTCATGGCTTTCACTTACAAGGGAAGTTTCCCTAGTGTCACCGGCGGATTTTCAGGAATTGGTTTTATTTTGTAGAGAAGGAAAAATAAAGGAACATGTAGTTTTTTAGCGACCCAAATATAATTAAGCTTTACAAGATACAATTTTTTAATAATTTGACCTTGAAAGTCAAATTTATATTTTTAAAAAAAAACACTTTTGCCATTGCAAGTTCGTCAAAAAAAGCCGCTTCTTAAAATTAAATTTTTATCGCATCAAAGTGTCAATAAAAATTCATCCAAATATGATATTTGCAAAAAAATTAAAACTTCCCATCTATGTAACTCTATAAATATTTCAAAAACATTTTTTTGATATGAAATTTAGACTACCTACTGTTTTCCTAACATTTTGTCAAAATTATACTTAAATCGTTTTTTTGGTGTGGACCATTGACGCGTTTCGCCCCATTTACCCTATATCAATAACAAGGGAAGTCTCCCTGGTGTCACCCTCCGATCTTCATGAAATTTGGATATGTTGTTAAGAACGAAAATTAATTCGACGCGTATTTTTTTTTAGCGGCCTAAACTTATTTTTAGGGGGGGTCGATTTGTATGGGTGGAAATTGACCTTTTTCAGTTCTTTAAGATTTACGCCTATTTAAACAAAAGTAATATAGGCATGTGTGGTATCAGATTAAAGGTATTAAAAATACCTATGTCGTGGTGCTAACAACTGGCCAAAGAATTTAATATTTTTCGACTTATAAACAAAAATGTCCTAAAATTTTGATATTTTACTCAATATGACGAAAAGTTGTGCATGTTTGGACACGTGCTTAGCACACGTAGATAAGTTTTCCAAAGACCTTTCATTTGGCATGTAACATGACTAGGTTTCTTATCATAATATAGGGGATAAACGAAAAAAACTGAAAAATGGCCTTGTCTTCCCCCCTCCTTTTTACCCCCTAAATATGAATTTGGGCCGCTAAAAAAATACGTGTCCCTTTATTTTTTCTGCACTACAAAATAAAACCACTAGGGAGACTTTCCTTGTAAGTGGAGGGTGTAAAAATCAGAGCCCTCTTTAAAAGGAGCTGTTTTTTCTATATCATATCTCATATTCTGAGACATTTTTCCTATAGAAAAAGTCATAATTTCTGAGACATTTTTTCTATAGAAAAAGTCTCAAATTCGAAGACATTTTTCTTATAGAAAAAGTCAGATTTATTTTTCCTATAGAAAAAGTCTAAGATTCTGAGACATTTATGAAAAAAATTTCTTATTCTGAGGCATTTTTTCCTATGCAAAAAATACTTTTTCAGTAGAAAAAGTTTCAGATTTTAATACATTTTTCCTATAGGAAAAGTCTAAGTATTTTTTTGAACCAAAATTTTACGTTTACAACAATTTTTCCCAAAAAAAAATTATCTTCATAAGAAGAACTTCTAGATTGACTGATATTTTTTCAATGTCTGATTTAGTCTCAATTTTCTTTTAAAATTTTCAGATTTTCCCTATAAAATTTTTTAGATTTTTCCTTTAAATATGTTTAGATTTTTTTCTATGAAAAATTTTCGGATTTCAAAATTTATTTCTTTAGAAAATTTTTTAAAAAGTTTAATTCTTTCTTCTTTCTTTTTTTTCTTCTGTTTCTTTCCTTTTTCTTTCTTTTCCTTTTATTTGGTCTAAGGGAATTTCCCCTTCCCCTCCCCCCCTTGTACCCGCGCATGCTATACACTTAGATGTACTAATATTAATAAACAATAAAATCTTTCCTTTGTTTACAAAAAATTGTTGGTCAAAAAATTTTGATATTTGTTTGTGTTGTTGGAAAAATGAGTTGATTAAAATTTAAATTTTTAATGTTTGAACTAGTGCCTACGGTCAGTACCGTAGAACCGGAATACCGGTATTCCCGTGAAATGGTACCAGTTTCTCGATTCTTATATTATTCCCGGTATTCCCGGGAATACCGGTATACCCGGTTCCGGTTCTGACGGTATATTTTTATTATTTTATATATTTTGTAAAATTTTGTTCAACTAACATTATTTCTTCGCTTTTACAAAAAAAAAAAAAAAATACAAAACATGTGAAAAGCAACAATTCATTTATTTTTTATGAATTTAAGAAAAAAATAGTTTCATGATTTTTAAATAATTTTACAAACACAACTAAAGGTTCTGAAATACTGATTAAATGGTGTAATTTAAATATTCTATGGTATAGTATTTTTTTGTTTCTTGAGAACCGGTACCAGTATCAGAACCGGGAATACCGGTATTTATTGAATATATCTAGAACCGGGAAACCAGTACCAGAACCGGGAATACCTGTATTCTGGGAATACCGAGAACCGGGAAATGGGGGGCACTAGTTTGAACTTAAAAAAATTAACTCTGAAATATTTTTTAAAAAATTTCTAAAAACGCCTACAAATAATTTCATTTTCCAGCGCGACCCTCATATCTCATTTAATATTTGCACAATCTGGACGCTATTAGGCTTAAATTATAGCTAGGAAAATTTGCTATACAGCATGGACGTATACAGGGGGTGGGCACAGGGGGCACGTGCCCCCCCTTTTCAGTTACTTTTCAAGTACTTCTAGTTAAAACTAAATATAAATAGGCAATTTTGGGAGTTGTGCCCCCCCCCCCCCCCCCCCCCCTTTTCAAATTCCTGGATACTTCGCTGCTATACAGCATTTTCTTTTCTTTTTAATAATATACGATTGATAATAATAAAAACAAGTAAGAGTGTTAAATTCGGCTGTGCCGAATCTTTTATACCCTCCCACATGCAAAAAAATAAAAAACTGCAGGGGAGTTTTATTTTTTTTGGTAGGGGTCAGTAGTGGTAATTTTGGTGGGGGCAAATTTCCTCTCGAATACGTGTTTCAAACTTCATTCTTATGCTTTTTGCACTAAAGAAATACAAGTTTATTATTATTTAAAAAAAAAAAAAGTTATTCCACGCCCATAAAAGAGGGGCGGACCAAACAAAACGACATTTTCTAATTCTCTGAATCCAAATGCAGGACTTTGAACTTCTTGTAGCATAAAAATGTGGCATTTGTTAAACAAAAACACAAAAAATTATGTAAAATGGTGGTATTTTCAGAGGTAGGTTTAGTTCTTCAAGGGGGAACTTTTTTTCCCCTGGTCCGATTTTGCTCATTTACGAACTTAACCTGCCTATTAACATAAGACATATTTGTGCCAAATGTCGGGAGTCTAGCTCTTTTATTTTGGACTGCATCGTGTTAACTACAGACGGACAGACGGACGGACAGACGGACAGACGGACGGACGGACATCGCTAGAATGTCTTAGCATCGATCACTGATCATAAATATATATACTTTATGGGGTCCTAGACCGATATTTTGATGCGTTACACACGGAATGACAAAGTGAGTATACCCCCATACTGTAGTTGGAGGGTATAAAAATGTTGAAAGAAAGTATGAAGTGAGGTTGAGATTGCTAGAAATAGAATTGTAGTGTTGGAAACTTTCAAAATTTATTCTGTAGAAACTATAAATATTGACATATATAAAAAACAGTTTTCATTAACAAGACAAACTGACATTTAAAATCCTATTGATTATAACACTAACTGGGGTGTTTGAAACCGGTATTCGAAATACCAGAAATGTCTATAATTTTTAGAAATTCAATTTTTCTTTTGCATTTTTTCAACTTGGACTCTTATAACAATTATAATTAGAGCCCGTGCTCGATCTGTACTTACAGAAAAAATCAAATAAGGGTTTTTATTGGCAACTTTGTCGTTTAAGAATTACATCTACTTTAGACCTGTACACTTTCTTTTGACGCTCACTGTATGTCCTTTTATTGCATGTCATTTCTGCTGAAGTATCATTTCAGAATGTTTTTTTCACAAAAGGATCATGCATTCAAAATTTAAAGTTTCTAGTACGACTATTTCAGGATATAAAAAAATTACCAAAAGTACACATGTTATACCCCTTTAAAAACAGAATTTCCAAAAAGTAGCGTTTCTAGAATGTTTTTTTTTACCAAGGATCCTTCATTCAAAATTTCTAGTGTCTAGGCTCATTGTTTCCGGATATATTAAAAGTTCCAAAAATACTTCTTTCAACAAGAAAATTTTCCAAAAAAAAGATCCTACTTTCCAAATTTTCTAGTTTCTAGAGCCATTATTTCAGTAAATATAAAAAGTATTAAAAGTACACTTTTTATCTCTTTTATCCCCCTTAGAAAAAAAAATTTCTAAAAAGTACTATTTAAAGAATACTAGATTGTTTTTTTCAGAAAACATAAGAAGTACACAAATTACACTTTTTTACCCTTTTTACCCCCTAAAAACGGAATTTTTAAAAATTCCAATTTCAGATTGTTGTTTTTTACCGAAGGAACCATTATTTTAGGAAATAAAAAAATACCAAAAGTACACTTTTTTCCCTTTACCCCCTTAGAAACAACATTGGTATAAACTCAGCATAAGTGGATCTGATTCAATTTTATAAGAATCAAAATTTTAAGTTTAAGTTTCAATTTCAATTTTTCAGGAAGTATAAAAAGTTGAAACGGAGACAGTACCAAAATGTACCCTTTTCCGACCCTTAGAAACTGTATTTTCAAAAAGTAGATTTTCTGAATATTTGTTTATGAAGCATCATATTTTCCAAATATCAAATGTCTATGATCATTATTTTAGTAAGAGTATATATAAAAAGTACCAAAAGTACCCCTCATACCCTTAAGAAACGGAATTTCAAAAAATTACTTTTTCTAAAGTTTTTTCAAAATAAGTACCAAAAGTACCAATATATTTTTCTCTTTTTACTCCTTAGAATCAAGATCAGCTAGAGATATGGAAGCAACATTATTCCAATATGCTTTCCACTACAACTCCCACTCACCCAAATATATGTACCTGTGACTCTCATTTAATACGGCATGATATTTCCATTGAATGCCCAGATATAGCAGTTGTTGATGCAGTTGATTCCTTAAAAGCAAATAAGGCCCCAGGGGCGGACAATATATCGCCCGAAATGCTTAAAGCCGACTCGCAAACCACAGCCAACATATTGCTTCCCCTTGTCCAGAACTTCTGGCACACACAAGAACTTGACTCGAAGTTAAAAGAAGGCCTTATCGTAAATATACCAAAAAAAGGTGACCTGAAAAACTGTAAGAACTGGCGGGGCATCACCATCCTTAGCGCAATCAATAAAGTTATTGCACAAATTATTAACAAGAGAATATCTGACACTGTACTAAAGGACCTAAGACCCGAACAAGCTGGCTTCCGACCCCAAAAATCTTGTATAGACCACATCAATAGTCTTCGAATAATCATAGAACAATCGACAGAACTTCGTTCTCCGCTCTACCTGTTCTTTATAGATTTTGAAAAAGCTTTTGATACCCTGAATCAAAACGCAATATGGAGTGCTCTAGCTTGCAAAGGGGTCCCACCCAAAATCATAAGCCTTACTCAGGCGCTGTACCGTAATGTTAAATGTCGTGTTGTCCAGAATAATGCTTTGAGCAACAGTTTCGATGTTGTAGCTGGTGTTCGCCAGGGTTGTGTACTGTCTCCCTTGCTGTTTAACATCGTTCTAGATGTTATAGTCCGCAATGCTACTAAAGCAAATAGAGGTATCAACTGGGGTCTTAACCAACATCTCGAGAGCCTAGAATATGCTGATGATATCTGCCTGCTTGCACACAGTTATAAAGATATGACATCTAAGCTGAAATGCATCGAAACAGAAGCTGGAAAAGCTGGCTTAAAAATAAACATAGGCAAGAGCAAAGTGATGCGCTGCAATACAACAAACACCAACAAATTCCGCATAGGAAATACCGATCTGGAAGAAGTTACGTCATTTTGCTACCTTGGCAGCATCATTACAAACACAGGTGGTTCTAGTAACGATGTCACGTACCGAATCTCTAAAGCTAACCAAGCATTTGGTACCCTTCGGTCAGTATGGAAATCTTCAGCCATATCCAAGGACACTAAGATTCGTATTTTTAACTCTTGTGTTAAGTCTGTGCTCCTTTATGCATGTGAGACATGGAATGCAACAGATCACGACGTAAACACTCTACAAGTGTTTGTTAATCGATGTCTTCGACGCATCCTTAAGGTTTTCTGGCCCAACACCATATCCAATACGGAACTTTGGAGTCAAACAAATCAGCAGCCAATCCATACTGACATATTTAACCGCAAATGGCGCTGGATTGGCCATACGCTACGTAGGCCTCCAGATGACACAGCAAAAATTGCCATTGATTGGAATCCACAGGGTACATCCCGCAGAGTAGGCAGACCATCTCACACCTGGCGTCGGCAATTGAACATCGAAATTAGACGCATCGATCTCAGCTGGGGAGAAATAAAACGTATATCATCAAACCGGACCGAATGGAATAGATTCGTTGTGGCCCTTTGTTCCGAATAGGAACCACAGGACATCATATATACTCCATAGAATTAGCATTGGCAAAAATCCAGCCTTAGTGAATCTATTTTCAGGGAGGTGAACCTACATTCCAAATTTCTAGTTTCTGCAACCATTATTTCAGGAAATATAAAATGTGCCAAGAGTACACTTTTTGACCCACTTAGAATCAACAATTGGCGGGCCTGCATTCAAAATATAAAGTGTCTACGTTCAGCGGTTTGGACTTGGCAATGATCTGGACTGAATAAAATTGCCTTTGTAGTTTTAATTCTATTAATTAAAAAATAAATTGAGATTTTTCTTTAAATCAACAAAAACAATAATCAGGATTTTTTTCTGCGTTTCTCGAGGCACAAGTACATTTTTTTTTGTATTGACAACAATACCATGTTATACCGTTAGGTAAACATGGTTTTTTGGAAATTTAAAAACATAGAAAATACGAGTTTATGATCATAAAAAATATTTTATGGCTTATAAAAACGAAAACAGCAACACCAAACAAAAACATGTAAAACAAGTAATATGTTTTAGTCAAAATGAATGGACTTTATATGACTGTAACCTTAGATATTTTGAATATCAAAGAGATATAAAAAAAATGTATATGAAATAAATTAATAATTCCGATGCATGGGGAAACAGGATATTTAATAAACATTTTAGCAAAAATGTTTAAAAAAATAAAAACGTTTTTTTTTTTTTGAATAGTGATTATAAATTTTTAATAACTTATTGAATTTTTTATATTATATATTGGAAATAATTGAGAATATGAACATTTGATGTTTGGATCAAAAAAATTTTTAAAGAATTCTGATGATGGGAGATAATTGGAAAATTCCCGAAACGATACTCAATTCAATCCTAAAAATAATCAAATTTTTACGTGTATTTGTTGGGAGAATATCTTAAGAGAGAAAGTAAAGTTAACATAAGTTCTTATAATATAAATTCATTATGGGGAAAATAAATGACCTCGATCTAGAATAAACTGATTTTCAATTCACAATTAAAATACCGAATAAATAGCACATTTTTATTATTCTTTATAAAAAATAAAAAAAAAATGAAACTTGATGAAGTCTACAGCATAAAAACTTACGAAATCGGGGTTATTTTTAAAAAATAAAAGAATCAAATATTTAAAAAAAAAAATATATAACTGTAAAATTATACAGGTCGAGGTCGAATGTGTTCGAAATGCAACAAAAACCAAAAAGCTCAATCGAAAAATTTTGTAATTGATCCATTTTCAATATATCTTTTTCACTTCCCTCTAAATTTATCAAATATTATTCCATTGATTTGTCGTTATATGGCCGCCACCACAAATAATAAATAAGTAAATTTAATTAATTAGCATTAATTTCTTGCTGCTGTTAATTAATTTTGAAATTGATTTATTATGTTAAGTAATTGATGGTAAATATAAAATAAATTAAATTTTAGATTTAAAACAACATACGAAAAAATCAATAAAATGATGCTAAATTTAAATTTACTCAAAACTTTAAAAAAAAATTGTTAATCTACAGAAAACCATTTTTTAAAAACTTTAATCTACTACTATTTTTAACTAACAAAATTTCAAACAAACTTTATAATATTTTTAAACTTCCTGTAGGCAGTTGTCGAAGTTATACGTTTCCAATAATCTTGTACTGCTTTAATACAAGGCAATAACTTACTGCCATAACATATTTTGCCGGAAACTTGTGAACTTTTCAATTTGTTAAAAAAAAATTGAAATAAAATAAACTTAACTCTCAAAAGATTTTCTATTAAAGTCAATATCAAGTAAATAAGAAAATTACAGTCGGTCAAGACCGACCATATAGCAATGATTGCCGGAAAATGGGTACATCCCAGAAAAAATTTCCATTACCATGTTATTAATTTTAGGGGTTAGAACAAAGATAATGATAAAAAAATCTATAGAAAATAGGATAACTAATTTTCTATAGAAAATTTTTTATCGATAACTAATTTTCTATAAAAATTTTTTATCGATAACTAATTTTCTATAGAAAATTTTTTATCGATAACTAATTTTCTATAGAAAATCTTTTATCGATAACTAATTTTCTATAGAACATATTTTATCGATAACTAATTTTCTATAGAACATTTTTTATCGATAACTAATTTTCTATAGAAAATTTTTTATCGATAACTAATTTTCTATAAAAATTTTTTATCGATAACTAATTTTCTATAGAAAATTTTTTATCGATAACTAATTTTCTATAGAACATATTTTATCGATAACTTATTTTCTATAGAAAATTTTTTATCGATAACTAATTTTCTATAGAAAATTTTTTATTGATAACTAATTTTCTATAGAAAATTTTTTATCGATAACTAATTTTCTATAGAAAATTTTTTGTTGATAACTAATTTTCTATAGAAAATTTTTTATTGATAACTAATTTTCTATAGAAAATTTTTTATCAATAACTAATTTTCTATAGAAAATTTTTTATCGATAACTAATTTTCTATAGACAATTTATTATTGATAACTAATTTTCTATAGAAAATTTTTTATCGATAACTAATTTTCTATAGGGGTCATTATTAGTGAAATCAATCATGAATATTTTTGACCCCCTCCGATATTGATGAAATTTGGTTAAGTTCTTACACTACGTAAAAAACTAACAAATGCAAATTTTCAGCCCTCTAAGTCAACAGTGGGCCGAAAATACGAAGGGTCAAAATTTCCCCCAAAATCTCCCAGTCGCGACACTTTACACCGTAAAAACTTAATATCGTAGGTTCTATTATAGCTAGAAAGCCCATTTTTGGTTTGTTTTGAAGTTCATAATATGCTCTACAACACCTACCATAACCAAAAAATTTTCGAAAAAATAAGGGTTACCTCCCTTATTTTAAGGTCGTGATAAAGGGAGGAGAAAATGGGGAGGATGGTATCCCCCGATTTTTTTTTTACTTGATAATTTTATAGAAAAAGTCCAAAAGAATATATTCTAAAATTTTTAAGTTGGGACAACAATGGGATCACTCAAAATCAAAATTTTTCACAATTTCCCCTAAAATCTCCAAATCGCAACACTCTTGAACCTTAAAAATTTAATATCATAAGTGCTATTATAGCTACAGAGCCCATTTTTTCTTGTTTTAAAGCATATAGTACGCTCTACAATACCTACCTTAACCAAAAAATTTAAGAAAAAAAGGAAGGGTGCCCCCCTTATTTAAAGGTCGTGGCAAAGAGTGGAGGAAATGGGGGGAAAGTATTCCCCGAGTTTTTTTTTACTTGGTATTCTCAAAGTGCAAGCCCTAATGAACATATCCTAAAATTTTTATGTTGGGACAACAATCAGATCGACCAAAATCAAAATTTTTCACAATTTCCCCCAAAATCTCCAAATCGCGACACTCTTGCACATTACAAATTTAATATCGTGGACTGTATTGTAGCTACAGAGTCCATTTTTGGCTTGTTTTAAAGCTCTTAATATGCCCTATAATATTACTATCACCAAAAAAAAAAAATAAAAAAAATGAGGAGTGCCCCTTGTATTAAAAGATCGTGGCAAGGGGTGGGGGAAATTGGGGGATAGCATCCCCCAATTTTTTTTATCTTGTTTTTTTTTAAAGAGTAAGATCTAGAGAGCATATCCTGAAATTTTTATCTTGGGACTCCAATGGGAGGCGCAAGAATATCGCGATTTGTTGATTTTGGGGGAAATTTTTTAAAAATTTTGATTTTGGTTGACCCCATTGTTGTCCCAACATAAAAATTGTAGACTATGTTCATTAGGACTTGCACTTTGAGAATACCAAGTAAAAAAAAAATCGGGGGATGCTTTCCCCCCATTTCCTCCACCCTTTGCCACGACCTTCAAATAAGGGGGGCACCAATTCCTTTTTTTGGAATTTTTTTTGGTTTTGGTATGTCTTGTAGACCGTATTATAAGCTGTAAAACAAAAAAAATGGGCTCTGTAGCTACAAAAGCACTTATGATATTAAATTTTTAAGGTTAAAGATTTGGAGATATTTGGGAAAATTGTGAAAAATTTTGATTTTGAGCGATCCCATTGTTGTCTCAACATAAAAATTTTAGAATATATTCTTTAGGACTTTCTCTAAAAGATTATCAAGTAAAAAAAAATCGGGGGATACCATCCTCCCCATTTTCTCCTCCGTATATCACGACCTTAAAATAAGGGAGGTAACCCTTATTTTTTTCGAAAATTTTTTGGTTATGGTAGGTCTTGTAGAGCATATTATGAGCTTCAAAACAAACCAAAAATGGGCTTTCTAGCTATAATAGAACCAACGATATTAAGTTTTTACGGTGCAAAGTGTAGCGACTGGGAGATTTTGGGGGAAATTTTAACCCTCCATGTTTTCGCCCACTGTTTACTTAGAGGGCTGAAAATAAGCGTGCGTCAGTTTATCACTTAGTGTTACAACTAAACCAAATTTCATCAAAATCGGAGGGGGTCACGAAAATTTTTAGCTATTTTTGATTGATTTCACTAAGACTGACCCATAGACAATATTTTATCGATAAATAATTTTCTATAGAAAATTTTTTATCGATAAATAATTTTCTATAGAAAATTTTTTATCGATAAATAATTTTCTATAGAAAATTTTTTATCGATAACTAATTTTCTATAGAAAATTTTTTATCGATAACTAATTTTCTATAGAAAATTTTTTATCGATAACTAATTTTCTATAGAAAATTTTTTATCGATAACTAATTTTCTATAGAAAATTTTTTATCGATAACTAATTTTCTATAGAAAATTTTTTATCGATAAATAATTTTCTATAGAAAATTTTTTATCGATAACTAATTTTCTATAGAAAATTGTTTATCGATAACTAATTTTCTATAGAAAATTTTTATCGATAACTAATTTTCTATAGAAAATTTTTTATCGATAACTAATTTTCTATAGAAAATTTTTATCGATAACTAATTTTCTATAGAAAATTTTTTATCGATAACTAATTTTCTATAGAAAATTTTTTATCGATAACTAATTTTTTGTAGAATATTTTTATCGATAACTAATTTTCTATAGAAAATTTTTTATAATATGCTTCAGAAATTTTTTTATCGATAACGAATTTTCTATAGAAAATTTTTTATCGATAATAAACTTTCTATAGATAATTAGTTATCGAACAATTTTTTATCGATAACTAAAAAAATAGTTATCGATAAAAAATTTTCTTTAGAAAATTTGTTATCGAAAATTAGTTATCGATAAAAAATTTTCTATAAAAAATTAGTTATTGATAAAAAAATTTTCTATAGAAAATAAGTTACCGATAAAAAATTTTCTATAGAAAATTAGTTATCGATAAAAAAATTTCTATAGAAAATTAGTTATCAATAAATTTTTTATCGATAACAAATTTTCTATAGAAAATTAGTTATCGATAAAAATTTTTCTATAGAAAATTATCGATAAAAAATTTTTTGTAGGAAATTAGTTATCGATAAATTTTCTATAGAAAATTAGTTAGCGATAAAAAATTTTCTATAGAAAATTAGTTATCGATAAAAAATTTTCTATAGAAAATTAGTAATCGATAAAAAATGTTCTATAGAAAATTAGTTATCGATAAAAAAATTTCTATGGAAAATTGGTTATCGATAAAAAATGTTCTACCCGGCTAAAAATAAATGTGTATGTTCATATATGCTTATATATAGATCTTTATATGATCATATATGAAATATATGGAAACATATATGTGACCATATATGCAAGAAACGATCCCATATATGATATCATATATGGAAACATATATGTTATCATAAAATGTTAAATTTTACTGCATGTGTATGAAAATATCAATCGGAATTACAAAATAAAAGTTTTGTACGATTGAAATTATATTTTATTACCATATTTATATCTTAATACCGATTCGTATCAATAATTTAAAAAATATTGTTTCCTAGTTGCAAAATATTCTGATTAAAAAAGTTACTTTTACATAAAGAAAATGGAAAAGGTAAGTTTTTATTAGAATTTTAAATGAATTTAGAATTTTAAAATCATATCGCTCATTTACTTGTATAGTGTCATAACACAAAATGTTTGATTTTACAGAAAACCGGTTTAAAGTTTACAATTGAAACTTGGTTTACATTGCAAAAGGCCCGTACATTGAAAATGTTATAATGGCGTGTTCTCTTCTCAAACGGTGAGTTTAAAAGATATTACTACGAATTTTTGACACAATATAAAGCAGGATATAACAAATAATTCTGTGTTGTTTACCCAAAAACGACATATTTTGAGTTATGACACTATACAAGTAAATGAGCGATATGTATTATTTTTTTCCAGTTCATCGTCATAACAAGTATAAGCGTGGACATTTTATTCCAAAACAAGATCATATTCAAAATGAGTAAATGAACATATGTCGCAAATACAATAATATAGAGTGCTTTGATGTTGAAGAAAATTAAACTACGCAGCTTCGTTAATCTCGTGCAACTTCGTGGAGAGGGCATATGCACCACCATTATGTTTTCACTACGATTGCAATACAGCAAACTATTTTGAAATCCCTTAATGTCGCCATAACAAATTGGAAATGATAGATCGTATAAGCAGTTTTGAGGCCGAGTAACGTTAAGCTCACTCAACTTGGAGAAGAGGACATATGCACCACCAGAAATGTTATCACTACGATTCCAACACTATAAATTATTTTGAAATCCCTTATTGTAGCAAATTGGAAATGGAAAGAACGTATGTATAAGAAATTTAAAGGCCGAGTTACTAGAAAATTCAACCATGCGGAGGTACGTTAAGCTCGCTTAACTTGGAGCAGAGGGCATATGCACGACCATAACGTTATCACTACGGTTCCAACACTACAAACTATTTTGAAATCGCTTACTATCGCCATAGCAAATCGAAATGAAAAGAACGATCAGTTTTAAGGTTGAGTAACGATTTAGGAAGGACAACGTTTTTATACAATTACAAGAAAGCTGTCTATAAGCGAAAGTGACAATCTGGCACATTGTCACCATGATGTAAGTAGAAATAGTTTTTATCCCAGTCCTTCAAATATCCTTACAAACATGATGTAAGTAGAAATAGTTTTATCCCTATCCTTCAAATATTCTTACAAACATAACCCAGCAAGATAAAATACATACTACTGAATATATTGCTTTTAATCGAAGTCTTAAGTAATTATTTCCTTGCTATGAATTTTGATGCATGCATTTAGTAGTAGCAAGTTCTTTTTTGCTGGAATAAAAAAGAAATGTGTAATAATTTTTAATATTTTTTCAGATGGATTTCTGAAAGACAATATATCTTTCCTTAAAAAGCATTCCATAGTCTTTAGCATCCAATTGGCTTAAGCATCCCATGGTCTTAACAAAATACACTCCAACAAGTATGTATGTAACTAGCAGTATCTAGCCAATCTTTAAAGGTAGATAATTGCTTCGTTAAATGACATCCGTGTTATCATTAACCTATTAGCACCAAATGCTATCGTTGGTAATACTTTAATACAATAAAAATTCTAGAAATATCTCAAATATTAATATTATTTTATATCCTGTTTTAGACTTTGACTATAAATATTGTAAAAAAGAGGCTTATACCACAACAAAAACGCTGAGTCTGAAGATAATCGGAATTAACACTAAAACAAGAAAACACAAAGGAAATCAACGTTCCTTTCGATATCAATTGAAAAACTTGATATATAAGATCTTTTATGTTCAATGTATTTTGTTGACTTTAAAAATGTATTCTCATATCTATAAGTTAAATTATTTATTTTTATATGGTCACCAAAAATGCAAACGATAGTAACTAAAAAATGAAAATCATAAAATTAAAGGGTTATGAAAACACCAAAATTAATAAAAAAAATATTTTTAATTTTAAATTATACTTATGTACACCGCTTGCAATTCTGGTGAATATATATACATAATAATCTATTACATATAGTTTAAAATGAAAAAAAAATAAAAAAAATATTGTGCTCGATTCTCGAATACGACTTCACCATTCGCCCAATTTTTAAAAATTTGATATTCCTTAGAATTTTAAGATTTTAAAATTATTTCTTAAAACTTGAAAGAATATCAAATTTTTAAAAATTGGGTGAATGGTGAAGTCGTATTCGAGAATCGAGCACATGAAAAAGAATGTAAAACAAATTGAAAACAACATAATATATGATCCCATATATGATTCAATATATTATCGAATATATGATTCAATATATGATCTAATATATGATCACATATATTGGATCATATATGACCGTGTCTTATATAAGCGCCAATTTTGGAATATGTTCATATATGAGACCATATTTGATACTATATATGATACTGTATATGGTCTCATATATGATATCATATATGATTATATACAACATTTTTAGCCGGGTATAGAAAATAAGTTATCGATAAAAAATGTTCTATTGAAAATAAGTTATCGTTCAAAAATTTTCTATAGAAAATTAGTTACCCGGGTAAAAATGAAATATATATGATCATATATGAAGATATATGGATCATATATGGATTTATATAACCATATATTATGATATATGCCTCCATATATGTTCATATATGATCTGATCCGAAAATTGGCCCGATATGACCTCATATCGGGCCAATTTTCGGATCAGATCATATATGAACATATATGGAGGCATATATGATAATATATGGTTATATAAATCCATATATGATCCATATATATTCATATATGATCATATATATTTCATTTTTACCCGGGTATCGATAAAAAATTTTATATAGAAAATTAGTTATCGATAAAAAAATTATCTATAGGAAATTAGTTATCGATAAAAAAATTTCTATAGAAAATTAGTAAAAATTTTCTATAGAAAATTAGTTATCGATAAAAAATTTTCTATAGAAAATTATCGATAACTAATTGATTGTTGTGCTTGAACATGGTTCTAGGAAAAATATTTCTATTAGCTACAAACATCATTACAAACTCAATGTACCCCGTTCCACTGCCTGTTGTAGGGTATAAAAACGTTTATTGAATGGGTCATTGTTGTTGTGCCTTTTGTTTGCATAATTTTTAGTTTATCGAAATAAAAGGAACAAATTTTTATTTTTTTGTAAAGTTATTTCGTACCCTAGTAATACTACTGACTACAGGCATAGAGTAAAAAACAGTAAGAGGATTAATGGGAAAAAGTATTGTGAAAACCTTGTTATGAACTCCGATTATCTCAAGGAAGAAAACTTTTTTTCTTCAGTTCCTTTTGAATGTATTCGTTTATTTATCTTTTTTTCTTCGGTTCCTTTTGAATGTATTCGTTTATTTTTTGTTTTTTCTTCGGTTCCTTTTGAATGTATTCGTTTTTTCCTTCAATTCCTTTTGAATGTATTCGTTTTTTCCCCTTTTTTCTTCGATTTTCTTTTGTGTGTATTCTGGTTTTCACTCCCGAGATAATCAGAGTTTACGGCTAAAAATCAAATTTCGAAAAGGAAAGGTTTTTCACCCATTAATCCTCTTAATATTTTTACTCTATGCTACAGGGTAGTAATAAAATAAATAGTTGACTGTTTAATATTCTAGGAAAATTTTCAATAAACGAATTATGTTGGTTTATAGCCAAATAATGTAAATTGTTAAAAAAAAAAAATTGCTAGCATATGTTACCAGAAAACCACAATTACAGTTTATTAAATTTTCAGTAACAATGGCAAATAAAAAAATGTGGAGTAAAACGAGCATCTACAAAGCAGCTGCTATATGAAAATGGGAAAATTGTTTGTGAAAAAGTAAAAATAAAATTTAAAATAATATTTTAAATAATAAAAACTTTACAAAAAACTTTAATTTTTACAAAAATTTTAAGAGAACTATTTATTATTAAAACATGGATGAAAGTTATAGTCTTTCAAGACCAAGCTTATGATACCAGTGTTTTCCGGAAAATGGGTCCCAAGTCCAAAACATGGACCGATTGGATCTATTTTTCGTTAGATATTTTATTAGTGTAGAAAACACTCTCAAACCTATTTTAAGTGGAATTGGAAATCAGGCGAAATTTTTATAAGGTGACTATGTCCAAAAATGAGCCAATTATGTTCAGATTTGATAAGGTTAGCAAAGTACATGGTAAACATCTACAAACAATTTTTTTTTTTCAAATATTTTCTATTTTTATGAATATTGAGAGATTTATATGAGTTTTGGTAGGAATTTTGACTTGAACCAAAAAAGGGGCAGCTTAAAATTTCAGCCAAATCGGTTGATGAGTGCGACCTGTGCAGTGCGCAGAAATTTATATGGACATACGGACGGACAAACATCGCAAAATCGACTCAAAAAGAGATTCTGAGTTGATCGGTAAACTTGAGGGTGGGTATTTGGGCGTTCCGTCAAATTAAAATTTTCAACTTTCATGTCGTAATACCTGCCAAGCGATTGGCACGTTAGATCTCATTATGGGAAAATTTATGAAAAAATTTTGCAAGGACATCTTAAGTCGGCAACCAGTTAGTCGGCAAAGTTAGAAAAAATTACATATTTCGACCAAAATTCATGTCCGAATTTTTAACATGATAATGTTTTTAGGCTGGTGTCAAATTTTAAAAAAGTTGCGGACGCCACCTAAGTTTGACTATATAAGCTAACAATTAACGAAAAAGAAAACAAGAACTACTATTTTCATTTTCCTAAAACCAAAAATTTTAATAACTTTTGTTTGTAACTTAATTCACCTCGTGGTGAATAAAACCGTTTCTCACCAGCTGGTGAATAAAAAGTAACATAATTATTTTTCTACAAAAAAAATGTTTTTTCATCAAATTTTTTTTTTTCATCAATTTTTTTTTTCCATTAAATTTTTTTTTTTTTCATAATTTTTTTTTTTTCATATTTATTTTTTTTCATAAAATTTTTTTTTCATCAAACTTTTTTTTTCATAATTTTTTTTTTATCATATTTTTTTTTTTATCATATTTTTTTTTTATTCAACATTTTTTTTTTCATCAAATTTTTTTTTCATCAATTTTTTTTTTCATCAAATTTTTTTTTTTCATTAAATTTTTTATTATCAATTTTTTTCTCACCAAAAAAATTTTTTTTTTTCATCAATTTTTTTTACATCAAAAAATTTTTCTTTTCATCAAAAACTTTTTTCATCAAACTTTTTGGGTTTTTCGTGAAAAAAAAATATTTTTTTTTACCAAAACTACTTTTTCACCAAGTCTAAGCTTTTTGTATAAAAATTTTCCATTTGTTTATCAAATGTACATAAAACAAGTGAGAGTGTTATATGCTTTGGTGCCGAATCTGTTATACTCTCCAAAATGTAAAAACACTTTTTTGCATTTATTTTTGCACTCACTTCGGAAATGTACAGCTCTTTTGGGTTTTTAATGCGGTCCTCGACTGATATTTCGTTTTGCATGGAATAGCAAAGTAACATAAAATTATTTTTTCGAAAAAAACTTTGCTTTGGCAAGTACACCCAAATCTTCCGCAAAACATTATCATGATTTAATGTTTTGGGCAAGAGTACAAAATTCGCAAGCATTTTTGATCAATTCCAGCTCAAAAATTTGGAAATTTGGTGCACCTAATTGGAAAAATATATAACAAATTCCAAAACCGCGATTTTGATCCACAGATGCTGATTTTTAAACATAAAAATTATTATTTTATCCAAATTGGTCTCAAAAGTTGGAAAATGTTAAGTGTGTTATCTAAAAATATTAAAAAAATATAAAACACGATTTTGATGCGAAAATGCTGATCTGCTATTGTTGCCCACAGATGCTTATCAGCATTTTCGGACCAAAATCGTGTTTTTTTATTTTTTGAATATTTTTAGATAGCACACCTAACATTTTCGAACTAATCGATTTGGATAAAAAATCTGCTGCTAAAATCAGGAGATTTCTCATATGGCTCATAATGGGTGTATTTTCAGCAGATTTTTTTTTTGCTGATTGGGCAGAGAATTTATTTTGAGTGAAGTCTTTTTATTTTCCGCCTTTTTTGAAAGCATCGTGGACAACATGTAGTTTATGTAACATCTCCTAGGAAAATTTTTTGGAACAAATTCCTGGTTAAATCGATTCTTGAATATATTCTACGGTAATCACAACAACATTTTCTATGTAAAATTATTTTTCAAAAAAACCACTTGCTCTATAAAACGATTGCTTTTAGGACAATTTCAAGCAAAAATCATTGATTCTGGAATGTTAAGTATAATCGGTTGCAGGGTAAAATGATGCATTCTGGAACAGATTATTTGCAACATAAAATTTTGCTGGGCTGTAGCGCTTGCTGGTAGAATTCACGTTATCCCAGGTTTTTGGATCGGTAACAATGAAATTTGTTGTAAATCCGAAGCGCGCGAAAAGTTTAGCTGTCACAGGTATGACGTCATGTTTCAAATCATTCTTCATGAGTTATTAATGCCTTTGTTACGATTCCAAGGTAATTCTTTTACACATTCGAAGCCAACAACATGTACTGGACGAGAACCATTTTGGTTACCACTGCCACCACTTTCCTCAAACTTTATCTTTCATGATATCATCGACGATTCGTCCATCTCATTGTCAGATAACTCCTCTTCATATTACTTTTTATAGCCACCACTCTAGTCAAAGAGGGTATATATGGGGCATTCCATGTCAAATCGAACACTTTGAAAAGTTTTTTTTTAGATTTTATTAATTTGTTTACAGTTTTGAGTACCCTGTGAAAACTCCTTCGTGGTAAATTTTCAGATTTTTTTGATAACCCGTTCAAAAGATATCGAATTTTTAAAAATTGGTAGTTTGTTCCTTTACTTAAACTTCTTTTACTCATTACTTCTTCAATAATGGTCCAAATTTAATTTTTTTTTTTCAAAATTTTTCTTTTTTTACGTACTTTAAAAAAAAAAATCGCAAAAAATTCTTAAAAGCGCTCTAGTATGCGATTTTTAAGTTTTAAAATTTAAATCTCATTTTTGAAAATGTTTGTACTCTTCGATTTTTTTTTTTAATTTTTGTGTATAGAAGTTTCTATCGATTCTACAAATTTTTTGCCCAGGAGGATCGAGGGATAACGATTATTACTATTTTTTTAAATTTTTTGAAAAAAATTTATTGTAATTTTCCAATCTTAAAATCATTTCTACTGTTCCAATGGTGCGTCATAGAGGGGTCATATATATGACCTACACCCATTAATTTTTATGTTTTAACATTTCTTTGGAACAAACTAATACCCTATCTCCAATTACTAAGGGGGCTCCCACACAAAACGACATTTTTTAAAATTGGTTCCAACCGCTCTAACTGCCCTACTAGTGCCCTTAGAGCAACAAAATGTATGACCGACCCACAATATTTTTTTAGTCCAAACATTTTCTGAACACACCTACCCTCTATCTTTAACTGTTAAGGCGGTCCCCATATAATTTTTTTATTTTTTGTAAATTTGTTTTATTTAATCAGCTTCTACCGGTCCAATGGTGGGTCCGAGAGGGGTCATTAGTGAGACCGACCCCCATTTATTTTTACCATAGACAATTTTTTTAAAACATACCTACGCCCTATCTCCACTCCTTAAGTAGGCTCCCATACAAGGAACAGTTGGAGCAATTTTTTTTAAAAATGTAATTTTAAATGGAAGCATACTTAGGGAGTGCAGATAGGGCGTAGGTTTGTTTTAAAAAAAAATTGTAGGGTAAAAATAAATGGGGGTCGGTCTCACTAATGACCCCTCTCGGACTCACCATTGGACCGGTAGAAGCTGATTAAATAAAACAAATTTACAAAAAAATTAAAAAAATTGTATGGGGACCGCCTTAACAATTAGAGATAGAGGGTAGGTTTGTTCAGAGAAAATGTTTGAACTAAAAAAATATTATGGGTCGGTCATACATTTTGTTGCTCTAAGGGCACTATTAGGGCAGTTAGAGCGGTTGGAGCAAATTTTAAAAAATGTCGTTTTGTGTGGGAGCCCCCTTAGAAATTGGAGATAGGGCATTAGTTTGTTCCAAAGAAATGTTAAGACGTAAAAATTAATGTGGGTCGGTCTTATAAATAACCCCTCTATGCCGCACCATTGGAGCAGTAGAAATGATTTTAAGATTGGAAAATTACAATAAAATTTTTCCCACGATCCTCCTGGGCAAAAAATTTGTAGAATCAATAGAAGTTTTACACAAAAAAATTAAAAAAAAAAATCGAAGAGTACAAACATTTTCAAAAATGAGATTTAAATTTTAAAACTTAAAAATCACATACTAGAGCGCTTTTAAGAATTTATTGCGATTTTTTTTTTAAAAGCACGTAAAAAAACAAAAATTAAAAAAAAAAAAATTGAAATTTGGACCATTATTGAAGAAGTTATGAGTAAAAGAAATTTGGGTAAAGGAACAAACTACCAATTTTTAAAAATTCGATATTTTTTGAACGGTGAAATATATTGGTGAAATTACCAATTTTATTGGTAAAAATATTGATATAAAACCGGAAAAATAAAACAATAATGGTAAACTTACAAGAAAAAATAGCAAATATGTTTTAAAAAAATGGTAAATTTACAAACCAAAATGGTAAATTTACAAAAAAAAAATTTGTTTTGCTAAACAACATGAGTCCTCGTAATAAAATCAAATCCTCGTAATAAATTTTTCAAAATTTTGTCAACTTTTTTTTAAAAATATTTTTCAAAAAAAAAAATAAAATTTGTCCGGGACTTGGAAAATTAAAAAAAAAATAGAAAATTTAAAAAAAAAAATTGCTTTTTTTTGTTGTTAAACAACATAAATCCTCGTATAACATAGTTTTTGTAAAATAATTTTTTTTTTGTAAATCAACTAGAATCCTCGTAATAAAAATTAATTTGTAAAATTACCAATAAAACTGTAGTTCTCGTTTGAGCAAAGTACAAGAATTTTTGTTAAAAAACAAGGAAAATTGTTAAATATTGGTAGAACGGGATTACAAGGCATTTTACCAGGCGTTTTACAAGTCTTTTTTTTTGAGTGTAAGTGTTTGAATATCTCTGAATCTGAGAGTCGGAGACAGTTTTTAAAAAAATGTCTCAGAGTATAAAACTTTTTCTATAGAAAAAATAACTCAGAGTCTGAAATAGTTTCTATAAAAAACATGTATTATAAACTAAGACTTTTTCTAAACAATAAATGTATGAATTTATTATAAATAATTATTATAAATTTACCCAATTTATAGTAGGAAACTGGACTCATTTTTTTAGGGTGTACATCATCAAGAGCGCTCTTTGGATGCGCTACGGTATGCTTTTGAGTGAAGCTATGCTGTCAAAACCTGGATTTAGTTTTTCTGGGTTTCCTATCAAGTGAATTTGATTTTATTAAATCTGCCTGTATATTTACCCAATTAGGAACTTTGTCCTTAATCAGGTTAATAACTTTATTACCCACAAAACCTCAAAGAAATATTTCCTGTCCTTTGCCATTTATTATTCTGTTTTTATAATAATATATATTTTTTTAGTTGTTGTTTTTGTTTGCAACATTGTATTTACCACATTAATTTAACCTCATAAAGATATGGAAAGAGAGAGTTTTGTTTTACACAAATCGCATAACATAAATTCTTAACACCGCAAAATTAACCGCTAGAGGACAGTTTATAATGTGTACTAGAATAAAAGGACACTGCTAAATATAAAACTGTACACAACTACATACATAACATTAAGTACCATTATCAAATACAGCAACAACAATAATGGTTGCGTGTTTGTGTGAGATAGTAAAACAGAAGACCCTGGATAATTGAAACACTCACCTACATTGAATAAATTGCAATAATTACTTCTTTCTCAAATTTTCTTTTCTAAATTACTTTAATCTCTTGTTTTTAAGTTGAGGTCTGATTTTCTTATGCCATCAAACTTGTTCTTATCTAAAGTCGACTGTTGCAATAAAATTGCAGCAAAGCAAAGGTAACAAAATAGCAATGAAACAACAACAATTAAATGTTGTTAAATAGTTAAAATTACAACGATTAACATTGTACTATTAAAGAATTAGCATAGCCGAATTTAATACTGCACTCAAAATAATACATTAGTAGATTTACTATTTTTTTTTTTGCTAATGCTGGTTAGCTAACTTTTAGCAAATTTTTAGTTGAGATTAGCATGTTAGCAAAAATATCTTGTATACTTCATTTAGCGCATTTGCAATTTTAAACCAAATTTGAACTAATTTTTTTGCTAAATTTAAGGGTTTGTGTTTGAAGAAGAAAACATTGTATTTCTAAAGATTATTTTTAATGTGGATTTATTCCAGACCATGGTTTCTGTAGCCACCTCTACGTCATCAGCGGAGAAAATTACATTAGATAAATTGTTTGATTATTTGTAAGACTGTTTTTTCTATATGTTTTTTCATCAACAGCAGAAGTTGGTTTGTTCGTATTTCATTACAGATGTTAAGTGTGTGACGTCAACAGAAGATTTTTATTTTACACCAACAATTACGATCCTTAGAAACAACAACATTCCTTAATCTCTCTTTGTCTCGTTTTTGCACATAACAATTTTAGCGCTGAATTATTTGTTCATACACGTTAAAGATGAGTGCATATATTTGAGACTACTTGCCCGTAGGGCGACATATATTTGCATATATTTTTGTCAATTCTGTATTTTTTTAAAATTGAGTTGACCAAATTTTTACAAGCTTTTTTGTTAATATTAGCAAAAATTAAATGATATATTTTTTTTTTTTATTTTCAGAAAACTTAAAATGGCGCTATCTCGGAAACTAAGCCAGATAGAGCAGAATGGAGGCCATTTTTGGTTCTCGGGCTTTCCACAGTATCGCCGGTCCTCTTCACATGTGTGGTCCATAACGGGTCCTAACTTTGGATCCAAAAAAGTTAGCATTCCCGAAAATTTTAAAATGCTCTTATCTCGGTAAATATGGCCGAGACAACAAAAAGTCCAAAAACATTTTTATAGTTCTCAACACGTAGAACCGTACAATGCTCTCCGAGTAATATTTTTGAAGTTATCGAGTTTTATAGTTCTCAAAACCCCGGTGGTCCCCTAAAATCACGTATCTCAAAAACTAAGCAAGGTAGAGCGAAACGGACACAAATTTTGGATCAAAAACTATGACGATTTTTAAGGAACCCAACTAGGTCTAGGCCCATCGGGGTCTGGACCTATCGGGTCCGAACCCAATGGGGTCCTCAAATGTGTATGTACTAAGTTGAAATAAAAAAAAATTTCAGTTAACTAATTTTTGGCAAAACATTTTTGCTAATTTTACCTAAAAAAATGCCTGCGAATTTTGTACTCTTGCCCAAAACATTAAATCATGATAACACAGTGTTACAAAAATGAATGAAACAGAATAACCTGGGATGCGATACTTTTATTCTAGTAGGTGCTGTTGAGTAAAACAAGATTCTGTCCTTGAAATTTGCGAAACACCTCCAAAATCTTGAGTTACGGGTAAATAACCGGTTTTTCGAACTTTTTACACTTATAAGCCAGTAACTTTGCTGAATATTAACCGATTTTGAATTTCTCGACGGTTTTAGAAAGAATAAACTAATATCTTTCGAAGTTGTGAACATGAAATTTAAGTAATATTAAAACAACTGTGGGTATTTTTCCAGCAAACTCAATTTTTCAAAAAAAAATCATTATTTTCTAAGTTTGAAGATGTTTTATCATATTTTTTATTTAGGAACCGTATCATTTATGCATTTATTAGTAAAGTATATTTATTTAAGAGTAAATTACAACCTTGGTTTTTAAAATCGGCTAAAAATAGACTGAGTTATTAAACTTTAAAAAAAAACAAAATTTTGTAATAAATGCCTGCACAATGTTTTTCTACCATCCAACCATAATAGTATGCGGGGTATACTCACTTTGTCATTCTGTGTGAAACACATCGAAATATCGATCTAGGGTCCCATAAAGTATATATTTTTGATCAGTGATCGATTCTACGACATTCTAGCTTTGTCCGTCTGTCTGACCGTCCGTTTGTCCATCTGTGGAAGACACGAAACTGTCTAAAATAAAAGAGCTAGACTCCTGAAGTTTTGACACGAATATGTGTTATGTTTATAGGACAGTAAAGTTTGTAAATGGGCTAAACCGGACCAGGGGAAAAAGTTTCCCCATGGAGAACTAATGCAACCCCAGAAATACACTATTTTATTTTAAAGTTTTTTTGTCTCTTTGTTCAACAAATAAGGGGATTAAACAATGCCATTTTTTTGGTCCGCTTTCCTTTTAGGTTAAACGAAAAATAAAAAAAAAATATAAAATTTTATTATTTGAGTGTAAATATTATAATATATAAATTTGTAAACATTAATCGCTAGGGCAAGGTGTTCCCAGACAGCATCACCCACAACCCCCCCCCCCCCCACAAACCCGCGAAACGTCCTTGTAGTTTTTTATTTTCATTTATCGCAAGGGAAAGGTGTCCCAGACAGGCCATACATCCGTGCCGCTGAGTTCCCCTTCTCAACAACAGTTTAGAACAAGAGCTTTCGCAAAACTTTTTTGCTTTAGAGTTCCATTGTCATTTATACAAGATTTACATTCCACGAAATTATCATGTATTCTACAAGCGGACGTCCGCACATGACGGACATCTCTTCAATGTCTTAGAATCGATCAATGATCAAAAAAATATATACTTTATGGGACTCTAGACCGATATTTCGCCATCTCTATAATGTCTTAGAATCGACCACTGATCAAAAAATTATATTCGATGTGAGACTCTAGACCGATATTTTGATGCGTTTCGCACCGAATGACAAAGTGAATATACCCCGTACTACGGTTAGAGGGTATAAAAACATTGTGCAGGCATTTATTCCAAAATTTTGTTTTTATTAAAAGTTTAATAACTCGGTCAATTTTTTACCGATTTTAAAAACCAAAGTTGAGTTTTTCTCACAAATAAATATACTTTTTTAATAAATTCATAAATAATACGGTTCCTTAACAAAAAAATGTGTAAAAACATCTCCAAAGTTGAAAAATAGAGAAATTTTTTTAAAAAATTGAGTTTGCTGGAGAAATACGCATAGTTGTCTCAATATTACTTAAATATTATATTCAGATCTTCAGAAGGTCTCACTTTCTTCTTTCTAAAACCGTCGATAAATTTAAAATCGGTTGGTTTTCAACAAAGTTACTGGCTTATAAGTGTAAAAAGTTCCAAACTTAAGATTTTGGAGGTGTTTCGCAAATTTCAAGTACAGGGTCTCATTGTACTCGGCAACACCTACTAGAAAAAAAGTATCGCATCCCAGGTTTTTTTTCGCTGTCACACAGTGTAATGTTTTGCGGAAGATTTGGGTGTACTTGCCAAAGCAAAGTTTTTTTAGAAAAAATAATGTTATACTACATTGCTATTCCATGCAAAACGAATTGAAATATCATATATCGAGGACCCCATTAAAAACCAAAAGAGCTGTACATTTCGTAAGTGAGTGCAAAAATAAGTTCAAACAAGTAGAAAAATTAAATTCGACTTGGTCGAATCTATGAATACCCTCCACAATGCTATCTGATAGTAATTTTCTAAAAAAAATTTAAAAAAATTGCATTCAAAATTTTTTATTAGAAATATATTAATTTGAGTAAAACTTTTTTTTAATCCATCAAATTTTTTTGTGTGTAACATTTTTTTGACTGTCAACATTTTTTGAGTGTGACATTTCATTAAAAAAAAAAATATGTGTACATTTTTTTTTAAGTGTAACATTTTTTTTGAGTGTAACATTTTTTTTGAGTGTAAAAATTTTTTGCAGTGTACAATTTCTTTGAGTAACAAGATTACTTTGTAAAATATTTTTGTTGTTTTATACCTACATACATATATGTAATGCAAAAAAAAACTATTTCACATTTTCCCTGTTTTTATTTTACCAACCTATTCCTTAAAAACCAAAAACAACCTAACAGTCAGTCATATACTACGTCCCACTTTTTTTGATTTTTTTCCAAAAATACTTACTATACACCGTTACATACAGTTACACAAACAATAACAACACAATAACAAATATTTACTTGTCTAAACTGCACGCCACGGCAAGAAAACTAACAACAACAAGTTTTAAAAAACTGGTATTTCACCATGCTTTTAAA
Organism: Pegoplata infirma; assembly: GCA_963921195.1. NCBI lineage: Eukaryota > Metazoa > Arthropoda > Insecta > Diptera > Anthomyiidae > Pegoplata > Pegoplata infirma. The sequence goes on from OY992537.1 coordinate 41,456,746, forward strand.
ACTTGTTTGACGAGTTTTCAACAGTTTAAGGTGAAACAAATCTGAAATTCAGTGCTTTGCTAATAACTTTTGAACCACTGAACCGATTTTGCTGAAATTCAAAACCAAACAGCCTTGGGGAACGACAAATATATATGCTAAGCTTCAGCCTCCTCATTTGTCTTTCGAAAGTTATAGTGGTTTTAATCTTGTGAATTCGAAAAATACCCTTGCCGAAATTTACTCTTTTGCTCATAACTTTTGAACCACTTGACCGATTTCGCTGGATTGCAATACCAACCTGACCCGGTAAATGGAGAACATATATGTCAAACTTCAGGAGCCTCCGTAAAGTCTTTCAAAAGTTAGCGTGTTTTCAACGGACAGACAGACAGACGGACGGACGGACGGACGGACGGACATCGCTAGATCGACTTAAAATCGATCAAGGATCATGAATATATATACTTTATGGGGTCCTAGACCAATATTTCGATGTGTTACAAACGGAATGACAAACTTATATATACCCTCTATCACTAGAGTGGAGGGTATAAAAAGTGTTTTTACATTTTGGAGAGCATAAAAGATTCGACACCAAAAAATAATACACTCTCACTTGATTTATGTACATTTGATAAACAAATAAAAAATTTTCATGCGAAAAGCTTAGACTTGGTAAAAAAGTAGTTTTGTTAAAAAAAAACAAATTTATGTTAAAAAAAATTTAATGAACCCAAAATTTTTGGTGAAAAAAAATGTTGACGAATTTTTTTGATGAAATTTATGAAAAATAATTTTTTGGTGAGAAAAAAATTGATAATAAAAAATTTGATAAAAAACTTTGATGAAAAAAAATATGATAAAAAAAAAATTATAAAAAAAAAATTTGATTTTTTTTTTTTTTTTTATTGAAATGATCTTAATACTATATTTTAGTTAACATTTCATAAAATTACACCTAGTTTACACTAACAAGTAACTTTTTTCTTTTATATTAGTTTTATAAAATATTAGACACTAAGTCTTGAGGTTTTTTTCTTTTTAAACGTCTTGAATATATATCATCATTGATAAGAATGGAAGCTTCTTCGTTGCTGTGGAGTTGAAGTCTATTTGCATATTTAGATGCAAATAGTTGAATTAACTCGGATACTTTGTTTAACCCGAGATCTCTATGTAAATCGTCGTTTCTAATATACCAGGGCGCATTGACCAAATTTCTAGCAATTTTGTTTTGAAAACGTTGTATAATTTCTATATGAGTTTTGGAAGCACATCCCCATAATTGAATCCCGTAGGTCCAGACAGGTTTAAGTACTTGATTATAAATCAGCAATTTGTTATCAATTGAGAGTACAGAATTCCTCCCAATTAGCCAATTTAGTTTTTTTTGTTTTATGTTCAGTTCAGTATGTTTAATTCTGATGTGGTCCTTCCATGTAAGTTTTGAATCCAGCGTCATTCCCAAATATTTTGCACTGTTAGCATAAGGTACAGCTAAACTTGAAATTGTAATTGGTTTATGTGTTATTACTTTGTTAGTAAAGTCAACATGTGTCGACTTACTTTTGTTAAGTGTAAAAAAAAATTTGATGAAAAAAAATTTAATTCAAAAAAAAGGTTGAAAAAAAAGTTTGATGAAAAAAAAATTTATAAAAAAAAAGTTTGATGAAAAAAAAAATGTTAAAAAAAAATTTGATGGAAAAAAAAAATTGATGAAAAAAAAATTTTTGTTGAAAAATAATTTTGTTACTTTTTATTCACCAGCTGGCGAAAAACAGTTTTATTCACCACGGGTGAATTATTATTCAAGTTACAAACCCAAGCAATTAAAATTTTTGGTTTTTAGAAAATGAAAATAGTAATTCTTGTTTTCTTTTTCGTTAATTGTTAGCTTATATAGTCAAACTGAGGTGGCGTCCTGCAACTTTTTTAAAATTAGACCACCAGCCTAAAAACATTATCATGTTATAAAAATCAAAAAATTCAAAATCAGCAAATTTTCTTGTAGGTTTTAAATATTTTTTTTTTGCTTTTTTTGAGTGTGACACTTGTTTTTTTAACTTCCTGCCCCATACAAAAAGCCGCTTAAAAAGTCCAATTTAGCACTCTTACTTTTTTTTTAAGTTTATCCCCACAACAGTTTAAGTACAGAACTTTAAAATTCTAATGAATTTATTATATCAATTCACTTACAGTTCTTTAAATATTCTACAATCATGCCCAGTTAAGCAATTTATTTCCAGCATTCTTATACATTTTTCAAATGATTTGTAAACACACAACTTGCTAAATTATTACCCTTTAAAAATACAAAAAAAATCTTTCCGTTCCATAAAGACATAACGAAATTGGCACTATAAATTTTAAGGAATTAGCTTTGTTGCAGCGGCAACCAAACAGTACAATGAAAATGTAACATTAAACAATTAAGAGTTGCAGGTACTGTAGAGACGAATTTTAGATGAGCTACATATATAAAAACAAATTTTTATTGATCACATAAAATATTTTTCATAAAATTAAATAATTTTACGAAACTGTTAAGTTTTCAAAACAAATATAATTTTGGGTTAGTTAATTGTTACATTTTAATGGAATAATTTAAGATGCCCCCTTAAAACTTTGTGCAGGATATACCAACTGCAACAACTGTTGCCAAGTTCTTTATTTCTTAATTTTTTTCCTTTCTCCATTTTTTGTTTTTTGCCTTGTTTTATTTTGGCATTTATTTGAGAGTTTTGTTTGCCAAGCACTTAACACAACAAAAATCATGATGCAATCTTTAATTGTGCGCATAATTAATAAGTAAACAGGAAGGAGTATTTAAAATAGAGTGTGATTAAAAAGAAAATTTAGGGGATTCTGAAAAACAAATGTTGGAAAGAGTTGTTCATGACGTGAGTGAAGAAGACGTCAACATATTAAAGTTCAATTAAAGTTTCGGGATTCAATAATTTTTGTAAAAAAATAATTTTTAGTCCCCTCTATTACAAATTTGTTTTATGTTTCTTAAGAAAATGCATATAAAAGAGTCTTTCAAGGCAACGAAATCTTAACATCCTTTTAAAGAATTTTTAAATAATTTAAATCGGCGTCACACCATTTTCAGATGTTATTGATAAATTATTAATTGTAATGCTACAAACAAAACAACAGTATCGTTTTTGCAAGGCCGCCATTTAAAAAAAATATTTAAAAAAAGATTGCAAAAATATCTGTTAAATTAACATAATAATGTGCTGAAAATCTGCACAAAAACTTTGTGAAACTTAGCGAACAGAATCAGTAAAAGTTCTGCAAAATTTCTGTTGTTTTCAGAAACTGAATCTGCTTAAATATTCATTTCGGAAATTGTCATGGGATCCATTTAGCAAAAATTTAAAACAGAAATATAATTTTTTTTAAATTATTCTATGGGAATATCATAGTTTAAATCAGTAAAGAAAATCATAACCTCGAGCTAGAATAAACCTACACAAAATATAATATTTTTTTTTTTATCAAAAATTTTTTTCTTCAATTTTATTTTTTGGTTCAAAAAATTTTTTTTTTATCAAAAATTTTTTTCTTCATCAAAATATTTTTTTTTACCAAAAATTTTAATTTCATAAAATTTTTCTTATCATTATTTTGTTTCGCATCCAATATAGTTAAGTTCGTGTTTAAAACTGAGGCTCTAAAACAGTGGTCGGCATCAATTGCACATGGATCCCGAACACATTCGGCTATTTACATGTATTCAACACGAATGTCAACAAAATTCACAACTAAGAGCATAAGAATACAACAACAAGCTGGTTGATGTCGCTTTGTTTGAGAAATAACCCAACACATTCATGTTTATTTTCATATACCAATGCATTCACATTCTCTCTTTCTGCCGACCACTGCTCTAAAATTAGTTTTGGAAACTATAGCCAAGCAAAGTTGGTCATAAACGTGCTTTTTCGACTCTTTAACAGCGGTTTGCTTGCGAACGCGAACTGATGGAAACAATTGGATAACAGATTCGGAATCAGCACACTAAAATCCATATAAATCAGTTGTCAAAGGTCAGTCAAATTGAAAAAGTTCAACTTTTGTCAACCTGTCGATATTTCAATTCGTTTTGCATGGAATGCCAAATTAATATAATATTATTTTTTCTAAAAAAAAACTTTGCTTCGGCAAGTACACCCAAATCTTCAGCAAAATATTATCGTGATTTAATGTTTTGGACAAGAGAACAAAATTCGCAGGCATTTTTATAAAAATGACTACACAAAGATTTTTATTACAAAATAAAATATTTCTAATCAAAATTGTTAAATTTTTTCAGGTTTGCCAGTTTACTATCACTTAAAAAGGGCATTGTCAGTACCGGCTTAACCATTAGGGCACACTGGGCACTTGCCCAGGGCCCCGACCCTACGGGGGGCCCGAAAGACCAAAAACGTATGTTAATTTTCCATGATAATTTTTCCCTTTATACTGCTGTTTTTAAGAGAATAAACGAGTTGTTTTTAAAACTTAATTTAAAATTTTCGTATAAATTTCAGATTCAGAAAAAGTTTAAATCTGAGAATTTTTCTATGGCAGAAGTCTTAAATTCATTTTCCTGCATAAATTCTAAGACATTTTTCCTTTATGAAAAATCTCAGATTCTGAGACCATTAATCTATAAATAGAGTCTTTGAGTCTGAGATCTTTTTCCTTAAGAAAAAGTCTCTGAGCTTTAAACCTTTTTACTATAGAAAAAATCTTACGTTATAAGAAAAAGTCTCAGATTCTGATACCTTTTTCATATAGAAAGTGCCTTTGATTGTGATACCTTTTTCCTATAAAAAGAGTATAAGATTATGAGATCGTTTTCTTATAGAAAAAGTCTCAGAAATCTCAGATTTTTCCTATAAAAAAGTCTCAGATTCTAAAACCTTCTTACTCTAGAAAAAGTCATAGATTCTGAGACATTTGTTTTGGAATGAAATGTCAGATTCCGTGACATTTTTCTTATAAAAAAAGGTTTCCTATAGTATCCGATCCTGAAAACTTTTCCCAATAGAAAAAGTCTCAGATTTTGATTTATTTTTCGATAGAAAAAGTATCTGCTTCTGGGAACCTTTTCTTGTAGAAAAGAAAAAATACATCGAGCTAGAATAACACTACTCACAATCTATCTATATATATAAAAAATGGATGTATGTATGTGGGTATGTATGTATGTTCCGTATGGACTCGAAAACGGCTGCACCGATCTTGATGAAATTTTCCGGGGATATTCAGAATAGCCTAGGGAGTAACACTGTGCAGTCAGATATTTGGTTTTCTGCCTGTGGGCGGAGGGGCGTGGCAAAATCGAATTTTCACAATGCACCACTAATGACATCTATATACAAAAAACGGATGGACCGATTTTAATGAAATTTAAACCAAAGATAGTACTAACCGAGTACTAACAGTATGCCATTTTAGAGCGTGATCGGATAAACATGCGTAAAATGCCATGCTTTTTTGCCTATGGGGGGGAGGGGTTGGCAAAGTCGTATTTTTACATTGCACCACTAATGACATCTATATATAAAAAACGGATAAAGCGATTTTGATGAAATTTAAACCAACGATAGAGCTAAACAGAACTAACTATGTGCCAAGTTAGAGCGTGACCGGAAAAATGGGCGTAAAATGGCGTTCCCCTTTCTATTGAATTGAATGTTATTTCTGCATGCTCCGCAATAACGCAAAAACTGTTGATTCGATTTTAATTAAATTTTCAGCACTGATAGTGTTAACCGAGTGCGGAAATATAGGCCATGTTATACTACGATTGGAAAAAGGGTCTTATGCCATGCCCATTTGTACTACACTGGACGTTGTCTGCCTGTTCCGCAATCACGCAAAAACAGCTGAACCGATTCTCTTGACATTTTCACTACATACAGTGCTAATGTAGGCCATATAAGATCGTTATTGGAAAAAGGGATCAAAATTGCAACGCTCTTTGTACTATACTGACCACGATTGAACAAAGAGGCGTAAATTGCCACGCCCCTTTGTTTTATACTGAACGTTATATCTGCCTGTTTGAAATCACGCAAATACGGATAAGCCGAATCTGTAACTACTGATAGAACTAACCGAGCGGGAACTGTATATATAGAGCGCGATTCGGCAAAAGGGTATAAAATGTCACTCCCGTTTTTCATAAATAAAACGTTATTTCCTCCGCTTTCGCAATCACACAAAAACGACAACACTGATGTCAATGAAATTTGCAGCATGTCTGTCTGTTTCGTTATGTCTGTCTGTTTCGAAATCACGCAAAAACGGCTGAACCAATTTTGTTGAGATTTCTCTTTAGATAGTGCTAACCGCGGGTGGAACCAAAGGTTACTAACTGGTCCCGGACCCGTGCTTTAATTTTGTCCCACACTATATTTAAATTAAGATGCAATATAAAACAGTTTTTTTCTTAGGGCCAGCAGCGCGGACCGGGTATAGGTAGTATATATATATTTTTTAATTTTTTGTAGGTCCTTATTCTTAAAACAAAAACAGAACAATCTTTTTTTATTGTGTTGCAACTTTTAACTTTCCAGGGGGCCCCCAAATTCTTGTGTGCCCAGTGCCCCCGCCACACCTTAAGACAGCCAAGTCGAATTTAACTTTTATACTTGTTTTATTTTTTAACATGATAATGTTTTTAGGCTGGTGTCTAATTTTAAAAAAGTTGCAGGACGCCACCACAGTTTGACTATATAAGCTAACTATTAACGAAAAAGAAAACAAGAATTACTATTTTCATTTTCTTAAAACCGAAAATTTTAATAACTTGGGTTTGTAACTTGGATAATAATTCACCTCGTGGTGAATAAAAGCGTTTTTCACCAGCTGGTGAATAAAAAGAAACAAAACAAATTTTTTTTTTTTCCATTAAATATTTTTTTTTTCATCAATTTTTTTTCCATCAAATTTTTTTTTCCATCAAATTTTTTTTTTATCAATTATTTTTGTTTTTTTATCAATATTTTTTTTTTTTATTAAAATTTTTTTTTCATCAAACTTTTTGTTCACATTTTTTTTTTATCAATTTTTTTTATACCCTCCACTTAGTAATAGAGGGTATATATAAGTTTGTCATTCCGTTTGTAACTCATCGAAATATCGGTCTGGGACCCCATAAAGTATATATATTCATGATGCCCGATCGATTTTAAGACACGCTAGCGATGTCCGTCTGTCTGTCTGTGGAAAATGCTGTCACGGACAAAATATTGTACAGAGATGACTGAAACTTAACACATTTAAAGGAAGTTCTCCCGAAAAGTTTGGTATTGCGTTTAAGCGATATCGGTTTAGCGGTTCAAAAGTTATGAACGAAAATGTAAGCACACCTCAAAAATTTCAGTACATTCATCATTACCTAAAAATACAAAATGCTTTAATTCGGCTTCTGGTTGACATGTGTAAACATAATTGAACACCAAATGGTATTTAAACAAGTACGAACATTTTTTTTGACAAAAAAAAAAAATCGCGGATTTTTTTTTACCAAATTTTTTTTTTCGCGGAAATTTTTTTAAAATTTTTTTTTTTTCAAAAGTAATTTCCTTTTAAATAAAGTTTTTTGCAATAATCTTTTTAAAATTGTGGAGGGTATCCCTACATTCGGCAAGGCCGAATTTAACCTTTTTACTTGTTTTTTTATCAAATTTTTTTTTTCATCAAATTTTTTATTATCAATTTTTTTATAACCAAAAAGATTTTTTTTTTCATCTGTTTTTTTTTACATCAAAAAATTTTTATTTTCATCAAAATTTTTTTTCACCAATAATTTTGGGTTCATTAAATTTTTTTTAACATAATTTTGTTTTTCGTAAAAAAAAATCATTTTTTTTTTACCAAAACTACTTTTTCACCAAGTCTAAGCTTTTCGCATAAAAATTTTTCATTTGTTTATCAAATGTACATAAAACAAGTGAGAGTGGTATATTCTTTGGTGCCGAATCTTTTATACTCTCCAAAATTTAAAAACACTTTTTAGCACTTATTTTTGCACTCACTTACGAAATGTCAGCTCTTTTGGTTTTTTAACGGGGTCCTCGACTGATATTTCAATTCGCTTTGCATGGAATAGCCAAGTAATATAACATTATTTTTTCTAAAAAAACTTTGCTTTGGCAAGTACACCCAAATCTTCCGCAAAACATTATCAAGACTTAATGTTTTGGGCAAGAGTACAAAATTCGCAGGCTTTTTTTGTATTTACGACTATTTGTCCCCTGGGCCCAAATTTTGAGGGCTTGTCGCGACCTCTGGAACCTTTTTGAAAATCCTTAAAAAATTGGTAATTTTTTTTATTGATCTTAATAAACTTACAAATAGTAAGCGTCCCGTAAAGAAATCCAAAATTTTTTTAAGGACCACCCTAGTATTTACCATTCGAATTTTAAATTGTCATTCTTTAAATTTAAAGTTGTATTTTAAAATACAATTCGTAATTTTTTTAAAAAAAACTTAATTTAAAAATCTCATAAATTAGTTGTTAATTATATTGAGTGGTGTATAAAATCATTTAATTTTTTTTTGTACATACTATTTTCAAATTAAAAATTCTTTTGTTTGGCAGTTGGTTGTTATTTTATTTTTTATTTATTTATGATGATGATTGTGATTAAATTAAAAATGTGTTGTTTATTTTACTATCACAAATGAGGTGAAAAAATAAATAAATAAATTGAAAACAACTTTAGCAAAAAATTCAAATTAAATATTTATTGGTAAATTTATTCGCTTTTTTCTGTTCGCTGGATTTTCATTATAGTTTTTAATGTTTGAGTAAATAAGTTTTTTTTATAATTTTTTATTGTTGAATTTATTTTTAGTGAACTATATTTGTTTTATCTCTTTATGCAAACACACATAACCATATATAGACATTTTACATTTGTATAAACACATATATAAACTCATATATATACCACATATGTGTTTTATATTTGTATGTATGTCTATAATAGTATTTGTTTATTTAAACTGTAAATATAAACATTAAAATGGCTACTATTTACACATACATTCTCATAATATTAAAAAACTCTCACAACAAAAAAAAAAATAAAAATCTGGTACAGAAACTATATTTAAACAAGAAAAACAGTTAAATTCAACTTGGCCGAATCTATGAATACCCCCCAAAATGCCCTTTTTAAGTGATAGTGAACTTTCAAACATGAAAAAATTTACAATTTTGATTAAAAATATTTTATTTCGAGTTAAAAACTTTTTTATTGTATTTTTTTTTGTAAAAAATTTTTTTCTAGTGTAACTTTTGTAACATGATAATGGTTTTAAGCTGGTGTCTATTTTAAAATGATTTATGACGTCACCTCAGTTTAACTATATAAGCTACCGACTAACAAAAAAGATAATGAGAATTAAAGTTTTAACATGATAATGTTTTTAGGCTGGTGTCTAATTTTAAAAAAAAGTTGAAGGACGCCACCTCAGTTTGACTATATAAGCTAACAATTTACGAAAAACAAAAAAAAGAATTACTATTTTCATTTTTTTTCAAGAATTACTATTTTCAAGTTTTTTTTTTTTTCATCAAAAAATTTTTTTTTCATCAAAATTTTTTTTTCTTAATTTTTTTTTTATCATATTTTTTTATTATCAATTTTTTTCTCACCAAAAATTTTTTTTTTTCATATTTTTTTTACATCAAATTTTTTTTTCACCCAATTTTTTTTCATCAATTTTTTTTTCATCAAATTTTTTTTATCCATTTTTTCATCTTTTTTTTCAAGGTTGGCAATCGAAACGAATAACGGTATCGATATCGGTATTGGTATCGTTTTTTATACCCTCCACTCTAGTGATAGAGGGTATATATAAGTTTGTCATTCCGTTTGTAACACCTCGAAATATTGGTCTAGGACCCCATAAAGTATATATATTCATGATCCTCGATCGATTTTAAGACGATCTAGCGATGTCCGTCAATCCGTCCGTCTGTCCGTCTGTCTGTCTGTCTGTCTGTTGAAAACACGCTAACTTTTGAAAGACTTTACGGAGGCTCCTGAAGTTTGGCATATATGTTGGGCATTTACCTGGTCAGGTTGGTATTGCAATCCAGCGAAATCGGTGCAGTGGTTCAAAAGTTATGAGCAAAAGACTGAATTTCGGCAAGGGTTTTTCGTGAATTTATGAGATAAAAAGCACTATAACTTTCGAAAATCAATTCTGAGGATGCTGAAGCTTGGCACATATATTTTTCGTTCCTCCAGCCTAGTTCGCGTTGAATTTCACCCAAATCGGTTTAGTGGTTCAAAAGTTATAAGCAAAACCGTGTATATCAGATTAGCTTCACCTTAAATTCACGTGGTGAAAACCCATTAAACCTGTTTTAAAACCATTGGTGAGTCACAAAAATATTTTAAAACGTATTTTTGTCACTCAAAAATATTTTTATACCAAAACAAAAAAAAATACACTCGAAAAAAATTTTACACTCAAAAAAAATTTTACACTCAAAAAAAAAAATTAGTAAATCTTTTTTAATGTAAAATTCGAAAAAATTTTACACTCAAAAAAACTTAGTATTTTTTTTTTTTTGAATGTAAAATTCGAAAAAATTTTACACTCAAAAAAAAAAATTAGTATTTTTTTTTTTCAAAAATTACTAAAAAAATTTTTTTTACACAAAATAAAATATTTCTAATCATGACTGTTATTTTTTTCACGTTATAAAATTTACTATCACTTAAAACGGGCATTGTGGAGGGTATTCATAGATTCGGCCAAGTCGAATTTAACTTTTCTACTTGTTTTTACATCAAATTTTTTTTTCATCAAATTTTTTTTCATCAATTTTTTTTTTTCATCAAATTTTTTTTTTATCCATTTTTTTCATTTTTTTTCATCTTTTTTTTCAAGGTTGGCAATCGAAACGAATAACGGTATCGATATCGGTATTGGTATCGTTTTTTATTTATTTCGGTATCGGTATCGGTTACGGTATTTGAGTTGAATCGGTTACGGTATTACCGATACCGAAACGTCGATACCGGTACGTACCGGTATTATCGAAAAAAATTTTAAAAATATAAAAAACACATAAAAACTTAAATTTTTTTTCAATACGTATTTACGTATTTATTTTTAGCATTTTTGCTAAAATGCGCTTTAAAATGTGAAAAAAAAATTTAAATTGCGTTTTCTTAGGGGGTCGGCGGGGACGTTGCCGGACCACACCTACAAAAGGGGGCGGACCGAGAAAACTGTAATTTTCTTATCCCCTTGATCAAAGTGCAGGACTTTGAAGTTATTCTGACATAAAAAGGTTTCATTTGTTGCAGAAAGTAAAAAAAATATATAAAAAAGTAGAAGAGTTAAATTCGACTTACAAGGAAGGTTTCCCTGGTGTCACCCGCCGATCTTCATGGAATTGGTTTTATTTTGTAAAGTATAAAAAATAAAGGGACACGTATTTTTTTTTTTTGTGGCCCAAATTCATATTTAGGGGGTGAAAATGAGGGAGAAGAAACGGTAATTTTTCAGTTTTTTTTGCGTTTATCTCATACTAGCTTACAATCCCGGTACTTCGTTACCGGTTGTATTGAATAGCGGATAATAGGAGGATCAGGATTATTCTATCGATTTTAAAAAAATTCCCCTACGTAGTCTTTGTTTTATTTACTTGTGGACGTTTAAGTCTTCCATAAAAAAATATTTCAATGAATAATATAAACAATAAAATTTTAATAACTTTGCTGGTACGTTATCATGTTCGTTTCGGGGGAAAAATATAATGACAATTTGATTTGAATTTTGGATTTTGAATGAATAAATATTTCAGTGAAAAAATAAATTGCAATAAAAAAAAAATAAAAAATGGAGTAAAAAAATGCAAACACCAAAAATATGAGTTAAAAATATCATTCCATATTGTTCCCTGCTCTATTCCATATTGTTCCCCGTTCTACTCCATTTCATTTCCAATTCCATCTCCATTTTCTAAGGTGATTGTTATTGGCACAGAAAAAGTACCAAAAGTACACTTTATTACCCCCATTAGAAACGGAATTTAAAAAAAGTACCTCTTTCAGAATGTTTTTTCTTCCCCGAAGGATCCTACAATCCATATTTAAATTATCTAGGATCATTGTTTCAGCAAATATTAAAAGTACTTTTTATCCCCGTTAAGAAACGGAATTTCAAAAAAAAACTTTTCCCAATCTCTTTTTTCACCAAAGGATTTTACATTCCAAATTTTAAGTTTCTGGGGCCACTATATATTAGGAAGTAAGTAAGTACACTTTTTTATTCCTTTTAACCCAATTATTTTCCGATAGGCGAACCTTTTCCAATTTCAAGTTTCTATGTTTATTATTTCAAGAAATAAAAAAGTTCCAAAAAGTGTACTTTTTATGGAAGGTACTTTTTATGTACGTACTTTTTATGGAAGGTACTTTTTATAAGTGGTATTTTTTATAAAAGGTACTTTTTATAAAAGGTACTTTCTATAAAAGGTACTTTTTATAAAAGGTACTTTTAATAAAAGGTACTTTTTATAAAAGGTACTTTTTATAAAAGGTACTTTTTATAAAAGGTACTTTTTATAAAAGGTACTTTTTATAAAAGGTACTTTTTATAAAAGGTACTTTTTATAAAAGGTACTTTTTATAAAAGGTACTTTTTATAAAAGGTACTTTTTATAAAAGGTACATTTATAAAAGGTACTTTTTATAAAAGGTACTTTTTATAAAAGGTACTTTTTATAAAAGCTACTTTTTATAAAAGCTACTTTTTATAAAAGCTACTTTTTATAAAAGCTACTTTTTATAAAAGCTACTTTTTATAAAAGCTACTTTTTATAAAAGCTACTTTTTATAAAAGCTACTTTTTATAAAAGGTACTTTTTATAAAAGGTACTTTTTATAAAAGGTACTTTTTATAAAAGGTACTTTTTATAAAAGGTACTTTTTATAAAAGGTACTTTTTATAAAAGGTACTTTTTATAAAAGGTACTTTTTATAAAAGGTACTTTTTATAAAAGGTACTTTTTATAAAAGGTACTTTTTATAAAAAGTACTTTTAATAAAAGGTACTTTTTATAAAAGGTACTTTTAATAAAAGGTACTTTTTATAAAAGGTACTTTTTATAAAAGGTACTTTTTATAAAAGGTATTTTTATATAAGGCACTTTTTATAAAAGGTACTTTTTATAAAAGGTAATTTTTATAAAAGGTACTTTTTATAAAAGGTACTTTTTATAAAAGGTACTTTTCATAAAAGGTACTTTTTATAAAAGGTACTTTTTATAAAAGGTACTTTTTATAAAAGGTACTTTTTATAAAAGGTACTTTTTATAAAAGGTACTTTTTATAAAAGGTACTTTTTATAAAAGGTACTTTTTATAAAAGGTACTTTTTATAAAAGGTACTTTTTATAAAAGGTACTTTTTATAAAAGGTACTTTTTATAAAAGGTACTTTTTATAAAAGGTACTTTTTATAAAAGGTTCTTTTTATAAAAGGTACTTTTTATAAAAGGTACTTTTTATAAAAGGTACTTTTTATAAAAGGTACTTTTTATAAAAGGTACTTTTTTTTAAAAGGTACTTTTTATAAAAGGTACTTTTTATAAAAGGTCCTTTTTATAAAAGGTACTTTTTATAAAAGGTACTTTTTATAAAAGGTACTTTTTATAAAAGGTACTTTTTATAAAAGGTACTTTTTATAAAAGGTACTTTTTATAAAAGGTACTTTTTATAAAAGGTACTTTTTATAAAAGGTACTTTTTATAAAAGGTACTTTTTATAAAAGGTACTTTTTATAAAAGGTACTTTTTATAAAGGTACTTTTTATAAAAGGTACTTTTTATAAAAGTACTTTTTATAAAAGGTACTTTTTATAAAAGGTACTTTTTATAAAAGGTACTTTTTATAAAAGGTACTTTTTATAAAAGGTACTTTTTATAAAAGGTACTTTTTATAAAAGGTACTTTTTATAAAAGGTACTTTTTATAAAAGGTACTTTTTATAAAAGGTACTTTTTATAAAAGGTACTTTTTATAAAAGGTACTTTTTATAAAAGGTACTTTTTATAAAAGGTACTTTTTATAAAAGGTACTTTTTATAAAAGGTACTTTTTATAAAGGTACTTTTTATAAAAGGTACTTTTTATAAAAGTACTTTTTATAAAAGGTACTTTTTATAAAAGGTACTTTTTATAAAAGGTACTTTTTATAAAAGGTACTTTTTATAAAAGGTACTTTTTATAAAAGGTACTTTTTATAAAAGGTACTTTTTATAAAAGGTACTTTTTATAAAAGGTATTTTTATAAAAGGCACTTTTTATAAAAGGTACTTTTTATAAAAGGTTCCATTATTTCAGTAAATTAAAAAGGTACCAAAAGTACACTTTTTTCCAATTTACCCCCGTAGAGTCAATATTGGCAAAAACCCAGCCTTGGTGAATATTTTTTCCGAGAGGTGAACCTACATTGCAAATTTTAAGTTTTTAGGACCATTATTTAAGAAAATATAAAAGGTACCAAAAGCACAGTTTTTTACCCTTTTTACCCTTAAGAATCAACATTAGCAAAATCCAGCCTTAGCAGATTTATATTCCGGGAGCTGAACCTACATTCAAAATTTCAAGTGTCTAGGACCATTTTTTAAGGAAATATAAAAGGTACCAAAGGTACACTTTTTTTCCCTTTTTACCCCGTTAGAATCAACATTGGCAAAAATCCAGCCTTACTGGATCTATATTCCGGGAGGTGAACATACAGTTTAAATTTCAAGTTTCTGTGACCATTATTTCAAGAGATATAAAAAGTACCAAAAGTACAGTTTTTTACCCTTTTACCCCCTTAGAATCAACATTGGCAAAAATCCGGCCGTACTGGATCTATATTCCAGGAGTTGAACATACAGTCCAAATTTCAAGTCTCTGTGACCATTATTTCAGGAGATATAAAAAGTACCAAAAGTACAGTTTTTTACCCTTTTTGTCCCCTTAGAATCAACACTGGCAAAAATCCGTCTTTACTGGATCTATATTCCGGGAGGTGAACATACAGGCCAAATTTCAAGTCTCTATGACCATTATTTCAGGAGATATAAAAAGTACCAAAAGTACAGTTTTTTACCCTTTTTACCCCCTTAGAATCAACATTGGCAAAAATCCAGCCTTAGTGGATCTATATTCCGGGAGGTGGACCTAGAGTCCAAATTTCAAGTCTCTAGCTTCAGCGGTTTGGGCTGGGCGATGATGAATGAGTATGTCAGTCAGTCAGTCAGTCAGTCAGTCACATTACTCTTTTATATATATAGATATTATACAAATAAACCTAGTCATGTTGCATACCAAATGAAAGGTCTTTGGAAAACCTATCGCCATGTGCAAAGAACGGTCCAAACATGCACAACTTTTCGTCATATTGAGTAAAATGACAAAATTGTTGGACATTTTTGTTAATAAGTCGAAAAATATTTTACTTTTTTTACACGTTATTAGCATTACAAGATAGGTATTTTAATTACCTTTAATTTAATACCAAATACGCCTATATTAGTTTTGAGCAAATAGACGTAAATCGTAAAAAACTGTAAAAGGTCAATTTCCCTCCATGCAAATCGAACCTCCTAAAAATGAGTTTGGGCCGCTAAAAAAATAAGGGTCGAATTAATTTTCGTTCTGAACAACATATCCAAATGTCATGAAGATCGGAGGGTGACACCAGGGAGACTCTCCTTGTTAGCCGAATCCATGAATATCCACGGTGCCCTTTTAAAGTGATAGTTAGTTTTCTAACTTAAAAAAAAAAAAACTTAACAATTTTGATTAGAAATATTTTATTTTGAGTAAAAAACTTTTTTTAGTCATTTTTGAAAAAAAAAAGTTACAAAAATTTATTTTTGAGTGTAAAATTTTTTTCGAGTGTAAGTTTTTTTTTGCTTAATTGTAAAAATATTTTTGAGTGACAAAAACACTTTGTTAAATATTTTTCTATGTTTTTAAAGCTGGTTTTACGGGTTTTTCAACATGTGGACTTAAGGTGAAACCAATTTGAAATTCACGGTTTTGTAATAATTTTTGAACAACGAAGTCCAATAAATATCAAAAAAATCCTTGGGCACCCACATTGCGGATTAAATAAAAATCCCCAAAAAACTTAACTATACTTAGGGTTGCGGAAAGTTTCTATTGAGAGTCTAAATGATTTCAAAAAAATTTCGTGAAAATCAATAATTTTCTTCTGCTCCCGCATAGCGGTTGAAGTATGATTTTGTTTTTTTTGGAAATTTTTACTTAATCCACGATGTGGGTGCCCAAAGATTTTTTGATTTTTATGAGACTTCGGGGAGGCATTTGGAGTACGATTTTTCATTTACAAAAACCAAAAAATTACAAATTTTCTATTATTTTTTTTGTAAAAAAAACATGTTTTTAAGGAATACCCGTTTTAATACCGTTTCAATACCGGTACGTAACGGTATCGAAGGAAAAGGTTTTTGGATACCGGTATCCGATACCAAAACTAAGTTTCGGTATTGGTATTGGTACCGGTATTCAATTTAAAGGGTTTTGAAACGGATAATGGTATTGAAAAGGTATCGATTGCCAACATTGTTTTTTTTTTTCATCAAACTTTTGTTTTCATAATTTTTTTATTGTTTTCATAAATTTTTTTTTTTCATTAATTTTTTTTCATAAATTTGTTTTTTTTTCTAAATTTTTTTTTATCATATTTTTTTATTATCAATTTTTTTCTCACCAAAATTTTTTTTTCATATTTTTTTACATCAAAAAATTTTTCTTTTCATCAAAAAAATTCATCAAAAATTTTTTTCACCAAAAATTTTGTATTCATTAAATTTTTTTTAGCATAATTTAGTTTTTCATGAAAAAAAAAAATATAGGGTTCATAAATGTAAAAACACTTTTTTGCACTTATTTTTGCACTCACTTAAGAGTGCAAAAATAAGTGCACTCTTAAGTGAGTGCACTTATTTTTGCACTCTTAAGTGTGCAAAAATAAGTGCACTCACTTAAGAGGGGGTCCTCGACTGATATTTGAATTTGTTTTGCATGGAATAGCAAAGTAATATAACATTATTTTTTCTAAAAAAACTTTGCTTTGGCAAGTGCACCCAAATCGTCCGCAAAACATTATCATGATTTAATGTTTTGGGCAAGAGTACAAAATTCGCAGGCATTTTTAACTTCGATTAGTAACTGGAAAAATTATTCACCTGCTTGTGAATAAAATCGTTTTTCACCAGCTGGTGAATAAAACGTAACATATTTATTTTAAAAAAAAAAATTTTTTTCATTAATTTTTTTTTCATCAATTTTTTTTTTTTTTTTGTAATTTTTTTTTTTATTAATTTTATCTTTTCATTACTTTTTTTTCATTGATTTTTTTTTTAAATGATTTTTTTTTTCTTTTTTATCAAAAACTTTTTTTTTATATGTTCGCATTATCCAACTGAGGTTTTTATGGAAAGAAACATTGACCACTCCACGCCCACTGCACATATTAATCCTAATCAAGCTAAATTATAATAAAAATCGTTTTTTTTTTCATTATGTAAACTTTTCTTTTTTTACAAAAATCTAACTTTTGTTTTAATGAACCACCCTACTGTTTGTGTTAGCAAATGGGCAATAATCGACCAGGAGAAAAAATTCAAAATTGAGGAACTTAACTAAACTCTTCAAGGGAAAATTTCTTCCTAGTCCGGTTTTGCATATTTACGAACATAATCAGCCTATGACCAAAATACATTTTCGTGCCAAGCTTCAGGAGTCTAGGTATTTTATTTTGGACTTTATCGTGTCTTCCAAAGTAGAACGGACAGAGGGCCATCGCTAATATGTCCTAGAATCGATCAACGATCAAATCCAAAACCTATATGTCGATGCGTTACATACTTAATGAAAAAAATAATATACCATTATACTGTGGAGGGTGTACAAACAAACAAAAAACCCCAGTAGTGGTGATGAGGTCAAACTTTCATTTCTCGTTTTGTATAAAAATTAATGAAAAACAAACAAACATTATTTGCAAATATAAAGTGTAATATTACGGAAAATTACATGAATATTGATTTTTATTGTTAAATTTATTCAATTTTATTTTAGTATTTTAATGAAAAGTTTTTTTCTTTGTAAATCCAAATAATTGCGTTATAATTGAAAAACTTTTATCTGTTTACATTTATTGAAAAAAGAAAAAAGCTTGGAACAAAATTGAATATGTTATTTAAAATTTTATCAGTAAAAAAATAAAAAAAAATCATTATGAATATTTTAATAAACAAATAAAATTTAACCCTTTAATGCCTTAGGAAGCTGTCAGGCATCCTTGTGGATTTGGTTTTAACTTTTGAACGGCATCACTTACCAACAAGAAAGTTGCCGATTTTGAAAGCTAACATAGCACAGATTTATATTGTGAACTTCATCCATTACCTACTTCATTTTGGTTTCAAATATATATTTTATTATATTTTTATTTTATATATTATTTTTTTGCATTTTATATTTTTAATGCAAACTGTTCATTTTGTTCGGAACTTTCAGAAAAAATGAAGGTACCCAAAAATATTGCAGGTCGAATATTTTTTTTGTGTTAATTTTGATCCTAAAAAGTGGCCTTTTTCCGACCCCAACGATTTTAAATTTCGCAAAAATGCAAAATTTGCTCCACCTTAATATACATAATAATATATTTATGAGATGTCATTAAAGATATTTGTCAAATAACTAATATAAATTCTAATTTATTAAATAATTCAAATGTTAATTATAAATTTTCTTTGAAATTTGACATAATAACATGCAGCAATTACATAAATACATTCTAAGATATCTTTTGTTTGCATATTAAATATTTATTTACCTACTATTTAGTATCATTCATAATTACCACAAATTATGTTCCTGTTATTACTAGGAAATATAATTTGCATTTTATTACAGGTTTCAAAACAGGACTTCTTGGAAAAACAATTACATTTCGAACCAAAAAAAAAATATGTTTATTATCAAGCAAAGGAAAATATGCAAACTAAATTACTTTGATATCATACATATTTGATATTGTACTCGATTCGGGAGTACTTTTCACTTAATTTTTATAAAATTGATATCCTTTTGAATTTAAAGATTTTTAAATTTTTTCTCGTAAATGTTGAAGATATTAACTATATCCTTAATTGTAACAAGAAAAAAAAACCTTTAAAATTTTTAAAATTCGAAAGGATATCAATTTAATAAAAATTAGGTGATTGGTGAAAAAGTACTCCCAAATCGAGTACATTATTTCTAGTAATAAAATAAATTGTACAACGTAGCGTATGATTAATATTAAAATATTACTTATACGCACTGTTATACTATAAGTACTTATTACACCGTCCGACAAAAATTAAAAAAAAGTTGTTAAATACGAATTGGACAATATACGTTTGAAACTAGAGACTAAATGTAGTAAAACTGCATTTACAGTTATTCTTTTCGTGGTCCTGTTTCCTTTTAGAAGGACTTCAAAATTTTAGAGGATTAAATTTTATAAAATATTTTTTTAATATTTGTACTTGTCAAGGATGCCACTAGTGATAGCAAATGAAAGAGGAGGATCTGCTCTAATTTTCCTATTTTATTATTTTTACTTATAAGGCATTCCACACCAAATGTCCAGCGAAAAAAACATGTTTACCATAAATTTCTGAATAAGTTGTATGAATAAGCCCCAATGGAGATAAGAAAATTGCGTTTTTGGTTGTTCAAAAACTGAGCTAAGGAGGCGTGGTCAAATATTGTAAAAATGATTAAATTTGTTTCGAGTTGCTTTGTTAAAATATTTATAAAATTAAAACGGAATGCACAACAATCTCAAAAATTTACATTCTTGTATAGTTTTGTATGGGCTATCGATTAAATTTTATCAAAAAAAAAAATCGAAAAACATCTGTCTACATTTTTTTGTGTGAATTGACAAACATCTAAACTTAAAAAAAAAAAAATTTAAAAAAAGTGGCAGGAATTTTGATAAATAGACTTTTTTAAAAAATGGAAAAATTTCAGAACGCGTTCTGAAAATTAAAAAAAAAATTAATCGATTGCCCATACAAAACTTTACAAGAATGTTAATTTTTGAGATTGTGGTGCATTCCGTTTAAATGTAATACATATAGGGCATTCCATGTCAAATCGGACACTTTGGAAATTTTTTTTTTTAGATTTTCCCAATATGTTTACTGTTTTTAGTACCTTTCGAAAACTACTTCGTGGTAAATTTTCAGATTTTTTTGATGACCCGTTAAAAAGATATCGGATTTTTAAAAATTGGTAGTTTGTTCCTTTACTCAAACTTCTTTTACTCGTAACTTCTTCAATAATGGTCCAAATTTCAATTTTTTTTTTTCAAAATTTTTACTTTTTCACGTACTTTTTGAAAAAAGTCCCAAAAAAATTCTTAAAAGCGCTCTAGTATGCGATTTTTAAGTTTTAAAATTTAAATCTCATTTTTGAAAATGTTTGTACTCTTCGATTTTTTGGAAATTTTTTTGTGTAAAACTTCTATCGATTCTACAAGTTTTTTGCGCAGTAGGATCAAGGGATAACGATTATTACTATTTTTTTAAATTTTTTGAAAAAATGTTATTGTAATTTTCCAATTTTAAAATCATTTCTACTGCTTCAATGGTGCGTCATAGAGGGGTCATTTATAAGACCGACCCCCATTAATTTTTACGTATAAACATTTCTTTGGAACAAACAAATACCCTATCTCCAATTTTTAAAATTTGCTCCAACCGCTCTAACTGCTCTAAAAGTGCCCTTAGAGCAATCGAAGGGCACAATGCTTTTTTAGTCCAAACATTTTTTTGAAACACACCTACCCTCTATCTTTAATATATGCTCCAGCTGTTATTTGTATGGGAGCCTACTTAAGGAGTGGAGATAAGGCGTAGGTATGTTTTAAAAAAATATTGTAGGGCAAAAATAAATGGGGGTCGTTCTCACTAATGACACATCAAAGGGCACTAAAAACTGTAAACAAATTGGGAAAATCTAAAAAAAAAAATTCAAAGTGTCCGATTTGACATGGAATGCCCCATATATAAACAAGGCAACTCTAAACAAATTTGACCATTTTTCCAATATTTGATTACGCCTCCTAATCTCAGTTTTTGAAAAATTGAGAAACCAAAAACGCACCTTTCTTAGTTCCAGATAGAGCTATCCATACAACATATTCCGAAATTAACGGCAAACATGTTTTTTTTTTGCTGGACATTTGGTGTGGAATGCCACATACTTAGTCAAACTGAGTTGGCGTCCTGCATCACTTTTAAATTGGACACCAGCCTAAAAAAATTATCATGCGATATAACTTTTTTTAACTTTGGCATGCTAAAAACGAATTTTCAAAAATTAAGCATCGGTCGGACGGTTTTCAAGATATTGCAATTTCCGAAAAAAAAATCCGAAAAAGGTGCTTTTATCGTATGTTTAAGAAATTGTTTAGAATAATCTCAAAACATTTTATCATTGAACCTTTCATAAAGCTTGTTACAAACTTTCATTTTGACTTAATTTGAGCCAAATCAACGTTTTGAATTTTCCAAAAGTTTTTCAAAACCCAAAATTTTTATTGAAGGGAGCCACAGGTTAAACTTATCGGATTGAACTCAAATTAAGTTTAAATGATAGTTTGTCTCAAGCTCTACAAAATTTTGAGATTTTTCTTAAAAAATTTCTAGATCGTAGGAAGAAGCCGCCTTTTTTTAAAATATCCCGAAAACCGGTCTACCGGTTTTATCCCCTGACCTTTGACAAAATGCCGCTCTAGTGTCCTTAGTATAGCTTTTCAATTGTTATACAAATATATTCAAGAATTACAGCTTTTAAAAAAACTTCACATGTTTGGAATCTAATAATCTTAATATAATGAAACATATGTTACAAAATCATATAATAAAAAAAAAAATAAAGCACAAATGCATTAGGGTTATTACTTTTTTTTTTGTGACAAATATCAAGTCACGGTAAACAGCAAACATATTAAAAAGAAAATATCTTTCGTTTTAACTTTATAACAATATTGACCGCCTACAAAGTTTGGTTATAGCCTTATTGTAAATATTACATACTATTACATTGCAGGCACGTACGCAGGAATTTATTTTGGGGGGGGCCCAAAATATTTTTTTTTTAAATTTCGTTTTTTACCTAAATGTTTTTGAGCCTAATTTTTTTACATTTTTATAAAACAAAACATTTATTTTAAATTTAATATAAAAAAGACTATTTTTTTTTTAAAAGAATTTGAAAATGTATGCAACATTTTTTTAAAAATTCTCAAATATACTTTACGTGCAAAAACTCAAAATTCAGGACACCTTTATGATTTGTTTGTATACTTTCCAAGGTTTTTGGATTACACTGTACGACACGATTTTGCACCCATGATCGGGACCAAAAAATTCTAAAAGTACTTGTGGAAATAACGATTAGGCCCGATTTCATTCCAACTGGACCCGAGAGATAACAAATAAATACGACGAACTTTAGGTGAATATAAATTGTCTTTCAAAAGTTAGCGTATTTTAAACCATCAATTACTAAATAGAGGGTATAAAGAAATGCGAAAAACATCCAATGTTGAGAAATTTTCATATAACTTTTAAACCCGTAAACCGATTTTCCTCATGTTTCGCACATTTTATCTGACACTATGTGCAAGTGTTTGAGCAAAATTTAAGCCATCACGATTAACTGTTGCGGGCGTAATCCTATTTTCCCCAAGTAGTTGAAACTTAGATATATAAAAATGTTAATTTCCTTATAAAACGCGAAAACGAATTAAATAATGAGACATTTTGCTTTTAGAAAAATTCTTAATTTTTAAAACATTTTTCGTACAGAAAAACTCTCAGATTCAAAGATATTTATCGTATAGAAAAATTTCTCAGTTTTTGAGATACTTTTCGTTTAAAAATAAAACATTTTTCGTTTTGAAAAATTCTAAGATTCTCTGTGGTATTTTTCGTATTAAAAAATTCCAAGAATCTGAGACATTTTTCGTAGTATAATAAAAATGTCTAAGATTTTTATAGAAAAATTCTGACATCATGAAACATTTTGCGTACAGAGAAATTCTTAGTTTGTAACACATTTTTGTACAGAAAAATTTCTTGTACCAAAAAATTTCTCCGTATAGAAAAAATCGCAGATTCTGATACAATTTTTGTATACATTAAAAAAAAACTTGTAAAATGACAAGAAAATTTTGTAACTTTTTTTGCTACCTCCTTTTGGTCAAGAAATCCTTGTAACTTTACAAGCTTTTTACCAATAATTTTGTAATTTTATAAGCTTTTAACCAATAAAATTGTAAATTTACCTTTTTTTGACGCGATGAAACTTACAAGGAGGTTTCGTGACTTTACTAAATTTTTTGCTACCTGCTATTTTACGAGAATTCCTAGTAAAAATTACGAGATTTTTTGTAGTTTTAGAAGCTTTTAACCAATAAAATTGTAAATTTACAACATTTTTAACGCAATAAAACTTACAAGGAATTCTCGTGAATTTACTAGACTTTTTTGTAAAAAAAACCTTTGAAATTTGTCAAATTTCAAAAAAACATGTAAACTGTCAAATATTGGTAAAAGGGGATTACGAGATTTGACAAGGTTTTTTTTGTATGTAAATTTTCTGATTCTGAGTCATTTTTTGTAAAGAACCTTCACTAAAGAAAATACTTAGATTATGAGACGTTTTTTATTTAAATAAATTATCAGATTCTGAGACATTTTTGTAAAGAAAAGTTTTTGAACTCAAAATATTTATTGTAGATAAAAATGTTCCAGTTTGATATCGATATTTTGAAAAAAAAATTGGTTTAACTTGAAATTGCAAAGTATATTAAAATTGGTGTAGATGGATGACACAATTTCCAATGCATATGTTCTGAAACATTGTTTGGCAAAACAATTCTCAAATTCTTTGACAAATTCTGTAATGCGATTTCACCAAAACTATACCATTTAAAATTATATTTTGGATATAAAATATATTTTTAATCATCAAAATTTTTCCGCGAATCACAAATCTAGTCAAATGTGGCGGCGGCTTTAAATAAAGTCGATAGAAAGGCTAATGGATTAATATTCATGGTGCATAGCTTACTTGATCAATCACAATTACCTTTCAAAGGTGTCTTATTCGCCACCGTGAAAATTTAGGAATTTATTTTAACTCAACATTTTTTCAATTGAAATTTTGTTTTTGTATTTTTTCAATATTTTTAAAAATTTTTAAATATTCGTTAGATTAGAGACAAAAAGAAAAAAATAATACTGAGCCTTTTTTGTTAACAAAAGTATATTTTGTAGTGCAAGGTCTTAAAATTTTTATATGGCCAAATCATTTTGGGGGGGGCCCGGGCCCCCAGGGCACCCCCCCTGCGAACGTGCCTGTTACATTGCATGTCTGGTTGTAGTATCCGAGTACATTTTTTGATGCCTTAAATGTTTAATATGCGTTAAATTGCTTTTATTTGGGTTTAAATGATGGTTATTTGTTTAATATTATAATATTACGTATAAAAATAAACCTTAAACAAATTTATTGTTAGATAAATTTACCTTTCTTTTTGTACCCTGCTCTTATTTTTAGTGATAGCTTTATATGAAAGTTTGTCATAACGTCTGTAACATAGAAACATATTTTGCAAAAAAAAAAACAAATCACAAAAACATAAATTAAGAATTCAAGTCAAAATGGATTAGATCTTATATAATCTGTTTATGATACTATGTGATCAAATATAATTACATCTGGAATGACCAAAATCGAGATCTTATAATATCTCGGATTTGGCTAACATTGGCCAAATTTGATATCTAAATATATCTGATCTGATATAATTATATGCAATCAGATGCAAACATATACTATCAGATCAAAGAAGATCAGATAAGATAAAATAGGTTTTTATCCGGGTGACCTAATCCAAAAAAACTGAATAAAATTTTTGTTTTTACGATGAACCAACACTCAGGGGATGCCCCTACTAATGCAATGCATTGTGTTGATATCAGGAAAATAGGTTATGAGGAGGAGGAAAGAGGGAGTAGTGTTTGTGTATATTTGACATGAATTTATCTACATTGAAAGAAACTGGAAAGACCTCTGCGGGAAGATTATTCCACATACGGCTAGTTCGACTGATAAACGAACCTTCTCTGTAATGCGCTGTGCGATCAACTGGAGAATCGACAACAAACGGATGTGATCTACTAGACAGCCGAGTGTTTCGAACAAAAACTCGGGCTCTAGGGATAAGTTCACTTATCTCAGCAGAACACTTTCCATGGTAATATCGATAGAACAGAGTCATACAACCCACATTCCGACGATGCTCCAATGAGTCAATAGAGTTGGATACCCTAGTGTCATTGATAAGCATCAACGCCCTCCTTTGTACACGGTCCAAGAGCTCCAAAATTGACTTTGAAGCCCCTGCCCATATATGGGAGTTGTATTCCATCTTCGGTCGAATGTAGGTGGTATAAATAGTAAGGAGATCGGATGAGGTGAAGTATTTCTTACACCGTGTTAAAAAACCGAGACACTTGAATGCTTCTTTCGACACTTGAAAAACGTGCTTATTCCAACGGACATCACACGGAATTTTCATACCCAGAACATCAAGAGTGTCTGATTCCTCAATACCAATACCACCCATATGTACAGGTGACGCTGTTGGTTCCACATTTCTGTGAGTCAAGATAAGAAATAAAGACTTTCATTTGCATTCAATTTTAACAGTCATTTATTTTTGTTCTGTAAGTAAAAATGAGTGATTCTTCTTTAATTTTTAACCCTTTCAGACATTATTTAGAACTAGTTGAGAAAAACATTTGAAAATTTGATTGTTAGTTAATTCGAGGATGCTGATTAAGAATCTGAAGTCAGATTACATGCAAGTTCTTCCATCTGGCCGCAAGGTGCCTTCCAAGATTTTGGACAAAATTCCCGGTGGGCACGTTTCGCACATTTAAATTTTAAGAAACTTAGTGTAATTAAAGTAGCCAATATATTTAATTAAATGAGACAAAATAATAAAAAAAATAATTTTTTGTGATAGTTAAAAAAAACCATTGTTCCAGCGTTGTACTCAAAAATAAACGTAACAATTTTTAAAAATAATAAAAAAAATTTGAATACCACTTAATTTAACAAAAACTAATAGAAAATTTCCAGTGTAAATCACATGTATATAAAGTTAAGTAAATTGTCTTTCGGAAACGGTACTATATGTCAAAATCGGTTCATTTGTGCCAAATCTACAAGACTTCAAACATAGCAAACCAAATGTCCAATATATTGGACAAAATGTCTGAAAGGGTTAATAATTCTTGTTCGTTATTTTTTTTAAATTGTTGGCATTATTTAAAGATAAATCATTAGTTTTTATGTAAAATTCAAAAAACTATTTATAGAAATATAAAAACATGTTTGTAGCAATTGACTTCGGCACGATGGGTAGAGTGCCTGGCCAGAATGTAGTTGATTGCGGGATCGATTCCCCAAAATTTTATTAAAATTTTTTTAAAAAATAATTGGATAGAAAAATTTTAAAATTTTATTAATAAAATTATTTAAATTTTTTCGTAGGTATTTTTTATACCCTACACCACACTGTGGTACAGGGTATAATGAGTTTGTGCTGATGTTTGTAACTACCCGAAATATTGGTCCTAGACTCACTTTTAAGTATACCGATCGACTTAGAATCACTTTTTGAGTCGATTTAGCGATGTCCGTCCGTCCGTCCGTCCGTCTGTCCGTCCGTCCGTCCATCCGTCTGTCTGTCTGTCTGTCCATGTAAACGGTGTAAACACGATACAGGTCGCAATTCTTAATCAATTGACTTGAAATTTGAAACTTAAGAGGCTTAAGTTGGCCCAAGGACGAAGCCTATTGAAATTGGAAAAAATCAGTCCATATTTAGACCTAGCCCCCATACACACAGGGAAAAAATTATTTGGAACTCGGTTGAAACTCCTCAAATTTGGTTTCAGAATATAAGGTTTAGTTACAACTACTTAAATTTAATAATCATGATTATAAAACTTACTTTTAAACCAAAAATCTGAACATATTACAAAAAAACAATCACATTTTGAAAAAATATTAGTTGCATTTATCAATTTAAAAAAAATATAAGTTCAAAAACATTCATAATTGGCCGAACCATTCATTCATATTTTGTTTTTTTATGCAATAAATTTTTAGTAACATGCACAGAATATAAGTTCAGTTTTATTAAAAATCAGTTACAGCAACTGAAACGTGGTATAAATTGTTTCAAATTTTGAAAAATTCAAAATACATTTGAAATTAAAAATTTTAATGTAATACTATCTAAGGACTATTAAGTATTGGTAAACACAATCGTTTTTTAATTTTGTGAAAAAGTTACTGCAACTAATTGTATGTTGCCTATATAAAAACTTATCTAAATTATTAAAACGTCATCAAAAAACAAAATAGTTTTCCAGCTAATATTTTTTAAAAAATATTTTCTATAGAAATAAACCAAAATATGAATTAAATATGGTGTTAACAAAAAGGAAAATATACCACAAACCGTAAGTATAATTAAATCTGTGCAAAAAACATGTGTAAGTATTTTTTTTTAATAAGGATTTGTTTCATTTGCAGAAAAAAATTACCACTTAAAGTTCAAACAAGGAATTTGGATACATGCTTCCTGTGGATTTACCAACTTATCAACATTCAAAGGCAAATATAAATCTCTATTGAAGAGCTGTATTGCGACGATTTTTAAGAGGTAACCTGTTTGCATAAAAAATTGTGTGTCATATTATAATTTTCTACAAACAAAATATCGCTGAATATCACAATTTTTCAATTGCAAAATGTCTGAGAGTCTGAGGCCTTTTTTCAAAGACAGTGAGATTTTTTTACCATAGACAATTTCATAAATTCTGAGACTTTTTCTATTGATAAAATATCTCGGAATCTCAGGCCTTCTATAGGAAAAATGCCTCAGAATCTAAGAATTATTTTATTGGAAAAATTTCTCAGAATCTGGGACTTTTCCCATTGGAAAAATCTCTCAGAATCAGAGACCTTTTCTTTAGGAAAAATTTATGTTTTTCTTTTGGAAAAATTTCTCTTTTTCTTTAGGAAAAATATCTTAGAATCAGAGACATTTTCTTTAGGAAAAATATATCAGAATCTGTGACTTTTTCTATAGTAAAATATCTCAGAATCTGAGATTTTTCTTTACGAAAAATTTCTCTGAATCTGAAACATTTTCTACAGGAAAAATGTCCCAAAATATGAGACTTTTTTTATAGAAAAAATGTTTCAGAATTTCAGACTTTTTCTATAGGAAAAATGTCTCAAAACCTAAGAATTTTTCAACAGGAAAAATGTCTCAGAGTCCGAGACTTTTTCTATAGAAGAAATGTCTCAGAATCTGAGACTTTTTCTATAGAAAAATGTTTTAGAATCTGAAACTCTTTCTATAGAAAAAGTGTCTCAGAATGTGAGACTTTTTGTATAGAAAAAAGTCTGAGAATCTGACACTATTTCTATAGAAAAAATTCTCAAAATCTAAAACTTTTTCAATAGAAAAAATGTCTCAGAATCTGAGACTTTTCTATGGACAAAATGTCTCAGAGTCTGAGACTTTTTCTTTAGAAAAAATGTCTCGGAACCTGAGACTTTTTCGATAGAAAAATGTCGCAGAATCTAAGACTTTTCTTTTTTTATAGAACAGAATTTGAGACTTTTTCTATAGAAAAAATGTCTCAAAATCTGAGACTTTTTCTATAGAAAAAATGTTTCAGAATCTGAGACTTTTTTTTATAGAACAAATGTCTAAGAATCTGTGACCTTTTTTTATAAAAAAAAATGTGTCAGAATCTGAGACTTTTTTTATAGAAAATATGTTTTAGTATCTGAGACTTTTTTTATAGAAAAAATGTTTCAGAATCTTTGAATTTTTTAGTAGAAAAAACGTCTCAGAATCTGATACTTTTTCTTTAGAAAAAATGTCTCAGAATCTGAGACTTATTCTATAGAAAAAATGTCTCAGAATCTGAGACTTTTTCTATAAAAAAAAATGTCTCAGAATTTGAAACTTTTTCTATAGAAAAAATGTCTCAGAATCTAAGACTTTTTCTATGGAAAAACTGTCTCAGAATCTTAGACTTTCTATAGAAAAAATTTTTTTGTAGAAAAAATGTCTCAGAATCTGAGACTTTCTATAGAAAAATAGTCTCAGAATCTGAGACTTTTTCTATAAAAAAAAAATGTTTCAGATTCTGTAACTTTTTCTATAGAAAAATTGTCTCAGAATCTGCGACTTTTTCTATAGAAAAAATGTCTCAGAATCTGAGACTTTTTCTAAAGAAAAATATCTCAGAAATGCCTCAGAATCTGAGACATTTTCTATAGAAAAAATGCCTCAGAATCTGAGACTTTTTCTATAGAAAAAGTGTCTCAGAATCTGGGACTTTTTCTATAGAAAAAATGTATCAGAATCTGATACTTTTTCTATAGAAAAATAGTCTCAGAATCTGAGACTTTTTCTATAAAAAAAAAATGTTTCAGATTCTGTGACTTTTTCTATAGAAAAATTGTCTCAGAATCTGCGACTTTTTCTATAGAAAAAATGTCTCAGAATCTGAGACTTTTTCTAAAGAAAAATATCTCAGAAATGCCTCAGAATCTGAGACATTTTCTATAGAAAAAATGCCTCAGAATCTGAGACTTTTTCTATAGAAAAAATGTCTCAGAATCCGAGACTTTTTCTATAGAAAAAATGTCTTAGAATCTGAGACTTTTTCTATAGAAAAAATGTCTCAGAATCTGATACTTTTTCTATAGAAAAACTGTCTCAGAATCTTAGACTTTCTATAGAAAAATTTTTTCTATAGAAAAAATGTCTCAGAATCTGAGATTTTCTATAGAAAAGAGTAAAAGAGTCTCAGAATCTGAGACTTTTTCCATAAAAAAAATGTCTCAGAATCTGTGACTTTTTCTATAGAAAAAATGTCTCAGAATCTGAGACTTATTCTATAAAGAAATGTCTCAGAATCTGAGACTTTTTCTATAGAAAAAATTGCTCAGAATCAGAGACTTTTTCTATAGAAAAAATGTCTCAGAATCTGATACTTTTTCTATAGAAAAAATTACTCAGAATCTGATTCTTTTCCATAGAAAAAAATACTTTGAATCTGAAACTTTATCTCACAATCTGAGACATTTTTTCTATAGAAGGGTCTCAGATTCTGAGTAGTTTGGTTTTTACAATGTGTTTTCTACAGATTCTGAGACGTTTTTTGATAGTCTCAGATTTTTAATGTTTTTTCTATAGAAAAAGTCTCAGATTTTGAGATGTTTTTTCTATAGCAAAATTCCCAGATTCTCTGAGATTTTTTCTACATATGACGTCTTACATTCTAAGACGTTTTTTCTTTTGAAAAAGTCTGAGATTATGATACGGTTTTCTCTATAGAAAAAGTCTCCGATTCTGAAACGGGTTTTCTATAAAAAAAAGTCTCAGACTCTGAATCTGTTTTATAAAAAAAAGTCTCAGTTTCTGCGATGTCTCAGATGCTAAGACGATTTTGATATAGAATAATTCTCAGATTCTGACACGTTTTTCCTATAGAAAAAGTCTCAGATTATGTTACTTTTGTTGTATGGAAAAAGTCTCAGGTTCTGAGTCTCTGTTTCTAAGACAATTTTTCTATAGAAAGTTTTAGATTGTAAAATATTTTTGCTATTGAAAAATTCGCAGATTCTTTACAAAAAGTGTCAGATTCTGGTACATATTTTCTATAGAAAAAGTCTTGGATTCGAAGATATATTTTCTATAGAAAAAGTCTCAGGTACTGAGACATTTTTCGAGAATTTTTATAAAAAAATATGTTTAAAAATTGTATAAAATATCAACTTTTGTATACCTTCTTGTAAAATTAACTTATTTAATAAATATATTACAAAAAATATTTTATTGTCTTTTTATTTTACGGTTGAAGGACCCCATTAATAAAATATTTTAGTCGTGGTGCAATTATATCGGTCACAACCACCATTTTGATCTTTTTATTTTTCGTTGCTTCAACAGATATATTCAGTTGCTCTTACTGAAATTCGATATCTATACCAATTGGCTGAATCGAAAATATTAGTAATTACAACTGATAAAAGTGATAGTTGGCTGGACTACAACAATTTGGTTGGTTCTAAATTTGGTTGGCACAACGAATCCGTTTTCTGTGTGTACAAAGGTCCTCTTTAGTTTTGGCTCAAATTACTCTAATAGCCTCATTTTTATAGGTATCTTTTCGAAATTTGGCAGGTAATCATGTTTTATCCACACAAATCACCATTCCGAATTTTAAAGAAATCGGACCAGTTCTTCTTGTAGCCCCCATACAAACCACCTTCCCGATTATCACATAAATCTCTCAAATTTCATGAAAATAGAAAATATTTAATTAAAATTCTGTATGTGTATTTTTAACGCGTACTTTAATAACCTTATCAAATCTGATTATCATCGGACCATTTTTGGACTTAGGTCCCATGTGGAAATTTCGCCCGATATTCAGTTGAAGCTATTTATTGCCAACAAAAAAAGCCTATTCCACTCAAAATTGATTTGTGAGTGCTTTTTACACTTATTAAAGATTTGACAAAATATAGATCTAATCAGTCCATGTTTGAACTTGGGACCCATTTTCCGGGAAACTCTGGTGTAGGGTATTATATGGTCGGTCTTGACCGACTATAATTTTCTTACTTGTTTTTAATTTGTTTTAAAAATAATACAAAAATCATTAATTTTTAATGATTTCGTAGGTTTTTTTTTTTTTTTAAATTTGTTGGTAAGTGACGTTATTTTTAAATGTTCAATGTTATTTATTTTAGAAAATTTTATGAACAGTAAAAAATAAATGTTGATGTTTGTTAAAACAAATAAATAATTACTGGGATGGGTTTCCATTGCTTTTGCCTACAAAATATTTTGTATGTATCAAAAATTAACTAATTCAAATCGAACGCTAATTTCAATACAATTTTAGCAAACGTTTATCTAACTCGTGTAAGAAAAAATAATAATTTAATGTTTAGATAAAAATGTCTCATTATATGTCATTTTATTCTAAAAAAAAATATCACGAGTAAGAAAGTTTCGATGTAATCATATATTTTTTAATATAATTATATATAAATTGATCCATAATTTGATCCCAAAAATGGAGGAACCAAAAAATATATAATTATATGTTATTAAATCAAATTTAATATAATTAGATATAATTAGATCCCATAAATGAAACGGTAAATTTCAGCTAAGTAATTTGATATTGAAGATCATACTAGATCTATGTAATATGATATAATTATATATTATTATATCTAATTCGATAATTTTTTATAATACCAAATTAGATAATCCCGAGTAAAAAAGATCTGATATAATCATATATGCTATTATATAATTATTTATATTTATATATGGTTATGCATGAACATTGATATGGACATATAAGTTTATATATAGCATTGTATTTTTCCTTATTTTTTAAAATGATAACATACATATTCATATCTATTTACATACCGATCTATATGAAATTAGATATGACATATAATGTCGGGAATTTTTAGATATGGCAGATAAAAAGATATATGATTTTATTTATAATTATATCCCGAAAAAATTTTTCTAAATTTTCTAAGTCCCGAACAATTAAATAAAAATTAAAAAATTTTCAAGTCCTAAAAAATTTTATGAAAATTTTCCAAAGTCCCGGAGTAAAAAAGTCATTTGGAGTAAAAAAATCATTGAAAATGTTTTTAGGAGAAATTTTATTTTTTTTTGAAAAATTTTTAAGTTCCGAAAAAATGTTTTTAAATTTTCTAATACTCAAAAATTTTTTGGAATTTTTAAATCCCTTAAAAATGATTTTAGAAAAAAAAACAAGTGAGAGTGTTAAATTCGGCTGTGCCGAATCTATAATACCCTCCAACATATAAAAAGAATTAAAAAAAATTGCAGGGGCGTTTTTTATGGGGGGGGGGGGGGTCAGAAGGGCTCATTAGGGGACACATAAACCCATGCGGTAAATTTTTACAAATTTATTTATTATGCTTTTTCAGATTAAGTAATACAATTTTATCATTATTTAAAAACATTTTTAATATCCACGCCCACAAAAGGGGGCGGGCAAAAAAAACGATTTTGTTTATTTCCTTAGTCCAATTGCAGGACCTTGAACTTTTTCTGACATCAAATTGTTTCATTTGCTTAACAAAAATACAAAAAACCTGTGAAAATATGGCGTTTTTCAGAGGTCAGTTAAGTTCTATAAGGGGTAACTTTTTCCCCCCTGGTCCGATTTTGCCCATTTACGAACTTAAACTGCCTAGGACCAAAAGATATATTCCTGCCAAACTTAACGAGTCTATCTCTTTTATGTTGGACTGCATCGTGTCTTATACAGACGGACGGACGGACGGACATACGGACATTCTAGAAAAGTCTTAGAATCGATCATAGATCAATAATATATATACTTTCCGTGGTCCGCGACCGATATTTCGATGCGTTACAAACGGAATGACAAAGTGAGTATACCCCCATACTGTAGTTGGAGGGTATAATTACAAATTTTTAATAATTTGCTAAGTCCCGAAAAAATTCCGAAGAATGCAATAAAAACTCTTCTAATTGATAATGTATCCAATCTGATAAAATAATTTCTAATTTCACGTTTAAAATTCCAAAAAAATTCACCACATTTCATCTAATTATATAAAAATTTATCTAATTTTAACAGATAAGATATGATTTAATACAATTAGATAGACCCATTTTTGGGATCAAACTTAATCAAATTTGATATTATTTTATCAAAAATAATAGAATTTGATACAATCGTATAATATTCGATCCGCCAATTTTCGGATCAAAATTAATATGGATTTACATAAAAGCATATCTGTTCATATATAATTAAATATTGCGTCATATAACTTTTTTTTATTCGGGATATTTACCATTCCATTCATTATCTTATTATATCTAGTTACACTTGATGTGTGATCTAATTAGATATAATCATATATTTTTGGATCCTCCATTTTTGGGATCAAATGGTATATGGCGCCGTATTACTTTTTTTCAGTCGCGATGTCTCAGAATACTTATAATTCCTGTTAGAAAAATATTTCAAAATCTGAAATTTTGTCTTTAGGGAAAATAAATTTCGAGTCGTATTTCCATAAAAAAAATCTGAGTGGAAATACGTCGTTTCTTAATAATTTTTCCTTTATAATCTACAATTCCTAATTAATTTTCAATAAAAATATCTTAAATTCGGAAGTTTTAAATAACTGTGAAGTGTACTTTTTGCTTCGGTGCAACCGAATAAAGCATTTTTATTTGCTTTCTCATTTTTTTTGCTACATCTATATTTATTTTGTTATTTGTTTTTGTATTTGTAAAATTATCTTAAGTAACTACAAAATATTTACTTATGTAAGACACGTTTTATTTAGAAAACGTGTTTCCCTAGTTATCTCTATTTTTTTTTTTTTTGTGTATTGTTTTAAGTTTGAGGCTCTTTATATGTCGACATCTTTTCGGCTTTTTAGGATTTAA
The DNA here is from genome assembly GCA_963921195.1 of Pegoplata infirma. Taxonomy (NCBI): domain Eukaryota; kingdom Metazoa; phylum Arthropoda; class Insecta; order Diptera; family Anthomyiidae; genus Pegoplata; species Pegoplata infirma. Next base: position 41,491,461 of record OY992537.1, read on the forward strand.
GTGATAGAAAAAACATTAAAATTTAATAGACCGGAAATACCCCAAAAAATATGGAAAATATTTGGGAAGTGCTTAAAAAAACTTAAAGAAACAAATAAAATACCTATTAAATGGAAGTTCAAAGAATATTTTGGTATACGTTTAAAAAAAGAGTGAATTCAACTGAAATTGTACACTCAAAAAAATACGTCAGTAAAAAAGTTTGTAAAATGGTTTGTAACCCAACTTTACAGGTTTTTTACTAATTCTTACTAAAAAATAATTTTTTAGTAATTCTTTTTTGTAAACTTGCGTTACAAAATATTGATTTTTTACTGATTTTTTAATAATTTTTTCAGTTGATTTTTTAGAAATTATCGTACTAACTTTTGATAATTATTTTGTAAATTTTACAATATTAGTTAGTAAATTTTGTTTTTTTTCTAGAAAAAATATACACTTTATTAAAAAATTTAAATTTTATTAAAATATTTGGAAATTAAAAAGAGCATTAAAAAATATATATTATTACTTTTTTTTTTTCTTTTAATGTTAAAACAGTGGACCAACGCTTTGATGATTATTAATACATATGTTTATTATTTTTAATATTGAATCACACTTATTAAAAATGGGTTTTAAAATTAATTTTACAAAAATTGTACAGAAAAATTCTGTATTACTAATTTTTACCAGTTATTTTAAGTTTACTAAATTTTGAAAACCAAAGTTTGTAATGGTAACTGAAAAAGTTATCGGGCACAAATTGAAAACTTTTTTAGTAATGGTAACAGACTTTTTAGTAAGGAATACTAACATATTTTTATGAGTGTATACAAAAAGTTTATGGCAACATATTACCCTATGGACACACACAAAAACCTTCAACAATATATTAAATGTGTTAGTAGAATAAGGGTGTGATATATAAAACAATCACTTGTGTAAAAGATAAGAAAACACAGAAAATTATGAAAATAATAACGTTTTTTTTTTTTTTTAATTGTGGTTTACTCTACACCAATCTGTGGTACAGGGTATAATAAGTTTGTACAGATGTTTGCTACTACCTGCAAGTCTACCGATCAACTCAGAATCACTTTTTGAGTCGAATCAGCGATGTCCGCCCAATCTGCCCGTTAGACCGTGTAAACACAATATAGGTAGTGTGCACTCAAAATATTTTGTAGGCAAAAACAAAAGAAAAACACATTTAAAACCAGTGAATAAACAATTGAAAACCATCCCAGTAATTATTCATTTGTTTTAACAAACATCAACATTTATTTTTTACTGTTAACGAAATTTTCTAAAATAAATAACACTAAACATTAAAAAATTAAGGTTTTTTCATTCTTTTTTACCAACAAATTCGAAAAAATAACCTACGAAAGCATTAAAAACTAATGATAGTTCTGTTATTTTTACCAACAAATTACAAAAAAATAACCTACGAAAACATTAAAAATTATTGATTTCGTAGGTTATTTTATACAATTTTCTATTGAAATATTTTTTTAAAAATTTTTAATAAAATTTTGGGGAATCGATCCCGCAATCAACTACATTCTGGCCAGACACTATACCCATCGTGCCAAAGCCACTTGATACAAATATGTTTTTATATTTCTATAAATAATTTTTTGAATTTTTTTTCTTCAAACAAATAATCTACTTGTGTAGATAAAAACTAATGATATATCATTAAAAAATACCAACAATTTAAAAAAAAAATACTTACACAAATCATTAAAAATTTAAAGAATAATCAGTAGTTTTTATTTACAGAACAAAAAATAAATGACTTTATAAATTAAATGTTAATGAAAGTCTTTATTTTTTAGTGTGTTATTTTTGAAACAAAGGACTGAAGTAGTCATTAATAAAAACTGAACATCAAACAAATGTTTTATCTTTTAAAAACGACTAAACGGAAAACTTTTTAAATAAACTACAAACAGTTAATGACATAATTTTTTGAGTGTGGGTATTATATAGTCGGTCTTGACCATTTACTGTTTTATTACTTATTTCTAATACTTTTCTGTATTTTTTGAATTTTCCTAAATTTTTTTAATTTTTTTTTAATCTCCCATAATTTAAAGTTAAGTCCCCCTAATTCCACCGTCACATTTAAGTGGCTTACACAAATAAATACTCGAATATGTACAACAAAACAGAAAAATATCAAATGTCAGAAAATTTTTACTGTCAAATATGTTGAGTTACAGCAAAAAATTTTCCCAATTCCAAAATTTTGGATCATTTTAATATTCTTGCCTTACGAGACTTACCTGTAGATTTATACCCATGTGTAACCAAAAAGTTTTTTTAGCATATACGAATCTTTCAATACCCTGCCATAAATCTCTAAAAATTCATGAAAACATTAAATATTTGATTAAAATTTTGTTTGTAAGTGTTTAACGTGTACTTACCCCCATATAAACATTTTGCTCGATATTCAGACAAATCGGAAAATTGGGAACAAAAAGAAGACTATTTCACTTAAATTTGGTTTTTGATAGATAAAATCCGTTCATGTTTGGACTTGGGATCCATTTTCCGGGAAACACTGGTTTAGGGTATTATATGGTCGGTCTTGACAGACTATAATTTTTTTACTTGTTTTTTTAATAAAATTAATCAAAATTGAGAAATCAGATCCAAGAATATCATTAAAAAATATCTCGAAAAAATCTATTAAAAATGCACATTAGAGCTTGCCGTCAAATTTAAATTTTTTAATGTCATATCGTAATACCTGCCAAACGATGGCCACGTTAGAGCTGATTGTGGGAAAATTTATGAACAAAATTCGCAAGGTCATCTTCAGTCGGCAACCAGCGGTTAAAGTTAGAAAAAATGTCGTGTTTCGACTAAAATTTATGTCCAAATTTTTTGACCAAATCCACCTCAAAAATTCGGAAATTTTGCGTATTTTATTGGAAAAATATTTAAAAAATTCCAAAACCGCGATATTGGTCCACAGATGCTGATTTTTAAAAATTTTTTTGTGTAAAAAAGTATTCAGGTTTAAGTATTGTGACTTATAGACCCGGCCAAGTCGAAAAAATTGTTTACTTGTTTATATAAAACTTTTATTAAAAATTTTTTTCACACTGTGGAGGGTTTTTTCGGCAACCCAGCTTTATTTTTATACCCTACACCAAAGGTTCCCAACCTTTTTTACGCCGCGCCCCACTTTTAAGTTAAAAAAATAGCTTTGTCCCCCCTACACTCAAAAAAAAATTTTAATTTTTCTAATTTTTGTTTCTAATGAAAAATTACTACAGGTTCAGCAAAGTTTTTGTAAAATAAACATTTAAACTAAGTTTTTAGTAAAAACTTTAAGCAATTAACAAAATTTTTGTAGTAAATTTTGCTAAAAAAAATAGTTTTTGTAGTTAATTTGACTAAAAAAAATCTTGAAAAATTGCTCGTTGCCCCCCTAGAACCTTCAAATTGCCCCCCAGTGCACTGTGGCCGAAATCACTGATCTAGCGGCGTTTTAGTCAAAATTAAAAAATTAAAACTGATAAATGTTTTGCACTGTATCGATTACCTATACTTTACAGAGAAAATTAACGTTTTCACTTTTGTTTTTCTCTTAATATTCGCACAGCTGTAAGCTATCAAATATACATTTTCTGCAGCAAGTGTATTAAAGGAATTTGGGGCCTAATTACTCAGTGAGTTTTTCTTGATACTTTTAAGTCAATTGTTTACACATTTTGAGCCAAAAAGTTTTAATTGAAAGTAAAAGGTATGTTTTAACTAAAAAATAAATGTTTGTGGCCTGTGTATATCTAGTTTATTATTAGTTCATTATAGGAGTTTACATTTGTGAAATTAACTACAGTTACATGGACTGCAACTTTTGAAATTCGATCGTATTCGGTCCAATTCCTGTTTTGTTTATTATTTTGGGTTATTTTTGTTGTGAAGTTTCAGTATGGCGTGCTAGTTCGCGCAAGTTGCTCGGTTTTTTAGGGTCCATCTGCTGTCCAAATAAACAGTATAAACGCGATACAGACCACAATTTTCAATCGATTTGGCTGAAATTTGAAATTTTAGTTTCTTTTATCGCAAGAACAAAACCTATTAAATTTTGACAAAATCAATCCATGTTAACCCATAGCCCCCATGTAAATGTCCCCTTCAAGTTTTACTTAAATACCCCTAACAATTGTATTCAAGATATCCTCTTGAAATTCGACCAATAAATGTTTTTTATATTCATAAACAATCGCTCTAAATTTTAATGGAATCGGACCATTTTAATTTCTAGGCCTCATACAAACCACCCTCCCAATATTCCCTAGTAAAAATATTATGCTAATTTTACTAAATAGATCTAATTTGATCCGTAAAATGGTTGTATCAAATAATATCTAATTGTATTACTTTAGATCAAAAAATATAAAAATTGATACAATTTGATCCTGAATTTGGTCAAATCTAATTAGATCAAATTGATCTTATAATATATATTTTTATATAATTTGATGAGCAAAACCAAAATACGAATCTTATCATATATGGAGCAATATCTAACCATATAAAGTGGATCAACCGTATCAAAGTGATAGATAAAATTTTATATAAATTTATACGGAAGCATATTAACTCATATAAGATTGTATCAAATTATATATGATTAGACCAGAAAATTTTTACTCGGGTTCACATAAATTTCCCAAAATACATAAAAATAAATAAATATTGTTTAAAAATTAATTCTTTTTAAGTTTTAGAATCGCAAATTAGCATTAGTCATTAATAGGGATGAGATTTTCATGCACTAAAAAATCGAAAATATGCGCTTAAAATATGCGCTAAAAAATTCAAAATATGCACTAAAAAACTTAAAAATATGCACTAAAACTAAAATGTGTTCAATAAAAATTTTGTTTTCATAGGAAAAACTTCTATAAAAGCAAAAAGTAACGCCGGGTTTAAATAGTATCATTTAAAACTTTATATAAGCAAGATTTTTTAGAAATTAAGACAATCTGTAAAAAAAAATTTACAGAAAAAAAAAATAATTTTTCTTATTTCCAAAATAACTTTTTAAAATTTAAAATAGTTTTTGAAACAAATAAATTTCAATTTGTGTTTTTGCTAATGTATGCCAAAATATGCAAAAATATGCACTTAAAAGTTGGAAATATGCACAAAATATGCATTTAAAACCAAAATATGCAAAAATATGCATTTTCACCAAAATATGCAAAAATATGCAAAAACAAATCGATGCCATTTTAACGCAAATTTCTTGATTCGGAAAAATAATTGGTCGATATCGTTTTTAGACTATCGACAAAAAACATGCATTTGCATGGAAATCTCATCCCTAGTCATTATTATTTTACATTTCCGAATTAAGCGCCGCAAGATTGGCCATTTCGGCCACTGTGCAGTGGGGCGAGAATCAAAGGTTGGGAACCATTGCCCTACACCACTCTATGGTACAGGGTATAATGAGTTTGTGCTGATGTTTGTAACTACCCGAAATATTGGTCCTAGACCTACCTTCAAGCATACCGATCGACTCAGAATTACTTTTTGAGTCGATTTAGCGATGTCCGCCCGTCCGTCTGTCCATCTATCGGTTTAAGCACGATACAGGTCACAATTTTCAATCAATTGACTTGAAATTTGATACTTAAGCTTCTTTTGGCACAAGGACGAAGCCTATTGAAATTGGAAAAAATCAGTCCATGTTAAGACCTAGCCCCCATACAAACGCCCCCTTTGAATTTCGATTAAATGCCTCTAATAGCCGTATTAAAGTAAATATCGTTCTGAAATTTAACATGTAATAAAATTTTATGTGCACAAACCAAAAAAAAGGAATCGGTTCAGTCCTTCTGGTAGTCCCCATACAAACCACCCTCCCGATATTCACATAATTTCCTCAAAATTCATAAAAATTAAAATATTTGATTAAAATTTTATTTGTAGTTGTTAAACGTGTACTTTGGTAACCAAATCAAATCGGAATACATTTAGACTATTTTTGGACTTAGTCCCCCATGTACAAATTTCGAACGATATTCAGTTAATTCGGTCTATTGGCAAAAAAATAAACCAATTCCACAAGAATTTGGTCTGTGTGTGCTTACTGCACTAAATAAAGATCTAACAAAAGATAGGTCCAACCGGTCCATGTTTGGACATGGGGCCCATTTTCCGAAAAACACTGGTGTAGGGTATCATATGGTCGGTCTTAACCGACTATAACTTTCTTGCTTGTTTTTACTTGCTTATGTTACAACTTATTGGTAAAACTAAAATATGACCTAATAAGTAAAATGTAGAGCATTAAAATACTCAAAACGAAATAATATACTATTTCGATTGTCAATAAATGTTGCTAACAGCAAATTTCAATTAAGGTTAACTTTTATAACGATAGTAGCTATGGGGTGTTCCATGTTAAATCGGATACTGCCAAAAGATGATGTAAAAAAAAAAAAAACAAGTAGAAAATTTAAATTCGACTTTGCCGAATCTATGAATACCCTCCACAATGGCCCTTTTTAAGTATAGTTAAAGTTTTGACGTAAAAAAATTTTAATTAGGAATATTTTATTTCGTATTTTTTTTTAGAAAAGAAAAATTACTACTTTTTTTTTTGAGTGTAAAATTTTTTTTCGAGTGTAAATTTTTTTTCTTAGTGTAAAAATATTTCTGTGTGACAAAAATACTTTTTAAAGTAATTTTGTGGCTTAACAATGTTTTTAAAGATTGTTTTATTAAAGCTTGGTTTTTTCCAATCTGAAATTCACGGATTTGCTTATGACTTTCGAACCACTAGACCAATTTGGCTGAAATTCAACAAGAATCAGACTAGGGGAACGACAAAAGTGTTTACCAACATTCAGTACTCTCAGAATTGTCGTTCGAAAGTTACCGAGCTTTTTATCTCGTAAATTTGTGAAATTTATAAAAATTTGATGAAAAAAAAATTGATGAAAAAAAATTATGAAAAAATTTTTTGTTGAAAAATAATTGTGTTACGTTTAATTCACCAGCTGGCAAAAAACGGTTTAATTCACCAACAGAAAATGAAAACAGTAATTCTTATTTTCTTTTTTTACATGATAATGTTTTTAGGCTGGTGTCTAATTTTAAAAAAGCTGCAGGACGCCACCTCAGTTTGACTATATAAGTTAACAATTAACGAAAAAAAACAAGAATTACTATTTTCATTTTCTAAAAACCAAAAATTTTAATAACTTGGGTTCAGAGCTTCGAACGAATTAATTCTATTGAGAATTAATTCCCAAAAAGTTCAATTCTGTTTTAAAAAGTTTTGAATTATCATTCCTTACTAGCATTCAACACGAATTAATTCAAAGGCTTAATTCTCAAAGCTTAAATCAAATTGAATTAATTCCCAAGAGAATTAATTCCTTGCAAGCTAATCATTCAATTGAATGATCAAAATTGTTCATCATTCAAATCTATTACAAATTGAATGATGGTTTTTTATTTCATTCCCTTTATATTTTCAAAAATGTGTTGCTTGTGTGCATTTTAAGCATCTTCGTGTGTAAACGATTGGCTGTTGTTTTGTCGACTTCTCGTCTGCTGCTTCCCACACAAGCATAAATGTGTGTGTATGTGTGTTGCGCTTCAATGTTTAAAATTGAATGATAAGAAAATTTCATCATTCAATTTGTAGCAGATTGATTTGAATAAAAAAATAGTTCATTCCTTAAGAATGATCATTCTTAAGGAATGAATTCTTGAAAGAATTAATTCAGTGATTTTGAAAGTTGAATGATTTTAGGGAATGCCACATTCTATTTTTTTAATTCGAATTAGAAAATTGAATTAAAGAATTAATTCTTTCGAACCTTTGCTTGGGTTTGTAACTTGGATAATAATTCACCTCGTGGTGAATAAAACCGTTTTTCAGCTGGTGAATAAAAAGTAACATAATTATTTTTCAACAAAAAAAATTTTATTTTTCATCATATTTTTTTTTTTTCATCAAATTTTTTTTTTTATCAAATTTTTTTTCCATAACATTTTTATTTTCATAATTTTTTTTTTTTTTTTATCAAACTTTTTTTTCATAATTTTTTTTTTATAAATTTTTTTTTTCATCAAATTTTTATTTTTTTCATTAATTTTTTTCATCACTTTTATACCCTCCACTCTAGTGATAGAGGGTATATATAAGTTTGTCATTCCGTTTGTAACACCTCGAAATATTGGTCTAGGACCCCATAAAGTATATATATTCATGATCTTCGATCGATTTTAAGACGATCTAGCGATGTCCGTCCGTCCGTCCTTCCGTCCGTCCGTCTGTCCGTCTGTCTGTTGAAAACACGCTAACTTTTGAAAGACTCTACGGAGGCTCCTGAAGTTTGGCATATATATTGGGCATTTACCTGGTCAGGTTGGTATTGCAATCCAGCGAAATCGGTCAAGTGGTTCAAAAGTTATGAGCAAAAGACTGAATTTCGGCAAGGGTTTTTCGTGAATTTTTGAGATAAAAAGCACTTTAACTTTCGAAAAGCAATTCTGAGGATGCTGAAGCTTGGCATATATCTTTTGCGTTCCTCCAGCCTCGTTCGTATTGAATTTCAGCGAAATCGGTCCAGTGGTTCAAAAGTTATTAGCAAAACCGTGAATTTCAGATTAGCTTCACCTAAAATTCACGTGTTGAAAACCCGTTAAACCTGTTTTAAAAATATTGGTAAGTCACAAAAATATTTTACAACGTATTTTTGTCACTCAAAAATATTTTTATACCAAAACAAAAAAAAAATACACTCGAAAAAAATTTTACACTCAAAAAAAAAAAAATTAGTAAATTTTTTTTTTTTTTTTTTCAAAAATTACTAAAAAAAAAATTTTTTAAACAAAATAAAATATTTCTAATCAAAACTGTTATTTTTTCACGTTAGAAAATTTATTATCACTTAAAATGGGCTTTGTGGAGGTTATTCATAGATTCGGCCGAGTCGAATTTAACTTTTCTACTTGTTTTTTTATCAAATTTTTTTTTTTAATCAATTTTTTTTTTTCTTTTCGTCAATTTTTTTTTCATCAATTTTTTTTTTCGGCAAATTCTTTTTTTGATCATTTTTTTTTTTTCATCAAACTTTTTTTTTTTTGAAGTTTTTTTTTTTTTCATAAATTTTTTTTTTCATCAATTTTTTTTTTCATCATTTTTGTACCCTCCAACCATAGTATGGGGGTATACTCACTTTGTCATTCCGTGTGTAACGCATCGAAATATCGGTCTAGGACCCCATAAAGTATATATATTATTGATCAGTAATCGATTCTAAGACATTCTAGCGATGTCCGTCCGTCCGTCCGTCTGTCCGTCCGTCCGTCTGTAGAGGACACGATACAGTCCAAAATAAAAGAGCTAGAGTTTCGAAGTTTGGCACGAATATGTCTTATATTCCTAGGCAGGGTTAGGTTAGGTTAGGTTAAGAGGTTGACGTAATGTCCACAAGACCAGTTCCTGATCCAAAGTGATACCTCGAAAAGGGGGGGGGGTCGGTTTTTGTTGTTGGCTGCTTTACATATTAATCATAATTCACTACTGCCTTCCTGGTAAATGATGATTTATGTCTCCATATATGTCTCATCGAGTTTACTTAGCCTAATATATTTAGGGTAAGTTCGGAAATGGGCAAAATCGAACCAAAGGGAAAAAAGTTCCCCCTGGGAGAACTAAACCAACCGCTGAAAAAACGGTATTTTTGCAGGGTTTTTTGTACTTTTTTTAGGCAAATGCAACATTTTTATGTCAGAGGAAGCTCAAAACCCTGCATGTGGACCCACCTATTAAAAAAAGTATAAAATAGTTTCACCCGCCCCTTTTGTGGGCGTGGATATAAAAAATGTATTTTAATAATGATTAATTAGATTTAATAATTGCATGAATCATAATAAATTCATTTGATAACATCTATCGCAAGGGGAAGGTTCCCCCCTATGTCGCCCACCAAACCCCAAAACCACACCCCGCCCCCACCAAAAAAAAGGCGCCCATGAAATTTTTTTTTATGTTTTTTTTTACATTTTGGAGGGTATAAAAGATTCGGCACAGCCAAATTTAACACTCTCGCTTGTTTTTTATCAGATTTTTTTTATAAATTTTTTTTCATCAGTTTTTTTCATAATTTTTTTTTTCATCAATTTTTTTTTTCATTAATTATTTTTTCATCAAATTTTTTTTATAAATTTTTTTATCATGTTTTTTTTTCATCAAATTATTAATTCTCAATTTTTTTCTTCCAAAAAAAATTTTTTTTTTCATAAATTTTTTTTACATCAAAAAATTTTTCTTTTCATCAAAAAAAATCATCAAAAACTTTTTAACATCAACATTTTTTTTTAAGAAAAATTTAGGGTTCATTATTGTTTTTAACATAATTTTGTTTTTCGTGAAAAAAAATACTACTATTTTTTTTTTTACCAAAACTACTTTTTCACCAAGTCTAAGCTTATCGCATAAAAATTTTCCATTTGTTTATCAAATGTATATAAAACAAGTGAGAGTGGTATATTCTTTGGTGCCGAATTTTTTGTACTCTCTAAAATGTAAAAATACTTTTTTGCACTTATTTTTGCATTCACTTACGAAATGTACAGCTTTTTTGGTTTTTTAATGGTGTCCTTAACTGATATTTCAATTCGTTTTGCATGTAATAGCAAAGTAATATAACATTATTTTTTCTAAAAAAGCTTTGCTTTGGCAAGTACACCTAAATCTTCCGCAAAACACTATCATGATTTAATGTTTTGGGCAAGAGTACAAAATTCGTAGGCATTTTTACTGTCGGTACTGAAGTGGTTGATTGCATGATTTTTAAAATTAGACATCAGCCTAGAAACACCAGAAAAAAAAAACAAAAAAAAAAATGAATTTGGACCATTTTTGAAGACATTATGAGTAAAAGAAATTTGAGTAAACGAACAAGCTCCGTGTTTTTGAAAATTCCATGTCTTTTGAACGGGTCATAAAAAAAAATCTAAAAATCTGCTAGGTGGAAGTTTTGAAATGGTATTTAAAACTGTTAAAAAAATTGGAAAAATTTAAAATAAAAATCTGTTCAAAGTGTCCGATTTGACATGGAATGTCCCATATGTATAAAAAACTACAACTGAATGGTTGAATGAAAAAAAAGAGTAGTAAGTATTTGTGTGTAGTTGAAGAAGTAGTTTCAAGTGTTTTCTATAGTAAATTCACCCACGTTTTTATGGAACGTCACAATTTCTACTCATGTATAGCAACATAAAGGAATATTTTTGTAGCCACATGGATATTTGTATTGCAGTTAGTTGGTTATATGTATGTGTGTATATTAACCATCAATACAAACGAATTCATATATAGTAAATATAAATAACTTTTTAAATTTAACTCTTAACTCTCCTGTGTATAAGTGTATGTATGTGTGTGTATTTTTTGTAGTTGTTTATTTTTAAAAGCCTCCAAAAAGTTGTGTATATAGAATATTTTGAAACAACAGTACTCTACGAGTGCTTATAGTACTTGACACATGTATGTATGTGTGTATGTGTGCAACTATAGAATTGAGTTTCAAAGTGATGATGTTGACAGTTGCTTTTAGATTGTTTGAATTGGAAATTGTTGTTGTTGTTTGTGTTGGAATTGTTATTGTTGCTGTTGATAGCATAACAATTTGTTAGCGTAATATTTTTGTTTAGATTTTTGTGTTTTTTTTTTTTGGGTTTTCATTCAGGAAATGCATTTAGTTAGTGAAAAAGTTTTATTTTCTATGGGTTTTTTTATTGTTTGTTGAAAAAAAAGCTATTGACATATTTATGTAAAAAAAGTTTTTTATATTCTCTACTTAAATAGAAGGTATTTTACAACAAACGATTGTCCAAAATTTGTAAATTGGTGTTACACTCAACAAACTACAAATGCATTAAAAACGAATTTCTGCATTTTTACGTAATGCATGTAACTTTTAAAATTTTCAACGGATTTTCTAAAAAACCCTCATATTTTGTTTGTAATAGATCAGACTTCAACAGTAAAAAAATAAAATTTTTCGATATATCGATAAATAGCATTTAATGTGAGAATTATATTAAAAATTTTGTTTAAGAAATTGAAAAAGCATAAAATAACCTTTAATTTAAAATCACAAAGAATGAACTCCATCGATTTGTTCCCGATATGAGACACGCCACACCAAATGTCCCGATACAGAAAAACATATGCCCCGTTCATTTCTAAATAGGTTGTATGAATAGCCCTATATGTAGCTAAGAAAACTGCGTTTTTGGTTTTTCAATTTTTCAAAAACTGGGCTTAGGAGGCGTGGTCAAATATTGGGAAAATGTAACATTTGTGTCGAGTTGCCTTGTTTAAATATTTATCAAATTATAAAACGGAATGCACCACAATATCAAAAATTTACGTTATTGTATAGTTTTGTATGGGCTATCGAATATTTTTTTTTTTTTTTAAAAATTTTCAGAACCCGTTCTGAAATCTTTCATTTTTTAAAAAAGTCAGTTTATTAAAAATTCGGCCAAATTTTTTTTTTTTTTAATTTTTTTTAATTGTAGATGTTTGTCTATCCACACAAAAAAATTCAGACGTTTGTTTTTCGTTTTTTTTTCGAGAAAATAGCATTTGAATTTTGAATTTTATAACAATTTAGTAATTTGCTTGTATTTACTTGTTTCAACATAGCGTATGAGTAATATTTATGCAAATATTCAATACTCATTCATTGTTATGAAATTTAATATTCAAATGAGATTTTCTCGAAAAAAAACGAAAAACACATATGACGCATTCCACACCAAATGTCTCGCTACAGAAAAACATGTGTCCCGCAAATTTCTGAATAGGTTGTTTGGATAGCCCTATATGTAACTAAGAAAATTGCGTTTTTGGTTTTTCAAATTTTCGAAAACTGGGCTTAGGAGGCGTGGTCAAATATTGGAAAAATTGTAAAATTTGTGGCGAGTTGCCTTGATTAAATATTTATCACATTAAAACGGAATGCACCACAATGTCAAAAATTTACTTTCTTATATAGTTTTGTATGGGCTATCGATTAAATTTTTTTTTTTTGGAAAATTTTCAGAACCCGTTCTGAAATTTTCCATTTTTACAAAAAAATTAAATTAATCAAAAATCCGGCCACTTTTTTTTTTCTTTTTTATTTATTTTTTTAAAAGTTTAGATGTTTGTCCATCCACACAAAAAAAATCAGAAACACGTTCATCTTTTTTTTTGAGAAAATCGCATTTGAACTTTAAATTTCATAACAATTTTGTTATTTGCTTGTATTTCTTTGTTTTAAAGTTACGAATGAGTAATATTAATTGCATAAATATTCGTCATACGCTCTGTTGACACAAGAAAATACAAGCAAATTACTAAATTGTTATAAAATTTAAAATTCAAATGCGATTTTCTCGAAAAAAAAGATGAACGTGTTCCTGATTTTTTTTTGTGTGGATGGACAAACATCTAAACTTTTAAAAAAATAAAGAAAAAAGAAAAAAAAGTGGCCGGAATTTTGATAAATTGACTTTTTTAAAAAATGGAAAATTTCAGAACGGGTTCTGAAAATTTTCCAAAAAAAAAAAAAATTTAATCGATAGCCCATACAAAACTATATAAGACTGTAAATTTTTGAGATTGTGGTGCATTCCGTTTTAATGTGATAAATATTTAATCAAGGCAACTCGCCACAAATTTGACCATTTTTCCAATATTTGACCACGCCTTCTAAGCCCAGTTTTTGAAAAATTGAAAAACCAAAAACGCAATTTTCTAAGTTCTATATAGGGCTATCCATATCACCTATTCAGAAGTTTACGGTACACATGTTTTTTTTCGCTGGACATTTGGTGTGGAATGCCTCATATCTGAATTTTTTGTGTATGGGGCATTCCATGTCAAATCGGACACTTTGAAAATTTTTTTTTTTAGATTTTCCCAATTTGTTTACAGTTTTTGGTACTCTTCGAAAACTTCTTCGTGGTAAATTTTCAGATTGTGTTGATGACCCGTTCAAAAGATATCGAATTTTTAAAAATTGTTACACTGATAGAAATTTGTACATGACAATAATGAAAATCTACATAAATGTTATGAAAAATGGCGTTAAAAAGGAACTTTCACTCAAGAAATGCTACTTTTATTTTTAAAATGAAATATATTTATGAAATTGTTAAGATCTTTTTATAAAATTAAAAATAATAAAAATGGTTTTCACTTTGTTTTCTCGCATAAAACTTTACTCCAACCTTAAATTGTAATTAAAACTACGAACTAATATAAGACAGCACGAATTTAGTAAATATAAAAATAATAATTTACTTTTTTTCAAATTTCATAAAAAAGTTTGAAAAAATCACAAAATCACCAAGTAAAAATAAAACACTTTCACATATTTTTATTTTATCTATAGATTTCACTCAGTTTTCTCACACAAAATTTTACTATAACATTTACTTTTAATACATAAGTAAAACCACGAAGTACAACAAAAAAAAAATCACGCTGTGATCAGCTGTTTTTGCGCGCGTAAACTAACAGACTAAACAGACGCGACACGACGGTGTCAAAAAAACACAAATTTTGTAAACAAAACTTAATGAAATTTTTTAATGAATCTACGAAATCGAATGAATCAAAATTAATGAAAATCTTGCATTATATGTATGAAATTTCATTCAGCATATGAAATATTTCATTGTTGTAATGAAACAACGTTAATGAATTCCATTCATTAGCGACATGAAGCGTTTTTCTATCAGTGTAGTTTGTTCCTTTACTCAAACTTCTGTTAACTCATAACTTCTTCAATAATGGTCTAAATTTCAATTTTTTTTTCAAAATTTTTGTTTTTTTAAGTACTTTTAAAAAAAATTCTTAAAAGCGCTCTAGTATGTCAATTTTAAGTATTAAAAATTTAAATCTCATTTTTGAAAATGTTTGTACTCTTCGATTTTTTTTAAATTTTTTTGTGTAAAACTTCTATCGATTCTACATTTTTTTTGCCCAGGAGGATCGTGCGATAACGATTATTACTATTTTTAAAATTTTTTGAAAAAAATTTATTGTAATTTTCCAATCTTAAAATCATTCCTACTGCTCCAATGGTGCATCATAGAGGGGTCATTTATAAGACCGACCCCCATTAATTTTTACGTCTTAACATTTCTTTGGAACAAACTAATACCCTATCTCCAATTTCTAAGGGGGCTCCCACACAAAACTATTTTTTTTTTTAAATTTGCTCTAACCGCTCGAACTGCCCCAATAGTGCCCTTAGAGCAACAAAATGTATGACCGACCCACAATATTTTTTTAATTCCAAACATTTCCTTTGAACACACCTACCCTCTATCTTTAACTGTTAAGGCGGTACCCATACAGGTTTTTTTTTTTTTGTAAATTTGTTTTATTTAATCAGCTTCTACCGGCCCAATGGTGCGTCCGAGAGGGGTCTTTGGTGAGACCGACCTCCATTTATTTTTACCCTACAACATTTTTTTACAACATACCTACGCTCTATCTCCACTACCTAAGTAGGCTACCATTCAAAATTACATTTTTTTAAAATATGCTCCAACTGTTATTTGTATGGGAGCCTACTTAGGGAGTGGAGATAGGGCGTAGGTATGTTTTAAAAAAAATGTTGTAGGGAAAAAATAAATCGGGGTCGGTCTCACTAATGACCCCTCTCGGACGCACCATTGGACCGTTAGAAGCTGAATTAATAAACAAAATTTACAAAAAATAAAAAATATTGTATGGGGACCGCCTTAACAGTTAAAGATTGAGGGTAGGTGTGTTCAGAGAAAATGTTTGGACTAAAAAAATATTGTGGGTCTGTCATACATTTTGTTGCTCTAAGGGCACTATAAGGGCAGTTAGAGCGGTTGGAGCAAATTTTAAAAAATGTCATTTTGTGTGGGAGCCCCCTTAGGGTATTAGTTTGTTCCAAAGAAATGTTAAGACGTAAAAATTAATGAGGGTCGGTCTTATAAATGACCCCTCTATGACGCACCATTGCAATGCATTGGAGCAGTAGAATTGATTTTAAGATTGGAAAATTACAAAAAAAATTTTTAAAAAAATAGTAATAATCGTTATCCCACGATTAGAGTTGTCAAAACCGATTTCCGAAGTATTCGAAAAATCGAATTTTTTCTATTTTAAGGTTTTTTAAATCCGGTTTTTTAAAAAGGCCGGTTTTCGAAGTATTCGAGAAACCGATTTTTTGGTTTCGAATAATCGACTTTTTCATATATTTATTTTTTTTCGTTATTTTGCATTCAATGAAATTTTTTAGTAAACGTCTCTAAGTTGAGAAATCGGATGTTCCCAAATCATTTGAAATGTATCCCTTTTTTGCCTTACTTACGAGCATATTTTTTTCTACTTACAATCACGTGAGTAAATTTATGACAACTCTCACTCACGTTCATTCACACTCACGTTCATTCACACTCATTCAAAAAACTTTTAAAAATTAAGATTTCAAAAATGTAAGAAAATTTTTAGCAAAATTTTAATTTTAGCCAAATTCTACAATTTTTTGTCTTTTTCGGGATTTTTAAATTTGTTGGATTTTTTTGGGACGACAGGAAATATGAAAAATAAATAAATCACGCAAACTCACACAAAAAAATCGTCTCACGCAAAAATCTTGCTCACACACACTCACTCACGCAATTTTTTCCTTTAACACCCACTTACAATCACGTTAGTTACTTTTCAGTCACACTCACGCGTGAATCACGCACTAAACTGGTCATGTGCCAATCTCTATTCTGAAGTATGTACAAATAGCTTGTTTTGCTTTCCTTTTTATACCCTCCACTTAGTGATAGAGGGTATATATAAGTTTGTCATTCCGTTTGTAACTCATCGAAATATCGATCTGGGACCCCAAAAAGTATATATATTCATGATGCCCGATCGATTTTAAGACATTCTAGCGATGTCCGTCTGTCCGTCTGTCCGTCTGTCCGTCTGTCCGTCTGTCCGTCTGTCCGTCTGTCTGTCTGTCTGTCTGTGGAAAATGCTGTCGCGGACAAAATATTGCACAGAGATGACTGAAACTTAACATATTTATTGGAAGTTCTACCGAGAAGTTCGGTATTGCATTTGAGCGATATCGGTTCAGTGGTTCAAAAGTTATGAACGAAAATGTAAGCACACCTAAAAAATTTCAGTACATTCAACATAACCTAAAAATACAAAATGCTTTAATTCTGCTTCTGGTTGACATATGTGAACATAATTGAACACCAAATGGTATTTAAACAGGCACGAACATATTTTTTGACAAAAAAAGAAAAAATCGCGGATTTTTTTTTACCAACATTTTTTTTCGCATAAATTTTTTTTTCAAAAAAAATTTTTTTTTTTCAAAAGTAATTTCCTTTTAAATAAAGTTTTTTGCAATAATCTTTTTGATATTGTGGAGGGTATCACAACATTCGGCAAGGCCGAATTTAACTTTTTTACTTGTTTATTGTTTTGTTTTACTTTTTTATCAAATAAATATTTAAAAAACAAAAACCGAAAAACCGATTATTCGAAACCGGTTTTTAATTACAAAACCGAAAAACCGATTTTTTTAAAAGGCGGTTTTTCGAAGTATTCGAAAATCGGTTTTTGAAATTGACGAATATTTGACAACTCTACCCACGATCCTACTGGGCAAAAAATTTGTAGAATCGATAGAAGTCTTACACAATAAAATTTAAAAAAAATCGAAGAGTAGGTACAAACATGAGATTTAAATTTAAAACTTAAAAATCGCATACTAGAGCTCATTAAAAATTTTTGGGATTTTTTTTAAAAAGCACGTAAAAACAAAAAAATGAAAAAAAAAATGAAATTTGGACTATTATTGAAGAAGTTATGAGTAAAAGAAGTTTGAGTTAAGGAACAAACTACCAATTTTTAAAAATTCGATATCTTTTGAACGGGTCATCAAAAAAATCTGAAAATTTACCACGAAGGAGTTTTCGAAGAGTACTAAAAACTGTAAACAAATTGGGAAAATCTAAAAAAATTAAGGTGTCCGATTTGACATGGAATGCCCCGTATATAAACAAACATCTGAACTTAAAAAAAAAAAATATAAATTGGCTTTTTTAAAAAATGGAAAATTTCAGAACGGGTTTTGAAAATTTTCTGTCAAAACTGTCAAACAGTCAAAATTTAAAAAAAAAACACCTTTTAAACAAAAAAAATATCAAATAATCAAAAATTCACAAAATCGGTTATCCGTCAGTTAAATTTCCCATGGATTTGCTCTAAAAGTTTTCGTATGTCTTTTTAAAGTTTATGGAATTTACTCGTATAATTTGTAAATCTTTAAATATCCATCCTTTTGATTTATAAAAAAAAGCATTGATTTTTTTTCATATATTTTCTTTTGTATAGTATACCTACATATTGTATATAGGTGGTAATATTGTATAATAAATAAAGGAAACAATAAATCATTACGCATTGCAAAAAGGCGTATATTAAGGCTTTTGTGTTGTGATATGAATGTAAGAAAAAAGATGGAATTTTTAACAAAGACACAACTACATAAACATCCTCACCAACGAAAAATGCCTAACACATACAGACAGTTGTGGGTGAGGAAATAGCAATTTAAGGCGAAAGATTAAAAGAACAAGAAGTTGACATTCTTCAAAATTAATAGTATCCTGCAATATTTTTTTACAGTAAAATTATCAGATTCTGAAACATTCTTGCTACAGCTAAGTTCTTAGAGTTCAAGATATTTTTCATGTATACAAATTTTTAAGCATTCTGTCCATAGAAAATTTCTTAGAAATTTTTCAACCAGATTGTAAACATTAGTCTTAAAGAAAAACTATCAGATTCTAAAAAAGTTTCTTATAAAAACTCTTCGATGTTGAGACATTTTTCCATTAAAAAATTTCAGGTTCTTAAACAATTATTCTGCAGAAACGTGTTCAGATTTTATCTACAGGGAAAATGATAAAGAATATGAAAACTTTAATTAAGAAAAAATGTTTCAGAATCTGAATAGATTTTCTGTAGAAAACTTTTCAGATTCTTACGCATTTTTCCTATAGAAAAATAACTCAGATTCTGAAACTTTTTTTTTTAAGAAAAGTTTGCAGATTCTGCCTCATTTCCCCATTAGATACATTTTCTAATCCCGAGACATTGTTCCTGTAGAAAAATTCTCAGATACAGATACCTTTTCCAGAAGAAAATTTCATGAAATAAGATTTCAATTTCCTTTAAAAAAATTCTCAGGTTCTGAAATTTTCATAATTTTTTTTTTTGTTTTCTCAAAAAAAAAAATTTTTTTTATCATTTTGTTTTTTTTCATCAAATTTTTTTATCAATTTTTTTTTTTATCAAATTTTTTTTTTATCAAATTTTTTTTTCAAATTTTTTTTTTATCAAAAACTTTTTTCGACAATTTTTTTTTATCAATATTTTTTTTAATCAACAACTTTTTTTCATAATTTTTTTTTTCATCTAAAATATTTTTCATGAATTTTTTTTCATTAAATTTATTTTCATCAACATTTTTTTTTTTAATCAAAATTTTACTTTTTCAAAAAAAAAAAAAAAAAAAACATCTAATTTTTTTTTTTTTGATTTAATAAAGTTTTTTTTTTCTTCATCAAAAACTTTTTTTCAGCAAAAAATTTGGTTTCACCAAAATTTTGTTTTTCCTCAAAAAATATTTCTTTTCATTTTATAGCTGGATTGTCTTAGAAATGAATCAATACTATATAAACTTGATGGGGTCCTCTACCGATATTTTAATTTGTTTTGCATGGAATGGCAAATAACATTATTAAAAAAAAAAAATTGCTTTGGCAAGTACACCCAAATCTTCAGCAAAACATCATGATTTAATGTTTTTGGCTAGAGTGCAAAATTCGCAGGCATTTTAATACCCTCCAACCTAGAGTTTGCAAAACGATTAAAATCGTAATCGTAATCGCGATTAATCGCACCAATTAATCGTAATCGACAAAAAAATCATGCGATTACGATTAATAATTTTCTATGAACGCTGTTTTTATAACGAATTTAAATCAGTTCCAAAATTTTTTAAACCCCATTTTGAAGTTTCTATTTAAAATTATTTTTCAAAAAAACTAAATTACTCTGAAAAACGATTACTTTAGGAACAATTTCAAACAAAAATCATTGATTCTGGAATGTTAAGTAGAATCGATTGCAGGATGGTATGATGCGTTCTGGTACCGATTAATTGGAATGGAAATTTTGATGGTTTGGCCCATGATTAATTTAACTTGTTTGCGATTTTTCTTTCCTTTTCTCGTAAAAGTCATTCAAATTTAAAGGAAAATTTAAATTTTGATATGAGTAAGTTTTAATGAGGCTTGTTTTTAAAATATACTTAAAAGGCTTTGGTCGGATTTGGTCGAAAAATTTGGACATGAAATTTAAAAAAAAACTTAATTTTTTATACTTTGACTTCAGGTTGCCGATTTTAATGATGCCTTGTAAATTTTTTTAATAAATTTAATCACAATTAGCTCCTTCACTGGCCATCGGCAGGTATTCCGACACGCCCCACCAGAAATTTTGAACTGGAAGCAGCTTTTGGAAAGGAATCACGAGGCAAAGAGCAAATCCAAACAAGTCACAGTTTAGATTACTCTTTAGTAGCACAGATAAAGAGCTATTAAGACGCAGTAAAATCATGTATCTATTCAGTGCTGAATGAAGCACTCTTTGTAGAGTTTATTTAAGCGCAATAAAGATGTAAGAAAATCTTGTATTTTTCTCCAAAAATTTTTTTGATGTTGAAGATGTCAAAAAATTTAAGTACGTGTAAAATTTTATCAACAAAGAATTTTTAATTAGAAGTTTTAAAAAAATGTCTGAACAAAAAATTCTCAAGGGCGCTCGAGAGTTCTTTCGATGCGCAATGATATACTAAACAAGTAAAAAAGTTAAATTCGGCCTTGCCGAATGTAGTGATACCCTCCACAATTTCAAAAAGATTATTGCAAACAACTTTATTTAAAAGGAAATTACTTTTGAAAAAAAAAAAAAAAATTTGAAAAAAAATTTCCGCGAAAAAAATTTTGGTAAAAAAAAAAAATCCGCGATTTTTTTATTTTTTTGTCAAAAAATATGTTCGTACTTGTTTAAATACCATTTGGTGCTCAAATATGTTCACATATGTCAACCAGAAGCCGAATTAAAGCATTTTGTATTTTTAGGTTATGTTGAATGTACTGAAATTTTTGAGGTGTGCTTACATTTTCGTTCATAACTTTTGAACCGCTGAACCGATATCACTCAAATGCAATACCAAACTTCTCGGGAGAACTTCCAATATATATGTCAAGTTTCAGTCATCTCTGTGCAATATTTTGTCCGCGAGAGCATTTTCCACAGACAGACGGACAGACGGACAGACGGACAGACGGACAGACGGACAGACGGACAGACGGACATCGCTAGAATGTCTTAAAATCGATCGGGCATCATGAATATATATACTTTATGGGGTCCCAGACCGATATTTCGATGAGTTACAAACGGAATGACAAACTTATATATACCCTCTATCACTAAGTGGAGGGTATAAAAAGAGACTGTGGTTCCAAAATCTCGAATTATTTTTACTAGGAAAGCTCGAAAGTTTTTCATTTTATTTCTTAAAAATAATATTATTTGTATTTTCGTACTTTCTATTACGATTAATCGTAATCGCGATTAACGGCAATTTTTTTAATCGTAATCGCGATTATGAAATATCTCGATTATTTGCAAACTCTACTCCAACCACAGTATGGTGGTATACTCATTTTGTCATTCCGTGTGTTACGCATCGAAATATCGGTCAGGGACCCCATAATGCATATATATAATTGATCAGTGATTGACTCCTAGACATTCTAGCGATGTCCGTCTGTCCGTCCGTCTGTGGAGGACACGATACAGTCCAAAATAAAAGAGATAGACTTCTGAAATTTGGCACGAATATGTCAAACGGTCAAAGGCTGGTTAATTTCGGAGATTGGCAAAATCGGACAACGGGGGAAAATTTCCTCCTTTAAGAACTAAACCAACCTCTGATAAAACGCCATTTTTTTTATAGATTTTTTGTGGTTTTGCTTAGCAAACGAAAAATTTTTTATCTCAGAAGAAGTTCAAAGTCCTGCAGTTGGATCCAGGAAGGTTGTCTCTCACTATGTCACTATTATGTCGTTAACTGTTTGTAGGTTATTTTAAAAAGTAATCAGTAAAGTTATTTTAAAATAAAAATCATTAATTTTAATAAGGACTTCTTATTTTCTACTGTTTCTGTAGTTTAAAAAAAATAATGTACTGTCTCAAAAACGAATTTTCTGTAACATTCATAGTTTTATAGTTTTACTGTTTTTCAATGCAAAATAAGTGAATATTCACTAGTTTTTTAATGTTTTGGCTAGCCGTTAAAATAACATTTAAAATTGACTGTAATATGTTTTTATTTTAAATCAAAAAACAGTGGAATGGTTTTTAAACAAAATTTCATTTGTTTTAAGTGAATATTCACTGGAATTTACCTACATATTTTTTGAGTGTACGTTCAAGAAATTAAAAAAAAAAATATCGCAAAATCTAAGATGTAGCGGTTTTTTTTTGACAAATTTATGGTGGAAAGCCGTATTGTGCTATTTTGTTACCCTTGTCTCTGTTGTTAAAAAAAAGTAAACAACAACATTTATTTAATAAAACGTTACGAAAAAACATAAATTATATACATCATATACACGAATGCTAAAATTTATGTGTATTTGGTATTAACAATGACAAGTAACAGTGACAGAATTTTTATAACATTTTAAAAAATCATGAGGAGGATGAGGAGTGGAGAACATTTGTCTTTTCCTTTACAGGAACTACAGAAATATCCGGGTAATTTTGAATTCAAAATTTAAAAATAATGACAAGAAAATAGAAAGAAATGGGAAGGGACTGCCGATTATTTACAACAGCCTTACTTGTTTTTTACTCAAATTATTATTTTTTCAGAAATAATTATCATTTCATTGCAGGCAAAAATACTTTAAATTCTTGATGTATACTCTTCTACTTGCAAACCTAAAATCAAAAATAATATTTTTACTTTTAAAAATAAAAAGTAGATTTTTAAACTCCATTATCTACCTAAGGGGAGTTTAAACAAAAAAACAGCCTTGATGTGAGCAATTTTTAAACAGCTATAAAAAAATAAATGCGCAATATTTTTTAATTTCTTTTTTATTTGAAAGATAAATTACACCGCTCTACAAATCTGAGGTTTGTCGCTGCGTTTTGGATGAAACCACAAAAAGTTGATAGGGTTTGGTGCCCCGATTCCAAAACGGTCACTCAAATTTTTCTATAACGTCACAATTTTGAGAAAATCGCGGTTAAAGTGTCAAAAAATGCCCATTTTGACCATTTTTGAACGGCTATAAAATAAGATCCTGACATGCAAATTACTTGGTATCAAGCTCATTCGAAAGTGTGTAATTTTCTCTTTCAGACCAGATCAAATCTTCTTGGAATTTAATTTTCTAAAATGGTAAAAAAATCATTAGCCACAAGTGCTTTAAATCTAAAATTTACGTATGAATTTGTATGGAAATATGTTAAAAAAAACTGTGTAAATAAACTTAATAATAAAAAATTGGAAGGTTTTTTTCTAATGATTTTTTTACCATTTTAGAAAATTAAATTTTTAGAACATTTTATCTTATCTTTAAGAGAAAATTACAGGCTTTCGAATGAGCTTGATACCAAGTCATTTGCATGTCAGGATCTTATTTAATAAGCTTTTAAAAAGGGTAAAAAATGCCCTTTTTCGGCACTTTAACCGCGAATTACTCAAAATCCTGACGTGATAGACAAATTTGGGCTCCAGATTTGGAATCAGCGCAACAGACACTATCCAAATCACTAACCAGAATCCAATACGCATTTTCTTGTTGAGCTGTGTTATTGTAATATTTTTAAAATTTTATAACACAAAATTTGGTCAACTGAAATTGCCAATGAATTGTAGAATGTTTTTTGTAAAGGACAAAATCGGCTGCAGTTGTACAGCAAAAACTACTAGACCGATTTTGATGAAATTTTTTTTGATTTGTAGATTATTAAATTCTCAAGTACTTAACGTGGCCATTTTTTTAAAATTTTTAACTATTTTTGTTTTTAATGAAAGAAGAAATGTAACTTTTTCTATTTTTTAAGTTTACATTAGCATACCTTCAACAAAAATCAATATCTTTCAAAAAATGGCCACGGTAAGTTCTGAAGAATTTAATAACCTACGAACAAAAAAACAATTTCATCAAAATCGGTTTAGTAGTTTTTGCTGTACAACTTTAAAGCTGTTTAAAAATTGCTCTCATGAAGGCTGTTTTTTTGTTGAAACCCCCGTTAATAATTAATTTAATTTAACTTCCCTAGCAAATTTTATTCTTTAGATAAAATATATAAATAATATAAAAATCTTAAATTCTACTTAAATTCAAATTAATGTGGGTTAATATCATGAAATAATGTAAGCATCTCTGCCGAAAAAAAAAATAAAACTTTTTTTTGTGTCATGAATTTTTAATTAAAAAAACGAAATTTTATTATTCTTGGAAAATTGTTCTTATTTTTAAGAAATTAAACTTTTTTTTATTCATGTGATTTAAGCCTTTCATGTTTCGCTTTTCTGGAAATAATTGTGCTTAATATTAAATAAAAAAAAAAGTTTTGGTGTCTGTCTGTCATTACTTATGGCAACCACAAGCAGTTAAATAAAACATTTAACAGCACATTAACTTACAAATGTGTCAAAAGAGCAATAAAAAAAACACAGCTCAAGCCAGCAATGTGGCAGTTTAAATGTGTATGTGTGTTTGTGTATGTATGAGAGAGTTGTCTTTGTGTGTGTGTGTTTAATTTAAAGTTTCATTTCGTATTGTAATATATATGTGTGTGTATGAGCACAATTATATTAACCCTTTAACGTAAGAAACTGAATTTGATAAGAATCAATTCAACTTCAAAATTTTTTTTTTTTTTAAATTTGTTTTTTACCATAAGAATAATATACCATTTTTCAGAAAATTTTTATTTATTTTTTTTTAACGCATCAATTTATTATGCCCCGAAGCGCAAAAAAAATATTTTTTTTTTATTTAAAAAACAACCCACATTATTTACTGTGTCCTTTGTTGTTGTCGGTTATTTAAAAATTTCTAAAATTAGAATTTTTGTTTGAATTTTATGAGTTCGATTCTCCTAAGTTTCAAAGTTTTTTAAAATTATTTCTAAAAAAACTAAACAAAAATGAATGTAAATTTTCGTAATTTTAACTGATTTTACAGTAAAATTTAAAATTTTTTTTTAAGGATTTAGGGATTTTAACAGTTGTTTTTACTGAATTTCAACAGTTAATAACACTGTAAGCACGTGAAAATAACACACCAAAACGCCGAGACACGTAAACTTAATTTTGGGTCTTAGAACACAGTACACTCAAAATAATAACTCTGTTAAATTACAGAAAAACTCTGCTAATTTAACAGAGTACACCATTATTTTCCAGCTAACAACATTTCTTGGTAATTTTACTAAAAAATTCTGTAAAATGATTTTGACAGAAAAAAACTGTTAATTTACAGAGTTTATAGTAAAATATTGCTTAAAAAGCTTTTTTACAGAGAAAATTCTGTAATTTTAGTATAAAATTCTGTAAAATGATTTGGACAAACAAAAACTGATAATTTACAGAGTTTCTAGTAAAATATTGGTTAAGTAAACTACCATTTAGCAAAGAAAACTATGTAAATTTACATATATTTGTAAAATGCATTTGATGCAAAAAAAAAATTTACAGAAAAAACTCTGTAAATTTACAGAGTTTAGTTAAATGCATGTTATTTTGTAAAATTTTTATAAGATTTCTGAAAAAAAATTTTGATAACTTTTTTTACTACTTTTTCAACTTTTTCTCAAAAATATATAGATAAAATTTTGATGTTTGGTAACAAAAACAAAAACTATTCAAAATAGAAAACTTTTTTGGTTATAAAAAATACGAAGTATTTTGCTTAGATCTGTATTTTAGCAGAAAACTCTGTTAATTATCTGTAACATTAAGATTACGAAGTAAAAAGTAATATAACAGAGGAAACTTTGTTTTTTCGTCATAAAAAAATACAAAGTATTTCCTTTAAATCTGTATTTTGACATAAAACTCTGTCAAATATCTGTTGAATTGAGATTACAGTCATTTTACAGAGTATTTTACAGAATTATTATTTTGAGTTTAGCATTCTCCGTTTTAACAGATCAGGTCAATATTAAGAGAAATTTAATTTTTGAGTTTGTGTGTGTTTCAAGCGATTTTTTATTGTTTTTTAAGGAATTTGAAAAACTGTTTATTTTACTCGTCTAAACTGATCGGAACTCATTGTTAGAATAAATTTTTGACTAATAAATACTAAATTACGTAATTTTAAAATAGTTTCAAAGGATTTTCTTTGGAAAATATAATAAAAACTCGCTTAAAAATCCCAAAACTTTAAATTAAAATATCTCTTGATTTTGATCTGATCTTGCAAAACGGAGAATGCCAGTGGGTTCTACGACCCAAAATGAAGTTTACGTGTCTCGGCATTTTAGTGTGTCATTTCAAAAGTTAAAATTATACTTACAGTGTAATTAACATTTATTAACACCGTCCGACAAAAATGAGAAAGTCGTTAAAAACGAACTGGATAATATACGTTTGAAACTAGAGACTAAATGTAGTCAAACGGTTTTTCATTTCGTGATCCTGTTTCCTTTTAAAAGGACTTCAAAGTTTTAGAGGATAAAATTTTAGAAGGATCTCCCCTAATTTTCCTATTTTATTTTTTTTATATATCAGGAAAAAGGTGGTAAGTTACAACCTTTCAAAACATTATCCTTCAATATGATATTACAATTTTCAACAAAATCTTTTGATAAAGTTTTCCAAGGACCTTATTCACATCATTTTATTCTGATGTGGCAAAATAAATATAAAAATTTTCCTCTTTTATTTGCCATCACCAGTGGCCTCCTAGGACAAGTACAAATATTTTAGAAATATTTTACAAAATGTATACTTTAAAACTTTGAGGTCCTTTTAAAAGGAAACAGGAGCACGAAATGAAAAACTGTAAATGCAGTTTTACTCCATTTGATTTCTTCTTTCAGACGTACAATAGCGTTCAATTCATTTTTAATATTGGCTGTCGGACGGTTTAAGCAACCGACTAAAAAAAAAGAAAATAAGAATCATTGTTTGTATTTTCTAAAAACCAAAAAGGTTTGTAACTTCGATTTGTAATTTGGATAATAATTAACCTACTGGTGAATAAACTCGATTTCACCAGGTGGTGAATAAAACGTAATATAATTATTTTTCAAAAAGAAATCTTTTTCATAATTTTTTTTACATCAAACATTTTTTTTCATTAATTTTTTTTATTTTTGTTACATTAAAAATTTTTTTTTTCATCAAAAAGTTATTTTTTATTAAAATATGTTTTTGATCAAAAAAAAAATTTTTATCAAATATTTTTCATCAATTTTGTTTCATCAAAAATTTTTTTTAACCCATTTTGGACCAAGGTTCAATTTTATTTTTTTTATTGAAAAAAAATAACTTTCTTAGGCTTATTAGAACGCGCAGATTTCAAAAATTGTATCAAAAAAATTTTTCAATGATCCATTATCCAAGGAAAGTCTTCATTTTAACTATCTATGCAATTTTAATTTTTAGATTTATTTGCTATTTTAATAATTTTTTTTATTATTTTCAAAATAAATTGTTTGAAAATAACTCAAATTAGTGGAATTTGGAAAAAAATTAAATTAAAAAAAAAAATTTAATTAATTAAAAAAGTTAAAAAGCCGACAATAAATAATGCTAAATTTTCGTTTTTGCTTGAAACAATTTCTATGCTATGCACTTTGCATTTTATGCACATATAAATTGCGTGGGTCAAGGGGGTGATATTTTCGTTTTATTGCAGAAAGATAAGACTTACTTACTTACTAACATTTACCTAATATTCCACCTTTTTCATTCATAATTTTTTTTTTTTTTTTAAACAGTGATCTCTACGGTTCGAAAATCGACCAGAGGATCAAAATGGGTTAATCAATTTGATTTTCATAAAAAAAATTTTTTTGTTTTTTTCTCATTTTTTTTTAACAAGAATGAAATTCAGACATAAAAATGTTCCATTTGTTTAACAAATGTACAAAAAAAAAATACGTAGAGTGTTAAATTCTTCTGTTTCGAATCATTTTTACTCTCCAAAATGTAAAAATACTTTTTTGGTTTGAACTGCATCTTTCTTTGCACAGACAGATGGACGAGATTCGAAAAAGATGTTGTATATGGGGCATTCCATGTCAAATCATACACTTTGAACAATTTTTGAAAGATTTTCCCAATTTTTTGACAGTTTTTAGGACCCTTTGAAAGCTCATTCGTGGTAAATTTTCAGATTTTTTTGATGACCCATTCAAAAGATACACTCAGAAAATTATGTAAGTTACTACGTGTTAGTTATTTGTATATTTTACAGTAGTTAGTTGTTTTCAACTACAAAGTCAGTTGTTTTGTATGAAAAACATCAAACAACTATTTCTGTTAGTTATTTTAAGTCGTTTTTTTGAACAACTAACAAAAAAGTACTGTGATGTAGTAACAGTTATTTAAAGTAGTTAATTTTATTTTTTTATCTCTGCAAATTTTTCAAAGTTTTTTTTACAAAAAAAAATACATTTTCGTTTTTTTTTTATTTTTTACAACTTAAAAAAAAAAAAATTTGGTCTTCAATTTTTTTTCTGAAAAATTTTTTGAAAAAAAGAATTATATATTAATTATTTTATTTTTACTACATTTTAGTTCTTTTGACTACAAATGTAAGTAGTTTTTACTACATAAGTCAGTTGTTTTTTGTCAGTTAAATAACTAACATTGTTAGTTGATTTAACTGAAAAAGTAGTTGACCCCAAAAAACTTACAAAGTAGTTATTTTAACTGACATTTTCAGTTGATTTTACTAACATAATTTTTTAAGTGTATCGAATTTTTAAAAATTGGTAGTTTTTTCCTTTACTCAAACTTCTTTTATTCATAATAATGGCCCAAATTGCAAATTTTTTTCAAAATTTTTGTTTTTTACGTACTAAAAAAAAAACGAGAAAGTTCTTAAAAGTGCTCTAGTATGCGATTTTTTAAAATTTAATTCTCATTTTTGAAAAGGTTAGGTTAGGTTAGGGTGGCGGTGTACGATTTACACCTCGCATAGACCTTTTGGTCCATAGCGATACCACAAAACTTTTTTTTTTTTTTCGCTAGCGGCGCAAGTTAAACACGTTCAAAGTCATTGCGAATCTCTTTAATATTCTAAGGTCCATTCGCGTTATATCCTCCAAAGTATTAAAGCTTATCTGACCAGTAATCGATCGGCGACTTCTTGCCACCGCTGGACAGTGACAAAGTATGTGTTCTATCGTTTCATCCACTCCTGGTGAGCCGCATCTTTTACAACTGGCGTCAGGGATGAGTCTAATATTCTTAGCATGAATGCCGATGAGACAGTGACCAGTTATTATTCCCGTCAGAGCCCGACATTCCCTTCTCGTAAGTGATAAAAGGTATTCAGTTTTCCCTTGGTCATAAGTTGGCCATAAAGTTCTGCTGATTTTGCATGTTGTTAGTTGTCCCCACTTCCTGTTCGCTACTGCAAGATGTATGGAATCCCGTCTTTTTTTGAAGTGTTGGAGCGGTGGTAAAACTAGCACCGTGGTACCTACACCATCAGCTCCAAGTTTCGCGAGTTCGTCTGCCCTTTCATTTCCCTGTATTCCGTTGTGTCCTGGTACCCATAATAAATTAACCTGGTTGTGTTGACACAACGTCTGCAAGTTCTCGTAAATTTTGGAAAATGTATGTACTCTTTGAATTTTTTTGAAATTTTTTGTGTAAAACTTCTACCGATTCTACAAATTTTTTGCCCAGTAGGCTCGTGGGATAACGATTGGTACTATTTTTTAAAATTTTTTGAAAAAATTTTAGTGTAATTTTCCAATTTTAAAATTATTTCTACTGCACCAATGGTGCGTCATAGAAGGGTCATTTATAAGACCAACCCCCATTAATTTTTACGTCTAAACATTTCTTCGGAGCAAACTAATACGCTATCTCCAACTTCTAAGTGGGAACATTTTTAATTTTTTGTTAAGATATTTTATATAAAACTTATAATATAAAATTATTTTTTGATAAAATTTAACACTTGTTTTTCTTTTTAATATTTTTAACACTTTTTGCGTGAAAAAGCATGAATTTTGGACAAAGACACATGATTTGACTGCATCATTATTGCGCATTAATCGGCGCTGCAAAGAGTGCTTCAATCATAACATCTTTAACACATTTTGAATGATGATAAAAAAGGCCAACAAAAAGACAGCAAATGATTATTTCTTATAAATTAGAAAATTTCCAATTGTATTCAAGAAATTTTAATTTTTATTTCCAAAATTTGTTAAATGCTTTTAAGAAAATTCCGTTTGTATTTCAAAAATGTCCATTTAGATTTCAAAATTTTATAATTGCCATTAAGAAAATTTTATTTTAATTTAAAAAAAATCCATGTATATTTAAGAAATTTCCAATTGTATTTCAAAAATAGTCAATTGTATTTCAGATTTTGCAATTCTATTTCAGAAATAGTCAAATGCATTCATTCATCTTTATTCTGCTTAAATCAGCTCTAAAAAGACACACGACTTCACTGCATCTTTATAGCGCTTTAATCAGCGCTTGTGAGGGTGCCTCACAAGGTTGTGGTTGGATAATGCTGAACAAATGTTAGTATGGTTGTAGACTTAACTGTTTTGTGAAGTGGGACAAAAGTTGTCATAATTTCAAAAAATTTTTAATTTCTAAATTTCAAACATCGAAATAAATTTCAAACAATTATTGAAAATTTTATTATTTGTAAATTTGGTGTTGGAGGTTGATAAAAAAAAAATTTTGTTTATTGAATCGTTAATATCGGTTGGAAAATTTGAGTATTTGCGGATAAAATATTTTCGTGAGAAAATTCGATATAACGGATAATTTGGAGCACGTCAGACAGGATTTTGAGAGTCCTAAAATAGCCTGAATACATAAGTTTAAATTTTGGGTAAGAGATCAGAATGACTGCATTCTCGTAAGATGATGGTTTTGCTTAAATCTTAAATTTGGTTACAGAACGCCAGCCACGAGGTTTCGATTTACAAGGTCGTCTTGAATTTTTGGTGGGCCGCTTTGGCTACGTTCAGCTCTGATACCAGTCAAGTTTTAAGAATATTTTCAAATTTAAGAATATTTTCTGAAATTTAATCAACGGTATTTCAATTTGTATCCCCGAAAACCGGCCAAGACAGGACATTTTAGATTCAAACCACCAATTCGTCGTATAGGGTGAAGGTTGAGCCTTAATCTCGACAACCCATCAGACAAGTTAGTTCGCGTCAGCTATCATTTGACTAAAAGGGGTGCAACAGTCAGTTGCATTCCACAAAGTTGCTACAGAACAATACCGAAACGGAACATACATATAATTTATTAAATCACATCGGTTAACGTCATCAATCGTAAAGTCAATTTTTTTTAATTTCAATTTTTTTTCCTTATTTTTCCAAAATATTTAAATTTTTTTTTGTTTTTTTATTAAACAGTCACATAAATTTATTAATTTTTTTTTGAGTTTTGATAATTCGGTTTGTAAATTTAAAACGAAAAGAGAAACATCGGGTTTTACACATATACACATTTTCTACCGCATTTACACTAACCTACAGATTTACATTATATTTGAATTTTTGTTTTGAGTAAAATTGCAACTTCGCCAGAATATCAACAAGATCCTGCTGTCATTGGGCCCGGTGTCATCGGAAATCTTAAGTGGTGAGTTTTGATTTCTTTACAGTAATTCAATTGTATATCATAAATACACTCACAAAAATACGGTTCGTAAATTTAATTTCACAAATTTAATAATTTTGTTTCCCCCTTTAAATTGTAAGTGGAAATATTTGTTTCAATTTCATTCATTCCTTAAATTAAAATACCTTTAAAATTACTTTAAAATAATTTATGAAGTTTTCCGTACCCTTTAACTTTTAAATGATCTTTTAAATTTGCAATACCTTATGTCACGTTAAAATAATTCACAATAATTAAATTTTTTTTATTCACAATACTTTTAAATATTTCCTCTATGCAAAAGTATTAAATCGTTTTATACTCACAAATTTTTATTCGTCCATTTTGTTTCTATTTTTTTTTGTTATTTTTGTTATTTTTTTTTAATTAAAATTTAGTTTTATGAATGTTAGGGTAATCAATATGTATTTTTTTAGTTTAATCAGTGTTAAATTTTATAAATAAATTGTTGTTTTCGTAAATATGAAATTTTAGAAATCTTTTAGTCTCCTCGAAAGTTTAGGTATCCACAGTTAGGGAATGCGTTTGGGCTATCTACAAAATTGTATATAGATAGCATGGTAGGGAGGGTTTATGATATAGAAGGGGATAGTTACATCTATACCTCTTCCCTTACTAACTTTACGCTCCGGGTTTAATTTTTGTTTTTTTTGTTTTCTTCTTCTCGTCTATTTTTTTTTTTTGGTTTTTGTATAGTTGACTTTGGGTTATACTTTTTATTGTAGCTACCTAATTTAATATTTTCTGTAGTGTGTTCAGCCAACCTTTAGGAGAAAGAACACCCCCCACTTTCACTGAGCACGGCTGGTCCTATAGGTAGCAAAGTCTCCTACAAGGTAGTGCCTTCATGAACCGTTACACGCTCTAAAGACACGTGATTTCAGTGCATCTTAAGAGCGCTTTTTCGGTGTATCCAACTAGCGCTCTAAAGTGTGACATCGCCTTAGAGAATCATGCATGAGTTCAGCAGGTTAGGATGCGCTCCTTAATTCGAGTTTCCTTTCCAAAAGCTGCTGCCAGTTCAGCAAAATTTCTGCTGGGAACAAACTACCAATTTTTAAAAATTCGATATTTTTAAACAGGTCATCAAAAAAATCTGAAAATTAAAGACGAAGGATTTTCGAAGGGTACTAAAAACTGTCAACAAATTGGGAAAATCTAAAAAAAAAAAATATTCAAAGTGTCCGATTTGACATGGAATCTTAATAAATATAAAAATATTTGACCAGGAGGTAAAAATATTTGATATATTTTCGAAAGAGTCTCAAGGAAGAAATTGTCTCAAAATCAAAAAAAAAAAAAAAAAATATCTTTAATTTGATCATCCCTTAAATACTTAAGTCCATTAAAAGGTTAATATAAATATACTAACACATACAAACATATTAACTAAATATACATTTGGGTTGTTTTAAATGACAGTTATTTACTTCTATCAAAATGAAATAAAACAACAATACCAAAATTTTCATTCTGTAACCAAACCATTCAGCAACAAAAAAAACCCATTGTTTAACAATTTTAAATTACATTCACAAAAAAAAAATAAATAAAAAAATCCTCATAAGACTTTGTCACACTCCCAAACGGATGTTGTTGATACATTTTTTTCCAAAGGACATTTTCTTTAAAAAAAAAATATATATATATTTTAAAACATAAAAAAAGTTAATTTTAAATATAATTTATTTCAAGTAAAAAAGTTTTTCGGAATACAAATATTGTATTTTTTTATATTATTTACTGTATTTCTGTTGACGTTTTTCATTTTGTTAACCTTTTTTTTAACCTTTTGTGTGAGTTTTGTTTTATTTAACATTAATCATTATATAAACTTTTTGTTTTGTTGTTGTTTTATATAAATTTTCCTACATAAATATATTTTATAGGCTTTAAAAGTATATTTGATAAAAGCAAAAGAAGAAAAGTAAGCAACTTTTTAACAAATATGCATTTATTCATTCAACTGTTTTATGTACTAAAAGAATACTTTTGAAAAGTTTTAAACAGTAAAGTGTGAAAAGGTATTACATTTTAATTGAGTGATGTGGGCTAGTTTTTCAGCTAAAACAAAGAGGAAACAGTTCGGTTTTCTCTTTATAACCGAAATTGTCAGCAATCGAATGATTTAGTTGCTTTGATCAAAATAAAATAATACTATAATAAAGGCTATGATGTCAGACGATTGCTGTTAAAAAAATTTTTGTAACCTCTAAAAAATTTTTGTTATGACGGCAAATGGCAAAATTTTTAGACAAAAAAAATGTTTAAAAAATTTGTCACCCTTCCTTCACCTGGTGGATAAAACGTAACATAATTATTTTTCAACAAAAATTTTTTTTTTCCATAAGTTTTTTTTTATCAATTTTTTTTTATAATTTTTTTTTTAATTTTTTTACTACATATGAGGCATTCCACACGAAATGTCCCGCTACAGAAAAACATGTGTCCCGTAAATTTCTAAATAGGTTGTTTGGATAGCCCTATATGTAACTAAGAAAATTGCGTTTTTGGTTTTTCAATTTTTCAAAAACTGGGCTTAGGAGGCGTGGTCAAATATTGGAAAAATGGTAAAATTTGTGGCGAGTTGCCTTGATTAAATATTTATCACATTAAAACGGAATGCACCACAATGTCAAAAATTTTCGTTCTTATATAGTTTTGTATGGGCTATCGATTAAATTTTTTTTTTTGGAAAATTTTCAGAACCCGTTCTGAAATTTTCCATTTTTTAAAAAAGTTAATTTATCAAAAATCCGGCCACTTTTTTTTTCTTTTTTATTTATTTTTTTAAAAGTGTAGATGTTTGTCCATCCACACAAAAAAAATCAGAAACACGTTCATCTTTTTTTTTCGAGAAAATCGCATTTGAACTTTAAATTTCATAACAATTTTGTTATTTGCTTGTATTTCTTTGTTTTAAAGATGCGAATGAGTAATATTAATTGCATAAATATTCGTCATACGCTCTGTTGACACAAGAAAATACAAGCAAATTACTAAATTGTTATGAAATTTAAAGTTCAAATGCAATTTTCTCGAAAAAAAAGATGAACGTGTTTCTGATTTTTTTTGTGTGGATGGACAAACATCTAAACTTTTAAAAAAATAAATAAAAAAGAAAAAAAAAAGTGGCCGGATTTTTAATAAATTGACTTTTTTAAAAAATGGAAAATTTCAGAACGGGTTCTGAAAATTTTCCAAAAAAAAAAATTTAATCGATAGCCCATACAAAACTATATAAGACTGTAAATTTTTGAGATTGTGGTGCATTCCGTTTTAATATGATAAATATTTAATCAAAGCAACTCGCCACAAATTTTACTATTTTTCCAATATTTGACCACGCCTCCTAAGCCCAGTTTTTGAAAAATTGAAAAACCAAAAACGCAATTTCCTAAGTTCCATATAGGGCTATCCATACCACCTATTCAGAAGTTTACGGTAGAAATTTTTTTTTTTCGCTGGACATTTGGTATTGAATGCCTCATATATTGTTTTTCATCATATTTTTTTCATTAATTTTTTTTTTCATCAACATTTTATTTTCATCACATTTCTTTTTTCATCAATTTTTTTTTTTTCATCAATTTTTTTTTAAATAATTTTTTTAATCAAATTTTTGACTATTTAAGCTGCCGACTAACAAAAAAAATGCCTGCGAATTTTGTACTCTTGTCCAAAACATTAAATCATGATAATGTTTTGCGGAAGATTTGGGTGTACTTGCCAAAGCAAAGTTTTGTAGAAAAATAATGTTATATTACTTTGCTATTCCATGCAAAACGAATTGAAATATCAGTCGAGGACCCCATTAAAAACCCAAAAGAGCTGTACATTTCGTAAGTGAGTGCAAAAATAAGTGCAAAAAAGTGTTTTCACATTTTGAGAGTATAAATGATTCGGCACCAAAGAATATAATACTCTCACTTGTTTTATGTACATTTGCTAAACAAATGGAAAATTTTTATGCGAAAAGCTTAGACTTGGTGAAAAAACAGTTTTAGTAAAAAACAATGATTTTTTTCCACGAAAAACAAAATTATGTTAAATAAAATTTAATGAACCCAAAATTTTAAGTGAAAAAAAAAAATGAATTTTTTTGATGAAATGAAAAACTTTTTGATGCAAAAAAAAAAAAAACTGATGAAAATTTGATGAAAAAAAAATATGATAAAAAAGAATTTATGAAAAAAAAATTTTGATGAAAAAAAAAATTTGATGAAATAAAAATTTGATGAAAAAAATTTGCTGAAAAAAAAAAATTGAAAAAAATTATTAAAAAAAAGGTTTGATGAAAAAAAAATTTTATGAAAAAAAAAATTTTTTTTTGATGAAAAAAAAAAATTGATGAAAAACAAATTGATGAAAAAATAAAATTGATAAAAAAAAATTGATAACAAAAAAAAATTATGAAAAAAAAAAAAATTTTATGCCAAAAAAAAATTTGATGAAAAAAAAATTTGATGGAAAAAAAATTCAATGGAAAAAAAAATGATGAAAAAAAAATTTGATGAAAGAAAAAAAAATTTTTTTGTTGAAAAATAATTATGTTACTTTTTATTCACGAGGTGAATTATTATCCAAGTTACTACAAACCCAAGTTATAGAAATTTTTGGTTTTAAGAAAATGAAAATTTCTTGTTTTCTTTTTCGTAATTCTTGTGTTAAAAAAACCTTGTAAAATTACAAGAAATTACAAAAATTCCTAGTAATTTTTCAAGATTTTTACCAATAATTTTGTAATTTTACAAGGTTTTCACCAATAAAATTGTAAATTAACAAATTTTTTGACACGATAAAATTTACAAAGAGGTTTCGTAATTTTACTAGATTACCTTCTATTTTACGAGAATTCCTAGTAGTTTAACAAGCTTTTTACCAAAAATTTTGTAATTTTACAAGCTTTTTACCAATAGAATTATTAATTTACAGTTGTTTGGCGCTTTAAAAATTACAAGGAATTCTCGTGAATTTACTAGATTTTTTTTTGTAAAATTATCTAGAAAATTTGTAAAATTACCAAAAAAAAAAATTGTAAAAATACAAAAAAAAAATTAAAGTTTCGATTTGTCAAAAAACAAGGAAAACTGTCAAATATTAGTAAAATTGGATTACGAAACATTTCCTAGTAATTTGAAAAGAATAATTTTTGTGTGTATGTTGACAACCACTGTATATTATGTTTAGAGTTCCAAATAAAAATATGTATTTTCATGAAAGTACTTGCCCTACCGATTTTATATCTTTTAATTTTATATTTTGCTTTTCAATATCATTGTAGAACCGCAATAAGATGGCCTGTAAACTCTATTTAAATGAACTTCATTAAAAAAGATAAAAATCCATTTCAAGTTTGGCCATTTTAATTAGTGTTATATAGAGTCCATGACCTTTTTGTTCAATGTAGTATATTTACCAATTCAACCTTGACCGGCGCTAGATTCCCTAGTTACTTTTAAAATATTTTTTTTTTGTTTTGTATATAGACCCCTAGATATACAAAACAAAAAATATATAAAACTTAAATCATAATAACGACTCTTATATATTCTTGTTTATTTTCTTGAAAAAAAAAGTTTTTATTAAAGAAAAAAAAAAAAATGAATAAAAATTATTAAACTTTTTGCACTAAGGTGGACCTTATTTTGCTTTTGACAAAAATATGAGCTCGATCGGTTGGAAATTGTAGTGCCGCAAGCGCATTGAAGTTTGTGAGAACGAAATTGTGCCAAACGGAAAGAAAAAATTAATATGTCTTGCGAGACATCATATTTATTAACTTTTATGCTCTGAACAGGAATATCAAAAAAAAAAAAAAAAAATAAAAAAAATCGGTCGAACGTTTTTCGAGATGTCGCTATTTGAAATTATTAAAAACAGCATTTTTTCCTACGTTCAAGAATTTTTAATAAACAAAAAAATTGTTTTCCTTGACACTTTAATAGTATATGAGACGAACTTTTATTTAACTTAATTTGAGTCAAATCGTCGTTTGTAGTTTATTTAAAAAGTTTTACGTTTTGTCGTTTTTAAAAGAAACAAGTAAAAAAGTTAAATTCGGCCTTGTCGAATGTAGTGATACCCTCCACAATTTCAAAAAGATTATTGCAAAAAACTTTATTTAAAAGGAAATCACTTTTGAAAAAAAAAAAAAAATTTTTGAAAAAAAATTTCCGCGAAAAAAAATTTCGGTAAAAAAAAAATCCGCGATTTTTTTTTTCAAAAAATATGTTCGTGCTTGTTAAAATATCATTTTGTGTTCAATTATGTTCACATATGTCAACCAGAAGCCGAATTAAAGCATTTTGTATTTTTAGGTTATGTTGAATGTACGGAAATTTTTAAGGTGTGCTTACATTTTCGTTCATAAATTTTGAACCGCTAAACCGATATCGTTCAAATGCAATACCAAACTTCTCGGGAGAACTTCCAATAAAGATGTTAAGTTTCAGTCATCTCTGTGCAATATTTTGTCCGCGGCAGCATTTTCCACAGACAGACAGACGGACAGACGGACGGACGGACGGACAGACAGACGGACATACGGACGGACAGACGGACGGACAGACGGACGGACAGACGGACGGACGGACAGACGGACATCGCTAGAATGTCTTACAAACGATCGGGCATCATGAATATATATACTTTATGGGGTCCCAGACCGATATTTCGATGAGTTACAAACGGAATGACAAACTTATATATACCCCCTTTCACTAAGTGGAGGGTATAAAAACATGTGTTCAATTTTCAGTTTTTTTAAATGACTATTTCTGTTTTTTGTGTCAAAAATAAAAACATTAAAAATAAAGACTTTCATTAGCATTAAATTTTTAAAGTCATTTATTTTTGTAAGTAAAAATAAGTGATTCTTCTTTAATTTTTAATGATTTGTGTAAGTTCTTTTTTTTTAATTCTTGGCATTTTTTAAAGAGAAGTCATTAGCTTTTACCTACTTGTGTGGGTTATTTTTTTGTAGACAAAAAATTCAAAAAAATATTTATAGAAATATAAAACATTTTTGTATCAAGTGACTTTGGCACGATGGGTAAAGTGTCTGGCCAGAATGTAGTTGATTGGGGGACGATTCCCCAAAAATTTTATTAAATATTTTCTAAAATAAAATTCAATAGAAAAGTTGTAAAAATAACCTACGAAATCATTAATTTTTAATGTTTTCGCAGGTATTTTTTTTTTGAATTTGTTGGTAAAAATAACACAACAATCGTTAATGTTTAATGTTTTTGTAGGTTAATGTTTTTGTTGGTAAAAAAATGAAAGTAACGTTATTTTTAATGTTTATTAATTTTATTAACAATAAAAAATAAATGTTTATGTTTGTTAAAACAAATGAATAATTACTGGGATGGTTTTATCACTTGTTTTAAATATATTTTTCATTTGTTTTTGTCTACATAATATTTTGAGTGAAGGTGCCACCAGTTTAAATTATCTGATTTGACTCAAATAAAATTTAAATGAAAGTTTAACTTGCTATGAAAGAGTCATGGGTAAGAAATTTTAATATTTTTTTTTTAAATCTTGAACGCGGAAAAAAACCGTAATTTTTTACAAATATTTTTGTAAAATTTTTTTACCCTACCCTCACACATAACTGGGCTTCGATTTTGCAAAATCAAAAAAGCAGTATAAGGTCTGCCTTATTTTGCACATTTCTTGTTTTCCTCTTTTTTTTGTGAGAAATTCAACATTAACAAAGATTAAATCTTTAGCATTTTTATACCCCATTGGGTTTGTTGCTCTTTGTTGCCCCTTTTTATACATTATGGTTCAAATATAAAATTTAGACCTGAAATAAACAAAAAATAAAAGAAAATAAAAGTAAGGCAGAAAAACAACTAAAACACAATATCAGCAACATTCTTTTTACATTAATAAAATTGTAATGTAAATGTAAAAAAAACCCTTTTTTTCTTTGTGTTGTTGCCAACTGATGGATGGATGCAAGAATTGGAAATACAGTTAAGCACAGGGGGCGTATAAGTAATGTTGTTTGTGTTGAGTAACCTTTTATATTATGTATAAATAAATAATGTAATTTTGGTGTATTTGTAAAAAGAACAATAAATAAAAAAAACCTTGGTCAACAAAAAAAAAAAAAGTAAAAACATTGAAATTAAAGGTTGTTTTTATAAGAGAAAGTAGTTGAAGAAAATATTGACAAAAAAAAGTGTGGACAAATATGAATTCCCTTCACAATGCTCTTTTTAAGTGATAGTACATTTTCTAACGAGAATTTTTTTTTTAATTTCGATAAGAAGTTCTATGTTTTATAATTTTTGTAATAAAAAAATTTTTTTTTTTTGAATTTAAGATGAAACAAATCTGAAATTCACGGCTATGCTCATAAATTTTAAACCACCGTAACGATGTTGCTGAAATTTACCACTAACTTGAAAAGGAAAACGACAAATATATGTGCCTAAACTGGCATTTCTTGTATGCGAAAAACGTTTTTCTTCTGACTTTGAACGTCCAGAAAAGTTTTTATTCCTCTAGACCCAAAACTATGTCGTGAAAATTTAAGCCCTATCGGCGATAAAAATTTTGGATTTTTGAAATTTTTAAAAACTATTTCTTGCGACATATCATATTTATTAATTTTAATGCGCTGAACACGAATATCAAAAAAAAACTAGATATTTTAATTTTGCAAAAAATTTCGATTTTTTTCTGCGTAAGGATTTAAAAAAAAATGGCTGCGAATTTTGTACTCTTGCCCAAAACATTAAATCATGATAATGTTTTGCGCAAGATTTGGGTTTACTTGCCAAAGAAAAGTTTTTTTTAGAAAAAATAATGTTATATTACTTTGCTATTCCATGCAAAACGAATTGAAATATCAGTCGAGGACCCCATTAAGTTTACATATTATTGACCCATTTCTAAGACACTTTAGCTATATTCATCCGTCCATCTGTCTGTTGAAAGCAATATGCAGTCCAAACCAAAAAAGCCTAACATTTGGTAAATGAGTGCAAAAATAAGTGCAAAAAGTGTTTTTACATTTTTGAGAGTAAAAAAGATTCGGCACCGAAGAATTTAACACTCTCACTGGTTTTATGTACATTTGATAAACAAATGGAACATTTTTATGTGAACTGTTTAGACTTGTTGAAAAAGTAGTTTTGGTAAAAAAAGGAGAAAAATGATTTTTGGTGAAAAAAAATGTTTGATGAAGAAAAAAAAATTTTATAAAAAAGAATTTTGATAAAAAAAAAAATTGAAAAAAAAAAAATTGATGAAAAAAAAAATTTTAATAAAAAAAATTTTTTTGATGAAAAGAAAAATTTTTTGATGTAAAAAAAATTTTGGTGTAAAAAAATTATAAATTTATTTATGTAACTTTTTTTTGATGAAAAGAAAATTTTTTTGATGTAAAAAAAATTAATGAAAAAAAAAATTTTTTATGAGAAAAAAATTAATGAAAAAAAATTTTTTTGATGAGAAAAAAAGATTGATAAAAAAATTTTTGATGTAATAAAAAATTTATGTAAAAAAAATTTGATGAAAAAAAAAAATATGTAAAAAAAAATTAATCAAAAAAAAAATTTAATGAAAAAAAAATTTGATTAAAAAAAAAAATGATGAAAAAAAATAAATGAAAAAAAAAAAAAATTTGATAGAAAAAAAAAAATTAATGAAAAAAAAATTTGATGAAAAACAAAAATTTAATGAAAAAAAAAAAATTGATGAAAAAAAAAATTGATGCAAAAAAAATTTGAAGAAAAAAAAAAAAAAATTGATAAAAAAAAATTGATGAAAAAAATTTTTTTTTTTGAAAAATAATTATGTTACTTTTTATTCACCAGCTGGTGAGAAATGGTTTTATTCACCACTTGAATTATTATCCAGGTGAATTATTATCCAAGTTAGTACAATTTTTAGTTTTAAGAAAATGAAAATAGTAATTCTCATTTTCTTTTTCATTAGTTAGCTTATATAGTCAAACTAAGGTGGTGTCCTGCAACTTTTTTTTAAAATTAGACACCAGCCTAAACACATTATCATGTTAATAAAAAAAATCCAGGGGCGTTTTCTTTTTTTTTTGGGGGGGGGGGGGTCGGTATTTGTAATTGGGGCGGCAAATTTTCTCTCGAATATGTGTTTAAAAAATAAGATTCTTTTTGCACAAAAGAAATACAATTTTATCATTATATAAAAAACTTTTGGCTCCCTGGTTTGATTTTGCTCATTTACGAACTTAACCTGCCTATTAATATCAGACATATTTGTTCCAAATGTCGAGGGTCTAGCACTTTTATTTTGGACTGCATCGTGTTAACTAAAGACGGACGGACATCGCTATAATGTCTTAGAATCGATCACTAATTATAAATATATATACTTTATGGGGTCCTAGACTTATATTTTGATGCGTTACATACGGAATGACAAAGTGAGTATACCCCCATAGTGTAGTTGGAGGGTATAAAAATTGATGAAAAAAAAAATTTTATGAAAAAAAAAAGTGATGAAATTTTTTTTTTTTTTTAAATAATTATGTTACTTTTTATTCACCAGCTGGTGAAAAATGGGTTTATTCACCATGAGGTGAATTATTATCCAAGTTAGTAAAATTTTTGGTGTTAAGAAAATGAAAATAGTAATTCTCATTTTCTTTTTCGTTTATTGTTAGCTTATATAGTCAAACTGAGGTGGCGTCCTGCAACTTTTTTAAAATTAGACACCAGCCTAAAAATTTATTATCATGTTAAAAATCTCAAAATTGTTTTCCCTTGACCATTCCATAGAGACAATCTTTCATTTAAATTTAATTCGAAAATCCGACCATGTTAACGTCGTGGCGCCTTCGAACAATTTTTAAAATTTTTGAAAAAATTTCCAGCAAAAATTTTTGATTTTTCAAAAATGAAAAAATAGAAAAAATTATCTTGCAAGACAATAAGTTTTATTAATTTTAGCAATCTAAATATGAGTATCAAAAAAAAATTCCAGCAAAAATTTTTGATTTTTCAAAAATGAAAAAATTAAAAAAAATTATCTTGCAAGACATTAATGGCGTTTTCTTTTCTGAAACAAAATGTTGCACCCTAAAACAGTATCATTTGTAAAATGTAGCCACAACCCTTTTAATGTGTTGCCAGTTTTGTGATTACAAAAAAACAAAAAATTGAGAACATTTTTCTTTCAACCAAAATAT
Organism: Pegoplata infirma; assembly: GCA_963921195.1. Lineage (NCBI taxonomy): Eukaryota > Metazoa > Arthropoda > Insecta > Diptera > Anthomyiidae > Pegoplata > Pegoplata infirma. The sequence goes on from OY992537.1 coordinate 41,534,694, forward strand.
TGGCAATCAGCTGTTTTTATAAGGCAATTTTGCTACCCCGTCATTAAATGAAAGTGGGAAAAGTGTGACATTTTGAAACTTTAAAAATGCAACATTTTTAGAAAAAAACGTAATAAATATTTAAAGTGTTGCCAGTTTTTTAGAAAAGAACAAAAAAAGTTCAATATTTTTTGAAGGGACGGTAAAATGTGACATTTTTTGCCAGAAAAGAAAACGCCATAAGTTTTATTAATTTTGGCATGATTAATATGAATATCAAAAAAATTCTAAAATTGGTCGAGCAGTTTTCGAGACATTGTCATTTGAAGTATGTCAAAGAATTTCCAAAAATGGAGGTTTTTTCCTAAATTCAAAATTTTTTTTTTAAAAAAAATCTAAAAATTGAAAAAATTGCTTGAACTTAAAGCTTAATGCAAAGCTAAAGCTAAAAAGTTGACAAAAATATAAAACTTAAACCGTTTTCTGCATTTTTATCGTCCCTGTAAAATTATACTAATGTTCTATTCGCCCTTATTCACGTAAACGAAATAACTGGGTGAATGCGTCATATGAACGCTGTTCCCCAGTGTAATCCAAATAGCCAGAAAACTTTAGAAAAATTACGAAAAAACGGAAAAAATTAATAAATTTGTGAAATATAAAGTAAGAATTTTATAAGAATTACAAAAAAGTTTTATTTATTCACAAAAGCACGTATGGCCTTTTTACTTGTTTTATTTGAATTTGTGTAAATTTTTTTATATAAATATTCCCCCTTTTCTATTATTGCACGTAATTAATTAAATTTCACTTAACACTTTCTACTATATTTATTTACCCTTTTTTACAAACGAATGGCATTTTTCATACCCACTTTACTGTTTTATACGCTACATGACATTATTTTGTCATTATAAGTTTCCTAATCTGTAGGAAAATCGAGTCAAATTCTGTATCCCAACGGTATCATGTATGTGCCATTAAACCGCCATTATTTTGTAAGGCAAAAATTAAAGTAAGTAAAAATTTGTTGATGGAAAAACAACACTTTTAATGTAAAGTAAAAATTGATGGAAACAATTTTTGAAAAAAAAAAGAAAAAAATTTCAAAAAAAAATTCATGAAAGAACAAGTAGAAAAGTTAAGTTCGACTTGGCGGAATCTATGATTACCCTCCACAATATTAACCAAGGTTGAGAATAAACTAATGTACATATTTATTTCCATATTTGTTTTGTTAACAGATAATAATGCGTAATTTTAAGTCTCTATGAAACTTAACTGTATAAAAGAAACCACTGCTGTAATTTTCAAAAAGTGGATTTATTTTCAGATTTATCTTATTTTGTTAAAAAAAAAATATTTTAACATACCAACACAAATTTAGAATATTTTTTTCCGTAATCTACTATAAATTAGCAATTATAATCCGAAAAAAATCAAAAAATTTGGAAAATGAAAAAAGATATAAATAAATCAAAATTAATCCAAAATGGACTTATTAAATCCAAAAATTTAATTGGATTAATTTGGATTTTCATTTTACAAATTTTTTTATTATTTTTTCGGATTATAATAGCTTATTTCTTGTAGATTACGGAAAAAACTTTTTTGATAAAAAGACTAACAATAGAAAAAATGCCTGCGAATTTTGTACTCTTGCCCAAAACATTAAATCATGATAAGGTTTTGCGGAAGATTTGGGTGTACTTGCCAAAGAAAAGTTTGTTTAGAAAAAATAATGTTATATTACTTTAATATTCCATGCAAAACGAATTGAAATATCAGTCGAGGACCCCATTAAAAAATCAAAAGAGCTGTAAGTTTCGTAATTAAGTGCAAAAAAGTGTTTTTACATTTTGGAGAGTATAAAATATTCGGCACCAAAGAATCCCAGCAAAATTTAGATTACCAAATAAGGTATAGGATTGCTTATTTTGTACATTGCAGCATTGATGATTTTAACAGACAATGAGACTCAAAGTAATGCATCCACATTATGACAAGGAATGCCAGTAAGGTATATAATAATTGATCACATTTATAGCAAAGCATACGAGTAAGGTATAAAATATAGCTTACCAGAACATAATATATAAGGTGTTACAAGTAGTGAAAAAGTAAATTTGTATTAAATTTACTCACGTGATTATAAGTGAGTGTAAGTAAATAAAATATGCTCGTGAGTGAGTGTATCATTAAAAAATTCCTGTCGTGAGCCCATCTCTAGTTTAAACTTATGCATTTTTTTATAAAATATTTATTTTTTATGTTATTGTGATGCATTATGCATCCATTTATGAATTACGCATTATTTCAAACTTTGAAATAATACATAATGTAACCAAATATAAGTCATCCATGATTTCATGTTTAGAAATAATAAATATGAAATACATTTTTTCCAGTAATCATGCATTACGTAACAAATTATTAGTAAAGCATTATTTTTCACTTTAAAATAATACGTTGTGGAACAAATGTTTGGTAAGACATCCTAAAATAATGCTACAAATAAGATATATACATTACCTGGTAATGTGTTATTTAATCACCACCCATTACCAAAGTTTTGCTGGGATATACCACTCTCACTTGTTTTATGTACATTTGATAAACAAATGGAAAATTTTTTTGCTAAAAGCTTAGACTTGGAAAAAAGTAGTTTGTTAAAAAAAATGATTTTTTTCACGAAAAACAAAATTATGTTAAAAACAAGTAAAAAAGTTAAATTCGGCCTTGCCGAATGTAGTGATACCCTCCACAATTTCAAAAAGATTATTGCATAAAACTTTATTTAAAAGGAAATTACTTAAAAAAAAAAAAAAATCCGCGAAAAAATTTTTTGGTAAAAAAAAAAAATCCGCTATTTTTTTCTTTTTTTTGTAAAAAATATGTTCGTACTTGTTTAAATACTATTTGGTGTTCAATTATGTTCACATATGTCAACCAGAAGCCGAATTAAAGAATTTTGAATTTTTAGGTTATGTTGAATGTACTGAAATTTTTGAGGTGTGCTTACATTTTCGTTCATAACTTTTGAACCGCTATACCGATATCGCTCAAATGCAATACCAAACTTTTCGGGAGAACTTCCAATAAATATGTTAAATTTCAGTCATCTCTGTGCAATATTTTGCCCGCTACAGCATTTTCCACAGACAGACAGACGGACAGACGGACATCGCTAGAATGTCTTAAAATCGATCGGGCATCATGAATATATATACTTTATGGGGTCCCAGACCGATATTTCGATGAGTTACAAACGGAATGACAAACTTATATATACCCTCTATCACTAAGTGGAGGGTATAAAAATTTAATATACCCAAAATTTTTGGTGAAAACAAATTTTGATGAAAAAAAGTTTTTGATGAATTTTTTTGATGAAAAGAAAAATTTTTTGATGTATAAAAAAAAATGATGAAAAAAAAATTTTTTTGGTGAGAAAAAAATTGGTAATAAAAATTTGATGAAAAAAAAATATGAAAAAAAAAATTTATGAAAAAAAAAATTTGATGAAAAAAATAAATTAATGAAAAAAAAAAAAAATTCATAAAAAAAAAAATTTGATGAAAAAACAAAAAAATTTATGAAAAAAAAAATTGATGAAAAAAAAAAAGTTTTGATGAAAAAAAAAAATTTGATGAAAAAAAAAAATTAATGAAAATAAAAAAATTAATGAAAAATAAATTTTATGAAAAAAAAATTTGATAAAAAAAAAAAAATTGATAAAGAAAAAATGATGAAAAAAAGTTTGATGAAAAAAAAAGTTTGATAAAAAAAAAAATTGATGAAAAAAAAATTGATGGAAAAAAAATTTATGAAAAAAAAATTGACGAAAAAAAAAGTTACAAACCCAAGTTATTAAAATTTTTGGTTTAAGGAACATGAAAATAGTAATTCTTGTTTTCTTTTTCGTTAAATGTTAGCTTATGTATGTATATAGTCAAACTGAGGTGGCGTCCTGCAACTTTTTTAAAATTAGAAACCAGCCCAAAAACATTATCATGTTAAAAAAAATTTATGAAAACTGATAAAAAAAAATTTTGATGAAAAAATAAAATTTAGATAAAAAGTTTTTATGTAAAAAAATATTTTTTTTGTATTAAAAAAAGTTTTTGATGACAAAATTAAATTTGATGAAAATTTATTTATTAAAAAAAAATTGATGAAAAAACTCTCTTAAAGTGGCGGGTGTTTTCTATGTTCAATATATTCTTGTTAAAATAAATTTAAGTAGGGATAACTTGAAAACCGTTCGAGCGATGTTAAAGGTTTTGATATTAAAATAAAAAAAATTTTATGATGATGTAAGCCATATTTTTTTTTGTACTGGCGAATGTCCCATGTTCCAATAATCCCCCTTTAAACTAGTGGCCTCTAAATTAAATTAAGGTTTTAGTAAAAACATTTTATATTTTGAGTAGGTTTATACTAACTAGCTCGAGGACATTATTTCCTATACTAATTAAAACCATGATTTTCTCATAGAATTATTTTCAAGAAAATTATTTTTAAATTAATGAATGCTTGCAGAGACCAAATATAACAGTTATATGTGTCTTTTTGTTTTAAAAAAATCATGAAACGAATGTTGTCCAAACTTAGTATTTTATATATGAAAAGACTTCTAAAGATGTCCCGTGTTAAAATTTGCAATAACATTTAGTTTTTTGATTTTTTCAATAACAGTAAAAAATAACAGTTATTAAAAACTTTTTGTTCAAACAATCTAAAATAACTTTTATTTTATATTTATTTGAGTAAATTACTGTTATAACAGTTATTTAAAAAAAAAAATCAATCAAAGTTTATGTCTTTAAATCAATGATTGAAGTATTAGATATCAATAGGATTCTTCTGCATACGTTTATTGTTGTTTTATTTTAATAACTCGAGTTTTTTAAGGCTCAAGGAGTTTTAAATAACAGTTATAACAAAGAAAAGTTTTTTGTTTCTGTTATTTTGAACAGATATTTATATAAATCATTTCAAACTGTTATTTTTAATTTTTATTTGAAAAAATATTTTTGAACAGGTAAATTTGATTTTTTTTTTCAATAAATCTCATAACGGTTATGGTCTCTGAATGCTTGTCATTTTTGCAAAGCTTAATCGACACGTGTTTTGGAATTTATCAGAAAAAAGATTTCTTGAAAATTATTCTATGAGAAAATCATGGTCTTAATTACCTTGAGCTCGAAAAAAAACAATTTTTATTTTTAATAAAAACTTATCAGAATTTGAAAAATATTTAAATTTTGTAAAAATGTATAACATTCTTCAAAATTTTGTTTGTATTAACTAAAATTTTCATAAGTAGGAAAAATTACATTAGGCATGATGTAGGGTATCAAAAAGTCACTACAGCCTTATATGTATCCGCACAAATAACACCCTTACTTGCTTTTAAAACACTCAAACCTTTAGGCGAATAATGAAAATTCTTAAACGTTTAACACAACGCATTTTATATTACACATACACAGGCGCGGATCCAGGGGGGGGGGAGAATGGTATTTCTCCCCCCCCCCCCCCCCCAAAACGATGTCAAAAAAGAAAAAGAAAGGAAAGAAAAAAAAGAAGAAAAAAAAGGAAAAAAAGAAAAAAAGAAAGGGAAAGGAAAAAAAGGAAGGGAAAGGAACAAAGAAAATGACCAGGATGTAAAAAATCCTCAGGAGAGGTATATGTGTGTGTATATGATTTAGGTCAGCACTCATAGCCTCTATCCTAAGAAAAAGTATTATCTCAAATATTATTTTGTAGAAAAATGTCTCAGAATTCTAGACTTTATATATAGAAAAAGTGTTGATACTTATATGACTCTGAATGAAAGAATTTTTTGGTTTAGAAATTACCTCAAATATTCGGAAAAAAGTCTAATAACTTCTCTATAGAAAAAATACCTCAGCAGCTGAAAATTTTTTCTTAGGAAATATGTTCCAGAATCTGCCAAAAAAAATTCTGTAAAAACAAATTCACAGAATTGGACAACATTTCTACATAAAACCGTCGCAGCATCTGAGTTTTTCTATGGAGAAATATATTTCCGAATCATAAATTTTTTATGGATAATTTTTTAAGAACATGAGAATTTCTCTGTTTGAAAAATCTTTTAGAATCTGCGAATTTTAATATTTATTTTTTCTCTTGTCCAATAATAGTTTTTCTATAAGAAAAATATTTCAGAAACTAAGAAAGTGCCATTAGGTGGGATAAAAACGTAAACTTTTTCTATTGAAAAATGCTATACAATTTAAGATTTTATTTTTAGAAAAGTGTATCAAATTTTTTTTAATAAAATGTTTTAGAAACATATACTTTTGTAGTATCTGACAATTTTCTCTTACGAAATATGTTTCAGGATCTGAGAATAGGAACATTTTTTTAGAATCTGAGAATTACTTTAAAACGAGAATTATTCCAGAGATTTTTTATAAGAAAATTTGATCAGAATTAAAAAAAAAATTATAGGAAGAATCTCTCAGAATCTCAGATTATTTCTATAAAATAAAGTTTAAAAATCTAACATATTCTATAAGAAAACTTCGATCTAAGAATTTTTATATCAAAGGGTTTAAAAATCTGAACATTTTTATATCTTAAAAAGGGGTTATTTTTCTAAATAAAAAATATTTTAGAATCTAAAAATTTTTCTCAAGTAAATATGTTTCAACATCTGAGAAATTTTGTGAAAGAAACATGCATAAAAAACTTATTCTTATGAAAAAGCTTTTTCGGAATATCAAACTTTTAGCAATTTTTCATATTTTATTCTTGTGTTTTGGGGAAAATGTGTTTCCCGTTTTTTTTTTTATTTTTGGGTCATTTTTTATTTCTTTCTTGGGTTTTTTTCGTTAATTTTGGGCGAAATTTCATATTTTTGGGTAATTTTTCATATTTTTTGGGTGAATTTGCATTTGGGCTATTTTTCATCAAATTTTTTGGGCGACTTTGCCAGCCTACAACAAATTTCAAAAATTTTAGATTTTATTTGTGAATTTTATAATCGTCTCGAGAGCAGGTCTTAAAATTTTCAAATAAATGACTCTCAACCGCCTTATGAAGTAAATCGTAAAAAAATGCTAAGCATAAAAGCTTCCCCAAATCTAAAAGCTGGAACCACGCCTGATTTAAATACTATAGTATTATTTAATTGAAAAATTCTTTTAGAAAAAAACTTTATTTTTTTGGTTTTCAATTTGTAACTCAATATTAAAAATATTAAGAAAAGTTCACACCCCCCCTCTTTTCAAACCAAACATAATTTTTTTTTTATGAAAAATAATCTCCCCCCCAAATGAAATTCCTGGATCCGCGCCTGCACATACAAGACTTCATAGGAAATCAGCATTATTATATTTTCTTTAGTTACTTTTACTCGTACATTTGAGCAAAAAAAAATATTTTTAATTAGTAACTCTCACTGGTGTAAATAAGCCAGAATGCAAAAAGAGAGAAATTCCTTATCAAAGAATTTATTTTTTATTCCTTTGACTTTTTGTTTCAATAAACACGTTTAAAGCGTTTTTAGCTCTTTGACTAATGTGTAATAAATTTTATTTTTAAAGCGAAAAACATAAAACATATATAAATTATTCGCATTTTTGGTTTTTATTTGCTTACAATTAAAATGATTTACAGTTATTTTGTTTTTTCTGCAAAAATTTTGGGGAATGGAATAGTTTAATTTTTTTCGTGTCGTTTTTTTTTTGGACGATTTTAACATGAAAAGTTGCAGGACGCCACCTCAGTTTGACTATATAAGTTAACAATTAACGAAAAAGAAAACAAGAATTACTGTTTTCATTTTCTTAAAACCAAAAATTTTAATAACTTGGGTTTTTAACTTGGATAGTAATTCACCTCGTGGTGAATAACCCCGTTTTTCACCAGCTGGTGAATAAAAAGTAACATAATTTTTTTTCAACAAGAAAAAATTTTTTTTTTCATCAAATTTTTTTTTTCATAAATTTTTTTTCATCAGATTTTTTCTTTCCATTAATATTTTTTTTCATCAATTTTATTTTTTTAATCAAAAAAATTTTTTTTTTATCATTTTTTTTTTTCATAAAATTTTTTTTTCATCAATCTGTTTTTTCATAATTTTTTTTATCAATTTTTGTTTTTTAACAATTTTTTTTTTTCATCAATGTTTTTTTCATCAAATTTTTTTTTTTCATTAATTTTTTTTTCATCAAATTTTTTTTTTCATCAAAATTTTTTTTTCATAAATTTTTTATCATATTTTTTTATCAAATTTTATTATCAAATTTTTTATTATCTATTTTTTTTCACCAAAAAAAATTTTTTTTCATATTTTTTTCATCAATTTTTTTATACATCAAAAAAAATTTTTTCAACAAAAAAATTCATCAAAAACTTTTTTTCATCAAAATTTTTTTTCACCAAAAATTTTGGGTTCATTAAATTTTTTTAACATAATTTTGTTTTCGTGAAATAAAAAAACATTTTTTTTACCAAAACTACTTTTTCACCAAGTTTAAGCTTTTCGCATAAAAATGTTCCTTCTGTTTATCAAATGTACATAAAACAAGTGAGAGTGTTATATTCTTTTTGCCGAATCTTTTATACTCTCCAAAATGTAAAAATACTTTTTTGCACCCACTTACCAAATGTACAGCTCTTTTGGTTTTTTAATGGGGTCATCGACATATACACACAAAAAAAATATTTCCAATGAACAGTTTTCATAGTATTTATGAACAAATTCATACAATTTATTAACTTTTTCATAATATTTATAAACTTTTTCATATCATAATATGCTAAATTAAAGAACTATTTAACATTTTTCATAAATGTGTAAGTATTATAAAAAAGTTAATAAATTGTATGAACTTTTTCATAACTACTAAGAAAATCGTTCTTTGGATTTTTTTTTTTTGTGTAACATTATTTTTTCTAAAAAAACTTTACTTTGTCAAGTACACCCAAATCTTCCGCAAAACATAATCATGATTTAATATTTTGGGCAAGAGTACAAAATTCGCAGGCATTTTTATACCGTCTATAGGTAGAATGGGGAAAAGAGATTTACCTGTTTTTTTTAAGATGTTGGTTAAATGGGATTTCGGGACTTTTTGTAGTAATTTGACAAGGTTTTTTTTGGGTGTAAGTATATGGTGTACTAGATTCATATTTCGATGCGATCCACACTTGCGATGATAAATTGCGTATACTCCTGTATGCTTTACTCTGTTATAGCTTTTATATTACGTGACTAGTAGAAAAATTTCTCCTCCATTCAGCCTATGAAAAAATACATATAACTGAATTCCATTCCAATCAAATAAATTATATAAAAATTTTAATAACAAACACCAGCGCTCAGCAAACAATGTTAAAAATAATGATTGATTGCGTGGAAAATTAATCATGAAGTAAAAATACATTGATGCCAGTAGAGCAGATCATCATATTGTTATTTTTGGTGTCCCAATTGTCTCAGTTCGAAAAGAAAAATTATAATTTATTTTGCTTTTGTTTTAAGCACCCACCACCCAACAAGTATTAACGCCCCCTATCTTTTTATCACACTGATAATTGTATTATTGTTGATTTGTTACATCTGACATATTGTTGCGAATATGAAATGAGATGTGACAAGATGATGGAGGGTGGAAATAGTACTACGACATTATGAAATATGGTTAAAAATTTATTTGTATTTGGTTTTTGTGGTTTCTGTTTGTCATTTACATAATAAATTTAAATGTATATTTTACATACTACATACACAGAGACACACACACACACACAAATGCTATGGTAAATTAATCAAGAGAGTAGATTTTCCAGATGATAAATTGAAAAATATGAATTTTATATTCTTAAAGAATTGTATTTACATTTGCTATTATGAGTTAAATGAAATGGCAGTGTACAAATGTAAATATAGGGGACTATGCACATTGGGCCAGATTGTTTTTTATATTTATAGTAAAGTTGCTTTAGAGTCGACTTTAATTTAATTTTAAATATAAATTGTCTTTGTCTCTATAAATTAAGAAAAAGGAGGTAAGTTAAATCCTTTCAAAAATGTATCCCTTAATATCATTCAAAATTTTCCACGTGACTGACTGACTGATTGACTGACTGACTGACTCATCATCGCCCAGCCCAAACCGCTGCACTGTGGCCGAAATCACTGATCTAGCGGCACTTAAGTCAAAATTTAAAAATTAAGATCGATAAATGTTTTTGCACTGCATCGTTTACCTATACTTTAGAGAGAAAATTAACGTTTTCACTTTTGTTTTTCTCTTAATATTCGCACAGCTGTAACCTATCAAATATACATTTTCTGCAGCAAGTGTATTAAAGGAATTTGGGGCCTAATTACTCAGTGAGTTTTTCTTGATACTTTTAAGTCAATTGTTTACACATTTTGAGCTAAAAAGTTTTAATTGAAAGTAAAAGGTATGTTTTAACTAAAAAATAAATGTTTGGGGCCTGTGTGTATCTAGTTTATTATTAGTTCATTATAGGAGTTTACATTTGTGATATTAACTATAGTTTCATGGACTGCAACTTTTGAAATTCGATCGTATTCGGTCCAATTCCTGTTTTGTTTATTATTTTGGGTTATTTTTGTTGTGACGTTTCAGTATGGCGTGCTAGTTCGCGCAAGTTGTTCGGTTTTTTGGGTCCATCTGACTGTCCAAATAAACAGTATAAACGCGATACAGACCACAATTTTCAATCGATTTGGCTAAAATTTGAAATTTAAGATTTTTTATCGGAAGAACAAAACCTATTAAATTTTTGACAAAATCGGTCCATGTTATCCCATAGCCCCCATGTTAATTTCGCCTTCCAGTTTTACTTAAAATGCACTAACAATAGTATTTTAACAAATATCCTCTTGAAATTCGATTGTTAAATGTTTTTTGTAGCCATAAATAATCACTCTAAATTTTAACGGAATCGGAACATTTTAACTTCTAGTCCTCATACAGACCACCCTCCCGATATTCACACAAATTTCCCAAAATATATAAAAACACTGAAATAAATAAATATGGTTAAAAATTAAATTCTTTATAAGTTTTATAATCACAAATATGCATTGGGCTTTATTATTTTACATTTACGAATTAAGCGCCGCTAGATTGGGTGTTTCGGCCACTGTGCGCTGAAGCTAGAGTCTTGAAATTTGGACTATAAGTTCACCTCCCGGAATATAGATCCACTAAGGCTGGATTTTTTCCAATGTTGATTCTAAGGGGGTAAAAAATTGTACTTTTGGTACTTTTTATATCTCCTTAAATAATGGTCATTTAGACTTGAAATTTGGACTGTATGTTCACCTCCCGGAATATAGATCCAGTAAGGCTGGACTTTTGCCAATGTTGATTCTAAGGGGGTTAAAAGGGTAAAAAACTGTACTTTTGGTACCTTTTTTATTTCCTTAAATAATGGTCCTAGAAACTTGAAATTTGGAATGTGAGTTCAGCTCTAAGGCTGGGTTTTTGCCAATGTTGATTCTACGGGGGTAAAATGGGTAAAAAATTGTACTTTTGGTACTTTTTTTATTTACTGAAATAATGGTCATACAAACTTGAAATTTGGAATGTATGGAAAGGATCCTCTGCTGAAATTTTTTTTTGTTTTGAAAATTTGGATTTTAAGGGGGTTCAAAGGGGTAAATACTGTACTTTTAGTACTTTTTGTTATTTATTAAAATAATTCGCATAGAAACTTGAAATTTGGAATGTAGAATCCTTCGGCGAAAAAAACTTTCTGGAAAAAGTATTTTTGGAAATTGTACTTCATCGGGGGGTAAAGGGGTAAAAAATTTTACTTTTGGTACTTTTTATATATATTAAAATAATGATCATTGACACTTGATATTTGGAATGTACCCTTTATAAAAAGTACCTTTTATAAAAAGTACCTTTTATAAAAAGTACCTTTTATAAAAAGTACCTTTTATAAAAAGTACCTTTTATAAAAAGTACCTTTTATAAAAAGTACCTTTTATAAAAAGTACCTTTTATAAAAAGTACCTTTTATAAAAAGTACCTTTTATAAAAAGTACCTTTTATAAAAAGTACCTTTTATAAAAAGTACCTTTTATAAAAAGTACCTTTTATAAAAAGTACCTTTTATAAAAAGTACCTTTTATAAAATGCACCTTTTATAAAAAGTACATTTTATAAAAAGTACCTTTTATAAAAAGTACCTTTTATAAAAAGTACCTTTTATAAAAAGTACCTTTTATAAAAAGTACCTTTTATAAAAAGTACCTTTTATAAAAAGTACCTTTAATAAAAAGTACCTTTTATAAAAAGTAACTTTTATAAAAAATACCTTTTATAAAAAGTACCTTTTATAAAAAGAACCTTTTATAAAAAGTACCTTTTATAAAAAGTACCTTTTATAAAAAGTACCTTTTATAAAAAGTACCTTTTATAAAAAGTACCTTTTATAAAAAGTACCTTTTATAAAAAGTACCTTTTATAAAAAGTTCATTTTATAAAAAGTACCTTTTATAAAAAGTACCTTTTATAAAAAGTATCTTTTATAAAAAGTATCTTTTATAAAAAGTACCTTTTATAAAAAGTACCTTTTATAAAAAGTACTTTTTATAAAAAGTACTTTTTATAAAAAGTACCTCTCATAAAAAGTACCTTTTATAAAAAGTACCTTTCATTAAAAATACCTTTTATAAAAAGTACCTTTTATTAAAAGTACTGAAAGTACACTTTTTGGTATTTTTTTATTTCCTGAGGTATAAATAAAACAAACTTTTTTGTTTTTTAAATCATTACATTGGTGGAGGGTATTTAAAGATTCGGCACAGCCGAATATAGCTTTCTTACTTGTTTTTTTTTTTGTTTTTGAATTGGGCGATTTTCATTGATTATAACCTCAAAAATGGTCGTAGAAATAGAAAAAGTTCTTATTTGTGTGTTTCTAGAACCTTACTTTTTTAAACCTAAATTATTTGGAAAATAAAATTTACCTAAAAAGAAATATACCAGGGTTGGTAACCGATACCCACCTAGAATAACGGTATTTGGCTATTGTACCGCAACCAATAAAGATATGGACATTTTCAAAAGCGATTACGAAAGCTGATGAAATTTCTAGTATTTTAAATGTGTCACTTCATGTTTCTACCGGTTCGTTTTCGAAATATAGGTCAATACCTTTATAATACCGTTTGAAACGGTATTATAACGGTATTGGCCTGTATAACTAAAGCGAACCGGTAGAAACACGAAGCGACACATTTAAAATACTAGAAATCTGCTTTCATAATCGCTTTAGAAAATGTCCATATCTTTACAATGTCCATATCGTACAATAGCCAAATACCGTTATTCTAGGTGGGTATCGGTTGCCAACCCTGAAATATACTGCTAAATCGTATTTAAATTGTTAATTTTTAAAACATTGACAGCTGCTTACCTACAACTGACATTGTTGATTTTATGATATTTCCATATTTAAATTATTCAAAAAGAATTTTCCATTCTTTGTTATCTTGACAGCATTTTTTTTTTTCTTAATCCTTAAAGCTTGACCTAAATAAAAAAATATTCATTTCTACAAATTTTACTGCATGGTACTTAATACTTAGCAGGGTATAAGGTAAATATTCTGTTTTTTTTGCATTTTTTGTGGGATTTGTTAACAAAAAAAAAAAAATATAGTGCAAGGATTTTAACCTGTTGCACTTTTAGTTTTAAGTGAATGTTGTAGGGATTAGTAAATGCAAAGTAGAAAGATTTTCATAGGAAAAAAGTTAAACTTTAAATTGCTAGGATTAAAAGCAGTAGTGAATATTTTTATAACTAACAGATTTTTAAATTAAAGTTTGAAAAAGTCGCTGTCATCAAAACAAAATATACATAGAATTTTTTATTCTTTAACATCCAGATAAAACAAAGTAATTTACTGTTAATTTATTTGTTCTTTTACAGGGGCATTTTTTTTGGAATGAGGGGAGTCGTATGATTTTGTTATATTAGTTTCTTTAACCATGTCCTTAAAATGGGGCGAACAGAAAAAAAAAGTTTTTTAATCCCCTTGGCCCAAACTTCACATGGCTAGAAAATGTTTCAATTGTTAAACAAATATAAAAAAATGCCTGCGAATTTTATTCTCTAGCCCAAAACATTAAATCCTGATAATGTTTTTTTGGAAAAAATAATGTCATTTGCTTTGCCATGCAAAACGAATTGAAATATCGGTTGAATATCGGTTAATTATATATAATTGATCTATTTCTAAGACAATCAAGCTATATACATCCATCCATCTGTCTAAGGAAAGCAAGATTCAGGCTAAACCAGAAGAGCTGCAAATTTGGTGATTAAGTGCATTATTTAAGGCGAAAAAGTTTTTTTACATTTTGGAGAGTATAAATAATTTGACCCAGAAGAACTAAATGATCTTACTGTTTTTTTGTACATTTGTTAAACAAATGGAACATTTTTATGTCCGAATTTTAGAATTGGTTAAAAAGTTGTTTAAGTAAAAAAAAAATAAGAAAAAACTGAAAAGAAACATTTTTGGATTTAAAAATAATCTGATGAAAAAAATTTTTGGTGAAAAAAAAAATTTTGGTGACAAAAAAATTTTTTTGATGAAAAAAAGATTTTAATAAAAAAAAAAAATTTTTGATGAAGAAAAAACAAAAAATTTCATGAAAAAAAATTTTGATGAAAAAAAAAATTATGAAAAAAATTTTTGATGTAAAAAAAATTTGACGAAAAAAAAGTTTTTGATTTAAAAAATAACTTCAACATAAAAAAAGTTTTCATGAACATTTTTTTTTTTTTTTTTTAAATTGTTGATAAAAAAATGTTTGAAAAAAATGTTTCATTAAAAAATTTAATGAAAAAAAACCGTTTAAAAAAAACATTGATGAAAAAAACTTTGAAGAAGAAAAAAAAAATTGATCAAAATAATTTTTTCTGTTGTAAAATAATTATGTTACATTTAATTCACCATCTGTTGAAAAACGCTTTTATTCACCAGCAGGTGAGTTATTATCCAAGTTACAAATCGAAGTTGCAAACCTTTTTTTTGTCATAAGAAAATTAAAAGAGTAAGGGCGGATTACTCAATGAGAAGTTAGCTGCTAACTGCCGATTTAACGGAGCCTTATGTCACAATTTGTATAAAAAAGTTAAATTTAACGGGGAGTTATTTTATAACGGAGCATTGAGTAATCCAGCCTAATTCGTATTTTTTTTTTTTGTTATATGCTTATATGGTCAAACTGAGGGCGCGTCCTGCATTATTTTTAAAATTAGTCACCAGCCTAAAAACATTATCATATTAAAAACCATGTAAAAAATAGTGGTTTTCTGGTCTTGTTTTAGTTCTTTAAGGGGGAATCTGAAAATTCTCAGATTATGAAACATTTTTCCTATAGAAAAAGTCTCGGACTCTGAAACATTTTTTCTATAGAAAAAGTCTCAGATTCTGAAACATTTTTCTGTTAGAAAAAGTCTCAGATTCTGAGACATTTTTCATATAGGAAAAGTGTCAGATTCTGAGACATTTTTCCTACAGAAAGTCTCAGATTCTGAGACATTTTTTCTATAGAAGAAGTCTCAGATTCTGAGACATTTTTTCTATAGAAGAAGTCTCAGATTCTGAGACATTTTTTCTATAGAAGAAGTCTCAGATTCTGAGACATTTTTTCTATAGAAAAAGTCTCAGATTCTGAGACATTTGTTCTATAGAAAAAGTCTCAGATTCTGAGACATTTTTTCTATAGAAAAAGTCTCAGATTCTGAGACATTTTTTCTATAGAAAAAGTCTCAGATTCTGAGACATTTTTTCTATAGAAAAAGTCTCAGATTCTGAGACATTTTTTCTATAGAAAAAGTCTCAGATTCTGAGACATTTTTTCTATAGAAAAAGTCTCAGATTCTGAGACATTTTTTCTATAGAAAAAGTCTCAGATTCTGAGACATTTTTTCTATAGAAAAAGTCTCAGATTCTGAGACATTTTTTCTATAGAAAAAGTCTCAGGTTCTGAGAAATATTTCCTATCAAAATTTTTCCGATGGAAAAGATCTCAGATTTTGAAACATTTTCCCTATAGAAAAAGTCTTAGATACTGATACAGTTTTCCTATGGAAAAAGTCTCAGATCATCTGAAGTAAAAAGTCTCAGATTCTAAGACATTTTTCCTATTAAAATTTTTCCGATGGAAAAGGTCTCAGATTTGGAGACATTTTTCCTATAGAATAAGTCTTAGATTCGATACAGTTTTCCTATTGAAAATTTCTTAGATTCTGAGACATTTTTCCTATAGAAAAATTTCAGATTCTGAGACATTTTTGGTATATAAAAAGCTTATGCCGTTTTTTATAAAATTTCGTATAGAAAAAGCTTTTTGAAAGGGATCTCGAGTCAGAAAACGCATCCAATCTTCTGAACACTTAAGAGCGCTAGTTGGATTCACCGAAAAAGCGCTCTTAAGATGAACTGAAATCACGTGTCTTTAGAGCGCTGATTAAAGAACTATTTTATAGCGCCGATTGAGTGCTTTAAATATACAGTGAATTCATCTATTTTTTTAGAGCTGATTTAAGCAGAATAAAGATGAAATTCATTTGACTATTTCTGAAGTGCAATTGGAAAATCTGAAGTAAAAGTGACTATTCAAATTCTGATTAATTGTTATTAAAAAATAAAAATTGTTTTATTCGACCTTAAAAATATTATATTTTGAGTAGGTTTAATCAAGCTCGATGTCATTATTTCCTTTACTAATTAAAACTATGATATTCAAGAAAATTATTTTTCTGTTTTAAATTTATTGACTATTTTTGAAATACAATTGGAAAATCTTAAATACGATTGACTATTTCTAAAAATCAGTTAAATATTTCTGATAAGCAATTAAAAATGATGTACACCAACCTCTGAAATAGCATTTTTAAGTTTATTTTTTGGTATTGTTAAAAAAAGTTAAAGATTTTTATGTCAAAAAAAGTTCAAAGTCCTGACTGAATGCACCAATTTAACTTTTATTTTAGAAACTACAAACTATATTTCAGAAATTTCCATTTATATTTTAGACATTTCTATTTTTACATCAGAAATTTCCATTTATATTTCAGAAACATCTATTTTTGTTTCAGAAATTTCCAACTGTATTTAAAAAATTTCGGTTTGCATTTTAAAATGTTTGAAATGAAGGAAATATAAATTTTCTGGAAAGAATTAAGAACATTTTCTAAACTATACAGTGCCAGTAAAAAGTATTCGTCGCTCATTTTTTTTTTTAAATCTTAAATATCAAGATTCCTTTTGCATAAAATGAAAAAAATTTTTTCCACAAATATTCTTTGGCTCTCAATATAAAAAAAAATTTTGTTTTTGGTGATTTGAATTTTCATCTTATTTGCTAAAAAAGCGAAAGATATATAAAGCTCAAACATTTTTTCCAAAAAAGTATTCGTCGTTTTGCTGTTTTGTGAAATTCTCCACTAGTAAAACAGCGATTTGATTTAAAAAATTTATAGCGTCTAAGGATTTTGGTAAGTTAAGAATTGTTTCTGAAATCCCGATCGGAATCGTGCAAATTGTAAGGATAGGGCGGAATTCTAAAAAAGTACCAAAGAAGAAGCAGAAATCATCATCAATAGAGTCAAAAAAGAAAATTCTTTCAAAAATATAGCCGAAGCGGTTATTAAACTCATTACCACTACCAACAGCGGTTTTTATAGGTACGCGAGAACCGGGCGATATATAAATAATAAAAAATCGGATCTTCAACTTGTTGACTGATCAAAAAAAGAGCAATAGCCGTCAAAAATATCACAAAGGGTCCATGAAAACTGGGTCTGAATAGCTGCGCAAGTATTTTACGACTATGGTAAACAAGCTTCGGTTGAAACGAAGCGTTTGAAACACGTCAAAACTTACCTTAATCATGACCTTAAGCACTGGACCCGAATAATTTTTACCAATGACAGTATATTTAACCTATTCAAGTCTGATGGAATGGTTAAAGTGTGGCGAAAGTCGTAAACGGAAATGCAAGAGAATACCCTAACATGCTCTGTTAAACATGCTGAAGTTCCCAACTAGTTAGGGGGTGTATAAAGACGAACGGGGTGTGGCAAAAAAAAAAAATTGTTGAATGTATTATGGACTAAAAGGTCTACATTTACATCATCAATGCTTACCTCCAAGATAGTTAAAAAAAAGCGGTTACCAAGCAATTATATATTTACTAAAGATAACAACCCAAAGCATGTGGCTCTTTATACGGAGTTATAGTTATTATAAAATGTTTCAAAATAGATAAGACGCTTTCCGAAGTCCAGATATTTACCAAATCGAGGATATATGGGAGGATCTCGACCAAGTCATTGAAAAAAACACACTTCTGATAAGAAAAACTTAAGAATTGCATTAAAAAAAAATTTTGTAAAATTATACCGGAAATAATGCTCAATTACGTCAGTTCCATGCCTAGATGTTTGATGGCTGAAATAAAGAGTATCGTTGGTCCAAAAAACGTTTCAAAGTCCAAATCGTAGAGTGATAATTGCAGTTCAGTTAATTTTTATTATTTTTATTAATTATGTTGCCTTCATTTTATGTATTCTTTGTTATTTTTGTTGGGATTTGGATAGAAGACGTAATAAACATTATATATGTAAAAAAAATAAAAACAAAAATTGCAGTTTCATGGCAAAAATATAGCATTTATTAAAAAAAAAATAAATCGACGAATACTTTTTACTGGCACTGTACATGTATTTTTTTTAAATTTCAAACAAATTTTCTTAATAACAATAATAAAACTTAAACATAAATAGAAATTTCACAAATAAAAATAGAAATTTCTGAAATATAAATGGAAATTTATTAATTCTTTGAAATAACAAAAAAGCATTTGCTATTTTTTGGTTGGCCTATTTACCATCATTCAAAATATGTTAAAGATGTTATGATCGAAGAACTCTTTGCTGTGCCGATTAATACGCAATAATGATGCAGTCAAATCATGTGTCTTTGTCCAAAACTCATGCTTTTTCATTAAAAAAGTGTTAAAAATATTAAAATTTTATTAAAAAACAATTTTATATGAAAAATCTTAACAAAAACTTAAGATTTTTCCTCTTACTTTTACTACATCCTCAAGAGTGTTCCTTGGATGTGCTTCGGTATGCTACAAAAATATGCTATGTCGCCAAAACCTCGATTTATTTTTGCTGGGATATATATTGGTCGTTTCCCTGGTATGGTTGGAATTTCCGCAAAAGTTATTAAGAAAACCGTGTATTTAAGATTGGTTCCTCTTTAAATCTACGTGTTCAAAAAACCGTTAACAATCTTTAAAAACATTGATAAATCAGAAAAATATTTTTCAAAGTATTTTGGTCATTCAATGTTGTATTTTTTTTTTGTTTTTTTTTTTTTTTTTTTAAAAATGACAAAAAAATGTTTTTCACTCAAAATAAAATATTTATAATCAAAATTGTTAATTATTTTTACGTTAGAAAATTTTTCTAGCACTTAAAAAGGGCATTGTTGAAGGTATTTACTTGTTTTTGTTTAACATTGTAAATAATTAAATATTTTTTAACAATATCACAAAAAAAAATTTTTTGTTTATATAAAAAGTATAAATAATTGAAAATTTTACGGCTTTTTTGACGGATTGAACAAAAAAGGCATAAAAAATACCGTTGTTAACACAATACTTTTTGTTTTTATATAAATATATTTAAAATATACTATATTAATAAAAATGGTCGAAAAATATCAAAAATTAATACATGTTTTTAAAATATAAACTTTTTTATTGTTATGCTGTTTTATGCTTTAATTTTTTTTTTACTCAATTCCAAATGGCTTTATATTTAATAAAGTTAATATTAAAAAATAACAATAAAACAAAATAAAAGTGGTATACGTATTAGGCAATGTCGAATCTTTTAGCAGCCTTTATTTTTTTAAGCTCCCTATTTATAAGTATGATTAATATTTTTTAAACACTGCCGAACTTAATAACACCAGACGTTTGAGTAATATACAATTTTTCACAAGTAATGTCTATTCCATTATTTCTTTATCTACAAACTTTAATAATTTACTTTAAGTAAACAGTGAAAAAAAAGAAAAATACTTAAGCTAAACATACAATAGAAAAATAAAATAATAAACCTTAATCCCTTGAGTAAGTCTAGCATAAATTGGCAATTTATGTTTGCTTTCGTTTCTATTGACAATAGCATTATCAAGGTCAAAGACTTATCTTTTACCAAAAAAAAAAATATAAAAAAAATGTAATACTAAAAAAATACAATAAGGACGATAAAATACCTTTCATTTGATAGACGTGGAGTACATTCAGTCATTCGTTCAGCATACAACAGAAATCAATTGTTATGCAGCACATGACAATGGTTCATAGGGACTAGAGAGTAGTGAATATAACAACAGAAAAGTATATAGCGACCAAAATATAACAGAAAAAAAGGTTGTGAAAATATTTGACAAATCAAACGTGATTGACATTGATTTATGACTTTAACATCACAAAATTTGCTAAACTGCACGATTTTTTTTCAAGAGTAGTATTTATATTATTTGTTCTATGCTAAAAGAAACAATATTTGTATATAATAGATACCAGGAAGGTCTCTTACGTGTCATTGGCAGATCCTTATGAAATTAAGTAATGTTGTTAAGCATATAAAATGGTGAATGACTGTAAAATGGCACAAAAAAAGTAAAAAAATTAAAACTGGCAAAGTTTTGGAGGGTATTTTAAATTCGGCACAGCCGAATTGCTTTCTAATATATTCTATTATTTACTCAAAACAAGAATTTTGTTCTTTACTAAGACACTCATGAAGTCCACGGGTGGGCGAGACCTGTTTATTAACGTGTGCCGAAATTGAAAATTTTTAGGCCATACACCCTGAAGCAGATTACAGGAAAAAATGTCAGCGAATTTTGTACTCTTGCCCAAAATATTAAATCATGATAATGTTTTGTTGCACAATTGGTGTACTTGCCAAAGCAAAGTTTTTTTTTTTTAATTTAAAAATTAAGTTTATACATTTTTGATTAATTTCTAACACTCTATTTACTTACATCCGTCCATCTGTCTGTGGAATGCAAGATGTAGGCCAAACCAAAAGAGCTGCAAATTTGACAAATGAGTGTTTTTGTTAAGTGCAAAAAAATATTTTTACATTTTATAGAGTATAAAAGATTCGGCACAGAATAATTAAACACTCTCACTTGTTTTTTAATTATTTGTTAAACTAATGAAACATTTTTATGTCAGAAGTTTAGACATGGTGAAAAAGTAGTTTTGATGAAAAAAAAGTAGAAAAAAATTAAAATAGAATTTATGACAAACAAAATTTTGATGAAAAAATTTTTTTTTGATGAAAGAAAAAAAAAATTTTTGATGAACAAAAAATGTTGATGAAAAAAAAGTTTTTTATGAACAAAGAAGATTTTTAATGAGAAAAAAATATGCCGAAAAAAAAATTTTTATTTAAAAAAAAATTTCATAAAAAAAAATATTTCATAAAAAAAAATTGTGCAGAAATGGTGACATGACATATTCCCTATTTCCGTTATAGGGATTATGGCCGGAATTAATTCGGTCATATTCCCCATAATGGTAGTGGGAATTGTGACCGAAAATAATTTAGACATAAGACCAATAAAAAATAGACATAATTCCTAGATTTATAAGGATAATGACCACATAACACGTGGTCCCCCATTACAGGGACTATGTCCACTAGAGTGTCCCTTATTTTGGAAATGTTGGAAATGTTGAGACGGTACCCACTCATATTTTTCCATTTGATTAAAAAATCACTCAGGAAAAATTTTACGCCCCTACGACCACGCCTTCCCTACGCGACGGGGCCTTAAAGAGCGGGGACTTAAAAATAATTTTTCCATACAAACCAAAAAATTTTTTTTTTGATTTTTAATTTTTTTGTTATTAATTATAACATTACTTGGTTAGCTTATTCACGTTCTAAAGTTCTAAAAAATTTTTCGAAAAAAAAAATTTTGAGCCGTTGGGGCCCTACGGTAAAAAATTTTTAAAAAATATTTATTTTTAGTTTTGACAAGCAACGGTTTTAGTTGTAATGTTGCTTTTAATGATATATATTCATAAAAAAATATTTTTCCTATCTGTGACATCTTTATCGTGTTCTAAAAAAGGGTAAAAAATGCATTTTTGACGTTTTTGATACACGATAAAGATGTTACAGATATGAAAAATATTTTTTATGAATATATATCATTAAAAGCAACATTACAATTAAAGCCGTTGTTTGTCAAAACTAAAAAAAAAATATTTTTTAAAAAAATTTTACTGTTGGACCCCAACGGCTCCAAATTTTTTTTTTCGAAAAATTTTTTAGAACTGAAACCTTATCCCACCAAAATCAATTTTTTTGTCGTAAATAAGCTAAGCTAAGGCGACGGGATTGTCAGTTCATGCAATAGAACGTAATCACCGTATTAATTTCGACTAAGTAAAAATATTAAACAAAGAGAATAAAGAGAATAAACGTTACACGATTGAAAGCTTGCGTATACAAGAGAAAATACACCGGACAATGAATACAAAAGAAGACAAAAATAACACGAAACTGCAATATTCTGTTGCAATAATATAATTAGTTGAAGTTCTGTGATACTAGAGTTAAGTTTGACTTTAGTTTGTGTATTGTGCTGTATCAATTTATTTATTTTTTATTTATACAATTCTGTGTCGTGTAGTCCAGTTTTTTTAATTATAATTTTAAATTGACGATGTAAAAATCATAAACCGTAAGCCAAACTGTGATAAAAGTAAAAATAAGTTCTTTTAATAAATTATTGTATTTGTTGTTAGATTTTTAATAAATAAAATCCCCTGAAGAGGTTTGAAAAAAGCAAACGAAACGTTGGGTGGAAAATAATAAAAATGAAGTGATTTTTATTTACATTTGGAAACAAATAGCTGACCACAATTAGCCTGTAAGGTAACCCCTTTTTCAAAATAAAAGCTAACCATGCAATATAATAATTAATAACAAAAAAATTAAAAAAAAAAAAATTTTTTTTGATTTGTATGGAAAAACAATTTTTTAGGCCCCGCTCTTTAAGGCCCCGTCGCGTAGGGAAGGCGTGGTCGTAGGGGCGTAACATTTTTCATGAGTTATTTTTAAGTCAAATGGAAAAAAATTAGCGGGTACCGTCTCAACATTTCCAGCATTTCCAAAATAAGGGACACTATAATATGTATGTATGTGAAGCGAAATTTGGTTAACAAAAGATATTTTAAAGCATCCGCAAATAGTCTTTAAGAAAATTGACGATGGCCATTAAAGAGCTGATTGTGAAATAAAATTTTGAATAAAAGTTTAAGACAAACAGCGCAGCGCGCAAAGAAATTACGTTTTTGGTCAAAATTCGTCTGATTTGTTTTGTTAAATTTGCTTAAAGCTTCGCGTACTTTATGGACAAAATATTTTAATAATTCTAAAACCGCGATTTTTGTCCACAGTTGTTGCTTAAAATTTTAAAATTTTAAAAATCTTGTGTAGACAATGGAAAAATATTTTATGATCCTAAAATAGCGATTTTGATCATATTTTTCCCTAAATCAGCATTATGAACAAAATGGCCATGTTACTTTTCTCAATGATTATTTCCGGATGCTTCGTTTTTGAATGTCTATTAATATGATATGTCTTGAAAATATACATAGAAATCTTGTATAGATTACAAAAAAAATATTTGAGAGTCCTGAAACATGCGATTTTGGTCCAAATATTCTAATCAGAATTTTGGACCAAAATTTGTATTTTTAATTTGCCACATTTTCCCTAAAATCAGCATTTAAAGGCCAACGTCCGGAATGTCTTTTGATATAATAGGGCTTTGTAGATCTTGAAGAGATTATGGAAAAGGCTAAAAAGTTTTCAATAAAATCCTCACATTTAATAATCACATATGCATAATGTGCATTGCACATTTTAGTTTGTAAAATATATCTACAAAATTGATTGAATAAAATAAAAATTGAAATAAAATTTGTATTTATGTAAGTGTTTTTATCGGCGCATGCCATTTCTGTTTGTTATTAAGGGTTTGTGATTGAAGAAGAAAACATTGTATTTCTAAAGATTATTTTTAATGTGGATTTATTCCAGACCATGGTTTCTGTAGCCACCTCTACGTCATCAATGGAGAAAATTACATTAGTTTTAAAATTGTTTGATTTTTGTTAGACTGTTTTTTCTATATGGTTTTTCATCAACAGACTTTTCTATTTTTTGATTAAATAAACAAATCAAAAAATAACTTTTATTTTTAGGTTGATAATAAAAATCCAAATAAAGAATGGCCCACTTATAATCTGGACGACTTATGTGCCTTATAAGTTTTGAATGAAAAGTCACATTTTTATAATTTATTTATCCAATTAAAGGAAATTTTTCCACCTTTTTATTGGTACCGGTTTCAAGATTGTAGGTTAAACATTTTTTCGTACAGACGCCATTAAGCAAAATTAAAATTAAGAAATTTTGCACACTTTCACGTTTTTTTGAGAAATACAGCTGTTCAGAAATTGCTTAAACTTTTAAAATTCTAAAATTTACAGTGCTTATTGTTTTGAATCCTTACGGGGCTATAGCAAGCATAAATTTAAAACCATAAACGTGTAAAAAAAATATCGTCTTAGCCCAAGTTTGAAAAAAAGCATATCAAGTTGAAAAAAACATACCTCCCTCGAATGAATCCTGTAGGATTAAAGTTCTACGGAGCGATAAATGACTAAACCCGCAAGAGAAAATCGAAGTTCGATGCCAAACATTATTTCGCTTTTTAAACACCAATGTTTAAACGAAGTTTAAAGGTTGCCACATGAAACCTGTGTCAAATTTTATGTTAGAAATCACATGGAGTAAAAAATGAGTTTTGCCCACAATTTTAACCAATCGAAAAAAATTTGCCAAATATAAAAAAAAATAAATTGAAGGAGAGTATAATGAAGCAAAAAATGTATAATACTGTTAAATTTAATGTTAAGTTTGATGCAGAGGTAGCACCGAAGGATGTGCAAAATTTCTTCATCTTTTTTTCGGTTAATGACGTCTGTACTAAAAAATATTTAACCTACAAACTTGAAACCTGTACCAAAAAAAAGTGGAAAAAATTTCCTTTAATTTGATACATAAATTATAAAAATGTGACTTTTCATTCAAAAGTTATAAGGCACATAATTCGTCTAGATTATATCCGGGCCATTCTTTATTAACCGAAAAGTTTGAATAAAAAACTAAAAATTAATTTTAAGAAATCTTTGCAAATTTTTGTTAATTTTTAACAAAAATTTGTCTTCATATATTTGCTGTTAAATAATTAACACACTTTTTTTCATTTTTTTGGTTGATTTTTATGAAATAATAACGGTTATTTTTGGTCCCTGGTCGCTACTGTCCAAACCCAAAATATTAATGCATATTCAAATCTACAATCAATGAGCATTAAAAAATATCTTCACTTATTGTAAGTTCGACACGATAGTCACAAAAATTATATCCATTCGTTCATATCCATTTTTTAAATAATGTACAAAAACATGTAATGTACAAAAATCAATTTTTTTTTTTTAATTAAAAACTTTTTAAATTATTGTTTTTCTGTAAAGACAGTCGAACTCAGGCTCTAATTATAATTATGTATTATAATTTTTTGATTTGTTATATATGGTTTTGAATTGAGAAAAGTGTGAAAGAAAAATTTTAATTTTTCTAAAAATTTAGACATCCTGGTTTGTTTCTTACTAGTTTCATATTATCCAGTTATAATAATCTTCAGAAAAACTTTTAATGTCAAATCTATTTAGTTAATAGTCAATAAAACTCTATATGTGAAAATTATTTACAGATCGCAGCCGACAAGAATTGAACTCATCATCATCTGTAATACTTTGCTATTAACTGCTTGTAACGTACAATCACTCTAGACCGATACGCCAAGTAGGCTGCTAAGCAAGTATCAACTAAATCTGATTTTTTCAATTCGAGTGTAGTTGTTGCTGTTGTTTTTTTTTTTTTTTTCCTCACAGAAGACTTATTATTGTAATGTGTAAACAAATTTTTATTTTTAGTAATCATTATTCTTCTTCATCTCCTTCATCAATTCTTATCTAAGTACTTATTTTTGCAAACATTGCCAGACATGGTCTATATTTTAGACACAAATGTTAGGTGTTGCCATTTTTCCAAAGATACTGATTGCCACTTAGGGCGACTTATAGTCGTTATTTTTAAATTATTGTTTTTCTGTAAAGACAGTCAACTTTTTATTTAAATCAAAAAATTTTTTTGTTTATCAACAAAATATTTTTATCGAACAATTTTTATTTTTCATCAAAAGTTTTTGTCTTAACTTTTTTTTTCACTAAAATTACTTTTTCACCAAGTCTGAACTTCTTTTGACACAAAAATGTTCAATTTTCCTAACAAAAGTACAAAAAACAAACGAGAGTCGTAAATGCCATTGGTTTGGAATGCAATGTTCTTTCCACAGACGGACCGACAGACGAACATTGCAGGAATGTCTTTCTTAATGAGGTCCCCTATCGATATTTCAATTCGATTTGTATCTCTCCTGTAAAATTCACGAATTTGGACTTAGGTCCTTCTTATATTAACTAGCTAACGTTAAAACCCTTTCAATTATTTTATAATTCTTTCTTCCAAAATTCATAAAAAAAAAAAATACATTTTTCATAGTGCGCTGGCTATTAACGGATTAATAAATCGAAAAGTTTTTACTTAACAATATAAAACTTCTCATAAATTTTTGTACTTTATCAAAAAAAAAACTTTTACCATTGTAAACATTTCCTAGAATTCTTATAAATATTTTTTTTTTAATAACCCACCTCTACAAAACAAGAAAAACTACTTTAATGCATTTTGTGCAGTGATCCTTTAAGCACACACACACACTCTCACAACCATACGATTCGTTATTCCCCAATGTTATCAATAAAATTGATTTCTATGTTATTTGATGACACTATCGTTACACATTCTTAAGTGTATGAAGTGTGTAGTAGTGTATACTTTATGCTGGAAGCTGTTAACTTAAGAAGAATTCTAAGTTTCTATCCTACACTGCACTACACTATTTCTATTTTTTTTATATTTTTTTAATAAAATGTAGTACAAAATTTGTTTGGTAAACGAGTGGGTGGGTGGTGATTGAAACATGGAACAGTAAATTCAATATATTTAATGCTTATTCCAAGGAAATTCCCTACAAAAAGGAAACTTGAGTAAAAAATGTTGTTATAATACGAAAAAAAGATGTGGTAACAATGTGTACAATGCACTTGAGAAAATGTAAAGGTGTCAAGATAGAAAAAAAAAAAATAGAACGAAATGAAATGTATTCCATTGAGATAAATATTTTCATACTTACACGCACATCGATATTGAAAATATTGCTTTTCTAGGTGTTCGAATAAAAATAACTACATATTTCTTAAAAATAATAATCAATGTTTATTTTAAGGGTGTAATTTGATATCAATTTTATTAAGAAGATTAAATATATATTAAAAATACATATATTACTATTATTACTAAATATCAATATAGGGTGGAAAAAAATTTGATTATTTTCGAATTTCGTAAACGTTGGGTTTGGAAAAGTTGCTTTTATGGCTCGATATTAACTCACAGAAATTTTGGACCTGTAGAACAATGGCTTTGGGCTCTTGGATTGCACCTTCCGACAGCCAATATTTAACATGAACTGGATGATCAATTTTTTTTTTCATCAAAAAATTTTTTTTTTTCATCAAATTTTCTTATACCCTCCACTCTAGTGATAGAGGGTATATATAAGTTTGTCATTCCGTTTGTAACACCTCGAAATATTGGTCTAGGACCCCATAAAGTATATATATTTATGATCCTCGATCGATTTTAAGTCGATCTAGCGATGTCCGTCCGTCCGTCCGTCTGTCTGTCTGTCTGTCCGTAGAAAACACGCTAACTTTTGAAAGACTTTACAGAGGCTACTGAAGTTTGGCATATATGTTTGTCATTTACCTGGTCAGGTTGGTATTGCAATCCAGCCAAATCGGTCCAGTGGTTCAAAAGTTATGAGCAAAAGAGTAAATTTCGATAAGGGTGTTTCGCGAATTTACGAGATTAAAAACACGATAACTTTCGAAATACAATAATGAGCTTGGCATGTGTCTGAAGCTTGGCATGTGTCTTTGCCGTTCCCCGGGTCTATTTAGTTTTAAATTTCAGCTCAATCGGTCCAGTGGTTCAAAAGTTATTAGCAAAACCCTGAATTTCAGATTTGTTTCATCTAAAATGCCACGTGTTTTAACAAGTTTTAAAAGCATTGGTGGAAACTAAACAATGCTTTTCAAACTTGTTTCATTTTAAAGCAATACTTTTTAAACTTGTTTAGTTTTAAAAGCATTGTTAACTTAAAAATTACACTCGAAAAAAATTTTACACCCAAAAAAAATTTTAAAATCAAAAAAAATTTTACACTCAAAAAAAAATTTACACAAAAACAATTTAGTTTTTTTTTACAAAAATTACAATATTTTGTGTACATACGTACGTGCATTCACTCAGAAATATTTTAACAGTAAAAAAACCATTACACTCGAAAAAAATTTTACACTCAAAAAAAAAAAAATAGTAATTTTTCTTTAAAAAAAAAAATGACAAAAAAAGGGTTTTTTACTCAAAATAAACTTTTAAAAAAATGCACTGTGGAGGGTATTCATAGATTCGGCAAAGTCGAATTTAACTTTTCTACTTGTTTTTTATCAAATTTTTTTTTCATCAATTTTTTTGTTTTTTTTTATCAATTTTTTTTGTTTCATTAAATCTGTTTTTTTATCAATTTTTTATATTTTTTTTTTTTTTTCGTAATTTTTTTGTTCAAAATTTTTTTTATAATTTTTTTTTTTTCATCAAAAACTTGTTTTCAACAATCATTTTTTTTCACCAAAAATAATTTTCCCCTCTTTTACCAAAACTACTTTTTCAAGAAGTCTAAACTTTTACATAAACATGTTCCATTTGTTTATCAAATGTAAATACAACATGTGAGATTTAAATTCTTAGGTGCCGAATCTTTTATACTCTACAAAATGTAAAAACACTTTTTTGCGCTTATTTTTGCACTCATTTACCAAATGTACAGTTCTTTTGGTTTGAACTGCATCTTGCTTTCCACAGACAGATGGACGAATGTATATAGCTAGCGTGTCTTTGAAATGGATCGTTAATTAGAGTAGTCAAAACCGATTTCCGAAGTATTCGAAAAATCGATTTTTTTCAATTTTCCGGTTTTTTAAAACCGGTTTTTTTAAAAGGCCGGTTTTCGAGGAATTCGAGGAACCGATTTTTTGGTCTCGCATAATCGATTTTTTTATATTTAATTTTTCGAATTTTGCATTCAATGTCGTTTTTAGTAGCCATTTAAAAACTTATATTCTCAAAACTTTGAAAACAAGCTTAATTATACCTTAAAACACATTCAAAATCCAGCTAAGAGTTCAAAACAGTTAATAATAGTGAATTGAAAAATTAGAGAAAGAGTTCAGAGAAAATGTTTGGACTTAAAAAAATATTGTGGGTCGGTCATACATTTTGTTGCTCTAAGGGCACCTTTAGGGCAGTTACACTAAAAAAAAACTGTAATGTTAGCAAAAAAGCTTGTAAGCCTACAAGAAAATTAGCTGATTTTGAACCCACAATTTTTTTGCTAAAGTTAGCAAATATGTTTTGCCTAAAATTAGTTAACTGATTTTTTTTTATTTTAACTTAGTTCATACACATTTGAGGACCCCATTGGGTTCGGACCCGATAAGTCAAGACCCCGATGGGCCTAGGCCTAGTAGGGTTCCTTAAAAATCGTTATAGTTTTTGATCCAAAATTTGTGTCCGTTTCGCTCTTCCTTGCTTAGTTTTTGAGATATGTGATTTTAGGGGACCACTGGGGTCTTGAGAAATAAAAAACCCGGTAACTTCAAAAATAATACTCGGAGAGCTTTTGGTTATTTTGCGGTCTTGGTCTACGTATTGAGAGCTACAAAAATGTTTTTGAACTTTTTGTAGTGTCTACAATATTTACCGAGATATGACCATTTTAAAATTTTCGGGAATGCTAACATTTTTGGATCCAAAGTTAGGACCCATTAGGGTCCACATATTTGAAGAGTACCGGTGATACTAAGAGCTCGAGAACCAAAAATGGCCTCCATTTTGCTCCATATGGCTTAGTTTCCGAGATTGCGCTATTTTAAGTTTTCTTAAAAAAAAAAAAAAAAAATCCATTTATTTTTGCTAATATTAGCAAAAACGCTAGTAAAAATTTGATCAACTCAATATTAAATTTAGCAAAAAAAAAATTAGTTCAAATTTTGATTAAAATTGCTAATGCGCTAAATGAAGTTTACAAGATATTTTTGCTAACATGCTAATCTCAACTAAAAATTTGCTAAAAATTTTTTTGCATTAGCAAAAAAAAACAAGTAAAAAAGTTAAATTCGGCCTTGCCGAATGTAGTGATACCCTCCACAATTTCAAAAAGATAATTGCAAAAAACTTTATTTACAAGGAAATTACTTTTGAAAAAAAAATTTTTTTTTTTTGAAAAAAAAAATTCCGCAAAAAAAATTTTGTTAAAAAAAAATCCGCGATTTTTTTCTTTTTTTGTCAAAAAATATGTTCGTACTTGTTTAAATACCATTTGGTATTCAATTATGTTCACATATGTCAACCAGAAGCCGTATTAAAGCATTTTGTATTTTTAGGTTATGTTGAATGTACTGAAATTTTTGAGGTGCGCTAAACCGATATCGCTCAAATGCAATACCAAACTTCTCGGGAGAACTTCCAATAAATGTGTTAAGTTTCAGTCATCTCTGTGCAATATTTTGTCCGCGACAGCATTTTCCACAGACAGACGGACAGACAGACGGACAGACGGACATCGCTAGAATGTCTTAAAATCGATCGGGCATCATGAATATATATACTTTATGGGGTCCCAGATCGATATTTCGATGAGTTACAAACGGAATGACAAACTTATATATACCCTCTATCACTAAGTGGAGGGTATAAAAAATAGTAAATCTACTAATGTATTATTTTGAGTGTAGAGCGGTCTGAGAAAACTTAAAAAAATGTTTTTTTGTGCGGGAGCCCCCCTAGAAATTGGAGATAGGTTATTAGTTTGTTCCAAAGAAATGTTAAGACGTAAAAATTAATGGGAGTCAGACTTATAAATGACCCCTCTATGACGCACCATTGGAGCAGTAGAAATGATTTTAAGATTGGAAAATTACAATAAAATTTTTTCAAAAAATTTAAAAAAATAGTAATAATCGTTATCCCACGATTCTCCCGGGCAAAAAGTTTTTAGAATCGATAGAAGTTTTAAACAAATAAATTTCAAAAAAATCGAAGAGTCAAACATTTCCAAAAATGAGATTTAAATTTTAAAACTTAAAAATCGAATACTTTTCGCTTTTAAGAATTTTTTGGGATTTTTTTTTAAGTACGTAAAAAAGCTAAAATTAAAAAAAAAAAAAAAAAATTGAAATTTGGACCATTATTAGGCGTATTTTGTTGGCATAATTATCAGTGTTCTACCATACAAAGTTCACATTAGTGTTAACGCTCAAAATTATAGAAGTTGAAAATTAACTTGCATTCATTGTGAATGATTCTCTTATTGTTAATGGCTCTCTTTGGTATTAATAAAAAAGATAAATGTTTTTGTATTGCTTTCAAGCTAAATTGTATTTAATAAACTAATTTTATCAATATTTCATCGAAAATGTGTAATATTTTACAAAACTATTCCAAACAACGCTAAATTAAATTGAGAAATTTATGGAAGTTAACGTTTCGTTTTTTTCGTTGTGATGCATGTTAACATCTGAGTTTGCCAACAAAAAAGGCCTATTGAAGAAGTTATGAGTAAAAGAAGTTTGCGTAAAGGAACAAACTACCAATTTTTAAAAATACGATATCTTTTGAAAGGGTTATCAAAAAAATCTAAAAATTTACCACGATGGAGTTTTCGAAGAGTACTAAAAACTGTAAACAAATTGGGAAAATCAAAAAAAAAATTTTCAAAGGGTCCGATTTCACATGGAATGCCCCATATATAAGTTTGGCACATATGTTGGGCATTTACCTGATCAAGTTGCCACGGTAACTTTCGAACGACAATTCTGGGTGTGCTGAAGTGTGGTACATATATTTTTCGTTCCTCTGGCCCGGTTCATTTTAAATATCAGCAAACTCGATCAAGTGGTTCAAAAGTTATTAGCAAAATCCTGAATTTCAGATTGGTTTCACCTTAAATTCACGTGTTGAATAACCCAAGTTTTAAAAAAACAAGCTTTAAAAACAAATATAAGCCACAAAATTACTTTACAAAGTATTTTTGTCCCTCAGAAATATTTTTACACTAAAAAAAAAATTACACT
The DNA here is from genome assembly GCA_963921195.1 of Pegoplata infirma. Lineage (NCBI taxonomy): Eukaryota > Metazoa > Arthropoda > Insecta > Diptera > Anthomyiidae > Pegoplata > Pegoplata infirma. The sequence goes on from OY992537.1 coordinate 41,567,224, forward strand.
CGATAAAAATTTTACACTCAAAAAAAAAAATTAGTAAATTATTTTTTTTTTTTAAATGACAAAAAAAAAGTTTTTTACTCAAAATAAAATATTTCTAATCAAAATTGTTAATTTTTTCACATTAAAAAATTTACTATCCTTTAAAAAGGGCATTGTGGAGGGTATTCATAGATTCAGCCAAGTCGAATTTAACTTTTATATCTGTTTTAAATTTTTAATGTTTGAACTTAAAAAAATCGGCTTGGAAATATTTTTAAAAAAATATTATGAAAAAATAAATAATATCATTTTTTAGATCGACCCTCGTAGCACATTTATTATTTACTCAATCTGGACGCCATTAAGCTTAAATTTAAGCTTTTTAAATTATCTACATAACATTTTTCTAAAATAACACTTGTTTGATAATCATAACGTTTAGTACCCTGCAAACAAAACGATACGACATCGATTCGCCGGTTGTATCGCCGATACGATAAATTTTATAGCGGCAATTATCGAATTCGTATCGCCGGCGATACACCTTTCGGGAGAAACTGTTACCCGACGGCAATACATCCCGGCGATACGAAAACGATTCGCCTTGGCGATAAAAGGGCAATATCGACAGATAATCGTATAAACGAAAAAAAATAGATTTGTATGTATCGCCGGAATATCACTAAAATGATAAACCGGCGATACAGCTATATCGATTCCCTGAAGCTGAAAATAGACATTATTTTTTTCATTCATATGTTGGTCATGTTAACAGGACTAAAAACATTTGCATTCACCTGAAAAATATATCGGCAACATTCGCTGAATTTATTTTTTTATCTTTGAACGCACATTTGTGTTTTTCGGCCAAATTTACCCTGCAAACAAAACGATACGACATCGATTCGCCGGTTGTATCGCCGATACGATAAATTTTATAGCGGCAATTATCGAATTCGTATCGCCGGCGATACACCTTTCGGGAGAAACTGTTACCCGACGGCAATACATCCCGGCGATACGAAAACGATTCGCCTTGGCGATAAAAGGGCAATATCGACAGATAATCGTATAAACGAAAAAAAATAGATTTGTATGTATCGCCGGAATATCACTAAAATGATAAACCGGCGATACAGCTATATCGATTCCCTGAAGCTGAAAATAGACATTATTTTTTTCATTCATATGTTGGTCATGTTAACAGGACTAAAAACATTTGCATTCACCTGAAAAATATATCGGCAACATTCGCTGAATTTATTTTTTTATCTTTGAACGCACATTTGTGTTTTTCGGCCAAATTTATATTCTTTCAAAGATTTCTTGTTGTGCTTGATAAATTATTTTATTTTAAATTGACAAAGAAATAAAAATTTTCAATATTTTTTTTTTTGTTTATCGCCTAAATATCGTTCGTATGAAAAAATGTCGATATAATAAAAATACTACTTTGATTTTTTTATTGAAATGATAAATTTTCGTATCGCCGCAATATCTTTTCGGCGATATATCGCCCTATTGTTTGCAGGGTATTGTATTCTTTGTCTTTGCATCTACTATAAAAAAGTTTCCAATGTATTGTCGACCACTGTGTATACGATTTTCCCAATTTCCAAGACCCCATATCTCGGGAAGAAAAACTACCAGAAGTCTAAAATTTTGGTACTACAATTTTTTTGTAAGGGCCCAACTATATTCTAAGTTTTATCAAATTCGAAAGGGGAAAGAAAGGTCAAAAATGCTACTGAAGCTGAGTTTTTTACACAATGGTATTAAAAACTTATTTAAATATTTTTTTTTATTATTTTTTGTGTAGGAAGTTTTTGATGGAAAAATAGCCTAAGTATCTTAGAATTTTCTATGTGTATCAGAATTTAAAAAATTTTCCTTAGCAAGAATTTCATTAATTCTACAAGTTTTTTTGTAGCAAAAAGCCTCAAAACCTCTTAATTTTTCTATTTGAATAATATCTCAAAAATATGAAATGTCTCTTTAAGCAAACGACTGAGAAAAATTTCAAAATCACAAAACTTCTTTGTGAAAAACATGTCTTAAATTTTATATATTTTCCATTCGAAAATTGTTGCAAGCTCTGGGTCTTTTATTGCTATAAAAATGCTTTAGAATCTGCAAATTTTTTTAAGAGACATTTTGCAAAATATCAAACATTTTCTTAAGGTCTTAAACATTTTTTTAGGAATACATTTTTAAATTTCGAAATGTTTCTACAGAAAAGGTCATAATAAACAAATACTAATGATTCAAATCCGACCTGAGGTCCCCTGCACAAAAAAATCCCACCACACAAACCCAAGATCTGGATCCGCTTGATCATATTTTAGTCAAATTAGGTTTAAATGAAGTTATTTTCAAGCTAAGTTCAGGGAAAAAATTTGGAGATTTTTTTTAAATCTTAAACGTAAGAAAAATCCGTATTTTTTTCTATATTTCAAAACGCCAGTATACCAAAAACCGTTCGACCAATTTTATTTTATTTTTTTTTTTTGATATTTTATATATTTTCGCCGGGCGCTTTAATCCAAATGGCCTCAATTTTGTATCACATAAGAATGAAAATTTAAGCAGACACTTTGGAAAATCAAAAGTTAAAAAAATGTCAATAAAATCCTGAATACCTTTAATGTTTTCTTCCAAACAGCATTTTCTATTAACAAATTGCTTTTTAGCCATACCCGACACAAATGTTTATTTTTGTTTATTCTAATCTTAAGCATTTGTTTAATTGCCATAATTTATAAACAATTGGTTAAATAAATATCAAAATATAATTGCATTGTTAAGAACAACATCAGTAAATATTTGTTTGCATTTTTAATGCTTAAGAAAAATATAATTTTAGTTTTAGGCAACACATATTATAACATGAGCGCATCCAAAGAGAAGAAAAAGATTTTGGGAAAAAAAATTTAACATCATAACATTTTTTCTGAAAAATGCTTCAGATTCGTAAATTTCAATGAAATTTTGTTTGAATATATGTAACTATATTTTGTTTAAACTATAATTTCGAGTCGAAAGAAATTATTTTGCGATTTGAAAAAAAGTCTGGTGGGTTTACTATAAATGAATGACTTACTGCAAAAACTTGATAAGCAACATTTAATTTTCTGGTGTTTTTCGCTTTCTACTGATGTTCTATTGAACATTTTTTGGCAGAATTCTTGCTTAAGCCCTTCGTACAAGTATCTTGAGAATGAATGTTCTGCAAAAGTAATTTTATCTACATTATTTCAAAGGTTTTAAGGCAAAACCCACCATAAAATTAAATTTTGGCCGTTTGTCACGATAATTCTGAGTCGTAAGATTTTAGTAAACCGAAATAAAATGAAACTTGGTCTGACTATCAAAAAATCAAACCAAAAAATTTTTTAAATACATTACCCAGCTACAACAGCTGTTCAGAAAAATAAATTTCAGAAAAGATTATTTGTTGCGTATTTTTTAAAAAAACATTAACATAAGAAACTTTTAAATTGATAAACTTATTTTTGTAGCTTTACTTTTTTGTTTTTATGTTGACGTCAATGAATTGAAAAGAAAAACATCCCTGATAAAATGAAAAGTCTCAGCTTTTAGAAATATTTCTAAAAATGACGAATATTACACGACTGTCAAAATTTCTCCCGTATTACCGTCCGTGTCATTACATTTTGCATTTTTAAATTCTATACGTTTGCATTTTTAAATTCTATACGTTTTTTTGACAGATCATTTTACTGAGTCTAATCGTGACAAACGGCCTTTATCAAGTTTTTACAATAAGCCCTTCAAATGTGGTCTAAAATAACATTACAGTCAAAATCACTTTTTTGATGTTGGCAATTTTTTTTATACCCTACACTCCAGTGATAGAGGTTATATATAAATTTGTCATTCCGTTTGTAACACCTCGAAATATTGGTCTAGGACCCCATAAAGTATATATATTCATGATCCTCGATCGATTTTAAGACGATCTAGCGATGTCCGTCCATCCGTCTGTCTGTCTGTTGAAAACACGATAACTTTTGAAAGACTTTACGGAGGCTCCTGAAATTTGGCATATATGTTGGGCATTTACCTGGTCAGGTTGGTATTGCAATTCAGCGAAATCGGTCCAGTTGTTCAAAAGTTATAAGCAAATTAGTGAATTTCGGCAAGGGTTTTTATGGAATTTACGAGTTAAAACACACGGTAACTTTCAAACGACAATTCTGATGGTGCTGAAGTATGGCACATTTATTTGTCGTTCCTTTGTCCCAGTCTGTTTTAATTTTCAGTCTAATCGGTTCATTCGTTCGAAAGTTATTAGCAAAAACGTGAATTTCAGATTAGTTTCACCTTAAATTACGTGTTAAAAACCCGTTAAACATGTTTGAAAAACATTGGTAAGTCACAAAAATATTTTACAAGGTATTTTTGTCACACAAAAATATTTTTACACTAAAACAAAAAAATACACTAAAAAAAAAATTTTACACTCAAAAAAAATTTACACTGAAAAAAAAATTTACACTCAAAAAAAAAATTAGTAAATTATTTTTTTCAAAATTACTAAAAAAATAGTTTTTTTACACAAAATAAAATATTTCTTACCAAAAATGTTTTTTTTTTCACGTTAAAAAAATTTACTATCACTTAAAAAGGGCATTGTGGAGGGTATTCATAGAGTCGAAGTCGAATTTAACTTTTCTACTTGTTTTTTTTTTTTTTGTTAAATACTTATTATCTGGGTTATTGAATCTGTCTATTCTTGGCCTAACAATAAGTGTATAAATCTTACAAAACTAACTTAAATACTAGTTACTCACTTGGAGCCATTTTGAAGAACGTGGCCTCTAAATTAAATGGGCGGTAAGTCAGCACGTTACAGTCTGGTGTGCGTTTGGTTTCGAGTAAGGGCTCTCGCCAATGTACATATTTGGGTGGTTCCTTTTCAACAAATTTTTAACTAAAAAATTATTTTATTTTAGAAAACTTTTTTAAAAATCATTTAAAATAAATCGTGAACCCCTGCGATAAATTTATGTCACAGAAAATATATAAAAGTTTATGCAAAATTTGGATTTTACATTTTTTTGGGGGTTTTAAAAAACCTACAACCACCACTGCTTATTTTCATGCAGTTGATAAAACTTCAATATAAACATTTTAACAATTTAAATAAGGATCTACGACAGCTTGCCAAGGCAAATACAAGAATATTGTTTAAAATTTAATGACATAATTGAATCTAATTGTATTGTTTTATTTAATAATATGAAAAATGAATGCAGGCAGGAATAAATTTCTAATTGTTTGTACATAAATTAAAATAAAATAATAAAGATAAGCCTGCAATTTGCCCTAGGGTTAAATATTTACTTATCTTACAAACATGTTGACAAAATTAAATATTAAAATTAATCATACGTACGGGTTTATGCTTAATAATAATATTACTCATACGTACTGTAATACAAAATAAAATAACAATTCCATTTTTGCAGTACAGAGCGTATGAGCAATATTTAAAATTTGTGTCAAACCATTATAAAGTACTACTGCAATATAAATATAAGTACAAACAAGCAAATTTCAAACGGTCAAGACCGACTATGTAATTCCCTCCATTAATGTTTACCCTGGAATGGGTCTAAACACGGACTGTTAGTATTTATGTTTCGTTAAAATTTAAATAAGTGCAGAAAATACACAAATTTGAGTTAAATAGATGGCGAACAGGAAAGCAAACAGAAAAATAAAAAACAACAAAATAGAAAATGAAAAAATAAGGGAAAGGAAAGGACAGGAAAGGAGAGGGGTGGGGGAGGGAAAAGGAAATGAATAATACATGGGCAACAAGTTTTGTAAACTTGAAAATTTTTCCATAAAGAAAAATCTTAGAATTTTTTATAAAGAAAAATCTTAGAATTTTTTTTATAAGAAAACCGGTATAGGAATACCAGAAATGTCTATAGCTTTTAGAAATTAAATTTTTCTTCTACATTTTTCAACTCAAACCCTTATAACAAATAGAATTAGAGCCCGTGCTCGATCTGTACTAACAGAAAAATCAACAAATAAAAATACTGACAGAAATGTCGCCATTAGGCATGTCTCCCAGAAAAATGCAATCCCCTGCATGTGTCTGAAAAATCCAGAACATGTGGCAACACGATTGCAAAAAACTATAAATAGAGACAAGAGTTGAATAAATGGATGTGGTGAAGTTTGAATTGCTAGCGGCTGAACTGTTGTTGTTATAATTGTCAATCTCTCTGTAGAAAAAACTATTAATATGCAATGCAAGCAGTAATGAATAGAAAACGAATATTTATCCAACACATATCTAATCAATGCTTTGGCGGTGATGTCTATAGTGCCATCCCACCAGTATTGTTAATGGTATGAAAATACTCATGGTTCGATTCTGGACTGGGCATTGATATTAATAAAATTCACATATTAGAAAAACAATTACCATTAACAAAAACAAAACTGGCATTTAAATCCTACTGATGAAGACAGTTAACTGGAACTGTCCGAAACCGGTATAGGAATACCAGAAATGTCTATAGCTTTTAGAAATTAAATTTTTCTTCTACATTTTTCAACTCAAACCCTTATAGAAAAGTATCAAATGTTTCGGAATCTTATAATTTTTCTTTAGGAAAAAATTATTAATATTAATTTTTTCTATTGGAAAAATCTACGAAGGAGGAGAAGAAAAAAAAAATACGTAAAGGAAATAAAAAAATGCTTGAGGATTTCAAAATTTTTTAATAAAAAAAAAAATGTTTTAAAGCAGAGACCAAATAAAACAGTTATATGTGTTATTTTGCTTTAAAAAAATCATTAAACGAATGTTGTCCAAAATATGCATTATATATATGGAAAGACTTCTACACTCAAAATAATTACTCTGTTAAATACTCTGCAAAATGACTGTAATCTCAATTCGACAGATATTTTACAAAGTTATCTGCCGAAATACAGATTTTAAGAAAATATTTTGTATTTTTTTGTGACCGAAAAACAAAATTTTAGCTGTAACTTTGTAATCTCTATTTTAAAGATAATATTTAAATAGAGTTTTTTTGTTAAAACACAGATTTTAGAAAAATCTGTGTTTTAAGAAAATACTAAATTTCATATGTAATTTTACTTACTGCTCTGTAATACAGTTTTCAAATAAAAATAACTTCTAAAAACTTCCAAATATTTTAAAACGCGTCTTAAATTACAATAAAAGCTGGTAAATTTAAACCGGTCAAATTTATACGATGGCATTTCCCAATTGTCAACACTACTGGCACATTAAGGAAGGAGAAATTGATCAGAAATAAAATAATGACCGTCGTGTTAAAGCCATATCAAGCACATTAAAAAAATATTTAAGAAAGTCAAGGCGTTCTTAAACGATTTTTCCCTTTAATTTTATAAAAGTGTTTATTGAAATGATCCCGCTCAAATGTGGCATTGAAAATGAGAAGTTTATGAAAATTTTGTTGTCATATAAAACGTATGTGAACAGTTGCGGAAAAACGCTTCCCGCTCCAATTGTGATTATTCTCTTAAACATTCGCGTGCGAAACATTTAAGCGGGCGCATTTAAATGATGGCAATTGCCTTTATTTTTTTTCATGTTATTACTTATCCAAGCTCTTGCACATTACAGTCGAAGAAAATTAATAAAAATTGTTATAGTTTCCACTTAAATAATGAATTTTAACAAGAAATTAAAGTATAACATTTCGCGTGCGCACCATTAAAGTTGGAAATGCATTTAATCAAGCTCATTTAAATTTTAGTTTTTTCTCAAAGTTTATGAAAGTACTAATAGGAAACATGATAAATAGCCCCTGCTCAAATCGTCATTTATAAATTTATAAAAACCTCGGTGAACATCTACCGCTTAAATGCGTCACTAAATATGTGAGCTTTAATAATTTAAAATATTCGTAATACGCAAAGAATAATTTTAATGGCTTGTCAGACTGTTAGTGTTTTTGAAGCAAAGAAGTTCTGGACTTCATGCACGCAAAGTTAAATAAAATTAAAATCGCCTTAGGAATGACAACTTTAAGAAGTTTTTTTTTATTAAAAATGTGTATGTTGTTATTTTCGTTCCCAATTATTTCATGTGTTCAACTTTGTAAATTTTCAGAAGTTCTTGAAAAACTTCTGGTCACATACCAACATTTTACAGATAATTCTGTAAATTTACATTTTTTTGACGAAATAATTTTACAAAGTTTTTACAAATACATGTTAAATTACAGAGTATTTATCTGTGAAATTGTGATCCCATTTAACTAATATTTTACTAGAAACTATGTAGTTTTACAGTTTTTTTTTGTTCAAACCATTTTACAGAGTTTTCTTCGTAAAATAACAAAAAATCTTGCTGGTTGGAAATCTATGGTATTTTCTGCTGGCTCAGCAGAGTATCTCTGTAATTTAACAGAGTGATTATTTTGAGTGTAGAGATGTCCCGTGTTAAAATTTGCAATAACTTTTATTTTTTGATTTTTATCAATAAAAGTATAAAATAACCGTAATTAAAAACTTTTTGTTCAAAAAGTTTAAAATAACATTTATTTATTTTAAATAACTGTTATAACAGTTATTTGTATTCAAATCAATCAAAGTTTTAATGTTCAAATCAATAATTGAGGTATTAGCTATCAATAGGATTCTTTTGTATGCGTTTATTTTAGTTTTACTTAAATATTTTAAGGCTCAAATTTTATAAGGCTCAAGTATATGATAACAGTTAAAAAAATAAAAGTTTTTTATTTCTGTTATTTTGGACAGATATTTATATAAATTTTTTGAAACTATTATTTTAAATTTCTATTTCAAAATAATATTTTTGAACAGTTAAATTTGAGTTTTTTCAATAAATCTCATAACGGTTATGGTCTCTGTTTTAAAGTTTTAGAATTTTTTTAAATAAAAAAAAACAATTTTAAATTTTTCTCTAAGAAAAATCTAGGAATTTTTCTTTAGAAAAAACTAAAGAAGACTAAGAATTTTAATGCATCAGGATCTGAAATTATTTATTAAGAAAAATTATTAAAAACTGGGAGTTTTTCTATAAGAAAAGTGTTTCAGAATATGAAAATATTGGAAAATTATCACAGAATCTGAGGCTTTTTTCCATGGTAAGTGTGGGTTTTTAATTTAAAGATACTAGTTAAACAAAAAAAGTTTTTAAGGCTCTGAGGCATTTTCAAAAGTCTCAGATTTTGAGAAATTATTCGTATAGAAAATTTTTCTTATAGAAAAAGTCCCAGATTCTAAGACATTTTGCTTTGATAAAAAGTCGTCTCGTTGCACTATAGGGAATTTATAAGGAATTGTTGGCCAAAAGTCCATTTTTGATGTATTCAAAACAATTTTTTTCTGATGCCATTATAAAGTATACTATATAAAAGTAGGCTAGCACACATATTTTTGTTCACCAAGCTCTTTTACCGCTAATACGGAAGCGTGAAAAACAATATTTCATTTTTTATATTTTTTTTTTTACATTTTGGGGAACAAAACTTATTACAACACGAACGTACTTAAAATCCTGTATTAAAATCTATTAAAATGAATTTGAATTAGCAATAGAGCAAACAAATATATTTTGTACAAAGTACAGATTTAAAATGCAGATTTATATATTTTTTTAATTTTTCTATTTAATAATTTTTTATTATTTTTAAACCAAAAATATTTTTGGACTGCTACTTTTTTTGCTTATATTTGCATACTCCCACATCTCTTTGAGGTATTAAGAAACTCTTTCCGAGTATGATGTATTCATCCGCTAAGCCATGCGGCTCCATGGGCAAAATATATTTAGGGATGTCCGTCCGACCGTCTGTTAGTCTAATAGTCTAGGGAATGCACGATGCTGTCCAAACCAAAAGAGCTAGCTACCTGATTTTTGGCACGAATATGTCTTATGGTCTTGTACTGATCAAGTTCGTAAATGGGCAAAATTGGAAAATGTAAAAAAGGCCCCCCTTAAAGAACTAAGCATACTTATGCAAAACCCATCTTTTACAATTTTTTTTTGTACATTTACTTAAAAATTAACAAAATTTACGCCACAAGAAGTTTAAAGTCCTGCAATTGGACCGAAGGGACCAGCAACATTTTTTTTGTCCGCCCCCTTTTGTGGGCGTGGATGTAAAAATAATTGACCAAATTTTATTACAAAATTGCATTAAAATCGCGAATTGTCAGGTACGATCATGCCAATTTTTTATGCAGAGCTTTAAAACATACCTCCAAATAAACTTGCCAAATTTCGAGCCAATATCCCAACTTTTAGGGTTTTGGCCAGAAAATACCAAAAAATTCCCTATAGTGCGTTGTAGCGAAAAAACCAAGGGTTCTGGTGGGAATCGAACCCACGATCCCCACGCTCAAAGGCTAGCACGCTACCAACTAGCCTTCGGGGCCCCCTTTTTTGGATTATAACTGCTAATTTATCGAAGATTATGGAAAAAATATCCCAAACTTGTTTTGGCATATTAAAATATTTTTTTTAAACAAAAAAGGATTAATCCGAAAATAAATTCACTTATTGAAAAACACATCAAATCTCTCAGATTTTGAGATTTTTTTTCTTAGGAAAAAATTGAACATATATCAGATTCTAAAACAATGTTATTTGAAATAATAAATTTTAAAGATTTTTTCTACATTTTACTTATTTTATTTATTTTTTGTGGACATAAAGCTTTAGGTTCTGAGACATTATCCCGTCGACTATTTAGTTAAAAAGTTTTAATTTCTGAGAGAAATATTTTCAGATTTTGAGACATTTTCTGACAGAAAAATTTTTAAATTCTTAACATTTTCCTTCAGAAAACCCAGCAAAATTTTCTGTTCCAAATAATCGGGTTCAGAACGCATCAAATTACCCTGCAACCGGTTCTACTAAACATTCCAGAATCAATGATTGTTGTTTGAAATTGTCCCGAAAGCAATCGTTTTTTAGAGCAAGTAGTTTTTTTGAAAAATAATTTTACATAGAAAATGTTGTTGTGATTACCGTAGAATATATTCAAGAATCTATTGAACATGGAATTTGTTCCAAAAAATTTTCCTGGGAAATGTTCAGATGGTCTCAGGTATATTTTTGGCAAAACTTGGTTTTTCACAAAACTTGCTACTTTTCTTACGGCTATATCTCGGTAACCAATTGAAATTTCGTTTTCTTCCTTTTGGTACAATTGTAGCTATACTACATACATTGCTAAAATGTAAATAAATTTCAGCATTTTTGTCCCATAACTACCAAACTGTGAGAAATTTTGTAAAGTAATCTACAGAATTTAATTTTTTTTAGTATGGTTCATAATTCTTTTAAACATTATAATAGTGGAAAGTGATTTTTCACATATTTTTGAGAACATGCATCATCTTTTCAAACGAAAACTACAATATTCAGCTCTTATCTGGCAAACTATACAAAAAAAGGATGGAAAAACACCTTTTCAGAATTATATTGTTCTAATGAACTGTAAAAAATATTGTAATGAATATTTTTCTAAAAATTACTCTGAATTTCCTACAGTGTGTCAGTTTTGGGGCAAAAGTGGTGAAAAAATTATAATTTTTTTTTTTAGAAATTTAAGCAATTTTGATGTACTAAAGCAGTTTTTTTTTTTTTGATAAGTTTGTTCATGTTTTTCAAAAAAATTAAGTTTTACCAAAGATAAATATGAGGGCATAAAATCCAAACAGCTGTTAAACTAGAAAAACCAAAATAGGGGTTTGTTGGTTTCGATAAGTACTTCGAGAAATTCCACACGATAAGGAGTTTCCACTCGAAGACTTCAAAAATGTTGCAATGTGCAATGTGGACTTTTGTGAAATTTAAACCCTCCAACTTTTTATCATAAAAACTGCACTATGCAACTGCACATTCAGATACAAAAAAAACTGCTTCACATGAAATTATCAAGAAAAACCTAAAAGCTAAAGCTTTTTAAATCTAAATATACATTTCATAACCTTCACTAGAGTTATCATTTAATGCAAACCATGAAAAGTTAGATGTCAGAATGAAGTGGAAGAAACCGTCATGGCAACAAATAAGTAAATGATTTTTTTTTTTAAGTTTTGCTTTCGTCATTGCTACGAATGTGAACAGCAAGGATGTACCATATATATTTTTTTGTTTAATTTTATATTCGCTTTTTTGTTATCAACAGCCATTGGCAAAAGCAACAGAGTAACACTTCCACTACATAAAACACAGAATGATGATGAACTATCATTCATCAGTTCTAGTGGTTTCTTGTTGTTGTTGGTAGATGGTTGGCATAATATTGTATGAAATGCTGGTTGACGGAGATAGTGGTGTGACACAATACTCTGAACAAAAGTAATGAACAAAAAAAAAAAATGTAATAAATATTTTTGTGAAAAAAAAAACTAAGAAAAATATGAAACGTTATGCATAAGAAGAGAATGAAAATTTCTTTTTTTTAAATATTTAATAAAAGTAAGAAAAAAATATTAAACTTAAAAGAAAGTACAAAACGGAAAATCTGAAAAATTTTCCAATAAAACTATTTCAGAAAATGTCTTACAAAAATCAAATACAAGTTTTCTTTAAGCAAACGTCTCAGAATCTGATACTCTTTCTTATAGAAAAACGTCTCAGAATTAAACACTTTTTCTTATAGACATTTTTCTATAAGAAAAAGTCTCAGATTTGAGACATTTTTCTATAAGAAAAAGCCCAAGATACTGAGACATTTTTCTATAAGAAAAAGTCTTAGATTCTGAGACATTTTTCTATAAGAAAAAGTCTCAGATTCTGAGACATTTTTCTATAAGAAAAAGTCTCAGATTCTGAGACATTTTTCTATTAGAAAAAGTCTCAGATTCTGAGACATTTTTCTATTAGAAAAAGTCTCAGATTCTGAGACATTTTTCTATAAGAAAAAGTCTCAGATTCTGAGACATTTTTCTATAAGAAAAAGTCTCAGATTCTGAGACATTTTTCTATAAGAAAAAGTCTCAGATTCTGAGACATTTTTCTATAAGAAAAAGTCTCAGATTCTGAGACATTTTTCTATAAGAAAAAGTCTCAGATTCTGAGACATTTTTCTATAAGAAAAAGTCTCAGATTCTGAGACATTTTTCTATAAGAAAAAGTCTCAGATTCTGAGACATTTTTCTATAAGAAAAAGTCTCAGATTCTGAGACATTTTTCTATAAGAAAAAGTCTCAGATTCTGAGACATTTTTCTATAAGAAAAAGTCTCAGATTCTGAGACATTTTTCTATAAGAAAAAGTCTCAGATTCTGAGACATTTTTCTATAAGAAAAAGTCTCAGATTCTGAGACATTTTTCTATAAGAAAAAGTCTCAGATTCTGAGACATTTTTCTATAAGAAAAAGTCTCAGATTCTGAGACATTTTTCTATAAGAAAAAGTCTCAGCTTCTGAGACATTTTTCTATAAGAAAAAGTCTCAGATTCTGAGACATTTTTCTATAAGAAAAAGTCTCAGATTCTGAGACATTTTTCTATAAGAAAAAGTTTCAGATTCTGAGACATTTTTCTATAAGAAAAAGTCTCAGAATCTGAGACATTTTTCTATAAGAAAAAAATCTCAGATTCTGAGACATTTTTCTATAAGAAAAAAATCTCAGATTCTGAGACATTTTTCTATAAGAAAAGTCTCATATTCTGAGACATTTTTCTATAAGAAAAAGTCTCAGATTCTGAGACATTTTTCTATAAGAAAAAGTCTCAGATTCTGAGACATTTTTCTATAAGAAAAAGTCTCAGATTCTGAGACATTTTTCTATAAGAAAAAGTCTCAGATTCTGAGACATTTTTCTATAAGAAAAAGTCTCAGATTCTGAGACATTTTTCTATGAGAAAAAGTCTCAGATTCTGAGACATTTTTCTATAAGAAAAAGTCTCAGATTCTGAGACATTTTTCTATAAGAAAAAGTCTCAGATTCTGAGACATTTTTCTATAAGAAAAAGTCTCAGATTCTGAGACATTTTTCTATAAGAAAAAGTCTCAGATTCTGAGACATTTTTCTATAAGAAAAAGTCTCAGATTCTGAGACATTTTTCTATAAGAAAAAGTCTCAGATTCTGAGACATTTTTCTATAAGAAAAAGTCTCAGATTCTGAGACATTTTTCTATAAGAAAAAGTCTCAGATTCTGAGACATTTTTCTATAAGAAAAAGTCTCAGATTCTGAGACATTTTTCTATAAGAAAAAGTCTCAGATTCTGAGACATTTTTCTATAAGAAAAAGTCTCAGATTCTGAGACATTTTTCTATAAGAAAAAGTCTCAGATTCTGAGACATTTTTCTATAAGAAAAAGTCTCAGATTCTGAGACATTTTTCTATAAGAAAAAGTCTCAGATTCTGAGACATTTTTCTATAAGAAAAAGTCTCAGATTCTGAGACATTTTTCTATAAGAAAAAGTCTCAGATTCTGAGACATTTTTCTATAAGAAAAAGTCTCAGATTCTGAGACATTTTTCTATAAGAAAAAGTTTCAGATTGTGAGACATTTTTCTATAAGAAAAAAGCTTATATTCTGCAATATTTTTTTATTGAAAAAAGTCTCAGATTCCGAGAAATTTTTTTTTTATATCCTTTTTCTTTTGTCTCAAAATCTGAATTTGGGACTTTTTTCAAGCATCAACATTAATTTTAATGTCCCTCCACAATCCCATAATAGCGACAGTAAAAGGAATCCAACAACATTTACATAAACCATTGCAATATTCCTTTATGTTTTGTATTTGTATATTTCATCATACAGCGGAACCAAAACATGAACAAAAAAAAGCACATCCAGAGACAGATCCACCAACACGACAACATTTGCAAAAATAAGTAAAATATTTAAAGTCGGCATTTTCGAATTTATTAATATCCTACACAATCTAAAAAAAATATATTTCGAAAAACTTTGTTTAAAAAAAATGTTTATTAACAAAAAATTTTAAAAAGAATTTGTTAAAAAAAAATAATAAAAAAAAAAATTTGAGAAAAAAAAAATTTCAGCCAAACAAATATTTTTGGTAAAAAAATACGAGAAAAAAATATGTTTTCACTTGCTTAAATACCACTCGGTATCAAATTCTGTTCTCATATGTCAACCAGCAGTTGAATAAAAGCCTTGTGTATTTTTAGGTTATGTAGAATTTAATAAAGTTTTCAAGTTGTTTTTATATTTTCATTCATAACTTCTGAACCGTTGAATCGATATCGCTCAAGTGCAATACCAAACATCTCAGGGCAACATCAAGTAACAATGTTAAGTCTCAGCTATATCTGTCTAATACTTGGGGCGTAATCGCCATTTCAACAGACAAACGGACATTGCAATAGTGTCTTAAAATCGCTTACTGATCAATAATATTTATACTTCATGGGATGAAGTTACAAACGGAATGACAAACTTATTTATTCCTTCTATCACTTACAATAAGTGAAGCGTGTAAAGAAAAACAAAATGATTGATGGCATATGAAATTAATCATGAAATGATGCATTGCTGAGATCATTAAATGACAGTATGAGTACAATATTCATTTTGTTCCAAAACATTTCACACATACAAATTTTCGTAAAAAAAATAAATTTAAATAAAATGAAAAATTTTTAAAAAATTTTAACTTTTCAAGAAAAATTTAGTTAAAAATACTGAAAACAATAATATTAAATTTATTTTCTTGTTTATTATTGAGTTATTTTTCCAAAAATTTCTGTTGTATTGTTTAACTCATGTTATTTACACATGATTGTTTGCATGTATTTACAATTTTGACATGACACTTCCGATATGCTGTTACAAAAAATTGTTTTTATATTGTAGTTGTCATAATATAATAACGGTATATACTTAATCATACATTAAATTATATTAAACAGGGGTAGTTTGACAGAGCTTTCATGCACCAGTAAATATAACCAGCTAAAATATAACTGAAGAATTAACATAATTTGCCCTATAGTCAGGTGTATTGTCTTCTAATTTAGAAATAGGTCGTTGTTATGAAATAAGTTCCCTAACGTTCTCTGCCAAAACTTTGTCTAATTTAAATATTGAATTTTTTGAAAAAAAAAATAAATTAAAGTAAAATTTATAGACATTGATGCGCTGAACACAATTTGAAATCAATCAAACCGTTTTCGAGATATTGCCATTTGAAATTTGCTAGAACTGGCGATTTTTCAAACACAGTAAAAAATTTCCAATACCATATTTTTTTTAAATATGTATTTGGGATGTCTAAGAAAAATTTAGCAACAAAAACCAAATTCTTCAATCGAGCCCTTTTGAAAAATTGCCGTTTAAATTAAAAAAAAAAAAATGTTTTCTTATTTTCTCGAAAACTGTAAAAGATATGAAAAAAAAAAAAATTAAGACCAAAATTTGAGGAATAATTTGAAAGAATTTAACACTCTCACTTGTTTTTTGTACAATTGTTTGTGATGCAGTTTATTTTACTATGCTGAGGTATGACTCGGTCTGTCCAGAGTCGTCAAAGGCCTGCCTCCTTTGAAATAATTGTTATCGTACACAGCTTCAATATGTCTACCGTCGGTGTAATCTAGGGTTAGTAAGTAGTCGGGTTCGTGAAATCCGTCGGTGTATTAACAAGGGCGAATGAATCACGAGGAGAAACAATATCAGGTGAGTCGGTTCTACGACGAGTCTAACCACGTTAGTATTAATCTAAGTAACTCACGAGAGAAGCAATAACACGTGAGTCGGATTAGATCGCGTGGAGTCGGATCGGGTTTAAACTACGATAGTAACTCACGAGATGAAATAATAGCAGGTGAGTCGGACTCTAAATACGATTAGTATAATCTAAGTAACTCACGAGAGAAACAATATCAGGTGAGTCGGATTAAATCGGGTGAAGTCGGCTCGGGTTCTAACTACGAATAGTAACTCACGAGAAGAAACAATAGCAGGTGAGTCGGACTCTAAATACTATTAGAATAATCTAAGTAACTCACGAGAGAAACAATATCAGGTGAGTCGGATTAAATCGGGTTAAGTCGGATCGGGTTCTAACTACGAACGGTAACTCACGAGAAGAAACAATAGCAGGTGAGTCGGACTCTAAATACGATTAGTATAAGTCTAAGTAACTCACGAGGGAAACAATATCAGGTGAGTCGGATTAAATCGGGTTAAGTCGGATCGGGTTCTAACTACGAATGGTAACTCACGAGAAGAAACAATAGTAGGTGAGTCGGATTATAAATACGATTAGTATAAGTCTAAGTAACTCACGAGAGGAACAATATCAGGTGAGTCGGATTAAATCGGGTAAGTCGGATCGGGTTCTAACTACGTAAAATATCATACTAACTACAACAAAACTATTCGTTACTACTTATACATCTACGGCACGTGTCGCTACGGTGAACTAGAATCGGGTCGGATTCTCGAGGTACACTTCGGCTTTTAGGCCGGAGTGTACCTAAGACATCAACGTCGAAACTGGTTCCCCTTTTTTGTGACCAAACCTTGACATTATATGTGTATGATTTTACAAACTCAATGTTAATTACATACGTAAAACACTACATAACAACTATTTCTAATAAAAATAGAATTGTTGGGTATGTATTTCAGTTCTGATGTTGGTTGGTGGAAAAAGACATTCAGGATTATTAGAAATTATTATAATATAATAGATCATTAAGTAGGTTATTTGTAATGGTACATTACATGTTAAACAAATGGAACATTTTTATGTCAGAATTTTAGATTTGGTGAAAAATAGTTTTGGTATAAAAAATGGAAAATGAAAAAAAAAACAAAATTTTTATGAAAAAAAAAAATTTTGATGAAAAAAGGTTTTTGACAAAAAAAATAAAAAAAATGTTGATGAAAAAAAAAATTTTGATGAAAAAAAATTTTTGATAAAAAAAAATTATGAAAATAAAAATTTGGTGAAAAAAATTGATGAAAATCAAAAATTTGATAAAAAAAATTGATGAAAAAAAAATTGATGTAATTAAAAATTAAAAAAAAAATATGAAAAATAAATTGACGAAACAAAAATTTAATATCAAAAAAAAATTATGAAAAAAATAAATTGATGAAAAAAAATTGAAAAAAAAAAATTACGAACATAAAAAATTGATGTAAAAAAATTTATAAAAAAATTTGATAAAAAAAAATTAATGAAAAAAGATTTTGATGAAAAAAACACAATTTGAAGTTAAAAAAAATTTGATGAAAAAAAAAATGATAAAAAAAATTACGAAAAAAAAAAATTACGAAAAAAAAAATTTATGAAAAAAAAATTCGATAAAAAAAAATTTTATGAAAAAAAATGTTGTTGAAAAATAATTATGTTACGTTTTATTCACCAGCTGGTGAAAAACGGATTTATTCACCACCAGGTGAATTATTATCCAAGTAACAAATCAAAGTTACAAACAAACCTTTTTGGTTTTAGGAAAATGAAAATAGTAGTTCTTATTTTTTTTTTTTTGTTAGTCGGTTTTGTTATATAGTCAAACTGAGGTGGCGTCCTGCATCATTTTTAAAATTAGACACCAGCCTTAAAAACATTATCATGTTAAAAAACCTTCTGTTAAAAATTTTTGTTAGAAATCCCAAATTTTATGATTTAGTTTTGAATTTTGATTAAAACACTTGGTTTAATTTGCTATTAAATTAATTACTGAGATGTTATGTAAAACAAGAGTTTAGCTACGATTCATTGCATTAAATTGCAGCAATTGCAATTATTAAAATACATATACGAGTATACGACTACAAACATAGCAACTCAAAGTTGTTTGTTATGCCTTGAAGCTCTAATACAAATACAAACACAATATAACACATTTCCCAGCAAAACTTTGGTAATGGGTAGTGATTATATAACACATTACCAGGTAATGCATATAACTTATTTGTAGCATTATTTTATGATGTCTTACAAAACATTTGTTCCACAACGTATTATTTTCAAGTGAAAAATAATGCATTACTAATAATTTGCTACGTAATGCATGATTATTGGAAAAAATGTATTTCATATTTATTATTTCTAAACATTAAATCATGGATGACTTATATTTGGTTACATTATGTATTATTTGAAAGTTTGAAATAATGCATTATTTATAATTGGATGCATAATGCATTACTATAACATAAAAAATAATTATTTTATAAAAAAATGCATAAGTTTAAACTAGAGATGGGCTCACGACAGGAAATTTTGTAACGACACACACTCACGAGCATTTTTTATCTACTTACACTCACTTACAATCACGTGAGTTATTTTAATACAAAATTACTTTTTCACTACTCGTAACACCTTATATATTATCTTCTGGTATGCTGTATTATTTCATTTCTCGTAACCTATAAAATATCATATATTTTACACCTTACTAGTATTCTTCGTTATAAACGTATGACTTATTTTATACCTTACTGGTATTCTTTGTAATAATGTGGATGCATTACTTTGAGTCTCATCGCCTGTTTAAATCATCAATGCTGCAATGTATAAAATAAGAGATCATATACCTTATTTTATACCTTATTTGGTAATCTAAGTTTTGCTGGGTTACTAACACACTAAAACATAAACACACATTGCAATAAATAGGTTAGAGGTGGATGCCAATGCTTTACATCAGCACACAAATTCTATAAGATCCGTGGTATCTAAGCATTAGGGTGGCTCTTTATTATACCATTATTATATTGAGTCCATTTATTAGAATCCGCATTTCAAAAATTATTTGCCAAATTTTTAATTTTTATTTTACTACTTAAAAAATTACCATACACGATCAATATGAAAAAATATATGATAACTAGGGTGCCACGAATAATAACTTTTTTCGAATTTTGTCGATCGCCGGGCAAATTATGGTTCGGCAAATTATTATTAAATGTTTGGCCAAAACACACAAAAAAAAATTTTCCAATGAACGATTTTCATAGTATTTATGAACAAATTCATATAATTTAAAAAAATTCATAAATGTTAAATAGTTTATAAAATTCACATATTACGATTTATTCATAAATACTATGCAAAAGTTTATAAATATTATGAAAAAGTTATAAAATTGTATGACTTTGTTCATAAATACTATGAAAATCGTTCAGTGAATTTTTATTTTTTTTTGTGTGAAATTTTGCTCAAAAAAATTTCCCCATACACACAAAATATGTCTGCGAAGTTTGTACTCTTGCCCAAGATGTTCTTTCCAAAGAAAAATTTTGGTAGAAAAATAACGCTATATTTATTAATTTGTGATTCCATACCAAATGCATCGAAATGCCGGTCGAGGACCCCATTATGTTTATATATTATTGGTCCGTAAAGGTTTCTAATTGTAAGACATTCTAGTGATATCTATCTATCTGTTTGTTTTTGTCGATAAAACAAGTTTTTAAGATTCTTAATAAAAAAAATATTCGATGAAAAAAATATTGATGAAAAAACATATATTGATGAAAAAAATATTGAGGAAAAAAAATTTTTTGATAAAAAAAAATAATTATGGAGAAAAATAATTATGAAAAAAAATTTATGAAAAAAAATATTGATGAAAAAAAATATTGATGAAAAAATATATTAATGAAAAACAAATAATTTTTTTGATGAAAAAAATATTAATTAAAAAAAATATTGATGAAAACAAAATATTGATGAAAAAAAATTTATGAAAAAATATTTTTACTATTGATGAATTGATTATTGAATATTGATGAAAAGAAATCATTGATGAAAAAAAAAAATTTGTGAAAATAAGAAAAATGTCGATGAAAAAAAAATATTGACGAAAAAAAATATTTATGAAAAAAAATATTGATGAAAAAATATTGATTAAAAAAGTATTGTTAAAAAAAAGTTATGAAAAATAATTACAATGTACAACACAAAAAAAAATTACAAGGTCAGACCAAAAAATGTTGATAGAAGAGACAAAAAGGGGGGAGGTGAAGTTTCCCCCAAATGCAAATGTTGTATTGTAAATCGTCTTTGAATATCGAGTGAAGCTTACGTTTAAAGTATATGGTGTGTTCAGCAAATTTATATAAAATGATACGGAGAACATTTTTGTGGAATATATTAACCCTCTAGCTCCTCAAGATAAGGGTATTTTTTGTCCTTCTTTTCAAAAAGAGCAAAAAACACCATTAAAACAGGGATTTAAGGGGTTTAAATGTTCCGAAAAAATATTCGCCGTAAAATTTTACTATAAGTCCCAGAATACACCAAAACGGAAAACTCAACCAGAAAGTCAGAAATAAGACACAACAAAAGAGATCTTAGGGTTAATTTCGCATTTATTAAGAAAATCGAGTAAAGCTTACGTTTAAAGTATATGGTGTGTAAAGCAATGTTACAGAAAAATGTTACAGAATGTTACAGAAAAAATTTTTGTAGAATATGTTAACCCTCTAGTTCCTCAAGGTAAGGGTCTTTTTTGTCCTTCTTTTGAAAAAGAGCAAAAACACCATTAAAACAGCTATTTAAAGGGTTAAAATGGTCCGCAAAAATATTTGCCGTGAAAGGGACTTATAGTAAAATTTCACGGCGAATATTTTTGCGGAACATTTTATCCCCTTAAATCCCTGTTTTAGTGGCGTTCTTTGCTCTTTTTTAAAAGAAGGACAAAAAAGACCCTTATCTTGAGGAGTTAGAGGGTTAACATATTCTACAAAAATGTTCTCCGTAATATTTTACATAAATTTGCTAAACACACCATATACTTTAAACTTAAGCTTTACCCGATTTTCTTAATAAATGCGAAATTAACCCTAAGCTCTCTATTGTTGTGTCTTATATCTGACTTTCTTGTTGAGTTTTCTGTTTTGGTGTGTTCAGGGACTTATAGTAAAATTTTACGGCGGATATTTTTGCGGAACATTAAACCCCCTTAAATCCCTGTTTTAATATTGTTTTTTGCTCTTTTTGAAAAGAAGGACAAAAAAACCCTTATCGTGAGGAGCTAGAGGGTTAATATGTTCCACAAAAATGTTCTCCGTATGATTTTATATAAATTTGCTGAACACACCATATACTTCAAACGTAAGCTTCACTCGATATTCAAAGACGATTGGCAATACAACATCTGCATTTGGGGGAAACTTTACCTCCCCCTTAAATGAAACCCAGATGTAAACTTTCAAAACGCCGATACACGTGTATTTTATTTTTTTGTCTCTTCTATCAAAATTTTTTGGTCTGACCTTGTAATTTTGGAAAAAATTTGATTTTGTTGTGCAGTGTTATGTTACGTTTTATTCGCTAGCTGATGAATATTTTTTTAATCGCCACGAGGTGAATTATTATACAAGTAAAAAAACCCAAGTTACTAAAATGTTTGGTTTTAAAGAACTGAAAGCAGTAATTCCTATTTTCTTTTTTGTTAATCATTAGCTTATATAATCAAACTTAGGTGGCGTCCTGCAAATTTTTTAAAATAGACACCATATTACTCGTCATAAGTATTACTATAAAAAGTCTCGTAATCCGATTTTACTAATTTTTGACAGTTCTCCTTTGTTCGAAAAATTCAAATAATTGTTTTTGTTCGTTCGATCAAACGATTAAATCTAAAAAATTATTCGATTAATCGATGAGAATAACGAATAAAAAAGTGGTTATAAAAAATATTTTAAATGAGTTTTAAGTTTTTTAAGTTCGGGGGATTCGGCGGGGAAAAACACACTTTTGTCATTATTTTGTATTATTTTCCATAACCACGCCCTTAAAAGTGCGCGGGCCGAAAAAATATGATTTCCTAATCATCTTGGACCAAATGTAGGTAAATGAACTTCAGATGGCATAAAAATATTTCATTTGTTGAACAAATATAAAAAAAAATTTAAAAAATATTTTGTTTTTCTGGTGGAAACATTTTTCCCCTCGTCCGATGTTGTAACCGAACTTTGCCAGCCCATGACCGGAAGACCTAACCGTACCTAACTTCAGGATTATAGCTCTTTTATTTTGGACTGTATCGTGCCCTCCACAGACGGACGGACATGCAAACGTCGTTAGAATGTCTTATAATCGATCACTGATCAAAAAACTATTTCCTCTATGGGGTCCTAGACCGATATTTTGATACTGTAGTTGGAGGTTATAAAAAAATAATTGTTCGATTAATTGACATAAATTAATCGATTTATTCGTTATTCGAAAGTCGTCATTTTTAAATTAATCGAACAAGATTTTGGTTTTGTTTGATCGATTAATCGAATTGTTCTTAATCGGTTGACAACTCTAGTTAATATAAATTCAGTGTTATACTTATTTCGTCTCGATTTAAATTACGCATATCCATCGTTCTTATCGTGAGTTATTGTCTTGCGTCCATTCAAAAAAACTAGACGTGGACAATTTTTCTTTCGGAACAACCATATGGACTATTACGAACATTTAAAAAAAATAGGCAAATGGTCCAGGCATTCTAAATTGTTGAAATCCTTATATATATATAAAAATGACATGTTAGTTTGTTTGTTTGTATGTTTGTTTGTTTGTGTCGCTTTCAGAAAAAAACTACTGAACCGATTCAAATGAAATTTGGCACGTAGATAGTACGTTTCCTGGAATGAAAAATGGCACCAATGGCATCTCGATTGAATGCCCCGCCTCCTTTTACGCCCACTTTTTGTGAATTTCAGATTTTTCAATATATTTGGTTGTTATACTATATTTGGATGTTTGTTACCGAGAAACATGCAATTTGGCATACTAATAGGGCGTTTATTGCAAGGAAATATATGCCATCCCGCATCTTGATTGGAAGCCACACCTCTTTTTAAGATCCTTACAAAGGGGCGTGGCATCCTTTGGTTTTCTGTCTGTCTGTCCACAATCGAGGATAAACGGCTGAACCGATTTACATGAAATCTTCACCACAGATAGTACTAACCGAGACGGGAACTATAGGCCATAAGAGAGACCGATCGGCCAAGTGGGCGTAAAATGCCACTCCCCTTTATATTATATTGAACATTATTTCTGCCTTTTCAGCAATTACACTTAAACGGCTGAACCGATTTTAAAGAAATTTTCATCACATACAGTACTAATCCAAGCGGGAAATATAGTTCATAATAGGGTGGCGATCACACGCCCCTTTGTACTACATTGAAAGTTATTTCTGCCAGTTCCGTAATCACTCTTAATCGTCTGAACAGATTTTGTTGCAATTTTCAACACAGATAGTACTAGCCGAAGCGGGAACAATATGCCATATCAGCACGTTATTGGGCAAAGGCGTTTTAAAATGCCGCTCTTTGTATTAATTTCAAATTATTTTTGACTGCCATAATAAAGAGCGTTTGGATAAAGAGGCATTAGTTGCATCGCTCTTTTGTAATATACTAAAAGTTGTTTCTGCCAGCAGTGTTGGTATTTGAGAATTTTTGATTAGTGCCAAGTTGAAGTCTAAAAAGGGCCAAAATGGATTGAAAAGGGCCAAACAAATTTTACCATACATTTTAGGCCAAAGCGAGTTTGTTTTTCTTTTTATTACGCTGTTGTTATTAAGATCTATTAAAAAATTGTTATTCTTTAAATATCGGATCTCTTAACCCGCTTCTTGAGCTAAATTTCGCTTGACAAGTAATGATCCTTTTGTCCCTAAGTATCGATTTTAGTTTACAAACTTTGCGGACTTAGAGTGGGTAAGGGGATCTAATGAGAGACTTTCTGAACACTTCTTACTAACACCGTTCACAATTCCTATTTTGGAACTTATCTTTTACCGGAAAAATATTAATCGCTAAAACCCTCAATCAAGTATACTCGCAAGTGGTCGTTAAAGGGTTAAAGAAAAATAAAAAGTAGGATTCTATGGGGGAAATTTGGTACTTTTTGACTTTTGGGAACTCATTCAATTTTCCTAAAACAAATTTTTTAATTTATTTAAAAAAAATTTACCAATATTAGGTGAGAATGAAAAAGGGCCAAAACAGTTTTTTATGGTGCCACTGAACATTGAATAGTGCCAAAAATGACACTATTGTGCCACATTTCCCATCCGTGTCTGTCAGTTCCGCAATTACGTATCAACGGCTGAATTAATTAACATGAAATTTTCGCAACAGATAGTACTAAACGAGGCGGGAACTATAGAACATAAAATGAGCGATCGGACAAAGGGGCATAAAATGACACGCCCTGTTAAATTTATTGCACCTCCTTTCTGCGTTTTTCGCAATCACGCTTATTCGGCTTAACTGATTTTGAAGAAATTTCCACCCCAGATAGTACTAACCGAGGCAGGAACTATAGGCCACAAAAGAGTGCGCTTTGACAAAGGGGAGTAAAATCCCACGCTCTTCTGTATTACATTGAAAGTTATTTCTGCCTGTCCCATAATCATGCTTAAACGACTTAAACGATTTTAATGGATTTTTCACCACATATAGTACTTCCGAAACGGGAACCATAATAGAGAGTGTTTAGACCACGGGGCGTAAGTTGTAACGCCCCTTTGGAACACACTGAAAGTTATTTTCTGTCTGTTCCGTAATTACGCTTAAGCGCCTTAACTGATTTTAACAAAATTTCAACACATATATTACTTACTAACCGAGGCGGAAACAATATGCCATATTAGCGCGTGATTGGGCAAAGGCGTGTATTTTTGCCAGTTCCGCAATCACGCAAAAACGGCTAATCCAATTTTTAATAACTGACTAACCGATGCGGGCTCATATCAGTGTGCGATCGAACAAAGGGACATAAATTGCCACACCCATTTATAATATATTGAAAGCAGTCACGGTCCGTGAAGT
This sequence comes from Pegoplata infirma, assembly GCA_963921195.1. Classification (NCBI taxonomy): domain Eukaryota; kingdom Metazoa; phylum Arthropoda; class Insecta; order Diptera; family Anthomyiidae; genus Pegoplata; species Pegoplata infirma. The sequence goes on from OY992537.1 coordinate 41,593,012, forward strand.
TGTCACTGGGTGTCCTCTACTTATTTAAAATATCAAAATTACGGATATAATGTACGTTTTTCTGGAGGTAACACGTTCCCGCGACTAACAAAGTCTCAGTTTTATTATTTTTTATTGACATGCAGTCAAAATTTACTTTTGTGCTCCATTTATTTGCGAAATAATGCTTTTTGTTAATTGTCAATGTGGTGAGGCAACAAAACGGCAATAAAAAAGAATTTGGGCTGCATCTTACTCAAACTATACAAAACAAATAACATCGGGTCTTTATCTCTCTCGAACATGCGTTAGGTCCAGGAAAACATGAATTTTATACTTAAATTTGCTGTTTTTAAAAATTAGTGACAACTTCACGGACCGTCACTGATTGAAAGATATTTCAGGAGTCATAGAGTAGGATAACAAATGGCTTTTGAAAAGTAGTAAACAAAAACCATATGGTATTGCTTACGATATTTTAACACAAATCGAAATAAGAGCGAGATGGAAGATACCAGTATTACAGTGAGAATGCAGATTGTTTTTTGTCCCTCTTTGCTTTACGTTAGTTTGGCATTGCCAGAATTTTCCAATTATCTTTGGTGATGCCAGATCTATAAAAGGGTCGATGGATTACTTTATAACTTTGGATATTTCTGCCTTTTCGGTTATCACGCTTAAACGTCGAGTACTAAACAAGGCGGGAATAATGGGTCATATCAGCGCGCGATCAGACAGAGGTGGTGTAAAGTAATGCGAAATTGAAATTTTCACCAGATGAAGTGCTAACCGAGGATGCAACCATAGGGCATTTCAAACTGTTATTCATTATATAATATTTTTTTCAACCCGGGCAACGCCGGGTGCGAAACAGCTAGTTTTAAAATATATTGAACAAAGTGGGTGTAGAAGTGGGCAAGGACAATAATTATTTCCGTAAAATAAAAAATTGCAAAGGGGTTCAGCGATACTGCGATTTTAGATACTATACTATATATATCGAAAAAAAGTGGAAGTGAACACCCGAGTAAAAATTTTTATATGATGCAATATATAATGATATGTAACACAATATATATTTATACGCAATTTAATCCGAATAATGGTGGAGGTTTTTGCATTAAAAAAGATCAACTTGTATAAAATATGATTTGATTTCATCCGAGTTTTGACCAGACATTGCCATATATTGGTGGATCTAATTAGATCTAATTGCATAAAAACATATTAAATCCTGGTGTTTTTTGGTTTGGATTGAGATACACCACAGGTCAACGATACATTCACCAAACATAATTTTCTAAAACAAAAAAATGTTTGGGTACGCTTCGAACCAGATAGGTGATATACATAACCCTAACAAGGAAATGTTTAGGAACATTTAAAAAAGTTTCTTATACTTTGCCTAAAAAACTTAGAAAATTTTTGGTTAATTGGAAACATATATAGTTTTATATGGAACAGAATGGGCTATATATAATTTTATGTTAAATTATACAGAAAATCAAATTTTGTATTGATCCTCATATAATTTTATATAATTGTATCAACCGTGCACCTTTTAATCCGAATCATGATTAAATTATATATAACTACATATGACTGCATTTAAAAAAATTAGAAAATATCGCACGCGATGTATCATCATATATGATTTATTATGTTTGCATCAAGTTATATATTGTTATATGTGATTATTTTTACTCGGGCAATTTATCTTTTCTTAAAAACCTTACCCAGTCGGCAAAAAAAATCACACCTGACATACTGCTGAATCTCCCTTTATAAAATTGCTGACATCTTCATACAATTTTTCAAAATGTCATCAATGACATGTCAGCAGTTGGTCAGCAGATGTTTAAACGAATTCTTAGTGGCCACCGATACTGGTGGACACTGCTGACCAACTGCTGACATGTCATTGATGACATTTTGAAAAATTGTATGAAGATGTCAGCGATTTCATAAAGGGAGAGTCAGCTATATGTCAGGTGTGGTTTTATTTTGCCAACTGGGTAGATATGCTATAACGAATGTTATTAATTTTTTATTTGAATTTACGAATTTATTAATTAATGCTTTTCTTTTTATCGGTGTAGGGCTCTGAAAGCATGATCCGCTTCCGCATTTACCAAAAAAAAAAAATAGTAAAAAGGTCAACCTAATGTGCATGCATGTTTGTTGCTGTGGTTACTACTACAACTCATAGATACACTATGATATTGACCATTAAATCTGTTGAATACAATTTCATCATATAAAATCATCATCATCACCATTATTATCTTCTATACAAGTACTCGACATATAATTTATAGTTTTACATTTGGTCTTGCTATGGCACATAACGAAGTCATATACGAAGGTTATACGTTAAGTTAATGGCCTGATATAACAGGCAATGACAGAAAGATCTTGATAAAATGTATTTCTTTATAGTCTGATAAATATGTTTAAAAATATTTTCAATCTTAATTATATTTTGTAATTGTCAGAGAGTAATCATATAACCCTCGTTATAACTCAAAGAATAATCTCTTTTTCTATTAAATACTAGACAAATTCAAAAACATAAACATGTTTGGCAAACTCACTAAACTCACGAAATAAAAATTTCACTCACGATTATGCGTGAATCAGGAAAAATATGTATACCCGTGTAAAAAAATAATTGGATCAAAACATATCTCTTTTGATCAGAACATATATGGATCATATCTAAATGGATATAATCAGATCTACTCCATATATACTCATATCTGCTTCAGATATGTTTTGATCCGTAAATTGAGTCTATCTGGCATATATGACTTATATGATCAGACATTTTCAGATATGTTCATATATGTAAAATTGTCAGATAGACTCAATTTACGGATCAAAACATATCTGAAGCAGATATGAATATATATGGAGTAGATCTGATTATATCCATTTAGATATGATCCATATATGTTTTTATCAAAAGAGATATGTTTTGATATAATTATTTTTTTACACGGGTACTGCGGTCAAAATCCTCGTCAGTTTTTTCTGGGATACTTTATGAAATTTAAGCAAAATTTTGAAAATATTTCAATCACGTTTTACTTATAATGAACAAAATATTAAAATCGACAGAATTTTGTTCTAATTATTTTTTTCAAATCACCACTATGAGTAGATTGTGTTAAAAAAACTAATAATTTTTGGCATTCACTAACAAAGATATCATTCATTTATTTCTCTGCCCTAAACTATTACAACTCTACACTCATCATTATTTACATGTGTCAATGTTTATTATCAATACTAATTTGTGATTGATTATTGATTTGATTTTTTTTTATGTGAATGGAAAATTCATGTATTTGTGTGTAGTAAGTTTGGTGTAAATATGTTCAGATATGTACCTAGGAGCAACAAAATGCTGTCGAGTGAACGAGTTGCATGCAGCATGTTGTGTGCATATATTTATATGGTTGTGTATTTAAGTTCGTCCTTGCATATAAATAATTTAATAATCTTAATCTACTTATTTGATTCATTGAAAATGATGTTTTAGTTCGGTTTGTTAAATCATTTATACAGAAAAACACTTTTATAAATTCATTGGGATATTATTGAGAAATCTGGGAATTAAATTTTGGTAAAACTGTTGATTTGTTATAAATTATATTATTTTCATGTTTGTTAAACAATAAAGTAAATATTTATAAAACACACTAAAAAAAAGACATAAATAAAATTTTGGAAAAAATTTCTTTGTAAATAGTTCATGTATTTTTCTAAAATTTAGTTAAATTTAACTAAAAAACAAGTAAAAAAGTTAAATTCGCCCTTGCCGAATGTAATGATACCCTCCACAATTTCAAAAAGATTATTACAAAAAACTTTTTTAAAATTAAATTACTTTTGAAAAAAAAAAAATTGAAAAAAAATTTCCGCGAAAAAAATTTTTGGTAAAATTAAAAATCCGCGATTTTTTTTTTTTTTGTCAAAAAATATGTTCGTACTTGCTTAAATACCATTTGGTGTTCAATTATGTCAACCAGCAGTCGAATTAAGCATTTTGTATTTTTAGGTTATGTTGAATGTACTAAAATTTTTGAGGTGTCCTTACATTTTCCTTCATAACTTTTGAACCGCTGAACCGATATCGCTCAAATGCAATACCAAACTTCTCGGGAGAACTTCCAATATATATGTTAAGTTTCAGTCATCTCTGTGCAATATTTTGTCAGCGAGAGCATTTTCCACAGACAGACAGACAGACAGACGGACAGACGGACAGACGGACATCGCTAAAATGTCTTAAAATCGATCGGGCATCATGAATATATATACTTTATGGGGTCCCAGACCGATATTTCGATGAGTTACAAACGGAATGACAAACTTATATATACCCTCTATCACTAAGTGGAGGGTATAAAAATACAAACAAATTACAACATTGAAAAAAACGAAGAACGTGTTTCTAAATTTTTTTTGTGTGGATGGACAAACATCTAAACTTTAAAAAAAATTAAAAAAAAAATTGGGGCGATTTTTGATAAAATGACTTTTTTAAAAAATGGAAAATTTCAGAACAAGTTTTGAAAATTTTCCAAAAAAAAAAAAAAATTAATCGGTAGCCCATACAAAACTGTATAAGAATGTAAATTTTTGGTGCATTCCGTTTTAATGTGATAAATATTTAATCAAGGCAACTCGCCACAAATTTAACCATTTTTCCAATATTTGACCACGCCTCCTAAGCCCAGTTTTTGAAAATTTGAAAAACCAAAAACGCAATTTTCTTAGTTCTATCCAAACAACCTATTCAGAAATTTACAGGACACATGTTTTTCTGTAGCGGGACATTTGGTGTGGAATGCCTCCTATTTGATGTATTGACGAAATTTTGAAAAAAAAAAAACAAAACAAATATTTAGCTCTCTAACGAACTTTGAAAATTGATTGCTCGAAAAAACACCTCTTTGAAATTTTAACGGCGTAAAAAGGCCATTCTAGACTTTAAAACAAAATTTTCCTTTTGGAAATCCATGGTGTACTTCCCAGGAAAAAAGGACATTCAAATATTGTTTTCAACATTTTTTGTTGAAATTTTTGAAATTTTTTTTTTTTTAAATATTTTAGATCTTCAAAATTTTATCTACAATATTGTTTATATAAGTTTTTTCGTACGACTTACGGTTTCCGAGTACAAAAATGTTAAAAAAAGTTTGTAAAAGTCATTATTGTCAAAAAAGCGCTTTTTTAAACGATCATATCTTCCGAAGTATTGATCCAAAAAAAAACAAAAATACGGTTTTTAATCATTTACGAAGCTCTATTTAATAACCACAAATAAACAAAATCGGTGATTCGTCAGTTAAATTTCCCATGGATTTGCTCATATTAAAGATTTTCTCTAACAAGGGAAGTCTCCTTAGTGTCACCCACGGATCTTTATGGAATTGGTTTTATTTTCTAGAGCAGAAAAAATAAAGTTACACGTACTTTTTTTAGCGGCCCAAATTCATATTTAGGGTGTAAAAAAGAGGGGGGAAGACAAGGCCATTTTTCATTTTTTTTTCGTTTATCTCCTATATTATGCAAAGAAACCTAGTCATGTTGCATACCTAATGAAAGGTCTTTGGAAAACCTATCTACGTGTGCTAAGAACGTGTCCAAACATGCACAATTTTCGTCCTATGGGGTAAAATACCAAAATTTTTGTACATTTTTGTTAATAAGTCGAAAAATATTAACTTCTTTGGCCCGTTGTTAGTACCACAAGATAGGTATATTTAATACCTTTAATCTGATACCACACATGCCTATATTAATTTTGTTTAAATAGGCGTAAATGGTAAAAAACTGAAAAAGGTCAATTTCCCCCCATACAAATCGACCCCACTAAAAATGAGTATGGGCCGCTAAAAAAAATACGTGTCGAATTAATTTTCGTTCTTAACAACATATCCAAATTTCATGACGATGGGAGGGTGACACCAGGGAGACTTCCCTTGTAAGTCGGAATATATATGTAAACCCCAGCCGAATGAGGATTCCACCCCTTTTTTTAGCTTATTAATAACATTAATTTTTTTCGTCATTTTCTGAAAAAGTTGTACTTTTTTATTCGACCTTTATAATAGTTGATCTATAAATTATATTCTGACCTTTTTAACTACAAATATCGTTTGTCTATCATAAAAATTTTTAACGAAAAAATGCGTAAAAATCTACACTCTAATTAAAATGGTTTCAGTTTCCTACTATAAATTGGGTAAATTTACACAAATTGCGTAATTTTACTTAAAAATATTGGAAATTTACTCAATTTATTGTAGTATATTTTTTGAATTTGTTTGCAATTTACCCTATTTATAGTAGGAAAATGGACTCATTTTTTTAGGGTAAATAAAAAAAAACTTCTAAGCCTCTTTCAAATTAAAAAAGAACTTTAAAATATTCTTTTGCTTACGTTACATTTTAGAAATGAAAACAAAAACTTTTAAGCTTAAATGAGTAACATTCGGAAAAACTATATTTCATAAAGTCTGCTTTAAAAACATACAGGGTGTTTTACTTACGTTAATGGTGATTTTATAAAATTTTTATAAATCAAATAAATTTATTAGAATACTATTATGTAATCAAATAACTCGGTTAAATCATGCCTAAACTACGTTTCTATTCAAAATTCATATTCATTCTTTAAGTGGCACACCCTGTATAATGTTGTTTCATTTAAACACTCTTATATTTTTTAACAATAGCAAAGACTAAGTGCAAAGTTAAGTATCTACTTTTCTGTGTATTAAATGTTGCCAAGCTTTGTCCCGGGGCCATTGTACAACTTAATGTGAAAATGACTCAAAATAACAATGGTAAAAGGAAAAGCGACAGCAAAAGAAGAGAAAAATACAAAACTCAAAAGAAACATACGGCTATAATACACCACAACACACACACAACAACATCATCAACGATTTGAAAAAACACGTGAGAAAAACAATACAGTGGTATGGTGAATACACATAAAACAACTCAAGCACAATATGGCTACACAATACTTACATATGTACGAAAGTATGGTTGTATGGAGGTATGGAGGTACTAGTTAGAAAAACAATCACCATTAAAAAACAATAGGCATAATAACAAAATGGTATAATATGCTAAAAGAAAAAAAAAACATAATAAGAGGAATAATAGGGTTGAATGTACAGTGCCAGAGGGGACCAAACATGTTTCCTTGTTATTTTTATTTATATTAATGAAGTTAAATAAACGTCAACAACTCTTATTTATATAGAATAATTATTACAATTATTAAACATGGTTCGTGGATTTTTATTTATTTTCCAGTCCACTGACAAGGGAAATGTTGGGGTGTATAAATTATTTAGGGTCGGTCTTACATTGCACTAGGAACGATTCTGAGCCAATTGTAGAGCAAATAGCATCTCATCGGAGCAAAGTTTAAAGGGTAAAAAATAACAGATAGCCCCACAATTGCCTAGGAGTCGCTCCTGGAGGGGTGTAATATAAGACCGACTTCCACTTATTTTTATTCCCAAAATTGTTTTTAAACAAACCTACTTCCATTTTCCACTCCCTTAGGGAGCTCCCATACAAAATGACATTTTTATGAAATTTTGTCCCATGGCGCTAACTGTCAAAAGTATGCTATTATAGGAGTCAAATGTATGACATTGTCTCATAACAAACTTATCATCAGTCTTCAATCCTTAGGGCGCACAGAGGGGTGAAATGCATCCAAAGTGGCGATTAATTCAATAGATGAACATTAACTTTCACAACCGTGTTTGGTACCAGGTTAAAGTAGATAAAATTCAACATTAATAATGGCAAAAAACAAAGTTCTAAGTTGTATACTTTATTTGCAGTGTGTGTTTAAAGTTCAATTATTTTTATTATTTTTGCGCGCATTGATTTAAAGTGAAAATTTTGATATTTCAAGTAATTATATTTTGTATAAAGACTTCTAAAATTGAAAGCTTCATAATGGATCAGTCTACTTTAGGTATTTGAGCATATAAAAAAAATTTTTTGGTTTAGATAAATGTTTTGGAAATATTAAAAAAAAAACAAGTGAGAGTGTTAAATTCGGCTGTGCCGAATCTTTTATACCCTCCAACACGTAAAAAAAAAAAAAACAGGGGCGTCTTTTTTTTTTGGGGGGGGGGGTAAAGTCGGTTGGAGACAACCTTTCTGGATCCAACTGCAAGACTTTGAACTTCTTGTGACATAAAAATGTTTCGTTTGCTAAGCAAAAGTACAAAAAACCTATAAAAAATGGCTTTTTTAGAGGTTTTTTTTAGTTCTTAAGAGGGGAACTTTTTTCCCCCTGATCCGATTTTGCCGATGTTCGAACTTAACCAGCCCAATACTATAAGACCTATTCGTGCCAAATTTCAGGAGTCTAGCTCTTTTACTTTGGACTGTATCGTGTCTTCCACAGACGGACGGACGGACGGACGGACGGACAGACGGACATCGCTAGAATGTCTTAGAATGGATCACTGATCAATAATATATATACTTTATGGGGTCCTAGTGAGTATACCCCCATACTGTGGTTGGAGGGTATAAAAATAATAAAAATGCTCTAAAAATAGGGTATTTTTGATATAAATATTGAGTTTCAACAACTTTGTCTGTGAAAGAGTGAAAATCCGCGTATATGGTCTTTAAATATATGATTTCATCTAATAAATCCCTGAATGTCCGTTTGCGGTTTTTTGCGGTTTTTGACTTATCAATTTTTTTGTGAAAGAACTCCAGTTGCTAAAAATCTATTTGAAAAAACAAGACTAAAAATCAAGTTGTTTTCATAATATTTTGTCCTTATATTCCGTATGGTAGTTGTAACTGCAGCTCATGAGTGTACTGTTTATAAGAGATGGGTGCGTGAGTTATTTTAAATCACGCACACGCACGCCCGCCCCCTTTTTGGGGCGTGGTTATAAAAAAATATGTAATAATAATGCAATTGTATTACTTAAGTGCAAAAACCAATAAAAATTAATTTGCAATGATTAATCGCAAGGGTGAAAGTGCCCCCTACGTCCCCCTCCGAGCCCCTATCAAAAATGCCCCCCAAATTTTTTTGTAGTTTTGTAACGTTTTGGATGGTATAGAAGATTCGGCACATCACTCTTACTTGTTGTGTTAAAATACTCTCAATTTCCATATTTTTGGTATTTTTTTGTTTTTTGTTTTGTGAGAGATGAGTGCGTGAGTGATTTTGATGAAGATACACCATACATAACCTCATCAACTAGACCTTAAATTATTCTGTTCTGATCCTTTAAAAATTTTCGTCTGTAAATTTTTGAGATAAATGTTCACATTAACTGAATTAAGTGAAAAATAAAAACTAGATTAAAATTGAATTAATACTAATAAGAATACATATTTTATTTTAAGTAGATTTATTCTAGCTCGAGGTCATTATTTCATTTACCAACTAAAACTATGATATTCTCATATTTTTTTTTTTTTTGCTAAATAATCTTGACAATGGGATCTGACAAATCCCGAAACACGTGTCGATTAAATCTTGAAAAAAATTACCAACATAAATAAATTTAAAAACGGAAAAATTAATTTCTTGAAAATTATTCTATGAGTTTTAATTAGTAAAGGAAATAATGACCTCGAGCTAGAATAAACCCACTCAAAACATAATATTTTAAAGGTCGAATAAAACAATTTTTATTTTTTAATAAAAATTAATCAGAATTTGAATACATATTTTATTTATTTTATATTTATTTACTTATTCTTTTGATGTCAAAGTTACAGCGAAAATTGTGAATTAGGCTTTTTCCGAAAAACAGAAAAAAAAGTTTAACAGGTAAAAATATTTTTTCCAATTTTTCTTCTGAAATGCAGCGTTTTATTAAATTATGATTATCCATTAATAAAACAAATTTTTAATCTTCTGTTTCGGGACTTTTTGAGATAAATTTGTACATTAATGAGATTTAGTGAAAAACAAAAATCGAATTTTAAATTAAAATTATACTAATAAAAACACATACGATATATTTACTTTTTTAAGTTTTTAATAGCACATTAAGTTCGCTATAATGTGCCATTTTATTTATAAATGTAAAGCTTTTTGTTCCAAAGTTACAGCAAAAATTGTGAAAAAAGATATTATATCCGAAAAACAATAAAGCGCCTAACAGGTTAAAAAAATTTTTTTTCCAATGTTTTTTTTTTTCGAAAATGCTGTGTTTTTATGTGTTTAAGATTACTCATCAATAAAAAATTATAATATTTTAAAATTAAGTCTTCTATGTATTAATCGCCATTTTAGGTATCATCCACCCCACTGTGGGGCGGTCTCCATAATCTGCTTATATACTTACCTTAACAATTTTTTATAAATTTGTTTTATTAAATCAGCTCTCTTCCCTAATGGTGCCTTCTAAAAGGAAGAAACGCAAAACCGACCATTAATTTTTACTTCCCAAATTTTTAATATGATAATGTTTTTAGGCTGGTATCCAATTTTAAAAATGATGAAGGACGCCCCCTCAGTTTGACTATATAAGCTACCGACTAACAAAAAGATAATAAGAATTTCATTTTCTTAAAACCAAAAAGGATTTTAACTTCGATTTGTAACTTGGGTAACAATTCACATGCTGGTGAATAAACCCGTTTTACACCAGCTGGTAAATAAAACGTAACATAATTATTTTTCAACAAAACTTTTTTTTTTTTTTTGTGTTTTTATCGGCGCATGCCATTTCTGTTTGTTATTAAGGGTTTGTGATTGAAGAAGAAAACATTGTATTTCTAAAGATTATTTTTAATGTGGATTTATTCCAGACCATGGTTTCTGTAGCCACCTCTACGTCATCAGTGGAAAAAATTACATAAAATTTAAATTGTTTGATTTTTGTAAGACTCTTTTTTCTATATGTTTTTTCATCAACAGACTCAACTCTGATTGGAATAGAACCAACGTTCTTCAAATTTTCCATGAGTTTGCAAAGCAAGTACTCTACCATCTGAGCTATCGCCCTGCTTGACAAACTAACAGTAGAAGTTGGTTCGTATTTCATTACAGATGTTAAGTGTGTGACATCAATAGAAGATTTTTATTTTACACAAACATTATTACGATCCATAGAAACAACAACATTCCTTAATCTCTCTTTGTCTCGTTTTGCACATAACAATTTTAGCGCTGAATTATTTGTTCATACACGTTAAAGATGAGTGCATATATTTGAGACTACTCAAAAAATTCATAAAACTTTTTTTTTTATCAACTTTTTTTTTTCTATCAATTTTTTTTTTTTCAAATTTTTTTTATCAAATTTTTTTTTCATCAAATTTTTTTTTTCTTAAAATTTTTCTTTTTCATAATTTTTTTTTTTTCATAAATTTTTTTTCATTAATTTTTTTAATCAAATTATTTTTTTTCATCAAATTTTTTTTTCCATAATTTTTTTTTCATATTTTTTTTTTTTAAATTTTTTTTTTCTCAAATTTTTTTTCATCAAATTTTTTTTTTTTCATTAAATTTTTGTTTTCGTCAAATTTTGTTTTTGTTCATCAAATTTTTTTTTATACCCTCCACTCTAGTGATAGAAGGAAGTTTGTCATTTCGTTTGTAACACCTCGAAATATTGGTCTAGGACCCCATAAAGTATATATATTTATGATCCTCCATCGATTTTAAGTCGATCTAGCGATGTCCGTCCGTCTGTCTGTCTGTCTGTCTGTCCGTAGAAAACACGCTAACTTTTGAAAGACTTTACAGAGGCAACTGAAGTTTGGCATATATGTTGGTGATTTACCTGGTCAGGTTGGTATTGCAATCCAGCCAAATCGGTCCAGTGGTTCAAAAGTTATGAGCAAAAGAGTAAATTTCGGCAAGGGTGTTTCGCGAATTTACGAGATAAAAAACACGATAAATTTCGAAGGACAATAATGAGACTGCTGAAGCTAGGCATTTATCTTGGCCGTTCCCCAGGTCTGTTTGGTATTAAATTTCAGCTCAATCGGTCCAGTGGTTCAAAAGTTATAAGCAAAACCCTGAATTTCAGATTAGTTTTATCTAAAATGCCACGTATTTTAACAAGTTTAAAAGCCATTGGTGGTAATTAAACAATGCTTTTCAAACTTGTTTAATTTTAAAGCAGTGCTTTTTAAACATGTTTAGTTTTAAAAGCATTGGTAACTTAAAAATTACACTCGAAAAAAGTTTTACACTCAAAAAATATTTTACACTCAAAAAAAAATTTACACTCAAAAAAATTTTACACAAAAAACAATTAGTTTTTTTTTTTACAAAAATTACAATATTTTGTGTACATACGTACGTGCATTCACTCAGAAATATTTTTACCTTAAAAAAACATTACACTCGAAAAAAATTTTACACTCAAAAAAAATTAGTAATTTTTTTTTTTTTTTTTTTTTAAAAAAAGAGTTTTTTAATCAAAATAAAATATTTACCGTAAAAAAACAATACACTCGAAAAAAATTTTACACTCAAAAAAAAAATTAATATTTAATATTTATTTATTTATTTCAGTCTATGGATACAATATTATCCTTACAGACTAGCAACTAATGTCTATAGTAAATAACTTATTTTAACAAATTATTTAAAATTACTTTAAAATTTTTGTTAGTAAAACTTAAATCTAATTGATTACAATGATTATTAAATAATCTCATAGCCCTAGTTAATGGTTCATTCATAGCGTAATCAGTTCTATGAATGTCAATATGAAAAAAAGTTACTTTATTTCTAAGTGACCGTGGAGGTACATAGATCTTGATAGCATGTAATAAAACAGGACAATCAATTGAACCCCAAATAATGCCGTGCATAAAATTAAGCGAAAAGATATTTCTCCTAACCTCTAAAGTTTTCATTGAGAGTAAAGCACATTTATCTGCATAAGAAATATTTACATTTGAAGGAACTGGCGAGGAAAAGTTTAAAAAAGAAAGAGCATATTTTATGAACTTTTTCTGAATTCTTTCAATTCTATTAATATGAACTTCAGCATTAGGTCCCCATATAAATGAGGCATATTCTAATTTAGATCTTACGAACGAAGTAAACAACGCTTTTTTGGTATAATGATCAAAACAATTATCAGAATTACGACGGATAAAAGCAAACATTGAGTAAGCTTTAGGAATTATATAGTTTAAATCATTGTTAAAAGATAGTTTAATATCAAATACCACTCCCAAATCTAAAATTTCATCCACAGATGATAAAATATTAGTCTTTATTCTATATTCAGACACTAAAATATTACGACGCCTATGATACGACATAGAAAGGCATTTATCCACATTGAAAGGAAGACCATTTCGATCAGACCAAGAGACAACTCTATCCAAGTCCTCCTGAAGATCAGAGATATCTTTGAGGCAAGAAATTTGTTTAAAAATTTTCAAATCATCAGCATACAAAAGAAGCTGGGAGTTTTTGAAACAATTAGTAATATCGTTGATAAAAACATTAAATAAAAGTGGACCCAGAATACTACCTTGGGGAATACCCGAGGTAGGTATAAAAACATTTGAACAAACGCCATCAACAGATACAACAGAATATCTGCCAGTCAAATAATGCCTAAACCAAGACAGCATTTCCGAGTGAAAACCAATCTTGGAAAGTTTGAATAACAGAAGCTCATGTGGTACACGATCAAATGCTTTCGCAAAATCAGTGTAAATTGTGTCAACTTGTAATCCTTTTTCAAAACTAGTTATACAGAATTGAGTAAAGACAGCTAAATTAGAAGTTGTCGACCTACCAGCCATAAACCCATGCTGAGAAATAGTGATATATCGTTTCAAATTGAATAAAAGTTTGTCATATACAATATGCTCAAAAACTTTTGCAATATTAGTCAATTTAGATATTGGTCTGTAATTACAGACATTATTTTTATTACCAGACTTATGAACAGGCAGAATAGAAGTGTATTTCCATCTTTGAATGAAATAACCAGCACTTAAAGATTTATTGAAAATCATTTTTAGCGGAAAAATTAGGGAAAAACAAGTAAAAAAGTTAAATTCGGCCTTGCCGAATGTAGTGATACCCTCCACAATTTCAAAAAGATTATTGCAAAAACTTTATTTAAAAGGAAATTACTTTTGAAAAAAAAAAAAAATTTTTCAAAAAAAATTTCCGCGAAAAAAATTTTGGTAAAAAAAATCCGCGATTTTTTTCTTTTTTTGTCAAAAAAATATGTTCGTACTTGTTTAAATACCATTTGGTGTTCAATTATGTTCACATATGCCAACCAGAAGCCGAATTAAACCATTTTGAATTTTTAGGTTATGTTGAATGTACTGAAATTTTTGAGGTGTGCTTACGTTTTCGTTCATAACTTTTGAACCGCTGAACCGATATCGCTCAAATGCAATACCAAACTTCTCGGGAGAACTTCCAATAAATATGTTAAGTTTCAGTCATCTCTGTGCAATATTTTGTCCGCGACAGCATTTTCCACAGACAGACAGACAGACAGACGGACAGACGGACAGACGGACAGACGGACATCGCTAGAATATCTTAAAATCGATCGGGCATCATGAATATATATACTCTGGGACCCCAGATCGATATTTCGATGAGTTACAAACAGAATGACAAACTTATATATACCCTCTATCACTAGAGTGGAGGGTATAATAACATTTTTTTAAAAGGTAGGCTGAAACACCATCATTATCACATTTAAATGAATTAGATAGTTTCGAAATTCCTTCAATAATATCTTCATCAGAAATTTGCATTGATCCAAAATCAAAATACGAAACAATTCCATCAAAATTAACCTGATTAAGTTGAAAAGTGTCATCATTAAAATTTGATTGAAAGTATAAAGAAAAAATTAGTAATTTTTTTTTTTTAAATGACAAAAAAGAGTTTTTACTCAAAATAAAATATTTCAAATCAAAATTGTTAATTTTTTCACGTTAAAAAATGTACTATCCTTTAAAAAAATGTAAAGGGTATTCATAGATTCGGCAAAGTCGAATTTAAATTTTCTACTTGTTTTCACTAAATTTTTTTTTATCAAATTTTTTTTTCATCAAATTTTTTTTTTTCCATAAAATTTTTTTTTATCAAATCTTTTTTTCATCAAAAATTTTTGTTTTTTTTTTTCATCAAATTTTGTTTTTGTTCATCAAATTTTTTTTTTATCAATTTTTTTTAATAAATTTTTTTATTAGAAAGTCGTCAATAATATTTTTTTTTTCATTATTTTTTTTTTGTCATAATTTTTTTTTTTAATCAAACATTATTTTCTTCAAATATTATTTATCATAATTTTGTTTTTTGTAAAAAAAAAAATATTTTTTTACCAAAAAATGTTCCATTTGTTAAACAATTGTACAAAAAACAAGTGAGAGTGTTAAATTCTTCTTTTATACACTCCAAAATGTAAAAACACATTTTTACCCTTAAATAACACACTCATTTATTAAATTTACAGCTCTTTTGGTTTGGACACAGCTGATGGCTGTGTCTTAGAGTGTCTTAGAAATGGAACAATAACACCGTCCGACAAAAATTTAAAAAAGTCGTTAGTAAAACTGCATTTGCAGTTTTTTTCGTGATCCTGTTTCCTTTTAAAAGGACTTCAAAGTTTTAGAGGATTAAATTTTATAAAATTTTTTTAGTATCTGTACTTATCCTACACCCAAAAAAAAACGTGGGTATTCAATACTAAAAATTTAACTAATTTTAGTCCAAAAGGACCTAGTGCAGAAATTGGTAACCAATACTAAAATTTTTAACTAATATTAGTCAAATCCAGTAAAAATTACTGATGTTAGTACTTTGAAGATACTAAAATTAGTAACGAATTAGTAGATTTTGGTACAATATCACTTACTAAACCTTTTACTGTAGAATTATTATGAGTGTAGGATGCCACTAGTGATAGCAAATGAAAGAGTACAGTCAAAATAATTCTACAGTAAAAGGTTTAGTAAGTGATGTTGTACAAAAATCTACTAATTAGTTACTAATTTTAGTATCTTCAAAGTACTAAAATTAGTAATTTTTACTGGTTTTGAATGATATTAGTAAAAAATTTTAGTATTGGTTACCAATTTCTGCACTAGGTCCTTTTGGACTAAAATTTAGTTAAATTTTTAGTATTGAATACCCACGTTTTTTTTTTTGGGTGTAGGATCTTTTTTAATTTTCATATTTTATTATTTTTATATATCAGGAAAAAGGAGGTAAGTTACGTCGTTTTAAAAATGTATCCTTAAAAAATTTCAAAAAAATATTTTGATAAAGTTTTCAAATGACTTTATTCACATCCTTTTATTCTGAGATACAAAATAAAAAATGGAAAAGTTAGGGGAGATCCTCCTTTTTCAATTGCCATCACCATAGGGCAAGTACAAATATTTAAAAATTATTTTACAAAATGTATCCTTTAAACTTTGAAGTCATTTTAAAAGGAAACAGGACCACGAAATAAAAAAAACTGTAAATGCAGTTTTACTCCATTTGCTACTAAAATATGTTTTTATTCAAAATAATATATTTCTAATTAGGATTGTTAAATTTTTGTTTACGTCGAAAAATTTACCATCACTTAAAATCGACATTGTGGAGGGTATTCATGGATTCGGCCTAGTCAAATTTAACTTTTCTACTTGTTTTTTAGACGTTAGCTCATATAGTCAAACTGAGGTTTCGTCCTGCTTCACTTTTAAAATTAGAAACCAGTCTAAAAAGATTATTATGTTAAAAACTAATTTTGTAATTTCAACATACTTTGTTCTTCCCGGCATCATGTAGGATTTTTTTTACAAGTGAATACACATTAACAACTAGGAAGTTAGTGCCAGAAACATGTTAAACATTTTAAGAAAATACTAATCATAACAAGAGTTGCAACACGTTTTTGAGTAACAAATTAAAAAGAAATCGTTACAAAAACGTTTAGTTTAATACTTAAAAAAACACATAACACCATTTTACTTACCTAAGTATTTAGAGTATGAAGTGGAAAAACTGGAACATTAGCGGAAGTATTTAATGGATATGAAATGTGATGCAAGAGTGCGATCAAGTGAACATTAATGCATGCTCCCAACAGTTTTAAAATAATGAAAAACTACTTACCTCATATTTATGCTATCATTTGTTATTATCAATAATATCATACAAATGAAAAGTAGTTTTCCTTTCATCTTTATAGCTCTTTTGGTTTTTTTTTTGCAAAACTTCATATTTTATAAAATACATACATTAATATGAAAAGTATTAGTATACGTTGCAGCCAGGCAGACAGACAACAACCACTTTGGTTAAAAGTGTTTAGTTATACATACATATTAATATGTATTAGTGTGTAAATGTCACTGTAGTGGCTTATACTACATTTATCATAATTGTAAGTGGAAAAATATCATGGTACACATGTGTATAAGGTATTCCATTTTAAATGTTCTGTTGCAGAAACAGATTGAATTTGATAAATTGAAATATTCTAGAATATTTTAATATGATAATGTTTTTAAGTTGGTGTCTAATTTTTAAAAAAGTTGCAGGACGACACCTCAGTTTGATTACTGTTTTCATATTTTTAAAACCAAAACTTTTAGTAACCTGTGTTTGTAACATAGATAATAATTCACCTCGTGGTAAATAAAAAAATGCCTGCGAATTTTGTACTCTTACCCAAAACAATAAATCATGATAATGTTGTGAGGAAGATTTGGATGAACTTGCCAAAACAAAGTTTTTTTTAGAAAAAATAATGTTATATTACTTTGCTATTCCATGCAAAACGAATTGAAATATCAGTCGAGGACCCCATTAAAAAACCAAAAGAGCTGTACATATCGTAAGTGAGTGCAAAAATAAGTGCAAAAAAGTGTTTTTACATTTTGGAGGGTATAAAAGATTCGGCACCAAAAAATATACCACTCTCACTTGTTTTATGTACATTTGATAAACAAATGGAAAATTTTTATGCGAAAAGCTTAGACTTGGTGAAAAAGTAGTTTTTTTTTTTCACGAAAAACAAAATTATGATAAAAAAAATTTAATGAAACCAAAATTTTTGGTGAACAAAAATTTTGATGAAAAAAAGTTTTTGATGACATTTTTTGATGTAAAAAAAATTGATGAAAAAAAAAAATATGAAAAAAAAAAATATTTTGGTGGGCAAAAAATTGATTCTTAAAAATTTTGATGAAAAAAAAAATTTGATGAAATAAAAATTGATGAAAAAGAAAATAAATGAAAAAAAAAAAATGATGAAAAAAAAATTTGATAAAAAAAAATTTGTAAAAAAAAAAGATTTGATAAAAAAAAAGCGATGAAAAAAAAAAGTTTGATGAAAAAAAAATTTATGAAAAAAAAAAATTTTACGGAAAAAAAATTTGATCAAAAAAAAAAATTTTTTTTGTTGAAAAATAATTATGTTACTTTTTATTCACCAAGTTCCAAACCCAAGTTATTAAAATTTTTGGTTTTAAGAAAATGAAAATAGTAATTCTTGTTTTCTATTTCGTTAATTGTTAGCTTACATAGTCAAACTGAGGTGGCGTGGCGTCCTGTAACTTTTTAAAAATTAGACACCAGCCTAAAAACATTATCATGTTAAAACATTTGTTTGATGTTCAGTTTTTATTAATGACTACTTATGTCCTTTGTTTCAAAAATGGCACACTAAAAAATAAAGACTTTCATTAACATTTAATTGTTAAAGTCATTTATTTTTGTTCTGCAAGTAAAAACTAATGATTATTCTTTAAATTTTTATGATTTGTGTAAGTATTTTTTTTTTTAATTTAAATGTTGTTTTTTTTATTTTTTAGTACCAAAAGGTACATAAAAATAAAATGTATTTATTCGGCCTTTATATATGTATATATATTCGATTAGAGTTTTATTCTAGTTCGAGGACCAAAAATATTTCTATTTATGATATTGTCATAATAGAGTATTTTTAATTAATTGCTTTAAAAAAGTTGCTCATCTCATAGTATATCTGTAAGGAATCTTCAGAAGACTTGAGAGAATCATCGTTGGTCAATCAAACATCAAACCAGACATAATATTTGATACCCAGGAAAATTTTTCAGAACCGATTCTGACAACACTTGTTCTAGAACAGGTTCTTCGGTAACCATACACAATTACACTTTAATTATTCAGAACAAGTTTTGTGAACATTATTGTGAAGCTTGTTCTCGGCAATCAAAGTTTCATAACATTTTGGTTCTCAGGAATTAAAAAAAAATTATGTGTCAAAAAAATTCAAAAATAAATATCAATTTATTTTTGTTAATCAAGAAAAAACACGAAATTTTATTAAAATAGCAGGATATAATCGTGAAAATTGTTGAAACAAAGGTGAGTAAATAAAATTTTCATTGTCTTGTTCGGGTCAAATACTAATAATATTTTTTTTTTATTTTTGTTTGCAGAAAATCCATGTTCTGGTATGTCTTTATTGTAAGGCCCAAAACGCAACTATGGAGGCGAAAAAGGATAAATGTGTGTTAACAAAATGTAAATATTCCATGTTATATATGATGGTCTTTATATTTGTTTAATAAATTAATGCAATTCAAAATATTTCTTTTATTCTTATTTCTGTTCCAAATTTTATTTCTAGAACCGGTTCCGAGGAACAAAAATATGTTCTAATTTTGCTTACAAACACCTGTTGCTTTTGGGACAATCCCTTTGTAAAAAGAATCGGTGTTGCACAAGAATTAGAACAGGTTCTAGGGAAGTATAAGATGTTCCACAATTGGTTCTTTGCAACCGAAAATTTTGCTGGGTATATTTCACAAGTTATACGAGAAATACTTTTATGAAGGTCCGAAATCTGTTTTGCAACAAAAATAACTCTTAAAGCAAAAATTGTATATACTAAATCACCATCGGTAATTATTAATATACATATATGTTGCTGGTCTTTTACAATAACAACAGTACCTAACCAAACAATAGTGTTAGCAGGATAAGTCGTACTAAACTTTGTGTTAAATGTTGTTTTTATACCCTCCAACTACAGTATGGGGGTATACTCACTTTGTCATTCCGTGTGTAACGCATCGAAATATCGGTCGGGGACCCAATAAAGTATATATATTATTGATCAGAGATCGATTCTAAGACATTTTAGCGATGTCCGTCCGTCCGTCCGTCCGTCCGTCCGTCCGTCCGTCCGTCCGTCCGTCCGTCCGTCCGTCTGTCCGTCCGTCCGTCTGTAGTTAACACGATGCAGTCCAAAATAAAATAGCTAGACCCTTCAAGTTTGGCACAAATATGTCTTATGTTCCTAGGCAGGTTAAGTTCGGAAATTGGCCAAATCGGACCAGGGGGAAAAAAGTTCCCCCTTAAAGAACTAAATCAACCTCTAAAAAAATACATTTTTTACATGTTTTTTTTTGTATTTTTGTTAAATAAATGAAACATTTGGTATATTTATCGCAATGGGAAGGTGCTCTCAACGTCCCCCACTTACCCTATCAACCCCCCCCCCCCAAAAAAAAAATAAACGCCCCTGACAAATTTTTGTTTTTTATTTTTTTTTTTCATTTTGGAGGGTATAATAGATTCGGCACAGCCGAATTTAACACTCTCACTTGTTTTTTATTTTTTAGTACCAATATGGTACTTTATGATACTTTAGGATAATCAAAGCTTCGAAGAATTAACCACTTTTCGAATGAACTCACAAATAAAATACATTCGATTTTTATAGTCACTGAATACAATTATCTTTAAATATCAATATTTCCTGGAATGGATTCGATTTTTACCATTAAATCGAATTCTTGTTTACGAGAATTTTAAAAACTGAATGCATTCTTTATTTCATTTATTTATTATTCATGAGACTTTTAAAAATCGAATTTATAAAAACTTACGCATTCAATTTCAAAGTCGAATGGAAAAGAAATCGAATGCATTCTATATTTTAAAATCATACGTAAAATCATTCGATAAATTGTGATTGGGGAACGCAATCATTATAGTTTAATTCAGAACACCAAATCTAATTAAGGAATGAAATCTTCGCATCTCTGACAGTAATACCGTCAGAGTGTTCGCATTTTCTTCTAAATTTGGTTACGTTAGTGCCGTTCATATTCGCCAATAGAATACAAAAATTATAATCAATTTTGATGATGTATGATCAATATTGTCCGACCGAAAGACTTTTTCAGACTGAACCCATACATGAACTTCGTCCAATTTTGCAAAGTTCTGCCAAATCCAACCTTTAAAAAAAATGTTTTTAAGACATGTATGCTATGCAGATGCATATCATATATGAAGGTGTGTGACATGTACCTATCCACACATAGTTGCATACATTTACATATATGAAATATTACATTACTTGTGTATGTTCATATATGCTCCCATATATGACATTTATTTCCATATATTGTTCATATACTATCATACATGTAATCATGTATGAGCATGCATGATCATGTATGAACATTAAGGGTGTTCTTAACAGTAAGGGAAAAATTTAAAATGTTTTAATTGCTTGGCACTGGGCAGAATTTTGTTCCTTTGTACTAAAAACTTAATAATAAAAAATTTGAAGTTAATCCGATAACTTTAAGTGGACGCGGAAACGACCTGAAGTTTGAATAACGGATTACAAGGGGAAAAAATGACTTTTTACTCATTTTCTCAATTTTTTCGATATTTTAAGTCAAGTTTGAATTCAAATGGTTACAGAATTGTGATGTGGAGTAAATTACCTTTGTAATAAGGCAACAAAAACCAAAATCGGTTAAAAATCAGCCAAGTTATTACAACTGCCCCAGGCAACTAGAGTGTGGCAGACCACTTGATCAAAGATTTCGAGTTCAATTTTTGAAATTGATTGAAATTATCTACTATAGCAACATTTTTTTATTCTTTACTTCCCAATGTACTAAGGTGATAGGTATTTTTTATATTGTGTTATGCTAACTTGTTTTAAATTAATGTTAAAAAGGTCCAAATTTTTCAGCCCTGTTTTCAAATCTCCAATTTTAAATTTTAATTTTTTTAGGCAAATAAAATTTAAAAAATCGACCATTAGACCATAGGATTTTGTTAAGCACATATAAGGGAATAAAAGTTACAAAAATTGTAGACATTTATTTTTTCATTCAGCTAGTTTAGCGATTTTATTTCGGCGGATTTCGAGATAATAGTGATTTTGGTAACTTTTTTAGCTTTTAGTTAATTTTTTTATTTTTTTTAACAAACTTCATATATTTTCTACCGACTTACTACAGAATAATATAGAATACTTCAATTCCTTTAATCAGGGCAAAATTGAGATATGAAAAATTGACCCAGTTGAAGGTCAAAGGTCAAATTTGAGAACAATTTTATTTTTTAAAGATTTTTTTGAGCGGATATTTATGAAACTCCTTGATGTTATTTTAATATGACGAAACGTAAATGGTTTATTATTAAAATTTGGAAAATTAACCCATAAGTGCTATTGGGGTCTATATTTTTTTTATTTAATGGAGAAAATATAAGTATATTATTTCATAGGGTCATATAGACCCCAACAGTACTTAAGGGTTAATGGTCTGAATTTTTATAAGATATTAATTTTTACATCTTATTAAAATAACATTTAGGAGTTTCATTAATATCCGCTCGAAAAATCTGTAAATCTTTAAAAATTCAAATTCTTCTAAAATTTGACATATGACCTTTAACTGGGTCAATTTTTCATATCTCAATTTTGCCCTGATTAAAGGAATTGAAGTATTCTACATTGATCTGTAGTAATTCGGTAGAAAACATACGAAGTTTGTTAAAAAAAAATAAAAAAATTAAATAAAAGCTAAAAAAGTTACCAAAATCACTATTATCTCGAAATCCGCCGAATTAAAATCGCTAAACTAGACGAATAAAAAAAGTAATGTCTACAATTTTTGTTATTTTTATTCCCTTATATGTGCTTAACAAAATCCTATGGTCCAATGTTCGATTTTTTTAATTTTATTTGCCTAAAAAAATTAAAATTTAAAATTGGAGATTTGAAAACAGGGCTGAAAAATTTGGACCTTTTTAACATTAATTTAAAACAAGTTAGCAATACACAATATGAAAAATACCTATCACCTTAGTACATTGGGAAGTAAAGAATAAAAAAATGTTGCTATAGTAGATAATTTCAATCAATTTCAAAAATTGAACTCGAAATCTTTGATCAAGTGGTCTGCCACACTCTAGTTGCCTGGGGCAGTTGCAATAACTTGGCTGATTTTTAACCGATTTTAGTTTTTATTGCCTTATTACAAAGGTAATGTACTCCACATCACAATTCTGTAACCATTTGAATTCAAACTTAACTTTGAATATCGAAAAAATTGAGAAAATGAGTAAAAAGTCATTTTTTCCCCTTGTAATCCGTTATTCAAACTTCAGGTCGTTTCCGCGTCCACTTAAAGTTATCGGATTAACTCTAAATTTTTAATTATTAAGTTTTTAGTACAAAGGAACAAAATTCTGCCCAGTGCAACACAAAAATCCGAAATAAAAAAATAAGAACACCCTTAATGAACATACATGGTCATTTTCACCCCGGTATCATAAATTTTGAATGTTTTCGTAGGTTATTTTTTTTTTCAAATTTATTGGTAAAAAAGAATGAAAAAAAACGTAATTTTTTAATGTTTAATATTATTTATTTTAGAAAATTTTGTCAATAGTAAAAAATAAATGTTGATAAACCAAATGAATAATTACCCGAGTAAAAATGTTTAGATATATTTTTATATATCATGTCTTATCCGAGATTTAAAAGATCTTACTCGGATCAGTACTGATCCGAAATTTGTAAGATCAGTACTGATCCGAAAAATTGATCGCTAAGATTAGATCAGTTTTAATCGGACGGATACAATGTTATCCGAAAAATGGGTTTATATAATTAGATAAACCCATTTTTCGGATGAAATTGTATCCGTCCGATTAAAACTGATCTAATCTTAGCGATCCATTTTTCGGATCAGTACTGATCCTTCACATTTTTACTTGGGTACTGGGATGGTTTTCAATTGTTTATTCACTGGTTTTAAATGTGTTTTTCATTTGTTTTTGTCTACAAAATATTTTGAGTGTAGATCTTCTACACTAGTTTACAGAGATTTTTATTTACGACATTTTGCATTTTTTTTTTTCATGTTTAATCTCGAGCTGAATCCGCATTACCTAGTTTTTTCTGGGTAAGTCATATCTTTTTTACACTGAAACAATTGCAAATGATTGCCTCATAAACGTGCACTATGAAATATTTACTCATACATTTAGAAATATACAGACGAAGACATGCATGAATATTAGGGCTAAACTTATTTATTTAAAAAACGTTTAAAGATCAATACAACGTTTTTTTAAACACCTAAACGCATGAGTTTTGACGCAAATATATTTGATGGTCGAAGGATTGTTAAGTTCGGTAATGGTCAAAGTCGGTGAAAAGTTCCCCCTTAAGACCCAGATCTAAAAATTAGTTTTTTTTGTTTAAATTAGACCTCTCAAAGATATGTGTTTATTTCAAATCCTTACCAATTTTGCTGATTTCCAGCGAATTCCAAAAAGTCCAGAATAAGGACCTGCCTTCTAAGAACATACTTATTTATGAATGAATAAATATTATTTTCAAAAGAAGAGAAGACAAAAAAACAACGCACAGGATTTTATATTATTCATACATGTATTATGGCTTATGCAGCCATAAATATATAAACTCTTATATTCTTCTGTTACAAATGTAATTGTGAATGCATGTGTGTTTGTGTGGTATTCCTCTAATAAGTGCACAAAGTCATGAATTTTTAAAAATGTTGATTTATATTGTGTGTGGCGGTGTAATTTATTTAAATCTCTTATATTTTTTTTACCCTCTACTTACAAGGGAAGTATTCCAAACGTTATGAATCAAATTGGCGGAAACTTTAAATATAAATATATTAAAGAGGCGATTTTAAAGTTGGGGTGTTTCAGCTTATCGACCATATCAGTGTTTAAAAAAATCATTGCCCTTGGTGAAACAATGTGGACCATCGGGAAAACTTCGATAACTCCCGAACTAACAGGAATATCGTCTGGGGCCAAAATATGTTTCAACTTAAATTTAATAAAGAATATATTTCAAGTTTCAGCAAAATCGGTTCATATAGGTTGGAATACTTCCCTTGTTTGTAGTAGAGGGTATATATAAGTTTGTCACTCCGTTAGTAAATCATTGAAATTTTGGCCTGAGACCCCATAAAGTTATATATTTTTGATCAGTGATCGATTTTAAGATATTCTAGCTACGTTTGACTGTTAAAATGGCGATCACGGCTAAAATATAAATATAAATAAAATAAAATACAAAAAATAAAATAAAATAAAATAAAATAAAATAAAATAAAATAAAATAAAATAAAATAAAATAAAATAAAATAAAATAAAATAAAATAAAATAAAATAAAATAAAATAAAATAAAATAAAATAAAATAAAATAAAATAAAATAAAATAAAATAAAATAAAATAAAATAAAATAAAATAAAATAAAATAAAATAAAATATTACTTGTTCTCTCCCAGAGAAGTTATGAACGAAAATCTATCGTAAAAACGCAAAAACATTTTTTTTTTACAAATAATCTTTTTTTTACATTATGGAGTGTATCAATACATTCGGCAAGGCCGAAATAAAATTTTTTACTTGCATTTGTTATATTTATCCAGAAAAATATTTTATAAAATATTATATTAAATTAGCACTAAAAACAGAAATTGTGTGTAATCCTTTAATTAAAAAAAAAAAAAACAACCAGGATTAAAATTTAATTATTATCAATTTAAGGGGCATGTCACAGACTCAATTCCGTTCGGAAGTGGAATAAGTGGTTTACTTGTAAAACGCAAAGCAAATATTTTTTTCGAAATGAAACCACTTTTATGCAATTCAATTCCACTTTGGTTTTTAAAAGTGATTTCATTCCGAATAAATAATATTCGTTTTGCGTTTTACGAGTAAACCATTTTTTTCAAATCCGAACGGAATTGAGTCTGTGACATGCCCCTAAATATTCAATAAAAACACGTTACTGGCAAGTGTAAATATTATAAATGTTTTATAATGATAACATTTGTCCGTTGGATTTTAAATATTCGGTTGTAAATAAAAGAAAATAATCGGTTTTAACAAAATTTAAACCCGAATGAAGGAAACTGTTTTTTTGAAAAAAAATTTTGGGATTTACTTTTTTAACTTCTTGAACGAAGGAATAAAAAATTTAAGAATTTTTTTTACAAAAAATTTCAAATGGCGATATTTTGAAAACCGCTTGACCGATTTAAGATATTTTCTTATTTTTTCATTTTTTAAAATTCCATATATTGCACAGTAGGTAATTTGAACCGAAATCTTGGCCAAAAATGATTTTTCGAACTAACAATAATAATGTTTTTGTTAATTACGTTCGGTTTAGAAAATATTAAAGCAAATAACTGCATATTTGGTTTTTCCAAAAAACAAATATAAACTGATTGACGGGCAGTCGAATTCGGCATTTTCAAGCAACGTGCACAGTGCAATATAAAACGCCTAATTTTGATATAAATTCAAACGATTTTTTCAGCTATTAAACATAAAGAAGGATATCGTGTATAATATGGAGAAGAGAGGGGATATTAAGTAATAAAAAAATAGCAAAATATTTTGGTAGACGTTATTGCTTTTTTTAACAAAACGTGTACTTATAACTTAACCTTAAATAAATGACTTTTTCAATGAATATAAACTTCGCATAAGCTTTTAATAATGTTAGCCGTGGTGTGCCGTGTTTTTGATTGATGAAAAATTTAAAGAAAATAATTCTGAATTCATTTTTTTTTATTTTCCGTTGCACTTTTTTGCACTTTTTGAGATATCAATTTTCTTTCAGACAGCCTCATCTTGCCATATCTTGAACTTTCTAACTTTTGGATTGGGGAAAGAACTAAGAGAAAAAGCCCTGTTGCTGTTTATAATTTTGTTGTCAGTAAAATTGATTAAAATAATGTTTTAAACCAATATTTGGCTTCGTTGAAGGAAATAGTACGAACTTTTTTTGAAAATTTTTCGTTAAGGTGGTACAAGGCCCACTCAAAAAATAACAGCTTTTTTCAGCAAAATCAAACAAAATGGTTTATGTGCCATTTTGTTAGCCTTCTTGCGTATTTTCTTCGTGCCGAGTTTCAAAAAAATTAGCCTATTCGGTTTCGAGATATTCAGTATTTTCCCTTTTTTTCGTATGGTGGCAACCCTAAAAATTTCCACAATTACCAAATTCATAAAATCCAGCTGTGCGTGTTCACAAAAAACTCCTTGAGTAAAAAAAATTGTATGGTAAAACATGTTATCTTATAAAATTATATATAATTTACTGGATCTGATTTTGCTAAATTTCATCCGAAAATTGGCCGCGCCAAAGTTATCTCATAACATCATATAATATATGAAGTTACAGTTTAATATTTGATTGTATGTGATTTCATCCGGAAATTGGCCGCGCCAAAGTTATCCCAAATTATCTATTATCATGATTTTGTATTAAATATGATATAAAATGATGTAATTTCATCCGGAAATTGGCCGCGCCAAAGTTATCTTAAAATATCCAATATCATGATTTTATATTAAATTGGATATTATATAATGTAATTTCATCCGAAATTTGGCCGCGCCAAAGTTATCTTATAATATCTGATATCTTGATTTTATAAAAAAATTATTGGATACATTTTTATCCAAAATTGATCTAACATATATATCAAATTGATCTAACATATAGTAATATATGATAATATCCAATTAAATATGTTATTCACTTGTACACAATTTTCAAAAAGACTTAGAAAATTTTTTATAAAATTTGCAAAAAAAAAAAAAAAATTGGAATGACGTACAGCGTTATTATTTCCAAGTCATAGGCTTCCAAAGTGAAATAAGACTTTGGCATGAAAGTTTTCATGGAATCAGGAAATCAGAATTAGATTTGAGATCGGGTTCCAAAAATCATTGATAATTTGATAATTTAAACCAAATATAGCTATTATTAACTATATAAATGCAATATAATTTTTTAAAAATGATTGCAAAAATTCAAAAAGTAAAATTTTTTAAGTTCTAAAAAAACAAATGCAATAAAAAAGCGTTTTCCATTTAAAAAAAAATTAAAAAAATATATTTTTTTTCTGGAATCGAACTCGGGTTCCCAAAAATGATGGATAATTTTATAATAAATTAAATATAATTATATATAACTATATAACAGCAATATAATTTTTTTAAAAATGATTGCAAAAATTCAAAAAAAGAAAAATTTTTAGTTCTAAAAAAAAATAAGAGCAATAAAAAAGTGTTTTCTATTTAAAAAAAATTAAAAAAAAATATTTTTTTTCTGGAATCGAACTCGGGTTCCCAAAAATTATAGATAATTTTATGATAAATCAAATATAGTTATATATAACTGTATAAAAGAAAAATATTTTTTTTTTAAATGATTGAAAAAATTCCAAAAATGAAAATTTTTTAGTTCTAAAAAATTAAACGCAATAAAAAAGTGTTTTCTATTTAAAAAAAATAAAAAAATTTTTTTTTTCTCGACTGGGCCGGGAATCGAACTCGGGTTTCCAAAAATCATATGTAATCTTATATGATACAATAAAAAGTTTTGTATAACCATATATGTTGACACACAAAAAAAAATTTTGAAATACTGGCATATATAATTATATATGGCTAGTTGTTTGGTCAAAAAAATATTTTTTTTATACATGATTATATCAAAATATATATTCCATTACATATGCGACCATTTATAAATATATATTGAGTTTAGACGAAATTTGCGTATATATAGTACCATACAAACACAGATATGTTATCGTTTAAGACACATATAATTATATCTATTATTTTTGTTGGAAATTTTTTTAGTATGGAACCATATATAGTTTTAAATGGTATTATATTAGTCATATATAATTAAACATAAATTGATACTGGATTTTTTGTTTAGTAAAGTCCTATACATAATTAGATATAAAGTCACGTATAATAATGTATGAAATCGGATTAAGTTTTATGTGCAACGTATGATTACATCTACCATTTATATTAATATATTATGAACAATATAATTAGATATGATTTTATATGACATCATTTAAAAAAATTGGAAAATTTCAAAGTGAGATATAATTTTATACTTTGACTCATATAGTTGTATATGATTTTATGAAAACATATAAAATAATATACATTTATATGAATTCCTTTTTACTCGGGTCTTAAATTTAAAATTTCAGCCATATCGGTCTAAAACTTTGGCTGTAATTATTTTTGGCCTAAAAATTGGCTTAAATTACCCAGTGTGTATTGGTGGAAATTTTCCAAAAATCTAATATTTTGATTGAAGTTCGCCATGGGTTAAAATTATTATATTTAGCTTTAATTAAGTGCAAATGAATCACAGTATCAAGCTTTATAAAGGGTTAAGGTATTTTTTTTATTTTTTTATTTCTTAAACGTAGGAAAAATCGATATTTTTTGCAAATTTCAAGTAGCGACATCTGTAAAACAATTTGACCAATTTTAGTTTTTGTGCTCAGCGCATCAAAATAAATAAATATGACTTGTTGGAAAAAAAAATTTCAAAACTTTGATCGCCGTGCGCCGGGTATAATTTATTCCAAGTGATATAAATTTGTACCATAAAATTTTGAGGCCTAGGAGAAAAATAATCAAAACAAGTCAGAGTGTTACATTCGGCTGTGCCGAATCTTTTATACCCTCCAATATGTAACAAAAATATAAAAAAAAATCCAGGGGCGTCTTTTTTTTTTTGGGGTGGGTTTGTGGGGAGGTGGGGGTTTGGTGGGAGACGCTGGGGGCACTTTATTCTGACATAAAAATGTTGAATTTGCTTAAGAAAAGTACAAAAAACACTGCAAAAAATGCGGTTTTTCTTAGGTTAGTTTAGTTCTCTAAGGGGGAACTTCCCCTTGGTCCGATTTTGCCCATTTCCGAACTTAACCTGCCTAGAAATATAAGACACATTCGTGCCAAACTTCGGAAGTCTACCTCTTTTAGTTTGGACTGTATCGTGTCCTCTACAGACGGACAGACGGACAGACGGACAGACGGACAGACGGACAGACGGACAGACGGACAGACGGACAGACGGACAGACGGACAGACGGACAGACGGACAGACGGACAGACGGACAGACGGACAGACGGACAGACGGACAGACGGACAGACGGACAGACGGACGGACGGACGGACATCGCTAGAATGTCTTAAAATCGATCACTGATCAATAAAATATATACTTTATAGGGTCCTAGACCGATATTTCGATGCGTTACACACGGAATGACAAAGTGAGTATACCCCCATACTTTGGTTGGAGGGTATAAAAATATCATTCACCCAAAATTCTGAAAAATACTAGAAACTCCTGGAAAACTTGGAACAAGTGAGAAAAAACAAGTGAGAGTGTTAAATTCGGCCGTGCCGAATCTGTTATACCCTCCAACACGTTAAAAAAAAACAAGACCGTCTTTTTTTTTTTGTGGGGGGGGGGGTTTCGGCGGTGGGAGACAACCTTCCTGGATTCAATTGCATAACTTTTAACTTTTTCTGACATAAGAAATGTTTCGTTTGCTGATATAAGAAATGTTTCGTTTGCTAAGAAAAAGTGCAAAAAATCTATAAAAAATTCCGTTTTTTCAGAGGTTGGTTTAGCTCTTAAAAGGAGGAACTTTTTCCCCCGTGGTCCGATTTTGACCATCTCCGAACTTAACCAGCCTATGACCGTTAGACATATTTGTGCCAAATTTCAGGAGTCTATCTCTGTTATTTTGGACTGTATCGTGTCCTCCACAGACGGACATCGCTATAATGTCTTAGAATCGATCACTGATCAATCCCTATTAATATTATAAATCTGATTGTTGGTTTGTCTGTCTGTCTGTCTTTCTGTCTGTCTGTCTGTCTGTCTGTCTGTCTGTCTGTCTGTCTGTCTGTCTGTCTGTTCCGCAATAAGTACAGAACAGCTTAACCGATTTTCTTGAAATTTTCACCACAGATAGTACTAACCGAGGCGGGAACTATAGGCCATAAGCGAACGCGATCGGACAAAGGGGCGTAAAATGCCACGCCCCTTTGTAACATGCTAAAGCTATATCTGCCTGTCAGACAATAACGAAATTACGGCTGAACCGATTTTCATGAAATTTTCACCACAGATAGTACCTACCAAAGCGGTAACTATATGCCATAAGCGACCGCGATCGGAAAAAGGGGCGTAAAATGCCACGCCCCTTTGTACCATGCTAAAGCTATATTTGCCTGTCCGGCAATAACGGAACAACGGCTGAACCCATTTTCATGGAATTTTCACCACAGACAGTACTAACCGAGGCGGGAACTATAGGCCATAAGCGACCGCGATCGGAAAAAGGGGCGTAAAATGCCACGCCCCTTTGTACCATGCTAAAGCTATATCAGCCTGTCAGACAATAACGGAAAAACGGCTGAACCGATTTTCATGAAATTCTCACCACGGATAGTACTAATCGAGACGGGAACTATAGGCCAAAAGCGACCGCGATCGGAAATAGGGGCGTAAAATGCCACGCCCCTTTGTACCATGCTAAAGCTATATCTGCCTGTCCTGCAATAATGGAAAAACGCCTGAACCGATTTTCATGAAATTTTCACCACAGATAGTACAAACCGAGGCGGAAACTATAGGTCAGAAAATTTCGCGATCGGAAAAATGGGCGTAAAATGCCACGCCCCTTTGTACTAATCAGAAACTATGCCTGCCTGTTCCGCAATCACTGAAAAGTGATTTAACGGATTTCACTGAAAATTTTACAACAGATACTACTAACCGAGGCGAAAACTATGAGTCACAATAAAGGGGGCTAGAGAAAAAAGGGGCGTAAAATGCCACGCCCCTTTTTGTTACACTGAATGCTATTTCTGCCTTTTCCGCAATTACGCTTAAACACCTAATTTGTTTTTAATGAAATTTTCACCACAGATAGTATTAACCGCAACGAAAAATATGATCCACAATAGAGGGCGATCAAAAAAAGGGGGCGTAAAATGCACCGTCCCTTTTTATTTATTTATTTATTTATTTATTCATTCAGTCTACTGATTTCCATCTTACAGACTAGTTAACAATTTTTTACAATTATAAATGTATCAATTAAAAATATTAAATAAATTTAATTGAAATTTTTTCTTATCTAAATTAAAATTTAAAGAATCTGAAAAATTATTACAAAGTTTTAAACATCTTGTAATTGGTTCATTATTACCGTAATTAGTTCTATGAAAATCTTCATAAAACAAACGTTCATGTCGCAATTCACGAGGAGGATTATATAAATTTACAATATTTGATAAATATTCACAATTAATCTCATTATTTAGGATATTAAAAATAAACATTATTGAGAAATAGGATCTACGGTCCCTTAAAGACTGCAATCCTAAAAATTTACGCCTACTTTCATACGAAGGTACGTCTTCACTCCAATCAATTTTTTTAAAGACAAATTTTGTAAAAAGCTTTTGAATTCTTTCAATTCTGTTAGCATGTATTTCATAAAAAGGGTTCCAAATTAAAGAACAATACTCCAATTTACTTCTGACAAAAGAAACATACAAGGTCTTAAGAGCAACTGGATCTTTAAAATCCTTAGCATTTCTCTTAATGAATCCCAACATTGAATACGCTTTAGAAGTTATGTGATTGATATGATTATTGAAATCTAATCTTGAATCAAATATTATACCCAGATCTTTAACTTCAAAAACTCTGTTCAGAATAACTTCGCCAATGGAATAGTTAAAAATAACTGGATCGTGACAGTGAGAATAAGAAATAAAACAACACTTTTCAACATTTAATAAAAGACGATTTGAATTACACCATTCTCCCAAAGCTTTTAAGTCGCTTTGAATCATTATTGAATGCGACAATCTTGAAACTTCTGCAAATAACTTTAAGTCATCAGCAAACATCAGTGGCTTACAAAATGTTAAGCAATCGGGTAGATCATTAATAAAAATAAGAAAAAGCAGCGGGCCCAAATGCGTTCCTTGAGGAATACCAGAAAAACATTCAATTACAGAGCTAGAATAACAAGAACCCATTTTAACTATGAGCTTTCTATTATTCAAAAAACTTTTAAAAAATTCAAGTAATTTCCCATTAACACCAAATTTAAGAAGTTTACACAATAAGATATTATGATTAACTGAATCAAATGCTTTTGAAAAATCAGTATAAATCACATCTACCTGTGTTTTCTTCTCCATTGAACAAATTATGTTATTTGTCAAAATAGCTAAATTAGAACAAGCTGACCGACCTGGTACAAATCCATGTTGATGTGGTGAAATCGCGCTCGAAACATGATCATAGAGTTTAGATTTAAGAATTCTATCAAAGATTTTGGCCATAGCACATTGTTTAACAATGGGCCTGTAATTTAAAACACTTGTTTTATCACCACATTTATATATAGGCACCACGCAGCAGTTTTTCCAACTATCTATAAATTTACCTGCTCTTAAGCATGAATTAAAAAGAATTTTTATAGGGTTAAATAAAGATTGAACACATTTTTTAAAGAAAAATGGTGGCACAGAATCTGCAAATATACACGAAGCACTATCTTTTAGTGCTAAAATTGAAGATATTATATCCTCATCACTAATTTCTATTAATAGATCTCTAAGAATAGGCTCACTCAATTGTCCTGGAAAGTTATCATGCGAAGTAAAAGTTGTTTGGAAATATGAAGCAAATAAGTTACATGATTCTAAACTGTTTTTCGAATTAACATTGTCGTAGAACATACTAGTGGGATAACCAGTATTTTTTCTTTTGGTATTTACGAATTGCCAAAAGGCAGAAGAGTCAGAACTCAATTTATTTTCAACACTAAAAATATATTGCTTATACAAAAAATTATGTAAAAAATCAAATTCACGACGAATTTGTTGAAAATATCTTAAATCAGCATCATCTTTAGATTTTTTATACTTTTTAAATGCTTTATTTTTAACATTCTTTAAATTACTGAGCCTTTTATTAAACCAAGGAAGTTTTTTTCCCAATGAGGGCATTACAGAAGGTACCATAACAGATACAGCATAATCGATTTTGTCAGACATAAACGCAAATATTTGATCAGGGTCTTCATAATTATTAATGTATGACCAATTAACAGATGAAAAAAAATTATTTAATGCCGTATAGTTGCCTTTCAAAAAATTATAAGATTTTGTTGTGCAAGGCGACTCTTTCTCAAATATATAAAACTCAAAAGCGATTACAATTGCCTTATGATGTACAGTGTTCCGAGATATAGGATTCAGACACAAATTACAAGATGTTCTTAAGTCATTAGATACATACAACAAATCAAGTATTCTACCAATATCATTTTTAAAATAGTTAATTTGATTAAAATCGTGAACCAGAAAAAAACTAGTTACATTATCATCATTATCTGATTTAATATTATATGGCAAAAGAGTATTATCTTCAAATATCCAAGTTATATCTGGTAGGTTAAAATCGCCTAAAACCATTACTTCTTGGTTATTCGAACATAAACTCAAAATATTATCGATATTATCTAAATGTTTTTGATAAATGTCATCACTACTCTTTGGTGGTATATAAGATACAAAAAAATAAATAGATTTACTATAATCTTTAGAAAATGATACTTCCACACAAAGTTGCTCAATAATACCAATATTATTTAATAAAATTAAACGACTGCAAAGATCACCTCTCACAGCCAACAGCACACCACCTCCTTTTTTAGGTCCATTTGGTAAATAGCACCTATCACAACGGAAAACATTATAAAATTCATCCAAATATTCAGCACTATTGACATCATTTGATAACCAAGTTTCAGTTATTACAATCACATCATATTCTTTTAACGTAGACGCAAGATAAAACTGACTAGCCTTGCTTCTAATCCCACTTGCATTTTGATAATATACAGTATAATTGCTTCTAACAATATTGCAGTTTTGATTATAGGAATTTATTAAATTACCTACGACAGGTCTGGCAACTCTGCCGGTTTTCTCGGCATAAATACAAAAGGGCGAAGTTTTATGGAAACAGGCCATAGTTCAGCCTTCATTATTTCATCGTAGAAGCATGGTGTTACACCCAACTTAAAATTAACAAATTTAAGTTTACTTTCATCGGCGTCTTTTTTAACCAACCTCGTACATTCAAAATGTTGTTTCGCAATTTCTGTATTCTTTTCAATATAAGAAATAATATTCTCAGCTGTTACAGTTGGTTTGAACGAAGAGATGTGTAAATATTTTTTCTGCACAACAACATCAAGATCTTCAGTATTTTTATCTCCCACAACAACTACACGATGTTTTCGTTTACGCCTATGCTGCACTTTCTTCCACTCATTTGGTTGATTATCAGTCTCATACATGTTAGACCTTGCATGAGAGACTGCAGTTGAACACGAAGCAACATCATCATCACATTGTCCATCCACTATACTTGAACCACCAACAACACCATTAATATTTGAAGGTTGATTATTAGCAGCAAAGTTTTGTGTATTAGAATTTTGAGGGGCTTGTTTAGAAAATTGCATTATTTGCTTATTTGATTGTTCAAGGTTCTTTGATAGTTCATTGAACCTGACTTTCATCTCCTTTATATCATCTTTTATTGTTGACACAATTGGATTTTTTAGTTCTCTTAATTCCGTTGATATTGAAGAGATTAAAGAAATCATTTCAGCTGATGCTTTAAGACAATCAGTGCAGTTATACACAATATTTTTATTATCTTTGAATAAACTACAAAGTTTTTCATCGATATTAGCACAAATAAAATGAGTTTTAGCTCTACATATGTGACACGTAATGAAGTTTGTTTTTAACGATTTAAAACATTTCGCGCACAGAGTATTTGGTGGGCAATCCATTATACACGTCTTAACACTTTCGCAATCAGATGAGAACTGTACTGAAAGTTTTTTCTGCATGTTTCGTAATCATGCTTAAACAACCATACCGATTTAAAAAAATAAATAAAATAGCACGCCCCTTTATATTCAATTGAATGCTATTTGTGTCTGTTCCGTAATCTAGCATAAACTGCTAAACCGATAGAATGAAATTTGTACCACAGATAGTAAGTACTTACCGAGGCGGGAACGAAAGATTAAAATAGAGCGCGTTTGGACAAAGGGGGCGTAAATTAACACGAGCCTTTGTACTATACTGATAGTGTTTCTGCCTGTTCCTTAATAACGCTTAAACGACTAAACCGATTTTAACAACCCGAGTAAAAAAAAATTGTATGGTAAAACATGTTATCTTATAAAATTATATATAATTTATTGGATCTGATTTTGCTAAATTTCATCCGAAAATTGGCCGCGCCAAAGTTATCTCATAACATCTTAAAATATATGAAGTTACAGTTTAATATTTGATTGTATGTGATTTCATCCGGAAATTGGCCGCGCCAAAGTTATCCCAAATTATCTATTATCATGATTTTGTATTAAATATGATATAATATGATGTAATTTCATCCGGAAATTGGCCGCGCCAAAGTTATCTTAAAATATCCAATATCATGATTTTATATTAAATTGGATATTATATAATGTAATTTCATCCGAAATTTGGCCGCGCCAAAGTTATCTTATAATATCTGATATCTTGATTTTATAAAAAAATTATTGGATACATTTTTATCCAAAAAATGTTTCTGTTTTTAGATTTATTTTTAGATATAATAATTTCAAACTGAAAATAAATAAAAAAAAAAAAAAACTTCGAACGGACGGGGATTAGAACCACAAGTCTTCCGTTTTGTAATCGCAATCTCTACCCTCTAGACCAGCGGACGTTGTTAGCAAATAACAACTTTAAAAGACTTAGTTTTAAATAAATTGATCGTATCTAATTATATCATATTGATCTAACATATAGTAATATATGATTATATCCAATTAAATATGTTATTCACTTGTACACAATTTTCAAAAAGACTTAGAAAATTTTTGATAAAATTTGCAAAAAAAAAAAAAATTGGAATGACGTACAGCGCTATTAGGGGCTTTCATGGTAAGCTTAAACAATAATTTTAATGTAGCGGTATGCCTTATTTCCAAGTCATAGGCTTCCAAAGTGAAATAAGACTTTGGCTTATAAATTTGAAATTTTTCATGGAATCAGGAAATCAGAATTAGATTTGAGATCGGGTTCCAAAAATCATTGATAATTTGATAATTTAAACCAAATATATCTATTATTAACTATATAAATGCAATATAAATTTTTAAAAATGATTGCAAAAATTCAAAAAGTAAAATTTTTTAAGTTCTAAAAAAACAAATGCAAAAAAAAAGTGTTTTCTATTTAAAAAAACAATAAAAAAATTTTTTTTTTTTTCTGGAATCGAACTCGGGTTCCCAATAATGATAGATAATTTTATAATAAATTAAATATAGTTATATATAACTATATAACAGCAATATATTTTTTTAAAAATGATTGCAAAAATTTAAAAAAAAAATATTTAGTTCTAAAAAAAATAAATGCAATAAAAAAGTGTTTTCTATTAAAAAAAAAATAAAAAAAATATATTTTTTTTCTGGAATCGAACTCGGGTTGCCAAAAATTATAGATAATTTTATAATAAATCAAATATAGTTATATATAACTGTATAAAAGAAAAATAATTTTTTAAAAATGATTGCAAAAATTCCAAAAATCAAAATTTTTTAGTTCTAAAAAAATTAAACGCAATAAAAAAGTGTTTTCTATTTAAAAAAAATAAAAAAAAAACTTTTTTTTCTCGACTGGGCCGGGAATCGAACTCGGGTTCCCAAAAAATCATATGTAATCTTATATGATACAATAAAAAGTTTTGTATAACCATATATGTTGACACACAAAAAAAAATTTTGAAATACTGGCATATATAATTATATATGGCTAGTTGTTTGGTCAAAAAAATATTTTTTTTATACATGATTATATCAAAATATATATTCCATTACATATGCGAGCATTTATAAATATATATTGAGTTTAGACGAAATTTGCGTATATATAGTACCATACAAACAAAGATATGTTATCGTTTAAAACACATATAATTATATCTATTATTTTTGTTGGAAATTTTTTTAGTATGGAACCATATATAGTTTTAAATGGTATTATATTAGTCATATATAATTATACATAAATTGATACTGGATTTTTTGTTTAGTAAAGTCCTATACATAATTAGATATAAAGTCACGTATAATAATGTATGAAATCGGATTAAGTTTTATGTGCAACGTATGATTACATCTACCATTTATATTAATATATTATGAACAATATAATTAGATATGATTTTATATGACATCATTTAAAAAAATTGGAAAATTTCAAAGTGAGATATAATTTTATACTTTGACTCATATAGTTGTATATGATTTTATGAAAACATATAAAATAATATACATTTATATGAATTCCTTTTTACTCGGGAACATTTTTTCCATAGATAGTACTAACAGAGGCGGGCACTTTAGTATGTGTCAACTGCCACGCCTTTTGCAATGTACTGAAAGTTTATTCTGCCTTTCCATAATCACGTTTAAACGGTTATTATAATTAATTTATTATAATTTTCACGACAGTTAGTTAGTACTTATTGAGGCGGAAACTATAGACACGACCAGACAGAGGCGTGAATTGCCACGTCCGTTTGCAATACATTGAAATTTATTTCGGCCCGATCCGTACACACGCGTTGACGGTGAAACCAGTCTGTTCCGCAATAAGTGAAGGACGGCTTAACCGATTTTCATGAAATTTTCACCACAGATGGTACTAGCCGAGGCGTGAACTATAGGCCATAAGCGACCGCGATCGGACAAAGGGGAGTAAAATGACACGCCCCTTTGTACCATGCTAAAGCTATATCTGTCTGTCCGGCAATAACGGAACAACGGCTGAACCGGTTTTCATGAAATTTTCACCATAGATACTACTAACCAAGGCGGGAATAGGTAAAAAAAATCCGCGATCGGTAAAATGGGCGTAAAATGCCACGCCCCTTTGTACTATACAGAAGCTATGTCTGTTTCGCAATCACTGAAAAGCGATTTAACCGATTTCACTAAAACTTTTACCACAGATAGTACTAACCGAGGCGGAAACCATGAACCATAATAGAGGGCGATCGAAAAAAGGCGCGTAAAATGCCACGCCCTTTTTATTACACTGAAAGTTATTTCTGCCTTTTCCGCAATTATGCTTAAACGGCTGAACTGATTTTAATGAAATTTTCATCACAGATAGTATTAACCGAAGCGAAAACTATGAGCCACAATAGAGGGCGATCGAAAAAGAGGCGTAAAATGCCACGCTCCTTTCTATTACATTGAAAGTTATTTCTTTCTGTTCCGTAATCACGCATAAATGGCAGAACCGATTTTAATGAAATTTTTACCAGAGGTAGTACTAACCGAGGCGGAAACTATAGATTATTATAAATGCCATGCCCCTTTGTACTATACTGAAAGTTTTATCTGCATGTTCCGTTATCATGCTTAAACGACTCTACTGATTTTAATAAAATTTATTTTATTGAACGCTATTTCTGTCTGTTTCGTAATCTAGCATAACTGCTACATCAATTAGAATGAAATTTTTACCACAGATAGTAAGTACTTACCGAGGCGGGAACTAAAGATTAAAATAGAGCGCGTTTGAACAAAGGGGGCGTAAATTGACACGAGCCTTTATACTATACTGAAAGTGTTTCTGCCTATTCCTTAATAACGATTAAACGACTAAACCGATTTTAACAAAACTTTTTCCATAGATAGTACTAACAGAGGCGAGAACTTAAGTCTGTATCAACTGCCACGCCTTTTGCAATGTACTGAAAGTTTTTTCTGCCGTACCGTAATCACGCTTAAATGTTGTTATAATTTTCACCACAGTTAGTAATTATTGATGCGGAAACTATAGACACCACCAGACAAAGGCGTGAATTGACGCCCCTTTGTAATACATTAAAATTTTTTTTTTGGCCTGATCCGTACTCACGCGTTAACGGTGAAACCAATTTTAAGCAAATTTTCACCACAGTTGGTACTTACCGCGGCGATCGGGCAAGGGGGCTTAAAATGCCGCACCCTTTTGTATTAAATTAAAAAATATTTTTTCCTGTTTCGTAACTATATTCCATATAAAATGCGATGAGACAAGTTAAAGTAAAATGCCACATCAATTTGTAATATACAGAACGTTATTTCTAACTTATTTGCTATCATGCAAAAACGGCTTAACCAATTCCTTTAAACACTACTGCCATATTAGAACCTGAAAACAGTTAAGCCGATTTCAATGAAATTTTCAACACAAATAGTGCTATAGGCAATATTAAATAGCGATTGATACAAAAGGCATATAATGGCACATCCCTTTGTACTTTAGTGAGAGTTATGTCTGCCAGTTCCGCAAACGTGAAAAACCTGCTGAACAAATGCAATTTTCTTTACGTGCTAATCAATAGGGGAACTATAGGTCACATGAGACCAAAATTGATCTAGATGCGTTAAATGCCAGACCCACTTGAACTATTCTGAAAGTTATATCTTTATTGAAGTTTTCACCACATAAAGTGCTAACCGAGGAGGGAACTATAGGTTCCTTTTAAAAGCCATTAAAGAAATACATTAATTTTGGTGTGAGGCGATTATTCGTTTTTTCTATTTAGCTTTGCGTCGGGGTCGTAACAGTTGCCTTTTATGGCCAACATTAACTCACAAAAGTATTGCACCTGCTGGGCAATGTCTTTGGGTTCTTTTTTGATTTGAAATCGGGAAGTTCCAAACAAGGTGCAAAATAACGTATTGATTTTTTTTTTGTTAAAAAAATCGTTTTTGATTTTTTTTTGTTAAAAAAGGTTTTTATGATGGTCGAATAACTTTTTTTGAACGGCCCGCATCACACACTCCAGCCAACCAAGAAGGTTTGTTCCCATGACGGAAGAACACGTACGCACAATGTTCCCGACGATAAGCGAAGTCGAAAAAAATCGACCAAACTTCAGGAATAGGTTTATATTCACCAGTGAAAAGTCATGAAGCAGTAGCTAAACTAACTAATAAAAAACTCATTCATTATATAATATTTTTTTTAACCCGGGCAACGCCGGGTACAAAACAGCTAGTAATATATATATACATTATAGGGTCCCCGACCGATATTTCGATGCGTTACACAGGGAATGACAAAGTGAGAACGAGATCGGTCAAGGACTCTCTGAGTTAGAGATGGTCGAAATTTGGCATTTTGGCCACAGAGGTGTTTATTTTCATGCATGTAACTTCTTACCTATTGTTTTTAGCAAAATGTGTCCGAAATAGTTTAGATAGCTATTTCTCTAGACTTTCGAAAAAATAAATTTTTTTTTTTTTTGATTTTTTTCTTAAACATCCAAACTTTTTTTGAGTTTTTCCTCAACTTGGGCCCTTTTTATACCCTCCAACTACAGTATGGGGGTATACTCACTTTGTCATTCCGTTTGTAACGCATCGAAATATCGGTCGGGGACCCCATAAAGTATATATATTATTGATCTATGATCGATTCTAAGACTTTTCTAGAATGTCCGTATGTCCGTCCGTCCGTCCGTCCGTCCGTCCGTCCGTCTGTATAAGACACGATGCAGTCCAAAATAAAAGAGATAGACTCGTTAAGTTTGGCAGGAATATGTGTTTTGGTCCTAGGCAGTTTAAGTTCGTAAATGGGCAAAATCAGACCAGGGGGAAAAAAGTTCCCCCTTGAAGAACTTAACAAACCTCTGAAAAACGCCATATTTTCACATTTTTTTTTTGTATTTCTGTTAAGCAAATGAAACAATTTGATGTCAGAAAAACTCCAAGGTCCTGCGCTTGGTCCCAGGAAATAAAAAAAAAACGTTTTTTTTTTTTGCCCGCCCGCCTTTTGTGGGCGTGGACATTAAAAATGTTTTTAAATAATGATAAAAATGTGTTACTGAAGCTTCAAAAGCATAATAAATGAATTTTTAAACATTTACTGCATGGGTTTATGTGCCCCCTAATGACCCCTACTGACCCACCCCCCCCCCCCAAAAAAAAAACGCCCCTGCAGTTTTTTTTACTTTTTTTTTATATGTTGGAGGGTATTAAAGATTCGGCGCAGCCGAATTTAACACTCTCACTTGTTTTTATTCAAAAAGCTTCACAACTGCCCTTGAAATGTCCCTGGAGGG
Source organism: Pegoplata infirma (assembly GCA_963921195.1). Lineage (NCBI taxonomy): Eukaryota > Metazoa > Arthropoda > Insecta > Diptera > Anthomyiidae > Pegoplata > Pegoplata infirma. The sequence goes on from OY992537.1 coordinate 41,635,416, forward strand.
GTGCAATGTGAGACGAACCTCCAATAATTTTCTGCCCAAAATTTTTCTTGAACATACCTAACCCCTATTTCCACTTCCTAAGGAGGATCCCATACAAAACATTTTTAAAAAAATTTTTCCTACCATTCTAACTTACCCTAAAGTGCCCCTAGTGGAGATATATATATTACCGACCTCCATTATTTTATTAATTCCAACATTTTTTGCAAACATACCTACAATGTATCTTTAACCCTTAAGGTGGTCCCCGTACATTTCTTTTATTTTTTATAAATTTGTTTTATTAAACCAGCTCATACCGCCCCTAAAGTGCCTCCTAGAGAGGCAAAAATTAGGACCAACCGCCATTATTTTTTAGTTACCAACATTTTCTCCAAACATACATTATAAAAACATGTATTTTTAAAAACAAATAAAAAATAAAAAGAAATGTATGGGGACTACCTTAAAAGTTGAAAATAAAGGATAGGTATATTCTGAGAAAATATTGGAGTTGAAAAAATATTGGGGGTCGGTCATACATTTTTTTTCTCTAGGGGCACCCTATGGACAGTTAGAGCGGTAGGAGCAAATTTTATAAAAATCTCATTTTGTATGGTAGCCCCATTAGGAAGTGGGTATATTCAAGAAAAATGTTGGAGGCAGAAAATTAATGGAGGTCGGTCTCACATTGTACCCCTAAATGGCTAGTTCTAGGGCAGTTGTGGGGCTTTTTGAGGATTTTTACCTCTTTACGCCCAATTTTGACCCCAACGAGGAGCCATATGGCCCCACCCCGCCGCCTTATTTTTTGGCTCATGCTTTCTTTTTCGAAGCTATCAAAATTAGAGGGTGTCCCGGATCGAAATCGAAAACTGGTGAAAAAATATTGATGAAAAAAATGAAAAAAAAAAAAAAATATTGATACAAAAATTTGATGAAAAAAAAACCAGCAAAATGTTCGCTTGCAAGGAACAGATTGTGGAACAACTTATACTTCCCTAGAACCTCTTCTAATTCTTGTGCAACACCGATTCTTTTTACAAAGAGATTGTCCCACAAGCAAAAGGTATTTGTAAGCAAAATTAGAACGTATTTTTGTTCCTCGGAATCGGTTCTAGAAGTGAAATTTGGAACCGAAATGAGAATTAAAGAAATAGTTTGAATTGCAGTAATTTATTAAACAAAGATAATGACAGTCATATATAACATGGAATATTTACATTTTTATACCCTCCACTCTAGTGATAGAGGGTATATATAAGTTTGTCATTCCGTTTGTAACACCTCGAAATATTGGTCTAGGACCCCATAAAGTATATATATTTATGATCCTCGATCGATTTTAAGTCGATCTAGCGATGTCCGTCCGTCCGTCCGCCCGTCCGTCTGTCTGTCTGTCTGTCCGTCCGTAGAAAACACGCTAACTTTTGAAAGACTTTACAGAGGCTACTGAAGTTTGGCATATATGTTTGTCATTTACCTGGTCAGGTTGGTATTGCAATCCAGCCAAATCGGTCTAGTGGTTCAAAAGTTATGACCAAAAGAGTAAATTTCGGCAAGGGTGTTTCGCGAATTTACGAGATAAAAAACACGATAACTTTCGAAATACAATAATGAGACTACTGAAGCTAGGCATTTATCATTGCCGTTCCCCGGGTCTGTTTGGTATTAAATTTCAGCTCAATCAGTCCAGTGGTTCAAAAGTTATAAGCAAAACCCTGAATTTCAGATTAGTTTCATCTAAAATGCCACGTGTTTTAACAAGTTTTAAAAGCATTGGTGGTAACTAAACAATGCTTTTCCAACTTGTTTAATTTTAAAGCAATGCGTTTTAAACTTGTTTAGTTTTAAAAGCAATGCTTTTCCAACTTGTTTAATTTTAAAGCAATGCTTTTTAAACTTGTTTAGTTTTAAAAGCATTGGTAACTTAAAAATTGCACACGAAAAAAATTTTACACTCAAAAAAAATTTTAGACTCAAAAAAAATTTTACCCCCATGTGATGAAAATCGTTCGATTTCAAATCGATCGTTTTCGAATTTTCAATTTCGATGATTTTGAAATATTTGTAAGAAAAATTAGATAAAACTGTATGAATTCCTTTATTTAATTATACTCAAGCCTTTAAAAACAATTTCAAGTTATTTTGGCTCTTCTGTTAACTTTTCGAATTTAGATTTTTAATGAAATCGATCGAAATTGAAATCGTTCGATTTCCATCACATACCAGTTACACTCAAAAAAAATTTACACAAAAAAAAATTTATTTTTTTTTTTACAAAAATTACAACATTTTGTGTACATAAGTACGTGCATTCACTCAGAAATATTTTCACAGTAAAAAAACATTACACTCCAAAAAATTTTACACTCAAAAAAAAAAAAAAAACCGTAATTTTTTTTTTTATTTTTTTAAATGACAAAAAATTAGTTTTTTATTCAAAATAAAATATTTCTAATCAAAATTGTTAATTTTTTCACGTTGAAAAATGTACTACCCTTTAAAAAAATGCATTGTGGAGGGTATTCATTAGGGTGGTTCTTAAAAAACAGAAGTTGAATTTCTGCATGGGACGCCCCCTCAGTTTATTAAGATTCATAAAAAAGTTATACCAAAATTTTTTCAAAATTTTTGAAAAGGTTCTTAAGGTCGCACCGGGCTCTTGAAGTTCGGGCCCTGAAGCAAAATAGACATTTTGAAAAAAAAAAATTTGTTTGTAAAAAAAAAAATTAAATAAATCATTATGAAACCAGTTTTGTTTAACAATTGACCCTTAGTACTTAATTAAAAATTTATAGATTTTTCGGACATAGTTAACCCTTTACTATGTAAGGTCAAAAAAAATTTCGTTTTTTTGAGATCACGCCCAAAGACACAATTTCATGGATTTTAAAATTTTATTGCCATAAATTTAAAAATCTTTAAGTTTTATTACTCAATTTTATTAAATACATCTTGGAGAATCCATGTTTAATTTTGGGTATTTTTCGCTCTTTCCATTTAGCAGATGTAGCGATTTAATTTTGAGCGATTTTCAAGAAAATGCGTTTTTCAACCATTATTTTGTATTCTTTTGCTTTGACCAACATTTTGGGAAAAATTAACTAAAGTTCAATTGAATGTTGTTCCCATTGACCTTTATTGCACAGTTTTGAAATTTTTTTAGTCCAGGACATTTTTAACCCATGTTGACCGACGGCCAAGACGCTAAAAAACGAAATTTGACTTTATTACAAAAAATTATTGAAAGTAATTAATACAAAGCTTTATTTAGTCATAAAAGCTTATTATTGAATTATTTTTACACAAAAAATCATATATACGTGTCTACCAAATACCAAAAAGACTTATTTGGTCGCCAGGCCAAATGCCGTCTATTGTCGCTCAGACAAAAAAATGGGTATTTCATGTTTTCATGATTTCATTAGTAAAAATAATTAATTACTCAGCTTTTATGATTAAATAAAACTTTGCATTAATTACTTTCAGTAATTTTTTGTAATATAGTCAAATTTTGGTTTTTAGCCACTTGGCCGTGGGTCAACATGGGTTAATAATGTCCTGGACTAGTAGCATTTGTAATAAAGGTCAAATGGAATAATATTCATTTGAACTTTAGTTACTTTTCCTCAAAATGTTGGTCAAAGCAAAAAAATAAACCGTAATGGTTGAAAAACGCATTTTCTTAAAAATCGCTAAAATTAAATCGCTACATGTACTAAATGGAAAAGCGAAAAATACCCAAAATTAAACATTGATTCTTCAAGATGTATTTAACAAAATTGAATAATAAAACTTGAAGATTTTTAAATTTATGGATAAAAAAATTGTAAAACCATGAAATTGTGTCTTTGGGCATGATCTTAAAAAAAGGACATTTTTTTTCACCTTTCGTAGTAAAGGTTTAACTATGTCCGAAAAATTTATAAATTTTTAATTAAATACTAAGGGTCAATTGTTAAACAAACCTTGTTCCATAATGATTTATTTAAATTTTTTTTTTACAAAAATTTTTTTTTTTCAAAAAAGTATATTTTGCTCCAGGGTCCGAAATTCAAGAGCCCGGTGCGACCTTAAGAACATTTTCGAAAATTTTGAAAAAATTTTGGTATAACTTTTTCATGAATCTTAATAAACTGAGGGGGCGTCCCGTGCAGAAATCCAACTTTTTTGTTTTTAAGAACCACCCTAGTATTCATAGATTCGGCAAATTCGAATTTAACTTTTCTACTTGTTTTAACACACATTTATTCGCCTCCAAAGTTGAGTTTTGCGCCTTACAATAATGACATACCAGAACATGGATTTTCTGCAAAAATAAATAAAATACATAATATTATTAGTATTTGACCCGACCCAGATAATGAAAATTTAATTAACTCACCTTTGTTTCAACAATTTTCACGATTATATCCTGCTATTTTAGTAGAATTTCGTGTTTTATCTTGGTTAACAAAAATAAATTGATATTTGAAGGGCTCACTGCAAAAACTTGATAAGCAACATTTTATTTTTTTGTGTTTTTTGCCTTCTACTGATGCTCCATTGACAGACTTTTGGCAGAATTTTTCCTTTAACCCTTCGTACAAGTATCTTGAGTATGAAAGTGCTTGAAAAGATCTATTTTCTACATAATTTCAAAAGTTTTAAGGCAAAAACCACCATAAAATCAAATGTTGCTCATCGAGTTTTTACAAGTTCTTCATTTATTTTTTAATTTTTTTGACTCATAATATTTTTTTTAATTCCTGAGAACCAAAATGTTATGAAACTTTGATTGCAGAGAAAAAGCTTTATAATAATTGTCACTTAACTTGTTCTGAACAATTAAAGTGTAATAGTATATGATTACCGAATAACCTGTTCTAGAAATAGTGTTGTCAGAATTGGTTCTGAAAAATTTTCCTGGGATGTTAAAACAAGTCACCCAAATCATTATCATTATTTAATCATTTGCTCAAAAATAAAAAAAATACTTTGCTAATTGTGTTTTTTTTTTATGCAAAACAAATCCGTTTATTCGGTTAAATTGTTATAAATAATTTTTCACTCAATCAGTTTCGGTCAAATACACTTGCAAGCGGTCTGTATGACACTACAAATTATACAACACAATTATGAATCATACGCCATGTATTCTATAATACGAGTTCACTTCAAGCAATAAATTGTATTAACATGACACTTATTGTTGATATGAAGTGCTACAAAAAAATAAACAAACACTCACACACATACACACACAGACAGACGTGTCCAGCCATAAAATAAAAATAATTAAATTCATTAACCCACACACATACAGAACTGTAGTGGACGTGATAATTGGCTTAATGATGTGCTATTGATAAAAACACAGAAAAACACAACATTAAACAAACTTAAATTAATTAAAAAAAAAATATTTATAATATAAAAATTACTCTTAAAAATTTATTTAATATGACGACAGAGTTTTTAACGCCTTTTTTTTTTGTTAAATACCACAAGATATTACAGCATCTTAATGTTTTGTCTGTCTAAAATTCTTATCTGTTTTTATACACTCAAAACTTTTTCTTTAAGTTAAGAATTCAAAAACTTTGTTTAAGGTGTGTGTGTTTTTTGGAAAGCAGTGGCGGGGTTGGAAGAATTAAAGAGGGGATTTAAAAAAAACTTTAAAATTAGTTTTTATGTTAGGTCCTTAATACACAAAAGATTAATAATTTCATGTTGTAAAATCTTGAAAAATTGCCAGAGATCTTACAAAAATATTATTTGCTTTGGTCAAAATTGTAAAATTATTTTAGATTTTGAAATTATTATCGACGCCAATGGTTTATTATATTAGTTTTATTACGTATGTATACGAATTTCTTTTTATTGTATGAGTTTCTATACTTGAGGCATTCCACACCAAATGACCAGCAAAAAAAAAGTGTACCATAAACTTCTGAATTGGTTGTATGCAGCGATGTTTCCAGGAATTTTAAAAGGGGGGGCACAACTCCCAAAATTGTTTGCCATCGCCTATTTATATTTAGTTTTAACTAGAAGTACTTGAAAAGTAATTGAAAAGGGGGGGGGGCACGTGCCCCCTGTGCCCCCCCCTGTATACGTCCATTGTTGTATGGATAGCCCTATATGGAACTTGGAAAATTGCGTTTTTGGTTTTTCATTTTTCAAAAACTGGGCTTAGGAGGCGTGGTCAAATATTGGAAAAGTTGCCTTGATTAACATTATAACGGAAGGCACCACAATCTCTAAAATGTACTTTCTTATATAGTTTTGTATGGGCCATCGATTAAGATTTTTTTTTTAATTTTCAGAACCCTTTCTGAAATTTTCCATTTTTTAAAAAAGTCAATTTATCAAAAATCCGACCACTTTTTTTATACCCTCCACTTTAGTGACGCCCTATGTTCTTAGTGAACATTTTATTTAAGTATTTTATGCTACAATTTGTATTTATATTATATTTAATTAAATAAAGGACATATATATATATACTTTAGTGATAGAGGGTATATGTAAGTTTGTCATTCCGTTTGTAACACATCGAAATATTGGTCTAGGACCCAAAAAAGTATATATATTTATGATCCTCGATCGATTTTAAGTCAATCTAGCTATGTCCGTCTGTCCGTCTGTCTGTCTGTCCGTCTGTAGAAAACACGCTAACTTTTGAAAGATTTCACAGAGGCTACTGAAATTTGGCATGTGTGTTGGGCATTTACCTGGTCAGGTCGGTATTGCAATCCAGCGAAATTGGTCCAGTGGTTCAAAAGTTATGAGCAAAAGACTGAATTTCAGCAAGTGTTTTTCGTGAATTTAGGAGAAAAAAAACACGCTAACTTTTGAAAGGCAACTCTGAAGATGCTGAAGCATGGCATATATAACTGCCGTTTTCCAGGTCTGATTCGTGTCGAATTTCAGCCAAATCGGTCCTGTGGTTCAAAAGTTTTTAGCAAAACCGTGAATATCAGATTAGTTTCACCTTAAATTCACGTGTTGAAAACCCGTTATTCATGTTTTAAAAACATTGGTAAGTCACAAAAATATTTTACACCGAATTTTTGTAACTCAAAAATATTTTTACACTAAAAAAAAACACTCGAAAAAAATTTTACACTTAAAAAAAATTTCACACTCAAAAAAAATTTTGCACTCAAAAAAATTTAGTAAATTATTTTTTTTTTCAAAATTACTTAAAAAAAGTTTTTTTACACAAAATAAAAAAAATTTTTAGAAAATTTACTATCACTTAAAAAATGCATAGTGGAGGGTATTCATAGATTCGGCCAAGTCGAATTTAACTTTTCTACTTGTTTTTTTTAATTTTTTTTTTTTAAGTTTAGATGTTTGTCCATCCACACAAAAAAATTCAGACACGCGTTCGTCGTTTTTTTTTTTCAAAAAAATCGCATTTGAATTTAAGATTTCATAACAATTTAGTAATTTGCTTGTATTTTCTTGTTTTAACAGAGCGTATGAGTAATATTTATGCAATTAATATTACTCATTCGCAACGTTAAAACAAGAAAATACAAACAAATTACAAAATTGTTACAAAATTTAAAATTCAAATGCGATTTTCTCAAAAAAAAAACGAAAAACGCGTTTCTGAATTTTTTTGTGTGGTTGGACAAACATCTTAACTTAAAAAATAAAAAAAAAAATGGCCGGATTTTTAATAAATTGACTTGTTTTAAAAAATGGAAAATTTCAGAAAGGGTTCTGAAAATTTTCAAAAAAAAAAAAAAAAATGTAATCGATAGCCCATACAAAACTATGTAAAAATGTAAATTTTTGATTTTTCCAATATTTGACCACGCCTCCTAAGCCCAGTTTTTGAAAATTTGAAAATCCAAAAACGCAATTTTCTTAGATCCATATAGGGCTATCCAAACAACCTATTCAGAAATTTACGGGACAAATGTTTTTCTGTAGCGGGACATTTGGTGTGGAATACCTCTTATATATATTTGTTTGTTGAAAACTTTACATATGCATAATATTTTTAATGTTTACAATGTATTAGATAAGGCTAAAGAATTTTATAAGTTATTGTAACTTTACCTACTTTCGTTTTCTTCATCTTATTCTTTTGCACATCAGTTTTAGCATAAATAAGAGTATATTTGTTAATGTATGTGTGCTAGAATATTTGTTCGTGTTTGTTTGTGTTTTATCATATAAGTGTGAGTTTTTAAGTATTTAAGCCATACTATTAATATTTTACTAAGTAGAATATAACAACTTTTTTGGATATAGAAATGACATTTGTATACAAAAGTAGTAGACTGGGTAGATATCCATCATAGTGCTGTAGTCAAATAGCAACGATTTGAAGACGATCTAGCGAGGTCCTTCCGCCTGCCATCTGTTTGTTAAAAACTTAATAACGAGAAAGACAAACTGCACTGAAATTTTTTTCAGTTTTTATTAATGACTATTTCTGTCCTTTGTTTCAAAAATAACATACTAAAAAATAAAGACTTTCATTAACATTTAATTTTTAAAGTCATTTATTTTTGTTCTGCAAGTAAAAACTAATGATTATTCTTTAAATCTTTAGTGATTTGTGTGAGAATTTTTTTTTTTAATTGTTGGTATTTTTTAATGAGATATCATTAGTTTTTACCTACACAAGTAAGTTATTTTTTTGTAGAAAAAAAATCAAAAAATTATTTTTAGAAATATAAAAACATGTTTGCGTCAAGTGACTGTGGCACGATGGTAGAGTGTCTTTATTAAAAATTTTTAAAAAAATATTTTAATAGAAAATTTTAAAAAATAACCTACGAAATCATTAATTTTTTTATGTTTTCCTAGGTAATTTTTTTGGAATTTGTTGGTAAAAATAATCAGAACTGTCATTAATTTTTAATGTTTTCGTAGGTTATTTTTTTCGAATTTGTTGGTAAAAAAGAATAAAAAATCGTTATTTTTTAATGTATAATGTTATTTATTTTAGAAAATTTTGTCAACAGTAAAAAATAAATGTTGATGCTTGTTTAAACAAATGAATAATTACTGGGATGGTTTTCAATTGTTTATTCACTGGTTTTTCATTTGTTTTTGCCTACAAAATATTTTGAGTGTATATATTAATGATCCCCGATCGATTTTAAGACATTCTAGCAATGTCCATCTGTCCGTCAGTCTGTCCATCTGTCCGTCTGTCTGTCTGTCTGTCTGTCTGTCTGTGGAAATCGTGATCACGGCCAAAATATTACACGGAGATGACTGAAACTTATTGTTAGCATATTTATTGCACTCAAAATATTTCTTAGGCAAAAACAAATGAAAAAAATATTTAAAACAAGTGATAAATCATTTGAGAACCATCCCAGTAATTATTCATTAGTTTTAACAAACATCAACATTTATTTTTTATTGTTAATAAAATTTTCTAAAATAAATAACATTGAACATTAAAAAATAATGTCACTTTCATTTTTTTACCAACAAATTCGAAAAAAAAACCTACGAAAACATTAAAAATTAATGATTGTTGTGTTATTTTTACCAACATATTAAAAAATGAATTAACTACGAAAACATTAAAAATTAATGATTTCGTAGGTTATTTTTACAATTTTTCTATTGAATTTTATTTTTAAAAATTTGTAAGAAAATTTTTATTAACTAGATTCTGGCCAGACACTCTACCTCACGTGCAAAGTCACTTGATACAAACATGTTTTTATATTTCTGTAAATAATTTGTTGAATTTTTTGTCTACATAAAAATAACCAACACAAGTAGGTAAAAAATAATGACTTCTCTTTAAAAAATGCCAACAATAAAAAAAAAACGTACACAAATCATTAAAAGTTAAGGAAGAATCACTTATTTTTACTTACAGAACAAAAATAAATGACTTTAAAAATTTAATGCTAATGAAAGTGTTTACTTTTTATGATGTTAATTTTGAAACAAGGAACAGAAATAGTCATTTAAAAAAATTGAACAAATGTTTTTATACCCTCCACTCTAGTGATAGAGGGTATATATAAGTTTGTCATTCCGTATGTAACACATTGAAATATTGGTTTAGGACCCCATAAAGTATATATATTAATGATCCTTGATCGATTCTAAGTCGATCTAGCGATGTCCGTCTGTCTGTCTGTCTGTCTGTCTGTCTGTCTGTCTGTCTGTCTGTCTGTCTGTCTGTCTGTCTGTCTGTCTGTCTGTCTGTCTGTCTGTCTGTCTGTCTGTCTGTCTGTCTGTCTGTCTGTCTGTCTGTCTGTCTGTCTGTCTGTCTGTCTGTCTGTCTGTCTGTCTGTCTGTCTGTCTGTCTGTCTGTCTGTCTGTCTGTCTGTCTGTCTGTCTGTCTGTCTGTCTGTCTGTCTGTCTGTCTGTCTGTCTGTCTGTCTGTCTGTCTGTCTGTCTGTCTGTCTGTCTGTCTGTCTGTCTGTCTGTCTGTCTGTCTGTCTGTCTGTCTGTCTGTCTGTCTGTCTGTCTGTCTGTCTGTCTGTCTGTCTGTCTGTCTGTCTGTCTGTCTGTCTGTCTGTCTGTCTGTCTGTCTGTCCGTCCGTCTGTCTGTCTGTCTGTCTGTCTGTTGAAATCACGTTTTTGGCTATAATCCAGAACCGATTTAAACGCCTGGGGTACCAAAAGTTGCGTAATTCTCCTAGGCAGAATCTAATGGTTTTTTTTTTTAAATCGGTTAAGTATTTTAAAAGTTATGAGTGAAAATGTAAATTTTGATGAGTGAAAATGTGAATTTTACACAAAATAAATGCTATAACTTGACACCTGTTGAATGAATGTAAACGAAACTTTGAATTTAATGTAATTTTATCATTCCTAACACTCACAAAAAATTTGGGCCGAATCGCACAATGGGGCGTGGCACCAGCCATTTAACCCAAAATTTTAAAATGATTTATCTTGGCTCATGGTTGACATATTCAAATAAAATTTTAAATAGGTTCTTATTTTATTGTTCTCAACGTTCTTCTGGTTATTTTGGTACCAATTATGGCAAAATCGGTTCAGGGGTTAAAAAGCTATGAGCAATTGAGATGAGTTTCAATATAAAACTCTATGATATGGCGTGGCAGCGCGTTTTTGTAGTTGTTGATGGTTGTTTGGCTTGTTGTTATTTGTATCAAAAGAAGTTAAAAATACGTAGTATGTGTCATACACGTGCCACGTGGTTGCTTTTATATAATTTTTATATAATTTTCATACATACATATTTATAAAATATTTTGTTTTTGTTTTTTAAATATTTGTATTGCACTATAGTTCCGATTATCACTTTTCTTGGCCAAAATTACAAAAATGGAAAAAATTTTGGTTTTAAATAGGTTTTGTGGTAAAAATTGTTATAATTTTTTTGTTTTCCATGTATAATATTATAAAAATTTTTTTGTATTTAAACTCAAAAAATTAATTGAAAAAATTTAAAAAAATACTTTTTTTTTATTTTTAGCTAAATTTGTTTTTGAACAATAAATGAGTTTGTACAAAAATAAAATATGTTTTCTGTTTGTAAGTGTTTACGACTTTCTATAAAATCCATTTTGAGAAAATTGAATTTTGGCCAACAAAGGTCGTCCGCGAAACCATAGTGCATTGGTTAACATTGTGGAGGGTATTTAAAGATTCGGCACAGCCGAATATAGCTTTCTTACTTGTTTTTTTTTAACGACAAAACGTAAAACTTTTTAAATAAACTACAAATAGTTAATGACATAATTTTTTGAGTAAGTTTTTTTTTTAAATCTCAAAATTTATTTCCTTTTTTCACTTTAATAGAGCTCAAGACAATCCTTCATTAAACTTAATTTGAATGAAATCCGATCATTCAAGCCCCTGGCATCCTACGATCGATGTTTTGAATTTTTGGAAAATTTAAACCAAAATTTTGGATTTTTGAAAAAAAAATGATGCTGATGCCAATATTAAAAAGTTTCTGAAGGCTGTCGAGCAGTTTTTATTGTTTTTTTTAATACTTCATATACTTTTATTATCACATTCCCATCCGAGCAAATTGATAGATTTTGTCCGAGTCTAATAACTAGTTTATACAAGAGATAAAGAAATGTAACAAAAATATTCTTGCCTAACAATAATAATTGTATGAGCTACAAAAAGTTTTATTTCAGAAAACATTTAAATTATAGATACCGCTTATTTATTTGTATAGTGTCATAACCCAAAAGTATTTATTTTGCAAAAATCGAGTTTAAAGTTTACAATTGAAACTGGTTTTAAATTCCCCCTTTTCCGATTTTGCCATTTCCGAACTTAACCAGAAGCCTAGATCTTTTACTTCAGACTGTATCGTGTCTTTCACAGACAGACGGACATACGGAAATCGCTAGAATGTCTTACAATCGATCCCTAATCAATATAATCAGTGGCGGGTACAACTTTTGGGTTTGGGGACATTTTTTTTTTTTACTTCGAATAAAAAAAATCGTAAATTTACGTAAATTACGTTTAAATCAATTTTTTTTTAATTTGTTTTAAAAGAAAATTGTACATCCCAGCAAAACTTAGATTACCAAATAAGGTATAAAATAAGGTATATGAATGATCTCTTATTTTATACATTGCAGCATTGATGATTTTAACAGGCGATGAGACTCAAAGTAATGCATCCACATTATCACATAGAATACCAGTAAGGTATAAAATAAGTCATAAATTTATAACGAAGAATACCAGTAAGGTGTAAAATATATGATATTTTATAGAGTAAGGTATATAATATAGCACACCAGAACGTAATATATAAGGTGTTACGAGTAGTGAAAAAGTAATTTTGTATTCAATTTACTCACGGGATTGTAAGTGAGTGTAAGTAGATAAAATATGCTCGTGAGTGTGTGTCGTTAGAAATTTCCTGTCGTGAGCCCATCTCTAGTTTAAACTTATGCATTTTTTTAAAAATAATTATTTTTTACGTTATTGTAATGCATTATGCATCCAATTATAAATAATGCATTATTTCAAACTTTCAAATAATACATAATGTAACCAAATATAAGTCATCCATGATTTAATGTTTAGAAATAATAAATATGAAATACATTTTTTCCAATAATCGTGCATTACGTAGCAAATTATTAGTAATGCATTATTTTTCACTTTAAAATAATACGTTGTGGAACAAATGTTTGGTAAGACATCCAAAAATAATGCTACAAATAAGGTATATACATTACCTGGTAATGTGTTATATAATCACTACCCATTACCAAAGTTTTGCTGGGTAGTAGACTGGGTAGAAATCCATCATAGTGCTGGAGTTGAATAGCAACAGTTTCACCGTCCGACAACCAATATTAAACATGAACCAGATGATAAACGTCAGAAAGTAGAGTTCAAATGAAGTAAAACTGTATTCACAGATGTTCATTTCGTGATCATGTTTCCTTTTAAATGGACTCCAACGTTTTAAAGGATACATTTTGTAATATATTTTTGAAATATTTGTACTTGTCCTAGGATGACTTTGATGAAAGAGGAGGATTTCCCCTAATTTTTGCATTTTTTTATTTTGCCATATACATATATTATAATTTGTTCTACTGTGTTATTTTAACCCGTTGTGTCCTTTGATTAAAATTTTGGATTTTTGGAAAATTTCTATTAAAATTTTGGACTTTTGAAAAAGAAAAATTATGAAAAATGTCTGAAATCGGTCGGGCGGTTTTCAAGATATCGTCATTTCAAATTTGTCAAAAAAAATCCAAAAATCAAATATGGTGTCCTTCGATCAATGTTTAGAGTATTTGGTGAAATTCTTTTATAACACCAAAATTGTATTAAAAAGTGCCACGAATTACACTGATCGCATTTGGACAAATTAACTTTCTATGAAAGTTTGTCTCAAGCTCCATGAAACAGTCAAGGAAAATAAATTTTGAAATTTTATGTTTTTAAATTTCTTAGGAATTCCGTAGGAAAAAAAAACTCCATTTTCAAACTTCAAATAGCGATATCTCAAAAACCTTTCTACCGATTTTAATTTTTTTTTGATACTTGTGTTTTGCAATAAACATAGTTTAATAAATATGATGTATCGCATGTTTTTAATTGTTTTTTTAATACTTTATTTACTTTTTAATTTGTCACACTCCCGCACTGTTGTAATTTGATCAGAGCACATTGTTAAATTTTGAACCTGTCTAATAACTAGTTTGTACAAGAGAGATAAAGAAATGTAACAAAAATATTCCTATCCAACAATAAAAAGTTGTATGAGTTACAAAAAGTTTCATTTTAGAAAACATTTAAATTATCGACATTGTAAAAAATATTAAATTGTTCATGCAGAGAAGAAACATGGTAGCGACAACCATAATGGAGGGACCACATTGTATGGTTGATAACTTTATCATAATATGATAGTAGCGATCATATTATGATCTTTGCTGATCATAGCTTGATAAAAAAATTTTATTTCATAGTTTATGACGATCATAGTATGATTGTCACAATCATATACATGATAAAATTTATCAACCATACTAAGTTGCCCCTTCATAACGGGTGATTTATTATGCTGCAATCTTGTTCCAAAAATATTTTTTTCTATCTGCCATTTTCGGTTTTGTAGAAAAACTAAATATCCTACGCAGTGTATTCAGTACAAAAATAAAATACAATTTGGCATTATATCAAATAAACAAAAACTTTGAAGTTTAAAGTGCTGCACTTGGACTCAGGGTATTAGGAAAAATATTTGATTTGGCCCGTCTGCTTTTGTGGGCAAGGATATTTAAAATTTATTTAAATAATTATTTTAGTGCAAAAAGCTTAATAAATGAATTTGTTAACATTTACTGCGACGAAAAAGGTGTCCCAAACGATCCATCCCCCCCCCCCCCAAAAGAAAGCGAACCTCCCCAAAAAATACGCACCACCAAATTTTTATACCCTACACCACACTGTGGTACAGGATATAATGAGTTTGTTCTGATGTTTGTAACTACCCGAAATATTGGTCCTAGCTAGACCCACTTTTTAGTATATTGATCGACTCAGAACCACTTTTTGAGTTGATTTAGCGATGTCCGTCCGTCCGTCCGTCCGTCCGTCCGTCCGCCTGTCCGTCTGTCTGTCTGTCTGTCTGTCTGTCCATGTAAACGGTGTAAGCACGACACAGGTCGCAATTTGTAATCAATTGACTTGAAATTTGAAACTTAAGTCTCTTCTGGCCTAAGGTCGAAGCCTATTGAAAATGAAAAAAATCGGTCCATATTTAGACCTAGCCCCCATACAAAGGCCCTCTTTAGTTTTGACTCAAATGACTCTAATAACCGCATTATATATAGGCTGACCATTCGTACTGATTTGATCAGTACATGTACTGATTTTTCATCACGTGTACTGATCAAAAAACGTTGTACTGATTTGTACTGATTTTTTGAAATATGTACTGATTGTACTGATTTTTGAACATTTCAACAAAAAAAATATTTTTTTTTTTTAAATTCTATACAAAATCATGAATTTCCATTAAAAAAGTCATTAGAGTAGTTTTATATAACTTAAGTCTGGCAATGCAATTATTCTAAGGAGCTTAATCTAAAGGTTTTCTAACGCAAAAATGTATGTATCTGATAGAGTTGTCAATTATTCGCCTTTCAACTTTGTTCGAATAATTCAAATAATTGTTTTTGTTCGTTCGATCAAACGATTAAATCAAAAAAATTATTCGATTAATCGATGAGAATAACGAATAAAAAAGTGGTTATTAAAAAATATTTTCATAAACAACAAAATTTACAATTTCATACAAAGAACTTAAAAATTGAATAACTGAATTTACTTTTTTATATAAAAAATGCATAAAAAACTTAAATTTAAATAATTTTAAGTTTTATTCCTCTTCATAAATGTTTACGAATTCATTTTTACGACATTTACGCCTAAAAAACACTTTTATCATCATTTTGTATTATTTTCTATAGCCACGCCCTTAAAAGGACGGGCTGAAAAAATAGCATTTCCTAATCATCTTGGTCCAATTGCAGGTCAATGAACTTCATATGACATTAAACTATTTCATTTGTTGAAAGAATATACATAAACAACTTGCAAAACAAAATGTGTTTTTCTGGTGGTGTTGTAGTTCTTTAATGGGGAACATTTTTCCCCTCGTCCAATTTTGCCGACGAACTTAACCAGCCTATGGCCATAAGACATAATTGTGCCAAACTTCAGGAGTGTAGCTTTTTTATTTTGGACTGTATCGTGACCTCCCAAGATGGACATCGGACATGTCTTAGAATCGATCACTGACCAATAATGGAATTCCTAGACCTATATTTCGATACTGTAGTTGGAGGGTATAAAAAAATAATTGTTCGATTAATTGACATAAATTAATCGATTTATTCGTTATTCGAAAATAGTAATTTTTGAATTAATCGAACAAGAGTTTGGTTTTGTTTGATCGATTAATCGAATTATTCTTAATCGGGTGACAACTCTATTATCTGAGCATGAAGTTATTTTGATCTTTTCTGTAACAAAATGTTTCTGAATGATGGATTTCCTATATTTTTAGAAATGTAATTGCATGAATCCAAATGATTCTAGGATGTTTAATGAGGTAATGTCATCAGAATTTGACATTTGGCTGTTTAATAACAACATGTGCTTATTATCTGGGAAGTTTTCTAAAAGAAAGAGTTATCAAAACTTAAGGGTCGTCAGAATCTGAGAAATTTTGTTATTCTCAAAACCTGTGGTTTTTTATTATATTAAATTTTCTGTAAAATAACGACCACAGTTTATGGCAGTTGTTTTTTGAACAGTTCTTTTCACTAAAATTCAAATTGACCCCAAGTTTGTTAATTTAATTGAAATTTTTTGAGTGTAAGAAAAATAAACATAAAAACTCGAGCGTACTGATTTGAGTTCAGGAAAAAATGGTCACCCTAATTATATATCATGTTTCTTCTACACAAATCACCATTTCAAATTTTGAGGAAATCGTACCAGTTCTTCTTGTAGCCCCCATACCAACCACCTTCCCGACCTATTTTACTGAAATTTTATGTGTGAGTGTTTTTTACACTTAATTAAAAGTTGGCAAAATATAGACTTAATCGGTCCATGTTTGAACTTGGGGCCCATTTTCTACTATAATTTTCTTACTTGTTTTTTATACCCTCCACTCTAGTGATAGAGGGTATATATAAGTTTGTCATTCCGTTTGTAACACATCGAAATATTGGTCTAGGACCCCATAAAGTGTATATATTTATGATCCTCGATCGATTTTAAGTCGATCTAGCGATGTCCGTCCGTCCGTCCGTCCGTCTGTCTGTCCGTCCGTAGAAAACACGCTAACTTTTGAAAGACTTTACAGAGGCTACTGAAGTTCGGCATATATGTTGGTCATTTACCTGGTCAGGTTCGTATTGCAATCCAGCCGAATCGGTCCAGTGGTTCAAAAGTTATGAGCAAAAGAGTAAATTTCGGCAAGGGTGTTTCGCGAATTTACGAGATAAAAAACACGACAACTTTCGAAAGGCAATAATGAGACTGCTGAAGCTTAACATGTATCTTTGCCGTTCCCCAGGTCTGTTTTGTATTTAATTTCAGCTCAATCAGTCCAGTGGTTCAAAAGTTATAAGCAAAACCCTGAATTTCAGATTAGTTTCATCTTAAATGCCACGTGTTTTACAAGTTTTAAAAGCATTGGTGGTAACTTAACAATGCTTTTCAAACTTGTTTAATTTTATGCAATGCTTTTTAAACTGGTTTAGTTTTAAAAGCATTGGTAACTTATAAATTACACTAGAAAAAAATTTTACACTCAAAAAAAATTTTACACTCAAAAAAAAATTGTACAATAAAAAAAATTTATTTTTTTTTTTACAAAAATGAAAATATTTTGTATACATACGTACATTCACTCAGAAATATTCTTACAGTAAAAAAAACATTACACTCGAAAAAAATTGTACACTCAAAAAAAAATAGTATTTTTTTTTAATGACAAAAAAAAAGTTTTTACACAAAATAAAATATTTATAATCAAAATTGTTAATTTTTTCACGTTAAAAAATGCACTATCCTTTAAAAAATGCATTGGTATTCATAGATTCGGCAAAGTCGAATTTAAATTTCTACTTGTTATGTTTTTAAGATTTTTTACATGTTCTTGGGTGTATACAATTGGGCTCAGTTCAATACTCTTAATATTTCAAAAATTTCCATGTGTTTTCTGCAGCGAAATAAATTGATAATATAATTTTAATCCATTTTTTTAATTGTATTTTTTCTATTTAAAACTTTTATTGTCTCTAAATAAAGTTTTTTTTTAATTATTTTTAACTTTTATTTCAATTATTAAGTAATCCCTTATAATAATATTTTCAATTTGAAGCCATATTTCGTACCAACATACATACTTATGATTCTAATACATAATTCCTTTTAAAATTGAATGATAAAAATTAGTGTGAGAGAGTTCAAGTATAATGTCTATAATTAAAATTAATTGTCTGACTAACGAGCCAATTAGTAACGCCTTACAAAACAAATTTTGAGATTGGTAATTTTGTAACTGACACTAACATATACATGAGCATTTTATAGATAAAAAAAATAATTGTAGAAAGTTTTAAGGAATTGGCTAAGAAAAAATTAAAGGCAAATTTAAAATTTGAAATATTTTTATTTAAAAATATAAAAAAGACCAGGCGCGGATCCAGCTCTTGGGTTTGGGGGGGGCATTTTTTTTTGCAGAGAAGTTCAGGTCAAATTTGAATCATTGGTATTTTGAAAACTGTCTCTTTAAGAAATTTTCAGGTTTTAAGCATTTTTTTGACAGCAAAAGACCCAGATTCGAACATAATTTTCTAATAGAAATTTATGATTCTGAGACGTTATCCCAATAGAAAACTTTTGATACAGAAAAGCTTTTAAAATTTATACAAAAGTAATTTAAGTAGGCTTATTCATGCTCTAGGTCATTATTTCCTTTACTTAATAAAGGTATTGTATTCTCATAGAATAATTTTCAAAAAATTATTCTATGAGAATATCAAAGTCTAAATAAGTAAAGGAAATAATGACCTCAAGCTAGAATAAACCTACTAAAAATATTAAATTTAAAAGTTAGAATATAACGATTTTTATTTTTGAATAAAAATTAATCAGAATTTATACAAAAATTTTTAAATTCTGATACACCTTCTAATAGAAAATTCTCAGATACTTATGCAGTTCTCACTTAAAAAATTTTTATATTTAATAAAAATTTTCGCAAAGAAAAATTCTCAGATTTAGTGAGTTTTTTTCCCATTGAAAACTTCATAAGATTTTGAAATATTACAAAAAGTTAATATTCTATTTTTCTACAGAAAAGGTTTAAGATACCGAAACGATCTTTCTAACCAAAATTTTCAGGGTTTGAAAAAATATTCAGTAAAAAGTACCTGAGATAAGAAAAATTAAAGACTTTAATGCTTTAAAATTTTTGGAGTCAAATTTCTAGATTCTGAGACATTTTTCTATTAAAAAAGTTTTGTTTTCTAAAAAACTTTTTCCTAGAAAAAGTCTACGTTAGTCAAGCATTTTCTGAAAAATATTTTCATAAGAGAGTCTAAGAAATTTTTTCCTAAAAAAATGTTTTAGTTTCTGAGTCATTTTTCCCATACACTAAAAAAAAAACTGTAATGTTAGCAAAAAAAAGCTTGAAAACCTACAAGAAAATTTGCTGATTTTGAACCCAATATTTTTTTTGGTAAAGTTAGCAAAAACGTTTTGCCAAAAATTAGTTAACTGAAATTTTTTTTATTTCAACTTAGTTCATACACATTTGAGGACCCCATTGGGTTCGGATCCGATAAGTCCAGACCCCGATGGGCCTAGACCTAGTTGGGTTCCATAAAAATCGTCATAGTTTTTGATCCAAAATTTGTGTCCGTTTCGCTCTACCTTGCTTAGTTTCTGAGATATGTGATTTTAGGGGACCACCTGGGTTTTGAGAATTACAAAACTCGATAACCTTAAAACTATTACTCGAAGAGCTTTTGATTATTTTGCGGTCTTGTTCTACGTGTTGAGAGCTACCAAAATGCTTTTTGACTTTTTGTCGGCAATATTTACCGAGATATGAGCATTTTAAAATTTTTGGGAATGCTAACTTTTTTGGATCCAAAGTTAGGACTTATTAGGGTCCACACATGTGAAGAGGACCGGCGATACTACCTTGTTTCTTAGTTTAGCCCGAGAACCAAAAATGGCCTCCATTTTGCTCTATCTGGCTTAGTTTCCGAGATAACGCCATTTAAAGTTTTCTGAAAAAAAAAAAAAAAAAATTACCATTTATTTTTGCTAATATTAGCAAAAAAGCTTGTAAAAATTTGGTCAACTCAATTTTAAATTTAGCAAAAAAACTTAGTTCTAATTTTGTTTAAAATTGCTAATGCGCTAAATGAAGTTTACAAGATATTTTTGCTAACATGCTAATCTCAACTAAAAATTTGCTAAAAGGTAGCTAACCAGCATTAGCAAAAAAAAATTAGTAAATCTACTAACGTATTATTTTGAGTGTATTGACAATTTTAAATAAAATCGTGTTACATTTTATGTGGAAAATACAAAAACATCCTTTATTGAAAAATTGATTAGAAACGCTTAAAATGATTTTGAAAAAAATGAAAATTCAAATAAAAAAAGTGAAAAATACGAAATTTTTCGTTTTGTTCTTCAAAAGAAAACATATTAAACTACTAAAAGTATTTAAAACAAGTAAGTAAGTTATATTCGGTCTAGACCGACCATATGATACCCTACACCGGCGTTTTCCGGAAAATGGGTCCCAAGTCCAAACATGGACCGATTGGATCTGTCTTTTGTTAGATCTTTATTTAGTGTAGAAAACACACACAGATCAAATTTTAATGTAATTGGTTTATTTTTTTGCCAATAGACCGATTTAACTAAATATCGGTCAAAATTTTTTTATGGGGGACTATGTCCAAAAATGGTCCAATTATATTCCGATTTCATAAAGTTACTAAAGTATACGTTTAAAAACAAAAAATAAAATTTTTATCAAATATTTCCATTTTTATGAATTTTGAGGGAATTATGTGAATATCGGAAGGGTGGTTTGTATGGGGACTACCATAAGGACTGATCCGATTCCTTTGAAATTTGGAATGATGATTCGTGCATACAAAATTGGATTATCTGTTAAATTTCAAAGCCATATCTATTATAATACGGTTGTTAGAGTCATTTAAGCCTAATCCAAAGGGGGAGTTTGCATGGGGGCTTGGTATTAACATGGACCGATTTTAAAAAATTTCAATAGGCTTTGTCCTTGGGCCAAAATATGCTTAACCCATTTTGGACCAAGATTCACTATTAGTTTTCTTTTTTGGAAAAAGGTAATTAATTTTTAAGGGTAATTAGCACGCGCTGATCTCAAAAATCTTGTCAAAAAAAATTTTCAATGTGCCGTTTTCCCAGAAAAGCCTGCATTTTAACTTTTTATGCAATTTTAATATTTGGATTTATTTGCTATTTTTTTAATTTATTTAATTATTTTCAAAATAAATAGTTTCAAAATAATTTAAATTAGTGGAATTTGATAATAAATTAAATCTAAAAAAAATTTAAATTAATCAAAAAAATTAAAAGCCGAAAATAAAAAATGCAAAATTTTCGTTTTTGATTGAAACAATTTCTGTGCAGATTTGCATTGCATTTCATGGACATATAAATGGTGGTGGTCAAGAGGGGATATTTTTTTAAATTGCAGAAAGATGAGACTTAACATTCGTAACCATATTTACCCGAAATTCCACCTCTTTCATACATAAATATTTTTTTGAAAAAGGTGGTTTCTACTATTCGAAAAATCGAACAGATGATCGAAATGGGTTAAGTTTCCAATTTCAAGTCATTTGATTGAAAATTGCGACCTGTATCGTGCTTAAACCGACAGATGGGCAGACGGACAGACGGACAGACGCACATTGGGTTCAAATGGTACCAAAGTGGCGATTAATTGAAATTTATAAATGAAGTTTTTGTTATAAAATTTGGTATGGAGTAAAAGTAGATAAAATTCTGCAACACTAGTTATCAAAATTAATCAACTAAGTTGTTTACTTTTTTTTTCGGTGAGCTGTCAAAGTAAGCAAATTATTGCAGTCTTTGAAAAAACTGAAAAAATTGGAATTTTTTACAATTCAAGCGATTATTAGTAGTATTAAATCTTTTAACAGAAAATCTTTTATAATGGAATCTTCCACACCAGGTATTAAACTAAATTGTAAAATTTTTTTTGTTTATTAAAATTGTGCCTTAACATTTTTAATAATTTTTTTAAAAAGGGTCCAAAATTGGGATATTTTCCACATTTAATGGGCCACAAATATTAAGTTAGTAATAGTTGGATTTAGTTTTGTGGATTTTAAAAAAGTATAGGATAGCAGCTTTTATTTAAAAGAAAAAAAGTCCAGACAATGCCCGGCCCTTTTTTTATTCCCATTTTTATGTAAAAAGTCTGGGTATCATTTATTTAACAAGACCATTATATGTGTGTTAATACCCTCTAACTACAGAATGGGCGTATACTCTCTTTGTGATTCCGTATGTAACGCATCGAAATATGTGTCTAGGACCCCATAAAGTGTATATTATTGATCACTGATCGATTCTAAGACATTCTGTGACTGACGGTGTGTCCGTCCGTCTCTTGTGGAGCACACCATAAAGTACAAAAAACAAAAGCTAGAATCCTGAAGTTTGTCGCAGATGTGTATAATGGTCATAGGCTGGTTAAGTTCTTGAACGAGCAAAATCGGACCAGGGGGGAAAAAGTTCCCCCTTTAAGAACAAAAACTATCCCAGAAAAATATTTTTTTTTACATGTTTTATTTCTATATTTGTTCAATAAATAAAACATTTTAATGCCATATGAGGTTCATCGACCTGAATTTGAACCAATGGGATTAGGAAAGACAATTTTTTTCGGGCCGCCCTTTTTTGGGGGCGTGTGTAGAAAAAAATTATTTGAAAAATGATACATTTTAATAATTAGGTGCAAAAACTGACATTTATTTATTTGGCAACGTTTATGACGAGGGAAAGGTGTCCCCCATAGTCTCCCGGGAAACCCTCCCCCCTACGACAAAAAACCTCCCCTCCATTTGTTTTTTTGTAGCTTTATTACATGTTTAAGGGTTTTTTTTCGAAAAACAAAAAAAACGACTAAAAGAAAAAAAAACATTTTTTTTTTAAATTTTTTTTCTCTAAAATGCTGTATTTTTATGTATTTATGATAATTCGTTAATAAAAAACTATAACATTTCCTTAAATCACTTTTTTCAGATAAATTAGTACATTTATGAGATTTTGTGAAAAAACAAAATTGAATTTATAATAATATAAATACATATCATGCTTTTTTTCTTTAATTATTTTGATAGCACATTATAATTATTTTGATAGCACATTATGTATTCCATTTTTTTTTTTATTAATTTATCGCTTTTCATTCCAAAGTTACAGCAAAAATTGTGAACTATAACCCTTTTTTCCTAAAAACAAAAAAACGCCTAACAGGTTAAACATTTTTTTTTCCAATCTTTTTTTTTTTTTCAAAATGTGTATTTTTACGTGTTTATATTAGTTCATCAATAAAAAAATATAATATTCTAAAACTACTGCTTATCTGAATTAATCGCCATTTTGGGTACCATCGAACCCACTGTGAGACGG
Organism: Pegoplata infirma; assembly: GCA_963921195.1. Taxonomy (NCBI): domain Eukaryota; kingdom Metazoa; phylum Arthropoda; class Insecta; order Diptera; family Anthomyiidae; genus Pegoplata; species Pegoplata infirma. The sequence goes on from OY992537.1 coordinate 41,659,107, forward strand.
ACGGACATCCCTAAATCGACTTAAAAAGTAATTCTGAGTAGATCGGTACACTATAAGGTAGGTCTAGGACCAATTTTTTGGGTAGTTACAAACATCAGCACACACTCATTATACCCTGTACCACAGAGTGGTGTAGGGCATAAAAATATCCGAGATGACGGGTTTGAGAAAATTTTTTTTTCAAATTTAGTAAATTTAAATTTTAACAAAAAATTAAATGTGCTGTAGTAAACAGCATTTTGCAACAAGATTTTATATCTTCAATGAAAAAACACCAGGTGGGTTTTTACTTTTTCCAAAAAATTTTACTTTTTAAATAAATTTAAAATATGTATTTAAATTTAATATAAATATTTCTGGAAAAAATTCAGATTATTAATAACACCGTCCAATAGTCAATATTTAACATGAACCGGATGATATACGTCTGAAAGTAGAGATCAAATTGAGTAAACCTGCATTTACAGTTTTTCATTTCGTGATCCTGTTTCCTTTAAAAGAACTTCAAAGTTTTAAAGGATACATTTAAAACTGGTGACGGCACATGAAGGACGAGGATCTCCCCTAATTTTTCCATTTTTTTATTTTGCCATATCATTATAAAAGGATGTCAATAAATTCATTTAAAAACTTTATCAAAATATTTTGTTGAAATTTTTGAATCCAAAATCAATATTTTGTATTAAAGTTTGGAATGCCCTTTTAACGCTTTAAAAACTTCAGAGAGGTGCTTTTTCGTATTGTTGAGCAATAAATTTTCAAAGTTTGTTAAAGAGCGAAATATTTGATTATTTTTTTTTTAATTTTGGCAAAAAATCAAATAGTTGGCTCTAGACAGTTTTTTTGTATTTTTTTTAATCGGAAACCGGAAAATATACAAAAAAAAACTTTATGTGAAAATATTTTAGATAAAATTTTGGAGATTTTAAATTTAGAAACGAAAAAATCGAACAAAAAAAATTGAACAAAAATTTTTTAAAACAAATTTGTAATGCCCTTTTCTCCTGTCAAGAACATTATGGATTTCAAAGACCGAAATTTTTTATTAAAAATGCCCTTTTAACGCTGTTTAAATTTCATGGAGAAGCTTTTTCGTGTTATCGAGCAATAAATTTTCAAAGTTGGTGATAAAGCTAAATTTTTGATTCTTTGCAAAATTTTGAAAAAAATCAAATATTTGGTTATCTTACAAACTTTGAAAATTAATCAACAATACGAAAAAACACTTCTCTGAAATTTTAATAGCGTTAAAAGGACGTTCTAAACTTTGATACAAAATTTTGTTTTTGGAAACCCATTGTGTCCTTCCCAGGAAAAATGACATTCAAATATGGTTTTCAAATTTTTTTGTTGAAATTGAAAAAAAAAATGTTTCTAAATTTTAAATCTTCATAATTTTATATACAATATTGTTTTTATATGTTTTTTCATACAATTTACGGTTTCCGAGCACAACAATGTTAAAAAACTGTGTAAGAGTCAAAATTGTCAAAAACGCGATTTTGTTGTTGATATTTTTTTTTTTTTGGTACCTATTAAATACATAAATTTTATCAATTTCTAAGACCATTACCTTATTTTTGATTTTTGTTTATATTACAACGCACTGTGCGCTGAACTGATATTGCTCAATTGCAATAGCAAACTGCTCGAAATGACAAAAACTAAATATGTTTAGTAGAGCGGAGTGAATTGTTCGGATCAAAATTTTTGACAAAATCGTCTAGGATATTTGGATTCTGCATAAAGTTCTAAGAAACAATGCCGAACAAACCATGTCTCAAAAATCAGTTTTGACCCCCCCAATTTTCACAAATAGTTTTGTACGATATACGCCTTTTCTATTAATCATCACTAAAAAAAGGATATTTTTTGACCTGGGATCTTTAGATTCTGTACATAGATACACTATGGAGCCATTTTGACATTCCCATTTACAGTTTTTTTTTAGTTCTAAAATCTCGCGATTTTATTCGCGATTTTCATTTTTTAAAAAGTAGTATAGTTAGATGAGCGATAACTTCTTAAGTAAATATGCGATTTTTAAAATTAAAATTGATATTAAAAGCTTAAGTCCTCTACATTAAACTTGAAAGTTAAAAAAAATTGTGTTAATAAAAAAATGCATTTTAAATGCAAATGAATTTTTTAGTGCATTTTCTTCAACTTAAACCTCTTTTGATTTTTTTTTTAATTAACATATTATGAAAGTATGACATTTTTACAAAAAAAATCAGTCATCATTTTAATAGGACACAAAAGTCTTCTATTATAATTTTGTTAATAAATGATTTTAAAATTTTCAAATCGTTTATCGATGTACTTTGAAGATCTATAATTCATTAAGAAAACATCGGATTTTGATAATCAAAACTGCAATTGAAAGCTAAAATCCTCTACTTTAATCGAAATAGTTTTAAAAAATTGTGGCAAAAAAAAGAATGGTGTAGCTTACCACTTTTTTTTTGTGGCTTTAAAAAAATTTAAATCGCGAATAAAATCGCGAGTTTTTGGAATTTAATTAAACTATAAATGGGAATGTCTAAATGTCTCCTTAGAGTATCTGGCTTCATAATAAAAAAAAATCTGATGACCCAAGTCCAGATTTTTGTTTTTAGCGCCCTCTAGCGGCGGTTTAGAGCAAAATAAATATCAAATATGGATTCCCCGTACCCAAAAATACCAGGTACACCTCTTAAAACAAAATAAAAGCAAAATTTATTAGTAAAACAATATATTCCAAATAATAAGCCCAGCTAAAAAAGTCGTATATCGTGCAAAACTATTTTTGAAAATTGGGGGGGGTCAAAACTGATTTTTGAGACATGGTTTGTCTGTCAATTTTTCTTAGAATTTTATGCAGAATCCGAATATGCTAGTGTTTAGTTTCAGTAATATCTGTTTAATATTTTTTTAAATATTTTTTGGGTCAAGTGCCTTATCTATGCAGTGAAATTAAAGTTAATTTTAAGTCCTGTTCTATAAAATTAACAATAATTCTTAAGATTTTTAAATTATCATGCAAAAAACAACGTCATTAAGTAAAAAAACATGATAAATGTCAATCAATCTTGAAAAGAAAACTTTACCTACCTCAACATTTTCTGTAAAAGAACAGAAAATCCTTAACTCACATGAAGCATTTTTTTTTTCTAATTTTCAATACCAAAAGGATTTAAATTTTTTGTTTGCTTCCAGCCTTAACTATTGTAAAAACAAATCCATATTATTTTTGTTTTCATAGTAACTAAGTAAAATCAGCTTATGTTTTCCGATGATTCCTACAAAGTATTATGTATTTTTTTTTTCAAACATTTTTTTTTTTTCAGCCTAAAAATCTAAAACCCCTTAAGGTCTTTAAATCAACATACAGAAAATTGAGAATAGACAAGGGATAACAAAAAGCACAAGGACAAAATCAAGAGAGTAGAAAAAAAAAGATTAAATGTCATGAAAAGATGAAATAAAACGAACAACCAACCAACAATTGTATGAACAACAGTTACAAAAAACAACAAACAAAATGAATTGTTAAAAGGTCATCATCATCATCAATAAGAGTCAGAAGATAGAAAAAATATCGTAGAAATAACGAGAAAAAAAGTATTGATACAGCTTTTATGGGATTTAATTTCCTTATTTTTTTTTTGTTATTCTCCCTTTTTTTAACTGTCAATCATTTTTTTTTTCCTATGTTTCTTTATGTTGAACTCCACATTCACCCCAAAAATAGGACCTAAAGGCTATAAATTGTAAAATGATTTAGTAGGTGATGACATTTTTTCCGGCCACTGTGATAAAATATTATTTGTTGTGCTAATAAATAATTAAAATGTATTAGAAAATGTACAACATATTTACGTGTTTGGACACAATAATTATACATACACACATTTTATTTGCAAAAAAAAAGGTTAGAATGAATATTTTATTACTTTACTACACTCAAAATAAAAATATTAGAAAAATCTAGACAACCGAATGTTTTAAAACTACTTAAGAGAATAAATAGAACAATCATGGGTCGTGACTACACTAAAAAAAAAATATTGTAAAACTAGCAAAAAAAAAAATGGTTTAAAAAACCAAAAAAAAAAGATGTAGTTTTGGACGTTGCAAAAATTTTTGTAATTTTAGTAAAACCATTTTGCTAATAAAAAAAAACAAATAAGAAAGTTATAATCGGTGATTCCCGGACAATGAGTCAAAAGTCTAGTCATGGGCCGATTGGGTCCATTTTTTGTCAAATCTTTAATAAGTGTTGAAAACACTCACAAACCAAATCTGAGTGAAAAGTCTTTTATTTGTTGCCAAAAAACAGCTTTAAGTGAATATCGGGCGAAATTTTCATATGGGGCCTAAACTCAAAAAAATAACTTATTGTTAGTGCAACACTAAAAGGTGTTGCACTTTACGATAACCAAACTTTAGCAAAAAAAATTAAAAAAAAGAAATGGAAATACTTTTTTTTAGTTAAAAAAAAAAAAAAAACAACAAGTAAGGGTGTTAAATTCGGCTGTGCAGAATCTTTTATAATCTCCAACATGCAAAAAAAAAAATTGCAGGGGCGTTTTTTTTTGGGGGGGGGGGGGGGGTGTTGAAAGTGGGAATTGGGGGGGGGGGAATTTCCTCTCGAATATGTGTCTAAAAATTCATTCTTATTCTTTTTGCACTAAATACAAGTTTGTCATTATTTAAAAAAAAAAAAATTATTCCACGCCCATCAAAGGGGGGCAGACCGAAAAAACGACATTATCTAATTCTCTGGGTCCAAATGCAGGACTTTGAATTTCTTTTAGCATAAAAATTTTGAATTTGTTAAACAAAAACACAAAAAATCATGTAAAAAAGTGGTATTATTCATGGGTTGGTTTAGTTCTTCAAGGGGGAACTTTTTCCCCCTGTTCCGATTTTGCTCGTTTACGAACATAACTTGCCTTGGAACATAAGACATATTCGTGCCAAATGTCGGGAGTCTACCTCTTTTATTTTGGACTGCATCGTGTTAAATACAGAAGGACAGACGGACAGACGGACGGACGGACGGACGGACGGACGGACGGACATACCTAGAATGTCTAATAATCGATCACTGATCATAACGGACAGACGGACAGACGACAGACGGACAGACGGACAGACGGACAGACGGACAGACGGACAGACGGACAGACGGACAGACGGACAGACGGACAGACGGACAGACGGACAGACGGACAGACGGACAGACGGACAGACGGACAGACGGACAGACGGACAGACGGACAGACGACAGACGGACAGACGGACAGACGGACAGACGGACAGACGGACAGACGGACAGACGGACAGACGGACAGACGGACAGACGGACAGACGGACAGACGGACAGACGGACAGACGGACAGACGGACAGACGGACAGACGGACAGACGGACAGACGGACAGACGGACAGACGGACAGACGGACAGACGGACAGACGGACAGACGGACAGACGGACAGACGGACAGACGGACAGACGGACAGACGGACAGACGGACAGACGGACAGACGGACAGACGGACAGACGGACAGACGGACAGACGGACAGACGGACAGACGGACAGACGGACAGACGGACAGACGGACAGACGGACAGACGGACAGACGGACAGACGGACAGACGGACAGACGGACAGACGGACAGACGGACAGACGGACAGACGGACAGACGGACAGACGGACAGACGGACAGACGGACAGACGGACAGACGGACAGACGGACAGACGGACAGACGGACAGACGGACAGACGGACAGACGGACAGACGGACAGACGGACAGACGGACAGACGGACAGACGGACAGACAGACGGACTGACGGACATAGCTAGAATGTCTTAGAATCGATCACTGATCATAAATATATATACTTTATGGGGTCTGTATGATGAGGAGCGTTTTCCCCACCGCACAGTGATTCGTTTCATTGGCAAAAATCAAAAAAAAAAGTATGTCTTCAATGTGGATGATTTTTTCTATTTTTACAGTTTAATAGTAAACTAAAAGAAATATGTACTTTTCTGATTTTTAAGAAGTCATATGTTGCCACAAGAGGGCGCTAAATTATGGAAATTCAACGTTATTGTGTTAAAACCTAAAAATTGATTTTTATAGGTTTACTAAAATAATTATGAAAAATCGAATTTTGAAGAAATCAACGAACTTTTTTTTGCAAAAGTTACTTTAATATATTAGCTAAATGTAGTATTTGCATTTTTTTAGAATTACCCCCCTATTCTAGAAAAAATTGTCATTATAACAATTTGTTATAGAATTTTGTATTTTGAATTCTCGCGATATTAATAATTTTTATTGATTCAAAAAATGTGTAAATACATAAATACAATTTGGCAAAGCCTTTGTCATGAAAAATGTGTTGCAAAATTCGCTAATTGTGAAGATACTTACATAGAAAATTTGCCTTGTTATAGTTTTGTCATTTATTATAGATGACAATTTTCTTAGAATAGGGGGGTTAATCTTAAAATACATTTTTGTATTGCTCTGAAATCTATATTTTGTCTACCGACTTCCCAAAAATTGACAAATTTTGATGGAATGCATAAAACAAGTTCGTGAGTCAAAAAATTATTTTTTTCACTTTTTCGATAGCTCGGACTATGGTTTATAAGGCAAAACAATAAAAATAACTAAGTTTTTGTCTGAAGTTGGAAAAAAGTTAGGTTTTTTTTGTGTCTTTATTTAATTTTTTTCAAAAGCTATATTATTAATAGAAAAAATATTAAAAAAAAATTTAATATTAAGTATTTTTTCTTTACACATTGATATACTATATAGTATTCTGTAAAAATATAATAAAAAATCAGAAAAAAAATATGCAGTACGTGGGCCGTTTTGCTTTAAAAGTTATCTATGACTTTTACTAAAATTCCCAAAATCACCAAATTTTAATGGCCTTCATAAAAAAAGTTCGTGAATAAAATTTTTTTGTTTTTCATTTTTTTTGTAGCTTTAACTATGTTTTATAAGATCAAAAAATAAAAATAACTAAGTTTTTTTTTTAAGTTGAAAAAAAAAATTTTTTAAAAAATCGAAAATTGGATTATTTTTTTTTTTTATTTATTTTATGTACTATAAATAAAATTAAAAAAATACATCAACATTTTCGTGTTTTTTTATATAAAGGGTTTTTTTGTATTGTATACCATAAATTTATAGTAAAAAATTCGATGAAGTAAGTATACAGTGGGCCATTTTGCTTTAAAACCAGTATTTGATTTTCGTTGGTATCCCAAATCAAAACCAAATTTTTTTTTGAGATACATAAAAAAAGTTCGTAATCAAAAATTATTTTTTATTGATTTTTTTAACATCCTGGACGGTTTTCTATACAATCAAATAATAAAAATAACTAAGTTTTTGAAAAAAATGAAAAAAAAAAAATTTTAGTACAAAAAAAAAAATTTTTTTTTAGTTTTTTGTTATTAACGGGTTATATACTTAGAAATAAAGCAAGTATTAAACGAGTTTACTTAAAACTTATTTTGAATAAATTTATTTTCGTAATGCAACAGGAAATAAGTGTTGTGATTGTTTTGTTTTTGCAGTTATTAGGTATTTTTATATTTTTGACTATATTTACAAAAAGGATATATTAACAGCTTTTTTGTTACAGCAAGTAACTCAACGAAATTTGGCACACTTATTAACGTTATTTGATCTAATCTATATTAAAAATTTGATAGCAGTTGAAAGATTTTTAAAATAGTTACAGCGATTTCAAGAAAAAGGATATATGGCAGCCACGCGAGTCCTTGCTCAGATTAAAATACAAATGTTGTACGTCGATGGTTATCTAAATTTCTAAGACAATAACTAAGTTAAGTAATTTTATATCAAGTTTTGTGGCTAAAACTCCACTTTTAAATTTCAGGATATACGACAGGTACAAATGTCCTTCGACCGATTTGCTCAAAATTTTTATTTTTTTTCTATTAACTAATTTTGTGCTTGCGTACCAAATTTGGAAAATCGTTGACAACTCTTTCTATTTTATTTTTGTGATTAAAATATATTAACACTTTATTGCAGTTTTTAAAAAGGATATATAAATAACTTTTGTTTTACAGAACCGATTTCAGCGAAATTTGGCACACACATTGACATCACTTATTCAAATTTTTACAAAATATTTCAAGAGTATCGAGTAATTTTTAAGCGATTTACAATTTTTTTAAGAAAAAGGATATATGGCAGCCACACGAGTCCTTGCTTCAATCTTGAAAAAAATTTACACATAAAATACTGTATCAAAATTGGTAACATTGACAAAATTTGGGAATTTTGTGGCCATTTTTGTAGTTTTAATCACATATTTAAGTTTCAGGATATATGGGGGGTAGGAGTGTCCTTGCTCCGATTTTTCCAAAAACTTGTTTTTTTCTTGACTAGATAATTAAATGCTTGTGTTCCAAATTTCAGAAATCTGCGACCAATATTCTATTTTTGACACTCGATATATGGGAACGAATCACTGTGCACCGGCGGCTATATAGAGCAATTAAATTTTTTATAATTGTTGTCTATATGCCACTGAATACTTTTGGGGCAGTGTAAACAACTTAAAACCAACAAGAATTTGCGACCGTGAAACCGACGAGAAAATAACAAGAACACTCGCTTTCAATTTTAACAATACAATAATTCTCTATTTAAAATAAACCCTAGCTTAAACCTAACAATTAAAAATACATACAAATACAAAAAAGGGCCCACTGTTGTTGTTGTTATATTCTGTCTCTTTGCTAAATACAAAAAATTGACTCAATCATAAAATGTATTTTATCTGCAAAAACAAAATACCCTATGCTTGAGTCAGTTGCATTTATTTAAACTACAACAACACCATAACAAGTAATTATGGGCAGAGCAAATAAAGAGACAGAAAAATTGAATATAAAAACCAACGGTAAATTTTAACAAAACACAACTACAGTGGGCACTGAATACAATGAATTGAACAAAACTACAGTGGATACAAGTTATAACGAATAAAACAATTTTAAATGAAATAAAATGTGGACAATTATACAAAACAAATAAATTAACAAATCAAATGAACTAAATACTTTATACGGTGACCTAACAGGGTCCTAGACCAATATTTTGATGCGTTACATACACGCAAAAAAAAAATCTGTGTAAGATTGAGCAATCCTACTTGGTAAAACTTTTTTCATACCAAAAAAAATTTTTTACCAAATTTTTGCTATTATTATGCTTGTCGATGTTAAAGTAACATAATTAATTTTTTATGTAAAATAACCAAGTAGCTTGCTCAATAACGCAAATTACCTGCACAAAAATTTATCGAAAGAAAACAACAAAACAAATACAGACCGCCATATTCATTTTGTATTTTTGTGTGCGTGCGTTGTTCGTTTATTTTTTGTGTTATAAAAACGTAAAAAGGAAATTGATATATAAAATAAAAATAAATTAATACATAAATAAAAATAAATAATTAGTTTTCTAAAAGATAAATAAATGTAAGATAAAAGAATGTTAAAGTTAATTTTGCTTTCATCACTTAAAACACCATTCAATAAGAAAAACCATTGGAGTCCCAGACGTATGTTTCGATGAATAACAAATGGAATGATAAAGTGAGTATACCCGCATTCCGAAGACACCAATAAGGTTTAATAGATTTTTAGTTAAAAATTAGTGTTTGGTAATAATTTTCTATTTTTACAGGGTACTGCTAAATAAATTTTTGAAACTATGGAGAATCCTTCACTACAATAAAAAGCGTGGACACCAATCCTGCCTTTAGTTATAAATTTAAAACCTAAAAACCCAAAGCCAAGGGAGTCCATACCTGTTTTGATGAGTTACAAATGGAATGACAAAGTAAGTGTTCCTCCTTACCAAGAGACCAATGGGGTTAACCAATTTTTTAAATTAAAAATTTATGTTTTGTAATAATTTTCTATTTTTACAGGATGCTTTTAAATAAATTCGTGAAGCTATAGCGGACCCTTTACTTCAAGAAGAAGCGTAGGCAGCAGTCACTCGAGAAAATTGTACAAAAAGGGTCAGTTGGTCGGTGGTAAATTAAATCCTACACAACATTTATTATATTAATATGGATTTATTCTGTGAAAATTTTAAATTCAACAAATATACAAATTTTTACAAAAATTTATTGAAAATTTATTTTAGCATAAATGTGGTAATTTTTAGCATTATTTTTAGTCAGCTTTTCAAATAATTTTGGTATATTTCACCATATTGCTTTTGGTATATTTTACCAAGTTTTTGCTTAAATAGCATTAGCATTTTCTTCAAAATTTTTTACATAAGTGTTTTGGTTAAATTACGAAAACTACTTCGTCGGTTGTAGTTTTAGCATATTTTTGGTAAAATTATGCCAGATTTTTGCTCACTCCAACACAAGTTTTTTTTTGCGTGTACGGAATGACAAAGTGAGGATACTCCCATACTGTGGTTGGAGGGTATAAAAAATTTAGGTGTTCTACACCATTTTATATTGTATTTCAGAAATTATCAATTTCAGAAACTATCAATTGTTTTTCAGAGTTTATCAATTGTATTTCAGAAATTATGAATTGTATTTCAGAAGTCATCAATTGTATTTCAGAATTTATCAATTGTATTCAGGGTTGGCAACCGAAACAAATAACGGTATCGGTAACGGTAAAGGTAACGGTATTTTTGATTATTTCGGTAACGGTTCACCGTTACCGAAACATCAATACCGGTAAGTACCGGTATTATAAATAAAATGTTAACAAGTCACAAGTTTATTAAAAACGCGTAAAAAATAAAAAAAATGTTTAAAAAAATTAAAAAACTGTTAAATTCTGTACATTTTTATATTTGTATTAGTATTAAATACTATGAACTAACTCAGAATTAAATTAAAATATTCATGCAATATTGTAATTCAACAAATACGAACTCATGTTCGTATAGACGCCTTTGTCCATAAGAGAAATCTGCATTTTAAGCTATTTGAGAAATCTTCTGATTATAGCTAACTCGGTTTGCTAAATTTATGTCTAGATATTCCAGGTGGAATCTGCTGAAAAACCCGTCAAGACAGCAGAAAAATTTGAAGATTTCTCTGTTAAAATGATCAAAATTGTTTGTCCTGTTGTTAAAAAAAATCGGCAGGGATAAAAAAACTTCGCAAGGATTTTTCAGGGGATGTTTTTTCTAAACAAATAGGCAAACAAATTAAATAAAATATGTTTTTCTGGGGTTTTTTAAGTTTTTCAGAGGGGAACTTTTTTCATCTGGTCCGATTTTCTCATTTCGGAACTTAACCAGCCTATGACCATAATACGTATTCGTACAAGCAGAGTAGCACGTTTATTTTTGGATCGTATCGTCTCTTCTACAGACGGAAAGACGAACATCGCTTACAATCAATCACTGATCAAAAAAAATTTTTTCATCAAATTTTTTTTTCAACAAATATTTTTTTTCATAATTTTTTTTTTTTATAAATTTTTTTTCATCAATTTTTTTTTCATTAGAATCTGTTAGTTTTTCTATAGGAAAAAATTATTAGAATCTGAGATTTTTCCTTGAGGAAGGTTTTTCTATAGGCAAAATGTGTTGGAACCATCCAAAATTCAAATAGGAAAAATTTCTCAGAATCTTAGAAAATATCTCAGCATCTAAGACTTTTCAATATAGGAAAAATCTCTCGGAATCCAAGGAAATATACGAAAAAACCTAAAAAGCTGAAATTTTTTTCTAAAAAAAAATCTTTTAGACTCTGAATAAAAAAAATGTCTATGAAAATTTCTATACAAAAAATTTTTAGAAAATTTTTCAGGATTCCTTTTGTTAAAGAAATATTTCTTAGTAAACAAAACGTTTTCTCTACGACACATGTCAAAGAATCTAGGAAATGGCCTCAACAAATTTTAAAAAATCGACCGCCCATTCAAAACTTTATGAAGTAGATGTGGTTCGGAAATTTCAGAATTATTGAGTAGGAAAAATTGATCATGAAAAATTGACCGATTTGGCATACTTGATCAGACCTATCTCGCGCGTTTTTCAAAAAAGCTAAAACTTTCAACAAATTATTAGGATGTTTATTCTGGCTCGAGGTCATTATTTTATTTACTAATTAAAACCATGATATTCACATAGCATAATTTTCAAGAAAATTTTTTTTTTCTGTTTTAAATTTATTTATGTTGGTCATTTATGCAAGACTTAATCGACACCTGTTTCGGAATTTGTCAGATTCCATTGTGAAGATTATTTAGCAAAAAAAAACGATTTACTACAAAGTATCAAACGAGTCTAATGACAAAACGTTTGTGCACAAATTGAAATATAAATACATATTTGACTCTATCCACAATGGGAATTAGAAAGACACAGAAATTTTACTATACTAGTAAGGCAACGATTGTCAATAACCAACATTTTTTAATAAAAATTAATCAGAACTTGTATGTTTGACTTTGATCAAACAACGCTTTTTACGTGGTATACATACGTGTTTTAAAAGACCTGAAAAGTAATAAAAGTAATATTACACATTATTTTTTTAGGTGTAAGCATAGTTGTTCACAATTCGAGAAAATATTTTTTTTGTTTGTCTATATAAAACCTAAATAATTTACCACGTTCAACAACTTTTTTTGTGTTTGCTGTTGTTGTTTGGCCTTAAGGATGTGCGTTATTTAAATGAACAGGAAATGTTCATTAGTTTAGTTTTGTTAAAATGTTTCATTATTTTTTTTTTTTTGTAAAACCATGAAAAAAAAAAGATTTAAAATATTAAATGTTGCGTTTTATTAAACATTATCACGTAATTTCGTAATTTAAGTAATATTAAAGTTTTTCATATTTTGAAAATGGTGTTTAGAAAATGCTACAACTGAATAGTTCATGCGAATAAGGACGAATAGACCACTTTTTCGCAAACACGTTTTTTTGCATAAATGCATTTTATTAGCAGAGCCCTACAATCCTATGCAGAAATTTTGGGGAAATTTTGACTTTTAAGGCTAAAAAAATGACTTTGAAAGTGCAATAATTCGTTTATTTTTATATTTTTGTTTAAATTGGGAGTGAACTAACGCACAATTTTGATTAAATACAACACAAAAACATACAAAATTTTACTTTCGGTAACAGTGTGTTAAAAGAACATTACGAGGAACAAACCACACTTATTATATTGGCAAACAATTTTACCGTTCTTGAGTTATAAGACTTTAAAGTGTGGAAAGCAAAAAGGGCGAATATCCATCCTTAACAAAATATTATATAAAAATTATTTAGCTGCGAGTTTAAAATTGATATTAGCTAAAATTTGAAATTGTACACAAAAAAAAAACAATCGTAGCACATACAAACTTTTAGTGTTAATACTGCATCCAATGTCAGGAATAAAAAACAAAAAATTTTTCATGTCCTTTTATGTTACGTCGTAATATGCAGTCAAGGGTTAATATTATAATTCCTAAAAATGTATTTAGTGTCATAAAGAATTACTACTGCATCAAATGGCAGGAATATTAAAAAAAAAAATTAACAAAAAAATTTTTTTTTTGCATGTCCTGGCAATCCTTAAAAAGTGTATCCTTGAAGTCCTTAAAGTGTTACAAACAAATACCAACCATAGTTCGTCAAGTATTGCAAGTCTCATGAAAATGTAGTCAAAATCTGCTGCAAAATAACACATTTTTATTCAAATTTCAATACATTTTTTTGGATATTCGCCCTTTTTCCATTTAAGCAAAAAATTGAAGTCCAATTTTTGGCAAGTTCTCTTTCGAATACCTTACTAAAATTTTGTATATAGGTAGATGTGACCTAAATCTTTAAGCTAATACCAAAAAGTTGACAAAAATATTCTTTTTTAACCGTTTCCTGCGTTTTTATTGTCCCCTGTAAAATTCTACAAATGGTCTATTCGCCTTTATTCGCATGAACTATTCAACTGATGATTTTTTTTATACCCTACACCACACTGTGGTACATGGTATAATGAGTTTGTGCTGATGTTTGTAACTACCCGAAATATTGGTCCTAGACCTACCTTCAAGTATACCGATCGACTCAGAATGACTTTTTGAGTCGATTTAGCGATGCCCGTCCGTCTGTCCATCTATCGGTATAAGCACGATACAGGTCGCAATTTTCAATCAATTGACTTGAAATTTGAAACTTAAGCAGCTTTTGGCCCAAGCCAAATTGAAATTGGAGAAAAATCGGTCATTGTTAACACCTAGCCCCCATAAAAACGCCCCCTTTGAATGCAGCTTAAATGACTCTAATAACCGTAATATAATAGATATCCCTTTGAAATTTAGCAGGTAATCAAATTTTGTATGCACAAATCTTCATTCCAAGTTTCAATGGAATCGGATCAGTCCTTCTGGTAGTCCCCATACAAACCACCCTCCCGATATTTACATAAATTTCTTCAAAATTCATGAAAATGGAAATATTTGATAAAAATTTTATGTTTAGATGTTAAACGTGTACTTTAGTAACCAAATCAAATCGGATATAAAAATTTCGACCGATATTCAGTTAAATCGGTCTATTGACCAAAAGAAAAAACAAATTCCACTAAAATTTGATCTGTGTCGTGTTTTCTACACTAAATAAAGATCTAACAAAAGACAGATCCAATCGGAAAACACTGGTGTAGGGTATCATATGGTCGGTCTTGACCGACTATAACTTTCTTACTTGTTTTTGTTAAGTTACCAATAAATACATTGTTTTAGTTTTCTCTAAAGCATTTTTACACATTTTTAGTTTTCATTGTCTTTAACTTCACTTTGTAGTAACCCAGCAAAAATTGGCATTACTAGTAATGGGTTTTGTAATCCGAAACAGATGTTAATAAGTAGTTACTTATTGAAAGAAACACTAATTATTTTAACAAGGGCGTGAGACAAAAATAAGTAGTGAAGAGTATGGAGATAAATAGGTAGTTACTGACTCGGATTACTAATAAGGAGTAAAAACCCATTACCAATAAGAAGTAAAATAATTAGTTAATTAAAACATTTAAAATTTAACTTGTTTTTACTAAAACTAAAAAAATACGTAATTTTTATAAAGTTTTTAATTACTTTTTAAGTTAATTGATGTGTAAAGGTTAAAACTGCAAGAGCAAGGAGATATTATTACTTAGAAGTGCTTTTATAACATATTACTAAAAAGTAGTTACTTCTGGGCTTAAAATAATGTTAATGGTAATGGGTACTCATTATAAATAATGTGCTTGGTAATGATTACTTTTCACAACTCATTACCATGTTTTTGCTGGGAAATAATCTTCTTTGTATTGCACAGTGTTTAATTTTTGATTCTTTTTTTTTTAATAACACGGCAGTTCAGTAAGTAATGAACTGATTGTAGTTAAATTTATACCGGTTAAGGCTAGAGTAATTTTTAGCATAATCTTTCACACTTGACCCCACATGTCCAAAAGGAGCAAAACCAGGGGCCTCTACCATAATCTTTCACACTTGACCCCACATGTCCAAAAGGAGCAAAACCAGGGGCCTCTACAAAAGAACACCTGAAGCTTACAATATTGTTAAATGATTATCATTTTTTTTCACATTTTCATGAAATTCAGATTTTTGTAATGACAAGTTAAAAACAATCGACGGTTATGTGACTACGCTATTCCTGAATAACGTTCCTGTATAAAGGTGTTCTACTTTAGGGGTCTCTGGTGGTGTTCCTATTGGACATGAGGGGTCCAACTTCCAAACTTAAGCTCCAAGGAACGTTAGCTATAACCCGTACGAATTTAACTCCAAACGGTCCAGTACTTACTGAACGACCGAAATATTTGCAAAATAAAAATCAAAAATAAACCACTGTGCTTAGAATCCTTTTTTAACTATCTTTTGAATTTAATATAAATAACAAATTAATTGCATCCTTTCTATAATAATATTACTGTTTTGCTTTCCTTTCCTTTATGTATATATTAGTTTTTGATTGCCATTATTTTGAGTTTAAGTTAAAATAATGCAACTAATTTTATACCTTGACTTTTTGTGCAAATAAAACAGAAAACATGGAGAAAAACAAATAAAATTGCTTGCATAAACTTGTTTTGCAATATCTGTAGCAATAATGAATCCATTGCAATATCTGCAGAAAATAAATTCATGTTCTTTGTTGTTCGTTCTTCTTATTTATTTACTTCTCTTGTACCTTTTAATATAAATAATTTATTTTGAGACTAAAAGCATTTCGTTTCCGATAAAACTCAAAACAAAAAAAAAATATAACAGTTCTTAGTAAAAAGAAAAACATGAACATTTTTTTATGCCAATTTCAATTAGAAAAAAAGTATTAAATGTTATTTAAGACTTGAATTACAAAAACTAACAAAAACTAACAAAAAAAAGTAAAATAAAAAAATAAAATCAACTTGGCCGAATCTATAAATATCCTCCACAATGAACAAAACATTTTTAAAACAATTTTTTGGTACAAAAATTTGAGTAAAAACTATTTTTGACATGATAATGTTTTTGGGCTGGTTTCTAATTTAAAAAAAACAGCAGGGCGCCACCTTAGTTTGACTATAAAAGCTAACGATTAACAAAAAAGAAAATAAGAATTACTGTTTCCATTTTATTAAAACTAAAAATCTTAGTAACTTGGGTTTGTAACTTGGATAATAATTCACCTCGTGGTGAACGTCTTAAAATCTGAGACATTTGTCTCATAGAAAAAGTCTAAGAATCTGAGACATTTTTCATATAGAAAAAGTCTCAGAATCTGAGGAATTTTTCGTTAAGAAAAATACTCAGAATTAAAAAAATATTGTTGTTGTGTGTACAAATGCAATATCGAACTTAAATGTACGCCTTCATCGTATGATAGGTATCAAAAACTAAGATTCCGAACAATAACTAATGTAATGGCTAATGCAGGGATGTGATAATCCAGATTTTAAGGGGCTTGTTTACACAAAAAAAAAAATCCTGGCAAAATGACAAGAAAAGTTTGTAACTGTTTTTTTGCTACCTCCTATTGGCGAGAATTCCTAGCAATGTTACAACTTTTTTACCAATAAAACTATAAATTAACAATTTTTTTGACGCTATAAAACTTACAAGGAGATTTCGTGACTTTACTAGATTTTTTGCTACTTCCTATTTTACGAGAATTCCTAGTGAAACTTACGAGCATTTTTGTAATTTTACTAGTTTTTTACGAATAATTTGGTAAATTTACAACTTTTTTGGCGCAATAAAACTTACAAGAAATTTTTGTGAATTTACGGGATTTTTTTTGTAAAATTATCTTGGAAATTTGTAAAAGTACAAAAAATATTGTAAAATTACAAAAAAAAAAAAATAAATTTCCATTAAAATTTTGTTTGTTATAAAGCAAGGAAAACTGTCAAATATTGGTAAAATGGGATTACGAGACGTTTTCTAGTAACTTAACAAGGTTTTTTGTGTGTAGCACCGTCCGACAGCCAATATTTAACATAAACCGAGTGATATGCGTCTGAAAATAGATATCAAATGGAGTAAAACTGCATTAGCAGTTTTCATTTCGTGATCCTGCTTCCTTTTAAAAGTACTTCAAAATTTTAAAGGATACATTTTGTAAAATATTTTTAAAATATTTTTATTTGTCCTAGGATGACACTGGTGACGGCAAATGAAAGAGAAGGATCTCCCTAATTTTTTCATATTTCTATTTTGCCATATCAGGATAAAAGGATGTAAATACCCTGCAAAAAAGTCATTACCACTTCTCAGTGGAGTGCTTTAAAACTATAACAAATGTAATGAAATACAACAAAAATAACAAAAAACACAAGACAAAAACACACAAACAGTTTTTTCTACTCCAGAATACATAGATATTCAGCACTTAACTCATTACCTATCGCGACACCTCCATACAAATGTAAGTAGATATTCAGTAGATACCCAGCAAAAGAAGGGCGGAGTACTTCTATTTGGAGTGCTTTAAAACTACAACAAATGTAATGAAATACAACAAAAATAACAAAAAACACAAGAAAAAAACACACAAACAGTTTTTTCTACTCCATAAGCGTCCAACCTGAATCAAATTACGTCGCGTAAGGCGTAACGCCCAATAATTTTTCGTTTCTAATATTTAAATGTGAGTTACCTAAATCAAACGGACGTAAAAATTTAAATTTGATGTGTTTGTTTTTGTTATTTTTTTACGTCTTGCGCTACGCATTTGATTCTGGTTCGACCCTAAAATGTTGTTATTCAGCACTTAACTCATTACCTTCCGCGACACTCCCATACAAAAGTAAGTAGATATTCAGTAGATAATAAGTACTCCGAGCTTTCAAACAACTTCCAACTACTTCCACGGAGTAGTTTTTATCTACTGAATATCTACTTACATTTGTATGGAGGTGTCGCGATAGGTAATGAGTTAAGTGCTGAATATCTATGTATTCTGGAGTAGAAAAAACTCTTTGTGTGTTTTTGTCTTGTGTTTTTTGTTATTTTTTTTGTATTTCATTACATTTGTTTTAGTTTTAAAGCACTCCACTGAGAAGTGGTAATGACTTTTTTTGCAGGGTAAGAACTACTCCGTGGAAGTAGTTGGAAGTTGTTTGAAAGCTCGGAGTACTTCTTATCTACTGAATATCTACTTACTTTTGTATGGGAGTGTCGCGGAAGGTAATGAGTTAAGTGCTGAATAACAACTTTTTATGGAGTAGAAAAAACTGTTTGTGTGTTTTTTTCTTGTGTTTTTTGTTATTTTTGTTGTATTTCATTACATTTGTTATAGTTTTAAAGCACTCCAAATAGAAGTACTCCGCACTTTTTTTGCTGGGTAAAGTCATTCGAAAACTTTATCAAAATATTTTGTTGAAAATTTTGAATAATATTGAAGGATACATTTTTTAAAGGACGTAACTTACCTCCTTTTTCCTATTATGTAAAAATAATAAAATAGAAAAATTAGGGGAGATCCTCCTTTTTCATTTGCTATCACTAGTGGCATCCTAGGACAAGTATATATGGGGCGAAACGCGTCAACAGTCCACCGATTTAAGTATAATTTTGACAAAATTTTAGGATAATAGTAGGTAATCTAAAGGTCAAATAAAAAATTTTTTTAATTATTTGATTTTTATAGAAATTATTTCTAATACAGGCTTTTAAGGTCAGTTTTTTCTCCTAAATATAAATAAAAGGCATTATTTATTCATTTTCTATCCACTAGATAGTAAATGTAGTAAAACTGCATTTTCATTTCGTAATCCTCTTTCCTTTTAAAAGGACTTCAAAGTTTTAGAGGATTAAATTTTATAAAATTTTTTTTTAATATATGGGGCAAAACGCGTCAACGGTCCACACCAAAAAACCGATTTAAGTATAATTTTGCCAAAATGTTAGGATAATAGTAGGTAATCTAAAGGTAAAATAAAAAAAATTTTGTTGAAATATTTTTAGAGTTACAGAGATGGGAAGTTTTCATTTTTTCGCAAAGAACATATTTGGTTGAATTTTTATTTTAAAAAAACGATTTTTAAAGTATTTTTAAAGGCCTTTTCAATGGCGTAGGTGGTTTAAAAAAAAAAAAAAAAAAAAA
This sequence comes from Pegoplata infirma, assembly GCA_963921195.1. Lineage (NCBI taxonomy): Eukaryota > Metazoa > Arthropoda > Insecta > Diptera > Anthomyiidae > Pegoplata > Pegoplata infirma. Next base: position 41,678,737 of record OY992537.1, read on the forward strand.
TTTGACCTTAAAATTCAAGGTCAAATTATTTAAAAAAAATTTAAAGCGTCTATTTTGAGATTATTTTAACTAACTTTATTAGAAAGCTTGACGTTTTTTACATATAACAAAATTTTTCAAAAAATGGATCGAGAGTTCCTTCCTGCAAAATAATTTTTTGTGTATAAAATAACACTTAAAAAGTACGAATACCGCGTGTATTATAAGTAAAAAAATAAGTAAAAAAATATTTTCACAATAAGGAATTCTCGATACATTTTTTGAAAAATGTTTTTTAATATAAAAAATGTCAGGCTTTCTAATAAACTTAGTTAAAATAATCTCAAGATAGGCGCTCTATAAGAATTTGACCTTGAATTTTAAAGTCAAATTTATATTTTTTTGAAAAACCACCAATGCCATTGAAAAGGTCGGCAAAAATACTTTAAAAATCGTTTTTTAAAAATAAATTTTTATCGCATAAAAGTGTCAATAAAAAATTCAACCAAATATGATCTGTGTAAAAAAATGAAAACTCCCATCTCTGTAACTCTAAAAATATTTCAATGAAAATTTTTTTATTTGAGCTTTAGACTACCTACTATTATCCTCACATTTTGGCAAAATTATATCTAAATCGGTTTTTTGTTATGGACCGTTGACGCGTTTTGCCCCATATATTAAAAAAATATTTTATAAGATTTAATTCTCTAAAACTTTGAAGTCCTTTTAAAAGAATACATGATCACAAAATGAAAAACTGTAAATGCAGTTTTACTACATTTAGTCTCTGGTTTCAGACGTATATTATCTAGTTCGTGTTCAACGACTATTTTTCATTTTTGTCGGACGGTGTTATCTGGTTAATCCAGTAGAGGATTAAACATTCTTTTATTTGTGCATAATTTGAAATATTTCGGATTTTTTACACTTTGAAAATCAAATTAATTCTTTTTTTTCTGTTATTTCAAAATTATAAATCCACCCCTACTAATGACCACTGCTTTGACCATCTCTGCAACTATTTGCCAACAACATTATCATTCTTCCTATTGAAGCCTCTATAAAACACCCACTAACCAACCAACCAAACAACCAACCAACCGTTGACTAAAGACAACCAACACAACAGCATTACTATAGAAAAGCAATTGCAATTTCATTTTTAAAACGAGTTAAAGAAAATAACAAATACAGCAAATAAACAAGCAAAATATCAAATGCGATTTATATGTTTTATGTATTTAGTTAAAAATACGACTACAAATTGTTTATATCTATCGCTTTGTAGTTCCTAGAAATCAACCCAGGCAGAAACTGGCAATCGTATAAAAAAAAGCGTTTTGCCAAGGTTTTCAAATCTAAAACTTGCTACACAAAAAAAAAACCTTTTCAAATTACTAGGAAAGTCTCGAAATCCCATTTTACCAATATTTGACAGATTACTTTGTTTTTTAACAAACAAATTTGGATTGACAATTTTTTTTTGTAATTTTACAATTTTTTTTGGTAATTTTACAAATTTCCACGATAATTTAACAAAAAAAAATAGTAAATTCACAAGAATTCCTTGTAATTTTTATTGCGCCAAAAAAAAATGTAAATTAACAATTATATTGGTAAAAAGCTTGTAAAATTACAAAATTATTGGTAAAAAGATTGTAAAATTACTAGGAATTCTCGTAAAATAGGAGGTAGCAAAATTCTAGTAAAGTTACGAAGCCTACTTGTAAATTTTATCGTTTGTAAAGGTTTGTAAATTTACAATTTTATTAGTTAAAACCTTCTAAAATAACAAATTTATTGGTAAAAAGCTTGTAAAATTACTAGGAATTTTTGTCAAATAGGAGGTAACAAAAAATAAATATACAAGTTTTTCTTGTAATTTTACAAGGTTTTTTTCAGTGTGTAGTCAAAATAACCTAAAAATACAAAATGCTTTTATTCGCCTGACGGTTGACATATGAGACATTCCACACCAAATGGCCCGCTACAGCAAAACATGTGTCCCGTAAATTTCTGAATAGGTAGTTAGTATAGCCCTATATGGAACTAAGAAAATTGCGTTTTTGGTTTTTCTAATTTTCAAAAACTGGGCTTAGAAGGCGTGGTTAAATATTGGAAAAATGGTCAAATTTGTGGCGAGTTGCCTTACTTAAATATTTATCACATTAAAACGGAATGCACCACAATCTCAAAAATTTACATTCTTATATAGTCTTGTATGGGCTATCAATTAAATTTTTTTTTTTTTGAAAATTTTTAGAACCCATTCTGAAATTTTCTATTTTTTAAAAATGTAAATTTATTAAAAAACATGCCTTTTTTTTCTTTTTTATTTTTTTTTTTTTTAAGTTTAGATGTTTGTCCAACCACACAAAAAAATTCAGAAACACGTTCTTCGTTTTTTTCGAGAAAATCGCATTTGAACTTTAAATTTCATAACAATTTTGTAATTTGCTTGTATTTTCTTGATTTAAAGTTGCGAATGAGTGTTATTAATTTCATAAATATTACTCATTGAGATTGTGGTGCATTCCGTTTTAATGTGATAAATATTTAATCAAGGCAACTCGCCACAAATTTTACCATTTTTCCGATATTTGACCACGCCTCCTAAGCCCAGTATTTGAAAAATTGAAAAACCCAAAAACGCAATTTTCTAAGTTCCATATAGGGCTATCCATACAACCTATTTAGAAGTTTACGGTACACGTGTTTTTTTTCGCTGGACATTTGCTGTGGAATGCCTCATATGTGAACAGATTTTAACACCGAATGGTATTTTAACAATTACGAACATATTTTTTTCCAAAAAAAAAATCGGGGATTTTTTTCACCAAACTTTTTTTTGCGCAATTTTTTAAAATTTTTTTTTTCTTAAAAGCAATTTCTTTTTAAAAAAAGTTGTGTGCAATGATCTTTTGAATTGTGGAGGGTATCAATACATTCGGCAAGGCATAATTTAACCTTTTAACTTGTTTTAACCTCAAATCATTTTTAATGAATTTCTTTCCTGTGAAACTCAAAAAAATAATTTTGTCTTGGCGAATTAGACAATTTTTATTACCGATTTTTCTAAAAATCCTTTGATAGTAAGCGCTTTTCAGATTTAAAAGCGCTTTCAAAGCATCTGCCCATCCGTATTTTGCTGCCTGGGAAGTTGCACTAAAATGGCTGTTCCAAATATGCAAAGACTAAATGTACACAAGTCTAATGACAACACTTTTATAAGGATTTTTTCTTTAAGCAGTAAGAACTTTACTTTTTAAAAGTACAGACCTAATTTTAAAACCTTAGGTCATTTTCTAGATTTTCCACTATAAGATTATTTGTAGATTTGGGACAGCTTGAAATACTGCAGCTAAAAAAAAAACAGAGATTGAGACTAGAGATGATACGCTTTGGGTATGAAATACAATTTCAATTTATAAAATTTATTTCAATGGATGTACCAGGACACAGGATTTCTTTGTTTGTATACAAATACACATGTTATAAGCTGGACATTCTTAAAACACAAAAAAAAAATATTAGAGTTTAAACTTAAACAACTATTTTTTTTAACGGTAAGAAGATTATACTTTAAAAGAAAAAAGTTAAGGATTCGTTATTTAAATGGTGAAGCAAGCAAGTAAGAAGGAAGATCTTACCTATCATCTCGATAGATGTTACTTCGTTCCAAAATCGGCTACTTGTATTCCCATTAAACAAAATGAAACAGTTGACTTAACTCAACAATTAAACAGTTCATGCGAATAAGAGTGAATAGACCATTTGTGTAATTTTACAAATGACGATAAAAATTCAGGAAACGGTTAAAAACAAATTTTTTTGTGAACTTTTTTGCATTAATGGATTAATTCATTATGCAAAAACGTTGAAAAAAATGTTAGTTTTAAACCGTGTATTGCGTTTTTATCGTCATTTGTAAAATTATTCAAACTGTCTATTCGTCCTCATTCGCATGAACAGTTCAATTGTTATTCTCAGAATCTAAGAATTTTTCTATACGAAAAATCTTTCAGAATCTGAGAATTTTTAACATGATAATGTTTTAATGCTGGTGTCTAATTTTAAAAAAGTTGCAGGACGCCACCTAAGTTTGACTAACAATTAACGAAAAAGAAAACAAGAATTACTATTTTCATTTTCTTAAAACCAAAAAAATTTAATAACTTGGGTTTGTAACTTGGATAATAATTCACCTCGTGGTGAATAAACCCGTTTTTCACCAGCTGGTGAATAAAAAGTAACATAATTATTTTTCAACAAAAAATTTTTTTTTTTTCATTATTTTTTTTTCATCAAATTTTTTTTTTCAATCAAATTTTTTTTCCAATCAAATTTTTTTTTTTTTTTTTGTTTCATTAAACTTTTTTTTTCATCAATTTTTTTTTTTTTTCCTCAAATTTTTTTTTCCTCAAATTTTTTTTTCATCATTTTTTTTGTTTTTTCATCAAAACTTATTTTCATCAATTTTTTTTTTTTTTATAAATATTTTTTTTTTTCATCAATTTTTTTTTTTAATTTTTTTTTTCATCAAAATTCTTTTTTCATCAATTTTTTGGTTTTTTTATCAACATTTTTTTTCATCAATTTTGTTTTCATTCATTTTTTTTCATCAAATTTTTTTTTTTCACCAAAATTTTTTTTTCATAATTTTTTTTTTTTTATCAAATTTTTTTATAAAATTTTTTATTATCAATTTTTTTCTCACCAAAATTTTTTTTTTCATTTTTTTTTCTTCATCATTTTTTTACATCAAAATTTTTTTCTTTTCATCAAAAAAATTCATCAAAAACTTTTTTTCTTCAAAATTTTTTTCACCAAAAATTTTGTGTTCATTAATTTTTTTTTTAACATAATTTTGTTTTTCGTGAAAAAATAATCATTTTTTTTTTACCAAAACTACTTTTTCACCAAGTCTAAGCTTTTCGCATAAAAATTTTCCATTTGTTTATCAAATGTACATAAAACAAGTGAGAGCGTTGCATTCTTTGGTGCCGAATCTTTTATACTCTCCAAAATGTAAAAACAGTTTTTTGCACTTGTACAGCTTGTACATTGATGTAGAATAAAACAACGACCACGTCTTGTTTGTTTGGTGGTTGGCTAGTAACAACCTTTTATTTACAACTTAAAATATCTTATATACTAAATTAAAACTAGAATCTAAAAATAAAACTACCTGCGTAGACTACACATTTTGTCTACACAGTTCATTTCTTAAAATAGATAAGAATCTACGTGACCTCACGTAGATCCCTAATGCAACAAGAAACGATCATAAAATACAATGTTTAATTGCTATGCATACAAATGTGCAGCACACATTTTATGACCTTTCGTTGTACGCTTCTTCAACATAGATACATAATTAAACATTCTGCCCGCCTTGAAAGATTGTACGCTTTCAAAATATTTTATTGTAATTTTTAATCATTAGACACTTTATGTTTTTAATTATGTATCCTTGTAATCTATTGTGGCTCAATACTGGTAGAGTTTATTTTACATTATTCCTTTTAAATTTTTTAATGTTTCTTAATTTTAGGTTGGTGACCCATTATTTAGATGTTTAAAAGAATCTTTGTCAAACATTTGGTTTTAATGCTTGATCTTCTGTTCTTTTACATTAAAATAAATTCTCTTCAACGAATATTTTTTTATAAACCACAATAGCTAATATTTTACTTAAAAATAAAAATATATACAATGTTTTCTATATAATGAATTCTTATAAGGTAATTATAATTTTGTTTTTAAACATAAAAGATAATATAATATTTACAAAAAGTTGTTATATTAAGAAAAATACATGAATAAAAAAGCCTTTCACTATTATCAGACTTTTCCATCGCTGGCTATGCCAGCTACCCCGCCACCCGTGAGACTCTTGGTCTCGCAAAGTAACAGTTTTTTAATTTTGGTTTTCCCTTTATGAAAATTATTATACCTCTGTTTGCGATTGGCATCACCTGCCGACTTATTTTTAATTTTCGAAATATTCTTATTTTTATTCAATGAGCATTGGTCCTCAACTACTAGCATAATATTTTCAGTTAAAGGGCCGCAATCTACTGGTTTGGTAGATTTTGTTTTATCTGAATTCCTAGAAGTTTTATTATTCTTTTTTCTTTCAGAATTTTCTTCAATAGGAAAATGTTTAACTAATTTTTTCTTATTACTCTGTCTACCTGGTTTTATATTCTGTAGACTTTTTAGTCTAAGAGGTTCTGTTCTGTTTTTAATATGAATTTCATTAATCATATTATGCTTATCTTTATGAAGAGCTGTGTGGTGATCTATTCCACATATTCTGCAACTTAAATAATTGCATGAAATACTCTTGTGACCATTATTTAAGCATTGTTTGCAAAGTCTATTTTTTCTAACGATTTTCCATCTCGTTTTTATATCTAAACTCCTAAATAGCAAACACTGATTAAGAAAATGTTGAGAACAACATCCCATTACGCACTTTGGCTTTGATTTCTCTAAACTATCATCATAGTTTTTATTTTCTATTTCTTCCGATAACATTGCACATGCTTCAAGTGCGCAGTGTCTATTTTTCAAAAACTTGCTCAAATCATTGATTTTTGGTATTTCACGAGAAGGTCCTAAAGAAAGCTCAAACTCTAATCTCAACTTCTCTTCCAACTTGCCTTCTACTATAAATGTTACTAATGCCTCAAATTTATCTTCAGCACTAAGTCCCAAATGATTTAAACCCAATATATTTTCATCAACAACAGATCTCATTATGCTTACACTTCCAACTGTATTAATAGTTTTCGGTGCATGCAATATACTTTTGAAACACTGGCTTATCATATACCTGTTGTTTGTAAACTTTTCGTCTAACAACTTCCAGGCTAAATTATAATTTTCTCCTTTAATCGGAATATGTTTTATGCAATTTAATGCATCTCCACGCAATTTTGTTTTTAAAAACAACATTTTCTGAATATTAGGATATTCTGAATTCCCAATAAACTGTTGGAATAACTCCTTAAAAGTTAACCAACTATCGTAATCTCCGTCAAAAAAAGGAATTTCTATTTTTGGAAGGCAGTTAGCTAAAAAATTACAATTTCCTGCACTAACTATAACACTTTTTTCCTTATGTTTCTTAATAAGATCTTCCTTATATTTTTCATTCCTAATGAATTTTAGTTTACTACTTATTTCATCAATGTGTTTTATAATTACCACACATTCTTTATTTTTTCCATAAGTTTTTACGTCGTCAGCAAAGGATTTCACCAGGCATACCCATTTATTAAGCAGCTCCATTGGCACATCTTTAGCTTCGACATCTATCACAGCAGTTTCGATGCTGGCTCCAATATCTGACTCCATTTTTGATATTTTCAATACTGCACTTTAGCAGTTTTTGTTTACTACTGCACTTTAGCAGTTTTGGTTCAATACTGCACTTCAGCAGTTTTTGTTGTGTTATTTTTTTTTTTTTTTTTAACTTATGCTCATTTCGAGCGTCGGGTTATCACCAAAATGTACAGCTTGTACATTGATGTAGAATAAAACAACGACCACGTCTTGTTTGTTTGGTGGTTGGCTAGTAACAACCTTTTATTTACAACTTAAAATATCTTATATACTAAATTAAAACTAGAATCTAAAAATAAAACTACCTGCGTAGACTACACATTTTGTCTACACAGTTCATTTCTTAAAATAGATAAGAATCTACGTGACCTCACGTAGATCCCTAATGCAACAAGAAACGATCATAAAATACAATGTTTAATTGCTATGCATACAAATGTGCAGCACACATTTTATGACCTTTCGTTGTACGCTTCTTCAACATAGATACATAATTAAACAGCACTAATTTTGCACTCACTTACGAAATACAGCTCTTTTGGTTTTTTAATGGGGTCCTCGACTGATATTTCAATTCGTTTTGCATGGAAAAGCAAAGTAATATAACATTATTTTTTTTTAAAAAAACTTTGCTTTGGCAAGTACACCCAAATCTTCCGCAAAACATTATCATGATTTAATGTTTTGGGCAAGAGTACAAAATTCGCAGGCATTTTTTATATAAAAAAGGTCTCAGAATCTGAGAATTTTTTTACACGAAAAAAACTCTTACTGTTCCCGTAAAAATTTAAACTATAATTTTAAGTTCGGCCAATGTGGTCACGCAAACAATCTCTTTAAGAATATACGAGATTGTTTAAGCAACTATTTATAAAAATTTTCTATATATTGTTATTTTCCCCATATCACAAATCACAGCTGGAGTTACTTAAATTAAACGAATACAGTATGTTTAATTTGGTGGGAAACACAGTAAAAAATGGTTAGTTTGTTTGACTTGTATGTGCGTGTTAGTAAATATAAAAGATTTAATTATACATTCGCATTCATATGTATGTGTATTAGGGTTATAACTTTTTTTGTTAAATCGTCCTACCACTGAATCGTGAAGGGCATGAAAAATACTAAGAAATATGCTTTGATTAGTGCAGGCGCAGATCCAGGAGGAGGGAGAACGGGATTCCCCCCCCCCCCCTCAAAACGATTTAAAAAAGGAAAGGAAAAAAGAAGAAAGAATAAAATGTTTAAGAATTTATGAAATTTCAAGAATTTTTCTACAAATAAGTTTTTTAGAATCGGATAACATATCTACAGGAAAAACGTTTCAGAATCTTACTTTTCTATGCGGAAATATATTTCCGAATCATAATTTTTTTTATGGAAACAATTTTAATTAAAATGTGCTTTTCTATAGAAAAATATTTTGTATGAAAAATCTCACAGAATATGAAAATTTTTCTCTTAGAAGATTCTGAGAATTTTTCAATAGGAAATGTGTCTCTGAATATGGAATTTTTCTTTTGAAATTGTGTCCAACAATAATAATTTTTCTATATGAAAAATGTTTGAGAATCTAAGAAATTTCCTTGGATAACATTAGATGGCTCTAAACCCGTAAAATTTTTCTTTATAAAAATACTATAAAATTTAAGATTTTATTTCTCGAAAAGTGTAGAGTGAGGAATTTAAAAAAAATTTAAGAAATTTTCTCTGAAATTTCATTGGGGAATACTTTTAAACGCGTGCCGGCAAGGGTTAACGTTGTTCAAAAAGCCTATTATTTTACATCAGAGTAATTATGGTCCAAAACAACCATTTGAAAATGACTGTTGGTTAATTTTGAGTAAAATGTTGCCTACAGCTCTAAATTAGACAAAAATTTAAAAAAAAAAAAAAACATTTTCTTGAAATCCGGTAAATTCAAATTGCTACACAGACTAACTGGATGAAGGAATAAAACCAAGAATTTGTTTGTACAATCCCTTGGATGAATTCAATGAAATCAAATGGATAAACTAAAATATTTTGAGATTTTGTTTCATTAAATTTTTAAAATTGTGAAAAAGTAGTTTTGAGCTCCATGCTAAAAATGTGCGTTTTTTTTTTGGACTCACGTTTGGGTGGGTAATCGATATCCGAAAAAAAATAAGAAAAAATTATCTGAATACTTACGAATTGTTGCTACACAAAATTTTATTTTTTTTTAAATATTTTTTTTTTATTTTTTTTTTTTTTTTAAATTATGTCCATTTTTTCAAAAACCCCAATTTTGACCCGCGATGCGCGAACAGAAGACATGAACCGCTTTTGATCATTTTGGTTTTAAAATGCATGTATTTAGTTAAACTAACTTTTCCGCACTATTAATAGTTAATCTGAGCACTTCATTGGAATACACACCACCCTAATGACCATTTTAAGTTTCATGGCTATCGGTCTAGTACTTACTGAATGACTGAATTATTTTCAATTCTCCGTGCATTTCTAAACGTTGTTCTCAAATAATTTATTAAAAGGGGGAAAAAATCCTTGAAATTGAACTTTTTGCAAAAAAAAAAGCTGCCACACTAGTATTAATATTTGATTGTGTTGGTTGTGCCGTATGATTAACAAACAATTTTAAACGATAAACAATAATCATACGTTATGTTGGCCGCTAATCAATTTGTTAATGAGTTTTAACAGAGACGATAACCCACAATTATTATAACCCAATTGAAATTGATAAATATAATTCATTGATTGTGTTTAAGTGCTGCAACATATGATATGGATAATTTATTAACAATTTGTACAGATATACATAAATAAACATGAATATGTATTTCAATGATGTGCATTTATTTTTAATGATTTTGTTTATTTAAAAAGCAGAGATAATAACGTTTATCATTATGGAGATGAAATTTATAGATTGATAAACGGAAGTAAATTAAATTGTGGTTTGATATGTAAGTATGTTTTTTTATGTGACAAAGTGGCATAAAAAAAGTGAAGGAAAACAACAACTTTTGGGCAATAATTTGAATTTATAATCTACAGTCAAAAAAAAACTGTAATGTCAGCAAAAAAAAGCTTGTAAACCTACAAGAAAATTTTCTGATTTTTAACCCACAATTTTTTTGATAAAGTTAGCAAAAATGTTTTGCCAAAAATTAGTTAACTGAAATTTTTTTTATTGCAACTTAGTTCATACACATTTGACCAAGTTGGGTTCCTTAAAAATTGTCATTGTTTTTGATCCAAAATTTGTGTCCGTATCGCTCTACCTTGCTTAGTTTTTGAGATACGTGATTTTAGGGGACCACTTCAAAAATATTACTCGGAGAGGTTTTGATTATTTTGCGGTCTTGTTCTACGTGATGGGCTACAAAAATGCTTTTGGACTTTTTGTTGTGTCGGCAATATTTACCGAGATATGAGCATTTTAAAATTTTCGGGAATGCTAACTTTTTTGGATCCAAAGTTAGGACCCATTAGGGTCCACACATGTGAAGAGGACCGGCAATATTATGGAGACACCAGAACCAAAAATGGACTCCATTTTGCTCTATCTGGCTTAGTTTCCGAGATAGCGCCATTTTAAGTTTTCTGAAAAAAAAAATACCATTTATTTTTGCTAATATCAGTTTTAAATTAAGCAAAAAAATTAGTTCAAGTTTTGTTTAAAATTGCTAATGCGCTAAATGAAGTTTACAAGATATTTTTGCTAACATGCTAATATCAACTAAAAATTTGCTAAAAGTTAGCTAACAAGCATTAGCAAAAATAAATTAGTAAATCTACTAATGTATTATTTTGAGTGTAAGAATAACTTTAAAGCTTTTTCTAAAAACTTTTTTTGTGATTACACAGCTCAACATGAAAATGCGTATTGTGTTCTCGCTAGTGATTAAGATAGTATTTGTTGCGCTGATTCCAAATCTGCAGCCCAAACTTGCCTATCACGTCAGGATTTTGAGTAATTCGCTGTTAAAATGCCGAAAAAGGGCATTTTTGCCCCTCTTTGAAAGCTTATAAAATAATATCCTGACATGCGAATGACTTGGTATCAAGCTCATTCGAAAGTTTGTAATTTTCTCTTAAAGACAAGATAAAATGTTCTAAAAATATAATTTTCTAAAATTGTAAAAAAATCATTAACAAAAAACCTTCCATTTTTTAAATACTTACTTTATTTACACAGTGTTTTTTAATAAATTTCCATTCAAATTCAAACGAAAATATAAGATTTAAAGCACTTGTGGCTAATGATTTCTTTATTATTTTAAAAAATTTAATTTAATGAAAATTTTATCTTGTCTTAAAGACAAAATTACACACTTTCAAATGAACTTGATACCAATCCATTTGCATTTTAGGATCTTATTTCATAGGCGTTAAAAAATGATCAAAATTGGCCTTTTTTGACACTTAAAACGCGATTTTCTCAAAATTGTGACGTGATATAAAAATTTGAGTGACCGTTTTGGAATCGGGGCACCAAATCCTATCAACTTTTTTCCGTTTCATCCAAAACGCAGCGACAAGCCTCAGATTTGTAGAGCGGTGTTATATATAAAAAATGCCTGCGAATGAAGAAAAATGCGTGCGAATTTTGTACTCTTGCCCAAAACATTAAATCATGATAATGTTTAGCGGAAGATTTGGGTGTACTTGCCAAAGCAAAGTTTTTTTAGAAAGAATAATGTTATATTACTTTGCTATTCCATGCAAAACGAATTGAAATATCATTCAAGGACCCCATTAAAAACCAAAAGAGCTGTGCATTTCGTAAGTGAGTGCAAAAATAAGTGCAAAAAAGTGTTTTTACATTTTGGAGATTATATAAGATTCGGCACCAAAGAATATAACACTCTCACTTGTTTTATGTACATTTGATAAACAAATGGAAAATTTTTATACGAAATGCTTAGACTTGGTGAAAAAGTAGTTTTGGTAAAAAAAAAAAAATTTTTCACGAAAATCAAAATTATGTTAAAAAAAATTTAATGAACCCAAAATTTTTGGTGAAAAAAAAAATTGAGGAAAAAAAGTTTTTCATGAATTTTTTTGATGAAAAAAAAATTTTTGATGTAAAAAAAAATGGATGACAAAAATATAAAAAAAAAAAAAATTTTGGAAAGAAAAAAATTGATAATAAAAAATTTTATAAAAAAATTTGATGAAAAAAATTTATAAAAAAAAGTATGATAAAAAAAAAGATGAAAAATAATTTTAATAAAAAAAAATTGATGAAAAAAAATTAATGAAAAAAAATTGATGAAAAAAAAAAATATGAAAAAAAAAATAATTGACGAAAAAAAATAGATTAAAAAAAATTTATGAAAAAAAAAAAATTATGAAAAAAAAATTAGATAAAAAAAACTTCATAAAAAAACGTTTGATGAAAAAAAAATTATGAAAAAAAAAAAATTTATGAAAAAAAAAATTTATGAAAAAAATTGATGAAAAAAAAACTTGATGAAAAAAACATTTAATTGAAAAAAAAAAAAAAAATTGATGAAAATGATAAAAAAAAAAATTTTTTGTTAAAAAATAATTATGTTACTTTTTATTCACCAGATGGTGAAAAACGGTTTTATTCACCACGAGGTGACTTATTATCCAAGTTACAAACCCAAGTTATTACAATTTTTGGTTTTAAGAAAATGAAAATAGTAATTCTTGTTTTCTTTTTCGTTAATTGTGAGCTTATATAGTCAAACTGAGGTGGCGTCTTGCAACTTTTTTTTTAAATTAGACACCAGCATAAAAACATTATCATGTTAAAACAAAAGTTTTGATGAAAAAAATTTTGATGAAAAAAAAAATTGATGAAAAAAAAAAATTTATAAAAAAAAATGTTGATAAAAAAAAAATTTTTAAAAAAAATTGACGAAAAAAAAATGATAACAGAAAAAATTTGATGAAAAAATAATTATGTTACGTTGTAATAACCATCTAGTAAAAAAATATTTTTATTCACCAAGAGGTGAATTATTATCCAAGTTACAAATCGAACCCTAGTAAAAATATTATGCTAATTTTACTGAATAGATCTAATTTGCTCCGTAAAATGGTTGTATCAAATAATATCTAATTGTATTACTTTAGATCAAAAAATATAAAAATTGATACAATTTGATCCTGAATTTGGTCAAATCTAATTAGATCAAATTGATCTTATAATATCAATTTTTATATAATTTGATGAGCAAAACCAAAATACGAATCTAATCATATATGGAGCAATATCTAACCATATAAAGTGGATCAACCGTATCAAAGTGATAGATACAATTTTATATAAATTTATACGAAAGCATATTAACTCATATAAGATTGTATCAAATTATATATGATTAGACCAGAAAATTTTTACTCGGGAAGTTATAAACCTTTTTGGTTTTATGAAAATGAAAACAGTAATTCTTATTTTCTTTTTTTTAGTCGGTAGCTTTTATAGTCAGGTGGCGTTCGGCATTTTTTTTTTTTTTAAATTTTTCAAAAAATATTTAATAATGTTTTTATGGGTAGCAAAAAAAGAATTTAAAAATAACCCTAACAAGTAAAAAAAATCTTGTCGGCCTCCCATACTAAGCAAGTTTTTATGAATTTGTCTGAATTTTTAAATTTTTCCGAATTTCCAGATTATTTTCTGAGTTTTATACTTAACTTCCCTGAGGTGTTTTCTATTTTGCCGAAAATCTTTTAATTTTTTTTTTAATTTTAAAGGGGTTTTTTGGGATTTCTTCAATTTCAAATTTAAAACCAGGAATTTCAAATAATCGTTTCTGAATTTCATTTGAAAAAAGGTTTGGTACAACTTCTCTTTTGCCCACTTATTTGTTAATTTAATTAATATATAAAATTCTTTACTTTATGCCAAAGGAGCACTTAAACTATAAATATTTTTTTTTTTTTATTATCCATTAAATAATTTTTATGGCAAATATGTCGGTCGTTGTTGCTCATATAAATATGTACTCATGCCAGTAATTAAAATAGGAGTATATAATTTTATTTTTATATATAATTTTTTTAATATTTCTTTTTTAAGTATCTCTTTTTTAAACTTTTTTTTGTATATAGTTTTTACATATAATTTTTTTTAATATCCATATGAACATGCATGAATGTTAGGGCGTTCCAAGATTGTGAGGTGAAATATGAATGCGAGTTTTGTACTCTTGTTCAAAATATTAAATCATGATAATATTTTGCTGAATAAAGTGTCGTTTTTGCCAAAGCAGCATTAACATTTTTAAGAAAAAAAATAAGAATGCTATTTATATTTTAAAATATTCCTGTTTTTTATCCTCTTTAACTTTTTCGATTTTTGTTTTGATTTTTTTTCTGATAATTTAATAAATTTTCTTAAATTTCTCATTTTTTTTAGTTTTTTTTTAATTTCTGATTACTTTTTTTACAATTTTCCAGAGATTTTTAGAAAAAAAATATAGGATTTTTTTATAAAAAAAAAATAAAAAAGATTTGCAGAACAAATTATACGTTTTAATCACCAGCTGTTGCAAAGCTTTTGTATTCACCAGTAGGTGAATTATTATCCAAGTTACAATTTTAAGTTACAAACCTTTTTGGTTTTAAAGAAAAGTTTATTTTTTTCTATATCCATCAAATAAGTTTACACCTTAACAAATATAGAAATATTTTTTTTGTTATTTTTGGATTACCCTATTGCACATGCTAACGTAAGCTTTTAACCTCATAAACTCATAATGTTTGTAATAACATTTTGTGGTTGTCTTTATGAGTTTTTAGTTTGTGTGTGTTTTAATTTTCTTGTATTTTTTTGTTTTTGGAAAATAAAGTTGGAAAAAAACTCTCTAAAAGCTAATTGAAAATTATTATGTTTTTCCGTTTTTTTTTATAAATTTTTATTTTATTTTTTTTTTTTTTAAACTCAACTTGACAGTCATAAACCAAGGGAAGAGGGAAAACTTTTTCTGTTGCAGTTATATTATAAAAATTAAATCTAGTTGGAAGTAAAAGAAAAGTATATACTTACAGTTAAAAGTAACTAAACAAGACCTAAAGTTATATGATATTCGACAACTTAAATAAGTTAACAAAAAAATTAAATTTTAATTGGAAAAAATTGTTTAAAGAAAATGTTTAATAAGGATAAATGTGTGTATTAAAGCGATTTTTTTTGTATACCAAGAAAGTTTTTCTACCGATTTATTCTACACTCAAAAAAAGACCTTGTCAAATTACTAGAAAAAGTCCCGTAATCTCATTTTACCAATATTTGACAGTTTTCCTTGTAATTTTACATTCCTTTTTCGTAAATATACAAATTTCCAAGGTAATTTTATAAAAAAAAAAAAACTAATTTTTACTAAAAATTCTCGTACAGTAGGAGGTATCACCAAATCACAAGAAGTCACAAGTCCTTGTAATTTTTATCTACGCTGAAATTTCTGAAATCGGTCCAGCGGTTTTCGAGCTATCGCCTTTTGAAATTCGTTAAAAATTGGCGGTTCAAGAAGTTAAAAAAAAGTGAGTTAAATCTTAAAGCCAACGCAAAAAATATAACAAAAATATTAGATTTTAACCGTTTCCTGCGATTTTATTGTCACCTTTAAAATTCTGCATATTCGTCCTAATTCGCATGAAGTGTTCAAACTGTATGGAATACAGTCTTTAATACAAAGGCAAATACTTATATATGGTGAAAAGCGAATTTTTTGCTAAAATCTCAATTGCAGCAATCAAATTCTTTGAGTGTGATAACGGATCATTTAATTAGCAACATAACCGACCAATTAGATTAATTTACGATAAACTCAAAATTTTTATGAATAATTCTTTTTCTTGCATTCAAAATAAATTTTATATTAGAAAATTATGATGAATTCCTTGGCATACCAAATCCCTTAAACTGTTCATTTCTTTAACACCTCTTTTAAATTAATCCCTTTCTTTATTTTTTTTGTGCGTTTTATAGATTAAGCCATAAAAAATTTATGCATAAAAATGTAGCCTCATTTAAAATGTATTACAACATGTCTTAAAAAAGAAAAAAAAAAAACAAGTCAACTTATAAAAACGTATGTTTGTTTATATAAAAAAAGAAATGTAATTCTTATTCCAAATTTTGTTGTATTATTTAAAAAAAAAGAATAGAAAAACTGTGTCTAATCTTTTGGGGATTTAGGCTTTAGAAAAATTTACAAACAAAAGCAAAAAAAAAAAAAACAAAAATATTTTAAATGCGGCTCAACCGAATCTTCAAATACCCTTCACAAACATAAAAAATTCTTATGGGACTTAATGTGTACTTATGCAAATTATGAGATAGAGAGTTTTTCATTGTTAACATTCTTCATTAAATTCACAAATTCAAAAATGTACGATTTTTCAAAAATAACCTAAACGAAAAACTATTTGTAAAATGATTTTTTTATGAGATAGAGGGTTTTGTATTAAGAAAAATTAGATGTATAAAATAGAGAAATAACAAAAAGCTCAACAAAATTACAAAAAAAAAAAAAACATTTTTTCTTTGAAATCGATATCTTAGGTTAGGTCTGTTTTACTAAATATTTTGTCATTTTCGTTGCAAAAAAATAAATTTTTGTTTAGAAATCGTTATCAGAATCGTATATCAATGTTTAGGATTTTTTG
Organism: Pegoplata infirma; assembly: GCA_963921195.1. Lineage (NCBI taxonomy): Eukaryota > Metazoa > Arthropoda > Insecta > Diptera > Anthomyiidae > Pegoplata > Pegoplata infirma. The sequence goes on from OY992537.1 coordinate 41,695,705, forward strand.
AAAATTAAAAAAAAACAAGTAGAAAAGTTAAATTCGACTTGGCCGAATCTATGAATACCCTCCACAATGCCCATTTTAAGTGATAAACAATTTTCTAACGTGAAAAAAACAGTGATTAAAAAACTGAAATTCATTACACATTTTTAATTTTCACTTCCAGTCAAGTTGTCAATAATTTAAAAAAAATACTGCAACCCACCAGTCCAGTTTACATTTCTAACAAAACAGTCCAGTCACTTTTTTGCTGCTGAACTTTTTTGTGTTGTGCTGATGGTGGTTGATTTAAAAAAAAAAACAAATACTGACAAACCAGCAACAGTAAAAAATTTAGGCAGCACACAAACAGCACAAACGTTGTTTTGAGAAATCCACTGCAAGTTACAATTCAAAAAGTGGTGAGCTGCTGACAAGCAAAGAAATATAAACGAAAATAAACTCCTACATTGTAACGAGAGAACTTCTTGTATACATAAGAAAAAAAAGGTTCAATAAATAAAAAAATGCAATGTTCATTTAAAAAAAAAAAATCTTTTTAATTCAATTAATTTATATCAGTAAAAAAACAATATTTTTTATATTAAATAAATAAATTAATGCGTAGTTGAAAAAATTATAAAAAATAAACTTCAAGTCTAAAATAATAGTACAGTAGGTATTCTAAAGCTCAAATAAAAAAAAAAATTTAAATATTTTTAGAGTTACAGAGATGGAAAGTTTTCATTTTTATACACCGATCATTTCATTTTTATGCACAGATCATTTGGTTGAATTTTTATTGACACTTTGATGCGATAAAAATTTATTTTAAAAAACGAATTTTAAAGGATTTTTGTCGACCTTTTCAATGGCATTGTTGGTTTTTTAAAAAAAATATAAATTTGACCTTAAAATTCAAGGTCAAATTATTAAAAAAATGTATCTTATAAAGCGCCTATTTTGATATTATTTTAACTGAGTTTTTACATTTAAAAATAATTGTTTTGTATAAAATAACACTCAAAAAGTACGAATACCGCGTGTATAAAAACAAATAAAAAAATATTTTCGCAATAAGGAACACTCGATCCATTTTTTAAAAATGTTTTTAAATGAAAAAAACGTCAGGCTTTTTAAAAAAAATCTCAAAATAGACGCTTATAAGATAAAATTTTTTTTAATAATTTGACCTTGAAATTTAAGTTAAAATGTTTATTTTTTTAAAAAACCACCAATGCCAGTGAAAAGGTCGTCAAAAATACTTTAAAATTCGTTTTTTAAAAATAAATTTTTATCGCATCAAAGTGTCAATAAAAATTCAACCAAATATGATCTTTGCAAAAAAATGAAAACTTCCCATCTCTATAACTCTAAAAATATTTAAAGAAAAAAATTTTTATTTGCACTTATTTATTCTAAAATTCTGGCATAATTATATCTAAATCGGTTTTTTGGTGTGACCGTTAACGCGTTTCAGCCCATATTTAACTTTTTGTTTTCATCATATTAGTTTTCGTTAGTTAGTAAAAAACAATTGTGTCTGACACTTATTTTAAAAAATTTTATGAAACTTGGAATTTTGGATCTGTTAATAAAACACTTAACTTCAAACCAAATTTTCAAAAAATTTTCTTAATAAAGTAAAAAAAAAATTGTGTTTTAAAAAAATTTTCAAATAAAAATTTTGGCACTTAAATTTTTTTTTTATTTGTTTACTTCAAATATTTTCCAAAAAATTTTGGAACCTAAAAATTTTTTTAAGCATTTTTAATGAAACTTTAAAGCGTTACTTAGAACTTAGAAAATTTTAAAACTTTTTTTTAAATAATTTTTAGTTAAATTTAAAAAATTTTCAAAACATTAGAAAAATTTCTTAACATTTTTGTTAAAGCATTATCTTTACGTTTGAAACATTATTCTTAATACAACATGCCATTACAAAGAAATATCTACTTATTAGTACGTTCATTTAATTTTCAGCAGCCAAATAAAAAAAAATTCATGCTGACGAGTCGAGTTCAATTTTTATTTTCCATACTGCAAGTCCAGTACAACAAACAGAACTTGTGCAGCGCAGTAACCAGGCAATTCAGTCGTGTGTGCTGTTTTTTGTTTTTTTAAACTGAAGCTGAACTGTGTGCTGGCAAGTTTGGCAATTTCAAAAAAAAACTTTTACTGTACTGCTGCTGAAGAAAATTGACAATTTTTAACAGCTCAGTTCTTGACTGCTGTTTTGTTTTGATAATGTTTATGCTGACAAAACAGTACAAATTATGTGTTTTTGCTGAAAATCTAGGCAGTATTTTCAACACTGGAAAAAAATAACAGTTTTTATTAGAAATATTTTATTTTGTTTAAAAAAAATTTTTTTTATTAATTTTTGAAAAAAAAAAAAATTATTTACTACCCGGTTAGAAATAGTCACATATGCACACATATGAACACATATGATCATCCATACATGTTCATGGACGAAAATTGAGGTAATATGTACATATATGATCATACGTGTTCATATTTGATCACATATTTTCATTAATATGTTTTCATACATTTCAGTAATTCGTATTTCCTTGTCATTAAAAAACACTTTTATTACTAATTTTAATATTTTATTTAAAAAAATTATAAAGAAGAAATTATAAGAAGAACACTGTTAAAAACATTGTTGAACTTATGTGTTGGGACCGAAAAATATCAGACAATTATTCTTAGCTCTTTAATTCTTATAATTAGCGGTGAGTTGAATACGATTTGCTCTCCAACATCAGGCTTTCTGTGTATATAATACAAAAAAACGTCGTTTTTATCCAAATATTCCGATTTTAATCCATTATTCGAAAAAGTCTACATTTTGTTGCGACTATATAACCCTTATGTAACATCAAAAATCTTCTTCAAAAAGGTTTAGTTAAAGAGGGTTTTCTTGATTTAATTGATAAAGCACGTTCTTTGTTGCCCACAACCATCGAAGATTTTGATATTTCTGGAAAAGAAATAAGAGATTACAGGACATACAAAATTAACAACGATATTAATATGTATAAGAAAATGTTTTCTTACTTGCTTGGACAAATCACATTTTATATTCCAGAACGAATTGGCTTATTTAAAATATTTTTGTAAAATCAAACTGAAAAAATTCTTGAAAAAAAAAATGTACAAAAAAGGAAAAATAAAATTATGACATTTTGGTTTTGAAGTTTGCATCAAATCAAATAATTTAGAAACTTTCAAAACTAAAACAAATAAAACGAAGCATATGAAATGCAATTTGAGAAAATGAAAAGTTTTCTATTGCATTTCTAGAAAAAGCTTAAAAATGGTAATGGTTATGTAATGCATTATCATGAAATGCATAGCAAAAAATATGTATTATTTTTTCACTACGGCTTACTACATGTATTATTTTTTTTGTATTTTCCATGCATTACGTAATACTTACCCATTATTTTGGGGTCATCCCCCCAAAAATAAACATCATCAATTCTGTATATCATCAATTAATCTATTACCATTAGATATAAGACAATTTGGGGTTAGGCTAAAAATAATGAGTGCGTAAAACGTAATGCATGAAATATACTAAAAAGTAATGCATATGGTAAACGGTAGAAAAAAATCCATATGTTTGCATTTTTTTTGCTATGCATTATTGGATAGCCATGGTTATGGTAATGCATTACATAACCGTTACCATTTTTAAGGTTTTGCTGGGTTTTGTTAACTTTCAACAAATTTGAAATGGAACTAAGAAAACATTCAAGATGAGATCTTGCAAATTATGCAATTCCAAAAGTGCATTGTGTTTTACAAATACTTTATTTTAAAAAAAATACCACACTTCCCATTAGTTTTTGCGAATTAACCGCAAATATTTCCATATATGACATCAAACAGTACTATATATTCGCTCGTTGTATGGATGTATAATTCCATACATGCTATCATATGTACCGAACATGTGCATATGTGTTCATACATGATTCATATATGTTCGCATATGCATCCATATATCCTCATATGTGTTCATATGTGACTATTTTTACCTGGGTAATTTTTTTTTTTTTGAGTGTAAATTTTTTTTTTAGTGTAAAATTTTTTTCGAGTGTATTTTATTTTGTTTTGGTATAAAAATATTTTTGAGTGACAAAAATACGTTGTAAAATATTTTTGTGAATTACCAATGTTTTTAAAACAGGTTTAACGGGTTTTCAACACGTGAATTTTAGGTAAAGCTAATCTGAAATTCACGGTTTTGCTAATAACTTTTGAACCACTGGGCCAATTTGGCTGAAATTCAATACGAACGAGGCTGTAGGAACGCAAAAGATATGTGTCAAGCTTCAGCATCATAAGAATTGCTTTTCGAAAGTTATAGTGCCTTTTATCTTAAAAATTCACGAAAAAGCCTTGCCGAAATTCAGTCTTTTGCTCATAACTTTTGAACCAAAAGTTAGCGTGTTTTCAACAGACAGACAGACGGACGGACGGACATCGCTAGATCGTCTTAAAATCGATCGAGGATCATTAATATATATACTTTATGGGGTCCTAGACCAATATTTCGAGGTGTTACAAACGGAATGACAAACTTATATATACCCTCTATCATTGGCGTATTCAGAGGGGGGCCCAACAACAACAACAAAAAAAATATTTTTTTATATGTATTGGAAAACACAAACCTCACGAAAAGAAACACAAAAAAAATTTTTGTTGTTGTTGTTGGGCCCTGAAAAATCAATCCTGCATACGCCGTTGCCCTCTATCACCAGAGTGGAGGGTATAAAAATAATTAAATATGTCTTGCGATACATTATATTTATTAATTTTGAAGCGATAATCTCGGTAATAAAAAAATGTTTAATATCATTAGAACGGTTATCGAGATAAAGCTATTTGAAATTTTCAATAAATGGCGGTATTTCCTGCGTCTAAGAATTGTTATACCCTCCAACCACAGTATGGGGGTATACTCATTTTGTCATTCCGTTTGTAACGCATCGAAATATCGGTCGGGGACACAATAAAGTATATGGGGCATTCCATGTGAAATCGGACACTTTGAAAAACTTTTTTTTTAGATTTTCCCAATTTGTTTACAGTTTTTAGTACCCTTCGAAAACTCCTTCGTGGTAAATTTTCAGATTTTTTTGATGACCCGTTCAAAAGATATCGAATTTTTAAAAATTGGTAGTTTGTTCCTTTACTCAAACTTCTTTTAATCATAACTTCTTCAATAATGGTCCAAATTTCAAAATTTTTTTTTTCAAAATTTTTGTTTTTTACGTACTTTCTAAAAAAAATCCCAAAAAATTCTTTAAAGCGCTCTAGTATGCGATTTTTAAGTTTTAAAATTTAAATCTCATTTTTGAAAATGTTTGTACTCTTCGATTTTTTTGAAATTTTTTTGTTTAAAACTTCTATCAATTCTACAAATTTTTTGCCCAGGAAGATCGTGGGATAACGATTATTACTATTTTTTAAAATTTTTTGAAAAAACTTTATTGTAATTTTCCAATCTTAAAATCATTTCTACTGCTCCAATGGTGCGTCATAGAGGGGTCCTTTATAAGACCGACCCCCATTAATTTTTACGTCTTAACATTTCTTTGGAACAAACTAATACCCTATCCCCAATTTCTAAGGGGGCTCCCACACAAAACGACATTTTTTAAAATATGCTCCAACCTCTCTAACTGCCCTACTAGTGCCCTTAGAGCAACAAAATATATGACCAACCCACAATATTTTTTTTGGCCAAACATTTTCTCAGAACACACCTACCCTCTATCTCTAATTGTTAAGGCGGTCCCCATACAATTTTTTTTATTTTTTGTAAATTTGTTTTATTTAATCAGCTTCTACCGGTCCAATGGTGCGTCCGAGATGGGTCATTAATGAGACCGACCCCCATTTATTTTTACCCTACAACATTTTTTCAAAACATACCTAGGCCCTATCTCCACTCCCTAAGTAGGCTCCCATACAAAATTACATTTTTATAAAATTTGCTCCAACTGTTATTTGTATGGGAGCCTACTTAGGGAGTGGAGATAGGGCCTAGGTATATTTTGAAAAAATGTTGTAGGGTAAAAATAAATGGGGGTCGGTCTCATTAATGACCCATCTCGGACGCACCATTGGACCGGTAGAAGCTGATTAAATAAAACAAATTTACAAAAAATAAAAAAAATTGTATGGGGACCGCCTTAACAATTAGAAATAGAGGGTAGGTGTGTTCTGAGAAAATGTTTGGCCAAAAAAAATATTGTGGGTTGGTCATATATTTTGTTGCTCTAAGGGCACTATTAGGGCAGTTAGAGAGGTTGGAGCATATTTTAAAAAATGTCGTTTTGTGTGGGAGCCCCCTTAGAAATTGGAGATAGGGTATTTGTTTGTTCCAAAGAAATATTAGGACGTAAAAATTAATGGGGGTCGGTCTTATAAAGGACCCCTCTATGACGCACCATTGGAGCAGTAGAAATGATTTTAAGATTGGAAAATTACAATAAAATTTTTTCAAAAAATTTTAAAAAATAGTAATAATCGTTATCCCACGATCTTCCTGGGCAAAAAATTTGTAGAATTGATAGAAGTTTTACACAAAAAAATTTCAAAAAAATCGAAGAGTACAAACATTTTCAATAATGAGATTTATATTTTAAAACTTAAAAATCGCATACTAGAGCGCTTTTAAGAATTTTTTGGGATTTTTTTTTAGAAAGTTCGTAAAAAACAAAAATTTTTAAAAAAAAAAATTTTGAAATTTGCACCATTATTGAAGAAGTTATGATTAAAAGAAGTTTGAGTAAAGGAACAAACTACCAATTTTTAAAAATTCGATATCTTTTGAACGGGTCATCAAAAAAATCTGAAAATTTACCACGAAGGAGTTTTCGAAGGGTACTAAAAACTGTAAACAAATTGGGAAAATCTAAAAAAAAAGTTTTTCAAAGTGTCCGATTTCACATGGAATGCCCCATATATATTATTGATCTATGATCGATTCTAAGACATTCTGTGAATGTCCGTCTGTCCGTCCGTCTGTTCGTCCGTCCGTCCGTCCGTCCGTCTGTAGATAACACAATGCAGTCCAAAATAAAACAGCTAGACTCCTGAAGTTTGGCACAAATATGTCTCATGTTCATAGGCGTAAATGGGCAAAATCGGGACAGGGGGAAAAAAGTTCCCCCTTGAAGAACTGAACCAACATCTGAAAAAATACAATTTTTTCACATGTTTTTTTTGTATTTTTGTTAAATAAATGAAACATTTGGTTTATTTATCGCGATGAAAAGGTGCTCTCAAAGTCCCCCACTGACCACCCCATCACCTCCCCCCCTCCCCCAAAAACGCTCCTGACAATTTTTTTTTTTTTTTTTAATTTTTTTTACATTTTGGAGGGTACAAAAGATTCGGCACAGCTGAATTTAACACAAAATATAATTGAAAAAAAAATATTGATGAAAAACACATATTGATGAAAAAATGCCGGCGAATTTTGTACTCTTGCTCAAAACATTAAATCATGATAATGTTTTGCGGAAGATTTGGGTGTACTTGCTAAAGCATAGTTTTTTTTAGAAAAAATAATGTTTTGTTACTTTGCTATTCCATGAAAAACGAATTGAAATATCCGTCGAAGACCACATTAAAAACCAAAAGAGCTTTACATTTCGTAAGTGAGTGCAAAAATAAGTGCAAAAAAGTGTTTTTACATTTTGGAGAGTATAAAAGATTCGGCACCAAAGAATATACCACTCTCACTTGTTTTATGTACATTTGATAAACAAATGGAAAATTCTTATGCGAAAAGCTTAGACTTGGTGGAAAAGTAGTTTTGGTAAAAAAAAAATTATTTTTTTTACGAAAAACAAAATTATGTTAAAAAAAATTTAATGAACCCAAAATTTTTGGTGAAAAAAAAATGTTGATGAAAAAAAGTTTTTGATGAATTTTTTTGATGAAAAGAAAAGTTTTTGATGTAAAAAAAAATTTATGAAAAAAAAAAATGTTTTGGTGAGAAAAAAATTGACAGTAAAAAATTTGATGAAAAAAAATATAATAAAAAAAAATTTATGAAAAAAAAATTTTAAAGAAAAAAAAAAATTTGATGCAAAAAAAAAATTATGAAAAAAAAATTGTGAAAAAAAAATTGTGAAAAAAAAATTGATGAAAAAAAAAAATTTACAAAAAAAAATGATAAAAAAAAAATTTGATGAAAAAAAAAATTGATGAAAAAAAAAAAAAATTTGGTGGAAAAAAAAAATTTATGAAAAAAATTTGATGAAAAAAATTAATGAAAAAAAAAAATGATGAAAAAAAAAATTTGATGAAAAAAAAAATTTGATAAAAAAAAATTGATGAAAAAAAAAAATTCATAAAAAAAAATTCATAAACAAACAAAAATTTCATAAAAAAAATATATGAAAAAAAAGTTTGATGAAAAAAAAAAAATTATGAAAAAAAAAAATTGATGAAAAAAAAAGTTTGATGAAAAAAAAAAAAATTTGATGAAAAAATTTTTTTTTTTTTGTTGAAAAATAATTATGTTAGTTTTTTTATTCACCAGCTGGTGAAAAACGGTTTTATTCACCACGAGGTGAATTATTATTCAACTTACAAACCCAAGTTATTAAAATTTTTTTAATAAAAATTAATCAGAATTTGAACATAATAGTTTTCAAGCCATGCATGGCCATGTGATGAATAACCCTACACTCAACCAAAAATCATTGTATTCCCAAAGAAAATCGTAGTAAATTCAACAGAAATCTTTGTTGATTTTGACCCTTGTCAGTTTTTGTAAAAGCTGATTAACTCGTATTTTTGTTGGTTCTATTCGTATTTTTGTTAATCATACTCGTTTTGTTTTGTATATTCATGCAATTTTATTTATTAAAATGAAATTCTTATTTGTGTTGTAAATGTTATTTTATTTACTTAATTGAATATTTTCACAATATTTTTTCGTGATTTTCATTAACTCATTTCACATAAACTTATTTTGTTTTTAGATGATATTTTTTTGTTTCCTTGGACTGTGATGTATTTCGCTGTTGTTTTGCTGTCGGCAACGTTTTACGTGATTAGCTTCTGGAGTTTTTAGAAAGATTCCAAATCACGAATCACAAATTGCAAAAAAAAAAATAAAAAATTGCTTTATTAATGAATTAAATAAAAAAATATATTTAATTACTCACCAAATATTTTCTTTTAATTTTGTAATAAAAAAGATTTTTTTTTAGAAACATCCCTTCTGTATAAGACAACAAAAATTTACAAATGGCGATCAGCAAAAACAGTGTTGCACATTTCATGTACTTATATTTTATACAATTTTTCCAACTATGTATTTTTCAACTATTGAATTTTGTAATATCAACATTGATTTTTGTTAAATTCTGTAAAACTTGATCTTCAATGGGTTTACTAATTTTTCTACTAAGATATTTCTACGAGTGTAATATGGAGCATTTCTCACAACAACAACACAAATAACATATTGTTGTAGTCCAATGGACTATCGTATGTAAAATTGTTTTAAATATTTTTGTTGGTTATTGACAATCGTTGCCTTATTAGTATGGTACAATTTCTTCGTCTTTCTAATTCTCATTGTGAATAGAGGCGAATATGTATTAATATTCTAGTTTGTGCACAAACGATTTGTCATTAGACTCGTTTGCTACTTTGTAGTAAATCGTTTCTATTTTTGCTAAATAATCTTGACAATGGAATCTTGACAAATTCCGAAACACGTGTCGATTAAGTCTTGCAAAAATGACCAACATAAATAAATTTAAAACAAAAAAATAATTTTCTAGAAAATTATGCTATGAGAATATCATGGTTTTAATTAGTAAAGAAAATAATGACCTCGAGCCAGAATAAACATCCTCAAAAGAGAAAAAAATAATATTACAAAAAATATTGATACAAAAAAATATTGGATGAAAAAAAAAAATATTGATGAAAAAAATGTTGATGAAAAAAATTTTGATGAAAAAAAAATATTGATTAAAAAAATATTACTGAAAAATAATTATGTTACATTTTATTCACTAGCTGGTGAATTATTATCCAAGTTACAAACCCAAGTTACTAAAATTTTTGGTTTTAAGAAAATGAAAAAAGTAATTCTTATTTTCTTTTTTGGTAATCGTTAGCTTATATAGTCAAACTGAGGTGGCGTCCTTCAACTTTTTTAAAATTATACACCAGCTCAAAAACATAATTATGTTTAAAAATTGCCGAAACACTTGGGAAGAAAAAAGCATTTATTAAATTGTTTTTATTGCATTCTTAAATTATATTTTCACAAATATTCACATAAATTATGTATTTGCTTATAAAACCCATTCATAACAAATTCCAGAATTCCAAATTAATATACTTTATAGAGTCCGTGACCACTAGTTTCATAAGTTACAAGCCGAATGACAATAATATATATACTTTCTACCACATAGCGTATGATTTAAATAAAAATGCTGAGTATTTGGTAAATAAGACGTTTTCTCACTAACGCGCACATAGAAACCCACACAAACATAGTAAACATAAACGTTAAATGTTAAATATATTCCACAATGGAATATATCAAGATTCACATACCAGTTTAGTTTATAATAGGGTAGATCGATTTTGTTGAATTTTTATTTCTTATCCAACTTAAATACCAAACCATACTAGATCTCATTGTCAGTGAATGTAAGAAAGAGTAGCTCATATACAAAATACCAGTCTCATCGGAATATATTTGCAATACCTACCAAAAGCCTCAAAATGTTGATTCAGAAATACAACGAAATTTTTTTTTAAAAATATATTTTTGAATTTTCGTAAATATTATAAAACTTCCTACAGTTTTTTTTATTCTTTTATGAAAGCTATTTGAAGACCGGAAGTTGAAAGAATAAAAAAAAGTAGGGATATTTTACCCCCATTTTTAAGACCCGAAATAAAAATTGAAAATCTAGCCACCCTAATATATACCAGTCAGTTAAAGGCGTTAAGCGGCTTATGTAGTGGTAAATTCTTACAAAGTTTTTTCTTAAAATTATTGAGATTTTCTTTTTATTTTATTTGAAAGAAATGAAGATTTAAATAAGCCTCAGATTTAAGTTTTAGTTAAACACATGTTTGAGTTTTAAACAAAAAAGTTTTTTTTTTACATTTTTGCTACATATAAACACTATTTTTAAATTTTTGCAATGTAGTCAAATATATTTATGAGGCATACAACACCAACTGTTAATGTATGTTGATATTTTATGTTTAAAAAAAAGCAGTTTTAGAATTTTTTCCTGCATACATATGGTGATGACTAGGGCTGCGATTTCCAAGCAAATGCATATTTTGTCGATAGCCTAAAAAAAGATATCCACCAATTATCTTTCCGAATTAGTAAATTGTAGTTAAAATTGCATATATTCGTTTTTGCATATTTTTTCATATTTTGGTGAAAATGCATATTATTGCATCTTTTGGTTTTAAATGCATATGTTGTGCATATTTTCATCTTTATGATGCATATTTTTGCGTAGTTTGGCATAAATAAGCAAAAACACGAATTGAAATTAATTTGTTTTAAAAATGTTTTTAAAACTTTTAAACAGAAAGGTGACAAAAGTGGATCTTTTTCAATTTGCCTGACTTTACACGAATGTTTTATATGGAGTTTTGTGTGCTGCTTTTAAATTTGTTTTCCAATATTTTTTATCAGCTCGCGTTCGTGTGGAAATCGCGAACAAAAAGTTTTTGATAAAGAAAAAACAATTTATAAAAAAAAAAGGTTTTGATGAAAAAAAAATATATTTTTTTGATGAAAAAAAAATTGATGAAATAAAAATATTGAAAAAAAAATTTTTCATAAAAATATAATGAAAAAATTCATTTAGAAAATTTTTAAATTTTTTTTTTGCAACTGGTGTTGGTTGTTTTATGAGTGTAGGTTGTAGAGAATGGCACTGCTTTTGCATATGGTGTATCTTAAAATATGGGGCATTCCATGTCAAATCGGACATTTTGAATAATTTTTTTTTTTAGATTTTTCCAATTTGTTTACAGTTTTTAGTACCCTTCGAAAACTCCTTTGTGATAAATTTTCAGATTTTTTTGACGACCCGTTCAAAAGATATCGAATTTTTAAAAATTGGTAGTTTGTTCCTTTACTCAAACGTCTTTTACTCCTAACTTCTTCAATAATGGTTCAAATTTCAAAAAAAAAAAATTTTTTTAATTTTTGTTTTTTACGTACTTTTTAAAAAAAAATCCCAAAAAATTCTTAAAAGTTCTCTAGTAAGCGATTTTTTGAAAATGTTTGTACTCTTCGATTTTTTGAAATTTTTTTGTGTAAAACTTCTATCGATTCTACAAATTTTTTGCCCAGGAAGATCGTGGGATAACGATTATTACTATTTTTTAAAATTTTTTGAATTGTAATTTTCCAATCTTAAAATAATTTCTACCGCTCCAATGGTGCGTCATAGAAGGGTCATTTATAAGACCGACCCCCAAAGCCTACTTAAAGAGTGGAGATAGGGCCTAGGTATGTTTTAAAAAAATGTTGTAGGGTAAAAATAAATTGGTAATAATCGTTATCCCACGATCCTCCTGGGCATAAAATTTGTAGAATCGATAGAAGTTTTACACAAAAAAATTTCAAAAAAATCGAAGAGTACAAACATTTTCAAAAATGAGATTTAAATTTTAAAAATCGCATACATACTAGAGCGCTTTTAAGAATTTTTTGGGATTTTTTTTAAAAGAACGTAAAAAAACAAAAATTAAAAAAACAAAAATTGAAATTTGGACCATTATTGAAGAAGTTATGAGTAAAAGAAGTTTGAGTAAAGGAACAAACTACCAATTTTTATTCGATATCTTTTGAACGGGTAATCAAAAAAATCTGAAAATTTACCACGAAGGGTACATATATTAGGGTATATATAGGGCATTCCAAGTGAAATTGGACACTTTGAAAAACTTTTTTTTTAGATTTTCCCAATTTGTTTACAGTTTTTAGTACCCTTCGAAAACTCCTTCGTGGTAAATTTTCAGATTTTTTTGATAACCCGTTCCAAAGATATCGATTTTTTAAAAATTGGAAGTTTGTTCCTTTACTCAAACTTCTTTTACTCATAACTTCTTCAATACGTACTTTCTAAAAAATAATTCCAAAAAATTCTTAATAGCGTTCTAGTATGCGATTTTTAAGTTTTAAAATTTAAATCTCATTTTTGAAAATGTTTGTACTCTTAGATTTTTTTGAAATTTTTTGTGTAAAACTTCTATCAATTCTACAAATTTTTTGCAGTTATAACTATTTTTTAAATTTTTTTTAAAAAATTTTATTGTAATTTTTTAATCTTAAAATCATTTCTACTGCTCTAATGGTGCGTCATAGAGTAGTGTTGTAAATTGTGGTTACTTTTGACTACTCAATACTACTCGATACTTTTTCAACTGAGTACTCGATACTACTCAATACTTTTTTTGAAATTCAAAAATTTAATAATAAAGCCTTCTAAAATAAAATTTAATTAGTTTTTCTTCTGAATGCTATTTATATTTGCATGAAAAGGCATTCATTATCAAATTTAAATTATTTTTAATTAATTCAGAAATTATTAAAAAAAAAACAAAATTTGTAATTTCTTTTCAAAAACACAGTTGCATTTTATAGTTGTATTTTATTGGTTAAATTATGCATTTTAGTGAAAAATACAACCCTGAAAGTATTGAGTAGTTACTTTTGAGTATTGAGTACTCGAAAAAATGGGCAGTATTGAGTACTCGGTACTCAAATACTCAATACTTTTACAACACTATCATAGAGGGGTCCTTTATAAGACCGACCCCCATTAATTTTTATGTCTTAACATTTCTTTGGAACAAACTAATACAATACATTTTTTTAAATTTGTTCCTCATCTATTTTAATACAACTTCCTATCTCCACTCCCTAAGTAGGCTCCCATACAAAATTACATTTTTATAAAATTTGCTCCAAATGTTATTTGTATGGGAGCCTACTTAGGGAGTGGAGATAGGGCCTAGGTATGTTTTAAAATGTTGTGGGGTAAAAATAAATTGGGGTCGGTCTCACTAATGGCCCCTCTCGGACGCACCATTGGACCCGTAGAAGCTGATTAAACAAATTTACAAAAAATAAAAGTAATTGTATGGGGACCGCCTTAACAATTAAAGATAGAGGGTAGGTGTGTTCAGAAAAAATGTTTGGACTAAAAAAATATGGTGGGTCGGTCATACATGTTGTTGCTCTAAGGGCACTATTAGGGCAGTTAGAGCGGTTGGAGCAAATTTTAAAAAATTTCGTTTTGTGTGGGAGCCCCCCTATAAATTGGAGATAGGGTATTAGTTTGTCCCAAAGAAATGCTAAGACGTAAAAATTATTGGGGGTCGGTCTTATAAATGACCCCTATATGACACACCATTGGAGCAGTAGAAATGATTTTAAGATTAGGAAATTATAAAAAAAAAATCTTCAAAAAATTTAAAGAAATTTAAAGAAATAGTAATAATCGTTATCCCACGATCCTCCTGGGCATAAAATTTGTAGAATCGATAGAAGTTTTAAACAAAAAAATTTCAAAAAAATCGAATAGTACAAACATTTTCAGAAATGAGATTTAAATTTTAAAACTTAAAAGCGCTTTTAAGAATTTTTTGGGATTTTTTTTTTAAAGAACGTAAAAAACCAAAAATTTAAAAAAAAAAATTTAAATTTGGACCATTATTCAAGAAGTTATGAGTAAAAGAAATTTAAGTAAAGGAATAAACCACCAATTTTTAAAAATTCGATATCTTTTGAACGGGTCATCAAAAAAATCTGAAAATTTACCACAAAGGAGTTTTCGAAGGGTACTAAAAACTGTAAACAAATTGGGAAAATCTAAAAAAAAAAATATTCAAAGTGTCCGATTTGACATGGAATGCCTCATATATATGTTAATATAAACATTTAAATTGCTAAATACTTATGTGTGTATATTGACTATGGAATAAAAATCAAATAACATTGAACTTACCACAATACTATTGATTTCTGTTCTCTGTTTTTTTATTTTAGACAAAAAGAAAACTTAACTATTCAATGACAACGACATCTTCAAAACATCTAACCTCAGTATTATCAGCAAAACAATGCCATGTATGAAATTTTGAGATCTTTCTGACTAAATGGTTTATTTATAATACTTTCTGACTTACATTTGGCCAAATATCAGCACGAAGATGATTTCGGGGAAGCAGCCGTAACCGAGGAAAAAATTAAAAAAATAAACCAATGTGCTACCAACTAGGGGGCCTAAAGTTAATTCCGAGAATATTAACCATTTTTCATTTACAAATAACCATTAAATACCAACTTAGAATATAATATAACCATCAAATAACCATTAAATACCAACTTAGGGGGCCCCTGTAGGCTAGTTGGTAGCGTGCTAGCCTATGAAACAGGGGGTCGTGGGTTCGATTCCCACCAAAACCCTTGGTCGATTTCGCAACAACGAGACGACGGTCATTGTTACCAGTTCTCGGTTAGGTTAAAATTATTTAAAATGAGTTGTAAATAAAAATTGGAAAAATAAATAAAAACTGATCATTGGATCAAATTATTATTATTATTATATTATATATTATTTATATTTACCAACTTAGAACAAGCCTAAAAATACGGATTATGATTTGATAACCAACCAACCAAAAAAAATCTTACTAGTTTAGTCAGAAGGGAATTGAAAATTTTCCAACTGGGTATATCCATGAAACAAAATCGAAATAGAAAAATCAGAAACTCAATGACATGGTTGGCATACATACAAACACATAAATCAACTCATCTATTTTAATACAACTACATGCAAATGCATGAACACAAATACATAGTCACACTGTAAAACAAATGAATACATTATAGAAAAATTTTATGCATTTGATAAAAACCGAAAAAATGAAGTAAAACTTTTTTTCAATTCGAATTTGCCGAATTCAAGAATACCCTCCAAGAAAAAAATGTAGTTAATCTCTTATTTATCTTTGTAAAAAAAAGGATTCATTTTTTTGTGTATTTCGACACTAAGCGGGTTATTTACCGACGGACATATCTAGATGGCCTTAAATCGGACTCCTAAATTTATGATTCGATTTGTTACAAACGGAATGAAAGATCATATATACCCTATTACTAAGTGAAGGGTATAAAAACTAAACATTAGGGTGCATATAGTTTTCTTTAAATTGATAATATTTTTATGCTGATGTCGATTTTTTTAATTTTAACAGTGTGAATTCATGTTTAACTAATAGGTAGAACCATTTTTTTATTTATTGTCCCCGATCGATTTTACGACAAACAATTGATGTTTGTCTAAATTGAAAAATTTGTTTAAATAATTATGAAATCGTATTAACTTTGAACAATAATCATAATATTTGAATTAGTCCACGTTAATTGCGAGGGTCTGCAGCCGAAACCCTTCCCAAATCCCTCCCTATTATAAGATTTCAAATAAACGCCTTAACCCTAATAGGCATAATTTAAATACTAACGCAACATGAGAATGAATATTTATTTGTATGTGAGTTTATGTGTGTTTGGCATTGTATTTGTGTGATGATGTCAGTCAATTCATAGAGATGTGAAGTTGATGTACGAGGTCTTTTTTTGTGTAGTTTTATGCCCTACATCAGAATTGGATATTCAATAGATTAAAGATGATATCTATAGCATTAACAAAACTGTCAATGGATTGATTCAAAGAATAAGTTTTCGAAATAAAGAGATTTACATATTAACAGAATCATATCCCGATAACAATTCTTCTTCAACAATATTTTTCGAATTACAATTGATCTTTATCGAATTGCTTTTGGAATTTTCGAATTATAAATTTAATTTTCTAATTACAAGTAGAACCTTCGAATTGCACATGAAATCTTCGAACTACAATAGATATTTTTCGAATTACATCGTTAAATGGTGTAGTGTTTTATGTGAATATTTTTGACTGACCATAATTTCATTGCTTGTTCCATTTTAAGGTTTTTGCTGTATGTAATAAATTCAATGAATTTTAAATTGTGTTTATACTGACACCTGTTGTAATATTGTTATCATTGGGAACAAAAAAAAAAAAAACAAAAATCAAAATTAATGAATGAATATACAATTCTGTTGTGTGATAGAAAACAAAATATAAATAAGAACAAAGATTGTACAGAAGACCTTAAATAAACTACATACTAAATTTTCCAGTATATTTTAAAGTTCAAAGTGAAGTTAAAACATAAACCATGTTGGAACAGAATTATTGTACACACTCAAAAAATTATGTTAGTAAAATTAACTGAAAATGTCAGTTAAAATAACAACTTTGTAAGTTGTTTTGGGGTCAACTACTTTTTTAGTTAAATCAACTACAATGTTAGTTTTTTTAACTGACAAACAACAACTGACTTATATAGTAAAAACTACATACATTTGTAGCCAAAACAACTAAAATGTAGTAAAAATAAAATAATCAATATATAATTTTTGTTTTTCAAAAAAAATTTCAGAAAAAAAATTGAATACTAAATTTTTTCCAAGTATTTTTTTTTTTAACATGATAATGTTTTTAGGCTGGTGTCTAATTTTAAAAAAGTTGCAGGACTCCACCTCAGTTTGACTATATAAGCTAACGACTAACAAAAAAGAAAATTAGAATTACTGTTTTCGTTTTCTGAAAACCAAAAATTTTATTAACTTGGGTTTGTAACTTGGATAATAATTCACCTCGTGGTGAATAACAAAAATATTCACCAGCTGGTGAATAAAACATAACAAATTATTTTTATCAATATTTTTTTTCATAAATATTTTTTTTTCATCAATACTTTTTTTTCATCAATATTTTTTTTTTTTCATCAATATTTTTTTTTTTCATCAATATTTAATTTTTTTTTTCATCAATATTTTTTTTTTCATCAATATTTTTTTTTATCAATATTTTTTTTTTTTCATCAATATTTTTTTTTCATCAATATATTTTTTTTTTTCATCAATATATTTTTTTTTTTTTTTCATCAATATTTTTTTTTCATCAACATTTTTTTTTTCATCAATATTTTTTTTTTCATCAACATTTTTTTTTAATTAAATATTTATTTTTATCAATAATATTTCTTCATTAAAACCCTTTTTTCATCAAAAACTTTTTGTTATCGACAAACATAGACAAACAGATAGAATGATATTACTAGAATGTCTTAGAAAGCTTTACGGATCAATAATATATAAACATAATAGGGTCCTCGACCGATATTTCAATGTATTTTGCATATAATGACAAATTTTTTTCTAGAAAGATTTTGCTTTGGAAACAACACCTACTTATACAGCAAAACATTATCATGATTCAAATGTTTGGGCACGAGAACAAACTTCGCAGACATTTTTTTTTAAAAAGTTGTGAAAAATAAAAAATACGAAAAAAAAATTTTATTTTGTGGAAAAAACTTTGAAAATTTTTCAGAGATAAAAATAAAATTAACTACTTTAAATAACTGTTGCTACATTACGGTAGTTTTTTGTTAGTTATTCAAAAAAACGACTTAAAATAACTAACAGAAATAATTGTTTGATATTTTTCATCCAAAAACAACTGACTTTGTAGTTGAAAACAACTAACTACTGTAAAATATACAAACAACTATCATGTAGTAACTTACATAATTTTCTGAGTGCAATGCAATAATTTTGTGTTTATTTTTAGGCAGAAAGAAGTATTGTCCATAATGAGGCAATGATTTTTTGTTTTTTTAGTTCAATGATTTGTTCATAATGGATATGACTTTTTTCATAAAATTTATGAAAAATTTCATTGCATTTATGAAAATAATCATTAATTTTATGAATTTTCTTTCTATAGAACTTTTTAATTTAGTGTATAAACGTTTTCATACCATCAGCATTACTTTTTACCAAGGTTGGCAATCAAAACGAATAACGGCAAAATTAGGCTGGTGTCTAATTTAAAAAATGATGCAGGACGCCACCTCAATTTGACTCTATAAGCTACCGACTAACAAAAAAGAAAATAAGAATTACTGTTTTTATTTCTTAAAACAAAAAAGATTTGTAACTTGGATAATAATTCACCTGGTTGTGAATTTAACCTTTTTTCACCAGCTGCTGAATAAAATGTAACATAATTATTTTTCATCATATCGTTTTTTTTTTTTCATAAAATGTTTAAATTTAAATTAACCCATTTCGATCCTCTATTCGATTTTTTGAACAGTACACTCAAAAAAAAAATATTGTAAAACAAGAAAAAAAAATGGTTAAAATTAGCAAAAAAAATCTGTAGTTTTAGTCGTTGCAAAAATTTTAGTAATATAAGCAAAACCATTTTGCTAATCAAAAAATTAGGAAAAAATGGTAAAATAACAAGAATACCATTTTATTTTTGTAAAAAATCAACCTTGAAAAATTATCAAAAAATATGGTAAAATTACCAAAAAAATGGTAAAATTGAAATAGATAAAAAATATTCGTAATTTGGTCAAAAAACAGTTTTATTTAGTAATTTTTTTTTTCTCTGATTAGTAGTTGATTTAAAATTTGGTGAATATACTAAAATTTGTTTAGCCTATTTTTGAGCACCACGTACACTCATAAAAATTTGTTAGTATTCCTTACAAAAAAGTCTGTTACCATTACTAAAAAAGTTTTCAATTTGTGCCCGATAACTTTTTCAGTTACCATTACAAACTTTGGTTTTCAAAAATTAGTAATCTTAAAAAAAACTAAAAAAATTAGTATTACTAAATTTTTTTGTAAAAAAATTGTAAATTGTGTATTTTAAATTCTTGGTCTTTTTTTACTATATGTAAACTGCGTATTGCGCTTGTCGCCATTACTATTTCAATGCAAGTCAGATTTTGTTTGAATTTTTGATCTGAAATATGTAAGAGAAAATATTGAATACATTTTTTTTAATACAAAATATAAATTACATACCACATAAAATTAATGCTTTAAAAATTGCGTTGAATAAATTGACATGTTGAATAAATTGGTGTTCTAGAATAAAAAATACATTATATTGATATTATTTAAATGGAACACATACATATGTAAATATACAGTTGTTACCTGCTTTCATCATTTTCTTTTATTTATTGTCCTAAAAAAGAGTTAATTTTAAACAAAAAATACTTTTAAATTTGGTTACCTGTATTTTGTGTTGTAATATTTTGTTGTTGTACATTTTTTTATTTCTTCCGCTCCGCGACGTTGTCAATTCAAATGCTATTTTTCAACTGAATAATAGAAAGAAAGGCATGAAGAAAAGTACACAAAATTACCAATACTATTCTGAGTATTAAGAAATCAACCCTTTGTGTACACTGTACACAAGAAAAAAAATCGCAGATAGCGTAAAACAAAAAAGGACCGCAAGTGGAGAAGAAAGAAAAAAGAATTGAAAAAGGTCGGTGTTTTTTTGAATTTTGCATATCTTCTCCTTACTGCATTTTGTTCCCTTTTTTATATATTTTTTTATTTGAAAGAAAACAAAGCACATTTTATTTGAAAGAAAACAAAGCACATTTTTTTTACCAAAACTACTTTAAACATCTGAATTAAAAATGTTTCATTTGTTTAACAAATGTACCACAAACAAGTAAGAGAGTTAAATTCTTCTGTGCCAAATCTTTTATACCTTCCAAAACGCAAAAACACTTTTTTGCACTTAAGCAATACACTCATTTACTAAATTTACAGCCCTTTTGGTGAAAAACAAAATTTTGATGAAAAAAATTTGTTGATGGAAAAAAAAAATTAATTTGGTAAAAACAAAATTGATGAAAAGAAAGTTTTCAATAAAGAAAACAAATTTTGATAAAAAAAAAAATTGTTTATGAAAAATAAAAAATTTATGAAAACTAAATTTTAATGAAACAAAAAAAAAATATTGACAACAAAAATGAAAAAAATTGAATGACAAAAAAAAAATTGATGAAAAAATAAAAAAAAATTGGTGAAAAAAATAACTTTTGATGAAAAAAAGTTTTTGATGAAAAAAAATAAATTTTAGAAACAAATTTGATAAAAAAAAATTATAAAAAATTTTTTGATGAAAAAAATTGATGAACGAAAATCTTTTTGTTGAAGTTACAAATCGATGTTACAAACTTTTTGGTTTTAAGAAAATGAACACAGTAATCCTTTTTAGTCGGTGGCTTACATAGTCAAGCTGTGGTAGCGTCCTGCATAATTTTTAAAATTAGACACCAGCCTAAATACACCCTAGCTGGTTAATTCATTAAATTCTCTACATAAATTTCAAGTTTCACATAGCAGTTATTTTTTTTTTGTCAAAAAAATTGCTTTGTAATGATTTTGAACTTCAAACTGAACTCAATTTTGACTCTTACCAACTCACCAAATTAGTCTACACACTTTTCTGTCAAAAGTACTCCCTCTAATAAACGAATACGTAATATAATTAAAATGTATTTTTTCGCATTGATATCATCTATTTGTTTGCATAATAAGCTTATAATTAAAATCAGTAAAACAACAAAAAAAAAGAAAAGTTAACGTGACATTAAAAAATAATTACAACTGACATCAACACTCACCGGCACTGACACCAAACCACCAACACACATCACAAACATGCAAACGTTTTTAAACAAAAATTGCCTAAGGCCTTGTATGACGGAATTATTTGAAATGGACAAATAAAACATACTATGTAGAGTTTCATTTCCACCAGCCTCTGGACAAATTTTGATTTCACTAGGCCTTAAACTTATGTGGTTCAACCCGTGGTGCACGAATATCAAATTTTGGATTTTGAAAATATAAACATATAAAAAAATGTTAAAATCTTGCGATACATCAAATTTTTTATTTGTTTTAAATTTTGTTCTTTAAAAATTTCCAAAAAAAATCATAATCACAATTTTCATTAACAAGACAAACCGACATTTAAAATCCTATTGATGATAACACTGACTGGAGTGTTTGAAACCGGTATGAGAATACCAGAAATGTCTATAATTTTTAGAAATTTAATTTTTCTTCTGCATTTTTTCAACTTGAACCCTTATAAAAAATCAGATTTTGTTTTCCAAATTTGATCGGTAAATGCCAAGGGTTAAAATAATCCAATCTTTTTTAAATTAGGCTGAAATCAAAGTTTATAGTGTTTAGGAATACAATTTCTTTTTTTAAATTAATTCTAAAAACTCAATTTTTAGAAAATTTTAAGTGCGATATCTTGAAAGCCGTTTTACCGATTTTTTTTTTTTAATTTTTCAGAAACCCTTAATTTTGATCGCCGGACGCCATTGGTAAATCTTATTCGTTTTTGTCTACTTGAGACAATTAGAACCAAATTTCTGATCATTGTGAACTATTTTATTTACATAATTTTTCTAAACGAGGGATAAATGTAATTGCGAAAAATAAATCGTGTTAAATGTCAAAAATTATTATTTCACAATACATTAAGAGGGATGGGTGTTAATAAATAAACACACGTTTGTAGCAACACTAATTTGTAGTAAAACACATGATGAGTGTTAAGGAAGTTTATTGCAATTAAAAAAAATTAAAATACATTTTAATTAGTTTATGTTGAATGTAGTCGTTACTGATTAAAAACAAAAATAAAAATTAACTAAGGAAATGGAAAAAATAAATAACTAATTTGCACAATAATTTATTTGGTCAAACTACGGGAGTTCATTTAGAGTAGAAACCGAAATATTTTAATAAAAAATTTATGAAAAAAAATTTTAAATAATATTAAAATGTTCTTTTTTATGTATTTTCAAAGAGAAAATTGTAACATGATAATGTTTTTAGGCTGGTGTCTAATTTTAAAAATGATGCAGCACGCCACCTCAGTTTGATAAGCTAACGACTAACAAAAAAGAAAATAAAAAATAACTGTTTTCATTTTCTTAAAACCAAAAATGTCTGCAACTTCGATTTGTAACTTGGATAATAATTCACCTGATAGTGAATATCACTGTTTTTCACCAGCTGGTGAACAAAACGTTACACTCAAAATAATCACTCTGTTAAATTACAGAGATACTCTGCTGAGCCAGCAGAAAATACCATAGATTTCCAACCAGCAAGATTTTTTGTTATTTTACGAAGAAAACTCTGTAAAATGATTTCGATCAAAAAAAACTGTAAATTTACAGAATTATCTGTAAAATATTGATAAAACCGAAAATAATTTCACCAAAAAAACTCCGTAAATTAACAGAGTTTTAGTTAAATGCATTTAATGACTACAAAATTTTACAAAAAAAACTCTGTAAATTTACAAAGTTTTAGTTAAATCCATTTTATAAGTAAAACTTCTCTGATTCAAAAATATTAATTAAAATTAAATTAATTAAAATTAAAATTTGGTTCAATTTCCAGCTTTTTTTATTTTTGTGAAAATTACAAGTTTTTAATGAGTAACTCCAATTTTACAAAATTTTGTTTTTTGGTCACAAGAAAATACAAAGATTTTTCTTAAAATCTGTATTTCGACAGATAACTTTGTCAAATATCTGTCGAATTGAGATTACAGTCATTTTACAGAGTATTTAACAGAGTTATTATTTTGAGTGTACATAATTATTTTTCAACAAAAATTTATTTTTTTCAATTTTATTTTCATAAAATTTTTTTTTTTTCATAAATTTTTTTTTTTTCATCAATTTTTTTTCATTATTTTTTTTTCATATTTTTTTTTTTATTAAATTTTTTATTAAATTTTTTATTGCATCAAATTGTTTTTTCATCATTTTTTTCATATTGTTTTCCAATTTTTTTTCCTCAATTTTTTTTATTTTTATCAAAAAAACATTTTTTTCATCAAAAATTGTTTTCTCATCAAAATTTGTTCATCAAAAATTTTGATTTCAATAATTTTTTTTATACCCTCTACTTAGTGATAGAGGGTATATATAAGTTTGTCATTCCGTTTGTAACTCATCGAAATTTCGGTCTAGGACCCCATAAAGTATATATATTATTGATCAGTGATCGATTCTAAGAAATTCTAGCGAAATCCGTCTGTCCGTCTGTCCGTCTGACCGTCTGTGAAATGCATTTAAGCGAAATCGGATCAGCGGTTCAAAAGTTATGAACGAAAATGTAAGAACACCTAGAAAATTTTAGTACATTCTACATAACCTAAAAATACAAAATGCTTTAAATTGGCTGCTGGTTGGCATATGTGAACAGAATTGGACACAGAAGGGTATTTTTAAAAGTACAAACCTATTTTTTACAAAAAAAAAAATTCGCGGATTTTTTTTTTTTTACCAAAAAATTTTTTCCGCGAATTTATTTGTTTTTTTCAAAAGAATTTTTTTTTCGCAAAATTTTTCATAAAATTTTTATTTTTTTAACAAATTTTTTATTACATCAAATTGTTTTTTCATCTTTTTATACCCTCCACTCTAGTGATAGAGGGTATATATAAGTTTGTCATTCCGTTTGTAACACCTCGAAATATTGGTCTAGGACCCCATAAAGAATATAAATTCATGATCCTCGATCGATTTTAAGACGATCTAGCGATGTCCGTCCGTCCGTCCGTCCGTCTGTCTGTCTGTCTGTCTGTCTGTCTGTCTGTCTGTCTGTCTGTCTGTCTGTCTGTCTGTCTGTCTGTCTGTCTGTCTGTCTGTCTGTCTGTCTGTCTGTCTGTCTGTCTGTCTGTCTGTCTGTCTGTCTGTCTGTCTGTCTGTCTGTCTGTCTGTCTGTCTGTCTGTCTGTCTGTCTGTCTGTCTGTCTGTCTGTCTGTCTGTCTGTCTGTCTGTCTGTCTGTCTGTCTGTCTGTCTGTCTGTCTGTCTGTCTGTCTGTCTATCTGTCTGTCTGTCTGTTGAAAACACGCTAACTTTTGAAAGACTTTACAGAGGCTCCTGAAGTTTGGCATATATGTTGGGCATTTACCTGGTCAGGTTGGTATTGCAATCCAGCGAAATCGGTCCAGTGGTTCAAAAGTTATGAGCAAAAGACTGAATTTCGGCAAGGGTTTTCGTGAATTTATGAGATAAAAAGCACTATAACTTTCGAAAATCAATTCTGAGGATGCTAAAGCTTAGCATATATATTTTTTGTTCCTCCAGCCTAGTTCGTATTGAATTTCACCCAAATCGGTCGAGTGGTTAAAAAGTTATTAGCAAAACTGTGAATATCAGATTAGCTTCACCTTAAATTCACGTGGTGAAAACCCGTTGAACCTGTTTTAAAACCATTGGTAAGTCACAAAAATATTTTAAATCGTATTTTTGTCACTCAAAAATATTTTTATACCAAAACAAAAAAAAAAATACACTCGAAAAAAATTTTACACTCAAAAAAAAAAAATTAGTAAATTTTTTTTTAATGTAAAATTCGAAAAAATTTTACACTCAAAAAAAATTTTACACTCAAAAAAAAATTTGTAAATTTTTTTGAATGTAAAATTCGAAAAAATTTTACACTCAAAAAAAATTTTACACTCAAAAAAAAAATTAGTATTTTTGTTTTTTTTTCAAAAATTAATAAAAAAAAATTTTTACACAAAATAAAATATTTCTAATCATAACTGTAATTTTTTCACGTTAGAAAATTTACTATCACTTAAAATGGGCATTGTGGAGGGTATTCATAGATTCGGCCAAGTCGAATTTAACTTTTCTACTTGTTTTTTTTCAATTTTTTATACCCTCCACTCTAGTGATAGAGGGTATATATAAGTTTGTCATTCCGTTTGTAACACCTTGAAATATTGGTCTAGGACCCCAAAAATTATATATATTCATGATCCTCGATCGATTTTAAGACGATCTAGCGATGTCCGTCCGTCCGTCCGTCTGTCCGTCTGTCCGTCTGTCTGTCTGTTGAAAAAACGCTAACTTAAATTTGGCATATATATTGGGCATTTACCTGGTCAGGTTGGTATTGCAATCCAGCGAAATCCGTCCAGTGGTTCAAAAGTTATAAGCAAATGAGTGAATTTCGGCAAGGGTTTTTCTGGAATTTACGAGTTAAAACACACGGTAACTTTCGAACCACAATTCTGAGGGTGCTGAAGTGTGGCATATATATTTGCCGTTCCTCTGGTCCAAACTGTTTTAAATTTCAGCCAAATCGGTCCAGTCGTTCAAAAGTTATTAACAAAGCCGTGAATTTCAGATTAATTTCACCTTAAATTCACGTGTTGAAAACCCGTTAAACATGTTTAAAAAACATTAGTAAGTTAAAAAAATATTTTACAAGGTATTTTTGTCATTCAAAAATATTTTTACACAAAACAAAAAAAAATACACTCAAAAAAAATTTTACACTCAAAAAACAATTTTACACTCAAAAAAAAATATTAGTAAATTATTTTTTTTTTTTTTTCAAAAATAACTAAAAAAAAGTTTTTTTACACAAAATAAAATATTTATAACCAAAAATGTTATTTTTTTCACATTAGAAAATTTGCTATCACTTAAATAGGGCATTGTGGGGGATATTCATAGATTCGGCCAAGTCGAATTTAACTTTTCTACTTGTTTTTTCATAAATTTTTTTTAGTTTTATTAAAAAAAAAAAAAATTCATCAAAATTTGTTTTCTCATCAAAAAATTTTCTTTATAAAAAATTTTGTTTTCATAATTTTTTTTATCATAATTTTTTTTATCCATTTTTTTTTTTTTTTAAATTTTTTTTTTTAACACAACTACTTTTTCATCAAGACTTAACTTTTTATATATTTTTTTTCATATTTTTTTTTTTCTAACTGAATTTTTATTTAGTTCGGTTTGAGTCCATATTATTTATTTCTGAGAAATAATAACACTGTAAGTAAAATTTAAACTTTTGAAATGACACACAAAAACTCCGAGACACCCCAACTTATTTTTGGGTCATAGAATCCAGTGGTATACTTCGTTTTAAAAAGTTAGCTCAAAATAACGAGATATTTCGATTTTAAATTTGCAAGAGTAAAAATTGAATAAATCCAAAAAAAAATATTAAATTCATCAAAATAAGAGCAAGTATTGCTGCATGTCCGATTGAAAATGGACGTCCATTATTTCCTAGATATAAATTTTGATAAATAACAAGTTTTTAACAATTTTTTTAAATTTTTTTCATTCAAATAAAATGAAAAATCACCTTAAATCTACTACAAATTTAAAATCGAAGTATCTTGGGATTTTTAGCTAACTTTTAAAAACGGGGTACAGCACTGGATTCTACGGCCCAAAATTAGGTTGACTTGTCTCGCCGTTTTGGTGTGTCATTTTCACCTACTTACAGTGTAATTGTTGTACAATGAGAAAATCTGAAAAAAAATCAAGTGACAACACAGGCTAGATTTTCAGATTTTCTCATTGTACAACAATTATTATTTCTCAGAAATAATTAATATGGACTCAAACCGAACTAAATAAAAATTCAGTTATAAAAAATGCAGTCTAACAATATATAAACACAATAGAGGTATTCAGAGTCTGGTTGCCAGCCCTGGCAATGTAGCAAAAGAGTACTTCTTTCAAAAAATACATGTGTTTTGAAAGGTAATTTTAAAAAGTGCTCTTTTACCAGTGCCAGGGCTGACAAGTAAGACTCTGAATACCACTATTTTTTTCAACTTTTTTATCAAAATTTGTTTTCTCATCAAAAATTAGTTTTTCATCAAAAATTTTGTTTTTATCATTTTTTTTATCTTAATTTTGTTTTTCGAAAAAAAAATATATTTTTTTTTTATTTTTTTTAACAAAACTACTTTTTACCAAGTCAAAAACTTTTGACTTAGAAATGTTCCATTTGCTTAACAAATGTACAAAAAACAAGTGAGAGTGCTTAATTCTTCGGTGTCAAATCATTTATACTCTCTAAAATGTAAAAACACTTTTTTGCACTTAAGTAATACACTCCCACCAAATTTACAGGTCTTTTGGTTTGGACTGCATCTTGCTTTCCACAGACAGATGGACGGATGTATATAGCTAGAAATGGATCAATAATATTTAAAATTAATGGGGTCATCGACGAAATATTTCGATTCATTTTGCATGAATAGGCAGATGAATCATGATTTAATGTTTTGGGCAAGAGTACTAAATTCGCAGGCATTTTCTCAAAATTAAAGCTTGGAAAACCCTATAAATATGTTAAAATTTCGGAGAGGTGTTTTTTCGTATTGTCGAGCAATAAACTTTCAAAATTTGTTGGAAAGCTAAAAATTCGGTTTTTTACCAATTTTTGCAAAAAAAAATAAATATTTAGGATTTCAACACACTTTGAAAATTTATTGCTTGAAAACACGAATAAACTTCACTCCGAAATTTTTACACCAAAAAGAGGATATTTCTTAATCTTAAACAAAAAAAATTGTGTTTTAAAAAAGACTTTTTCTATAGAAAAAAATGTCTCAGAATCTGAGACTTTTTCTATAGAAAAAATGTCTCAGAATCTGAGACTTTTTCTATAGAAAAAATGTCTTAGAATCTGATACTTTTTCTATAGAAAAAATGTCTTAGAATCTGATACTTTTTCTATAGAAAAAATATCTCAGAAATCTGTCTTAGAATCTAAGACTTTTTCTATAGAAAAAATGTCTCAGAATCTAAGACTTTTTCTATAGAAAAAATGTCTCAGAATCTGAGACTTTTTCTATAGAAAAAATGTCTCAGAATCCGAGACTTTTTCTATAGAAAAAATGTCTCAGAATCTGAGACTTTTTCTATAGAAAAAATGTCTTAGAATCTGAGACTTTTTCTATAAAAAAAATGTCTCAGAATCTGAGACTTTTTCTATAGAAAAAATGTCTCAGAATCTGTGACTTTTTCTATAGAAAAAATGTCTCAGAATCTGAGACTTTTTCTATAGAAAAAATGTCTCAGAATCTGAGACTTTTTCTATAGAAAAAATGTCTCAGAATCTGAGACTTTTTCTATAGAAAAAATGTCTCAGAATCTGAGACTTTTTCTATAGAAAAAATGTCTCAGAATCTGAGACTTTTTCTATAGAAAAAATGTCTCAGAATCTGAGACTTTTTCTATAGAAAAAATGTCTCAGAATCTGAGACTTTTTCTATAGAAAAAATGTCTCAGAATCTGAGACTTTTTCTATAGAAAAAATGTCTCAGAATCTGAGACTTTTTCTATAGAAAAAATGTCTCAGAATCTGAGACTTTTTCTATAGAAAAAATGTCTCAGAATCTGAGACTTTTTCTATAGAAAAAATGTCTCAGAATCTGAGACTTTTTCTATAGAAAAAATGTCTCAGAATCTGAGACTTTTTCTATAGAACAAATGTCTCATTATCTGAAACTTTTTCTTAGGAATAATATTTCAGCATCTCAGGCTTTTCTATGGGAAAAATACCTTAGATTCTGAAACATTTTCCAAACGAAAAAAATCTCAGATTGATCGACATTTTTTCAATAGAAAAAGTCTAAGATTCTGAGATTTTTGTTCAATAGAAAAAGTCTCAGATTCCGAGACATTTTTCCTACTGAGAATGTCTCAGATCCTGTGTCTCAGAATCTGAGACTAAATCTATAGAAAAAATTTCTCAAAATCTGAGAATTTTTCTGTACAAAAAATTTCTCAGAATCTCAGACTTTTTCTATAGGAAAAATGTCTCAGAATCTGAGACCTTTTTTATTGGAGCATCTTTTTTAAAGGCAACGACAAATATTGTATCAAAGTTTAAAAATTTATTTTTATTAAGTGAATTTTTATATTTTCCTAATAAAATCATATAATACTTCGTTTTTTTTGTTAATATTTTATTAAAGTTAATTGGAAAATTAAAACACATAAATAAATAAAACCAAACAAAAAATTAACGCAATCACGTGTCCTTGATATAAAATAAATGTCATATGTCAACAACAACCAGAAAAAAACAAGTAAAAATATAACAAGAATTACAACAAAAAATATAAATACATTTAAATCAATTACTACAATATTGACATAACTCAAAAATCATCTATAAACTTAATAATGCAGAATTAATCGTTATTTCACGCTGTATATTGTAAAGTTTTTCATTTATATCCTATAAACTCATCGCTGAAGAAGATAATTTGTCATTATTAACTGTTTTATATGAACCTGCTGTTTTCAAACATGATTTCTGTAAAATCAGAATTTTTGAGATATGTCACTTTTGCAGTAAATGAGAAAAATGTGTATATTTTTTTATAAATATAATCAAGGCTTAATGAGACATTTACAAATCCCCAACGGACAGGACAAAAACATAAAAAAAAATAATATAAAAATATAATATAACATGGATGGCAATATTAAAACAAATCATAACATGAAAACGTGACCAAACTATAGATTTCTGAATAAAAAAAATAAATAAAAAAAACATAATTATTATCTAGACACAGATTGAAACATAAATCCTAAAAATGAAAACATTTTAAAGATTAAAGAACAGAAAACACACAATTTCAATTAAACAAAATTTTATTTCTTTAAATAAAAATTGAAAGCTTAAAGTCTTTAATATTTTTTTAGGTTAACTAGCTAAATATAAAAAAAAACATACTTACCGCCTCCATCACCACATACACTCACTTGGCTTTCATGATGAGGTCGTCCTTTGTGTTGTCTTTGAGTTAAAACAATACTTTCCTCTACTCATACTATATTCAAAATCACACTTCTGCTGCTTCTTTCTGGTTTTCATTTTCTTTATATACATTTTTCTATGAAAAGTAGTGCCACTTATTCTGAGACTTAACAAAAAAAAAAAAAAACCTCTTAACAGCTGTCACTCTTATTTTTCTTCTGCTTCTTCTTGTTCTCTGAAAACATTGAAAAAACACTCAAATGAACAAATGCACAAACGCACACAAATTTGCATCTTGTAGTCGGGTAATTTTTACTATGGTAACACTTCCTTTTTTTTTTTTGCATTCTAACAAATTCATATGAGAGTATACCCTCTAACCATATATGTATGCAGGAACATAAATGAACACTTTCTTATGAATAAAATTTAACTAATATTTATGCACAGTGGTATGCACGAATTTTTACTTTTTTGTGTACGGTGGGGAATTTATAAAATAGGACAACTTAATAACTATTAAACGGAGGGCTTTTGGATCGTTTTAAGAGCTAGAAAAATACCTTTAAACTTTTTGTTCGGTCGGAAATATTTACCGAGAAATGTAAATTTTAAAATTTTCGGGAATGATTTCAAGATTCATAATTAGGACCCACTTTTGTCCACACATGTAAGGAAGAGCAACGATACTATGTGGATCCTAATAACTTAAATTGTACTTCTTTTTGCTCTATTCAGCTTAGTTTTTGAGATATCGCCATTTTAAGTTTTTTAAAAAATATTTTTTATTAAGTTTTTTTTTAACATTTTTCATTAAGTTATGGAAAATTTACTTAAAGTGAGGAAATAACTTTCTCAATTCCAAGAAGATAAATATGATGTTAGTAAAATATGTTCTTAAACTCAATTTTGCCCGTCTATGAAAGACACGATCAGTTCAAAGCAAAAGAGAAGTTTAGCACGAATATAAGGGAGTCCCGTCCAATTTAAATTTTCGAATTTCATAACGTAATACCTGCCAAACAATGGCCACATTGGAGCTGATTGTCGGAAAATTTATGAAAAAAATTCGCAAAGTCATCTTCAGTCGACAACCAGCGGTCAAAGTTGAAAAAAATTTCGTATTTCGACCTAAATTCATGTCCGAATTTTTTTACCAAATCCGGGTCAAAAATTCGGAAATTTGATCCACATCATCTATGGACCAAAATCGCGGTTTAAGATTTTTTAAAATATTTTTCTACAAAGTACGCAAAATTTCCGAATTCTTGAGTCGGATTTTGACAAAAAATTTAGACATGCATTTTGGTCGAAATACGTAATTTTTTTAACTTTGACCGCTGGTTGCCGACTGAAAATGACCTTGCCAAATTTTTTTTTTTATAAATTTTTAAACATAAAAAATATTTTTTTTATCCAAATTGATCTCAAAAGTTGGAAAATGTTAAGTGTGTTAACTTAAAAATACTAAAAAAATATAAAAACGCGATTTTGGTCCAATTTTGCTGTTGTGCGATTTTGGTCCACAGATGCTGATCAGCATTTTCGGAAAAAAATCGTGCTTTTATATTTTTTAGATAACAAAAGTTGGAAAATATTAAGTATGTTGTTATTTAAAAAATGTTAAAAAATATTAAAACGCGATTTTGGTCCAAAAATGCAGATTTTCGATTTTGGTCCAAAAATGATGATCTGCAATTATGGTCTACAGATTTTGATCAACATTTTTGGATCAAAATCTTAACATTTTTCAACTTTTGAGACCAATTTGGATAAAAAAAATAATTTTTATGTTTAATAATCAGCATCTTTGGATCTAAATCGCGGTTTTGGAATTTTTCCAATAAAGTGCGCCAAATTTCCGAATTTTTGAGGTGGATTTGGTCAAAAAGTTCGGACATGAATTTCGTTCGAAATACGTAATTTTGTTCAACTTTGACCGCTGGTTGCCGACTGAAGATGACCCTGTAAAATTTTTTCACCTCTAACGTGGCCATCGTTTGGCAGGTATTACTACATAAAATTCGAAAATTTAAGTTTGGAGAAAAGTTTCACTTTGTCAATGTTTTGAATGAAACGTTTAAAAAAGATTTAGTTTCATTATATCACTGTTTAAAATGATAACAATATATGTACGTGTCAAAGCTGGCACAGCTACCCAGGCAGAAATTGTTAACTGACAGAACTTGTAAACAACAGTGCTTTTTATACAAAATGAAAAACAATGAATGAATGAATGAATGAATGAATGAATGAATGAATGAATGAATGAATGAATGAATGAATGAATGAATGAATGAATGAATGATGAATGAATGATGAATGAATGATGAATGAATGAATGAATGAATGAATGAATGAATGAATGAATGAATGAATGAATGAATGAATGAATGAATGAATGAATGAATGAATGATGAATGAATGAATGAATGAATGAATGAATGAATGAATGAATGAATGAATGAATGAAATGAATGAATGAATGAATGAATGAATGAATGAATGAATGAATGAATGAATGAATGAATGAATGAATGAATGAATAATGAATGAATGAATGAGAATGAATGAATGAATGAATGAATGAATGAATGAATGAATGAATGAATGAATGAATGAATGAATGAATGAATGAATGAATGAATGAATGAATGAATGAATGAATGAATGAATGAATGAATGAATGAATGAATGAATGAATGAATGAATGAATGAATGAATGAATGAATGAATGAATGAATGAATGAATGAATGAATGAATGAATGAATGAATGAATGAATGAATGAATGAATGAATGAATGAATGAATGAATGAATGAATGAATGAATGAATGAATGAATGAATGAATGAATGAATGAATGAATGAATGAATGAATGAATGAATGAATGAATGAATGAATGAATGAATGAATGAATGAATGAATGAATGAATGAATGAATGAATGAATGAATGAATGAAATGAATGAATGAATGAATGAATGAATGAATGAATGAATGAATGAATGAATGAATGAATGAATGAATGAATGAATGAATGAATGAATGAATGAATGAATGAATGAATGAATGAATGAATGAATGAATGAATGAATGAATGAATGAATGAATGAATGAATGAATGAATGAATGAATGAATGAATGAATGAATGAATGAATGAATGAATGAATGAATGAATGAATGAATGAATGAATGAATGAATGAATGAATGAATGAATGAATGAATGAATGAATGAATGAATGAATGAATGAATGAATGAATGAATGAATGAATGAATGAATGAATGAATGAATGAATGAATGAATGAATGAATGAATGAATGAATGAATGAATGAATGAATGAATGAATGAATGAATGAATGAATGAATGAATGAATGAATGAATGAATGAATGAATGAATGAATGAATGAATGAATGAATGAATGAATGAATGAATGAATGAATGAATGAATGAATGAATGAATGAATGAATGA
Source organism: Pegoplata infirma (assembly GCA_963921195.1). NCBI lineage: Eukaryota > Metazoa > Arthropoda > Insecta > Diptera > Anthomyiidae > Pegoplata > Pegoplata infirma. Next base: position 41,729,780 of record OY992537.1, read on the forward strand.
ATGAATGAATGAATGAATGAATGAATGAATGAATGAATGAATGAATGAATGAATGAATGAATGAATGAATGAATGAATGAATGAATGAATGAATGAATGAATGAATGAATGAATGAATGAATGAATGAATGAATGAATGAATGAATGAATGAATGAATGAATGAATGAATGAATGAATGAATGAATGAATGAATGAATGAATGAATGAATGAATGAATGAATGAATGAATGAATGAATGAATGAATGAAGAATGAATGAATGAATGAATGAATGAATGAATGAATGAATGAATGAATGAATGAATGAATGAATGAATGAATGAATGAATGAATGAATGAATGAATGAATGAATGAATGAATGAATGAATGAATGAATGAATGAATGAATGAATGAATGAATGAATGAATGAATGAATGAATGAATGAATGAATGAATGAATGAATGAATGAATGAATGAATGAATGAATGAATGAATGAATGAATGAATGAATGAATGAATGAATGAATGAATGAATGAATGAATGAATGAATGAATGAATGAATGAATGAATGAATGAATGAATGAATGAATGAATGAATGAATGAATGAATGAATGAATGAATGAATGAATGAATGAATGAATGAATGAATGAATGAATGAATGAATGAATGAATGAATGAATGAATGAATGAATGAATGAATGAATGAATGAATGAATGAATGAATGAATGAATGAATGAATGAATGAATGAATGAATGAATGAATGAATGAATGAATGAATGAATGAATGAATGAATGAATGAATGAATGAATGAATGAAGAATGAATGAATGAATGAATGAATGAATGAATGAATGAATGAATGAATGAATGAATGAATGAATGAATGAATGAATGAATGAATGAATGAATGAATGAATGAATGAATGAATGAATGAATGAATGAATGAATGAATGAATGAATGAATGAATGAATGAATGAATGAATGAATGAATGAATGAATGAATGAATGAATGAATGAATGAATGAATGAATGAATGAATGAATGAATGAATGAATGAATGAATGAATGAATGAATGAATGAATGAATGAATGAATGAATGAATGAATGAATGAATGAATGAATGAATGAATGAATGAATGAATGAATGAATGAATGAATGAATGAATGAATGAATGAATGAATGAATGAATGAATGAATGAATGAATGAATGAATGAATGAATGAATGAATGAATGAATGAATGAATGAATGAATGAATGAATGAATGAATGAATGAATGAATGAATGAATGAATGAATGAATGAATGAATGAATGAATGAATGAATGAATGAATGAATGAATGAATGAATGAATGAATGAATGAATGAATGAATGAATGAATGAATGAATGAATGAATGAATGAATGAATGAATGAATGAATGAATGAATGAATGAATGAATGAATGAATGAATGAATGAATGAATGAATGAATGAATGAATGAATGAATGAATGAATGAATGAATGAATGAATGAATGAATGAATGAATGAATGAATGAATGAATGAATGAATGAATGAATGAATGAATGAATGAATGAATGAATGAATGAATGAATGAATGAATGAATGAATGAATGAATGAATGAATGAATGAATGAATGAATGAATGAATGAATGAATGAATGAATGAATGAATGAATGAATGAATGAATGAATGAATGAATGAATGAATGAATGAATGAATGAATGAATGAATGAATGAATGAATGAATGAATGAATGAATGAATGAATGAATGAATGAATGAATGAATGAATGAATGAATGAATGAATGAATGAATGAATGAATGAATGAATGAATGAATGAATGAATGAATGAATGAATGAATGAATGAATGAATGAATGAATGAATGAATGAATGAATGAATGAATGAATGAATGAATGAATGAATGAATGAATGAATGAATGAATGAATGAATGAATGAATGAATGAATGAATGAATGAATGAATGAATGAATGAATGAATGAATGAATGAATGAATGAATGAATGAATGAATGAATGAATGAATGAATGAATGAATGAATGAATGAATGAATGAATGAATGAATGAATGAATGAATGAATGAATGAATGAATGAATGAATGAATGAATGAATGAATGAATGAATGAATGAATGAATGAATGAATGAATGAATGAATGAATGAATGAATGAATGAATGAATGAATGAATGAATGAATGAATGAATGAATGAATGAATGAATGAATGAATGAATGAATGAATGAATGAATGAATGAATGAATGAATGAATGAATGAATGAATGAATGAATGAATGAATGAATGAATGAATGAATGAATGAATGAATGAATGAATGAATGAATGAATGAATGAATGAATGAATGAATGAATGAATGAATGAATGAATGAATGAATGAATGAATGAATGAATGAATGAATGAATGAATGAATGAATGAATGAATGAATGAATGAATGAATGAATGAATGAATGAATGAATGAATGAATGAATGAATGAATGAATGAATGAATGAATGAATGAATGAATGAATGAATGAATGAATGAATGAATGAATGAATGAATGAATGAATGAATGAATGAATGAATGAATGAATGAATGAATGAATGAATGAATGAATGAATGAATGAATGAATGAATGAATGAATGAATGAATGAATGAATGAATGAATGAATGAATGAATGAATGAATGAATGAATGAATGAATGAATGAATGAATGAATGAATGAATGAATGAATGAATGAATGAATGAATGAATGAATGAATGAATGAATGAATGAATGAATGAATGAATGAATGAATGAATGAATGAATGAATGAATGAATGAATGAATGAATGAATGAATGAATGAATGAATGAATGAATGAATGAATGAATGAATGAATGAATGAATGAATGAATGAATGAATGAATGAATGAATGAATGAATGAATGAATGAATGAATGAATGAATGAATGAATGAATGAATGAATGAATGAATGAATGAATGAATGAATGAATGAATGAATGAATGAATGAATGAATGAATGAATGAATGAATGAATGAATGAATGAATGAATGAATGAATGAATGAATGAATGAATGAATGAATGAATGAATGAATGAATGAATGAATGAATGAATGAATGAATGAATGAATGAATGAATGAATGAATGAATGAATGAATGAATGAATGAATGAATGAATGAATGAATGAATGAATGAATGAATGAATGAATGAATGAATGAATGAATGAATGAATGAATGAATGAATGAATGAATGAATGAATGAATGAATGAATGAATGAATGAATGAATGAATGAATGAATGAATGAATGAATGAATGAATGAATGAATGAATGAATGAATGAATGAATGAATGAATGAATGAATGAATGAATGAATGAATGAATGAATGAATGAATGAATGAATGAATGAATGAATGAATGAATGAATGAATGAATGAATGAATGAATGAATGAATGAATGAATGAATGAATGAATGAATGAATGAATGAATGAATGAATGAATGAATGAATGAATGAATGAATGAATGAATGAATGAATGAATGAATGAATGAATGAATGAATGAATGAATGAATGAATGAATGAATGAATGAATGAATGAATGAATGAATGAATGAATGAATGAATGAATGAATGAATGAATGAATGAATGAATGAATGAATGAATGAATGAATGAATGAATGAATGAATGAATGAATGAATGAATGAATGAATGAATGAATGAATGAATGAATGAATGAATGAATGAATGAATGAATGAATGAATGAATGAATGAATGAATGAATGAATGAATGAATGAATGAATGAATGAATGAATGAATGAATGAATGAATGAATGAATGAATGAATGAATGAATGAATGAATGAATGAATGAATGAATGAATGAATGAATGAATGAATGAATGAATGAATGAATGAATGAATGAATGAATGAATGAATGAATGAATGAATGAATGAATGAATGAATGAATGAATGAATGAATGAATGAATGAATGAATGAATGAATGAATGAATGAATGAATGAATGAATGAATGAATGAATGAATGAATGAATGAATGAATGAATGAATGAATGAATGAATGAATGAATGAATGAATGAATGAATGAATGAATGAATGAATGAATGAATGAATGAATGAATGAATGAATGAATGAATGAATGAATGAATGAATGAATGAATGAATGAATGAATGAATGAATGAATGAATGAATGAATGAATGAATGAATGAATGAATGAATGAATGAATGAATGAATGAATGAATGAATGAATGAATGAATGAATGAATGAATGAATGAATGAATGAATGAATGAATGAATGAATGAATGAATGAATGAATGAATGAATGAATGAATGAATGAATGAATGAATGAATGAATGAATGAATGAATGAATGAATGAATGAATGAATGAATGAATGAATGAATGAATGAATGAATGAATGAATGAATGAATGAATGAATGAATGAATGAATGAATGAATGAATGAATGAATGAATGAATGAATGAATGAATGAATGAATGAATGAATGAATGAATGAATGAATGAATGAATGAATGAATGAATGAATGAATGAATGAATGAATGAATGAATGAATGAATGAATGAATGAATGAATGAATGAATGAATGAATGAATGAATGAATGAATGAATGAATGAATGAATGAATGAATGAATGAATGAATGAATGAATGAATGAATGAATGAATGAATGAATGAATGAATGAATGAATGAATGAATGAATGAATGAATGAATGAATGAATGAATGAATGAATGAATGAATGAATGAATGAATGAATGAATGAATGAATGAATGAATGAATGAATGAATGAATGAATGAATGAATGAATGAATGAATGAATGAATGAATGAATGAATGAATGAATGAATGAATGAATGAATGAATGAATGAATGAATGAATGAATGAATGAATGAATGAATGAATGAATGAATGAATGAATGAATGAATGAATGAATGAATGAATGAATGAATGAATGAATGAATGAATGAATGAATGAATGAATGAATGAATGAATGAATGAATGAATGAATGAATGAATGAATGAATGAATGAATGAATGAATGAATGAATGAATGAATGAATGAATGAATGAATGAATGAATGAATGAATGAATGAATGAATGAATGAATGAATGAATGAATGAATGAATGAATGAATGAATGAATGAATGAATGAATGAATGAATGAATGAATGAATGAATGAATGAATGAATGAATGAATGAATGAATGAATGAATGAATGAATGAATGAATGAATGAATGAATGAATGAATGAATGAATGAATGAATGAATGAATGAATGAATGAATGAATGAATGAATGAATGAATGAATGAATGAATGAATGAATGAATGAATGAATGAATGAATGAATGAATGAATGAATGAATGAATGAATGAATGAATGAATGAATGAATGAATGAATGAATGAATGAATGAATGAATGAATGAATGAATGAATGAATGAATGAATGAATGAATGAATGAATGAATGAATGAATGAATGAATGAATGAATGAATGAATGAATGAATGAATGAATGAATGAATGAATGAATGAATGAATGAATGAATGAATGAATGAATGAATGAATGAATGAATGAATGAATGAATGAATGAATGAATGAATGAATGAATGAATGAATGAATGAATGAATGAATGAATGAATGAATGAATGAATGAATGAATGAATGAATGAATGAATGAATGAATGAATGAATGAATGAATGAATGAATGAATGAATGAATGAATGAATGAATGAATGAATGAATGAATGAATGAATGAATGAATGAATGAATGAATGAATGAATGAATGAATGAATGAATGAATGAATGAATGAATGAATGAATGAATGAATGAATGAATGAATGAATGAATGAATGAATGAATGAATGAATGAATGAATGAATGAATGAATGAATGAATGAATGAATGAATGAATGAATGAATGAATGAATGAATGAATGAATGAATGAATGAATGAATGAATGAATGAATGAATGAATGAATGAATGAATGAATGAATGAATGAATGAATGAATGAATGAATGAATGAATGAATGAATGAATGAATGAATGAATGAATGAATGAATGAATGAATGAATGAATGAATGAATGAATGAATGAATGAATGAATGAATGAATGAATGAATAAAAAATGTATTAGAAAAATTATATAACAAAACAATTTTTGTTGTAAACCGATGTTGTCATTAAGGCACTGGGAAGTTATTAGTATTGCGTAGGCGACGTCTTGCCAACACGTAGACCACTGTCCCCCACATTATGCTAAGAATTTGCCGTTTAAATTTGTCTGTCCGGGTTTTCATTCAGTCAGTTTTAGTTCATAGTCATTTTGGTTATATATAAAATAGTGGTGAATCAGCATGAATAAAATTTGACTACACACACATACAATGTCCTAAAACTAACTTATACAAACTAGCATGTAAGTGAATATTAACCACACACTACCACAACCAACCCCATTTTATATTTATTTCAATCTCTTTTTTTGTTTTTGTGTGTGTGTTTTTTTTTGCCTTATCATATTCATATTGTTAAAAGTGTGTCAAATGACAATAAGTTATATGCTGTTACATACACTCACACAGAAATACCGGCACACAAACATGTGTATATGAATATTTTGTGTGTGTGTGTGTTTGTGTTGTATGAATTGTACTGACACATTCTTTTAAGTGCATGTTAGTGCATGTTTATAAGTATTATAAGCAAACATATTTATGTTCATGTATGTAAATTTGTATTTAATATTATCTCTCATCCCTTTCAAATACATACACAAGTGTGTAGATGTATGTATAAATATAATATGCAAAGTTTTAGCATTTACCAGAAGCTGACATATCATTAAAAGTTGCATATTCATCAATTTTAAGTAGTTTGTAGTTGTAGTAGTAGTACTTGTCATTGTATATGAATATTGCACATTACTTTGCTACTACTACTACTGTCACTGCTGCTACTTGCATTGCTGTTGTCATCGTATATCATTATAAATGCATGCATATGTTTATATGTATTTCAAAAAAAAAATCAAGCGGTATTATTTTTAAGGGTTTTTCAAGTGCGGTTCAGACAAAATATAGATTTGCTAGAAATAGTAATCAAACAATCTTCATTATTAACTCAGGAAGATGGGACTTTTAATTTTTCAAAAGCTGTTGTGTTGGAAAAAAATCTCAAAAAAATTGTCAAAAATAAACTTTTAAAAAAATAGGTAAAAAGTTTTTTTTGGTACTTCCCAGGTAAAAATAATCACATATGTACACATATGAACACATATGGATTCACATGTGAACATATACGAACCACATATGAGCACATATGAACATATGATATCATACATGGAATCATACATTCTTGCAGAGAGCAAATATATGGTATTGTTTGGACTCATATATGAAGGCATGTGCTTACATCCTCCTATTTGTTATTAATAATTTAAAAAAAAACTCTGGTAAAGATAAGAACGTTCACTGGTCTATGCAAGGCCCTTGGCCAGCAATATTTTTGTGTGGGTTTTATTCAAAACAACATAAAAGGACGAACAAATAAACAATTGAATCATCTATTTCACATCGGGAGTTAAAGGGTATGAATGCTGACATGAACCGTTAAAAGCCACTCCAAACCTAACCTATCTCACAGAAGCCATTGATAATCATTTATTCTCCCAAATTACCAAAAAGTCTATTTTGGGCAAAAAATTGCAAAAGAATTTTTCAGAAGTGTGTGTTAAATTTTAAAAATCAGGAATTTTTATTGTTAGAAACCTCTTAATACTTTTTCTAGAATTGCTTTTTGATAACAAACATTAATAAAATAAATGAAAGCATTTTATTTAAATTTGTTTCCTACTGTTTGTCTTTTTTTATTTGCATCTATTGTCAAACTTTTATTTTTTTCCAAAATTATGAAAACTTCAAAAAAATAAAAATAAATTGTCAACATGTTTAATAAATTTCAAGCAAAATAATATTGTTTTTTGTACAAAATTTGCAGAAAAAAGGTAATATAAATATTAATAAAATAAAAATAAATCTTCTAATAACTATCTATCTTATTTACAGATTTGCTTATTTTAATTTCTTATTGGAAGAAGACCGTAACCAGGTCTAGAATTCAACATCTGAACAAGAGAAGCGTCCCCAATGAAAACCTCAAAAAATTTATAGAACTGCTTAAGTTTTAACTAAGAAAATTTGCAAATCTGACCTTGACAGGATGTGTAAGATAGGCTACATTTTAATATAATATTTTACCAATTTTTTGTATGTATGAAACTTAAAATGCGTCGTGTTAATGTTATCTTGTAGTTTAGCTTTTTAAAATTAATTTTATTAAACAATAAACTATTTTTAACAAAGGATATTGTTTTTTATGCCATAACCGATGCAAAAAAAAAATATAAAATTATATGTTTAAAAAATGTATGCGAACATATATGAACATGTGTGATCATATGTCTACATATTACCTCAATTTTCGTCCATGCACATATATGGGTGATCATATGTGTTCATACGTGTTCACATGTGATGATTTCTAACCGGGTTATTAAAAATCCTGAAATAATAGACGTAGATAATTTAAAAATTAGAATCCAGCGTAAAAAATATACAATAAATATGCGAAAAAATGGTACTTTTTTAAAATACAAATAAGTACATTTGGAAATTCCGATTCTAAGAGGACAAAAATGGATAAAATATTGTTAGGTAAAAAATGGTAAAATATAGTATAGTATGGTACTTTTATGATTTTCTAAAATATTTTTCTTGTAAACTTGATATTCCGAAAATTTTCGATTTAATTTTTTTTGCTCGTAATTTTTATTTTCCAGAGAAGCAACATTTTTTATAATATTTTTTTTAATTTATTTTAATTTTTTTTCCACAAAAAGAATATTATTATAAGTTTTAAAAACTGAGTGAATTCTGAACAACGTATTAACTTAGGAATTTGTATTTTTTAAATTTCTTTAATATTTTTAATCAAAAAATAAAAGATTTTTGCCCTACGTAGAAAAAAAAAGGATTCTCCTACGGAATCCTTAAGAAGAATACATCATAATTATTAAAATTTTTGCGCTGAACACGAATATAAAATGAAAAAAAAAAAAATTAATCGGTTGCAAATTTAAATTTTGAAATTTGCACACAATGGCAGTTTTTTCCTACGGTCAAGAAATTAAAAAAAAAAAAATCTCAAATTTCTGTTTCTTGGCCCTTACAAATTTATTAAATATGATGTATTGCAAGATATATTTTTTATATTTTAAATTTTCAAAAATAAAAAATCTACCGAGCGCACAGTGGGGAAAAATGGACTTTTTTATCCGATTTTGCCTACAGGTCGCAATTCTTAACCGATTTTAGTTTTTCTTTTTTTGAAATTTAGCTAATAAAATTCCTCATCGGTCTGTCATGGTGGATTTCTAAAAATCGTTTTTGTTTTATTTGAATATTTTTTTAAAGTTCAGAAAATATTAATTTTTTTATAATTTTTGCTCTAAAAAATGTAATAGGCAGGGGACGAATAAGCAATATGGACAAAATTAAAGGTATTTGACCCCCTTATAAATAACATTAATAGCATTTGTTAATTTTTTATTATTTTGGTTTTTATAAACATCTAAATGCTTAAAAATTTTTACTTTTAAGTACCTATACCATTTTAAATAATGTACAAATTTCAATGATTTTTTTTTTAATTAAAGCTTATCATTTTCTTAACCATTATCTATATATGGGGCATTTCATGTGAAATCGGACACTTTGAAAAACTTTTTTTTTAGATTTTCCCAATTTGTTTACAGTTTTTAGTATCCTTCGAAAACTCCTTCGTGGTAAATTTTCAGATTTTTTTGATGACCCGTTCAAAAGATATCGAATTTTTAAAAATTGGTAGTTTGTTCCTTTACTCAAACTTTTTTTAATCATAAGTTCTTCAATAATGGTCCAAATTTCAATTTTTTTTCTTTCAAAATTTTTGTTTTTTTACGTACTTTCTAAAAAAAAATCCCAAAAAATTCTTAAAAGCGCTCTAGTAAGCGATTTTAAAGTTTTAAAATTTAAATCTCATTTTTGAAAATGTTTGTACTCTTCGATTTTTTTGAAATTTTTTTGTGTAAAACTCCTATCAATTCTACAAATTTTTTGCCCAGGAAGATCGTGCGATAACGATTATTACTATTTTTTAAAATTTTTTGAAAAAATTTTATTGTAATTTTTCAATCTTAAAATCATTTCTACTGCTTCAATGGTGCGTCATAGAGGGGTCCTTAATAAGACCGACCCCCATTATTTTTTACGTCTTAGCATTTCTTTGGAACAAACTAGTACCCTATCTCCAATTTCTAAGGGGGCTCCCACACAACGACATTTTTTAAAATTTGTTCCAACCGCTCTAACTGCCCTAATAGTGCCCTTAGAGCAACAAAATGTATGACCGACCAACAATATTTTTTTAGTCCAAACATTTTCTCTGAACACACCTACCCTCTATCTTTAACTGTTAAGGCGGTCCCCATACAATTTTTTTTATTTTTTGTAAATTTGTTTTATTTAATCAGCTTCTACCGGTCCAATGGTGCGTCCGAGAGGGGACATTAGTGAGACCGACCCCATTTATTTTTACCCTACAACATTTTTTTAAAACATTGCTACGCCCTATCTCCACTCCCTAAGTAGGCTCCCATACAAATAACAGTTGGAGCAAATTTTATAAAAATGTAATTTTGTATGGGAGCCTACTTAGGGAGTGGAGATAGGGCGTAGGTATGTTTTGAAAAAATGTTGTAGGGTAAAAATAAATGGTGGTCGGTCTCACTAATGACCCCTCTCGGACGTGAAAGTTAACCACGAAGGAATTTTCGAAGGGTACTAAAAACTGTGAACAAATTGGGAAAATCTAAAAAAAAAGTTTTTCAAAGTGTCCGATTTCACATGGAATGCCCCATATATATATATATACAAACATTACGTCTTTATAATATTAGTACATATATAAAATAAAAGTATAATAGTATAATATATATAAGTATAGATAAAGATATAATACGAAGAAACGTGGTCATATTATATACCAAATGAAAGGTCTTTGGAAAATCTACCTTCGTGTGCAAAGAACGTGTCCAAACATGCACAAATTTTCGCCACAATTTTAGGACATTTTTGTTAATAAGTTGAAAAATATTTACTTTTTTGGCACGTTATTAGTATCACAAGATAGGTATTTTAAGTACCTTTAATCTGATACCAATTACGCCTATATTTATTTTGAGTAAATAGACGTAAATCGTAAAAAACTGAAAAAGGTCAATTTCCCCCCATACAAATCAACCCCCTAAAAATGAGTTTGGACCGCTAAAAAAAATTACGTGTCGAATGAATTTTCGTTCTGAACAACATATTCAAATTTCATGAAGATCGGAGGGTGACACCGGGGAGACTCTCCTTGTAAGTTAAAATTCACCAGTTTGAGGGTTAAACAATTTTAAGTGTTAGAATAAAGAAATTGAAAAAATTATTATAAAGAAATTGAAAAAAGTTTTTCTATTAATAAAAAATATTTGGCCAAATTTTAATATTCTTTTTTTGGGTTTTTTTGTGAGATTTTGCATACAGCCAATATTCTTACAAGTTTTTGCATTTGAAAAGTCTCTGTAGCTTAACTGACTCCCAATTTTCACGTGAACCCCTTGTTAACTACGAAGAAGAGTAGTTAAATAATCAAGCGTTTTTTATGATTTTTTTTTTTCCTTTTTAATAAACTATTACTTGTCTAGTTTATGCATGTGCAGTTAAAATTTTCTTTTTTTTCATATTTTTTTTTTTATTTGTGCACAATTTATGTTTTCCATTGAAAATAACATAAAATGAACATCAAATTGTATAGTAAAAAAAATGTGTTAGTGTCTTTGTATTGCAAAAAAAAGAAATATAAAAATGCAAAATGTATTATAACTATGAATTGTCGTTAAATATGGTAGATGTAAGAAAAATAAACTATAAAAAATTCATAAATATTGATTAAAATGTTGCTATGAAAAAACAAACTTGTTTGCGCATTTTTAATATCAATGAGTGAAAAATGAATTTCATACAAATCGATAGTAAAAAAGACGTAGCAAAAGAATAGCAGTTAATTATAGTAGAAATTTCCTAGAAAAGATACAACATGTATGAAAAATTATGATATTTTATGAGTTTTAATTTAAAGTTGAAAATGTGGAGTAGTTAATATTGAAAATTAAATAAATAATTTTCAGGAAGGCCACTGAGCGTATGATTAATATAAATCTTATAAGTAAGGTACCATGGTGATATTAATTTCAGCTTAATTTCACCTCTTTTTATGCCCACCAACCACACACACAGAGAAATGTTTAGTTGGAATTCCATTATAAAAACCGAATTTTGATAAATCTGACAAATTTTTACTTAGTTGTTATTGATTTTATCATCATACCAAATAACTAACAATAGTAAAATATAAATAGCAATCGTGACCGAACTGATGTATTAGCAACTAATAAGTTGATCACCTTGTTTAAACTAAAATATATTAAAGTTTTTGAATAATATGTAGTCAGTACAACTGTTTCTTTAAGTCTAAATCTTCCCTCTCGATTTAATTAACAAATTTTAAAAATATTTAATATTTGTATCGACAACTGAAAATGTCGGTTAACTTAACCAAATTTAAAATTTTTTTATATTTTTTATAAAATTTTACTAAAATATTCATTTGTATTGGCATTCTTGATCAATAATTGATTGTTATAGTTTCATTTCTATTAAACAAATAGAATATCAAAAAAATAAAAATTATAATTTCATTAAATAACAAGTAGAAAAGTTAAATTCGACTTGGCCGAATCTATGAATACCCTCCACAATGCCCTTTTTAAGTGATAGTAAATTTTCTAACGTGAAAAAAATAACATTTTTGGTTAGAAATATTTTATTTTCTGTAAAAAAACTTTTTTTTATTAATTTTTGAAAAAAAAAAAATTTACTAATTTTTTTTGAGTGTAGATTTTTTTTTTGAGTGTATTTTTTCTTTTTTTTTTTGTTTTAGTGTAAAAAAACTTTTTTTATTAATTTTTGAAAAAAAAAAAAAATAATTTACCAATTTTTTTTTTGAGTGTAAAATTTTTTTTGAGTGTAAACTTTTTTTAGTGTATCTTTTTTTGTTTTAGTGTCAAAATATTTTTGTGTGACCAAAATACCTTTTAAAATATTTTTCTGACTTACAAATGTTTTTAAAACATGTTTAACGGGTTTCAACACGTGAATTTAAGGTGAAACTAATCTGAAAGTTACGGTTTTGCTAATAACTTTTGAACCACTGGACCGATTTGGCTGAAATTTAAAACAAACCGGACCAGAGGAACGGTAAATATATATGCCACACTTCAGCACCCTTAGAATTGCCGTTCGAAAGTTACCGTATGTTTTATCTCGTAAATTCCAGAAAAACCCTTGCCGAAATTCACTCATTTGCTTATAACTTTTGAACCACTGGACCGATTTCGCTGGATTGCAATACCAACCTGACCAGGTAAATTTCCAACATATATGCCAAGCTTCAGGAGCCTCCGTAAAGTCTTTCAAAAGTTAGCGTGTTTTCAACAGACAGACAGACGGACAGACGGACGGACGGACATCGCTAGATCGTCTTAAAATCGATCGAGGATCATGAATATATATACTTTATGGGGTCCTAGACCAATATTTCGAGGTGTTACAAACGGAATGACAAACTTATATATACCCTCTATCACTAGAGTGGAGGGTATAAAAAACGAAATACAATTCAGACGTGTTTGCGCAAAAAATTGTTATTAAAGAATACTGATAAAAAAATCATAAAAAATGTTGCAAATCTAGACGGTGATTTGATAACTTTGCTAAATATTAACAATTTTAATCAATTTAACATATTTTAGATATTTGCGCATGTGGTATTAATGAAGATGCTCAGCAATAAAAGCATTTTCAGCTAGAAGTCTCGTCCAGAGAATTGTAACTAGTTTCGTCCTGATAAGATGCGAATACAAAAATTTTCATAGGTTTGTTATCCCCTAGAAATTCTCAAAATCTGTAATATGTATTTGGCTTTAAAAATTGTAAAAATTTTATATAATCAATTTTAATTATTAAAATTGTTTAAAAAAAAAAAAAAATTTAATTTTTTAAGAAACAGTTTAAAAAAATATTAACCATATAACGCTTTTTAAAATTCGATCACTCTAACCAATGTCAATTTAAGCTTTTTAATATTTAGTTCTCATAATAGAGTTTTAACAGTTGAATCAACTGAAATTAACAGTAGAGGCAACTGAATATTGTGATAGTTCGTGGAACCGCAAAAATTCAGTTAGCAAACAATTTAACTATTTAACTACTTCTGTGTGCAGTATGCTGTTGTCCGTCCGTCTGTCTGTAGATGGCACGATCCATCCAAAATAAAACAGCTGTCCTCCTGAAATTTGGCACGCACATGTCTTATGGTCCTAGGCAGGCTAAGTTCGAAAATGGGCAAAATCGGACTTGGGGAAAAAGTTCCCCCTTTTTTTAATTTTTCTTTACGTTTTCGAGAGTATAAAAGATTCGGCACAGCCGAATTTGACACCCTCACTTGTTTTAATTGTTACTGTTTTTTATTATTTTTTTCATATTGATTTTACAACTTTCCTTTTTTAATTTTTCTAAATAAATTTTTTTTTATCAAAAAAATATAAAAAACTTTAAAAAAAAAAAAAATTTCATCAATTTCAACAATTTTTTTATGCAAAATGTTTTTTTTTTAACCCAGTTGGCAACGTCCTCGAGCCATCCTCAGTGACGGAGCGATGACATGTCAGAGTCACACCTGACATCCACAAGACATCTCTATGTACTGGGTTGAGGACAGTTTCATACAAATTTTCAAAATGTCCTCACTCAAAGTCAGCAGTGGTCTGGGCTGACCTTCTGGGGACATGTCACCTAAGACTTCTTTGGGGAAATGTCTGACATAGGTCATGCGAATATACAAAAAACCTTCGCATTTCCTTTAGTTTTTGCTTTTATCCATTTTTCTTTATAAATTATCTTTCTTATATTTAGAAAAAAACTTTTCGCCTTTTTTCGTCCCAACTGGATTTGAACCTGGAACCTCCAGTTTATTAGTCCCACACCTTACCACTTGTTCCAAACTTTATTTTTAAAATTGTTTGTCTATTTATTACTTTTATTCTACTTGCTAGATTTTGATTTTATTTTAATTAAATCGACAATATTGCCATCTTTTTCTTGGAAATTGAAGAGTTGCCCAGTTTTAAAATTCTAATTGAATATACTGATATTCTGAAGACATTTCCTTTAAGACGTCTTAGAGGAATTGTCCACACTCTTAAAGCAAACAATCAGTGCTGACAATGTTAGGACATGTCGTCAAGTATTGCCTATGATTTGTCAGAACCAAAAGACATTTCCTTAAGGAATCACTGTGGAAATTTCCTCAGTGACACATTTTCCAACTGGAACTGCCGTTGAGTAACATAGTAGTTTATCATTTTTGATATCCGCGTTCAGCTTTAGAATGTCTTAGATTCGATTGTATTCATTTGCCAAAGTTAAGAGCTCTTTTATTAGGACTTCATATATTTTTTACAGACAGATGGACAGGATTTTGCTAATTTTAAGTCTATTTTAGTTTGGACCTCATCTTGCTTTCCACAGACAGACAGATGGATATCACTAGAAGGTCTTATATCATGGATTTATAATATATGAACAGCTGGGGTCCTCGATATTTCAAGTTGTTTTTCATTAAATGACGGCTTAAAAAAAAATCTTCAGCAAAACATTATTACACTCAAAATATTTTGTAGGCAAAAACAAAAGAAAAACAAACTTAAAACAAGTGAATAAACAATTGATAACCATCCCAGTAATTATTCATTTATTTTAACAAACATCAACATTTATTTTTTACTGTTGACAAAATTTTCTAAAATAAATAACATTAAACATTAAAAAATTATGGTTTTTTCTCTCTTTTTTACTAACATATTCGAAAAAAATAACCTACGAAAACATTAAAAATTAATGATAGTTCTGTTATTTTTACCAACAAATTCCAAAAAAATAACCTACGAAAACATTAAAAATTAATGATTTTGTAGGTTATTTTATACAATTTTCTATTGAAATATTTTTTTGAAAATTTTTAATAAAATTTTGGGGAATCGATCCCGCAACCAACTACATTCTGGCCAGACACTCTACCCATCGTGCCAAAGTCACTTGATACAAACATGTTTTTATATTTCTATAAATAATTTTTTGATTTGTTTTTCTACAAAAAAATTACTGACTTGTGTAGGTAAAAACTAATGATATTTCATTAAAAAATACCAACAATTAAAAAAAAAAATTACTTACAAAAATCATTAAAAATTTAAAGAATAATCAGTAGCTTTTACTTACAGAACAAAAATAAATGACTTTAAATATTAAATGTTACTGAAAGTCTTTATTTTTTAGTGTGTTATTTTTGAAACAAAGGACAGAAGAAGTCATTAATAAAAACTGAACATCAAACAAATGTTTTTGCTTTTAAAAACGACTAAACGGAAAAC
This sequence comes from Pegoplata infirma, assembly GCA_963921195.1. Taxonomy (NCBI): domain Eukaryota; kingdom Metazoa; phylum Arthropoda; class Insecta; order Diptera; family Anthomyiidae; genus Pegoplata; species Pegoplata infirma. The sequence goes on from OY992537.1 coordinate 41,746,516, forward strand.
TTTTTAAATAAACTACAAACAGTTAATGACATAATTTTTTAAGTGTATGATTTAATAATTAAGCAAGAGTAAAAAAACTGCAGGCATTTTTAACGTTTGACCTGGGAATATTCTTTGCCTGTTTAACCAGAATAACAAAAACTTAACAAAATAGACATTTGGCCAAGGTTTGATTTTTTTATTTATTGTTTTCTTCAAATATATTTATCACAGAAGACGATCAGTAAATTAAAATTTAAACAAGTAGAAAAGTTAAATTCGGCTTGACTGAATTCATGAATACCCTCCATAATGCCCTTTTTAAGTGATAGTAAATTGTCTAACCTGAACAAATTTAACAATTTTGATTAGAAATATTTTATTTTGAATAAAAAAACATTTGTAGAATTTTGTATAAAACATTTTTTTTTTTTGGAGTGTAAAATTTTTTTCGAGTGAATGGTTTTTCTATTGTAAAAATACATAAGTTGGAAAACATTTCTGTGACTAACCAATGTTTTTAAAACTTGTTTATCTGTAAACTTCTGAATAGGTTGTATGGATAGCCCTATATGGAACTTAGAAAATTGCGTATTAAGTTTTTCAATTTTCAAAAACTGGGCTTTGGAGGCGTGGTCAAATATTGGAAGAGTGGTCAAATTTGTGGCGAGTTGCCTTGATTAAATATTTATCACATTAAAACGGAATGCACTACAATCTCAAAAATTTACATTCCTATATAGTTTTGTATGAGCTATCAATTAAAATTTTTTTATTTTGGAAAATTTTCAGAACCCGTTCTGAAATTTTTCATTTTTTAAAAAAGTAAATTTATCAAAAATCCGGCCACTTTTTTTTATTTTTTTTTTTTTTTTAAGTTTAGATGTTTGTTTTCCTCGTTTTTTTTGGAGAAAATCGCATTTGAATTTTAAATTTCATAACAATTTTGCGAATGAGTAATATTAATTGCATAAATATTTCTCATACGCTCTGTTGAAACAAGAAAATACAAGCAAATTACAAAATTGTTATGAAATTTAAAATTCAAATGCGATTTTCTCGAAAAAAAACGAAGAACGTGTTTCTGAATTTTTTTTGTGTTTATGGACAAACATCTAAATTTAAAAAAAAATGTAAAAAAGAAAAAAAAAAGTGGTCGGATTTTTGATAAATTGACTTTTTTAAAAATGGAAAATTTCAGAACGGGTTCTGAAAATTTTCCAAAAAAAAAAAAAAATTAATCGTTAGCCCATACAAAACTATATAAGGATGTAAATTTTTGACATTGTGGTGCATTCCGTTTTAATGTGATAAATATTTATTCAAGGCAACTTGCCACAAATTTTACCATTTTTCCAATATTTGACCACGCCTCCTAAGCCCAGTTTTTGAAAAACCAAAAACGCAATTTTCTTAGTTTCATATAGGGCTATACAAACATTCTATTCAGAAATTTATGGGACACATGTTTTTCTGTAGCGGGACATTTGGTGTGGAATGCCTCATATATATTTTTTTAAGAAATAAAATTTATTTCTTTTAATTAAAACTGAAAAAAAATAATTTTTAAGTTTTTTTACAGTCAACTTAACGACGAACGCAAAAACAAAGTTTTACAACCCCGTTACCGAACTCCGAGACAGAAACTACAGATTATTTATTTTTAAAGCAAATATTTTAAGTAATTCGGAAAGCACCATATTTATGATTTTTTATTTTTTTATTTCATTTAAAAAAATCAGAAAATAAATTTGTATGGACTTTTTTTATAAAAATAAAAAAGTAGATAACATTGAATATATTTCATATAATTTTTCTAACAAAACATTTATTTGGCGTGGTCAACAAGTTCTTCCTGTAATAATGTTATTTTTTATATATTTTTTTTTTTCATTATTCATCCATTGTTTGACATTAATTTAGGACTCTCGATGTACAAAGACTATGAGAGTATTACTTATAATGTATTGTACATGTGGTAGTACATTCTTTTTAGTTAATGTTCTGTAAGTTATATATGTTTAACATTGTATGGGTACTTTTGTTATTTAAGTATACTCAAAATATCTATTGTATATAATACTATACTTATTTTATATACTAACACATACAAACATACAATAACAAAACATTTTGTATAGTTTCCATGCAACAATACAAAAATTGTATACAAAGAGTGGCAAAGAAAAAGGCTTCGAAAGGGCACAATTAGAGACAAACATTTTTTTAATTTCTAAAACATATATTATTAATCCAGAGATTTTGAGATACGTGAACTTAGATCCCAATAGGGTCTTGGGATTTTTAAAAAATTTGTTTTTAGTGTTCTAAAGAATTTTTTTTTTTAAGTTCTACTTTCTTATATACAGTACTACTGTAGTAATTTTTTAAAAACGTACCAACAATTTATTAAAAAGAAGTACAAAAATCGTACCATTTTGTAAAAGGTAGCAAAATATATATTTTTTTTTTTTATGAAAGTACATTCTTATAAAAAGTACTACTTAGTAGTACTTTTTATAAAAAAAGTACTATAAGTACTTTTTTTAAAAGTACTACTATAGTATACTATAGTACCATAAAAGTACTATAATAGTACTTTTTATAAAAAGTACTATAGTAATACTTTTTATAAAAAAGTACTATAGTAGTACTTTTTATAAAAAAGTACTATAGTAGTACTTTTTATAAAAAAAGTACTATAAGTACTTTTATAAAAAGTACTACTATAGTTTTATTTTTTTATTAAAAGTACTACTATAGTACTTTTTTTATAAAAGTACTACTATAGTACTTTTTTATAAAATGTACTACTATTGTACTTTTTTATAAGAATTACTATTATACAGTCGAACTCGGTTATAACGAACTCGGTTATAACGAATTCTCGGTTATAACGAACTAATTATAAAGTCCCGACGTTTTGGCATCAATTTTCACACAAAATACTTCTTTTATAACGAACTCGGTTATAACGAATCCTCGGTTAAAGCGAACTGATTATTATGGTCCCACGAATACAATTTCATGTTTATTTACATTTTTATAACGAACCCCCATAAATATTTTTTAATGTGCGGCAATCATGTTTGTCAAACTCACAAAAGGTTGGACATTTTTGGTTTATATTACAATTTTGATAAAATTTATTTATATTTTTAATGTTTTCTTCTCAAGTAGTAGTTTATTTACGAAAAAAACATAAAATAAAACAAAATTGCATAAATTTTTTGGAAATAAAAATAGGTTGATAAAAAAAATACCCCGCTTATAGCGAACTTCTTTTATAACGAACTATTTTTACTGGTCCCTTGGAGTTCGTTATAACCGGGTTTGACTGTAGTACTTTTTTATAAAAAATACTACTATAGTACTTTTTTATAAAAAGTACAACTAAAGTACTTTTTTATAAAAAGTACAACTAAAGTCCTTTTTTATAGAAAGTACTACTATAGTGCTTTTTAATAAAAATTATCAAAAATTTAATAAAAAGTGCAAAAATCCTACCTTTTGTAAAAAGTTGCAAATGAAAGTACTTTCTAATAAAAAATACCAATAAAGTACTTTTTTATAAAAAGTACGAATTAAGTACTTTTAAACAAAAAAGTACTACTAGAGTAATTTTTTATAAAAAGTACTACTATTCTACTTTTTTATAAAAAGTACTACTATAGTACTTTTTTTTTTTTTAAATAAAACTAAAGTATTTTTTTATAAAAAGTACAACTAAATTAGTTTTTTACTAGTACTGCTATAGTTTGTTTTATAAAAAGTACTACTTTACTAATTTTGAATAAAAAATACTAGTTTTATCGGTCCTGTAGGACAAATCAATTTCTCATAGGGTTGTTTGTCACAATCACGTTTACTATATAGTTCACTATTGTTCAATAGCAGTTTTCTTTTTGCCATTCCTTGTATAAAGTTAAGTTTGTTAAAGTTACAGCATAATAACAAAGTCATTTAGGTATAAAATCCCTCTCCTAAAAAAGAATGTCATTCAACAAGTTATTGCCATGTCAGTATAGTTAAGTATAAATTGAAGCTAAAACTAAAATTTGTCCTATTCATGATATATAATATTAAATATTTAAGATACGAGAACATAAAAAATAATTCTTGATTGTTTATTATCAACGGCAATATAAAAACTAATAATTATAATAAAAAGAAACTCCTTAGTCAAAAATTAATGTGTCCACTAAAAAATATTTTTTTCTAAACATCCGAATGCTTTTTTTCATCATTTGATTTTCCACGGACTTCATGCAAATTTTTCAACTAATTCAATTGTATAAGTTGATTGACACCATGGCCGACGATCAAAATTTTTGATTTTTTAAAATTTTTTTTTTAATTAAAAAAAAAGAAGAAAATTTAAATTCGACTTGGCCGAATCCGTGAATAGCCTCCACAATGCTCTTTTTAAGCGATAGAAAAATTTTCTCACATGAAAAAAATTAATAGTTTTTTTTTTGGATTCGATTTTTTTTTTGAGCGCAAATTTTTTTCGCATGTTATTTTTTAGTATAAAAATATTTGGTATATTATTTTTGTGACTTAACAATAAAGCTTGTTTCACGGTTGTTTCAACACGTAAATTTAAGCTGAATCACAAATCTGAATTTAATGGCTTTGCTTATAGCTTTTGGTAGATTTTGCTGAAATTCAATACCAACCAGACGAGGGGTTTATAATCAAAAAGTTCAAAAAAATTGTGGCAATCAAAAATATACCATTTTAAATAATGCATTAAAAAATTGCATTTGCATTTACAATCCATTTTTTGTTGAGACATTTTTTGTAAAAAAAACAATTTAGAAAACAATTATTTACAAAATTTTTAAAAGAAAAAAAAATATTTTTTCATTTTTATATGGAAAAAAATTTGATTTTTTTTTTTAAACATACATATTAAAAATAGCAGATCTTTGTGTCTCATGAAAATGATGGCTGATTTTTTTATAAAATGCCACACTTTAATAATATGTTAATTTAAAAAAATCATAAGGTGGAAAAGTTGACGAAAATGCACTAAAAAATGCATTTGCATTTAAAAATCATTTTTAAAGGACACATTTTTTTTTTTAATTTTACGTTTAAAGAAGAGGAGTTTAGCTTTTAATTCATATTTTGATTGTTAAAATCCGACTTTTACTTAAGAAGTTATAGCTTTTTAAACTTCACCACTTTTTAAATGTTTTGTTGTTTTTAAAAAATAAAAATCGAAAATAAAATTGCGAATTTTTGAAATTTAATAAAATTGTAAATGGGAATGTCTAAATGGCTCCATAGGGCATCTGTGTTCATAAAATAAAAAAAATAAATGTAATTTTGACTGATATATATATTGTCCTAGGAATGGATCAATAGTATATAAACTTAATGGGGTCCTCGACCGGTACTGCGCAATAACTCCCAAATGAAATAAGTCCTAATGAAATAATTCCCAATGAAATAAGTTCCAAGAAAAATTAATTAACTCCACACTTTAAAAAATGAAATAACTCCCAAAGAAAAAATGAAATATGTCCCAATATTTGGGAGTTATTTAAAATCAAAAAAATAACTCCCAAAAAAAATGAAAGAACTCCCAATGAAATAAGTGCCAAAGAAAATGAAATAAATTCCCATTGTTTTTTTTTTTTTTGTAATAAAGGTTTTCTGCGTAGCCTGCCTTCGGCCGGACTTATGGATTACATACTCCATGCATTAAACCCACCCTCTCTGCAAACCAAAGCTATTTTGGTTATCAGGCCTTTTTGAGGCATAAAAAATTTGCTTGCGTAAAGGCCTGCTACCCTAGAAAACTTTACTTTGCGGAGAGGGTGGGTTTAATGCATGGATTTTGTAATCCCTAAGCCCGGCCGAAGGCCGTCTACGCAGAAAAATTTTAAGCAAAAAAAAAAAGCAATTGCACAGAGGTGTATATTGTTTTCAATTAAAATGAAGTAAGTCCCACCATTGATGAAATAGCTCCTAATGCTTAACAAGAAATTTGGGAATTATTGCGCAGTACCTCCTCGACCGACATTTCAATATAACATTATTTTTTCTAAAAAAAACTTTGCTTTGGCAAGTACACCTAAATCTTCAGCAAAACATAATAATGATTTAATGTTTTGGGCTAGAGTACAAAATTCTCTGGCATTTTTATAAATTTTTATGAGCTGAAACCGAATATCTGAAAAAAGTTTTAAATCGCTAAAAATAATTTAATTAGATTGGACTTAAATTTAAAACACACAAGTTTATGGCACAAGACAATAAAAATTTGCCAGGACATTCAAAATCGGAAGAAAAACTTTTTTACCATACAAGAACATATGAATGTAAGTCTTTTATAGCAATAATTGGACTACTATGCGTATGATTCATATTCCCAGTAAAAACTTCTATTGCCAAGTAATGAGGTTTTCGCCTTTAAATTGATGGTGGTAGCTAGTTACTATGTTGGTGAAACACTCATTATTTTAACATGGCGATGTCATTGGAGTAATGACCGCATACCCACTCGCTTACGAGAATGCTACTGAAAAACTACATACATTAGTACCACAAATAATAAGCTACTAGTAGCCCAAAAATAACTCGTTACCCACTACTTACAAAAATGCTACCAAATAACAGCATACATTAGTCCCAAAAATAAGTAGCTACCAGTTGCTCAAAAATAACTCGTTTCCCACTCCTTACAAAAATGCTACAAAATAACAGCTTTTCATTGTTTTAATAAATTTTTAACTTGGGGCAACTTTCGCCAATATGAAATTGAACAAGTTCATGTTGAACGTGTTTATTTCAAGAGCAACCAAGCGGGCAAATGTGGAAATGGAATAGATCCAATGTGCCAACGGAACCAATGTTTACGTTGATATCCTTCCCTCCAAATGTTTGATTATAAAATTCAAATATTACAGGACCGAAAATATATCTTGGAACCTCGTAGAAAGATACATTAGGCTACTTAGGACATTACCAATAACAAATATACAGAAGCGACGGCTGCTCAGCCAATGGAAACCGCATTAAACACCATCTTATAAGTCTATATAAGAGTGAGTTAGGTTTTAAGGGAAATACTGTCTGTGATAGTTTTTTACCTTTTTACCGGCTTTAACATACTTTAAACAACAAGGCATAAAAAAAATAAATTAAAATATGGAGAACACCACAAAATTTCTAGAAAAAACAATAACAATTTAGAAAAAGCCAATTAAAATCCAGAAAACTTCAATAGAAGTTATGTAAAGACTAATTAAGGCTCATAAATCACGATCACGTGTCAGCTAGATCCAGTTTTCTAAATATCAATTTGGTTTTCTAAACTTTTTTTTGCCTTGTACCAATTTTAATTAGAATTCCTGAATTTAAATTTCTGTTAACAGAGTTTTATTAGAAAAAGTAGATAAATGTTAATCTTTTTTAAGCTAAATGTGCAAGTTCTTTCTAAATTTTCTTTAGCATTTTTTTAATTTCATTAAAAAAAAATTGTTTAGACAATTTATCAAATATTTTAAATCGTATTTACCAGTAACCTGTTCTGTATCAGGTTATCGGTAACTCATTATTTATTAACAAGATGTAACCGGTTTTGTATTAGGCTATCGGTAACTCATTATTTGTTAACAAGAAGTAATCGAGCAGGTAACGAGCCCTCATTACATAGAATGCAGGCGGTAATGGGGACTTATTACCAAGTTTTTACTGGGATTGTATTGGTATCATTAAATAGATCCCAGCAAAAATTGGCATTACTAGTAATGGGTTTTGTAATCCGAAACAGATGTTAATAAGTAGTTACTTATTGAATGAAACACTAATTATTTTAATTGCGTAATTTTTATTAAGTTTTTAACTACTTTTGAAGTTAATTGAATTGAAAAGCACGGTGCCCTAGATAGGATTTAAATAAAATTTTGGTGTTACTCCAATTTTTAGGTGGATTTTGTTTTTAGACGATAAAAGAAAGAAAATGAGCCAAAAAAGAAAAAAAAAGTACTAGGCGCTTTTTTTTGCGGGCAAAAAGAAGAATTTCAAAAAAACAAAAAAGAATTTATTCTTTCAAATGCATTAACATTTTTTTATACAGATGAAAATTCATCGCATATTCACTTATCAGTGAGATTTAAATATATTTGTGACATATTTTTCCAGATATGAGACTTAAAAGAATAATTTCACTATTAATTGAAACAAAATGAAATATGTCCTTGTAAATTATTTAAAAATGTAAAATCTTAAATGTTTTCAGTGTAGTACTCAGACGGACAGCAAAATACAAAGTTGCCTCACTTTAGACATTAGTGTAAAAGTCATATCATTTTAAAAGAATTTATACTTTTTTGTTAAATATGTTTTTTCAAAACTAAAAAAAAAAAACAGAAAACGATAGAAAAAACCATTGCTAAATGAGTGTGCAGTGCCTAAGGAAGAGTAAAACAATATAAATAGTTTGAAAAGAGATGCAGGTAGTAGGTGGGACTATTTCTTTGTTGTCAATCTTATGGATGCACTAAATATAATTTTTTAATTTTGTTTATTTCACCAAAACTCCTTTGTAAAATTTGTTTGTATTGTTGGGGTAACTTTTCCCCTTCAAAATCTAGTAACAGAATCAATATTAAATGTGAAGTAACTGCTAAAGTTAAAATTTTCATTAAATTAAAGAAGAAATTTGATTTAGTCTCACTAAATAGCAAGGTTGGTTACCGAAACGAATAACGGTAAGGGTAACGGTAACGGTATATAATTTTTATTTATTTCGGTAAAGGTAACGGTAAGTGTTTTTAAATCGTTTCGGTAACGGTATGTACCGGTACCGAACCAACCAAACCGGTACGTACCGGTATTATTAATTTAGTTAAAAATTTGAAAAAAGATAGAACTGGAAGCTAAAAATATTTTATAGACCCAAAAACCAGTATAGATTTGATATGATTATTATTTTTGTCATTTATTTTATGATAATTTGCAAATTATAAATTTGAAATTATGTTAGCAATTTGATTTTATTTTTTTGTTCGTTAAAATGCCTTAAAACAGGTAAAATTTTGAATACCGGTACAATACCGGTAACTTCTAATAATTATAACGGTAACGGTAAGGGTAACGGTATTTTAAAAATATTTTTAGCGGTATCGGTAACGGTAACGGTATTCGATTTGAAAGGGTTTTGAATCGGTAACGGTATAATAAGGGTAACGGTAACCAACCATGCTAAATAGTGAAATTATTCTTTTAAGCCTCATGTCTGAAAAAATATGTCACACATATATTTAAATCTCACTGATAAGTGAATATGCGATGAATTTTCATCTGTATAAAAAAATGTTAATGCATTTGAAAGAATAAATTCTTTTTTCGTTTTTTGTAATTCTTTTTTTGCCCGCCAAAAAAAGCGCCTAGTACTTTTTTTTTTCTTTTTTGGCTCATTTTCTTTCTTTTATAGTCAAAAAACATAATCCGCTTAAAAATTGGAGTAACACCAAAATTTTATTTAAATCCTCTCCAGGGCACCGTGAAAGGTTAAAAAATGCAAGTACAAGAAGATATTATTACTTATTGTTAGAGGTGCTTTTATAACATATTAATGAGAAGTAGTTACTTTTGGGCTGAATATAATGTTAATGGTAATGGGTACTTATTATAACTAATGTACTTGGTAATGATTACACTCACAGCAAAATACGGTTGTCTCAACCGTAAAAGGTTCCAACCTCAGATTGAGGTTGCGGCAACCGGTAAATATACGGTTGTAGCAACCGACAATTTACAGTTGTGGCAACCGACAAATTCCGGTTGCAGCAACCTCAAATAACGGCATTGGCCGGTTATGGCGACCGTATTGCCGGTTGTCCCAACCGTAGCTGTGTTTAATATATTTTCAATATTATACCAAATTACAAAAAAAAAATCCCAATAAAAAAACACGTTTTTTTTTAGTTTTTTATTTTTTTTTTATTGTTTGTAAAAAAATATAGTAATTTAAACATCTAAATACTTAAAATATTTAAAAAATTTCTATAGATAAAGTCTCAGATTCTGAGACATTTTTTCTATAGAAAAAGTCTCAGATTCTGAGAAATTTTTTCTATAGAAAAAGTCTCAGCTTCTGAGAAATTTTTTCTATAGAAAAAGTCTCAGATATTGAGAAATTTTTTTCTACAGAAAGTCTCAGATTCTGGGACATTTTTTCTATAGAAAAAGTCTCAGATTCTGAGATATTTTTCTATAGAAAAATACTTTTTCTATAGAAAAAATGTCTCAAAAAAAGTATTTTTCTATAGAAAAATGTCTCTATATAGAATAGAGAAAAATGTCTCTTCTATAGAAAAATGTCTCAGAATCTGAGACTTTTTTTCTATAGAAAAAGTCTCAGATTCTGAGACATTTTTTCTATAGAAAAAGTCACAGATTCTGAGACTTTTTTTCTACAGAAAAAGTCTCAGATTTGGAGACATTTTTGTAGAGAAAAAGTCTCAGATTCTGAGACATTTTTTCTATAGAAAAAGTCTCAGATTCTGAGACATTTTTTCTACAGAAAAAGTCTCGGATTCTGAGACATTTTTTCTACAGAAAAAGTCTCGGATTCTGAGACATTTTTTCTACAGAAAAAGTCTCAGATTCTAACACATTTTTTTTATAGAAAAAGTCTCAGATTCAAAGACATCTTTTTTATAGAAAAGGTCTCAGATTCTGAGGCATTTTTTATAGAAAAAGTCTCAGATTCCGAGAATTTTTTGTAGAAAATGTCTCAGATTCGAAGAAATTCCTTCTATACAAAAAGGCTTAGGTTTTGAGAAATTTTTCTATAGCAAAAATCACAGATTTTGAGAAATGTTTTTTTTTTCTGAAAAAGTCTTAGATTCTCAAAACTTTTTCTATAGAAAAAGTCTCTGATTCTAAGATATTTTTTTTTTCACTTTTTTTATATCACCTTTTACTTTTCTGCAGAATCCAAATTTGAGGGCTTCCATCTCATGGCGTAAATGTTTGAGTTAAACGTATTCCACTATTTCTGCAAATTAAAATAAGAAAAACGGCATTAGTTTAACTGTTGTATCATTCAAAGTACAAAAACTTACCCTTTTAAATCTTTATTTCCAGGTTTTATCATCAAATGTTGAAATTTTGAAGAAAAACAAATGTTTTCCTCAATATTTTTTTATTTTATGACATTAAATTTTTTGAAGTTTTGTTATCTGAATTATCAGTAGAGGGAACTGGTAATATGAGTTTGTGGCAACCGGCAAATGCCGTTATTTACGGTTGCTGCAACCGGGGTTTGCAGTTGTAGCAACTTTTTCTTAAATTTTGTGGCAACTGGCACAAAAATATTTTAAAAAAGTTATAACAACTTCAATTTACGGTTGCTGCAACCGCGTACGGACAACCGCAAGCCGGTTACGACAACCGTGTTGCGGTTGTGGCAACCTCATTCCAACCGATTTTTTATGTGAGTGTACTTTTCACAACTCATTACCATGTTTTTGCTGGGTGTTTAACATCACTAGGTCTCATTTGGGCCACCCGTTATATACTTTATGGGGTACTAGACCAATATTTCGATGTATTACAAACGGAATGACAAACTTATTTATACCGTCTATCACTAGAGTGGAGGGTATAAAAATCTTCAAATAAACGCTATATAAGATACATTTTTTTAAATAATTTCACCCTTGAATTTTAAGGTCAAATTTTTACTTTTTAAAAAAACACCAATACCATTAAAAAGGTCGTCAAAAATACCTTAAATTCACTTTATAAAGTAATTTGTAATCGCATCAAAGTGTCAATAAAGATTTATCCAAATATGATCTTTGCAAAAAAATTGAAACTTCCTATCTCTGTAACTATAAAAATATTGTAACAATTTTTTTTATTTGAGCTTTATACTACCTACTGTTATCCTAACATTTTGGCAAAATTATACTCAAATCGGTTTTTTGGTGTAGACCTTGACGCGTTTCGCCCCATATAACAAGACATATATTTTTTTATTTTTAAAAATCCAAATTTTTGTTCTTATATTGCAAAAAAATGTTGCTCTAATGATGCAATAATAGGACAGCTAGGCGTATGATTAATATTTACAGATATCATTGAATAAATATAACTCATACGCAGCATCGTCAAATAAATAATGTAAATTTTATAAATACCATTAAGAAAAATTCTTTTAAAAACTTGTTAATATTAAGAATATTATATTTCCTCAAATGCTATCAAATATCAAAATATATAATATATACAAAACAATAAAAACTATAAAACTAAAAAAAAAAACCTCAAACATATGTATATAAAAGGCTGGTTTATATTTGAGATTTTTTTAAGGATTTTTGTATAACACATGATTTTATTCAATTTAACTTCCTTTAAGTTTGTCCGTTTGATTTTCGATTTATGGAAATATAAAAACAAGGAAAAATCCGCCTGTCTCGCTATGGAAAGTAAGATAAAAAAATTTACTTTTTCGTTCCTCCCCTTTTGTGGGCGTGGATATAAAAAATAATAAAGTTCTAATACATTTATTATTTACATTATTACATTTTCACTGTCGTAAAACATTAACACGGTCAAATGTAACATATTTAAAGCAATGAAACATATTTATGTCAGAAGAAGTTCAGAAGTGGTGAAAAAGTAATGTTGGTAAAAAAAATTAATAAAAAAAAAATTTTTTGATAAAAAAAAATACAAATAAAAAGAAGTAGAAAAGTTAAATTCGACTTGACCGAAGGTATGAATACCGTCCACAATGCCCTTTTTAAGCGATAGAAAATTTTCTAAAGTGAAAAATATATCATTTTTGATTAGAAATATTTTATTTTGTGTTAAACAGCTTTTTATACCCTCCACTTAGTGATAGAGGGTATATATAAGTTTGTCATTCCGTTTGTAACTCATCGAAATATCGGTCTGGGACCCCCTAAAGTATATATATTCATGATGCCCGATCGATTTTAAGACATTCTAGCGATGTCCGTCTGTCCGTCTGTGGAAAATGCTGTCGCGGACAAAATATTGCACAGGGATGACTGAAACTTAACATATTTGTTGGAAGTTCTCCCGAGAAGTTTGGTATTGCATTTGAGCGATATCGGTTCAGCGGTTCAAAAGTTATGAACGAAAATGTAAGCATACCTCAAAAATTTCAGTACATTCAACATAACCTAAAAATACAAAATGCTTTAATTTGGCTTCTGGTTGACATATGTGAACATAATTGAACACCAAATGGCATTTAAACAAGTACAAACATATTTTTTGACAAAAAAAAAAAAAAAAATCGCGGATTTTTTTTTTACCAAAATTTTTTTTCGCGGAATTTTTTTTTTTTCAAAAGTAATTTCCTTTTAAATAAAGTTTTTTGCAATAATCTTTTTGAAATTGTGGAGGGTATCGCTGCATTCGGCAAGGCCGAATTTAATTTTTTACTTGTTTTTATTAAAAACATTTTAATCATTTTTGAAAAAAAAAAATAATTTACTAATTTTTTTTTTTTTTGAGTGTAAAATTTTTTTCAGGTGTTTTTTAGTGCAAAAATATTTTTGTGATTTACCAATGTTTTTAAAACATATTTAACGGGTTTTCAACACTTGATTCCAAGGTGAAGCTAATCTGAAATTCACTGTTTTGCTAATAACTTTTGAACCACTTGACCGATTTGGCTGAAATTCAATACAAACTAGGACAGGGCAACAACAAATATATATGATAAGCTTTAGCATCCTAAAATTTGTCTTTCGAAAGTTAGCGTGTTTTTTATATAATAAGTTCACGAAAAACCCTTGCCGAAATTCAGTCTTTTGTTCATAACTTTTGAACCACTAGACCGATTTCACTGGGTTGCAATACCAACCTGACGAGATAAATGCCCAACATATACGCCAAACTTCAGGAGCCTCTGTAAAGTTTTTCAAAAGTTACCGTGTTTTCAACAGACAGACGGACGGACATCGCTAGATCGTCTTAAAATCGATCGAGGATCATGAATATATGTACTTTATGGGGTCCTAGACAAATATTTCGAGGTGTTACAAACGGAATGACAAACTTATATATACCATCTATCACTACAGTGGAGGATATAAAAAGTGTTATAAAAAAAAAAAAACTATGAAAAAAAAAAATTGAAAATAAATGTTTTTAATGTATAAATAAGAAATATTCAAATCGTGAAACTTTAAACCATGTCTCTGGGAGGTCCAGTTCGTGCCTAAATTTTTGTTTTTTTAATCAAATTCAACAAAAAAAATTTTGTGCCACCCTATTACACACACATACTACGCATTTTGTATTTAGTATTTCTTATAAATTTAACTTTTATCTTTATAAGTGTGTTGTGTGTTGTAGAAATAAGCATAAAATTCACTTAAACACTTTTCTATAGTCCTTGCATTAAACTTTAAAAACCTCTTAATAAAAACAAAAAAAAAATACAAAAACCGAAACAGAAACAGAAATATCTTATATACACAATGTTAACCATGGCTAAAGTATGCTCTTTTAGTTTTTTTTTAATAAATGAATCACTTTAGATGCTTAACTATCATGGACTACCGCATAATTTTCCATTTTTTTGTTTTTATTATACAAGAGCTCGTCATGCTACACCATTTAACATAAAATTTAACTCTTTGATAAAGAAAAATTATTAAATTTTGTCAAGAATTTAAAAGTTTTTAATTAAGTAAAGTTGTTTGTTCAGAATCATGAATATCTTACAGTGTCTTGTTCAGCGCTAGATTTTTTTTACACACATTTGAGATTGGTTAACTTTTATTATAATTATAATAATAACACTGTGGTAGTCGCAAAAATTTATAAGCTGGGCACCCTGCTGGTATAGCTAATTCGGATACGATGAATTCAATGGCGCTAGCCGTTTTTCGAAGTTAGCGCTCGTATTCACGATATTCGGGATTTAAAATTGTAAAGCCTAGGTACGACAAAAATTTAATTTTTATGCATTTGGGATAGTTTTTAAACATAAATTTAAAAAATGCATTGTATTTTCTCGCGAAAAAAAAACTCCGCCAAATTTTTTTTCTCGAAAAATTTTGTGTCTGTTATGTGTTGTATTCTACTAATTTTCCTAAATTAATAGCAAAATAAAAAAAAATAATCCCGAGAAAAAAAATTTCCGCGAATAATTTTTTTTTTTTGGAATATTCAATAGAGTTTAGATAATAAGCATTCAGCAATTGTCTAAATAATATAAAAAAATATATTTTTTTTACTTAAAAATAAAAAAAATTAATCGCAAATATCGCTAATACACACGTTAACTTTAAAAAAACGGATATTACAATGGGATTTAGTGTACACGAACTAACTTTACCAGACGGCTGTCATGAATTCAAATCAAACTAAAAATATTGAACTAATCGAATCGGTTACAGGGTAAAATGATGCATTCTGTAACAGATTATTTGCAAATTTTGCTGGGTACTATGCTATTCCAAGCCAAACGAATTGCAATATCAGTCGAGGACTCCATCAAGTTTATATATTATTGATCCATTTCTCAGACACTCTTGCCATATATATATCCGTCCATCTGTCTGTGGAAAGCAAGATGCAGTCCAAACCAAAAGAGCTGTACATTTGGTAAATGAGTGCAAAAATAAGTGCAAAAAAGTGTTTTTACATTTTGGAGAGTATAAAAGATTCGGCACCGAAGAATTTATCACTCTCACTTGTTTTATGTACATTTGAAAAACAAATGGAACATTTTTATGTGAAAAGTTTAGACTTGTTGAAAAAGTAGTTTTGGTAAAAAACGGGTTTGATGAAAAAAAAAAAAAATTATAAAAAAAAATATAAAAAAATTGATGAAAAAAAAAATTATGGTAAAAAAATTGATACAAAAAATTGATGAAAAATAAAATTATGAAAAAAACTTTATGAAAAAAAATTTGACGAAAAAAAAAAAAATTGATAAAAACAAATTGATAAAAAAAAATTATGAAAACAAAAAATTTGAAGAAAAAAAAAAAATAAAATTAATGAAAAACAAGTGAGAGTGTTAAATTCGAATCCTTTATACGCTCCAACATGTAAAAAAATTATAAAAAAAAATTTGACAAGGGCCTTTTTTAGGGGGGCAAAGTGGGGGAGGGGTCAATGAGCTGGGGGGACTCCTTGGCCCTCGCGGTATATGCTTACAACTTAATTTTTGTCTGATTTATGCACTTAAGTATTATAGTTTTATAATTATTTAAACCCTTAAAAGAGGGGCGGGCAAAAAAAGCAAAATTTTTTAATCCGCTGGGTCCAAGCGCAGGACTATAAACTTCTGTAAACATAAAAATGTTTCATTTGTTTCACAAAAATACAAAAAAACGTCTAAAAAATTGGCTTAACCTGCCTGGGCTTAACCTGCCTAGGACCATAAGACATATTTATGCGAAACTTGAGGGGTCTAGGCTCTTTTATTTTGGACTGCATCGTGTTAACTACAGACGGAAGGACGGATGGACGGACAGACAGACGAACGGAGGAACGGACGGACGGACATCGCTAGAATGTTTTAGAATCGATCAATGGTCAATAATATATATACTTTATGGGGTCCCCGACCGATATTTCGATGCGTTACACACGGAATGACAAAGTGAGTATACCCCCATACTGTAGTTGGAGGGTATAAAAACAAGTAAGAGTGTTAAATTCAGCTGTGCCGAATCTTTAATACCCTCCAACATGCAAAAAAATAAAAAAATAAATCCCAGGGCGTTTTTTTTTTTTGGAGGGGGCTCGATAGTGGTAATTGGTGGAGCAAATTTCCTCTCGCATATGTGTTTAAAAATACATTCTTATGCTTTTTGCGCTAAAGAAATACAAGTTTATCAAAATTTAAAAAAAAAAATATTCCGCACCCATAAAAGGAGGGCCGAAAAACGAAAAACAAATTTTCTAATTCTTTGGGTCCAAATGCAGGACTTTTAACATCTTGTAGAATAAAAATATTGCATTTGTTAAACAAAAACACAAAAAAATCATGTCAAAAAATTGTGTTTTTCAGAGGTTGGTTTAGTTCTTCAAGGTGAAAATTTTTTCCCCCTGGTCCAATTTTTCTCATTTATGAACTTAACCTGCCTAGGACATAAGGCATATTCGTGCCAAATGTCGGGAGTCTAGCTCTTTTATTTTGGACTGCATCGTGTTAACTACAGACGGACAGACGAACGGACCCATATAGTATATATACTTTATGGGCTCCTAGACCGATATTTTGATGCGTTACACACGGAATGACAAAGTGACTATACCCCATACTGTAGTTGGAGGGTATAAAAAATAATAATAAAAAAAAAAATTGATGAAAAAAAATTTTTTTTGTTGAAAAATAATTATGTTACTTTTTATTCACCAGCTGGTGTAAAACGGTTTTATTCACCACTAGGTGAATTATTATCCAAGTTACTAAAATGTTTGGTTTTAACAAAATGAAAATAGTAATTCTTGTTTTCTTTTTCGTTAATTGTTAGCTTATATAGTCAAACTGAGGTGGCGTCCTGCAACTTTTTTTAAATTAGACACCAGCCTAAAAACATTATAATGTTAAAAACCTTTTTCTCGTGTTGTTTGATAGAAAATGTGATATACGAACATTTTTCATCGGGAAGTTAAAAAAATTTAAATCACTAAAGAAATTGTTTTTTCACCCAAATTCGTTTGTACTCGTATTCAATATGTTTAGGGCATTGTGTATGGTATTCATTAGGGTGTCCCAAAAAAAAAAGTTGTCCGGGCTCAAGCATAATTTGAAAGCTTATAGGATGAAGTATTTTTGAGATTTTTTCAGATTTTTCGGAAAAGGTTTTAAGGTCGCGCAAATCGATTTTTTGCTGAAAATCGGCTTTGCCGACCGTTTTTTTAACTTTTTTTATAAAATCGTCAATAGTCACGAGTTTCTTCAATCCTGAGGAAATATTTTTAAAGAAAAATGTCCAAACTTTATTTTTGTGTGCATAAACTATAAGTTTTGGCAACTCTGTTGCTCATTTGGGTACCCTACATTAGATTTTTTCGTAAATTTGGCAAAAAAAAATTGGCAAAATAACACTTTGTAACTTTTAAAATTTCTATGAAAGTCAAAAAAAGTAATAATGCAGTTTGAAAGATAAATTAATTCTTTAAAATTTAGCAACAATAATTTTTGAATTCGCTCTTACCGTTCCAAAGTAATACCATTTTAAAGCTTTCAACCCATTGTATAAAACTAATAATAAAATAAAATATTGAATTTAAAAAAGTTATTGTCTTCCACTATTTAATATCTTAGGGTAAAAACTTTTAAATAGGCTATATATGATGGGTTTAAAAGCTGAATACCGGGACTATGAGATGCAGCTTTCAGAAATAACAAACAAGAGTGTTAAATTCGGTTGTGCAAAATATTTTATGCCCTGCAATATGTAAAAAAATAAAAAAAATGTTTAAAAAAATGTTTTTTGACAAGGCAGTATTGGTGGTCCCAAGCGGCGGCTTTTTTCCCCCTTGACCGATTTTTTTCCATTTGTGAAGATAACCTTCCTATGACCATATGACATATTCATGCCTAACATCAGGAATCTATCTCTTTTATTTTTGACTCCATCGTGTCTTATACAGCCGGACAGACGGACATTTTGACCTGCTATCCTAAATTACCACCAAACGTGACTTGTTAGGGAGTTGCTAAAAGCAGTTTTGTGTTCAGCATAAAAAAATCTTAAGGATCCAACTTCTCACATTTCTGTTACTGACCAAAACTCGAATTTTTCAGGTCTTTATAAGAAGTTTATTATTTTACTATTAGTTTTGTACAATGGATATAAATCTTTAAAATGGTATTACTCTGGAACGGTAAGAGCAAATTCAAAAATAATTGTTGCTAAATTATAAAGAATTAATTTATCTTTCAAACTGCATTATTACTTTTTTTGACTTTCATAGAAATTTTAAAAGTTACAAAGCGTTATTTTCAAAATTTATAGAAAATTTACGAAAAAATCTAATGTAGGGTACCCAAATGAGCAAAAGAGTTGCCAAAACTTATAGTTTATGCACACAAAAATAAAGCTTGGACATTTTACTTTAAAAATGTTAACTCAATAGTAAAGAATATTGTGTTTATTGACGAACTTATAAAGAAAGTTAAAAAAACGGTCGTCAAAGCCGATTTTAAGCACAAAATCGATTTGCGCGACCTTAAAAACTTTTCCGAAAAATCTGAAAAAAATCTCAAAAAAACTTTACCCTATAAGCTTTCAAATTATGCTTGAGCACCCAAGGAAATCGAATAAAGGTTTTTTTTGGGACGCCCTAGTATTCATGTATTCAGTCAAGTCAGATTTAACTTACTTTTATCCAAATTTTTGAAATGGTGTATTCAATGTCAGTTTAATATGAATATATCTACTATTTTTATGTTTTGTTTAAGTTTGTCATTAGGAAATGTATGCGCGAATATTTAAAAAAAAAAAACAAAAAAAAAATACAAAGTTTCAACTTTATACCCAGAATACATACATACATAACTAGTAGTACTCTATGGATTCCAACTTTGCCATTAAAACTAAAAGAATTGTATTTGTTTGTGTGTGTGTATGTGTGTGTGCAAGAGTTTGTTTGTTTATTTGTGTGCAACTACTTAAATATGCTACAGAGTAGCCATTTGTTAAGGAAAACCTGCTGAGTTGAAAACATACACACGCACACATACACTTAAATAATGAAACCACACACAAGTGTATATGGTAGTAGTAGTATACAAAAAATCCAGTAGTGAACAATATTTGTATTTGTACTCTTCGCTCTTTCCATATTGTTTATTGTTTGCATTTGTTATTATTAATTTTTCTCTAGAGAGGATAAAAGGCACCATTGTTTATCCTTTTTCTGTATGTTTCCTTTTTTTTACTATTTTTACATTTTGTTCCTTTTGTTTTTAAGGTTTAAATATAAGTTTTTGTTTTTGGTTTTACTTTTTAGTGTTGCATGATAGTTGATGGTTGGTTTGTGCCACTTGCCGGGCTGGGATTTAATGTTTATATATTTATTTTTATTTTGCTGGTTTTACTAGTTATTGCTTCTCCTATCAAATGGAGGTGTTTTTTCAAAGTTATTTATTTTATTTTTGTAAGTTAAATATAAAAGACAAATATTTTATGGCATTGCACAAAAAAAAAAAAACAAGAAACAACAAAATTTTTTAACAAATAATAAATAAACAAAAATTAAGTTTAACTTTTTATACAAAAGCAGATAAAGAAATCAAATATGGAGTAATGTTTGCCGAATTTAGGTCAAAAGCATTTATAAGAGAGGTCTTTCAATGGGCAACCAACATTTGTCCTAAAATTTTCATAAAAACTTAGAAAATCAGGACACGTTTTCGGTTCTTTTTAATGAATGGATAACTAGGACAAATTTCCAGTTTCCTTACACAGAAAAAAATATTCAATGGAAAAGACCAATTAAATATTTGCTTAGCTTAAAATTTGACATTTAATTAAATTTTACTTGAATCAATTAACCATTTGCTCAAATCTGAAAAACTCACAAAAAAATTCATAAAAACAAAAAAACTCATCATAGTAGGCTTTGAATAACAATGCGATGAACGCTGTTGCGTTTTTTGTTTTATTTTTAGTTAGTCGTCAAATAGAAAAGTACTTTCACGCACACAAGACGAAAATAAACAAAATAATAAAAAGCACAAAAAAAAACAATTTAAACAAAAGACTTGAAAAGACTGACAAAAAACACTACAACTGTAAAATAATGATTAACCATTCACTCAGATCAAGCATGGATTACTCAAAAATAACACAAAATTATTGATTAACCGCTCACTCAAATCAAGCATTGGTTTAATCAAAAATTACAGAAAAATAACAATTAATAAATTACTCAAATCAAGCATTGGTTTAATCAAGGAACAGTCAATGACTGACCTACAATTTTCGTGCTTGATCCAACAATTTTCCTCATTAGATGACTTTTAATTAAAATAATGCTCAATCTGGTGTATTTCGTGCTTGATCTAACAACTCATTTTTATCTGTGTTAAACTGCTCTGAAAGAATTATTATCCACAATATCAATGAAAAAAATTTATAAACCAAATTCATAGAATTTATGAAATAATTCATTGAATGAATGAATATTAATTAGTATTGTGAAATATTTCATAGAAAATAATGTTTATGAGAAATTTCATTAAAACAAATATTTTTCTATAAAAACTTTTATAACCTTTATGAAACTTTCATAAAAATCATGAATACCCAGCATAAATTGGCATTACTAGTAATGGGTCTCAGAATCTGAGACTTTTTTCAAAGAAAAAATGTTTCAGAATCCTAGACTGTTTTCTACACAAAAATGTCTCAGAATCTGAGACCTTTTCTATAGGAAAAATGCCTCAGAGTCTGAGACTTTTTCTACAGAAAAAAGGTCACAGAACCTGAGACTTTTCTAATAGAAAAAGGCCTAATAATCTTTTTTTTTTTTCTTTACTTATTTTATGGGAAATATGAAACTTTTTCTGTAGTAAGAGGTTTAAGAACCTTAGACTTTTTCTGTGGAAAAAAGTTCTTAGAATCCAAAAATTTTTCCATAGGAAACAAGTAAGAAAATTATAGTCGGTCAAGACCGACCATATAATACCCTACACCAAAGTTTCCCGGAAAATGGGTCCCATCAATCGATTAGATCTATGTGTTGTAAAACCTTTAATAAGTGTAGAAAACACTCACAAATCAAATTTGAGTGAAATAGGCTTCTATTTGTTGACAATCAACCGCTTTAACTGAATATCGGGCGAAATTTTCACAAGGGGCCTGAGTCCAAAACTGGTCCGATGATTATCAGGTTTGATAAGGTTATTTAAGTACGCGTTTAACATACACAAACAAAATTTTAATTAAATATTTTCTATTTTCATGAAATTTGAGACATTTATGTGAAAATCGGGAAGGTGGTTTGTATGGGGGCTACAAGAAGAACTGGTCCGATTTCTTTGAAATTCGGAATGATGATATGTGAAGACAAAACATGTTTACCTTCCAAATTTCAAAGCGATACCTTCTATAATACGGTTATTAGAGTCATTTGAGCCAAAACTAAAGAGGACCTTTGTATGGGGGCTAGGTCTAAATATGGACCGATTTTTTCGAATTTCAATAGGCTTCGTCCTTGGGCCAAGAGAGACTTAAGTTTCAAATTTCAAGTCAATTGATTAAAAATTGCGACCTGTATCGTGTTTACACCGTTTACATGGACAGACAGACAGACAGACGGACGGACAGACGGACGGACGGACGGACATCGCTAAATCGACTCAAAAAGTGATTCTGAGTCGATCGGTATACTTAAAGGTGGGTCTAGGACCAATATTTCGGGTAGTTACAAACATCAGCACAAACTCATTATACCCTGTACCACAGTGTGGTGTAGGGTATAAAAAGTCTCAGATTCTGAAAAATTTTTTGTTAAGAAATTTTTTTGATTTTAAATTGAGAAATCAACTGCAGTTGTTTGGCAAAAACTTCTAAATTTTTTGATTTTATAGCCCTACCATCCCTTTTTTTTTTTGCAAAAAAAATAAGTATTCCTGTTTTTGCCCAGTTTTTTAAAAATTGAAAAACCAAACACGTAGTTTTCTTAGCTCCATATAGGGGTATCCATAAAATGATGGGATTTGTCTTAAATTTTGTTTTACATTAAAAATTGTCTAAGCTCTATGAAAGAGTCAAGGGTAAGAAATTCTTAAACGTAGGAAAACCCGCTATTTTTTTACAAATTTTAAAAAGCAATACGCAGCAAAATTTGTAAATGTGGCAAGACAAATTTTTTTTTTTTAATTTTTAAAAATCCAAAACTTTAAGCACGCCACATTTAATTAAAACCGATTGGCCGCAATTTTTCTTCTAGTTTTCCCGGGACCAACCAAGGTTGAAGAAAAAATTACACTCTAGTATAAATTCATACATGCTAAATTTTTTTTTGTTTAATTGCACAGCCATATAAAAATATAAAAAGGTTCTGACTTTGAAACCAGATCCACTAATATTTATGTATTTTGACCTCCTGAATTCGATTTAAATAAAATTTTTAAATTTTTTTACTTGGTCAAATTTACAAATTATGTACTTTGCGGACTTTCTGATGGCGGAATCGACTTCAGAAATTCAAAATACATGAAAATTAGTGGATCTGGTTTCTGGGTCAGAACATTTTTATACTTTTGTGGGGTTGTCTTAGAATCTATCACTGCCCTAGAATCAAGGTCCTAAACCCATATTTCGACGAAATGACAAATTGAGTACAATTTTTTTTTTAATATCAGCAAACTTGTGCAAGAAAAAAAAAATATTTTTTTAAAGCATAATTTAAATTCAGAAAAATGTTATTATTATTTTTTCAATAAATCAAAAATTACTATAAAATTCTCCTTGTTTACATTTGTATTTTAATCCTGATTTTTATGTAGTTCTTTTATTATTAACATTTATCTTTTTGAAGCCATGCATAAGAACTTAATGTATTGAATTTGATGATACTGTGCCCAAAACGTTTTCAGAACTTTACAAAATTATGAAAACTCAGACAAATTAAATTTAAGACCCATACAAAAGTATACTTAGAAAAGTTTTACACTAACTATTTACGGTTATTCAAAAGGATTTTAGTTAAAGTTATTTAAAACGTTTTATCGTTTGTTTTTCAAAGAAACTAAAATATTGAATGATTTGTACAGTTGTTAAAAAATCAAACTACAAAATTTATTGATAACATTTTTATCAGTTAAAGTATTTGTGACTGATTATACCGTATAATTTTACAGAAGTACGGTTTTTGTAGTTTGTTATTCAAAAACAAAATATTTTTCCTCCCCAAAATAAAAAATTGTAAACAGTTCAAATAACTGAAATATCATTAGTTTTTATGAAATGTCCAGTCATTGTTAATGTTTAAAAATAAATGAAAAAGTATGTTTTTTCAACTGAAATATAAATAGTACGTTTTTTTAAAGGAAAAAACTATTCAGCTTTACCACAAGAAAATAAAATAAATTTAAAATTTTAATTTTATTTCCATACAAATTGTTTTTGTTTTTAAAATCGACTTTCAAAAAATGTATTGAAAATTTGAAATTTAAAATAAAACTTTTGTTAAAATAGACTTTTTGTTTTCTTGTGGTAAGGGCCATTGTTTTGAACGTTTTTTCAGTAGAATTTACTTACAAAATATTTTGTGTGTATGATTTTAAAATTTTTGGTAGAAATTTTCTAAAAATCCAAAACTTTGATCACAGGTTAAAAATGAAATACTGTCTTAAGCTCTATGATAGAGTCAAGGTAAAGAAATTTATAGTTTTTTTTTTTTTTAATTCTACCCTCAAAACAAATTTTCTATCCAATCAGCAGAAAAATCTGCTGAAAATACACCCATTTCGATTCATATGAGAAATCTGCTGATTTTAGCAGACCCTGTTTGCTAAATATCTGGCTTGACTATCAGCAGAGAAATCTGTCGAGACTGCAGAAAAGTCCACTGATAACAGCAGAAAAATCTGCTAATTACAAAAAAATTTATACTTTTCAAACATTGTGTGTGAATTGTACTTGTATGCTCAATTTAATTTTAACAAATACTTTACATACACTCATATTTGTTCTTTACATACTACAGTTTCCTTTTATATAATTGTTTGTCCATACACATTTACTCGTATTGTGTGCAAAATAAGAAAAAGGAATTTTCTTTCTGGTCATATTACAAACAATGTTATTTGTGTATTTTATTCAATTGCAGTTAATAAAAAAAATGAAGAAGAAGGAAAACAAGAAAAAATTTTATAAATGAACAAGTCAACTTACATGTAAGGCATTCCATACCAAATGAACAGCAAAAAAAAATATTGTGTACCGTAAATTTCTGAATAAATTGTATTTATTAGGGTATTCAATCGATTAACCGTTAATCGGTTAACCGATTAATTTTGGTCGATTAACTGTTCGAATAATTTAAAATTGTCAATTTTCAAATAACAAATAAACCGATTAATTTGTGTCGATTAACCGATTAACCGAAATCTCTTTTTTTTTAGTAATTTTACTTATTTTTTTGCTTTATTTAGCGTTTAGATGTTTCATTTTTAATTTGAATTACGGTTCTGCTGAAAGAAGTTTAGGTCTAAAAAACTTATCAATCTGTCTATTAGCAATGTGTAAAAACGTCGCCTTAAAACGTCGGTTAAAAAAAAAAAAAAAAAATTACAATTAGTAACCCTAGCCAATTTTTTATATATTGCCAAGAGTATATATTTTTTTAATTGTTTTTTATGCGATTAATACGAATCTGGCCTTAGAAGTGATTTATCTCATTTTGAGATATTTAGATTTTCGATTGACAGTACTGCATAAACTCAGATATTCGCAATGTCCGGGACCTTATAAAACCGCGAATTATTTTATGATGTATAATTAGTTCAGCACATCTAAAAATACTTCTCTTATTCGTAAAAATACTTTTGCAATCTTTAAGATGACTTTTTTCATTACGGAGATATCGACCGATAAAATTATTGCACACTCAGAAAATTATTGCAATTACTACATGACGGTTGTTTGTGTAGTAAGTAGTAGCTGTTGTTTTTAACTACAATTTCGGTCGTTTTTGTGTGAAAAAATCTCAAACAACTTTTTTTTGTAGTAGTTTCAAAAAATAAATACAAAAAATATACTACACTGTAGTAATAGTTGATTTATGTAGTTGTTTTTAGTTTTTTTCTAAAAACTCGTTTTTTTCTAGAAATTTTTATTGCAAACGAATGTGTCGAACGAGTTGGTCGTGCGGGATGCGGAAGGAATTATTTTTATACCAAATAAATAATATCTAAATAAATTAAATTACAATTTATTAAATTAAATTGTAACCAAAAATAAGTTTTTGGAGAAATAATCTTGAGCGAAAGAAAATAAGTGGATAAATAAGATAACAAGTGTGTATAATATAGCGCTCACATAAGCGTGTGTAAAAACCAATCGGAAAAAAACAAAATACAATGTATGCAGTGTCTTGTTTTCTTATGAGCGTGCCATCTTTCTTTTCTTTGTATACACAACAGAACAGGTACATACTTTTTTAAAACATTGCAAATTAATTCTTTTTTTTTATAAATCAATTTTGCCAAAGCATTTCGTTTTTTTATTTCAGACAAATTTTGTTCATTTGAAATGAACTATTAAAAAACAAAGGTAAATACAATCAATTTATTTTGTTAACATTTTATTAATATAAATTTTTTCTTCTATAATTCCAGATAAATACACCAAAAAAATTTAATTTCATGTCGAAATTCTATACAACCAACTGAAATGTATTGCTTTTTAAATAAATAAAAATCAATCACTTAAACGTTTAAAAATTTTTTTAAATAAAATTTCAGGCAAGTGTAGTAAAAACAACTGTATACCGTCTTTTGTAGTAGTTTTTACTACATTTTGTAGTTGAAAATCAATAGTTAAAAACAACAACATATTCAGTTGTTTTTACCGTAATGTGTAGTGGACGCCTTTTCAACAACAAAATGTAGTCAAAACAACTGTCTTTTGTAGTAGATTTTACCGACATACTTTTTTGAGTGCAATTTCGACCCTAAAGCATAAAAGAAAACAAATTTGGAAACCAACCAATTTTTTTGTGGATATTTTTTGTACCGAATTCAAATTCTATTAGAGGTGCATCTAAGCCCGGCAGCAATTTGGGTAAATTTTTGCTTTTTACAAAAATTACTTTATTTTTTTTTACATTTTTTCGCATTGAATTAGGGCCAATTTAGATTGGGGTAATTTTTCAGGTTGCCATACAAAAATTCTTTATTTGGGCTAACATTATAGAGGGTATTTAAAGCTTCGCCATAGCGGATATAGATTTCTTTAAAGTACATACAATTCTTGGTTTTATATGCAATTTAAATTTTAAATTTATATTATTCGGTTAACTGAATAATTCAAATTTATCCGATTATTAACCGATTAAATCTCAACCCCGATTAATTATTTGCTCGATTAACCGATTAAACCAAAACCTCGATTAATTGAATACCCTAGTATTTATACTACATGGAACTAAGAAAATTGCATTTTTGGTTTTTAATTTTTCAAAAACTGGGCTTAGGAGGCGTGGCAAAATATTGGAAAAATGGTCAAATTTGTTTCAAGTAAAATTGATTAAATATTTATCAATCTTAAACGGAATGCACTATAATCTAAAATTTTTCCATTCATGTATATTTTTGTACATATCGAAAAAAAAAATATTTTAAATAATTTTCAGAACTCGTTCTGAATGCTTCCGTTTTTTTAAAAAAGTCAATTTATCAAAAATTCGTCCAGTTTTTTTTTACTTTTATTAACAGTTTAGATGTTTGTCTATCCATACAAAAAAATTCAGACATGTGTTTTTCGTTTTGGAGAAAATCGCATATGAATTTTGAATAATTTAATAATTTAATTTTATTTTCTTGTTTCCAAATAGCGGGTAAGTATTAAATATTTTTTTTTTTTAATGGAAATTATCAGAACGGGTTCCGAAAATTTTTCAACATATTTTTTTTAATCGATAGCCCATAAAAAAATATAAAATATCACTAACTTTTAATATTACGGTGGATTCCGTTTTAATTTGAAAAATATTTGATCAAGTCAACTCGACACAATTTTCACATTTTTTTCAATATTTAACAACGCCTCCAAGCCCTGGTTTTAAAAAATTTAAAAACCAAAAACACAACTTTCTTAGTTTCGTATAGGGCTATCAATACAAACTATTCAGAAATTCATGGGAAACATATTTTTCTCCAGTGGGACATTTGGTGTGGAATGCCTTATATATGAGGCATTCCATGTCAAATCGGATACTTCCAATATTTTTTTTAGATTTACCCAATTTGTTCACAGTTTTAGTACCCTTCGAAAACTCCTTCATGGTAAATTTTCTGATTTTTTTGATGACCCGTTCCAAAGATATCGAATTTTAAAAATTGGTAGTTTGTTCCTTTACTCAAACATATTTTACTTATCGTTGGCTTACAATTAGTCGTCAAACCTGTCAAGTTCATTTTTAATTTTTGATTTTAAGAGGGACAAAAAACTTAAGAACCAAACCAAACTCTGAAAAAACTCCATTTTTTATAGGTTTTTTGTACTTTTGCTTAGCAAACAAAACATTTTTATGTCAAAAGAAGTTCAAATTCCTGCAGTTGGTTCCAGGAAGGTTGTCATCCACCACCAAACCCCCCCCCCCCCAAAAAAAAAATACGCCACTGTTTTTTTAACGTGTTGGAGGGTATATAAGATTCGGCACAGCCGAATTTAACACTCTCACTTGTTAAGTTTATAAACGTAGTTTTTTTCTTTAGATCAACATTTAAATTTCTTTTTATTAATGTTTTTTCAAATGATGTATTTTGAGTTACACAATGCATACTAAATTGAAATCTCAATGTTATAACTTCTTCAATAATGATCCAAATTGCAATTTTTTTTCTTCAAAATTTTTGTTTTTTTTTACGTACTTTTTAAAAAAAATCCAAAAAAAAATCTTAAAAGTGCTCTAGTATGCGGTTTTTAAATTTTAAAATTTAAATCTCATTTATGAAACTTCTATCGATTCTACAAATTTTTTGCCCAGTATGATCGTGGGATAACGACTATTACTATTTTAATTTTAATTATTTGAAAAAATTTTATTGTAATTTTCCAATCTTAAAATCATTTCTACTGCTCCAATGGGGCGTCATAGAGAGGTGATTTCTAAGACCGACACCCATTAATTTTTAGGTCTTAATATTTCTTCGAAAAAACTAAGGGGGCTCCCACACAAAATGAAAGTTTTTTAAATTTGCTCCAACCGCTGTAACTTCCCTAAGAGTGCCCTTAGAACAATCAAATGTATGACCGACCAACAATATTTTTTTAGTCCAAACATTTTCTCTGGAAACTGATACCCTCTATCTTTAATTCTTGAGGCGGTCCCCATACAATTTTTTTTATTTTTTGTGAATTTGTTTTATTTAATCAGCTTTTACCTGTTCAATGATTCGTCCGAAAGGGGTCATTTGTGAGACCGAACCCCATTTAGTTTTACCCCCAACATTTTTTTAAAACAGGCTTTGAATAGAAGCCTACTTAAGGAGTGGAATAGGGCGTAGGTTTGTTTTAAAAAAAAAATTGAAGGGTATAAATAAATGGGGGTCGGTCTCACTAATGTTCCCAATCTGATTTTATAAAACAAACTTACAAAAAAAAAAAAAAATGTATGGGGACTGCCTTAAGAATTAAAGATAGAGGGTAGGTGTGTTCAAAGAAAATGTTTGGACTAAAAAAATATTGTGGGTCGGTCATACATTTGATTGCTCTAAGGGCACTCTTAGGGCAGTTAGACCGGTTGGAGAAAATTTTAAAAAATGTCGTTTTGTGTAGGAGCCCCCTAAGAAATTGGAGATAGGGTATTAGTTTTTTCCGAAGAAATGTTTAGACGTAAAAATTAATGGGGGTCGGTCTTGGAAATGACCTCTCTATGACGCACTATTGGAGCAGTAGAAATAATTTTAAGATTGGAAAACTACAAAAAAATTTTTTCAAAAAATTTAAAAAAATAGTTATAATCGTTATCCAACGATCCTACTTGGCAAAAAATCGATAGAAATTTTATACAAAAAAAAATTTAAAAAAATCAAAGGTACAAACATTTTCAAAAATGAGATTTAAATTTTAAAACTTAAAATCGCATACTAGAGCACTTTTAAGAATTTTTTTGGATTTTTTTTAAAGTACGTAAAAATCAAAAATTAAAAAAAAAAATTGAAATTTGGACCATTATTAAAGAAGTTATGAGTAAAAAAAGTTTGAGTAAAGGAACAAACTAAAATTTTTAAAAATTCTATATCTTTTGAACGGGTCATCAAAAAAATCTGAAAATTTACCACGAAAAGTTTTCGAAGGCTGCTAAAAACGGAAAACAAATTGGGAATATATAAAAAAAAAATATTCAAAGTGCCCGATTTGACATGGAATACCCCATATACAATTATATGCAATTTTTAATAGGGTGAATCAGCTGGAGGTAATAACAAGAAAAAAAAAATAAAAGAAACATTTGAAATTTTTCAGAGAGGATTTTATAGAAGCTTGTTAAACTTTTTTGTTTAAATTATCCTTACGTTTTATTGAAAAATAAAAACGCCATTTGAATTACCCTGTTATCTATGATCAAATAAAAAAAAAAGGAATGTATAACCAAACTAGCAAATATTTGTATTTTTATTCAATTTATGTAGGTATTGGTTTTTGCATTAAATCAGGAATATACTACATTAAGGCGGCTTGTTTTGCAATGTTTAAACCTGTATTACTAACAGCGCTTCCACAATTTTCAAAAGAATTCTAATGCTGGAAAATTATTCAAAAATTAACGAAATGATTGTCAATTCAATTCTGAAAATTATCAAATTTTTGAAAGCAGAAGTTCTATAAGTTTTTTTGGGAGATTAGAGAATAAGAAGATTTAACGTAAGTACGTGTAATGTTAATTCATAACGGGGACAATAAACGACCTCGAACTAGAATAAACTCTTTTTACGAAAAAAACACCGTAAAAATCCACTATTTTTAAAGGTTAGTTCATTAAAATGGAAAATAATTTTTCCCCTGGTTCAAAAGAGATATTCGTGCTAAAATTTCGGAGAGAAAGCTCTCTTATTTTGAACAGTATCGTGTCTTCCACATACGGATGGACAATTATAAAATGTCTTAGAATCGATAATGGATCGATAATATGTACAAAATTAATGACAAAGTTGTGGGTATAAAAAGCACAATTGGATTAAGAAACCCGCAATTACAATTTGGAAACCATAATTAAAATTTTGAAAAAGCAAACTCAAAATGAGTATCCTAAATTCACAAGAAAAACCTATTTAAAATTTAGAAATTTTAATTGAAATTCAGAAAATCGCTATTGAGATTTATAAAATGCTGACAAAAATTTAGCGACGCACAATTTGCATTTCAGAAAAAATCAATTGTAGCATATGAAACCCAAATGAAAATTCAAATTTTTAACACATTTTGGGGCCATTCTTTTGTAAAACTTTTTTTAAAATTATTAAAATTAGAAAAATGTTTTTGTACATGTTTTTATTTGACTTTTTTTCTACAAAACAAGCTTTTGATTCCAATAGAGAAAAACGTAGGTTGCAATATATTTTCTTCCTATAGAAAATGAACCACCCTTATACAGACAAAAATTTTGTACTATTGAATTTTAAGACCAGAATTTTTAATAAAAGTAAAATAATTGTTGGTAAATCAATACCTGGGCAAATATTTTACTTTGGTATTAACAAATCTACCTAACGACTAAAATGAGAAGAATAATTTTTTAAAAAAAATATTTTTCTGTTTTAAATTTATTTATGTTGGTCATTTTGGCAAGACATAGTCGACACTGGTATGGGTGGACCACTTTTCCCGGGCAGCCGTTTTCGATCAAAAAAAAGACATAAAAAACGGTCCATCCTAATATCAGTGTCTGATTGTTCATAGAACAACTTTTTAAGAAATTGTATATTTTAATTGATTTTTTTTTTAAATTTTTACAAAAATTTTACATAAAAAGAAAAGTGGAAATTTTTTTTTCTCAAAAAAAACACACTATTAATCTTTTACTATTTAATTTTTTGTTAAATTCTAAACAATAAGAAACAATTTTCCAAAAATGATATACTTGAATTTTTATCTTTACGCTATTTACTCCCTTTATTTCATATATTTGTCTTTTTATTTAAGTCCTTAAGGACTAAATAATGCATACAAATCCTTTATACCCTTATGTATGTTGAAAACAAATCAACCAACACAATTACAACGACATAATAAATATTTAAATGTACTCTTATTTTTCTATTTTTTTTTTTTTTTTTTTTAATTTTCTCTTTTTAGAACTTTTACTCTAGTTCACATGTTACATGTAACCATCACATTTTGAACATTTCATTGAATATAAACTAAAGCCTCGATTTATTTGGAAAATTTAAGAGAAGATGAAAATCTAACAAGTAAAAAAGTTAAATTCGACTTGGCCGAATCTATGAATACCCTCTACAATGCCCTTTTTAAGTGATAATTTAAAAAAAAAAAATAATTTACTAAATTTTTTTTGAGTGTAAAATTTTTTTTGAGTGTAAAAATTTTTTTCGAGTGTATTTCTTTTTTATTGCCAAAAAATTTTTGAGTGACAAAAATACGTTGCAAAATAGTTTTGTGACTTACCAATATTTTTAAAACATGTTTAACGGGTTTTCAATACGTGAATTTAAGGTGAAGCTAGTCTGAAATTCACGGTTTTGCTAATAACTTTTGAACCATTGCACTTTGGCTGAATTTTCAATTTTGGCGGCAAAAAGTCAATTTTTCAAGTATAGATTTTTAAAAATTTTGTGATTGTGTTCAATTCCCAATATATTGGTGAGAAAAAATTTAGAAAAGTTATGATAGTTGGCAACACTGTCGATGTGTAAACAGCTGCTAATGTATACAGTTTTTCTAACACGTGTTGCAAGTTGTATATTTTGGTTAAAAAAATGTTGTGAATATGAATTTTAATACTCGAGGTGAGTATTTTTACGAATTCTTAACATATTTGGAAAAAAAAAATTATTTCGTAGTTATTTTGGAGTTTTTTTGGGCGTAATTTTTTGTGAAATTGTGAATAGTTTTATCGTCTTTCGTGGAGTATAACTTAAAATGTTAACAATTGTTAAAACATTTTTATACATGTAAATCTTCGTATAAAGCTCAGGTTTTATTGTATATTAATATGGTGTGCGAACGAGTGCGAACGAATGAATTATTAGCAAAAACGTGAATTTTGGATGGTTTTTTTTCGCAAATTCACGTGTTGAAAATCACACTAAGCACGCTTTAAAGCATAGTGGAAAGCTACAAAAATATTTTACAGTGTTTCTTTCAATCAAAAAACTTTTTGTTCTCAAACAAAAGAAAAATTACACTCAAAAAAAATTATACACTCAAAAACATTGTACACTCAAAAAAAAATTTTTTTATATTATTAAAAAACGTAATTTCCTCAAAATAATAATATTTTTAATAAATTACTATCACTAAAAAAGTGTTTTTCTACTTGAATATTTTTTTCAACAATTGACTTCAAGTTTTTTACAATTATTCGGTATTCGGCCATTTTCGTCCAAAAATGTGACCGAGGCCGAATAATGGCCGAATAGTACTTTTTTGCCTACTGAATATTCGGTCCGACACTACAAATAATAAAGGAAGAATTTAATTAAATACAGTTTTGTGAGCATTAATTTGTTTCGAAAATCCCCCTTATGGGCGGGCCACTAGAAAAAGGTGGCGTGGACCGACCATTTTTTCTCAAATCAAATATTTCGACAGTAGAACCCTGCATACCAAATTTGGTGAGGCTAGCTTGTCGGGAAATAGTTTTTGCCGCGATTTGGGGTTTTTCGGCCATAGTGCATTGGACCAATTTGGCTGAAATTCAATAAAACTAGGCCAGAGGAACGACAAATATATATGCCGAGCCTCAGCATCCTCAGAATTGCGTTTCGAAAGTTCACGAAAAACCCTTGCCGAAATTCAGTCTTTTGCTTATAACTTTTGATTTGACCGATTTCGCTGGATTGCAATACCAACCTGACCAGGTATATGCCCAACATATATGCCAAGCTTCAGGAGCCTCCGTAAAGTCTTTCAAAAGTTAGCGTGTTTTAAATAGACAGACGGACGGACGGACATCGCTAGATCGTCTTAAAATCGATCAAGGATCATGAATATATATACTTTATGGGGCCCTAGACCAATATTTCGAGGTGTTACAAACGGAATGACAATCTTATACATACCCTCTATCACTAGAGTAAAGGGTATAAAAATAAGGAATACCTGAAACAGATGAAAATGAAATATTCGACTGTGCCGAATCTTGCATACCTTCCAAAATGTAGGTCACGCCTTCTCACTCGCGATAAATGTTAACTAATACAGTTATCATGAAAAATTCAATTCATCTTTAATCTAAAAAACCATTGTGGAAGTACTTGCAAAAAACACTATTTTTATAATTCTTGAAATCATGTTAATCGAGACATACGTGTTGTCGTTCATCCTAGGAAGAGTCCATTTATTTTTATGCAAAGATAACTTATTGTCTGTTTGATAAAACTGTCGTTAGACATGGAAACATCATACATCATTATTGCAACATATACATTTATATGTATGTGTACAGTATCCAGTACATACTTGACCAATTCTATTCAGTCTTTCTATCTGTGTTTCAATTTATTCACTTTTTTGTCTATTACTAATATATGCTGGTACAACTAACATATGCTTTTTCTTTTCCCTACTATAAACAGCATAAGGGTTTTCCATGATTTTCCTGCTATTCAAAAAAAAAAAACAACAACCATGCAATTACTTTACTTACATGTATTTGTTAATAAGGGTGGCATATGTTTGAATAGAACACATTTTGTAAAGAAATGTGACATGTGTCAAACGAGAACGCATCAAGGCGGTAAAAATTTATCAAATTTATGCACACTGTATAATAGACCACAAATAAATGTAATCTCCTGGATAAACGAGAATTACGAAAAAAAAAATTAACTCTGGTTTGCCGAATTAGCCTGCTTGTCTCAAAAGAACACCTACCCTGAAATGTCGATCGAAAAGTGTTAAACAATCCACATTTCGACCAGTTGGATACCCTACTATCCCTGAAAAGCTTCACCTCCCATCCCTGTACATGGTCCAAAAGTTTCAAAATTGACTATTAAGGTCCTGTCCACATAACCAATTTGTATTCCATTTTTGGTCAGATATTGCTGGTGTAAATCGTAAGGTGATCGAATAGACTGAAGTACATCTTACAATATTTTAAGAAACCCATACACTTGAGTGCTTCTTTTGACACCTGAAAAACGGCATATTTCCATGGGCATCGCACTCATGCCCACAACATCAAGATTTTCGATTTCTCAATTCCTGTCATCATCCATTGATATAGACAACAATGATGTCTCTACGATTCTTCTGGAAGTCATCATACAATGCATCAAAATCAACCTTATTAGACAACCCCATTCCGATATTATAAAAAGGTCTTGATTTAGTATGTCATTCATATTTTGCTTTATGCCCCTAACGTCGACATGGCTGGGCTTTTGGTCTTAGGAAACAAAATGAAAATCTTTTTTTTTTACCATAGATTAAGCTGAAACTCGTCTGATGAGACCTCATCTAAGCCAACACGAATAGTGCGATCTCTGAGAAAACTCGAATTGAATCGAGATAATTTATTACCGACAACAAAAGCAATAAGCTTTGATTCGAGTGCTGCGTGCCGCACTTGATCAAATGCCTTGGAAATATCTAGAGCATGCTCTCGTTCACCTTGAAGAGCATGGAGCAAATTTCAGCCACCTTCTAGCATGCGGAGAAGACTTCTGCATCTCAAAAAGAACCCAAAAGGCTGTCAAATGGGCACGCTAACGTTGAAGAGCACTGTTTTAGTTCCAGTGCAGAAATTATATCCGGCCCTGATGACTTATTTACGTTTAGATCCGGAATAACACTTTGACTGCCCGAGCTAGAAAGAAAATCTTGGTCGATATATACGATACTCTTCCAAGGATTGGCAGTAATTGAATGATTTCCGGCAAGAATGAATTTTTTTAGAGGTCTGTGAATGATTGTATATATATTAATTCCTAAGGTTCCAGACTGGAACAAAGGGCCACAACAAAATGTCTCCATTCAGATCTGTCACGTGCTAGCATTTTGACTTCGGACCAAGATTTTTCCATCAAGCTACTTGCTTGTTGCACAGTTCATCTCCAAGTGTTAGATGGCCTACCAACTCTTCTATTGCCTTGAGGATTCCAATCGATTGCCATTTTAGCTATATCTTCATTAGACCTTCTCAAAACATGGCCAATCAAGTTCCATTTCCGTTTTGCAATTTCCACCCGAATTGGGGTTTCATCGGTTTTATGCCAAAGCTCAAAGTTGGAAATGACATTTGGCCAGAAAATCCGCAGTATTTTTCGAAACGAACGGTTTATGAATACTTGGATAGACTGAAGTTCATGCGCGGAAGTGTTCCAAGATTCGCATCCATATAATAAGACGGATTTAACATTAGTGGAAAAGAGGCGTAGTTTTATATGGATTTTAATTTGTGGTGATCTCCATACTTTTTGTAGGGCTCCAAAAGCTTGTTTGGCCTTTTTTATTCGATTGTAAACATCTGTGCCTGCGTTTTGGTTAGAAAACTGCCCAAATAACAGAAAGATTGGACATTTTCGAGCTCAACACCATCTATAGAAAAATTAGTGGTATTTTTGGTATTAATACGCAGTACTTTGGTTTTGTCTATGTTTATACGAAAACTGTGAATGATTGATCGTCCTTTAAATAAGTTCAAATAGAAGAACTAGCATTATCCTTTACTCTTTCAACGAACGACCAAAAAGGAGCAAAAAAAAGTTTTAGCATCTCGACATTGTTCGTATAGAGCCTTTTCACGTCTAAGTATTCGGCACACTACGTTCTTGCCTTTTTGCGTACAGAATAGTATTAACCTTTTTGTTCTAACGCAATTACTGAACGCTTCCTCTCTGGATCTGACATCACTTTTGCACGTCCGGTTAAATCAGCATCTATGCCGTACTCTAGTCCAAATATGCTTGGTAGGAATGTGCGATTTTATCCCAACTATATCTCGATTTGTCAATAGGGGCATACTACAGGAGAGCGTTCTTTCGCCACTTCTTTGGAATGTGGCAATGAATTCAATGCTGCTATATCTAGATACACGTGGTTGTAAGTTGTCGCATATGCTGACGATGTCGCGATAACGGTAAAGGGAAAGCATATGCCAACAGTCAGGGACATTCTTCAGGGTTCTCTGATAGATCTGTCTAAATGGGCAAGAGGCTGAGGTCTGGTAGTTAATCCAAGTAAAAAAGAGCTTGTCTTGTTTACAAGAAAAACTAAGATTTCTGCTTTTGATCCTATTTCTGAAGAGGCACTGAAATCGCCTTCTCAGATGGAGCCAAATATCTAGGAGTTTTTCTAGATAGGAAGTTAATAGGAAGTTAGGACGTAATATTGAGATACGGGTGAGAAAAGCATCGATTGCTTTATATTCCTATAAAAGAGCCATTGGAAACGATGGGGATTTAGCCTTAAATTCGTTCATTGGATTTATACAGCAGTGGTGCGTCCAATTCTGCTGTACAAAAGGGAACTGTGTCTTCATCACGAAGGTACATAGAATGGCATCGATGAGCATCACTGGCGCTCTTCG
Source organism: Pegoplata infirma (assembly GCA_963921195.1). Taxonomy (NCBI): domain Eukaryota; kingdom Metazoa; phylum Arthropoda; class Insecta; order Diptera; family Anthomyiidae; genus Pegoplata; species Pegoplata infirma. The sequence continues at coordinate 41,783,929 of OY992537.1, forward strand.
TACTACACCTACGGCTGCATTGGAAATCCTAATTCACTTGATACCATAGGACATATTGGGTAGGCAGTATGTGGCTACGTCGGTAATTCGACTTAATAGCACAATGCAATGGAGGAGCAGTAATTGTGGCCATAACGCGATGTTGAAGAAGATAACAATACCAAAAATGTGCATTCTGCTCCCTCTATGAGCCTTTTTGAGCGCCACCATACAACTATGATACTATCCAGGGAGTCTTGGATAAGGTAATGGAGCCGGAATCCAAAGTGGGCTTTGGCGTCTATTCGGATGGGCTTGGGTTGGGCCTGGCTCGAAGATTGCCGGATCATTGCAGTGTTTACTAGGCAGATATGCCGACAATAAAGGAAGTGGCTGACTGGTTGAGTATTGTCAATTACAAGATCTACCCTTAACTGCCGCACGTATATAAATGAGATGGCGAAACAGTTTGACATACGACTCATATGGTGCCCAGGGCACAGAGACATTCCAGTCAATTGCAAAGCCGATAAGCTTGCAAAACTGGGAACTACCTTACAGGTTCCAACAGAATTGGTATGTTTTGGTATACCTCTAGAAACTTGCAAGTAAAACCTACGGCTTTGTTCCGCGAAGGAGACTAATCAAAGATGGGCAAATGGATGGACGTGTGAGACAACACGACAGATTTGGCCTTCTCTTAATCAGAAGCGCACAAGTAAGTTGATATCGCTTCCAAGAGAAAGAATTTCGACGGTGGTTGCTATAATTACCGGACACTGTCTTATAGGGAAGCACGCAGAACGGTTGAGTGTGCCATCGAATGACTTTTGCCGGAGTTGCATGGATAAAGAGGAGATGGAAACTACCGAACGCTACATCTGTCATTGCCCGGCACTTTCTAGTCAGAGACTTGCTTTACTATGATTTAGGGAGCTGCACGAACTTTCTGATCTGTCGGATGCCAAAATGGAGTATCAAAGGAGTTGCATAAATAGCTCAAGTTTGTTTAACCACAGGGACTAGTAGGGGAACCCCATTACCGTCCCCTGGTATCTCAGCGGATCTCAGAATCTATGTGTGCTGACGTATCTACAAACATCTTGCAAACTCTTCATAACCTGTACCACAGATTCGTATGGGGTAAAAGCAGCCAAATACATTAATTCCTCCCTAATGTCACTACATATATACTCTTCCAATTTCCAAGCGGAAGTATTGATAGAGCAATCATAATATGAACAATTTATATGCATGTGTTTGTGTGTGTTTTAGTAGGTTGCATGCTTCATGCCGAACTATCTATATGTGTATGGACCATCATGAATTTGCTTTTTCTTTCTTTTTCTCTCTATGGTTTAACAAATATACTAAAATACTTACAAACTTACTTACCATAACTATTCACATACATTCGCATTGTTTATATTTGTATTGTATGTAAATATTTATTTACCTAACTCTGTCTTTATATGAAGTTTAAGTACAAAAAAAAAATTAGAATTCCTTTGTTGTCTTTTAAGATAAACATTAATAATTTGTTTGCTGTTGATTAAAAAATTAGTTTAAATTTTTGTTTTTACTTTTTTATGTTTGTCCTTAAAATTAAGTACTCAGTTATATTGATAGACAAGGGAGATTCTCCCTTGTAGACAAGGGAGATTCTCCCTTGTCTATCAGGACTTTTGTTACTTTAAATATTTTTCAAAATTATTGTCCAACAAACGAAAAATTTTAAATGTATGATCCTTCGCGGAAAAAACATTCTTAACAAGTTGAAAAATTAAATTCGTTCTTGCCGAAAGCAAAAAACTTTATCTAAAAAAATTGTTGAAAAAAAATTTTGTGAAAAAGTTTTGTTAAAAAAATTGATATAAGAAATTTATTTCGAGATAAAAAAAAAATCCGCGGAAAAGAAAAAAAATTAAAAAAGTACCTACTGGTTAGAAAGTTTTTATGCTAAGAGGGTAAAAAAAGTGTACCTTGGTACTTTTTCGATCTTTTGAAATAATGGTCATTAAAAATTGATTTTTGAAATGTACACTGAAAAAAAAATTTACCATTTTTAAAGCATGTTGAACTTAATTCAAAAAAAGGAGGGTATGCGAGGGCTCCAAAGATATTAATTCTTCTTCCAAGTATATTTTTTCCTAAAACATAGTAATGCATTTACTTAAATATATCTTAAAAGTAAGTAAAATTGTACTTAATATAAGTTTAATTGTTTTTATCCAGAGGAAAAATATTTTTTTTAAATAAGTAAAAATTTCCTTAAAATTACGGATTCTCTGGACCCTATGGAGTCCCAATGTGAGGACCCTACGGGCCCCCAATATATGGGGTCCGCCCATGAGCATGAGTATACAGTATTATAGGGTCACTAATGATTTTGATCCAAAATTTTGGTTAGAATCGCTCTATCTTGTTTAGTTTTCGAGATATGGGAATAGGGTCTTGAGAAATTTGATCATGAAATAACTCGAAAACTATTACTCGGATGGCTTTGAGGTCTTCGGCGGTCATATTCTACAAGTTAAGGACTACAAAAATGTCTTTGGAATTTTTTTCGTATCTGCAGTATTTGCAGAGTTATAGGCATTTGAAAATTCCGCGAAAATCGAAATTTGGATTTAAAGTTAGGGTCTCATGGGGTCTCCAGATGGAGCCCCCAGATGGGGTCCCTAAAATACCTAAAGTATTTGTTCCTTAGGTTAAGTAAAGTTTTTCTTAAACTGATGAAGATATGGATTCAAATAAAGTCAATGAAATCAATAAAATAAAGATTACTTTTTCATAAATTAAAACAAAAATTTATTAAATTAAAGAAAATGCGTTCTGCACTCAAAAAAAAAAGTTTGTAAATTTACAAGTAAAAGGTCTTGTAATTCTATTTTACTAATAGTTTTGTCTTTTTACAAAAATTGTTGTATATTTAATAAATCGAAAACTACAGTTTGCTTTGTAATTTTACTATTATATGTTGGTAAATTTATTTTACAAATTTTTTAGGTAAATTTACAAAAAAGTGAATTATTTTACAAATTAAAAAAATATTACAAGGTGTTTAGTTTTTTTACACAAGAAAACTGTAATTGTACAACATAATTTTACTTGATGTTATTTAGTCCTTTTACCAAAAAAATGTTCTATTACAAATATTTTTAAAATCGTTTACAAAGTTTTCAGTTTGAAATGTATGTATTGAAAAGTACAAAATTCCAATATAATTTTACAAAACTTATTTTATTACTAGAATTAATGTTGTTTTACAAAAAAAAAATAATTATTCAACAATAGGACACGCAAAAATTTTCTAGGTTCAGATTTTTTTTTGCGTTTTGGAGTAAAAAATTTAGTTAAAAATAATTTTTTATAAATTATTTTTACACCATTTTTTTTGGTAATTTGCTTTAAGTAAAATACCACAATTTTTATGTGTTTCTACTATATAATTGTTCTAGTTTTTTTTTTGTATTTTTACCATTTTTTTAGGTGATTTTACCATATTTTTTTGGTATTTTTTTTTTTAAATTTGGTACCTAAAATGTCAATAGAAAGCTGCCAATTATGAAAAATCAAATTTTTCTTATTTTAACTGGTACTTAAACATCCAATCTACAATATCCATAATTTTTTTCCCCGATTTTTTAAAAATACTTGTGAAAATAATTAAAAATTCAAAAAAAAAATTTTATTTTTTTACTAATTTTTCCTGAAAATATAAGAAATTTCTTGTGTAGCCTCCTTCGCAATTCTCATATTTTCTACTTAAGAAAAACGAAATGTCGAAAAAAATAAAAAAGTGCAGTGTTATACATTAAAAAGTTTGTTAAAAGTGTTCAAGTGAAAAAAAAAAATCATTTCAGGTTGTTGAAGTGCTACTCCAGCGGCCGAAGAAGGAAAAATAAGATGCACCAATGGAAAAAAAACCTTTAAATTTACAAAACAAATATGTAAATAAACCAAATTTTTTTGTAAATTTACAAAACAAATTTGAAAATTTAAAAAAAAAATTGTATACTTACAGAAAAAAGTTATAATTTTACAAAAATTAAGTAGAAACTACAAAAACAATATTGTAAATTTACAAATTTTATGGGTAAACTACTGTTTTTACGGCAAAAAAATAAGGAAAAATTGTACATATACAATAAAAATTGTAAATTTACCACTTTTTATTGTAAATATACAAGTTTTTTGTATAAAAAACAGTAGTTTAACCAAATAATTTGTTATTCTACAATTTATTTTTTTCATTTTCTATTTTTCCTTGTAAAATAACAACCTTTTTCTGTAAGTTTACAATTTTGTTTTGTAAATTTACCAAATTTTTTGCAAATTTACAAAAAAAATGTTCACCTCGAAGATAATATTTTACAAAAAAAATTGTAAATTTACATTTTCTTTTGTTAAATAAATTTACAAATTATCCCCGTAACTTTACGGGGATTCTTGCTAGTACATATTTTACAAAACCTGCCCCGTAAAATTACGGGGATTTTATGTCATTTTACAAACTTTTTTTTTTGAGTGTGGAATTAAAGATTAGTACTTATTTGATTTAATGTCTTGAAAATGTGTATACTATTTTTAAGTAAGTTACGTACTTATTTATTTTTTTTGCACACAATTTAAATTTGTTTCTTTTAAGTAAACAAAATTTTTTAATAAACTCTTTTTTTTCTTAAATGCAATCAATTCGTCATAAATGCAAAGAATATTTAACTTAATTTAAAAAAACAAATTAAGGAAAACTATTGTGCTTTTTTAAGTAATTGCATGTACTCTCTTCATGTTTATTTGCTTTGTTTTAAGTAAAACCACCTTATATTAAGATAAGTTGAAGTAAATTCAAAAAAAATTGTTTACTTAAATTAATAACAGTGTTTATTTAATTTCAGTATAGTTATTTTTTTCAGTGTAGGATCCTCCATCGGAGCAAAACATTCTGAAAAAGTGTTTTAGGAATTTAAAATTCTATGAGGGTAAAAAAACATTTTTAAAAAAATTTGGTTTGGAAATTCTGATTTAAATTTAGTAAAAATATTTAAAAATTGTACTTTGTTACTTTTTCTATCTTCTGAAATAAATTTTCTAGGAACTTAAAATGTGGAGTGTACGATCATACAGCGAAAAAATATACTTAAAAAGTTCTTTATAGAGAGATTTAATGCTAAGAGGTTAAAAAAGTGTACTTTTTTGATCTCATGAAATAATGGTCGTACTTTTTAGAAAGTTGTGTACTTTGGTATCTTTACTATCTCCTTAAGTAATGGTCGTAAGAACTTGGTTTTTGAAATGTCGGATCCCTTATCGAAACAAAACATTTTAAAAAAGAGTTTTATGAAGTTAAATTTCTAAGATGGTGAAAAAACATTAAAAAAAAAGTATCAGAAGTTTTAAAAATTTTATTTTGGTACTTTTTCTAAAAAGAATGGTTCTAAAAACTTAAAATGTTGAATGCAGGATCATCCAGCTAAAACAACATAGAAAATGTACTTTTTGGAAAGTTTCTATGCTAGGTGGGTAAAAAATTGTACTTTGGTACTTTTTCGATCTTCTAAAATAATGATAAAAAAACTTTTTTTAATGAAAAATCCTCTATTGAAGCAAAACATTTTAAAAAAAGTTTTAGGAATTTCTAGTTCAAAGAGAGAAAAAACATTTTGAAAAACTACATTTTGGTAATTTTAATTTAAATGTGGTTAAAGGGTTATAAATTATACTTTGGTACTTTTTCGATCTCCAGAAATAATGGTCATTAGAACTTGATTTTTTAAATGTCGGATCCTCCGTCAAAACAAACATTTTGAAAAAATGTTTTAGGACTTTCTAGTTCCAAGAGAGTGAAAAAGCATTCTGAAAAAAGTAATTTTTATAAATTCTGATTTAAATGTGGTAAACAGGGTTGAACATTTTACTTTGGTACATTTTCTATATCCTGAAATAATATTCCTAGGACCTTGAAATGTGTAATGTAGGATCATACAGCAAAGAAAAATATTTTTTTATAAAGTTTCTATGCAAAAAATGTAAAAAGTGTACTTTGGTACTTTTTCGTTATTCTTAAATTATGGTGATAAAAACTTGATTTTTGAAATGTAGGAATGAATATTTTTTTTGGTATTTGTAATTCTAAGAGGGTAAAAAAAATTTTAAAGACGGTTAAACCTTTTTCTTTATTACTTTTTCTTTCTCCGGAAATAATGGTCCTAAAAACCTGATATGGGTAATGTAGAATCATCCAGCGAAAAAGTCACTGAAAAAGTTTTTTTTTAAGGTACCAAATTGTACTTTGGTACTTTTCGATTATTAAATAATGGTCATAAGAACTTGAATTTGGATATTTAAAATCCTCTATCCTCTAACAAAATATTCTGAAAAAGAGTTTTAGAAAGTTCAAATTTTATAAGTGTGAAAAAAGATTCTAAAAAAAAGTGGCTTTTGTAAATTCTGATTTTAATTTAAAAAAAATGGTAAAAAATTGTACTTTGCTACATTTCCCTCTCCTGAAACAATATTTCTTAAAACTTGAAATGTAGATTGTAGGATCATCCAGCGAAAAAAAAACTGAAAAAGTACTTTTTAAAAAGTTTAAGAGGGTAAAAAAGTGCACTTTGGTACTTTTTTGATTTCCTAAAATAATAGTTATAATAACTTGTTTTTTGATACATTAATTCGTTTATCGGAACAAAGCATTTTGAAAAACAGTTTAAGAAATTTCTTATTTTAGATGGTAAAATTGGATTTAAAATTGTACTTCGGTACTTATTTTTGGATTTCCGAAATAATAGTAAAAAAACTTGAAGTTTTGACTTAAGTATCAACCAGAAATATGAACCATTCTGAAGAAATATTTTTTGAAAAACTTTATTGTAAGAGGACAAAAAGAATGGGCTAAGAGGGAAAAGTTTGGTACATTTTTACAACTATTGTGTAATAATTCTAGCAGAATTAACATTCAAGAAAAGGATATGTTTTAAAGTTTTAAATTTTTGGAGTGAAAATGAGTTCCTAAAAATGGAAATTAGTTCAGATAAAGACTGCAGACAGTTTTTTTAGTTCTTTAGCGCATGTTATTCGGAAAGAAATGGAACGAAATAAGATGGACCGAAATAGATTAGAACAGTTTACAAAATGGAATGGAACAGAAAGAAAAATGGAATAAAATTGTTTTTGAAAAACTTTATTGTAATAGGATAAAAATTGGCTAAATGGGGAAATTGGTACTTTTTTATACCCTCCACTTAGTGATAGAGGGTATATATAAGTTTGTCATTCCGTTTGTAACTCATCGAAATATCGATCTGGGACCCCATAAAGTATATATATTCATGATGCCCGATCGATTTTAAGACATTCTAGCGATGTCCGTCTGTCTGTCGCGGACAAAATATTGCACAGAGATGACTGAAACTTAACATATTTATTGGAAGTTCTCCCGAAAAGTTTGGTATTGCATTTGAGCGATATCGGTTCAGCGGTTCAAAAGTTATGAACGAAAATGTAAGCACACCTCAAAAATTTCAGTACATTCAACATAACCTAAAAATACAAAATGCTTTAATTCGGCTTCTGGTTGACATATGTGAACATAATTGAACACCAAATGGTATTTAAACAGGTACGAACATGATTTTTGACAAAAAAAGAAAAAAATCGCGGATTTTCTTTTTCAAAATTTTTTTTTCGCGGAAATTTTTTTTTTTTTTAAAAAAATTTTTCAAAAGTAATTTCCTTTTAAATAAAGTTTTTGCAATGATCTTTTTGAAATTGTGGAGGGTATCACTACATTCGGCCAGGCCGAATTTAACTTTTTTACTTGTTTATAACTAATCAACTAAAAAGTGCAGATTCTCAAAATTTGAAATGTGTAATTTCTCCAGCAGAATTAACATTTAAGAGCAGACATTCTTCAAAAATTAAAAATTTTTAGGCTAAAAATGGTTTCGAAAAATGTGTAAAAGTTAGTTAAAACTCGGTATTTCTTATATCTATTGAGAAAAAGACTCTACTATACAATGTTTTTAATTTCTTTAGCGCATGTTATATGGAAAGGAATGAAACACAAATGGAAAGAAATGAGATTGAAATGAATTATATCAGGAAATGAAATGGAACCAGACAAGAAATGGAAAAATACTGTTTTTTGGAAACCTGGGGGCTAATCACGTAAAACGAAAACGATTGACGATGCATAAACGACATCAAAATACATATTGTTTTGAAGGAAAATTTGAAAGTTTGTCTTTATAATATTATTAAACAGTATTAACTAACCCAGAAACATTAAAAAAATTGGACACATTTTGTTTAGTTTAGAAACAACAAGGCTCCAAAAATCGACGATAATCAACTATCGTTTTACGTGATCACAGTCCTTATTATAAGGGGACAACAAAGATTTGAAGGGGAAAGTCGGTACTTCCTTAGAACTAAACTGAAAACCCAAAAAAACTCAAAAATGCTAGAAGGTAATTTTTTGGGTTTAAAAAAATGGCAAATTAAAGACTATAGAATTATTTCATTTCGTTAAATCCTTTTATACGAAAAGGAATAAAACAAAGAACGAAATGAGATAAAACAAGTGAGAGTGTTACATTCGGCTGTGCCGAATTTTATACCCTCCAAAATGAAAGAAACAATATAAACAAAAATTCAGGGGCGTCGTTTTTTTTTGGGGGGGGGGGGGGTGGGGTTGGTGTGTGACGTTAAGGGGCACCTTAACCTTGCGATTTTGAACTTCTTCTGAGATAAGAAAGTTGCATTTGCTTAGCAAAAGTACAAAAAATCACGCAAAAAATGCTGTTTTTCTTAGGTTGGTTTAGTTCTCCAAGGGGGGAACTTTTTTCCCCTTAGTTGGATTTTGCCCATATCCGAACTTACCCTGCCTAGGAATATAAGACATATTCGTGCCAAACTTCGGAAGTCTAGCTCTTTTATTTTGGACTGTATCGTGTCCTCTACAGACGGACAGACGGACGGACATCGCTAGAATGTATTAGAATCGATCACTGATCAATAAAATATATACTTTATGGGGTCCTAGACCGATATTTCGATGCGTTACACACGGAATGACAAAGTGAGTATACCCTCATACTGTTGTTGGAGGGTATAAAAATGGATTAGAACTTAAAATTTAATTGAACAGGGAGTGAAATTGATTTTTTATTTTTTTTATTTTTTGTACTCAAATTTTTTTTACTCAAAATTTTTATACCCAAATTTTAAAACGGTCTTAGGTTTCCATTTAAATTTAAATTAAATATTATTTATTTTTTATTAAATCAATTTTTAACCATTTTAAATTCTTTTCCTAAAAATTTAATTTTACTTTAAAGTTCATGTTCATGGTTTATATAATCCTTGAACAAAAATACACGATAAAATCACATTTATTTAATTTTTTTTTAGTACTTTATTCTTGTCTTCATGCTGTTGCATTTTTATACATACAGTTTTTTTGTTCTTCTTTTCAATAAATAATAGTAGTATACAATTTAGAAAAAATTTTACAGAAAAACACTGTAGAATATTTGCTTTAAAACACACCTTTCTAATCGTTCTGACAGTTTTTGGTAATGGTTGTGGCCAGGAAATTGTCCAACTAAAGTTAAAAGAACAAAAAAATAAATTATAACATATTCTTTTTTCTCTTTTTGTACAGTTCAAATAAAAATGAAGCTATAGCTTCAAATGTCAACTTGTCAGTTCCACCCACCCAGCACAACATGGACAAAAGAAATAAATAAAAAAAATTGTGAAACGGTTGAAATTTTAAATTAAAAAAAGAGAGGTATGTTAAAAAAAATTAAAGGTATGTTAAAACAAGTAAATACACAAAAAAAAATGTTTCATCATATTGATGAAACGGTTTCATCACATGCTGTTATCGATTTTGATGATAAATTTTATAATATTGATGAAGCTTTTCTTTATTATGATAAAACATGACCTTTAATATACTTAGAAAAAGTCTCTTAAAACCTCAGAGTTTAAAATTTTGTATAGAAAACTGTTTTCTTGATCCTGGTTCATAATTTTCATTAAATAAAACCAATATAATGTGTTTTCGATGCACCCCCCCCCCCCCTGAATACGTCCATGTAGACAATGTTAGGAGTTTCTAAATGTCCTTTTTCAGTTTAATCATTATAACAACTCGTCTTGTTCAAATAAAGCCAACCTTTGACCCCTGTGAATATTGGGACTAAAAAAAATGATAGGGGCCAAATGTTGGCATTATCTGACAAGATATAAAATCTAGTATCAAAAATAAGTATCAGTTGTAAAGTAGACAATGTTAAGGCCCACCCCGGGCTGTAACACCAAAAGATGATGATGATGTAAAGTACAACAGAAAAAAAAAAAAATATCTATTTGACATGTTAAAATATTGCACTTTTATACTGAAACTCAACAAAAATATTAAAACGCATTTTTAACCACCCATAACTTTTGTTCCTATCAATCGACTTTTACATTTTATAGCGAAAATTAAAGGCTAAAGTCCCACCTATCGAGCAACATTTTTAATTTATATAATTAAAATTTAATTTTTTTTTTTTTTTTAATTTTAATCAAATTTTTTAATTTATACTATTAAGTTTTTATTATAACTAAATATTCACTTATTTTTAATTAACGACATACAAATATTTTTAATTTATATGCGCATTTTAGTGATTTGTCCGGATTTAATTAATTTTTTAATTAAATCTACGAATTTTTTAATTAAATTTATTTTTTATTTTTTTCTGTGTACAAAACTGTATTTAAAAGATGTGTTTCAGAAACATCAGAATTGCTGAGTTACAGTAGAAAAAATTAACTATAAAGTGATGTCATGCAAAAATTGCTCAATTTTACCAAATTTTACGAAACTTTGTGGATCAAAGACATTTTTCTCGAAAACAAAAAATAACTGCTTTCAGAAAATTTGATATTTTGTAGAGAATTTAATGAACTTTCATTTAAAATTTAAAAAAAAAATTGTTTGCTTTTTTCTACATCGAGTTAAAGGTTAAATTTGGAAAATGTAGGCATAGTTGTGAACTTTTTTCAAAAACAAATAATGCCAATCGATAGCCCATACAAAACTCTATGAAACAAATGCGTTTCAAAAATTTCAGATTTTATGAGTTATTATGGAAAAAGTTAAATTTGAAGCGATTTTTGCTTAATTTTACACTTAATTTTAATTTTAACTTAATTGCTTGATTTTACATTATTTGACCACGCCTATTTTGCCCATTTTTTAGAAAAACTAAAACTTTTGTTCCACTATTTGTAAGTTCCATATAGGGCAATAAGCTCTGAAACATTAACTTTAATTCAAAATTTTTTCGTGGTACGTTTGATATGAAAATCTCCATATGGAGCTTTTTATTTCAGTTTTTCCAAAAAAAACTGAAACTTTTGTTCCCCGATTTGTTAGTTCTTTATAGGGCAATAAGATCTCTACAAAACTCTTTAAAACAAATGTGTTTCAAAAATTTTAGAACTTTTGAGTTATTGTGGAAAAAGTAAAATATGAAGTGATGTCATATAAAAATTGCTTAATTTATTATGTTTGACCACGCCTATCTCGCCAATTTTTTCAAAAAACTAAAACTTTTGTTCAACGCTGTTTTAGTTCCATAAAGGGCATTTATTGTAAGCTCTATAAGTTTGATTTTAATCCAACTAAATTTTTTTTCGTGGTGCGTTTAAAATAAAAAGCTTTATACGGAGCTTTTTATTTCAGTTTATCCAAAAAAACTGAACTTTTGTTTCACGATCATTATTCATTCCATCGAAGCAAATTTCGACTAAACCAAAACATAAGTGCTGGTTTAATCAGACGTGCCGGAATGCAGTCAGATCCAGAGAGGATGCGTTCAGTAATTGGCGTAATGACTGAACTTAGTTACTGACACGTTACGTAAACAGGCGAGAAATGAATGTGCCAGAGTACTCAGATGTGAAAAGCTTCTTTACGAACAGCGTCTGCGTGCTAAGGTCCTTGCTGTTCCGCGGGGTAGTAAGACCTTTTGGTCATTTGTTAAAAGGGTAAAGAATAATACTAGTTCATCCATTCCAACCCTTATAATGAATGACCAAATATTCACAGACTTGGTTGATAAAGCCAACCTTTTTGCTGACATGTTTGCAAGAAATGCGTACTTGCCGGAAAGCAATCAACCACCGCCCGAGCTCGAAAGGGTATCCTTTACTATGTCCAAGATATTTTTTCGAGCGCGTGCAGTTAAAAAGGTCCTGGAGGATCTCAACATAAACAAGTCCCCGGGGCCGGATGGTATTACGGCTGTGGTCCTGAAACGGTGTGCTTTGTCGTTGTGTCGTCTTTTGCCAACATTATTTAGCTACTCGTATCGGGTAGGAGTTTTTCCCTCTTGCTGGAAGGTGGCCAACGTCCAGCCAATTCCAAAAAAGGGAGAGGTTACAAACCCTGAAAACTACCGCCCAATAGCAATTTGCTCTACGCTCTCGAAAGTCATGGAGAGCATGATGAATCACCACCTGGTAAATTATTTGGAGTCAAATTCACTTTAGTGCGATCGACAGTATGGCTTTCGTAGAGGTCGTTCTACGGGAGACCTGTTAGCGTTTCTTTCGGAACGCTGGAATCGTTCTATTCACCAATTTGGTGAAAGCAAGGAGGTTGCTCTAGATATTTCCAAGGCGTTTGATAGTGTGTGGCACGGTGCACTTGTTTCGAAGGTTATTGTGTTTGGTGTCGGTAGTGATTTCTCTCGATTCATATCGAGCTTTCTTAGAGACCGCTCTATACGTGTTGTTATAGATGGGTTCTCATCGGATGAGTTTCATCTGAATTCAGGGGTACCGCAAGGTTCTGTTCTATCTCCTACATTTTTTCTTATTTTTCTTAACGACCTTCTGGGTATAACTTCCAATCCTATCTATTCTTTTGCAGATGACAACAACATTTGTCATTCATTTTCCTTTAATCATAGACCAAGCCTTACTGAGGTTGAAGCTATGAGGCAGAACATGAATGACACACTCAATCATGACCTTACGAAAATCTCCGAGTGGGGTCTTGCGAATCAGGTCGATTTTAATGATCGTAAAACCCAATGTTGTATGCTGACCCACAGACGTCTTGTGGAATCAGCGTCATCTGTATCCATGGGCGGTATAGCTATTGAGGAATCAGACACTCTAGGCATGAGAATCCAATGTGATGTTCGATGGAACCAACATGTTTTTCAAGTGTCGAAAGAAGCATTCAAGTGTCTTGGTTTTTTAAAACGGTGCAAGAATTACTTCACCCCGTCTGATCTTCTCACTATTTATACTGCCTATATCCGACCGAAAATGGAATACAACTCCCATATCTGGGCAGGTGCTTCAAGGTCTATCTTGAAGCTTCTGGACCGGGTGCAAAGGAGTGCGTTGAAGCTCATCAATGACAGTAGGGTATCCAGCTCTATTGATTCATTTGAGCATCGTCGGAATGTGGGTTGTGCGTCATTGTTCTATCGATATTACCACGGTAAGTGCTCAGCTGAGATGGGTGAACTCATCCCTGAGACGCGGGTGCATACCCGTAGTACTCGCCTTTCCAGCAACTCACATCCGTTTGTTGTCGATTGTTCAATGTATCGCACAACGCATTACAGAGAAAATTCGTTTCTCGGTCGAACTAGTCGTATGTGGAATAAACTCCCCGCAGAAATCTTTCCAGCAGGCTATAATTTAGAAAAGTTCAAATCAAATGTCCACAAACACTACTCCCTCTTTCCTTCTCCTCATAACCTTTTTTCCTAATACCAACACAATGCATTGCATTAGTAGGGGGCATCCCCTGAGTGTTGGCTCAAAGTAAAAAAAAAAATTCAGTTGATATTTTCATAATCATTATGATAATAATATCTCGTCCTTAATTTTATAATAATTTTATTTGTTAACAAACAAAATTTTATATACAAAAAAATAAATAAAAAGTACGTACTTAATAATCAAAAAAAAAACTTTTTTTATGACAAACACACAACTACCTCAAAGTTTGTTGGTAAAAAGTTTTTTGTTACATTTTATTTATAAATCATCATAAAACCTTGAACTAAATTCGTATTTTTATACATTTCTATGAATTTGTATCTATAATTTTGTGAAAATATAAAAGTGTTTTCTTTTATATAAATGTCATATGTGTATAAATATTTCTACTGATTGTGAGAGTACCTGCATACATATCGAGCTTTTTATTTCAAATGTAACACAAAAAATTGTAACACGAAAAATTGATGTCGGAACAAAGTCTATAAAATGGGCGAGATAGGCGTGGTCAAACATTACAAAATTAAGCTTTTTTAAAACTTTGCTTTAACTTTAAGTTTTTCCACAATAATTTTTCAAAACATATTGTATATTTATTTCAAAAAGTTTTTAATGGGCTTTCGATTGGCATTATTTGTTTTTGAAAAAAAAAAAAAATCAGTGCAATGTCTGAATTTTCAAAATTTACCATAAAAACCGATATAGCAAAAAGCACGCCATTTTGTTTTTTTTTTCATATTTTTAAATGAAAGCTCATTAAAGTCTCATAAATTCAAATTGGGAAAATAATTTCTTTCTGATTTCAAAAAAATAACTTTGAACTTTTAAGTATCGTAAAATATGGTAAAATTTAGCAATTTTTGAATTATATTTTCTAAATTTTTCCGACTTAGATCTCACAATTTTTTTTTTTGTTTCCTGGTACATTTAAAATAAAATGCTCGATATACACTTTACAATCATTGCCACAAAGTGCTAAGTTTCTGTTGATGTTAGAAAATGTTATTGAAAAGAATAATTGACAGAAATGTAGCTCAAAAGCTTAAGTTTATTTTTTTTACGAGGTAGTCAAATAAAATGTTGTATTTTGGTAAAATTATAAAATGATAATTATTATGTGCACAAACAGAGTGGCATTTTTTATCCTCCATGAGGGTAAAACTTATGTGGTCTTAATTTGAAGTCAATCGGAAAACATTAACCCAGTGATCAAAAGTTCTGGTCTTTGAAAAAAAAAAAAATGAATTGCGCCATCCAAAAAAATTAAAATCGGTCAAACGGTTTTTTAAATATATTGTCTTGAAATTTGCTAAAAAATTAAGGTTTCCCCTTCTGAAAGAAATTTAAACAAAAACCTCAAAACTTGTTTTTCCCAACTTCTTAAATTGAATTTAAAGCATAAAACGTACTTTCATTTGAGCTTTTATTTTTTACAATTCAGATTATTTAAACTTGCAATGCACTGCAATCAAAGTTCTGGATTTTTGGGAAAAAAAACAGAGATTTTATAAAAATTTGCATGAACAAGTTTTGAAAATTTATATCATTCATTAATTTGTTAATTTTTGTCACACAAAATATTTGCAATCAAAATTTCAGATTTTTAAAAAATTAAAAATCAAGAAAACAAGTGAGAGTTTTACATTCGGCAGTGCCGAATCTTTTATACCCTCCAAAATGTAAAACACAATATAAAAGGAAACAAGTGAGAGTGTTACATTCGGCTGTGCCGAATCTTTTATACCCTCCAAAATGTAAAAAAAATATACAAAAAAAAATTTCAGGGGCGTCTTTTTTTTTTTTGGGGTGGGGGGGCGGGTTAGTGGGAGACGTTAGGGGGCACCTTCCCCTTGCGATTTTGAACTTCTTCTGAGATAAGAATGTTGCATTTGCTTACCAAAAGTACAAAAAACTCTGCAAAAAATGCGGTTTTTCTTGGGTTGGTTTAGTTCTCTAAGGGGGAACTTTTTTCCCCTTTGTCCGATTTTGCCCATTTCCGAACTTAACCTGCCTAGGAATATAAGACATATTCGTGCCAAACTTCGGAAGTCTAGCTCTTTTATTTTGGACTGTATCGTGTCCTCTACAGACGGACAGACGGACAGACGGACGGACGGACATCGGTAGAATGTCTTAGAATCGATCACTGATCAATAAAAAATATACTTTATGGGTTCCTAGACCGATATTTCGATGCGTTACACACGGAATGACAAAGTGAGTATACCCCCATACTGTGGATGGAGGGTATAAAAATCAGGGGCGTCTTTGGGTTTGTCGGAGATGTTAGGGGGCACCTTCCCCTTGCAATTTTGAACTTCTTCTGAGATAAGAATTTGCATTTGCTTGGCAAAATTACAAAAAACACTGCAAAAAATGCGATTTTTCTTAGGTTGGTTTTGTTCTCCAAGGGGGAACTTTTTTCCCCTTGGTCCGATTTTGCCCATTTCCGAACTTAACCTGCCTTCGGAAGTATAGCTCTTTTATTTTGGACTGTATCGTGTCCTCTACAGACGGACAGACGGACGGACATCGCTAGAATGTCTTAGAATCGATCACTGATCAATAAAATATATACTTTATGGGGTCCTAAACCGATATTTCGATGCGTTACACACGGAATGACAAAGTGAGTATACCCCCATACTAGAGTTTGAAAAACGATTAAAATCGTAATCGTAATCGCGATTAATCGTACCAAATAATCGTAATCGTAATCGACAAAAAAAGCATGCGATTACGATTAAAAATTTTCTATAAAACACACTGTTTTTATAATGAATTTAAATCAGTTCCAAAACTTTTTGAAACCCATTTTAAAATTTCTATTTAAAATTATTTTTCAAAAAAACTAAATTACTCTAAAAAACGATAACTTTCGGAACAATTTCAAACTAAAATCATTGATTTTTTATGTTAAGTAGAATCGATTGTAGGATGATATGATGCGTTCTGGAATCGATTATATGGAACAAATGACAAACACATTTAAAACAAGTGATACAACAATTAAAAACCATCCCAGTAATTATTCATTTGTTTTAACAAACATCAACATTTATTTTTTGCTGTTTATAAATAAAATTTTCTAAAATAAATAACATTGAACATTAAAAAATAAAGTCCCTTTATTTTTTTTTACCAACAAATTAAAAAAAAACAAGTAAGAAAATTATAGTCGGTCAAGACCGACCATATAATACCCTACACCAGAGTTTCCCGGACCATGGGTCCCAAGTTCAAACATGGACTGATTAGATCTATATTTTGTCAAATCTTTAATAAGTGTAAAAAGCAATCACTAATCAAATTTGAGTGGAATAAGCTTCTTTTTGTTGACAATAAATCGCTTCAAATGAATATCGGGCGAAATTTCCACATGGGACCTAAGTCCAAAATGGTCCGATGATAATTAGATTTGATAAGGTTATTAAAGTACGCGTTTAACCTACACAAACAGAATTTTAATTAAATATTTTCTATTTTCATGAAAATTGAGAGATTTATGTGAAAATCGGGAAGGTGGTTTGTATGGGGGCTACTAGAAGAACTGGTTCGATTTCTTTAAAATTCGGAATGGTGATTTGTGTGTATAAAACATTAATTCCTGCCAAACTTTGAAAAGATACCTATTAAAATGCGACTATTAGAGTCATTTGAGCCAAAACTAAAGAGGACCTTTGTATGGGGGCTAGGTCTAAATATGGACCGATTTTTTCCAATTTCAATAGGCTTCGTCCTTGGGCCAAAAGAGGCTTAAGTTTTAAATTTCAAGTCAATTGATCGAGAATTGCGACCTGTATCGTGTTTACACCGTTTACATGGACAGACAGACGGACGGACGGACGGACATCGCTAAATCGACTCAAAAAGTGATTCTAAGTCGATCGGTATACAATATTTCGGGTAGTTACAAACATCAGCACAAACTCATTATACCCTGTACCACAGTGTGGTGTAGGGTATAAAAAATAACATACGAAAACATTAAAAATTAATGATTGTTGTGTTATTTTTAACAACAAATTGAAAAAAAAAAATAACCTATGAAAACATTAAAAATTAATGATTTCGTAGGTTATTTTAACAATTTCTTTTACAAAATGTTAACAAAAATTTTGGGGAATCGATTCCGCAATCAATTACATTATGGGCAGACACTTATTTGTTTATTTTTTTTTCGCCAAAAAAAGTAACCTACACAAGTAGATAAAAACTAATGATTTCTCCTTAAAAAATGCCAACAATTTAAAAAAAATAACGTACACAAATCATTAAGAATTAAAGAAGAATCACTTATTTTTACTTACAAAACAAAAATAAATGACTTTAAAAATTGAATGCTAATGAAAGTATTTATTTTTTATGTTGTTATTTTTAAACAAAGAACAGAAATAGTCATTTAAAAAACTAATCGTTAAACCATTGTTTTTTCTTTTGAAAACGACAAAACGTAAAACTTTTTATATAAACTACAAACATTTAATGACATGATTTTTTGAGTGCATGATTCATTTAATTTGTTTGCGATTTTCTTTCCTTTTCTCGTTAAAGTAATTAAAATTTAAAGTAAACTTTAAATTCTGATCTGAGTAAATTTTAAAGAGTTTTGTTTTTAAAATATACTCAAAAGGCTTTGGTCGGATTTGGTCAAAAAATTTAAACATGAAATTTTGTCAAAAAACGTAATTTTTTCATACTTTGACCGCTGATTGCCTTATGATGTCTTGTAAAATTTTTTAATAATTTTTTTTACAATTTGCTCTTCACTGGCCATCGGCAGCTTTTCCGACACGACCCCGTAGACATTTTGTTTTCGTACGTTCTAAAATGTAAATTTCAAAAAAAAAAATTAAAGCTATTGCACAAATTATTTAAAAAATTCGATTAATCGATAATCGCGATTAACGGCATTTTTTTTATATATGGTTTTGAATTGAGAAAAGTGTGAAAGAAAAATTTTAATTTTTCTAAAAATTTTTTTTTAATCGTAATCGCGATTATGAAATATCTCGATTATTTGCAAACTCTACCCCATACTGTAGTTGGAGGGTATAAAAAAAGTAAAATTCCACTTGAACGAATCCAATAATATCCTTTACTATATCCAAAACATGTCCTACTCTTTCGATAAATTTACAATGTCATTTTTGAAATTAGTTTTGTATATTCACGCCCGCAAAAGGGGGCGGGTACAAAAAAGAATAGAGAGATGGTCCGAACAAAAAGGTTTTTATTTTGAGCAAAATTGAGTGAGCGCTCATTTTCGTTCATTTCAGATAAAATACCTAGTTCGTTCATCTAGTTCAATGGCTCATTCATTTTGATCATGTCTGTTGGTCGTTCACCTAGTTAAATTTTTGTTTTCATTCAACAGTTCGTGAACAAATCATTTGATCATGTCTGTTGTTTTGGCTTTCGACCAAAAAATACAAAAATTTTGAATAAAAACATTAATTAAAAAAAGAAAAAACATAAATGCTGAGAAAGAATGCCAAAATAGGAAAGAAAACTAACACCTAATGACAAAATTAACAAAAACAATTTAAAAAGCTAAATTCGGCCCAGTCGAATGTAAAGATACCCTCCACAATCTGGAAAAAGTTTTTTTGCAAAAAAAAATCTTTAAAAAAAAATCGGGGAAAAAATTTTTTGGTGAAAAAAAAAATCCGCGATTTTTTTTTGTAAAAAATAGGTTTGTACTTGTAAAAATACCACTCTATTTCCAATTCTGTTAACATATGCCAACCAGCAGCCAATTTAAAACATTTTGTATTTTTAGGTTATGTAGAATGTACCAAAACTTTCGAGGTGCTCTTACATTTTCGTTCATAACTTCTGAACCGCTGAACCGATTTCGCTCAAATGTAATACCAAACACCTTAGGACAACAACAAGTAAATGTGCTAGATCTCATAAGGAAGGTCTTTCACAGGGCACCCACCGATTGTCCTGAAACTTGAATATGGGAATGAGGGGGAAAAAATAAGAGTTGCCTGTTTTTTTTTTATCTGCCCAAATTCAAATTTTAAAAAGGGTTGCCCCTTATAAAAAAAATAAGGGCTTTCGGGAAAATCGGTATAAACGATTATACATTTTTGACAATAACGAACTTAACTTAGCCGAATTTGGACACGACTGATACACCATTGGATAGGCCTTCAAAAAACCTTTCTACCTGTATAAAATGTTCATATAGTTTCTTTTGAAGAAATGGGAAAAATCTGCGGTGACTTGACATAATCCCCACGGACATAATTCCCATTTCCGTTATGGGGATTATGACCAAATTCATTTCGGTCATAATCCCCATAATGGTAGTGGGGAGTATGACCGAAAATTATTTGGATATAATCCCAATAAAAAACGGACACAATTCCCAGATTAATGGGGATAATGACCAAGTAACAATTGGCCATAATCCCAATTATGGGGATTATGTCTTCTATACTAGTTGGTCATAATCCCCAAAATTTAAAGGAATTTTTATTTTTACTTAAAAGTTTTCTGCGTAGCCGGCCTTCGGCCGGGCTTTGGGACTACAAACTCCATGCATTAACCCACCCTCTCTGCAGAAAACGGGGTTTATGACCAAAATTGCTTTGGACTTACTCCCCATAATGTGAATGGGGGTTATGACCGAAAAAAGTTCGGTCGTAATCCCAACTAGGAACGGACATAAGACCCATTGGGATTGTGACCGTTTTGGAAACGGTCATAGTCCCCACAACTATTATGGGGTTAATGTCCGTGGGGATTATGTCCTCTCACCAAAATCTGCAAAAACGAAAAATCCCGTTTTCCCCCCTCACCTTTGAGATTGGGTAGCTATAAACGAAATATTCGACCAACCCATCTCCATTTAATTCAAATACAACTTCGTACATAAAGCCATTACAGACTATCATATACTACTGACAGTAGCTCTCGTACGCTAGTAAGATGTTCACTGTTTTTTTTTTGTATTCCCTCTTAGTTTTTATATGAATAGAGGGTGAGGCTTGCTATCTTTTTTTAATTCTGTTTTAATTTTTTAGTTAATAAAAATTTTTTTTATTTGACCTTTAAAATTCTATTTTGAGAAAGTTTATTCTAGCTCATGCTCATAGTTCTTTTACTTATTTCAATATTATCGTAATGGTTAAAAAAGAAATATGACCTTGAGCTCGAATAATTATTAATTCAAAAATTATCTTGCTCAAAAAAAATTGTTTCCAAAAAAAAAAAAATTTGGTAAAAAAAATAGCCAAGAAATATTGGTCACAACAAAAAATTTCTGAAGATTTTATGCTTCGTGAACAATTTATTTAATTTATTCCCTTCAGACTACAGTGTTTAAGAATGTTTTAAGAATTCAAAGATTCATTAATTTGCTTTTGCTTTTCATTGCAAGCACAGAATACATTTTTCATTCGTTTCGATCTGATAGAATAGAATGATTTTTTCAAAGTCTCTAAGCGACTTTCAAATGCATTCGTGCACATGTCTGCTATCTACTGCACCATTTAAAATGACAGCCACAGTAGTTAAAAAAATTATTTTATTTTAAAACGAATACTTTAAGAACTTATCTACTGCATAATTCAAGATGCATTCAAACAACTGTATGTTACTCTATGTACTATTTTAAAATTTTACTCTTTCCCCTCATAACTTTATTTAATTAAACTCTTTCTCATTGCATGTACAATATTTCTTTAAATAGAAATTATAATTTAATTTTCTTGTATTTTATTTCCTCTTGCAATCGCCTGCAAGTGTAAAATTAAACAAATTCATTTAATGTTTTACTACTCACATTACTAACAATTTCATTTAATGTCCCTGAAAACTTACACAAGCACATTCGCAATTTTATAAACTCATACACAGACACAAAATTCAACTTGAACATCCAACAGAATCAGATATTCCCAGTTGGAAAATTTCCAAAGGACATCTTTATTATTTGCTTTTGACACGAAAAATAGAATTTTCAAAGTAACGAACTTTCGAAAAACATGTTATGGAATATGTCGATCCCAGCACAAAGAAAAAGCTTCTTCATATTGATAAAAAGCTACATCAATATGATGAAATGTTGCATCAATTTTCGTCCATCAATATGATGAAGAGTGTCATTAATAAGAAGAATTTATTTTGATTTGAAAATTAATAAAAAAAAAATTATTTAATTATACCACTCTGTGGTACAGGGGATAATGAGTTTGTGCTGATGTTTGTAACTACCCGAAATATTGGTTCTAGACCTACCTTCAAGTATACCGATCGACTGAGAATTACTTTTTGAGTCGATTTAGCGATGTCCATCCGTCCGTCCGTCTGTCCATCTATCGGTTTAAGCACGATACAGGTCGCAATTTTCAATCAATTGACTTCAAATTTGAAACTTAAGCTTCTTTTGGCCCAAGCCTATTGAAATTGGAAAAAATCGGTCCTTGTTAATACCTAGCCCACATACAAACGCCCCTTTATGATTTGGCTTAAATGACTCTAATAACTATATTTTAATAGATATCGCTTTGAAATTTATCAGGTAGACAAATTTTGTATTCACAAATCATTATTCCGAATTTCAAAGGAATCGGGTCAGTCCTTCTGGTAGTCCCCATTCAAACCACCCTCCCGATATTCACATAATTCCCTCAAAATTCATAAAAATTAAATGCTAAACATGTACTTTAGTAAACTTATAAAATTGGAATACAATTCGACCACTTTTGGACTTGGTCCCCCATATGAAAATTTCGGTCGATATTCAGTTAATTCGGTCTATTGAAAAAAAATAAACCAATTCCAAAATTTGATAAAGATCTATCAAAAGATAGATCCAATAGGTTCATGTTGGGATTTGGAACCCATTTTCCGGAAAACACTGGTGTAGGATATCATATGGTAGGTCTTGACCAACTATAACTTTCTTACTTGTTTTATTTAGATTTATTATTTTTTATATATAATTAATTTTTATTTATGTATATACATTTGCTTGCTATTTTTTATTTTTAAAAATTTTCATCTTTTTGTCTAATCCCCAAGATTTGAACACCGGACTCCTCGTTTGTTAGGCTTAGCCTCTAGTCACTTGCCTTAATGCCTTAAGCATTTCAACAAATAATTACGCCAAAAATCCATTTTGTTTATTGTGTGCTTAACACTCAAAATTTGTGTGTCACAAAGCTTTGCCAACAGCTTTAAGAGAGAAAGAGAGAGAGTCGTTACAAATCAGCATTAGCAAAAGTTATCAAGGCAAGCGAAAGACAGTTATTTTGCATAAAACTAAAAGATTTGAGTCTTAACAAATACACAGCAAGTTATGAAACGGTTTCATCAATATGATGAAGCATTTTTCTTTGAGTGCTGGTTGACTGATACCTAGAGAACAACTTTTGCATTTAAAACCAAAATTTCTAACTGGGCTTCAATATTAACTTGCGATCTTACAACATTCATGTAGTTGGAGCTGCATCAACAGAGCAGTAACGTTTGTAGCAACATCAAGTACAAGTGTATTTATTATGAAAACCAAGGTTTCGTTTTTGAAGTATGAAGGAGAGAGAAATGTTGTTGTCAGACTATAACAGCAACACTGAACATGTGTGTGTGTGTGTGTATTTCAGGTATAAACGTATCTTGTTCATGATGTAAGATAAATATTAACTTACATCCTTAAGGTAAATAGCGTATTTTCTTCATTTTTGCACTTACTGTGATGATACCTTACGGAATTTTACGAATACACACACATTTAAACATTCATAGATGTTACAACGAAGTAACGGTGTACAATGGGCTTACTTTTCAAGGTAGTTGGTATTTAAAGAATTTTCCATTACTGTCAGCCGGATCAAGTAAATATGAAGTGTGAAGTTTTCAAAAAAAAATCTATTCATATAACAGGGGGAGGGGGGGGGGGGGGTAAAAAAGGGCTAGGTATTACCCTAAAAAAATTATAAGACAAAGTTTTTTTTCGATTTTTTTATTTTTATCCCTCCAACCACAGTATGGGGGTATACTCACTTTGTCATTCCGTGTGTAACGCATAAAAATATTGGTATAGGACCCCATAAGTATATGGGGCATTCCATGTCAAATCGGACACTTTGAAAATTTTTTTTTTTAGATTTTCCCAATTTGCTTACAGTTTTTAGTAAACTTCGAAAACTCCTTGGTGGTAAATTTTCAGATTTTTTTGATGACCCGTTCAAAAGATATCGAATTTTTAAAAGTTGGTAGTTTGCTCCTTTACTCAAAATACTTTTACTCATAACTTCTTCAATCATGGTCCAAATTTCAAATTTTTTTTTTCAAAATTTTTGTTTTTTACGTACTTTTTAAAAAAAAATCCCAAAAAATTCTTAAAAGAGCTCTAGTATGCGATTTTTAAGTTTTTAAATTTAAATCTCATTTTTGAAAATGTTTGTACTCTTCGATTTTATGAAATTTTTTTGTGTAAAACTTCTATCGATTCTACAAATTGTTTGTCCAGGAGGATCGTGGGATAACGATTATTACTATTTTTTAAAATTTTTTTAAAAAAATTTATCGTAATTTTTCAATCTTAAAATCATTTCTACTGCTCCAATGGTGCGTCATAGACAATTCTTTGGAACAAACAAATACTCTATCTTCAATTTCTAAAGGGGCTTCCACACAAAACGAAATTATTCGAAATTTGCTCCAACCGCTCTAACTGCCCTAATGGTGCCCTTAGAGCAACAAAATGTGTGACCGACCCACAATATTTTTTTAGTTCAAACATTTTCTCTGAATACACCTACCCTCTATCTTTAACTGTTAAGGGGGTCTCTTTAACTGTTAAGGGGGTCTCCACTCCCTAAGTAGGCTCTCATACAAATTACAGTTGGAGCAAATTTTATAAAATTTAATTTTTTATTGGAGCCTACTAAGGGAGTGGAGATAGGGCGTAGGTATATTTTAAAAAAATGTTGTAGGGTAAAAATAAATGGGGGTCGGTCTCACTAATGACCGCTCTCGGACGATTAAATAAAACAAATTTACAGAAAATAAAAAAATTGTATGGGGACCGTCTTAACAGTTAAAGATAGAGGGTATGTGTTTTCAGAGAAAATGTTTGGACTAAAAAAATATTGTGGGTCGGTCATACATTGTGTTGCTCTAAGGGCAATATTAGGGCAGTTAGAGCGGTTGGAGCAAATTTTAAAAAATGTCGTTTTGTGTGGGAGCCCCCTTAGAAATTGCAGATATGGTATTAGTTTGTTCCAAAGAAATATTAAGACGTAAAATTTAATGGGGGTCGGTCTTATAAATGACCCCTCTATGACGCACCATTTGAGCAGTAAAAATGATTTTAAGATTGGAAAATTACAATAAAATTTTAAAAAATAGTAATAATCGTTATCCCACGATCCTCCTGGGCAAAAAATTTGTAGAATCGATAGAAAAAAATTTCAAAATAATCGAAGAGTACATACATTTTCAAAAATGAGATTTAAATTTTAAAGCTTAAAAATCGCATACTAGAGCACTTTTAAGAATTTTTTTAAATTTTTTTTTTAAAAAGTACGTATAAAAACAAAAATTTTGAAAAAAAAAAAATTGCAATTTGGACCATTATTGAAGAAGTTATGAGTAAAAGAAGTTTGAGTAAAGGAACAAACTACCAATTTTTAAAAATTAGATATCTTTTGAAAGGGTCATCAAAAAAATCTAATAATTTACCACGAAGGGGTTTTCGAAGGGTACTAAAAACTGTAAATAAATTGGGAAAATCTAAAAAAAAAAAGTTTTCAAAGTGTCCGATTTCACATGGAATGCCCCATACATATTATTGATCAGTGATCGATTCTAAGACATACTAGCGATGTCCACCCGTCGGTCTGTCCGTCTGTGGAAGACACTATACAGTCCAAAATAAAATAACTAGACTCCTGAAGTTTGGTTCGAATATGAGGCATTCCACACCAAATGTCCAGTGAAAAAAAACATGTGTACCGTAAACTTCTGAATAGGTGGTATGGATAGCCCTGTATGGAACTTAGAAAATTGCGTTTTTGGTTTTTCAATTTTTCAAAATATGGCGAGTTGCCTTGATTAAATATTTATCACATTAAAACGGAATGCACCACAATCTCAAAAATTTACAGTCTTATATAGTTTTGTATGAGCTATCGATTAAAAAATTTTTTTTTGGAAAATTTTCAGAACCCGTTCTGAAATTTTTTCATTTTTTAAATTAGTCAATTTATCAAAAATCCGGCCACTTTTTTTTTCTTTTTTATTTATTTTTTTAAAAGTTTAGATGTTTGTCCTTCCACACAAAAAAATCAGAAACTTGTTCATCTTTTTTTTCGAGAAAATCGCATTTGAACTTTAAATTTCATAACAATTTAGTAATTTGCTTGTATTTTTTTGTGGCAACAGAGCGTATGACGAATATTTATGCAATTAATATTAATCATTCGCAACTTTAAAACAAAGAAATACAAGCAAATAACAAAATTGTTATGTAATTTAAAGTTCAAATGCAATTTTCTCGAAAAAAAAGATGAACGTGTTTCTGATTTTTTTTTGTGTGGATGGACAAACATCTACACTTTTAAAAAAATAAATATAAAAGAAAAAAAAAGTGGCCGGATTTTTGATAAATTGACTTTTTTACAAAATGGAATATTTCAGAACGGGTGCTGAAAATTTTCCAAAAAAAAAAAATTTAATCGATAGCCCATACAAAACTATATAAGAACGAAAATTTTTGACATTGTGGTGCATTCCGTTTTAATGTGATAAATATCACCGCTCTACAAATCTGAGGTTTGTCGCTGCGTTTTGGATGAAACCAAAAAAAGTTGATAGGGTTTGGTGCCCCGATTCCAAAACGGTCACTCAAATTTTTCTGTCACGTCACAATTTTGAGAAAATCGCGGATAAAGTGTCAAAAAATGCCCATTTTGGCCATTTTTGAATGCCTATAAAATAAGATTCTGACATGCAAATGACTTGGTATCAAGCTGATTCGAAAGTGTGTAATTTTCTCTTTCAGGCAAGATCAAATCTGCTTGGAATTTTATTTTCTAAAATGGTAAAAAAATCATTAGCCGCAAGTGCTTTAAATCTAAAATTTACGTATGAATTTGTATGGAAATTTGTTCAAAAACACTGTGTAAATAAATTAAATATTGAAAAAATGGAAGGTTTTTTGCTAATGATTTTTTTACCCCTTAAGAAAATTTAATTTTTAGAAAAGTTTATCTTGTCTTTAAAAGAAAATTACAGGCTTTCGAATGAGCTTGATACCAAGTCATTTGCATGTCAGGATCTTATTTTATAAGCATTTAACAAGGGTCAAAAATGCCCGTTTTCGGCACTTTAACCGCGAATTACTCAAAATCCTGATGTGATAGACAAATTTGGGTTCCGGATTTGGAATCAGCGCAACAGACACTATCAAAATCACTAACCAGAATCCAATACGCATTTTCTTGTTGAGCTGTGTATTTAATCAAGGCAACTCGCCACAAATTTGACCATTTTTCCAATATTTGACCACGCCTCCTAAGCCCAGTTTTTGAAAAATTGAAAAACCAAAAACGCAATTTTCTTAGTTACATATAGGGCTATCCAAACAACCTATTCAGAAATTTACGGGACACATGTTTTTCTGTAGCGGGACATTTGGTGTGGAATGCCTCATATGTGTTATGGTATTGGGCTGGTTAAATTCGAACATGGGTAAAATCGGATAAGGGGGAAACAAAGTTCCCCCTTTAAGAACTAAACCAAACACTGAAAAAACACATTTTTTTTGTTATTTTGCTTAGCAAACGAAACTTTTTAATGTCAGAAAAAGTTCAAAGTCCTGCAGTTGGATCCAGAAAGGTTGTCTCCCAATGCCGAAAGGCTGTTTGGCCTAAAAAAAAACTAAAAAAATCTTCAGTGATTTTTATTTTTAAGTTTATTTTATATTTTTGTCTTATTTTGGACTGCTTTGAGATTTCGAAAAAAATAAAAAAAAAAATATTTTGGTGATTTTGACGTCGAAAATAATTTAAAACTTTTTTTAGTGAATTTTTTTTGTAAGTTAATTTTAACTTCACTTAAAAAATTTCTTCATTAACTGTTTGTAGTTTATTTCAAGCATTTTACGTTAAGTCGTTTTTAAAAGAAAAAACATTTGCTTGATGTTCAGTTTTTATAATGACTACATCTGTTGTTTGTTTCAAAAATAACACTTTAAAAAATAAAGACTTTCATTAACATTTAGTTTTAAAAGTCATTTATTTTTGTTCTGTAAGTAAAAACTACTGATTATTTTCTAAATTTTTAATGATTTGTGTAAGTATTTTTTTTTAAATTGTTGGTATTTTTTAATGAGATATCATTAGTTTTTACCTACACAAGTAGATTATTTTGT
This sequence comes from Pegoplata infirma, assembly GCA_963921195.1. Classification (NCBI taxonomy): domain Eukaryota; kingdom Metazoa; phylum Arthropoda; class Insecta; order Diptera; family Anthomyiidae; genus Pegoplata; species Pegoplata infirma. The sequence goes on from OY992537.1 coordinate 41,812,112, forward strand.
TGTAGAAAAAAAATTCAAAAAATTATTTATAGAAATATAAAAACATGTCTGTATTAAGTGACTTTGTAACGATGGGTAGAGTGTCTGGCCAGAATGTAGTTGATTGCGGGATCGATTCCCCAAAATTTTATTACAAATTTTTAAAAAAAATATTTCAATAGAAAATTGTTTAAAATAACCCACGAAATCATTAATTTTTAATGTTTTCGTAGGTTATTTTTTTGAAATTTGTTGGTAAAAATAACAGAACTATCATTAATTTTTAATGTTTAATGTTATTTTTTTCGAATTTGTTGGTGAACATGAATGAAAAAAAAAACGTAATTTTTTAATTTTTAATGTTATTAATTTTAGAAAATTTTGCCAACAGTAAAAAATAAATGTTGATGTTTGTTAAAACAAATGAATAATTACTGCCCAGCAAAAACATGGTAATGAGTTGTGAAAAGTAATCATTACCAAGTACATTATTAATAATGAGTACACATTACCATTAACATTATTTTAAGCCTAAAAGTGACTACTTTTCAGTAATATGCTATAAAAGTACTTTCAAGTAATAATATCTCCTGCACTTGCATTTTTTAAACTTTACAATTCAATTAACTTAAAAAGTACTTAAAAACTTAATAAAAAAACTTTATTTTTAATAAAAACAATTGAAATTTTAAATGTTTTAATTAACTAATTATTTTACTTCTTATTGGTAATGGGTTTTTACTCTTTATTAGTAATCCGAGTCAGTAACTACTTATTTAACTCCATACTCTTCACTAATTATTTTTGTCTCACGCCCTTGTTAAAATAAGTAGTGTTTCATTCAATAAGTAACTACTTATTAACAGTTGTTTCGGATTACAAAACCCATTACTGGTAATGCCAAATTTTGCTGGGTGAGATGGTTTTCAATTGTGTATTCACTGGTTTTAAATATGTTTTGCATTTGAGTTTGCCTACAAAATGTTTTAAGTGTTGAAAATAAAAAAACGATATAATAAAAAACAAGTAAAAAAGTTAAATTCGGCCTTGCCGACTGTAGTGATACCCTTCACAATTTCAAAAAGATTATTGAAAAACTTTTCTAAAGGGAAATTTCTTTTGAAAAAATAAAAAAAATATTGAAGAAAAAAAATTGCAAAAAAACTTTTGAAAAAAAAAAAAAAAAAAAAAAAAACAATTTCCGCAAAAAATGAAATTTTGGTAAAAAAATCCCCGATTTTTTTTTTGTATTAAAAAAATAATACAAAAAAAAATTATGTTATGTTCACATATGTCAACCAGCAGCCGAATTAAATATTTTAATTTTGTATTTTTAGGTTATGTTGAATGTACTAAAATTTTTGAGGTGTGCTTACATTTTCGTTCATAACTTTTGAACCACTTAACCAATATCGCTCAAAAGCAATACAAAACTTCTCGGGAGAACTTCAAATAAATATTACAATTTTGTAATTTGCTTGTATTTCTCTTGTTTTTTACGTAGCGAATGAGTATTAAATATTTGCATAAATATTACTAATACGCTATGTTGAAACAAGAAAATACAAGCAAATTATTATATTGTTATTAAATTCAAAATTCAAATGCGATTTTCTCGAAAAAAAAAAAACAAAAAGCACATGTCTGAATTTTTTTGTGTGTATAGATAAATATTTTACCAATAACTTGTATGCATTTTTAAAGTTTTTTACATTAATTATGAAAATTTTTTTAACATTTTACCAAATTTTTGCATAATTTTAGTTAAAGTTTGTAAAATTACACAAGGTTAAATACTCTTAAGAATATTTTCTAAACTTTTATCAGAAACAAGCAAAAACTTTGTAAGATTATGATATTTTTTGCATAATATATGCAAAATACTTTAAAAACGCATATCCTCCCAAGTAGTTGGTAAAAAAATGTTTGTGTGTAAACACAAAAAAAAGCCTACGAATTTTGTACTCTTGCCCAATACATTAAATCATGGTAATGTTTTGCGGAAGATTTGGGTACTTGCCAAAGCAAAGTTTTTTTTAGAAAAAAAAATGTTATATTTTTTGCTATTCCATGCACAACAAATTGAAATATCAGTCGAGGACCCCATTAAAAAACAAAAGGAGCTGTACATTTCGTAAGTGAGTGCAAAAATAAGTGCAAAAAAGTTTTTTTACATTTTGGAGAGTATAAAAGATTCGACACCAAAGAATATATCACTCTCACTTGTTTTATGTACATTTGATAAACAAATGGAAAATTTTTATGCGAAAACCTTAGACTTGGTGAAAAAGTAGTTTTGGTAAAAAAAATGCCTGCGAATTTTGTACTCTTGCCCAAAACATTAAATCATGAAGATGCGGAAGATTTTGGGTGTAGTTGCCAAAGTAAAGTTTTTTTAGAAAAAATAATGTTATATTACTTTGCTATTCCATGCAAAACGAATTGAAATATCAGGCGAGGACCCCATTGAAAAGCTGTACATTTCGTAAGTGAGTGCAAAAATAAGTGCAAAACAGTGTTTTTACATTTTGGAGAGCATAAAAGATTCGGCACCAAAGAATATAACACTCTCATTTGTTTTATGTACATTTGATAAAAAACAAGTAGAAAATTTAAATTCGACTTGGCCGAATCTATGAATACCCTCCACAATATTAACCAAGGCATACATAAAATAAAAATAATTAGGGTTTTCACAGTGACGATTAAATTTGCCTTTTTTAGTTGGGTATTTGGCAAATTTGCCATTTTACTAAACGTCAAGCATTTGCCACCAATTTTTCTTTACATATCATGGGCGCACTTTTCGTTACTAATTTGCACAAAATAACTTTAATTAACTTTTTACATTCACAATTTTAAAATAAACACAAATAATTTGTATGCTTCATTTTGTACAAATGTTTTTGTTGCCGCGTTCGAAATTTCAGCATAAACAATCACAACCATATAAAAGAAAAAGAAACCACGTGTAAACAAACATTTGGTAACTCATTTTTAGTTATAAATTAAAAAAACAACAACCATCATCATCTTTACTGTATGACAAAAACTGCAACAACATCAACAATAAAATGGCGTTGTTTATATTGAAACTCACCTCAATATATTGACATACAAAAACAAAAAAAAAATAGCGGGTTTTTTTTTTTGACTACACTACAATAACAACGATAATACAAATGCAATCAAATAACAAAAAAATTAAACCACGTGGAATTTATTAAAACTCATATAACTTCTTAACTCCTTGACCGATTTTGCCATATTTAATACCAAAATGATCAGAAAAACGTAGAGAACAATAAAATATGTACCAATATTAAATTTTGCTCAAATATATTTACTATTACTTGAGATAAAGCATTTTAAAAATTTTGGGCAACACTACAGATGCCACGCCCCATTGTCGAATTCCGCCCACATTTGGTGTGTGGGTTAGAAATGACAAAATAACAACATATACCAAGTTTGGTTCATATTCATTGAACAGATGTCAAGTTATACCATTTTTGTTGTGTGAAATACCCAAAAAATTTTGAGGTACCCTTACCTTTTTACTCATAACTTTTGAACCACTGGACCGATTTGGCTGAAATGCAATACCAACCTGACCAGCCGAATGACAAACATATATGCCAAACTTCAGCAGCCTCTGTAAAGCCTTTCAAAAGTTAGCGTGTTTTCTACGGACGGACAGACAGACAGACAGACAGACAGACAGACGGACGGACGGACGGACGGACGGACGGACATCGCTAGATCGACTTAAAATCGATCGAGGATCATGAATATATATACTTTATGGGGTCCTAGACCAATATTTCGATGTGTTACAAACGGAATGACAAACTTATATATACCCTCTATCACTAGAGTGGAGGGTATAAAAATGGAAAATTTGTGTGCGAAAAGCTTAGACTTGGTGAAAAAGTAGTTTTGGTAAAAAAAATGATTTTTTCCCCGAAAAACAAAATTATGTTAAAAAAAATTTAATGAACCCAAAATTTTTGGTGAAAAAAATTTTGATGAAAAGAAAATTTTTTGATGTAAAAAAAATTTATGAAAAAAAATTTTTTGGTGAGAAAAAAATTCATTGAAAAACATGATAAAAAAAATTCGTAAAAAAAAATTTTGATGAAAAAAAAAATTAATAAAGAAAAGTTGATGAAAAAACAATAAAATTGATGAAAAAAAAATGTTGATGAAAAAAAAAATTTTTTGATGAAAAAAAAAAAAAAAAATTTTGATGAAAAAAAAAAAAAATGGATGAAAAAAAAATTACTGAAAAAAAAATTTGATGAAAAAAAAATTTGATGAAAAAAAAATTGATTAAAAAAAAAATTGATAAAAAAAAATTTATGAAAAAAACAAGTTTGATGAAAAAAAAAATTGATGAAAAAAAAATTTGATGGGAAAAAAAATTTGATGGAAAAAATATTGATGAAAAAAAAAATAAAATTTGATATATATAAAAAAAATTTGATGAAAAAAAAAATTTTTGTTGAAAAATAATTATGCTACTTGTAATGTACAGGGGTTTAAAACAACACAAAATAGTTTTAAGCATTTAACATACTTAACTATCGCAAACCAAGATATTAACTTTATATATGAGGGTTATTTTTGTCTTTTGGACTACCGGAAACTGTTTCTAGGGAATATCAGGAAGGACGAGCAGGAGCCATTAAAGCCACTAGCAAGCAGTCGGATGGGGGGTTCGTGTCCACCTAATTCCCTTAGGCCACATATATATACCCACTACATACAAATTATATAGACTCCTTATTTAGTATTTTTACGATTAAATGGACCAGATCAAAATCAACATAACTACAAAAAGATGAAGTATGTTATTCAGAAAAAAGGGGTTTACTCGATTTAAGAAATATTTTGTTTGATGGGACTTCTAGTTGGTTAAGAAGCCCAACGCATCAATACCCTCCCTACCTATGATTTCAGAAGCGCTAAATTTATCTGAAATCCCACATATGCACTAAATTACCCTATCCTCGTTAAAACATCACGTAAGAAAACAAAAATTTAAGTTTACAAATCCATTATTTCAATTATTTATTATTCAAGAAAAATTAAACTTTATGTCATAAAACATGGTTCAATCCTTAATCGATTGTTCGTAAAGTATAGATTTTTGTAACATTAAGGCCCGTTAACATTAAAAAAAATAACCTGGGGTTAGCACTAACATGCACTTTAACCGAAGGTTAAAACAAAAATCGTTAACTCAATGTTCGGGTTAGCAGTAACTTCCAGTTATTAATGTCAATATTTCTGGTTAATTTAATCCAAAAAAAATCTTGCGGTTAAATATATAACTGGAAGTTTTGTCTACATAATGAATTAAGTAAATATTAAAAAATTGCTGCAAATAGAGAAATAGTTTAACAAATAAATGGCTGCTCTCATTTATTTAATATTTATTCTGAAACAAGCTGTGTATTTCGAAAAATATACGATTCTAAACCTATTTGAGCTACAATTTTAAAATGGAAATAATAGGAAAAATATCTCAGCATCTAAAATATTTTTCCTTTAGAGAGAATCTAATGAGAGAGAATCTGGAAGAAGTCTCAGATTCTGAAATTTTTTTTTAAGAAAATGTCTTAAATTCTGAGGCATTTTTTCTGTAAAAAAAGGTCTTAGATTCTGAGATATTTTTTCTATAGAAAAAGTATCATATACATTTTTTCTATAGAAAAAGTCTCAGATTCTGAAACATTTTTTCTATAGAAAAAGTCTCTGATTCTGAGACATTTTTTCTATAGAAAAAGTATCAGACTCTAAGACAATTTTTCTATAGAAAAAGTCTCAGATTCTGAGACATTTTTTCTATAGAAAAAGTCTCAGATTCTGAGAAATTTTTTCTATAGAAAAAGTCTCAGATTCTGAGACATTTTTTTCTATAGAAAAAGGGACAGATTTTGAGACATTTTTTCTATAGATAAAATTTCGGATTCTGAGACATTTTTTCTATAGAAAAAGTCTCAGATTCTGAGGCAATTTTTCTATAGAAAAAGTCTCAGATTCTGAGACATTTTTCTATAGAAAAAGTCTCAGATTCTGAAACATTTTTCCTATAGAAAAAGTCTCAGATTCTGAGACATTTTTTCTATAGAAAAAGTCTCAGATTCTGAAACATTTTTTCTATAGATAAAATTTCGGATTCTGAGACATTTTTTCTATAAAAAAATGTCTCAGATTCTGAGAAATTTTTTCTATAGAAAAGTCTCAGACTCTGCGACATTTTTCTATAGAAAAAGTCTCAGATTCTGAGACATTTTTTCTATAGAAAAAAGTCTCAGATTCTGAGACATTTTTTCTACAGAAAAAGTCTCAGATTCTGAGACATTTTTCTTTAGAGAAAGTCTCAGATTCTGAGACATTTTTTCTATAGAAAAATTCTCAGATTCTGAGACATTTTTTCTATAGAAAAAGTCTCAGATTCTGAGACATTTTTTCTATAGAAAAAGTCTCAGATTCTGAGACATTTTTTCTATAGAAAAAGTCTCAGATTCTGAGACATTTTTTCTATAGAAAAAGTCTCAGATTCTGAGACATTGAAAGTCTCAGATTCTGAGACATTTTTTCTATAGAAAAAGTCTCAGATTCTGAGAAATTTTTTCTATAGAAAGAGTCTCAGATTCCGTGCAAATTTCCATATAGAAAAAGTCGCAGATTCTGAGACACTTTTTTTATAGAAAGATTCTTTGATTCAGAGACATTTAATTCATGGAAAAAGTCTTAGATGCAGAGACATTTAAACTATTGCAAGTCTCAGATTCTGAAAGTTTCTGTCTATTCAAAAATAAAAAAACACTTTCAGTAAAATTTTTATTATTTAAAATTAATTTACATACATCCTCCCGCTGATGTGGGATGTATGACTTTCTTTGTGTTAGGTGGTTTGGGTTTCTTCGCTGCTCAAACTTTGGATGACTTTTTTATTATTTTAACGCAGAAAGGTTCCATGTTAACCAAATTTCATACTATAAAATAATTGAGGATTTATGTAATAATAGTATATGTAATGTTGATGTTAAAAGCTTAAACTTTTGCCTTTTGCAATTCTGGTCCATCAGCGACATTTATAAATATTTTTATATTTTTATAAATATTTTTATATTTTTATAAATATTTTTTGTATTTTTATTTATTTTTTTTTTTTTGTTCAAAATATTTTCATAATATTTTGACTTTTGCTGTTTTAAAATAATTCACAATAACACGTAATCGGAAGTTAACTAACTTTTTTCATTTGTTAACGAAATTTGTTAACTTGGAGTTAAGAGTTTAGGTTAGTGTAACTGGAAGTTAGATAACTTTTAGGTTAAATTTAACTAACTGGACTTTGTGTTAACAGGCCTAATAAATCTTCTAAATTTAATTAAAAAGTAAGAATTTAGCTAAAAAATAGTTTTTACCAAAATTCATTTATTTTGCCGTTAAGGCCTTATTATTCAAATTTCAATAAAATTCCTAGGGGGTATTTTAAACTACGGATAGATTGTTTATTATAACAAAATTGAATTTAAAGAAAATATAAAAAAACATTTCAGAAATGTACAAAAAAAAAATAGAATAATAATAAAAAAATCTATCGTTGTAAGCTTATCTCGACATATTTACATTATTATTAAGAAAGAAGTAAGAACTCTAAATTACAAATACAACAATTTATTATGTTTTAATTTCGGTCGTTTCACAGTGGAACACGAAGAGAAATAATGAGTTTTTTTACTCTGATGGTAAAACTCTCTTAAACTTTCATTAGTTATTACTTCTTCTTAATTTAGAACTTTAATAATTTGCAAAAACAATATGTAATAACAAAAATGATTGTAATTGACTCACCAAAAAAAATACAGCTGCAGCAATACGTTGAGGCCTCTCGATTTTGCTGTAGTTGGATACAATACAAATTTATCTAAAGCTAAAATAACAAAAAAATAAGTTTATGTGTTTTTGCATAATTACTAACAATACTTAATTATCATCTTCAAATGATCGTTTAGTGTAGGGTGTTCGATTAATAAAAACTTTTTTTTTTTTTGAAATATAAAGTCATTTAATAGAAAAGTTAAAAATTCAATAATTTTTAGATTTTAGCCACATTTGATATGACATAACAAAAAACCAAAATCGTTAACGACTACACTTTCGTTTTGTGGTTATACATTATTTGACTTTGTAAATTTTATAACAAAAAAACTGTTCTATAGAACTCAATATAACAGCTTATTATACTTCGTTAGTAAAAGCTTTAATATATCACACTTTAGTTATATGGCACGGGTGATAAAAGGTTCGCACATTAAATGAACTTTCGAGTTAAAAAATGTAATAAGCTCAAAGAAAAAGAGTTTTAAAGTCACTGTTATAAATTATGACACTTTTAATTGTAACTTTTATTTAATATATAAAACTGTTATAATTTGATAATAGATTTATATATGAATGATTAATGTGGATGACTTGTGATAATTTTGAAATGCCATTAGCTAGTCAATGATGATTTTCGTTTTAGTTTTCAAATCCCACGTTTAGGTGGTGTAAAATGTAGCTTCATCGAAACTAGAAAAAACATTACTAACCAAGCTACACTCTAACGATCATAAGTAAAATGATTTTAGTAACAATAATAAATTTCATTAAATAGTTACGATTATCATAATCATTTAACTTAGTGGTTATCACTAGTAAATTGGATTTCCCTTTTGTTGTAATTCTTTGTACTTGTTGTTGATTTTTAGTGATATTTTTGGGTGATGATTTTACGAATTGGCATATCGGGTTTACTTGATTACGCACTACTGACGGATAACTTTTGTAAGGTTAGGTTCATTTTATCAGGTGGTGATGATAGTATTTTCTTCGGTGATTGTAAATCCGTTAATACCACATATTCCTCAATACCATACCTTCCTAAATTGGCCTGAGTGGCATTGCTAGTTAAAATTCAACAACGGATTTCTTGATAAGTGGTGTAATATAGAAATTATAAGTAGAGCTGTTGTCAAGGCAAGATAAACGTTGTAGGTAGCCAAACTTATATTGTTTTTTATCGTAGGTTAGGAGACTTAAAAAATAAAGTCTGATTTGGAATACTCAGCTCTCTTATTGTTGGACAGAAAAACAAGTATTGAGTGATGTAACAATTCTTGCATTCGTTTTTGATTTTGCCTGACCTTTTACAAAAAAAATGTTACAGTGGTGGCTCCGAGTCCCCGACCACCACTAAAATTTCGCAAATTATTTCGGATAACCTGAACTTCGTTTTTATTGCAACAGGTATATGGGGACGCCGACCATGTGGGTTGTACCCCAATATGAAACAAGCCTGCACTTTGTCAAAAATTCCTCGGAAATTCTTGCCACGAGTTGCCGAAATTTTGCACAAATTTATTGGAGACGTATCACCAAATTTATTGGAATTATAAATCTTTTAATTTCTTGGATGACGATATATCAAAAGTTGAAAAGTTCTTTTTTTTTAATAGCACTCCAAATTTGTAATAAAATTTTATAAATTTGGTAAAATAAAATATATGATGCACAAGAATTATTTCACTGGTAATTGCTGAAAACTTTCCACTATACTTTTTTAATATACTTGTTATTTAATCGACTGCCAGAGTAGAAAAGAAATAATCTACCTGCCAAAATACTCAAGAGAGCTAAAATATACTTGGAGGTTTACATATTAAAATTGTTGCCAATATAAAAAGATAGAGGTACATATCGATAATAAATAAATTGAACCAGTTTATTACATATAAACACAGCTCAAAATTAACGTTAAAAATTTTTGAACATATAGATTGTAATATACCAAAATTATGGGGAAAATCGAGAAATAAAACTAAAGAAATAAAATAGTTTCAATTTTAGTGTTTTTCTAACCCGAATTGTTTTTCTTTTTACTGTTTTCGAACAGTTATCGATTTTAAGTCAAGACACAAACCGAAATTTAGTTAAGGTGACGTGTACAGAAAGTTTCGCGAAAATGCAGCTCATATTGTTTTAGCGAATAATTATTTTAGATTTAATTGTGTTATATAACACAATTAATGTACAAACAAAAAAAATGTTAACGAGTAAAGGCATATATTTTATTTAATGGATATATTTGGTGGCAAAAATAAAAAAAAATTGTAGATGTTTCAAGATCAGGTAACACAAAGATCCATGCCATTACATACTTTTTAGTCACTAGCTGGTGAAAAACGGTTTTATTCACCACGAGGTAAATTGTTATCCAAGTTACAAACCTAAGTTATTAAAATTTTTGGTTTTAAGATAATGAAAATAGTAATTCTTGTTTTCTTTTTCGTTAATTGTTAACTTATATAGTCAAACTGAGGTGGCGTCCTGCAACTTTTTTTAAAATTAGACACCAGCCTAAAAACATTATCATGTTTAAAGGAACCCAAAGCAATTGCCCTACAGGTCCAACATTTTTGTGGATTAATATCGACCCCAAAAGGCAACTACCCCGACCACAACGTTTTCAAAATTCGAAAAAAATCTATATTTGCTCCACCCTAATATCCATACAACCTATTCCGAAACTTTTGGTACACATGTTTTTTTTTCGCTGGACATTTGGTGTGGAATGCCTCATAAGTATGATTATATCCCATCTTTTTCACTCGGGTAGATTAAATTTGTTTTGTTTTTGAATATTTTTTATACCCTCCACTCTAGTGATAGAGGGTATATATAAATTTGTCATTCCGTTTGTAACACCTCGAAATATTGGTCTAGGACCCCATAAAGTATATATATTCATGATCCTCGATCGATTTTGAGACGATCTAGCGATGTCCGTCCGTCCGTCCGTCTGTCTGTCTGTCTGTTGAAAACACGCTAACTTTTGAAAGACTTTACGGAGGTTCCTGAAGTTTGGCATATATGTTGGACATTTACCTGGTCAGGTTGGTATTGCAAGCCAGCAAAATCGGTTCAGTGGTTCAAAAGTTATAAGCAAATGAGAGAATTTCGGTAAGGGTTTTTCTGGAATTTACGAGTTAAAACATACGGTAACATTCGAACGACAATTCTGAATATTTGCCGTTCCTCTGATCCAGTTCGTTTTAAATTTTAGCCAAATCGGTCCAGTCGTTTAAAAGTTATTAGCAAAACCGTGAATTTTACATTAGTTTCACCTTAAATTCACGTGTTGAAAACCCGTTAAACATGTTTTAAAAACATTTGTAAGTCAAAAAAATATTTTACAAGGTATTTTCGTCACTCAAAAATATTTTTACACTAAAACAAAAAAAAATACACCCAAAAAAATTTTACACTCAAAAAAAAAATTAGTAATTTTTTTTTTTTTTTTCAAAAATTAATAAAAAAAAATAAAATATTTCTAACCAAAAATGTTATTTTTTTCACGCTAGAAAATTTACTATCACTTAAAAAGGGCATTGTGGAGGGTATTCATAGATTCGGCCAAGTCGAATTTAACTTTTCTACTTGTTGTTAGCTCTGCCCATTGTGCACTTTTCTGTAACGTATATCTAAGGTACACACTCTGTACCGTGTACCGTATACCTAAAGTACACATTGCGAAATAGTGTTGTGCATATAAATATACCAACAGCAATTTCTTGCTCTGTGTGACATTTTGTGGTGTTTTTCTATTTCTTTTGGCCAACACTTTAATTCTGGGTTGCGTATTTCATTTGTAATCCGTTTAAATACGACTCATACTTAAAGTTTTGTTGTTTTTTTATCATAATCACAATTTCAACTTATACAACAGATTGTTATACAAAATTGAAATTGTTAAAGGTGGTATGATAGAGAATTTTTTGAAAAAAAAAAAAATCTTCTTGTCTTTTTGATAAAGGTATAATAACACAATATTTGAAATATTATGGCTGGCTTACTCAATGCTCCGTTATAAAATAACCCTCCGTTAAATTTAAATTTTTCATACAGATTTTGACATAAGGTTCCGTTAAATCGGCAGTTAGCAGCTAACCGGCAGAGCTTCGAAGGATTTCATTCCTTAATTTGATTTAGCATTCTGAATGAAAATTTAGTGATTGCATTCCCCAATCACATTTTAGCGAATTGAATGAATTCACTTTAGACTCATTCGATTTATAAATATCGAATGCATTCGATTTATTTTTCATTCGACTTTCAAAAATCGAATGCATTCGATTTTTTTTCATTCGACTTTTAAAAATCGAATGCCGTCACTTGCGAATGCAATCGATTTTCTTTTCATTCAATTTGAAAAATCGAATGGTTTATCCATTCATTGCATAAAAAACTTTAAAAAACTAATCAAGATATAGCAAAACGGAGCCAATTGTTTGTCCATAGTATCGCCAACACTCTTCACACTTTTGTCGTGTAGGCAGTTTATATGTGCATTTTTTAAATTTTCGGGACCAATTTTTTTGGATTCAAAATTAGAGCCCATTAGGGTCATCGTATGTAAAGAAAGTCGGCGATACTATGGACCAAAATTTGGCTCCGTTTTGGTCTATCTATTTAAAAAATCCATTGCATTCGCAGTGGAATGATAAAAAATCGAATGCATTCTTATTAATTAAGACCATAAAATTATTATATGAGAATATCTCATATAATAATTTTCGGAATTTGTCAGATTCCATTGTCAAGATTATTTAGCAAATATATAGGGTTTTTTCCATTGTCAAGATTATTTTGCAAATATATAGGGTTTTTTATATGCTAAATATTATTGACAATGGAATCTGACAAATTTCGAAACACATGTCAATTAATTCTTGCAAAAATTATCAACAGAAATAAATTTAAAACAGAAAAATATATTCTTAAAAATTTTTCCATGAGAATACCAAAGTTTTAATAAGTAAAAAAATAATGACCTCGAGCTAGAATAAACCTACTTAAAACATAACATTATAAAGGTTGAATAAAACAATTTTAATTTTTTAATAAAAATTAATCACAATTTTTTCAATTTACAAAAAAAAAACACAAAAACCTTCAAAAAGATTTTAAAACAAGTAGAAAAGTTAAATTCGACTTGGCCGAATCTATAAATACCCTCCACAATGCCCATTTTAAATGATAGTTAATTTTCTAACGTGTTAAAAAAAACATTTTTGATCAGAGTTATTTTATTTTGTGTAAAAACTTTTTTTTAGTAATTTAAAAAAAAAAAATAATTTACTAAATTTTTTTTTGAGTGTAAAATTTTTTTTAAGTGTAAAATTTTTTTTCAGTGTAAAGTTTTTTTTGAGTGTATTTTCTTTTTTGTTTTAGTGTAAAAATATTTTTCAGTGACAAAAATGCGTCGTAAAATATTTTTGTGACTACCAACATTTTTAAAACATGTTTAACGGGTTTTCAACACGTAAATTTAAGGTGAAGCGAATCTGAAATTTACGGTTTTGCTAATAACTTTTGAACCACTGGACCGATTTGGCTGAAATTCAATACGAATCAGCTCAGGGGAACGGCAAATGTATATGTTAAGCTTTAGTATCCTCAGAATTGTCTTTAGAAAGTTATCGTGTTTTTTATCTCGTAAATTCGCGAAAAACCCTTGCCGAAATTCACTCTTTTGCTCATAACTTTTGAACCACTGGACCGATTTCGCTGGATTGCAATACCAACCTGACCAGGTAAATGTCCAACATATATGCCAAACTTCAGGAGCCTCCGTATAGTCTTTCAAAAGTTAGCGTGTTTTCAACAGACAGACAGACAGACGGACAGACGGACGGACGGACGGACGGACGGACGGACGGACGGACGGACATCGCTAGATCGTCTTAGAATCGAACGAGTATCATGAATATATATACTTTATGGGGTCTTAGACCAATATTTCGAGGTGTTACAAACGGAATGACAAACTTATATATACCCTCTATCACTAGAGTGGAGGGTATAAAAAAGACTACATCATACCAGCTTTTGTCAAGCTTCTTTCTCATCTTCTTATGTATACGTTTACATCTTGTTGTGTAAGTAATTCTCCATTTTGCAAAAAGGTAATTTTATAAAAAGACAAGATATGTAAATTATTCCATTAAAATTTATAAAATAATGTAGTGTTAAATTTTAAATAAAGTATTAAGGGGTTTTTTTCTGTGGTTTAAAACAGCTTGATTTCCTTTTTTTGTAGTTTTGTTACGTATTTTGTATTTTTTTTTTCAAAGTGGTGTTGAGAAAAAAAAAAACAAATAACATAGAATTTAAATACACTAATGAGTTTTGTAATCTTGTGTTAAAAATGTTATAGGGGGGAGAAAAAGGAAATAGCATTTTTTTTTTGCTTTACTTTGGTTTTTTTTATCCTCATTGATATCATTACAAATATTGTATGTTTTATATTTGCTAAGGTCAAATATATGTGTGCACTTGTACTAATGATATTTTAATTAAGGTTGAGGTTTTACAACTCAAAGTGGAAATTGAAAAATATATAAAATAAATAAGTATGGAGGAAATATTCGTCGGTGATGAATGCTAAATACACTCTACAATGATTCAAATGATTGAACAATAAAACAAGTAGAAAAGTTAAATTCGACTTGGCCGAATCTATGAATACCCTCCACAATGCCCTTTTTAAGTGATATTAAATTTTCTAACGTGAAAAAAATAACATTTTTGATTAGAAATATTTTATTTTCTGTAAAAAAACTTTTTTTTATTAATTTTTGAAAAAAAAAAAAAATTTACTAATTTTTTTTTTGAGTGTAAAATTTTTTGAGTGTATTTTTTTTTTTTTTTGTTTTAGTGTAAAAAAAACTTTTTTTTATTAATTTTTGAAAAAAAAAAAAATAATTTACCAATTTTTTTTTTGAGTGTAAAATTTTTTTTGAGTGTAAACTTTTTTTTGAGTGTATTTTTTTTTTGTTTTAGTGTCAAAATATTTTTGTGTGACCAAAATACCTTTAAAAATATTTTTCTGACTTACAAATGTTTTTAAAACATGTTTAACGGGTTTTCAACACGTGAATTTAAGGTGAAACTAATCTGAAAGTTACGGTTTTGCTAATAACTTTTGAACCACTGGACCGATTTGGCTGAAATTTAAAACGAACTGGACCAGAGGAACGGTAAATATATATGCCACACTTCAGCACCCTCAGAATTGCCGTTCGAAAGTTACCGTGTGTTTTATCTCGTAAATTACAGAAAAACCCTTGCCGAAATTCACTCATTTGCTTATAACTTTTGAACCACTGGACCGATTTCGCTGGATTGCAATACCAACCTGACCAGGTAAATGTTCAACATATATGCCAAACTTCACAACATATATGCCAAACAGACAGACGGACAGACGGACGGACGGACGGACGGACATCGCTAGATCGTCTTAAAATCGATCGAGGATCATGAATATATATACTTTATGGGGTCCTAGACCAATATTTCGAGGTGTTACAAACGGAATGACAAACTTATATATACCCTCTATCACTAGAGTGGAGGGTATAAAAAAATAGCTTAGCAAATTTTGGGACATAATTTTCTTAAAAGTAGGTCATAAATTTTTGCACAGTTTAATAAAATTGCAATAAAAGTTTGAAAATTTTCTAAACTGTAAGAAAAAATTTTAGTGCAAATATTATTTTTTTTTTAGTACGATTATTCTAGCTCAAGGTCATATTTCTTTTACTAATCATTACGACGTTATTTGAAAAGTAATAATTTTCAAGAAACTATTTATAAAAATGTTGATTTTAAATTGATTGGTTTTGTCACTTTGCCATTTGTTTCGGAATTTGTCAAATTCCACTGTCAAGAGTTTTTAGCAAATTGACAATCTTTAGTGGCAAAACATAAAGTCTTTTATTCGTATGTAAGTAGACATAATGACATATACCAAATACATATACCAAATACACAAAATAATACCACTCTTAATTTCAAACGAAATGTCTAACCAAACCATCTCCATTAAATTCAAACTTACCTTCATATATAAAGACTGTTTTACAGACTATCATACCCATACTAACATAAGATCACTTATGCGAGTAAGATGTTCACTGCTTTTGTTGTATTTCCTCTTATTCATAACATGAAGAGCAAAGATTCGAAAGAATTAATTCTTTAATTCAATTTTCTAATTCGAATTAAAAAAACAGAATTTGGCATTCCTTAAAATCATTCAACCTTCAAAATCACTGAATTATTTCTTTCAAGAATTCATTCCTTAAGAATGATCATTCAACCTAAATCATTATTTTTTTTACCAAAATCAATCTACTACAAATTGAATGATGAAATTTTCTCATCATTCGATTTAAAACAGTGAAGCGCAACACACAAATTTAAGCTTGTGTGGGAAGCAGCAGGCGAGACGTCGACAAAACAACAGCCGATTGTTTACACACGAAGATGCTTAAAGGGCACACAAGCAACACATTTTTGAAAATACAAAGGGAATGAAATAAAAAATCATCATTCAATTTGTAATAGATTTGAATGATGAACAATTTTGATCATACAATTGAATGATTAGCTTGCAAGGAATTAATTCTCTTGGGAATTAATTCAATTTGATTTAAGCTTTGAGAATTAAGCCTTTGAATTAATTCGTGATGAATGCTAGTAAGGACTGATAATTCAATTTTTTTTAAAACAGAATTGAACTTTTTGTGAATTAATTCTCAATAGAATTAATTCGTTCGAAGCTCTGATAAATAGAATGTGAGGCGTGATATCCTTTTATTTAAATTATGTTTTAAGTTAATACTGCGTTTGCGATAGAAATTATCAAATGTAATCATTATGATTCTTGCAATTATTTAATCCAATTAATCATTATTGAAATACATTTTTTTATATCCACGCCCACATGGAGGGGCATTAATTTTTTTTTTCCGCTGGGTCTTTTGAACTTCCTCTGACATAAAAATGTTGGATTTACTTAACAAAAGTACAAAAAACCCAGCAAAAAAAACCGTTTTTCTGAGGTTGGTTAAGTCCCCTAAGGGGGAACTAGTTTCCCCTTGGTCCGATTTTGCCCATTTCCAAACTTAACCAGCCTATAACACATATTCCTGCCAAACTTCGAAAGTCTAGCTCTTTTATTTTGGACTGTATCGTGCCGGACAGACGAACGGACATCAATAGAATGTCTTAGAATCGATCACTGATCAATAATATACTTTATAGGGTCCTAGACCGATATTTCGATGCGTTACACACGGAATGACAAAGTGAGTATGCCCCCATACCGTGGTTGGAGGGTATAAAAAAAATTTTTATTTTTAAGATACATTTCAAAAATCCGGCCACTTTTTTTTTAAGTTTAGATGTTTGTCCGTCCACACAAAAAATCAGAAAATCGCATTTGAATTTTAAATTTCATAACAATTTTGTAATTTGCTTGTGTTTTCTTCTTTTAACGTTGCGAATGAGTATTATCAATTGCATAAATATTACTCATTCGCAACGTTAAAACAGGAAAATACAAGCAAATTACAAAATTGTTATGAAATTTTAAATTCAAATGCGATTTTGTCGAAAAAAACGACGAACGTGTTTCTGAACTAAACTTTAAAAAAAATGAACTAAAATTTAAAAAAAAAAAACAAAAGTAGCCGGATTTTTGATAAATTGACTTTTTTAAAAAATGGAAAATTTTAGAACGGGTTCTGAAAATTTTCCAAAAAAAAATTGTAATCGATAGCCCATACAAAACTGTATAAGAATGTAAATCAGCGATACGCAGACACAAACTATAACATTTATGCTTGTGTGGGTAGTAGCAAGCGAAAAGTCAACAAATTTGCTTAAACAACAGAATTTTATAGTGTATGTGTGTTGACAGCGCACAAGCAGCGCCTATTCCCGCGGGAATAGGAATTACAAAAATGCGTATCACTGATGTAAATTTTTGAGATTGTTGTGCATTCCGTTTTAATGTGATAAATATTTAATCAAGGCAACTCGCCACAAATTTGATAATTTTTCCAATATTTGACCACGCCTCCTAAGCCCAGTTTTCAAAAAATTTAAAACTCGTTTGGAGTCAAACTCGTTGAAAATTATTTAAAATTAGAATTGTCTTTTTTATGTATATTTTAAGTTTCATGCAAATCGGTTCATATGTAATGTTGAGATTAGAGTTTGCAAAACGATTAAAATCGTAATCGTAATCGCGATTAATCGCACCAATTAATCGTAATCGTAATCGACAAAAAAATCATGCGATTACGATTAATCATTTTCTTTGATAAACACTGATTTTATAATGATTTTAAAATATATTATTTTGGCCTACGATTCATTTAACTTATTTGCAATTTCTCTTTCCTTTTTTCTTGTAAAAGTAATTTAACAGGCCTATTCACAGTTATGACTGGTTATGACTAAATTTATTATTTTTAAACTTCATATTCCCTGTGTTTGTTGTAAACAAAATCATAAAAAGTCTCAAAATTTAAAATTATTTGTCAACTTTGAGACAATTTTCAAACAAAATTTGAATTTTTTATGGTTGTTTACAGCAACCACATGGAAAAAATTTAGTTATGATTGAGTTTTGACTTTTTTTGTGAATAGGCCCCTAAATTTGAAGTAAAATTTAAATTTTTATATTAGTAACACCACAATTTTGTTTTAAAAATATGAAATCCAAAAGGATTTGGCTGAATTTGGTCAAAAAATTCGGGCATGAAGTTTTATAAAAAAACGTAGTTTTATCAAAAAACATAGTTTTTTCTCTGGTTGTAGACTGAAGACGCTTTTGGCAGGTATTCTGACACGAAATTCGAAAGATTATAATTTTCGGAACCCCCAAAAATATACACATAAAAGTAAATTTTGTGGAATGTTTTTTTTTTTACCAAAGGATCCTTTATTACAAATTTTAAGAGTCCAGGATCGCTTTCATAAAATATGAAAAGGACAAAATTACACTTTTTTAACCAATTTTACGACCCTTCGAAATTAATTTTACAACAAGTACTTTTTTTCAGACGGTTTTTTTTGATTTTTTACCTATATATAACAATTCATCAAAAATCCGGCCACATTTTTTAATTGTTTTTTTTAGTTTAGGTGTTTGTCTATTCACATAAAAAATTCACGAGGGCATTTTTCGTATTTTTCGAGAAAATTGCATTTGAATATTGGATTTCAGAAAAATTCTATAATTCTCTTGTACTTTATTGTGTCAACACCGCGTATGAGTAACGACTATTTGCGAAACCAATGAATTTATGTTGCTCATACGCGGTGTTGACACAATAAAATACAAGAGAATTACAGAATTTTTATGAAATCTAGTATTCTCAAATGCTATTTTCTCGAAAAATACGAAAAATGCCCTCCTGATTTTTTTTTGTGTGAATAGACAAACATCTAAACTTAAAAAAAATGTGCCCGGATTTTTGATAAACCCGAGTAAAAATTTTTATATGATGCAATATATATTGATATGTAATACAATATATAATTAAACGCAATTTGATCCGAAAAATGGTGGATGTTTTTGCATTAAAAAAGATCAATTTGTATAAAATATGATTTGATTTCATCCGAGTTTTGACCAGACATTGCCATATATTAGTGGATCTAATTAGATCTAATTGCATAAAAACATGTAAAATCCTGGTGTTTTTTGGTTTGGGTTGAGTTACACCACAGGTCAACGATACATTCACCAAACATATAATTTTCTTAAACAAAAAAATGTTCGGGTACGCTTCGAACCAGATAGGTGATATACATAACCCTAACAAGGAAATGTTTAGGAACATTTTAAAAAGTGTCTTATACTTTGCCTTAAAAACTTAGAAAATTGTTGGTTAAATGGAAACATATAGTGTTATATATGGAACAGAATAGGATATATATAATTTTATATTAAATTATACAGAAAAACAAATTTTGTATTGACCCTCATGTAATTTTATATAATTATATCAACCGTACACCTTTTAATCCGAATCATGATTCAATTATATATTACTACATATGACTGCATTAAAAAAATATAGAAAATATCTCACGGATGTATAATCATATATAATTTATTATGTTTGTATCAAGTTATATATTGTAATATATGTTTATTTTTACTCGGGAATTGACTTTTTTAAAAAATTAAAACTTTTTTCTGAAAATTTTCCAAAATAAAAAATTTTAGTAGATAGCCCATAAAAAAATATACATGAATGTTAATTTTTGCGATTGTGGTGCATTTCGTAAATTTGATAAATATTTAATCATGGGAACTCGACACAATTTTGACAATTTTCCCAATATTTAACCACGCCTCATTAGTTTTTAAAAAATTGAAAAACCAAAAAAGCAATTTTCTTAGTTTCATATAGGGCTATACCACCTATTTTTGTAAAAGATTTTTTTTTAAATAAACTATTGCAATTATATTTATTTAAAAAACTCGATTAATCGATAATCGCGATTAACGGCTATTTTTTTAATCGTAATCGCGATTATGAAATATCTCGATTATTTGCAAACTCTAGTTGAGATGCTTCCCTTGTTAGTCGAAAAAATTATTTTAAAGTTTTTTTGAGTCCCGGAACCAAAATTTTTTTGGCATTTTTTTTGCGTTTTTGGGTAACAGACTTCATTAAAAAATTTTTGAAAAATTTAAGTCTTAAAAAAACCTGCGTTAGTGGAACAAATTTAAAAATAACACTAGTTATTATTAAAAAGTTATAATTAAAAAAAAATTGCGATCCACGATTTTTTGCATTTCTTTTATGTAAAATCTCAAAATGAAGTCTAAAGTTTCAAAGTAAAACAGTTTTCAAAATATTGGAAACTTTCCAAATTTTCAACTTTTTAATAAAGTGGTTTTGCTTAAATAGAAATATTTCCAGACCTAAATGGTGGATTTTTGGTTTTAAATTAAAGGTATTTAGCCTTATCAAATTCTATATACAATATTTTTCAATTTTATTGACGCATTAGAAGCTTTTAATCGATATATCGGTCATTTCTCTTCAATTTTATAGAAATTTGAAGAGACACGTAAATTTTACTGTTAATTTTAGAAAGATTTCTCTCTTTGCAGTTCAAGTCTGATATATAACAAAAAAAATTAAAGGTGTTTTAAGAAAATCCGCTGAAAATTATAGAAGTTACATGCATTTGTGTAAAATCCAGAAAATATTTTTTTTTTTTACTTCCTGAAATTTTCAATAGAATTAAATTTTTTCCCCCAAATTCTGTAAAATTGAAGCGCAATTGTCGATATATCGATTAATAGTTTCTAAGGTGATAATCAGATTGAATGAAGACATCAAATGCATTGAAACTGCATTTACAGTTTTTCATTTCGTGATTCTGTTTTCCTTTAAAAGGACTTCAAAGTTTTAAAGGACAACATTTAGTAAAATATTTTTTAAATACTTGTACTTGTCTTGTAATGTGAGTATTGATGGCAAATGAAGGAGGAGACGCTTCGCTAATGTCTCCATTTTTTTTTTGCCATATCAGAAAATGGGAGGTTAATAATGTCCTTTCAAAACTTTATTAAAATATATTAATTTTAAATTATTTGGAAGGATAAAGTTTTAACAGATCATTATTTACCTTTTTTTTCCTGATAAGTACTTAAAAATAACAATATGGGAAAATTAGCGGAGATCCTCCTCTTTCATTTGCCATCACTAGTGGCATCCTTTTAAAAGGAAACAGTATCACGAAATGACTGACTGTAAATGCAGTTTTACTACATTAAGTCTCTAGATTCAAACGTATATTATTTAGTTTGTGATTAACGATTTTTTTTTTTCTTTTTGTCGGACGGTGTAACATAACAAATTAAAACTACATTACTTTTGGTAACTGCTTTATTTTTAATTTCGAAAATGGTTCATCTTAAGTTCAGCAAAATACGTTAATTTTTTTAAAAGTCTGTAGAAATTATAACTTTCCTAATAATCACTTTTAAAAAATATAAAAACAATTAACCACTTATCCACTAACCACAGCATAAGAATAATGGAAATTCAACTCCTCTTAAAATTATTAACAAACAAAAAAGAAAACAAGTAATAAAATTAAATTCGGCATTGTCGAATGTATAGATACACCCCACCATGTAAAAAAATATTTAAAAAAAATTTATTTGAAAAAAATTTTGGTGAAAAATTGGAGTTTCTTATATGTATCTTAGAGTGTCCCTTATTTTGGAAATGTTGGAAATGTTGAGACGGTACCCCCTCATTTTTTTCCTTTTGACTAAAAAATAACTCAGGGAAAATTTTACGCCTCTACGACCACGCCTTCCCTACGCGACGGGACCTTAAAGAACGGGGCCTTAAAAATAATTTTTCCATACAAACCAAAATTTTTTTTTTTTATTTTTAATTTTTTTGTTATTAATTATAATATTACTTGATAAGCTTATTCACGACAAAAAATTTGATTTTGGTGGGATGAGGCTTTTAGTTCTAAAAAAAAATTTAGAGCTTTTGGGGTCCTACAGTAAAAATTTTAAAAAAATTTTTTTTTTTAGTTTTGACAAGCAACAGTTTTAGTTGTAATGTTGCTTTTAATGGCATATATTCATAAAAAAATATTATTCATATCTGTGACATCTTGATCGTGTATCGAAAAACATCAAAAATGCATTTTTTACCCTTTTTTAGATCACGATAAAGATGTCACAGATAGGAATAATATTTTTTTATGCAAATATATCATTAAAAGCAACAATTCAACTAAAACGGTTGCTTGTCAAAACTAAAAAAAAAATATTTTTTAAAAAATTTTTACTGTAGGACCCCAAAAGCTCTAATTTTTTTTTTTCGAAAAAATTTTTAGAACTGAAAGCCTCATCCCATCAAAATCAAAATTTTTGTCGTGAATAAGCTAATCAAGTAATATTATAATTAATAACAAAAAAATTAAAAATCAAAAAAAAATTTTTTTTGGTAAGTTTTTAGAAAATTCTAAGCGGGCTTATTAAGGTCATGTACTATATGTAAATAAAAAGATTATTTCATAATTTTTTCTTCCGACGTTTCGTTGGAGATTCCCAACATCTTCAGGGGGATATTTTTATTATTTGATATATAATCTTTTCGTCAATTATTTACATTTAAAGTGTTTAACACATTTAGTTTCATATACACACAACATAAAACATAAAATTTATTTAACAAAACAAATGTAAAAAATATAATTATGAAAAAATTAGTATCACAGTATAAATTCTATTAAACTATATCACAGCAGAAAAATTATTTAACTTTAAAAAAAAAAAAAAAAAAATTTTTTTGCTTTGTATGGAAAAATGATTTTTAAGGCCCCGCTCTTTACGGCCCCGTCGCGTAGGGAAGGCGTGGTCGTAGGGGCGTAAAATTTTTCCTGAGTTATTTTTTAGTCAAAAGGAAAAAAATGAGGGGGTACCGTCTCAACATTTCCAACATTTCCAAAATAAGGGTCACTCTAATGTATCTGTTTTAATAATTTTGGTTAGTTGTTTGATAATCGTGTCACACTAATTGTAAGAGAAGATCATGTTTCCTTTCAAAAGGACTACAAATTTTTAGAGTATTAAATGTTTTCAAATATTTTTTAAATATTTGTACTTGTACTAGGATGCCACTAGTGATGGCAAATAAAAGAGTAGGATGTCACCTAATTTTCCTATTTTATTATTTTCACAAATCAGAAAATGTAATCCTTAACAATTTTGAAGTCCTTTTAAAAGAACCAGGATCACGAAATAAAAAAAATTGAATGCAGTTTAACTCCATTTTATCTCTACATTCAGACGTATATCATTCGGTTCATGTTTAATTTGGCATGAAATTGTATTTGTGGGGCCATAATAAGCAGTTCGTTTTAACCGAGGGTTTGTTATAACCGAGTTCGTTATGAAAGAAGTATTGTGTGTGAAAATTGATAACAAAACGTCGAGGCTTTAGAATTTGTTCGTTATAACCGAAAATTCGTTATAACCGAGTTTGACTGTTTATACTTTATGGGCTCCTAGACCATTATTTCGAAGTGTTGCATACGGTATGTCAAACTTATATACACCCTTGACCACTAATTGTAAGTGCAGGGTATAAAATATAACACAGCCAAAAAAAAAAAAAAACAGTGACATCAAGTTTTTGCTTAAAATGTAATTAATCTCCATTAAATTAAACTCGCGATGAAAGAGTACAAAGTACCATTGTTGCATGACGGAAAACCAAAAAACCACCATGCCCCACTATCAACAGAGCTTATAAAAACTTTACTACTCTTTTGATGACTGGATGCATAAGAATAAAAAAGGAAAATCTGTTGCAAGCTTCATGGAAATAAACTGATTCTTTAGTTAGTTTCTTGCTTTATTTCTGGCCTTTTATAAGCGGACGTAGTCTCTCTAATACCATCTACTACCTTTGAAAACATTGTCTAGTTATTTTTATTTAATACACTTTGATTACAACTACTTTGCATTAAAAATTCTAGACGTTGATGTGCTAGTGTTAGTTTAAGTGTATAGTGTTTTAGTAAGAATTTCATTATTATTATTTCTATATCCAAAAGTTAACTGCTTAAGTTTAAAGGTTATGAAACAGAGTGGTAGAGACTTTGTGTTTTAAAGGGGAGGGGGAGAGAAAGGAAAGAATTTGATAAACTATTAAACTTTAACTTTTTCTTGCTCGAGGTCAATTTTTCTTTACTTATTAAAACTAAGACATTCTCATAGAATAATTTTCAAAAAAATTATTAATTTGTTTTTAAGGTGGACCCCCAATGTATAGAAAAATTTAAAACACATCTGTTTCAAATTCGGATGCCAATTTTGTGTTAGGTTTATATAAAAGAAATTTTGACAAAAATATGAGCTCGATCGGTTGAAAATTGCCATGCCTCAAGCACGTTTAAGTTTTTTTGTAAGAACAAAATTGGGCCGAAATTAAAAAAAAATAAAATTTCTTGCGACACATCATATTAACTTTGATAAGCTGCACCAATATCAAAAAATTTTAAAATCGGTCGAAAGGTTTTTGAAATATCGTTATTTGAAGTTTTGAGATTTTTTTTTTTTTAATTTTAGCAATATCTTGAAAATTGTTCGACCGATTTTAAATTTTTTTGATATTCGTGTTCAGCGCTTCAAAATTAATAGGTAAATGATGTAAATCAAGGCATATATATTTTTTTCTTTATATTTTGCACCAAACGAACTTCAATGTCGACTATTTTTAACCGATCGAACTCATATCTTTTCCAAAATTTGTTTTATCCTAACCTAACACAAAACTGAAAAGAAGAACATTTGATATTCTCTTAGTTTGAGCACGACTGTCAAACAACCATCAAAAAACTAAACATAAAATCTGTTTTTAAGATTTTCTTGGTTTTTTGACAGTCCTGATCAAACTAAGGGAGTGAACAATTTTTTTCTTCTAATTCTCAATGAGTGTAGAGTTGAGTATGTATTAATATGTTTGTTTGAACATCACGAATTTTCACTTAAATTCCATATTCTACTTGTAGTATAGAGTTTTTATATTTTCTAAAAAGACTTGACAATGTAATCTGACAAATTCCAAACACGTGTCAGCTAACTCTTGCAAAAATTACCAACATAAATAAATTTAAAACAGAAAAATAATTTTTTTGAAAATTATTCTTTGAGAATGTCATAGTTTTTATTTTAAAAAGAAATAAATACCTCGAGCTTGAATAAACCTACTCAAAATACATATGGGGCATTCCATGTAAAATCGGACACTTTGAAATTTTTTTTTTTAGATTTTCCCAATTTGTTTACAGTTTTTAGTACCCCTCGAAAACTCCTTCGTGGTAAATTTTCAGATTTTTTTGATGACTCGTTCAAAAGATATCGAATTTTCAAAAATTTGTAGTTTGTTCCTTTACTCAAATTTCTTTTACTTATAACTTCTTCAATAATGTTCCGAATTTAAAATTTTTTTTTTAAAGTTTTTGTTTTTTTCGTACTTTTGAAAAAATTTTAAAAAGCTAGTATTCGATTTTTAAGTTTTAAAATTTAAATCTCATTTTTGAAAATGTTTGAACTCTTCGTTTTTTTTTGAAATTTTTTTGTGTAAAACTATCGATTTTACAAATTTTTTGCCCAGGAAGATCGTGGGATAACGATTATTACTATTTTTTAAAATTTTTTGAAAAAATTTTATTGTAATTTTCCAATCTTAAAATCATTTCTACTCCTCCAATGGTGCGTCATAGAGGGGTCCTTTATAAGACCGAGCCCCATTAATTTTTACGTCTTAACATTTCTTTGGAAGAAACTAATACCCTATCCCCAATTTCTAAGGGGGCTCCCACACTAAACGACATTTTTTAAAATTTGCTCCACCCGCTCTAACTGCCCTAATAGTGCCCTTAGAGCAACAAAATGTATGACCGACGCACAATATTTTTTTATTCCAAACATTTTCTCTAAACACACCTACCCTTTATCTCTAATTGTTAAGGCGGTCCCCATGCAATTTTTTTTTATTTTTTGTGAATTTGTTTTATTTAATCAGCTTCTACCGGTCCAATGGTGCATCCGAGAGGGGTCATTGATGGGAGCGACCCCCAATTATTTTAACCCTACAACATTTTGTTAAAACATACCTAGGCCCTATCTCCACTCCCTAAATTGTCTCCCATACAAATAACAGTTCGAGCAAATTTTATAAAAATGTAATTTTGAATGGAACCCTGCTTAGGGTGTGGAGAAAGAGCGTAGGTATGCTGTAAAAAAAATGTTTTAGGGTAAAAATAAATGGGGGTCGGTCTCACTAATGACCCGCTCGGACGCACCATTGGACCGGTAGAAGCTGATTAAATAAAACAAATTTACAAAAAATAAAAAAAATTTATGGGAACCGCCTTAACATTTAAAGATAAAGGGTAGGTGTTTTCAGAGAAAATGTTTGGACTAAAAAAATATTGTTGGTCGGTCATACATTTTGTTGCTCTAAGGGCACTATTAGGGCAGTTAGAGCGGTTGGAGCAAATTTTAAAAAATGTCGTTTTGTGTGGGAACCCCCTTAGAAATTGGAGATATGGTATTAGTTTGTTCCAAAGAAATGTTAAGCCGTAAAAATTAATGGGGGTCGGTCTTATAAATGACCCCTCTATGACGCACCATTGGAGCAGTAGAAATGATTTTAAGATTGGAAAATTACAATAAAATTTTTTCAAAAAATTTTAAAAAATAGTAATAATTGTTATCCCACGATCCTCCTGGGCAAAAAAATTGTAGAATCAATAGAAGTTTTACACAAAAAAATTTCAAAAAAATCGAAGTGTACAAACATTTTCAAAAATGAGATTTAAATTTTAAAACTTAAAAGTCGCATACTAGAGCGCTTTTAAGAATTTTTTGGGATTTTTTTTTTTTTAAATTACGTAAAAAAAAATTTTTGAAAAAAAAAAAAATAAATTTGGACCATTATTGAAGAAGTTATGAGTAAAAGAAGTTTGAGTAAAGGAACAAACTACAAATTTTTAAAACTCGATATCTTTTGAACGGGTCATCAAAAAAATCTGAAAACTTACCACGAAAGAGTTTTCGAAGGGTACTAAAAACTGTAAACAAATTGGGAAATTTTTTTCCGATTTGACATGGAAAACCCCATATAGTATTTGAAAAGTCGAATAACACAATTTATTTTTTTTCTAAAAATGACTACCAATAAGAATTTAGCTTTAACTAGAATTAAGGAAGTTTTTCAACTAATCATTAAATTGGACTTGTAAGTTGTATCCTTCTAAGATTTGATTTCTTAGACGATTCTGTTTATGTACTCTTAAGTGGATTTTTTTACATATTTTCTTGTTGTAATTTTTGCTTAGTTGTCGCCACTTTTAAGTGTTTGACTTTCAGCAACTTGTTGGTGGATTTTTTTTTTTTGTAAGTAATGTTTCCGCTTATAGTCCTTACAAGAATGAGAAATTACTTTTTATAAAAACAAAGTAAGAAAATAATTGATGTTTTGGTAAGACTACAGTTAAAATTTATTACTGTAGACGGTTCCATCATTTTAACACTATAATACTACACTCAAAAAAAAACTTGTAAAGTTTCCAAAAAATCTCGTGATTTTACGAGGCTATTCTCGTAAAATAGAAGGTAGGTAAAATTCTCGTAAAATTACGAGGATTTCCTCGTAATTTTGAATGCGCCAAAAATTGGTAAAATAACCAATTTTATTGGTAAAAATATTGTTTTAAAACCGGAAAAATAAAAAAAAAATGGTAAACTTACAAGAAAAAATGGTAAATATGTTAAAAAAAATGGTAAATTTACAAACCAAAATAGTAAAGTTACAAAAAAAAAAATGTTTTGTTAAACAACATAAATCCTCGTAATAAAATCATTTTTGTAAAATAACTGTTTTTTTTTGTAAATTAACTAGAATCCTCGTAAAAAATCACCCTAACCTAACTGGAATCCTCGTAATAAGAACTTTGTTGTAAAATTATAGTTTTTTTTTTTGTAAAATAGCCTTGAAAAATGGTACAATACAATTACAAAAATAAACTTCTAAATTACCAATAAAACTGTAATTCTCGTTTGAGCAAAGTGCAAAATTTTTACATGATAATGTTTTTAGGCTGGTGACTAATTTTAAAAAAAGTTGCAGGATGCCACCTCAGTCAGTTTGTCTATAAAAGCTAACAATTAACGAAAAAGAAAACAAGAATTACTATTTCCATTTTCTTAAAACCAAAAATTTTAATAACTTGGGTTTGTAAATCTACCCAGTCAGAAATTGCCAACCGTACCAAAAATTTTGTGTTGGTACAATATCGGGCTAGCCAAAAATACAACATTGTATAATGTAAAACAGTTTTACTAAAAATATTGTGTTGGCACAACTTTGTGTTTACATAAAACACTACACTATAGATTATAATTTAAAAGTTTAACATTTTTATTTTTTTAAAAAGTTTTCGATTTACATAGACCTCAACTCTTTAATCTAAGTGAACACTTAAGTAGTTGCTTTTTCAACCAATTTGTACAAAATGTTAACTAAAAAGCACTACATCGAGATTTTTAATAAATCCCTAAGCAAAAGTTAAATCCAACGTCGTAAATTTGTAAAATCAATGTTAACCCAACGTTAAAACAAAAGTCGAGCGATCGTTGGCCACTGTTATCATTTCAACCTCGGAATGACGTCGTAGACTTAGAAACGGGTATGATTCGCCAACGTTGGTACCGTCGCCGCCAACTTCATTCCAACGTTGGCCCGTTTGTATTTTTCTGCCTGGGTATATAAATAAAAATCAATTGTCGTTCGTTGGTAACCGCATCAGTTGAGAACGGCTGGACCGATTTGGACAATTTTTTTTTTAAATGTTCGTCATAGTCCAACTTAGGTTTTTACGTAAAGAAAAATTGGCCACACCCACTTTTACGCCCACTTTTTTTGATTTATCTAAAATCGGAAAACGGCTGCATCGATTAGGGTAATTTTTTATTTAAATGTTCGTAATAATCCAATTTAAGTTTTTACTGAAAGAAAAATCGACCATGCCCACTTTTACGCCCACTTTTTCAATTTATCTTAAATCTGAGAATGGCTGGACCGATTTGACAAAATTTTTTAAACGCATTTTCATCATATTCCAACTTAGGTTTTTACGAAAAAAAAAATTGACCACTCCCACTTTGGCTAATTTTTGTTAAGAATGTTCGTCATAATTCAACTAAGGTTTTAATGGGTAGTAGCATTTCCCACGCCCACTTTTTTCTATGTATCGAAAGATCTAAGACGGCTAGACCGATTTGGTTATAGTCCGCAAAAGATTTTTAAGGAAAGAAAAATTGTGCACGCCTACTTTTACGCTCACTTTTTCGATATATATCATGGAATGGGTGGATCAATTTGTCTAATTTTTTTTAATGTTCGTCATAACCCAACAAAGGTTTTTCGGAAAGAACAATTTTCCACTTTTATTTCCACTTTGAATGGATGGACCGAGTTGGTTAAATTCAAGTAAAGTTTTTACGGTAAGAAAAGTTTTCCTTGCACTCCTTTTTTTCGATATATATAAAATTTACTCCATAGAAAAATAAAATATAGAATAATCTATATATATAAAAGAGTAATGTGACTGACTGACTGACTGACTGACAGACTGACTGACTTATTGACTGATTCATCATCGCCCAGCCCAAACCGCTGAAGCTAGAGACTTGAAAATTGGACTGTAGGTTCACGTCCCGGAATATAGATCCACTAAGGCTGGATTTTTGCCAGTGTTGATTCTAGGGGGGTAAAAAGGGTAAAAAACTGTACTTTTGCTACTTTTTATATCTCCAGAAATAATGGTCATAGAGACTTGAAATTTAGACTGTATGTTAACCTCCCGGAACATAGATACACTAAGGCCGAATTTTTACCAGTGTTGATTCTAACGGGGTAAAAAGGGTAAAAAACTGTACTTTTGGTACTTTTTATATCTCCTGAAATAATGGTCATAGAGACTTGAAATTTAGACTGTATATTAACCTCCCGGAACATAGATACACTAAGGCCGTATTTTTTCCAGTGTTGATTCTAACGGGGTAAAAAGGGTAAAAAACTGTACTTTTGGTACTTTTTATATCTCCTGAAATAATAGTAATAGAGACTTGAAATTTAGTTTGTATGTTCACATCCTGAAATATAGATCCAGTAAGGCTGGATTTTTGCCAGTGTTGATTCTAAGGGGGTAAAAAGGGTAAAAAACTGTACTTTTGGTACCTTTTATATTTCCTTAAAAAATGGTCACAAAAACTCAAAATTTGGACTGTATGTTCACCTCCCGAATTATATATCCACTAGGGCTTGATTTTTTCCAATGATGATTCTAATGGGGTAAAAAGGGTAAAAACTGTAATTTTGGTACCTTTTATATTTCCTTAAATAATAGTACTAGGAACTTGAAATTTGCAATGTAGGTTCACCTCCCGGAAAAAAGATTCACTAAGTCTGGGTTTTTGCCAATGTTGATCCAACGGGGCAAAATGGGCAAAAAAGTGTACTTTTGGTACTTTTTTTATATACTGAAATAATGGTCATTCAAACTTCAAATTTGAAAAGTAGGATCCTTTAGTGAAATAAAACATTCTGGAACAAGTACTTTCTGAAAATTCTGTGCCGTTATAAAAAGTAACTTTTATAAAAAGTACCTTTTATAAAAAGTACCTTTTATAAAAAGTACCTTTTATAAAAAGTACCTTTTATAAAAAGTACCTTTTATAAAAAGTACCTTTTATAAAAAGTACCTTTTATAAAAAGTACCTTTTATAAAAAGTACCTTTTATAAAAAGTACCTTTTATAAAAAGTACCTTTTATAAAAAGTACCTTTTATAAAAAGTACCTTTAATAAAAGGTACCTTTTATAAAAAGTACCTTTTATAAAAAGTACCTTTTATAAAAAGTACCTTTTATAAAAAGTACCTTTTATAAAAAGTACCTTTTATAAAAAGTACCTTTTATAAAAAGTACCTTTTATAAAAAGTACCTTTTATAAAAAGTACATTTTATAAAAAGTACCTTTTATAGAAAGTACCTTTTTTAAAAAGTACCTTTTATAAAAAGCACCTTTTATAAAAAGTACCTTTTATAGAAAGTACCTTTTTTAAAAAGTACCTTTTATAAAAAGCACCTTTTATAAAAAGTACCTTTTATAAAAAGTACCTTTTATAAAAAGTACCTTTTTTAAAAATACCTTTTATAAAAAGTACATTTTATAAAAAGTACCTTTTATAAAAAGTACCTTTTATAAAAAGTACCTTTTATGAAAAGTACCTTTAAAAAAAGTACCTTTTACAAAAAGTACCTTTTATAAAAAGCACCTCTTATAAAAAGTACATTTTATAAAAAATACCTTTCATTAAAAGTACCCTTTATAAAAAGTACACTTTATAAAAAGTACCCTTTATTAAAAGTACCGGAAGTACAATTTTTGATACTTTTTTATTTCCTAAAATAACATTTATGAAAACTTTTTATATTTCCTAGAATCTTAAAATTTGTAATGAAGGCAAATTTGGTAAAAAAAGCATTCTGTTAAAAATACGTTTTTCCGGTTCTTAGTGGGGTAAAAAGGCTAAAAAAAGTGTATTTTCGGTACCTTTGATATTTTTTGACGTAATGGTTCTAGAAACTTAAAATTACGAATGTAAAATCCTCTTTGTACTTTAAATGTTTGCTAAAATAATGATCCAAGAAAATTGAAATATGGAAAGTGGATCCTTCGGTGAAGAAAAAAACATTCTGGAAGAGGTTCTTTTTGGAAATTCCGTTTATAACGGGGGTAAGAAAGTGTACTTTTGGTACTTTTTTTTTGTTCTTATAATAAAAAAAAGTGTAAATTTTAATTATTCTTATATTTCTTGAAATATTAGTTCGGAAACTTGATATTTTAAATTTTTAAATAATGGATCACCTAGCACAAAAAAACAGTTTTTGAAAAATTTTATTTTAAGGGGAAAAGGGGGCAATTGGTTGTTTTTACCTAACTAACTATTAAACTCAAACCCCCAGAAATAACACCCAAGAGAAGGACATATTTTAAAATTTAAACTTTTAGAACGGGGAACGAAATGGAATAGAGCAGGGAACAATATGGAATGATACTTTTTCCTCAAGTTTTTCGTATTTTACTTTTTTAACTCCATAACTCATTTTTATTCCAATTTCTTTATTCACTGAAATATTTATTCACTACAAATCTAAAATCCCGATATTAGGGCTCGAAAAATATTCAAATTTTATTGTTTAAATTTTTCATTAAAATATTATTTTATGAAAGACTTAAACGTGCACAAATAAATAAAACAAAGACTACGTAGGGGAATTTTCTTGAAATCGGAAGAGCAATTCTGATCCTTCTATTATCCGGTATTCAATGCAACCGGTAACGAAGTACCGGGATGGTAAGCTAGTAAAATATAAATAAAAATCAAATGTAGTTCGTCGGTAATCGCATCACTTGAGGACTGATCGATTTGAAATTTTTCTTTAAATGTTCGTCTTATTTTTTTTAATGTTTTCTTTGGTTTTTTTCGGAAAACAAATTAATCACGCCCACTTTTACTCCTCCGTCTGGATCGATTTGACTAAACTTTTTTTTTAATGTTCGTCATAGTCCAACTTAGCTTAAAACGGAAATAATTTTTTTTCACGCCAACTTCTATATCGATATATCAAAAATATTAGAACGGCACGGACGATTTGTCTATTAGTTGAATTTGTTGACGTTCGTGATAGTACAACTAAGGTTTTTACGCAAAGATAAATTATCCACTCCCACATCAAAGAAAGACTGGCCTGATTTGATAATTTTTTTCTTTAATGATCATTATATTCCAAGTAAGGATTTTGAAATAATTATTGGCCTCCCCCACTTCAAAGCCCACATTTTTCAATATCCCTAAAATTTGCAACACTTGAGAATGCCTGGACCGATGTGACTAATTGTTTTAAATGTTTGTTATGTTCCATATAATTGTCTGGAAAGAAAAATTGTCCTCGTCCACTTTTTTCGATATTTCTAAAATTCGATCTATTAAAAAAAATATTTCTTAATAGATTCTGCTAATATGTCGACTACTAATGACCGGACCAATTTTGTTAATTATAATTTTAATTTAAGGAAATTTAAATGAGAAAAGTGTCCCGGACAAATTGAAAATTCGGGAAAACTATAAAGGTTTGTTTGAACTCAAGACAATAGCTCACGATAAGAACGAGGGATATGCGTAATTTATTTTTGTGCTGTTCTTAATGATACGAAATAAGTTTCGAATTTGTACAGTACGCAAAGTCGAAGAAATGGTTATTTTTTTTTTTCAGTTCCTAAAATATAATTATCTGCCTAATCGGGCCTTTAAACCACGCCTACAATTTCTTTTAAGCCAAGAAATTCATTACCTTTTTTTCAGTGCTATATATTTGAAGCGAGACCAAAATATAACACTGATCTTAATTTGGGCCAGCAACGCGGACCGGGCCAGCTAGTTTAATAATAATTCACCTCGTGGTGAATAAAACCGTTTTTCACCAGCTGGTGAATAAAAAGTAACATAATTATTTTTCAAAAAAAAAAAAATTTTTTCATCAATTTTTTTTTTCATAAAATTTTTTTTTTTTCCATCATTTTTTTTTTTTTTCATCAAATTTTTTTTTCCATTAAATTTTTTTTTTTTATAAATTTTTTTTTTTCATCAAACTTTTTTTTTCATAAAATTTTTTTTTTTTCATCAAACTTTTTTTCATTATTTTTTTTTTTATCAAATTTTTTTTTTTCATCAATTTTTTTCATCAAATTTTTTTTTCCATTAAATTTTTTTTTTATCAATTTTTTTTTTCATTAAACTTTTTTTTTTAAAAAATTTTTTTTTCATCAAACTTTTTTTTTTCATAATTTTTTTTTTATCAAATTTTTTTTTTCATAAATTTTTTTTTTTCATCAATTTTTTTTTTCATTAATTTTTTCATGAAATTTTTTTTTTATCAATTTTTTTGTTTTCATCAAATTTTTTTTTTCATCAATTTTTTTCCATCAAATTTTTTTTTTCCATCAAATTTTTTTTTCCATCAATTTTTTTTTCATAAAATTTTTTTTTTATCAAACTTTTTTTCATCAAATTTTTTTTTTTTATAATTTTTTTTTCCTCAAACCTTTTTTTCATATTTTTTTCATCAAAATTTTTTTTTATCATATTTTTATTCATCAATTTTTTTTAACAAATTTTTTTATCAAATTTTTTATTATCAATTTTTTCTCACCAAAAAAATTTTTTTTTCATAAATTTTTTTTACATCAAAAAAAACTACTTTTTCACAAAGTCTAAGCTTTTCGCATACAAATTGTCCATTTGTTTATCAAATGTACATAAAACAAATGAGAGTGTTGTATTCTTTGGTGCCAAATCTTTTATACTCTCCAAAATGTAAAAACACTTTTTTGCACTTATTTTTGCACTTACTTACGAAATGTACAGTTTTTTTGGTTTTTTAATGCGTCCCTCGACTGATATTTCAATTCGTTTTGCAACATTAAGTAAAATAACGTTATTTTTTCTAAAAAAAACTTTGCTTTGGTAAGTACACCCAAATCTTCCGCAAAACATTATCATGATTTAATGTTTTGGGCAAGAGTACATAATTCGAAGGCATTTTTTGTTAAAAAACAAGGAAAATAGTTAAATATTGGTAGAACGGGATTACAAGGCATTTTACCAGGCGTTTTACCAGTTTATTTTTTTGAGTGTACTACTTTTCGGCCTTATTTCTTGGTTGTTACAATTAAAAGGCCGAAAAATTAAGGTAGTAAAATGTAGGCAGTAAAATTAACCAAATTCAGTTGTGTCCACCGATATTCAATTGTGACGACTTATATCCGAATGAATCAACCGAATTTTTAATGTCTCATCTGAATTTCAGTTGAAAATTAGATGCAAAAACCGTGTTTCTTGTAAAGAGTCAAAAATAGTTTTAATTTTGAAAAAAAATTTAAATTTTGGTATATTGAATTTTTTTTTTTAATTTTTCAAAAGATTTAAGAAAAATTCGTCGAAAAGCTTTTTACAAATCTTTTTAAATAAAATAGACGGCAAGTTACATTGCTGCTTCTATTTTCGGCTGTGACAACCTTATTTTGTGGCTGTTGCAATTAAAAGGCAGTAAAATTAAGGCAGTAAAATTAACCAAATTCAGTTATGTCCACCGATATTCGATTGTGACGACTTATATCCAAATAAATCAACCGAATTTTTGTTGTCTCATCGGAATTTCAGTTGGAAATTAGTTAATTTGTTTTCTGTGTGTAGGTCTCATATGAGAAGATAAAAGCTTTTTTAACAAGATGAAAAAACGTGTTTCTTGTAAAGAGTCAAAAATATGTACATTAGAGTTCGTTTGGTGACTATGTCACTTTATCTGTTTATCGGATATCATAATTTTTTTAAAGGATTTAGGGGAGCTAAAAAGAATGCCGGTATTTTTTGGAAAAAATGTTCACTCCTTGGGGTGGTTCAAAGCATTTGAAATCGCGGATTTTGAGCTGATTTTTCTGCAGAGAAAAAACGGCTGAATATATTGCAAATCGGATTTCACCAGTCGATTCTACAGCAAAAATTAATACAATAGCAGTTTTTTGAACTCTTAAAAAAAAAGTTCCAATAACCCACAACAGGGGGCGGAAAAATCGACTTTTTTAAAAAAAAAATTAAATTATTTTTTTAGTAATGCACGATGAAGAGGCAGTTTTTGCTAAGAAAATTGGTACAAAAAGCACCTTTCTATCACAACCCATTAAAAAGTTATAAGGCTTCAAAGTTTTTTTTCTAATGGTAAAATTATAAAACACTGACCGAAATTTGAAAAATTTTTGGATGGATCAGCGGTCTGGACACTCGTTTTCGATTTTCCTCTCAATGCTGATTCAAAATCTGGTTTCCAAAATGTTCCGTAACGTCAGGTTTTTTATATAATTGAGGTCAAAGTTCACGAAAAACGCATTTTTGTGCATTATTGAGAGCATTTTCTTGTGATGTTTTGGATGATATTCTGGGATCATAAAACTTGTTTTCGATTAACATTTCGATGCTGATTCTGAATCTAGTTTTCAAATTTTTCTATCACGTCATGTTTTCGAGAAAATTGAGATCAAAGTTCTCAAAAAACGTGTTTTGCCCATTTTTGAGAGCTTATAACTTTTTAACGGGTTGTGATAGAACGGAAAATTTGGTACCATTTTGTTAAGCTAAAAATGCCCTTTAATTGTGCATATTTAAAAAATAAATTTTAAAATAAAATGGAAAAACCTCATATTTCCGCCCTCTGTGGTGGGTTTTTGGAACTTTTTTTAAGAGTTTGAAAAAAGGCCGTTGTATTATTTTTTGATGTAGAATCGACTGGTGAAATCAGATTTGCAATATATTCAGCCGTTTTTTCTCTGCAGAAAAATCAGCTCAAAATCCGCGATTTCAAATGCCTTGAAACACCCCAAGGAGTGAAAAATTTTCCAAAAAAATACCGGCATTCTTTTTAGCTCACCTAAATCCTTTAAAAAAGTGATGATATCCGCAAATCAAATTTTCAAAATTAACTCTAATGTACATAGTTTTAATTTTGAAAAAAAAAATTAATTTTGAGATTTTTTTAATTCTTCAAAAGGTTTAAGAAAAATATGTCGAAAAGCTTTTTACAAAACTTTTTAAATAAAACAGACGGTATCAACTCTAAATCCAGTTGCTGCTACTACTTTTGGCTGTGACACCATAATTTTGTGGTTGTTGCAGTTAAAAGGCAGTAAAATTAAGGCAGTAAAATTAACCAAATTCAGTTGTGTCCACCGATATTCAATTGTGACGACTTATATTCAAATGAATCAACCGAATTTTTAATGTCTCTTCTGAATTTCAGTTGAAAATTAGTAAAATCTGTGTGTAGATCTCATACGAGACGATAAAAGCTTTTTTACCAAGATAAAAAAACGTGTTTCTTGTAGAGAGTCAAAAATAGTTTTAATTTTGAAAAAAAAATTAATTTTAGGATCATGAATCTTTTTTTTTTAATTTTTCAAAAGATTTAAGAAAAATTCGTCGAAAAGCTTTTTACAAAACTTTTTTAAATGAAATAGACGGCAAGTTACATGGATCTAAAAAAAGACGTTTTTGACAAAATTGTAAAAATTCGGCAAACTCGGTTGTACCAACTGTAAATCCAGTTGCTGCTACTACTTTCGGCTGTGACAACATAATTTTGTGGTTGTGCAGTTAAAAGGCAGTAAAATTAAGGCTGTAAAATTAACCAAGTTCAGTTGTGTCCACCGATATTAATTGAGACGACTTATATCCAAATGAATACACCGAATATTTGTTGTCTCATCAGAATATCAGTAGGAAATTAGTTAATTTGTTTTCTGTGTGTAGGTCTCACACGAGAAAATAAAAGCTTTTTTAACAAGATGAAAAAAAACGTGTTTCTTGTAAATAGTCAAAAATAGTTTTAGTTTTGAAAAAAAATTTAAATTTTGAGATTGTTTTTAATTCTTCAAAAGATTTAAGAAAAATTCGTGAAAAAGCTTTTTACAAAACTTTTTAAATAAAATAGACGGCAAGTTACTGGATCTAAAAAATTAGCTTTTTGACTAAAATGTAAAAATTCGACTAACTCAGCGAGTATTTGACCGATCTTGTTCAGATTTTTTGTGGTAACTACTACCAAATAGATTCAAATTTTCTGCTAGTTTGAACCGAATCGGATACCAATGGTTTCAAATATGTGTTCACTTTAGCTAAAATCCCCCATTTATTTAAACTAATGCGGTCTAAATCATCACATTAAAATTAACTAAATTTTATTACCTTATATTGGTCAATTAATATTTTAATATGCCTTAATTAAACCCTTTTGGCCTTATATGTACTTTAAGCATTAAAATAGCAAACTTAAAATAGCCATTAAAGCATCACTTCAGGGCTTTTTACTTTTTACCCTCTCACTCTCTCTGTGTCATATTATACAATGATATCTATAAGTAGTTTGTCCTTTCATTGAACATCCTGGCAGCTTCAGCTCCTTGCCACATTAGGTCATATTGATATAAAAATGTAATATAATTTTATTTTTTTTTTTATATATTTTTATATATTTTTTAATATAATATTGTTGTAAATGTCTATAATTTAGCAAACTGTCAAATGTGAACATGTTGGCTTTTCTCTTCTCTTATATTTTCTTATAAGTATTTTCCTCATCGTTAAAAATCTACTATTATTTCTACAGTTTGCCAGCGCAGACATTAATGTATTTGACCTTAGCGTTGTTAAAATTGACTGCATTGCGGGAAACCATGACAGCAACAATTGACAATATAATGCCAAAAACTGTAATGTTCATTTATTTCTTTGGCCTTAAGGTAAAAATAAATAAGTTTTCTTCGTCTTCTTCTGAGAGCAAAAATGTAATAAAATAAGAATTTACTTGAGTTCCATGCATGAGATGAAAAACATCAAATATGAAGAAGGTGAGGAAAAATATATTGCAAGTAAATATTAAAAAAAAATAATTGTAGTATGCGGAATCGATTACACACTTTTATCAATAAAATAAGTTATCGATAACATACAAAATTAGTTATCGATACGTAAGTTATCGATACGTCGAAAAGTAATATTGTATAGAAAATTTTTTGTAAGTACATCTATAACAAGGTTTTTATGAAAAAGTTTGTAATCGATAACTAATTTTTATAGAAAAGTTTGTTATCGATACATCGATAAGTAATATTTTTTTTGTGAAATTTTTAACCGATAATTATCGGAAGATTAAGTCAAAAATGACCAACACAAATAAATTTAAAACAAAAAAAATGTTCTTGAAAACTATTCTATGAGAATATCATAGTTTTAATTAGTAAAAAAAATTATGACCTCGAGCTAGAATAAACCTACTCAAAACATAATATTTTAAAGGTCGAATAAAAACAATTTGTATTATTTTTATGAAAACTAATCAGAATTTAAATTTGTTATCACTAACAAATTTTCTATAGAAAAATAAGTTTTAGATTTTTTTTTTGAAGTTTGTCACCGATTACTAATTTTTTATAGAAAGTTTTTATCGATAACTTATTTTCTATATAAATTTGTTATCATTAACAAAATTTCTATAGAAAAATTGGTTATCGATAATTCTATAGAAAAGGTTGTTATCGATAACTAATTTTCAATAGAAAAATTTGTTATCGACAACTAATTTGCTATCGATAACTAATTTTCTATAGAAAAATTTGTTGTCAATAACTAATTTGCTATCGATAACTAATTTTATATAGAAAAGTTTGTTATCAATAACCAGTGTTGCCAGAACTTGGTAGTCAAAAACTGCTAAATTCATTCGAAAAAACGGCTAAAAAACGGCTAAAAAATGGCTAAAAAAAGGCTAAAATTTTCGTTTCAGTTTTACACATAAAATTAAATAAAGAGATCTTATGTTATATATTTGGTACGGTTTTGACTTATTCTAGATAAAAACTAGAGTTTAAAACAGTTTTCCAATGATTTATTTTACATTTTAAAAAAATTTTTTTTTGTTATTTTTGTTTTAAAAAAAATGTGGTAAAAATTTTTGTTGAGTGTAATTTTTTTTTTTTGAGTGCGAAAAACTTTTTTAGTTAATTTTTTATAGTAAAAAAGCACTGCGTATATTTATTATTGTTTTTCTTTTGGAAGTCGGCGCATTTGCAACACGTGAATTCTTGGTAAAACTTTTGACTCCAGGAACCGCTTTCGCTGAAACCTGACTTGAAGAATGACAAAAAAATATATGCAAAGATTCAGCAACCAGTCTTTAAGTTGAGTTTCGGACGTTTCCGAAACCAGAGAAACTGACAGAGAAACTGCCAGAGAAACTGGCATCGCTAGATCGTCTAATGGCGTTTTCTTTTCTGGAAAAAAATGTCGCACTTTCTGCACTTTTTTTTCTTTAATGACTCTTTGTGCACAGTTATGCACAGTAAATATAGACATGTTTGGTATCAAAAGAAAGGTATTTTTAAGGCCAATATAATGCTATATAAAGCATTTTAAAATAATACTCAGTTTTTGAGCCAATTCTATAAATGTAAAAATTTATGGGTTTTTGATACTTAATTGAATAAAATAATCCTGTTTCGACATTTTATTATAAACAGTTAGAAAGAACAGGACAATACCTTTCTTTTAGTACCAAACATGTCTATACTTACTGCTCATTACTATACACAAAGAGTCATTAAAGAAAAAAAAGTGCAGAAAGTGCAACATTTTTTTCCAGAAAAGAAAACGCCATAAGATTTATTATGATATTAATGGTATGAATATGACAAAAATATCCGTTGTTCGATTCCAGACTGGAACTAATTAAAATTCATAAACATATATGAAAAACAAGTACCTACTAACAAAACAAACCGATATTAAACCGATATAACATTACAACTGGAGTGTTTGAAACCGGTATGGGAATACCAGAAATGTCTGTAATTTTGATAAATTAAATTTTCTTCCACATTTTTTAACTAAAACCTTTAGACTAAATAGAATTGGAGCCTGTGCTTGATCTGTACTAACAAAACAACCAATTTATTCTTTATTTTAGTATAAAAAACACTAAAATTACTTTTAAATTAAAAAACTCAAAAATGGCTAAAAAACTGCTAAAATAATTTCGAAAATGGCTAAAAAAGCGGCTAAGAGCTAAATGCATTTTTCTCCGGCTAAACGAGTTCAAAAGGAGCTAAATCTAGCCGGAAAATGGCTAAAATGGCAACACTGTCAATAACTAATTTTCTATAGAAAAATTTTCTATCGATAAATAATTCTCTATAGAAAAATTTTGTTATCGATAGCTAACTTTTTATGGAAACATTTGATATCGATAACTTATTTTCTTTGATATCCATTACTAATTTTCTATAGAAAAATTTGTTACCAAAACTTATTTTCTATAGATAAATTTGTTATAGTAAAATAGAAAAGTTCGCTATCGATAAATTATTTTTATAGAAAAGTTTGTTATCGATAACTAAGTTTCTATAGATAAATTTGTCGTCGATAACTAATTTTGTATAGAAAAATCTGTTATCGATAATTAATTTTCTATAGAAAAATTTGTTATCGATAACTAATTTTCGATAGAAAAGTTAGTTTTTATCGATAACTATTTTTTTATAGAAAAATTTAGTATCGATAACTAATTGTTTAGGAAAATGTTGTTATCGATAACTATTTTTTATAGAAAAATTTGTTATTAATAATGTTATAATAAATAATTTTTTGTAAAAAAATTTTCTATCGATAACTAGTTTTCTATTGAAAAATATTTAATCGATAA
Organism: Pegoplata infirma; assembly: GCA_963921195.1. Classification (NCBI taxonomy): domain Eukaryota; kingdom Metazoa; phylum Arthropoda; class Insecta; order Diptera; family Anthomyiidae; genus Pegoplata; species Pegoplata infirma. The sequence continues at coordinate 41,853,947 of OY992537.1, forward strand.
CTAATTTTCTATAGAAAAATTTGATATCGATAACTAATTGTTTTTAGAAAAATTTGTAGCTAATTTTCTATAGAAAATTTTGTTATCGATAACTAATTTTCTATATAAAAATTTGTTATCGATAACTAATTTTTTAGGAAAATGTTGTTATCGATAACTATTTTTTATAGAAAAATTTCTTATCGATAATTAATTTTCTATAACAAAATTTGCTATCGATAATTAATTTTTTATAGAAAAATTTGCAATCGATAACTATTTTTGTATAGAAAAATTTTCTAATTTTCTACAGAAAAATTTTGTTATCGATAACTAATTTTCTACAAAAAAAATTGTTATCGATTACTAATTTTCTACAGAAAAATTTGTCATAGGTAACTAATTTAATGCTATCGATAACTAGTTTTCTATTGAAAAATGTCTCGATAACTAATTTTCTATAGAAAAATTTGATATCGATAACTAATTTTCTTTAGAAAAATTTGTAGCTAATTTCTATAGAAAAATTTGCTATCGTCAACTAATTTTATATAGAAAAAATTGTCATCAATAACTTATTTTCTATATAAAAATTTGTTATCGATAACTAATTTTTTAGGAAAATGTTGTTATCGATAACTTTTTTTATAGAAAAAATTTCTTATCGATAATTAATTTTCTACAGAAAAATTTGCTATCGATAACTAATTTTTTATATAAAAATTTGCAATCGATATCTAATTTTTTATAGAAATATTTGCTAATTTTCTATAGAAAAATTTTGTTATCGATAACTAATTTTCTACAAAAAAAATTGTTATCTATAACAAATTTTCTACAGAAAAATTTGTTATATATAACTCATTTTCTACAGAAAAATTTTTTATCAAAAACTATTTTTCTATAGGAAAATTTGTTATCGATAACTGTTTTTTTAGGAAAATATTGTTATCGATAACTATTTTTATAGACAAATTTTATATCAATAATATTATCAATAAATCATATTTAGTAGAGAAATTTGCTATCGATAACTAATTTTATATTGAAAAATTTCTGATCGATAACTAATTTTCTATAGAAAAATTTGATATCGATAACTAATTTTCTTTAGAAAAATTTGTAGCTTATTTCTATAGAAAAATTTGCTATCGTTAACTAATTTTCTATAGAAAAATTTGTTATCGATAACTAATTTTCTATATAAAAATTTGTTATCGATAACTAATTTTTTAGGAAAATGTTGTTATCGATAACTATTTTTTATAGAAAAATTTGTAATCATTAATGTTATCAATAAATCATTTTTTGTAGAAAAATTTTCTATTGAAAAATTTCTTATCGAAAAATTTGTATCTAATTTCTATAGAAAAATTTGCTATCGTTAACTAATTTTCTATAGAAAATTTTGTTATCGATAGCAAATTTTCTATATAAAAATTTGTTATCAATAACTAATTCTCTACAGATCGATAACTAATTTTCTTTAGAAAATTTGCTATCGATAAATAATTTTCTATAGAAAATTTGTCAACGATAACTTATTTTCTATAGAATTAGTTGTTATCAAAAACTAATTTTGTAAAGAAAAATTTGTTATCATTAACAAAGCATCATTTCAGCACTTTTTCTGAAGAAAAATTAAATTTTCTGCAGAAATTTTTTTTTTTAAATTTGTTATCGACAAATAATTTACTATAGAAAAATTTAATATCAATAACAAATTTTTAAGGAAAAAATTTTCGAAGTCGGTTATAAAAATTATATTTAATTTTTTCTATAGAAATCTTTGTTATCGATAACTAATATACTCTAAAAAATTTTTATATCGATAACTAATTTTAAAAAATTATCTTTAGAAAAACTTGTTTTTGAAAACTAAATTTCTACAGAAAAATTTGCTATCGATAACTAAATTTCTATAGAAAATTTTTTTTAAAAAAATTTGTTGTCATAACTAATTTTCTATAGAATAATTTTGTTGTTGATAACTAATTTTCTGAAGAATAAATTGCTATCGGCAACTAATAGCTCGATTATGGATAGCAACCAAACTTCAGTTGCTTTGGCAACTGGCAACGCAACTGAAATAAAAATTAGTATTATGTACGGCAACCTTTGCCAGTTGCCGAAAAGTTATCGATAATATTATTTTGACACTTCAGCAACTACAAATATTTACTTTTTAATGTAAACAAACAAATTATTTGAAGAAATTTTGTGAAATCAAAGTGCATTAAAAAAAAAAAACCTTTTTTATTGTAAAATGATAAGTTCAGTGGAACTTTTTTATGATTCGGAAGATGAAGTACAAAATGTGGCATCTATTAGAAGACATTTAAGAGATAACTCTAATCGTTTAGAATTACCACCTATTCTGTAAGTAAAAGTTATTGTTTGAAATTTATTTTTTATAAACAAATTCATGTTTTAGCTTTAAGGCATATTTTCGCCTTCCAAAAGAAGCAGTTGTTTATTTAGTGGAAACTTTGAAAGATGATTTCAAACAAAGTCATCGGTCAACAGCAATACCTAATCTCTTAAAAGTTTGTGCAGCCTTAAGGTTTTTTGCAGAGGGAAGTTTCCAAAAATCTCATGGCAACGACTTCAACCTTGGCATGGCTCAATCTACGTTGTCGGTGGTTTTAAAGAAAGTTTTACATCTAATGGAGCAAAAAATTTGTAAGATTTGGATAGTTTCAAAAATGACAGAGGAAGAAAAGGCCAAGAATAAGAATTTGTTTTATTCAAAAACAAAGTTTCCTGGTGTTGTCGGATGTATAGATGGGACACACGTACGGATCATGGGACCAAAGGAAGAGATTCGCCACTTATACATAAACAGGAAAGGCTACTGTAGTTTGAATGTTTTGCTGGTAAGTAATTAGGCATAAGTAAAGTTTACCGTGTTTAAGTTCAAAAATTGGACTGTTAGATTTCGAGTGTGGGATTCAAGCTTGTGGGACGTACCCCGTTTGGGAGGGCAGGGGTTTAAAGTTAAAGTGGGTTTTCTTTAATATTTCAAAAACTACTTATCCGATCAAGACGATTATGGTATCATTAGAACATGATGTAGTTTAGTTAACCCTTTAAGCGACAAAAATTGATTTTAAAATTTTTTATCTAGACTTTGCTAGACAAAATGCTTAATATCTCTAAATCGCGCGTATATAAAATTTTTTTTCGTCTATATAAGCTTGTAGCCAAGATCTCAAGCCTTAATTTGCATTGTATTTTTTTTTTTTTTTTTAACTTTTTCAGGATTTTTGATTTGTGGAAACATACAGGTATCCGACAAGCTACTACTCCGATCGAGACGAATATGGTATCATTTAAAAGGTGAATTAAAATTACCTTTCCACCGATGTGTAACATGGAATGAAAGCTTAAGATCTTGGCTACAAGCCTATATAGACCAAAAAATTTTTATATACGTGCGATTTTGAGATATTAAGCATTTGAAAAAAAAAAGTCATGTTAAAACTTTTTTAAATCAATTTTTGTCGCTTAAGGGGTTAATTAAATTACGTCATGTTGGAAAGGTCTTTAATTACCCTTTCTAATAATTCCATAACCGTCTTGATCGGATAAGTAGTTTTTGAAATATTTAAGAAAAACCACTTTAACTTTAAACCCCTTCGGGGTATGTCCCCACGGAACACCACATTCGACTTTTTAGAGGTCAAAGGTCAAGGTCATATTTTTTTTAATTTTAAGCAAGCTCGGTATTCTTAATGAGTTCCAGTAATTATAATAAGATATTTTTTTTCATAACGATGATCTTTTTGTAGGTGTGCGATTACCAAATGAGAATCAGGTATGTTGACGCAAGACATCCTGGATCTACACACGATGCCTTTATTTGGAACAACAGCCCATTGAAGCAAGAGGTTGCTGCAGATTTCGGTCAAAACACATGGTTACTAGGTTGTATTATATATAAATTATAGTGTATAATACATACTTTTTATAAAATGATTTAACAACATTTAGGTGATGCTGGTTTTCCATTGGAACCGCATCTTTTAACTCCTTTTCGTTCTGCTGAACCTCAGTCGCCTGAAGGGAAATACAATACAGTTCACTCTAAGACCCGTAATGTAATTGAGCGAACAAATGGTGTACTAAAGTCTGTATTCAGATGTCTTTCTGCAGAACGGGGCCTGCACTATAAGCCCGATAAGTCTGTGTCAATTGTGAATGCATGTTGCGCTCTGTACAATATTGGTAAGCATTATAAAGCTGATTGGGAAGAAGATTCAACAGTATATCATGAAGCTGCATTTGCTTACAATGAAAACGAAGATAATAATTTGGCCACAGATATAAGACAAAGAATAATGCAGTGTTTAAATGAATTAAATTAAATTTTATTTATATATTGCTTTCATTTTAGTAATTCAGATTAGCATTCTTAAAAAATACAAAAATAGTTTTTATAAAACTAAAAATAACAAAATAATAAAAATAACAGTCTTTGTTTGTTTAAACAAATATTTTCTAAAATTAAATTCACAGATTTTTTTCTTTTCAGGTCCATTACTCTTTTTTTTTAACCTATTCTTAAATCTACAAAAGAAAATAAAGAAATTAATTAAAAACAGAAATATGAATTTCCTATAAAAAAATTATGATAAGCAGAGAAATTAAAAAAAATCAGATTCATTCCAATTAAAGACTTCTTTCCAAAACTGTCCAAATTATCACTGATTTCAGTGGTTTAAATTGTAAAGTTGTTTTTCTAGAATTTGAAGCTTTTTTTTTTAATTTCTGTGTTAAGAATTTGTTCTTCTATTTGAGAATCATATTTCTTTTTTTTAATCTCTTTAATTTCTTTTAAAAGTTCATATTTCTTTTTTTTTAAATCTTTCATGTCTTTTAAAATTTCATTTCTTTTGTATAGGTTTTTTTCAATTTTCTTCATTGTGATTAACAGCTCGGTTTGTGTCCCAGTTTGCTCTTGAAGGAGGCTGTACTTTCTTTCCTCCGCTGTAGCTTTTTTCTTTGGTTGCTGCTGCAAAGTTTTCTTTGGCGGCACATTTTCTTTGGTTTGTTGTGGCTGGTTTTCTTCTGCCTGTTTCTCAGTTTCCTCTTGTAGAACAGCATCCAATAGTTCCTGAGTTGTCTCTTCAATATTCGTGCCAAAAATATTACCTTGAGGATTAACAGTGAGGTCTGTATGCAAGAGGTCAGCTGCGGCCTGCTCCAATGAAGACAAGCTGACTTCTTGTGATGGCCCGCCTCCAGTTGTATACAAACTTCTTTTGTTTTGCGCCATTTTCTTCTTCAATTTTGCTTTGAAATGGATCCACACTCTCTGCCATTCGTCGGATGTACGCACTGGTGGGCCACAACTATTTAATTTTTCTGAAATTTCTACCCACACCTGATCTATGCTTACTTTTGTGTCTCCAAATTTGCGCACCCCGCGAGCAATATGAGGATTGGCTTCCATTTCTTGTATTAACACTTCAAATTGTTGTCGTGTAGTTATTTTAACCATTTTTAATTCTGCAAGCAAAAAGTATTTGGATGTTTAGAATTAAAAAATAATTTAACAAAAATCTTTACTTACTTTTTTATTTTTCCGCCTTTTTTTGTTTGAAAACTATCCAGCAACTACAAATTTTTGGTTGCCAATATAATGAATATAAGGCAACTGAAGTTAACAGCTGTTAGTTGCCAGTTGCCATACGTAATAGCTTTCTGGCAACTGGCAACGCAACTGACGTTCGGTTGCTATCGATAATCGAGCTATAATTTTCTATAGAAAAGTTTGTACTCCATAACTAATTTTCTATAAAAAAAATTTGTTGTCGATAAGTAATTTTCTATAGAAAAATTTGCTATCGATAACTTAGTTTGTATAAAACTTTGTTATCGATAACTAAGTTTTTGTAGAAAAATTTGTTATCGATAACAAATTTTCTATAAAAAAAAAATTTTGTCGACAAGTAATTTTCTGTAGAAAAATTTTTTATCGATAACTTATTTTCTTTAGAAAAATTTGTTATCGATAACTAATTTTCTGTAGAAAATTCTGCTATCGATAACTAATTTTCTGTAGAAAAATTTGTCGATAAATAATTTTATATAAAAAAATTTGTTGTCGATAAGTAATTTTCTATAGAAAAATTTTTTATCGATAGAAAACTTTGTTATCGATAACTTATTTTCTGTGGGAAAATTTGTTATCGATAACTAATTTTCTGTAGAAAAATTTGCTGTCGATAAGTAATTTTCAATAGAAAAATTTGTTTTCGATAACTAAGTTTTTGTAGAAAACTTTGTTATCGATAACTAATTTTCTGTAGAAAAATTTGTTATCGATAACTTATTTTCTGTAGAAAAATTTGTTGCCGATAAGCAATTTTCTATAGAAAAATTTGTTCTCGATAACTAATTTTCTATAAAAAAATTTGTTGTCGATAAGTAATTTTCTATAGAAAAAATTTTAATCGATTACTAAATTTTTTCTAAAAAAAAAAATTGTTGTCGATAAGTAATTTTCTATAGAAAAAATTTTATCGATAACTAATTTTGAGTAGAAAAATTTGTTATCGATAACAAATTTTCTGTAGAATAATTTGTTATCGATAACTAGTTTTCTGTAGAAAATTTTGTTATCGATAACCAATTTTGAAAAGAAAAATTTTACATTGATATCTTATATTCTTATAAAGATTTCCATTACTAATTTTCTATAGAAAAAATTGTTAACACAACTAATTTTCTTTAGAAAATTTTGTTATCGATAACTTATTTTGTAAAGAAAAATTTGTTATCAAAATAATTTGCCATAGAAAAATTTAATATCAAGCTAATTTTCTATAGAAAATTTTGTTATCGATGACTTATTTTTTATAAAAAAAATATTATCGATAACTAATTTGTTATAGTAAAATTTGCTGTCTATAACTTTTTTGCTATCGATAGCAAAAATTTTTATAGAAGAAATTTTTATCGATAACGAATTTTCTGCCGGAAAAATTGCAGTCGATAACTGATTTTTTATTAAAAAAATTGTTAACTATAACTAATTTTCTAGAGAAAAATTTGCTATCGATGAAAAATTTTTTCTGTAGAAAATTTTAAAAAATTTGTTATCCATATTTATTTTTATTTGCTTCAGAAAATTTGCTAGCGAAAACTAATTTTCAGTCTCATATTCTGAGAGATTTTTCGTATCGAACAGGTCTCAGACTCTGAGACTTATTTCGTATAGAAAAAGTCTCAGATTCTGCTACGACATACATATTTCTCATATTTTTAGACTTTTTTATGTAGAAAAATTTTATTATTCTAAAAAATTTTTCGTATGGAAAAAGTCTCAGCTTTTCAGACGTTTTTCGTTTAGAAAAAGGTTCAGATTCTGAGACAATTTTCGTATAGAAAAAGTCTCAGAATCTGAGACCCACTTTCAAGCATACCGATCGACTGAGAATCACTTTCTGAGACGATTTAGCGATGTCACGTTTTTTGCGTTTTGGTGTAAAAAAATTGATTAAAAAGGCTTTTATGATGTTTTTTACAAAATTTTTAAGTTCCGAAAAATGCTGATAATAGAAGGATCGGAATAAGCTTTTCATCTTTTAATTTTCCAAAAATCTTTATTTTATTTAATTGTAAACGTTGTTGTTTTTCACACCGCTGAAATACTGCTGATTCACCCTTTGTAATTTTTATAAAATTTTTCAAAATGTCCTCAGAGAGGAGTCAGCAGTTGGTAATCAATCATCTTAGAATCTGAGTTGAAAAGATGCACTTCAGAATAATTTCTCCACCGGAGGAACCTACATTCCAAATTTAAAATTTTTCTGATTTCAGTGGTTTTAAATTCTAAAAAATCCTTAAAATTATTTAAATGAAATTATTTTTCAAAATCATTAAATTTTAGTTAGAAAAAAAAAACAACACATGTTCCTTTACGCATCTTTAAGCATGCTAAACTGCTGTGTATTCATGTATGGTCTGTGCGTTAATTTTCCACTATTTTTACCCAACATTTTCCATTTTCTTGTATTATTGATGCTTTCTCAGTGTAATTCAATGTTAGTTTATATAATGGTTATTGCACTCAAAATAATAACTCTGTTAAATACTCTGTAAAATGACTGTAATCTCAATTCGACAGATATTTGACAAAGTTATCTGTCGAAATACAGATTTTAAGAAAAATCTTTGTATTTTCTTGTGACCGAAAAACAAAATTTTGTAAAATTGGAGTTACTCATTAAAAACTTGTAATTTTCACAAAAATAAAAAAAGCTGAAATTGAACAAAATTTTAATTTTAATTTTAATTTTAATTAATATTTTTGAATCAGAGAAGTTTTACTTATAAAATGGATTTAACTCAAACTTTGTAAATTTACAGAGTTTTTTTTGTAAAATTTTGTAGTCATTTAATGCATTTAACTAAAACTCTGTTAATTTACGGAGTTTTTTTGGTAAAATTATTTTCGGTTTTATCAATATTTTACAGATAATTCTGTAAACTTACAGTTTTTTTTGATCGAAATCATTTTACAGAGTTTTCTTCGTAAAATAACAAAAAATCTTGCTGGTTGGAAATCTATGGTATTTTCTGCTGGCTCAGCAGAGTATCTCTGTAATTTAACAGAGTGATTATTTTGAGTGTGCTATTGGAGTGTTATATGCCTGGCTGCCTGGTGTTCCTTTCATTTATTTTTGGAAAATTGTGGCATTTTGAAATTATTTTAATAGCATTTCACTCGAACCACAAAAGCAAACCAGTTAAAACTTAGTGGCATAGAAAATCTCTATTATTACCGTTTTATTGAAAAAGGCTTTTAATGTGTTAGCAATAGAAAGTTTTCCTCGGTGCTTGGACTCGTACATACATATGTTTGTCAAGGATACCCAGCAATATTTTTAGAACATACAACAAGACTATGGCGTGTGGAGAAATTTTTGGAACAAAAGAAAACAGAAACAACAAGTAAAAAAGTTAAATTCGGCCTTGCCGAATGTAATGATACCCTCCACAATTTCAAAAAGATTATTGCAAAAAACTTTATTTAAAAGGAAATTACTTTTGAAAAAAAAAAAAATTTTTGGAAAAAAAAATTTCCGCGAAAAAAAATTTTGGTAAAAAAAATCTGCGATTTTTTTCTTTTTTTGTCAAAAAATATGTTTGTACTTGTTTAAATACCATTTGGTGTTCAATTATGTTCACATATGTCAACCAGAAGCCAAATTATAGCATTTTGTATTTTTAGGTTATATTGAATGTACTGCAATTTTTGAGGTGTGCTTACATTTTCGTTCATAACTTTTGAACCGCTGAACCGATATCGCTCAAATGCAATACCAAACTTCTCGGGAGAACTTCCAATAAACATGTTAAGTTTCAGTCATCTCTGTACAATATTTTGTCCGCGACAGCATTTTCCACAGATAATTTAGTCAAAAAGGGAACCCAAAGACATTGCCCTACAGGTCCAATATTTTTTTTGTATAATATTGACCCTAAAACCCTGTTCTGACGTACATCTAAAAACGGTTTTTAGCTGTACGTAAGAACAGGTTATAAAGGAGAACTTTTCCGACTCCGAAGACACAGATCCTCCAGAAATAAAATGTGTCGTAAATCTATTAATTTTCTTTCCAAAACTTGACTGGGTTTCATATAAACAAAAACATACTTTCCCACTCACTCCTGTACATTTTGTATTCACAATCATCAACTATAATAAAACACTTAAAACTATTATGAATGAGCAAATTTATGTGTCGCATAACAATCATACAAATATTTATCCTTAGACCCATATTTCAACTTAAGTATAAATGGTTTCAAATACAGTCAGGGATATTCAAGTAATGGAAATTATTCTTATAGTGCTGCTGTAGACTGGCATTTTTTGTCATCTTGCGATTTTCCCAAGTGTCCGGGCAAATTTTTATTGTCCTAGGTCTAAAACTTATGTGGTACAAATTTGAGGTCAATCGGATTAAATTAACCCGTGGCGCCCGGCAGTCAAAGTTTTGGATTTTTGAAAAATTTTTAAAAATAAAATTAAAAAAAAAAATTATCTTTCGACACATCATATTTGTTAATTTCGATGCGCTGAGCACGAATATCAAAAAAAATTAAAATCGCTTGATCGGTTTTCGAGATATCGCCATTTCAAATTTGTAAAAAATGACGGTTTTTTTCTACGTTCAAGAAATTTTTTAAAAACAGTCTCAAAAATTCATTCCGCCGGCCCTTTTGTAGAGTTTGAGACATTATTTCATTTAAAACTAATTTGAGCCAAATCGGATCATTTTAAGTCGTGGCGCCCATCGATCAAAGTTTTGGCTTTTTAGAAAATTTTTACCAAAAACCCTAAACTTTGATCGAAGGGTGCCACGGGTTAAAATGATCGGATTTGGCTCCAATTAAGCTTAAATGAAAGATTGCATAAAGCTCTATAAAAGGGTTAAAATAAAGAAATTTTTTAATTTTTTTTTAAAAAATTCTTAAACGTAGGAAAAAACCCCCCATTTTGCAATTTTTTGACAAACTTTAAATGGCGATATCTCGAAAACCGTTCGACCGATTTTATAAATTTTTTGATATTCGTATTCTGCATGCTAAAATTAATAAAAAAAAAGTATCGCAAGATATTTTTATTTTTATTTTTTTCATTTTCAAAAATCCAAAATTTTGGTGGAAATTTTTCAAAAGTCCAAAACTTTGATCGAAGGGCGCCACTAGTTAAAATTATCGAATTTGGCTCAAATTAGTTTTAAATGAAAGATTGTCTCAAGCTCTAAAAAAGGGTCGGCGGAATGAAATTTTGAGACTTTTTTTAACAAATTTCTTGAACGTAGGAAAAAACCGCCATTTTTTACAAATTTGAAATGGCGATATCTCGAAAACCGATCGAGCGATTTCAATTTTTTTTTTGATATATTTTTCAAAAGTCCAAAACTTTGATCGAAGGGCGCCACTAGTTAAAATTATCGAATTTGGCTCAAATTAGTTTTAAATGAAAGATTGTCTCAAACTCTAAAAAAGGGTCGGCGGAATGAAATTTTGAGACTTTTTTTAAAAAATTTCTTGAACGTAGGAAAAAACCGCCATTTTTTACAAATTTGAAATGGCGATATCTCGAAAACCGATCGAGCGATTTTAATTTTTTTTGGTATTTGAGCTCAGCGCATCGAAATTAACAAATATAATGTGTCGAAAGATAAAATTTTTTTTAATTTTATTCTTAAAAATTTTTCAAAAATCCAAAACTTTGACCGCCGGGCGCCATGGGTTAATTTAATTTGATTGATCTCAAATTTGTACCACATAAGTTTTAGACCTAGGACAATAAAAATTTGCCCGGACTTTGAAAATCGGAGAAAAAAATTTTGCTATACAGAAAAATGTCAGTGTACTGCTGCTGTTTAACATTTTCTAAGAATTTTGCTTACGAAATTTTTTTAAATTCTGAAAAACATTTTTTGTTTGGAAAAATTATCAGATTTCCATACAAATTTTTGTAAGAATTCGGATTGTGCTTTATTATGCCCTAAAAAAATCTATGATTTAAATGAAAAGCTCTTAGAAGGAATAATTGTTATTTTTAGTAAAAATAATTTCTAAAAGTCGAAACATTTTTCCACAAGAAAATTTGTCACGCTCTCAGACAAATATAAGAAAACTTTCTGGATTCTGAAATTTGTTTTCTTCTCTTTTATCTCTTCTTCCTACTTTTATACCCTACACCACTCTGTGGTACAGGGTATAATGAGTTTGTGCTGATGTTTGTAACTATCCGAAATATTGGTCCTAGACCCACCTTCAAGTATACCGATCGACTCAGAATCACTTTCTGAGACGATTTGGCGATGTCCGTCCGTACATCTAAACGTTGTGAACACGATACAGGTCGCAATTATCAATCGAGTTGGCTGAAACTTAAGGTTCATTTGGTCTAAGGACGAAGCCTATTGAAACTGAAAACAATCGGTCCATGTTTAGACCTAGCTTCCATACAAAGGTCCGCTTTATTTTGCACAAATGACTCTAATAACCGTATTATAATAAGTATCCTTTCAAAATTTGGCAGGTAAACATATTTTGTATTCACAAATTATACAGCTCAACGTGAAAATGCGTATTGGATTCTGGTAAGTGATTAAGGTAGTGGTTAGTGCGCTGATTCCAAATATGCGACCCAAATATTTTGGGTTTTTTACCCTTTTTGAAAGCTTATAATATAAGATCCTGACATGTGATTGACTTGGTATCAAGCTTATTCAAAAGTATGTAGTTTTTTGTACAAGACTAGATAAAATTTTCTTAGAATTTAATTTTCTAAAGTGGTAAAAATATCATTTACAAAAAACCTTCCATTTTTTAAATATTTAGTTTATTTACACAGTGTTTTTTAACAAATTTCCATAAAAATACACGCGTAAATATTAGAATTAAAGCATTGTGGCTAATGATTTTTTCACCATTATAAAAAATTAAATTCCAAGAAAATTTGATTTTTTGTTAAAGAGAAAATTACGCACTTCGAATGAGCTTGATATCAAGTCATTAGCATGTCAGGATCTTATTTTATAGGCGCTCGAAAATGACCAAAATGAGCCTTTTTTGAGACTTTTACCGCGATTTTTTCAAAATTGTGACGTGATAGAAAAATTTGAGTGACCGTTTTGGAATCGGGAAGCCAAAACCTATAAAGTTTTTTTTTGGTTTCATTCAAAACGCAGCGACAAACTTCAGATTTGTAGAGCGGTGTTATCAGTCCAAATTTTAAAGGCATCAGAGCAGTTCTTCTTGTAGTCCCCATACAAACCACTCTCCCGATATTCACATAAATCTCTCAAAATTCATAAAAATTGGAAGTATTTCATCAAAATGTTGCTTGTAGTTCTTAAACGTGTGGTTTGGTGGTATTATCAATTCTGAATATAATTGGACCATTTTTGAACTTACACCCATATAAAAATTTCGCCCGATATTTAGTAAAATCGATCTATTGGCAACAAAATAAGCAAATTTCACTCAAATTTTGTTTGTGTATGTTTTCTGTACTAAATAAAGATCTAACGAAATATAGATATAATCGGTCCATGTTTGGACTTGGGACCCATTTTCCGGAAAACACTGGTGTAGGGTATCATATTGTCGGTCTTGAAATACTATAATTTTCTTACTTGTTTACATTCTGTTTTTTTCTTTTTCCATGCTTGGCATTCCACACCAAATTTCCACCGAAAAAAAAAACACGTGTGCCGTAAACTTCTGAATAGGTTGCGTTTTTGTTTTTTCAATTTTTCAAAAACTGGGCTTAGGAGGCGTGGTCAAATATTGGAAAAATGGTCGAATTTGTGGCGAGTTGCCTTGATTAAATATTTTTCACATTAAAACAGAATGCACCACAATCTTAAAAATTTACATTTTTATATACATAGTTTTGTATGGGCTATCGATTAAGTTTTTTTTTTTTTTTTTGAACATTTTCAGAACCCGTTCAAAAATAAAAAATCCGGCCACTTTTTTTAAATTTTTTTTTAAAGTTTAGATGTGTCCATCCACACAAAAAATTCAGACACACATTTTTTTTCGAGAAAATCGCGTTTGAATTCTAAATTTCATAACAATTTAGAAATTTGCTTGTATTTTCTTGATTCAACAGAGCGTATGAGTAATATTTATGCAATATTACTCATTCGCAACGTTAAAACAAGAAAATACAAGCAAATTACAAAATTGTTATGAAATTTAAAATTCAAATGCGATTTTCTCGAAAAAAAAGACAAACGCGTGTCTGAATTTTTTGTGTGGATGGACAAACATCTAAACTTTAAAAAAAAAAAATTAAAAAAAAAAGTGGCCAGATTTTTGATAAATTGACTTTTTTAAAAAATGGAAAATTTTCAGAACCCGTTCTCAAAAAAAAAAAATTAATCGAAAGCCCATATAAAACCATATAAGAATTTAAATTTTTGAGATTGTTGTGCATTCTGTTTTAATGTGATAAATATTTAATCAAGACAATTCGCCACAAATTTTACTATTTTTCCAATATTTGACCACGCCTTCTAAGCCCAGTTTTTGAAAATTAGAAAAAACAAAAACGGAATTTTCGTAGTTCCATATAGGACTATCCAAACAACCTATTCAGAAATTTACGTGGCACATGTTTTTATGTAGCGGGACATTTGGTGTAGAATGCCTCTTATATGTATGGTGAAATCAACAATATACCCGAAATATTTGTAATAGAACAACCTTCAAGCATACCGATCAACTGAGAATGCAAACGTCCCCTTTAGATTTGACTTAAATGACTCTAATATTCGTATTTTATTATGAATTCCTTAAAAAATTTGGCAGGTGAACGTATTTTGCATTCACAAATCAATATTTCAAATCTTAAAGGAATCAGGTCGGTTGAATACAAACCACCATCCCGATTTTTACAAAAAAAAAACACTCAAATTTTATGAGCAAATTAATCATTTGATTACAATTTTGTTTGTAGGTGTTTAATGTGTTGAGTTGAGTTGAGTTGAGGGTGGGTTGTACAAGCCTAAAAATAAGTAAATTTTTCTAGGCAAGTCCATGGCGCTCAGACTTAAAATAGTCCATTGTACCGTACCCTGAAAAGAAAGATTAAGTAAAGGTGATAAAAGGTTGAGAAGAAAAAGAAAGAAAAGTGCTTGTTCAGAATTTCTCAGTTGCTTTCACAAACTTGAGAAAATCAGACAAGGGAAGTCCATGGACCGTGTCCATAGACAGAATATCAGAACCCAATATCCGCAGTCTAGCCCTTGAGAACGCTGGACAACAACAGACGTAATGTTCAGTTGTGTCATCATCCTCAAGACAAGCCACGCATAATGGGTCTGATAAGACACCTAATCTCGTCATATGACGAGCACAGGCATTGTGTCCCGTAATTAAGCCAGTAAGTCTGCGACAGTCTATTCTACTGAGGCTGAGTAGATAGTTAGCCACTTTCCTGTCTGGCTTAATCACAAAACGTTTTGTATTCTTGCATGCCAACTCATTTGACCATCTTTCCATGAAAGTTTCTTTCATATGAGAGTTGATCCAACGCATCAGCCATGTCAAGCCAATACCAATTTGAGGTTCCGGATTGTAAGGAATTGTATCAGAGCCAAGATTTGCCAAAGAGTCGGCAATCTCGTTTCCCCGTATTCCCCTATGACCCGGAACCCACAGAAGACTGACGCTATTCCCACATGAGACCTCATTGAGTCTGCGTCTACATTCCTGGACAATTTTGGATGAAGTGACTGGAGATTCAAGTGCAATGAGCGCAGCCTGGCTGTCACTGCAAATACTGATTCTCCTATTAATCCATCCGTTCCCAATTATCCAGGTCGCTACGTCCAAAATAGCAAATATTTCAGTCTGAAATACTGTAGCCATTTTTCCCATAGCAATATAGCATTTGGTCGCATCGTCCAAATACCAGCCAGACCCAGAGCCATTTAAGTTACTGGATCCATCCGTGTAGAAAGTATCCGTGTAATTTTCCAGTAGGTCTGCTGGGTTTCCCCAGTCTTCCCTACTCGGAAATATTACAGTAAACTTCCTACCAAACTCGATGCAAGAGGTTGTACTGTCCAAAGGCATAGAAAACATCGGACAAAGTTCCGATAGCCTATTGAACAGACGACCATGTCCCACATTGTACTCCCCATGCCATGTTCCGCTTTTGCGGAGCCTGCACAAAGATTTCATGGCTTCCCCTTGAATATGTAAGTCCAAGGGAAGCATATCCAACATAGCGTCCAGAGCTGCGCCTGGGGTGGTGCTCATGGCACCAGTAATTCCCAAGGCAGCCGCTCTTTGTAGTCCGTTTAGCTTGGATCGAATAGTCTTCACCATCGTTCTCGGCCACCAGACTACCGCCGCATACGTCACAATAGGTCTAATTACAGCTATGTACATCCAATGTACATTAGCAGGTCTTAGACCCCATGTCTTTCCAAAAGCTCGTCGACACTGCCAGAAAATCCGAAGTGCCCGTGAAACTTTTTGTTCAACATGTTTTGTCCACATTAGTTTACTATCTAGGGTAACCCCTAAATACTTAACTTCTGTGGATAGTTGAAGAGTTATGCCCTTCAACGTAGGAAGCTGAAGACCCTTATGTTTGGTTCTTCGCGTGAACAACACGAGTGTTGTCTTATTTGGATTGACAGACAATCCATGTCGATTGCACCAGTTGTCCATCAAGTCAATAACGGTCTGCATTTTCTTGCATACCAAGTTAAGTGACTTTCCGGATACTAATGCGCACACATCGTCAGCGTATGCCTGTATGTGTACACCTAGAGCTTGTATTTCAACCAAGAGTGAGTTTACCACAAAACACCACAGCAAAGGAGAGAGAACACCCCCTTGAGGGCAACCTCTACTAACCTCAACCGTTACTTTTGTGCCCCACTCATCTTCAGCCGTCAACAATCTCCGGGAGAGCATAAAATGAATCCACTTGACTAGAACTGGATCCACGCCATGCAATTCAGCCGAAGTTTTCATAGAATCGAAAGTAGCATTATCAAAAGCGCCCTCAATATCAACAAAAACACCCAGAGTATAGTCTTGTTTGTCAATGCCCTTCTCAATATTGACCACAAGATCGTGAAGTGCCGACTCACAAGATCTACCACTCTGATACGCGTGTTGCTGACTATTTAGGGGGCATTCGATTAATGCTACTGACCTAATGAATTTCTCAACCATTCGCTCAAGACTTTTCAGTAGAAAGGATGATAAACTGATTGGTCTAAAACTTTTTGGCAAGGTGTAGTCCTCCTTCCCAGGTTTGGGAATAAAAACAACCTTGACATCGCACCAGGATGATGGAACATACCCATAAGCCAGGCTGGCTCTGAAGATATTTTTAAGAACCTTCACTAGGGTATCTCCACCACTCTTCAACATCATAGGATATATACCATCTGGTCCAGGGGATTTATAGTTATCAAAGGAAGATAAGGCGTACCTGATCGATTCCTCAGAAACTACCCTAGATGCTATATACCAGTTCCTACAAGTAGTATTACCAACAGGACTCTCAATAATATCTGTATTTATCGTTGTCACTTTGCATCCTGGAAAGTGAGTAGATAACAGAATATCATTGACCTCCCGTTGGTTTTTTGTGTAGGTACCATCTGGCTTTCTGAGGGAATCAAGCTTCGCTGAACTATCTTTTTGAAAGATTTTACAGAGCCTTGCCGTATCCCTCGTACCATTTACCTCCTCACAGAAAGTCCTATAAGACTCAAGTTTGGCTTCCCGCACTTTTTTCTTATATTCCTTTTGCATGAGGTGGTAATTGTTCCAGTCAGCATCCTTTCGAGATTTTAAGGCTCTATTCAGAAGCTTTCTTGAACTTTTTCTCAGCTTACCAAGTTCCACGTTCCACCAAGGGACAGAGTTACCTGGTCTGCTTTTCCTTAACGGACAAACAGTCTCATAGCAGTCAGTTAAAGTTTTACCCAATTTCTCAGACTCCACTTCAACCGACCCTATACAACTAGGAATTGGGATGGGACGTAATCTTTGATGTAGTAGTTCCTCAAATCTTTTCCAATCCGCTTTTCGAGGGTTTCGGCCCTGTGGGATTGTTGGTTTATCAATCCCAAGCCTAAACTCGATGTAGCGGTGGTCCGACAAGGATACCACATCCAGAACACGCCAATCCCTTATCATTGTACTCGCCTTATTGTTAGATAAGGTAAGATCAATGACCTGTTGTCTTCGTTGAGTGACAAACGTTGGAGAATTTCCAACATTTTGAATCACCAGATTTGAAGACAAGATGAAGTCCAACAATTTGTTACCTCTAGAATTGCACTTTGTGCTACCCCAGATGATATGCTGAGAATTGGCATCGCATCCAATAATCAACCCAAAGTTGTTGGCCTCCGCGTATCGTATGACTCTAATTAACTCCTCAGAAGGCGGGGGATAAATAGAATCATAGGGCAGATAGGCAGATACAACAATAGTCTCTACCACTTTACCCTCTATACGAAATCGCACACTAATTGCAACGACGTCTTGGCAACAAAATTGCCTCAACACCGAGCTCTCGATTGTCCTAGGGACAACCATACAGGCCCGTGGCCGCAGTGATCCTGTGTCATACAGGATTGATCCCCATCTAATCATACTTAAACCACAAACTCGTCCTTTGACTGCCCATGGTTCTTGTATTAAGATTATTTGTGGATCTGTATGCAACTTAGCATAACTACTGCATAAAAGAGCAGAAGCCGCTTTGCTGTGTTGCAAGTTTATTTGGGTGAAAGAAATGTCGAACTTCGTTGTCATGTGAGACATTGAAAAACATTTATATTACCCCTAATCCTTATCATTGCCACGGATACGGAAATAAATCCGTCCGAGGTTAAGATAAGGACGCATTCCGTATGTTGAACGGAGGACCTCCAGAGATTGTAGGTCCACTCCTACAACAAGAAGTGAGTCAGGATGACCCTCCTCCCGTTTGTAGGACCAGACCCTCCAATTTCCGGTTTCAAGTCCCTCGTTCTGCATACGTAAACGTGCGAGCACTTCATGGATCTTGGGATTACCAGGAATCCAAGTCGCTGCTCGCACTAGCCTGCGTAGGCTGCCACAATTTACGATTGTAAATGTGCAATCTTCACAGCTTGGTATAGTGGCCACAGTTTTAGTAAGCCATTCGAGGGAAAGTTGGTTGGAACAGTGAATCTTAATCATTCCCTCTTCCACCCTCATTCCCTCAAAATTGGGTTTACATGTTAGTGAACCCATGGCTTTCCAAATGTGACCACTAATATGATCCGTTTGCCTCTGAGACAATGGATCCCGCTTATTTAAAGCAACTATTGCTACCTTCAATTCCCTATTTACTACATTAGAGTAGCTTTGGGGTCCTGCTTGTTGCAATAGCTGCGTAGTTTTGGTTGATGTTGAACCTGCCTGATTTGCACCGGGGGCGCCCTGTGAAGGGCAGCCAGTCATGTCAATTCTGACAGGTCCATCATTCAACCGAGGACGGGATGAAGAAGAAGAGCTCGAGTCCAGATTTGTATCCTTTCTCTTACTATTACCCTTCCTCCAACCCACTGTAGAGTTCCCAGCCTGTTTGAACTCAGTTTCACCAGTCTTGGTCTGTACACCTTTCAAAGGTGTACTTTCCTTTCGTGATGGCACCTTGTCCTTTTCAGCTGGGTTCCCGTTTGATGCAGCTGGCGTGGTCAGCAGGGAAAAGGAGGAGGAAGTGGAGTCCGATTTTTTTGTCTTTCTCTTCTTCCTCTTCTTTCCCCCTGCTGCAGCGGCTTGACCCAAAGTGGAAGAGTCTTCCATAAGCGAAGATGATTCATCCTGCCTGGTCCGCTTTCCTGTTGCATTCGGGGTATCAATACCTTGTCTTGCAACAGAGGAGCATTCCAATTGGGATAAATCATTATCACCTCTGGGGTGTTCTTCCTCTTTGGCTCGAGAAAAGGCTGAAGATAATCGCCTAGCATCAGCTGAAAGTTGCCTTTCAGAAGATTGCTTTGCTCTCAGCTTCAGCCTTTTCCGCTACCTTTTAGTCAGCTGATCATTTATGGTTTTGGTTTCATCTTCTGGTTTACCGATTTTCTTCTGATTTGACACAGAATCAACCGTTTTCACCTCAGATTCCACCGTATTGTCTGGTGATACAGATGTGCCGACGTTACGATTAATTGCCCAGCACACAGGAGACACAGGGGTTACCTGTGCATCGAGTGTACCCGGCATCGCCTCGCAAACTCCGATCTCATCTGGACCGCACAGCAGTAGGCTCTCCAATGACATTGTCAAAGTGCCTTGTGATGAAAAATTATCCATGGATAATTCCTCATCATTGTTTAATGTGTACTTTGGTAATCTTATCAAATCTGATTGCACAGTGCTACAACCAAAATCGGAATGGGATGAAACCAAAAGAAAATGAAAGTTGACATATTCCATAAAAAAAACCTTCAAGACTTTGTTTTAGTTCAGCGCTAGATTTTGTTTAACACGCATTTGAAGTTGGTGAACTTTTATTACTTTTATAATAACAATTGCTAGAAAATTGTATAAATGGCGTATGCTTAACTTTGTAATTACCTTTAAATAAAAATCATACTCAACGGTGCTCAGTGGTTTATTTTAAATTATTTGTACATTCAGTAAGTACGTCCTGGACCGATTGCAGCTGGTACCGGTTATAGCGGATGTAATTTCCGGCTTAAGTTTGTACGCTGTACCTAACACTTCCAATAGGGGCACCACCAGGGGCGCCTTAAGCAGGACATGTTATGTACACAAAAGCTTTAAATGCTTTTAAATCACCAACTTTAGATGCATATAAAAAAAAATCTAGCGCTGAACTAAAAATATGCCTTGATCATCCCATTCCGATTCGGAAAGTTAGATTTTTTATCACTGCGTAATAGGTTAGGTATTCTTTCAAAATTTAGCTGGTGAACGTATTTTGTATTCACAAATCATCATTTTAATTGGACCGGTTGAACTTGTAGCCTCTATAAAAACCACCAGGCTGATACTCACAAAAATCTCTCAAAATTTATGAACAAATTAATTATTTGATTACAATTTTTTATAAGGGTTCAAGTTAAAAATATACAAAAGAAAAATTTAATTTCTTAAAATTATTAACATTTCTGGTATTCCCATACCGGTTTTAAGCACTCTAGTTAGTGTTACCATCAGTAGGATTGTAAATGTCGGTTTATCTTGTTAATAGAAATTGCTTTTTATATATGAGGCATTCCACACCAAATGTCCAGCGAAAAAAACACGTGTTGCACGAATTTCTGAATAGGTTGTATGGATAGCTCTATATGGAAATAAGAAAATTGCGTTTTTGGTTTTTCAATTTTTCAAAAACTGGGCTCAGGAGGCGTGGTCAAATATTGGAAAAATGGTCAAATTTGTGTCGAGTTGCCTTGATTAAATATTTATCACATTAAAACGGAATGCACCACAATCTCAAAAATTTACATTCTTATACAGTTTTGTATGGGCTATTGATTAAAATTTTTTTTTTCGGAAAATTTTCAGAACCCGTTCTGAAATTTTCCATTTTTTAAAAAAGTCAATTTATCAAAAATCCGGCCACTTTTTGTTTTTTTTAAGTTTAGATGTTTGTCCATCCACACAAAAAAATTCAGAAACACGTTCGTCGTTTTTTTCGAGAAAATCGCATTTGAATATTGAGTTTTATGACAATTTTAGAATTTTCTTGTATTTTCTTGTTAAAATATGGCGTATGAGTAACAAATTTTTGCGAAAACAACGAGTTGATCCCATTTTAATTGTTTTTTCATATGTGGTACAATATAGAGATGGGCGTGAAAGCGATTTGACCCACGCAAGAAATATTAAAGTCACTGACGACTCGCTAATATTTTTAGTTTACTTGTGCAATCACGTGGGTCAATTTACTGTTACTCACGCTCACGCAATTTTTGATTACGCTCACGGTTGCTCACTCACGTTGATGATGATTTTACAAAAATAATAAAAACAACAAATTTTCTATGAAAACAAAGCACTGAAAACGGAAACTCCAAAAAACAGTAAAATTCCAAAAAAAAAAAATAGTTAAAAATCACAAAAACTTACTTAAGAAAAATTTTAAGCATTCACTCATCTCGCTTAAATGTGTAAAATGCGTAAATGCTTAAATGCGTAAATGCTTAAATGCGTAAAATGCGTAAATGCGTAAAACTGATAAGATGCGTTTATAAGAGTTTTTTTTAGATATGCATCAATGTCCTTCTGACCGTTTATATCGAAAACAAATCGTCAATTGTTAAAAAAATTAGTTTTAAGATTTTATAAGGATTTCAATTTAAATTAAAAAAAATACAGAATTACTCGCTTAAATGCCTAAAACTGGTAAGAGTAGTTTCATACAAATTTTACTGAAATATCAACACTAAAATGAGTTCAAAATCTTAAGATCACTTGATGTGCGTTTATAAGAGTTTTTTTATGTAAATGCATCAATATCCTTCTGATTTATTTAATATTTTGGATAAGCGCATTTAAGCGGGAGCAATAAATCGGACACTACATTATAGGTACATATCCTTTAACGTTCAACATTTGAAAAAATTGACTCGCGAGTCACGTACTAAGCTATTCACGATATTAAAGAGGTAGCGTGAGTAGAACATTTCGTGAGTGATTAGGAAGTCCAATTTTTGCGAGATGAGTGAATGCTTAAAATTTTTCTTAAGTAAGTTTTTGTGATTTTTAACTATTTTTTTTTGGAATTTTACTGTTTTTTTGAGTTTCCGTTTTCAGTGCTTTTTTCATAGAAAATTTGTCATCATTAGCGTGAGTGAACAACCGTGAGCGTAATCAAACACTGCGTGAGTAACAGTAAATTGACTCACGTGATTGCACAAGTAAACTAAAAATAATAACGAGTCGTCAGTAACTTTAATATTTCTTGCGTGGGTCAAATCGCTTTCACGCCCATCTCTATATTGCACCACAAATGAAAAAATAATTAAAATGGGATCAACTCGTTGGTTTCGCAAAAATTTGTTACTCATACGCCATGTTTTAACAAGAAAATACAAGGAAATTCCAAAATTGTCGTGAAATTCAATATTAAAATGCGATTTTCTCGAAAAAAACGACGAACGCACAGTGGACGGTTTGTATGGAAAACGCGCGCATCGAAGTTTTTTGACTATATCTTCTAAACGGATAGGAGTTGTAAAACAAAATTAGGCATTCTAAAAACTAGGGACCTTAAGCAATTAAAGCTGTGATCAAAGTTTGTTGTCCTCCTTGTACCCTACATATAAATTGAATGCAAAGTTAGTTAATTTATTTATATGAACAAATCCTAAAAAAATGTTAAGATCATTGACATTTTTGATATATTATTACTGAATGTCGTTCGGATAGAGTAAATATACATCATTAAACATTATTAGTTAAAATACATATAAAAAATTGAGTTAAATTATGACCAAATGTATCGACTTTTTTAGTTAACAAATCTGACAATACAAATATATGAGTGGAATTGCCTGTATCAAACCTATTTAAAATTGCACAAAAAAGATAAATTTAATATTTGCAAACATTACCTTTCACCCTACACTAAAATATCCGGCACGTATGACTTTTTTATCAATTTTATTGATTTATAATAAATAAAAAGTAGTAATAAACCAAAAATGAATAATAACTTTGAGCAGCTGTATTTTCTAAACTACATATCGCATTTTAACAATCCATAGCGCATACGAATGGTATGTAAGTCTATTTTGATATCTTATAAACTGAAAAAATATCGGTGGTTTAAAAGTGCATTTTATATGCAAATGCAGTTTTGAAGTGCATTTTGCGAAACTTTTGCCCCATTTATTTTTTTTTTTTTAATTAGCATATTTGGAAAATTTAGGATTTTTGGTACAAAAAAATGTTTTCATTACAATGGACCGAGCATGTATGATATTTTTAATATTTTTTTTAAAAAAATACTTCCATAAGTTTCCCATATAAAAATTTTTATTTTTTAAATTATACCAAAATCATGTAAAAAGACATGTTTTTAAACCGTTATATTTTCAAAAGTACTAATCGTATCTCATTGTTTTTAGGCACATTAGAAAGGTATTTTTGTTTTTTTTTTTTTGCATTTCAAAAATGCATTTTAAATGCAAATGCAGTTTTAAAGTGCATTTTTCAAAACTTTTACCCCTTTGAATTTTTTTTTAGTTAGCATATTTGAAAAGCTTACAATTTTTACTACAAAATAATGTCCTCCTAATAATGGACCCACTGTGTGTGATATTTTTTTAGAATTTTTTAAAAAATCATGCTATTTCAGATTTTTTTGGTTTTGTTTAAAATATTGAAATTTTTTAAGGAAATTAAAAAAAAAAAATTTAAAAATAGCACACATAGTGGGTCCATTATTAGCAGGACATTATTTTGTAGTAAAAATTGTAATCTTTTCGAATATGATAACTAAAAAAAAATTCAAAGGGGTAAAAGTTTTGAAAAATGCACTTTAAAACTGCATTTGCATTTAAAATGCATTTTTGAAACACCAACATTTTTGCGGTCATTAAATACAAAAAATAGATAAAAATACCTTTCTAATGTGCATAAAAACAATGAGATACGATAAGTACTTTTGAAAATATAATGGTTTAAAAACATGTCTTTTTACATGATTTTGGTATAATTTAAAATATAAAATTTTTTATAAGGGAAACTTAAGGAAGTATTTAAAAAAAATAAAATATTAAAAATATCACATATTCTTGGTCCATTGTAATGAAAACATTTTTTTATAGCAAAAATCCTAAATTTTCCAAATATGCTAATTAAAAAAAAATTAAAAGGGGTAAAAGTTTCGCAAAATGCACTTCAAAACTGCATTTGCATATAATATGCACCAATATTTGTTCAGTCTATAAGATATCAAAATAGACTTACATACCATTCGTATGCGCTATGGATTGTTAAAATTCGATAAGTAGTTTAGAAAATACAGCTGCTCAAAGTTACACAGATTTTGCATTTTTTTGGCTTTTTTAAAAACGAAAATTGTGAATAAAACAGCGAGTTTTTTAAATATTTTCGATCTGATGGATGAAATTTGAAATTGGCTCCATAGAGTATCTGTATGAAAAATATAACAAAAATCGGAAGACCCTCGGTCAGATTTTTTAAAATGACTCATGGAATGGACGATATAAGTTTTTTTTTCCTTTTTATGGACCCTACTTTGGAGCCTTATCCTGAATTTAACTGCAAGTTACTGCAGACGAAATAAAGTTCCTCGTTTAGATAAATACCTTTAGTTTCACCCCATATTGAATTTGTCTGTATCCACAAGGTTCCACAAAAGATGCAGTCTATAATTAAGATTCTTTTTTACACATTTCTTAAAAAATTACAACATTTGGCAGTCAATTAACGAATAACGCGGTTTAAAATTTTAGCTTATAAGGTCAGTTTTAATTAGTTACATATATTGTCAAAGCTGTGTTAAAATTTCAGAATGTTAGCTTACTTAGAAATAGTTTTACTCAATCATTTAAAAAAGGTTTCCAAAAAATTTTAATTTTTTAAAAAAAAACTGAAAATGTTTGGACTTTGGAGAGACGCCCTGGTCAAAGTAAATGACATATAAATATTTTATGAATGGTTTTCTATCCCCTAGGATGTCTTTTATCAAACCCATGTTCAACCGATCAAATCGCTGACAATTTTGATTTTGTTACGATGCGCGTCCATCTTCCACTGTGGAACGTGTTTCTGAATTTTTTTGTGTGGATGGACAAACATCTAAACTTTAAAAAAAAATTAAAAAAAAAAAAAAAGTGGCCGGATTTTTGATAAATTGACTTTTTTAAAAATTGGAAAATTTCAGAACGGGTTCTGAAAATTTTCCAAAAAAAAAAAATTTAATCGATAGCCCATACAAAACTATATAAGAATGTAAATTTGAGATTGTGGTGCATTCCGTTTTAATGTTATAAATATTTAATCAAGGCAACTCGACACAAATTTGACCATTTTTCCAATATTTGACAACGCCTCCTCAGCCCAGTTTTTGAAAATTTGAAAAACCAAAAACGCAATTTTCTTAGTTCCATATAGGGATATCCAAACAACCTACCCGAGTAAAAAAGTTTTATATAATTATATAAAATTATATAAAGAAGTTTTTGTTTTCAAAAAATTTTATAAAATTATATAAAATTATATAAAATTATATATAATTTGATAAAATTATATGAAATTATATCCGATTTTTTTTTATATAAAATTTTATCAAATCTTATATAATTTTATATAATTTTATAAAATTTTATCAAATTATATATAATTTGATATAATTTTATAAAATTTTATATAAAACAAATTTTGATATAATTATATATAATTTGATAAAAATTATATATAATTTTATCTAATTTTATAAAATTTTATCAAATTATATATAATTAGATATAATTTTATAAAATTTTATATAAAAAAAATTCGGATATTATATATAATTTGATAAAATTATATATAATTTTATCAAATATATATAATTATATATAATTTTATCAAATTATATATAATTATATATAAACTTTTTTACTCGGGTATTCAGAAATTTACGGGACACATGTTTTTCTGTAGCGGGACATTTGGTGTGGAATGCCTCATATGTATGTGAATATTTATAGTTTCTACAGAATAAATTTTGATAGTTTCCAACACTAACATACAATTCTATTTCTAGCCATCTCAACCTCACCTCATACTTTCCCAGCAAAAATTGGCATTACTAGTAATGGGTTTTGTAATCCGAAACAGATGTAATCCGTAGTTACTTATTGAATGAAACACTAATTATTTTAACAAGGGCGTGAGACAAAAATAATTAGTGAAGAGTATGGAGATAAATAAGTAGTTACTGCCTCGGATTACAAATAAGGAGTAAAAACCCATTAACAATAAGAAGTAAAATAATTAGTTAATTAAAACTTTTAAAATTTAACTTGTTTTTACTAAAACTTAAAAATTGCGTAATTTTTATAAAGTTTTTAAGTACTTTTTAAGTTAATTGAATTGTAAACGTTAAAAACTGCAAGTGCAAGAAGATATTATTACTTAGAGGTGCTTTTATAACATATTACTGAGAAGTAGTTACTTTTGGGCTTAAAATAATGTTAATGGTAATGGGTACTCATTATAAATAATGTACTTGGTAATTATTACTTTTCACAACTCATTACCATGTTTTTGCTGGGTTATTTCAACTGTTTTGTCTCTTACATTATTTCGCAAGGGTTACAACATGAACTGGAATTGCAAAAGATGTTTGAAGGTGATAAACGTGTACTTTGGTATGACAAATTTTATCAAATCTGATTATTATTGGAACATTTTTGGACTCAGTCCCGATTTAAAAATTTTGACCGATATTCAGTTAAATCGGTCTATAACATTAAAAATAAGTCAATTTCTGTCAAATTTGGTTTGTTTGTGATTTCTACACTAATTAAAGATCTAGCAAAGATAAATCCAATTGGTTCATCTTTGGACTTGGGATCCATTTTTTGAAAAACACTGGTGTAGGGTATCGTATAATCAGTCTTAGGCGACAATAATTTACTTACAATTAGTTTTTTTACTTACCTTAAATTCTAAGTATTTAGAAATATGCCTCTCGGGAGTGGATTTCAATTTACAAGAAAAAATATTTTTTTTTTTATATTTTTATAAAATCGTTTATTCATAATTTATTAATATATAGTTATATTATACAATTTTACATATTAGCTAAGTTGGTAATTCAGTTGTATTTTTTTTTTGTATTTATTTGAAACATATTATTAATATTACTTATATTTTTGTTTCTTAATCTACTAAATCTTAAAATTTAACAGTACGCGCGGGATTTTACAAATTATTAACAATATATTTTTAATTGTTTTACGGATATTACAAGAATTTAATAATAACTATTGTAATTTTGTGTTTTGTAATTAATATTTACATTATTAAAGAATAAAAAAAATAATAATCTCTTTTTATAAAGTAAATTAAATTTTAACTTTAAAAAACTGTTGGTATTTTCCAAAAAAGAATATGACAAAGCAAAATAATGGATTTGATTTCAAATTATCTGATCTGTTTATATATATAGTTATGTTTAATTGCATCTAATTGCATATAATTGTATATAATAATATCTAATTAGATATACCTAGATGTAAAACCTGTCCCGAAATTGGCTAAATTGCAAATTTTGGGGCAAGTTAGATTACAATTTTTTTCCATCTCATATACAATTATATGCAATTAGATACAATCATATATAAATAAATATAAACAGATCAGATTAAAGCTAATCCATTTTTACACGCATATTAACATATAAGCTGAAACCTAGGTCAAATGAGATTTTTGATCATAAATCAAAATGATAACAATGAATTACAATCAATATCTCTTTTACATAAGATTTCAGCTAAGATGTGGTATAAGAGAAAGTATAAGAGAGACAATTTTCTCACATAAGTTTGTAACGCAAATTTGTCATTATTTTAAA
This sequence comes from Pegoplata infirma, assembly GCA_963921195.1. Classification (NCBI taxonomy): domain Eukaryota; kingdom Metazoa; phylum Arthropoda; class Insecta; order Diptera; family Anthomyiidae; genus Pegoplata; species Pegoplata infirma. The sequence goes on from OY992537.1 coordinate 41,882,046, forward strand.
ATAAATTGACTAGTTTAAGTGACAAACTTATGTGAAAAAAGCTCTAGATTTCTAGGGACTAATTAGAAAAAAAAAAAGCACAGCGCTTATGTGGCAAGTCTTTTGAAAAAAAATTTTTTTTTTAAAACTCTCGGTTAACAAATAAAGCTCTTATAAATTAACTTTTTCATTATTTTTTCGTTAAAATAATGGCCATATATGACAATTTCATAATTACGGAGTTATACAAAATCAAACTTTCCGCATCGGAATGGGATGAAACCAAAAGCAAATGAAATTTGACATTTTATATAACAAAACCCTCAAGGATTCAAAAAGTTTTTTGTCAATTTTTTTTTTGGGTTTTGGATTAAAAAATTCTTTAAAAACGCTTTTGGAAATTTTTATTTTTTTTTTAAATTTTAAGTTTCAAGAAATGGTGGGTACCGGCTGCGCTGCACATTGGTTGATGTTCATAGAACGAGCGGCGAAAAATAGAAGAAGTTGTCGAAGGACAATGAAACTTGGCACATAGGCATTTTTTGTTTGAATCAAGAAAAAAAATGCAAAAATCAAAATGATCCGCCCACTTTTACGCCCACCTCCCATACAAAGTGAAAATTAAATTTTGACCTACGGCATTGTTTTTTGGCACATATCATTTTAAACACTCACAAGGGAAGTATCTCAACCCTTATGAACCGATTTGCCTGAATCTTAAAATATATATCAAAGAGGCAATTCTAAGTTTGGGGTGTCTCGGCTTATCGGCCATATCGGGGATTTAGGGGTTCAAAACATGGGTCAAAAAATGGCGAAAAAACCGTTTTTTGGATTTTTCAGCCATTTCTTTTTAAGAAACTATATGATGTTTTCATATGAGAAGAAAGGTTTTTTAATGCCTATCCAATATATTAAATATTTTTTTCAGGAAAATGTGTAAATTTTGGGGGGTACTTTTGTGAAGATATAGACCTACGATATCCATATGGATAAGAAATAATCCTTATTAAATTTAAGTCGAGCCGTGTATTTGCCCTAGATGATATTCCTGTTAGTTCGGAAGTTATCAAAATTTTCCCGAAGGTCCACATGGTTTCATAAGGGTTCAATGAAATTTTTAAACACCGATATGGCCGATAAGCCGAGACACCCCAACCTTAAAATCGTCTCTTTAATATATATTTTAAGTTCCAGGGAAATCGGTTCATAAGGGTTGAGATACTTCCCTTGTCAGAATCATTTGTGTGAAATTTGAAAAATATCCGTCGAGTTTTACGCCCACTTCCCATACAACTTGTATTGAAAAAGAGGCATAACTCCCTGGATTTTTAATGCATCAACTCAATTTTCACAAAAAAATAAATATTATAATTGTTGAATGGGCTCCTGAAAATATATACCTGATCCGCCCACTTTTACGCCCACCTTCCATAGAAAAAACAAATAAAAACAAGTAAGAGTGTTAAATTCGGCTGTGCCGAATCTTTTATACCCTCCAACACGATTAAAATAAAAAAAAATAAATCGCAGATGTGTCCTTTTTTTTGGTGGGGGGTCGGCGGAGTTGGTGGGGGACATCTGCATCCCCGCTAAATATGTTTACAAATTATTTGTTTATGATATTTACGCTTAAATAATAAATTTTAATCGTTATTTTTAATTAATTTCTATCCCAAAAGGGGGCGGCCTGAAAAAAATCGAATTTTCTAACCCCCTTGGTACAAGCGCAGGTCTATGAACATAATATGGCATACAAATGTTACATTTGTTGAGCAAAAATTAAAAAAAAAACTCGTAAAAATATCGTATTTTTCAGGGGTCGTTTTAGTTCTTCAAGGGGGAACTTTTTTAGCCCTGTTCCGATTTTGCCCATCTTCGAACTTAACCTTACCAGTAACATTAGAGATATTCTTGCCCAATTTCATGGGTCTAGCTCTTTTTGTTTGAACTGCATCGATATTTCTACAGACGGACGGACGGAGGGACGGACATCGCTAGAATGTCTTAGATTCTATCATGGATCAATATATGGGGCATTCCATGTGAAATCGGACACTTTGAAAAACTTTTTTTTTAGATTTTCCCAATTTGTTTACAGTTTTTAGTACCCTTCGAAAATTCCTTCGTGGTAAATTTTCAGATTTTTTTGATGACCCGTTCAAAAGATATCGAATTTTAAAAAATTGGTAGTTTGTTCCTTTACTCAAACTTCTTTTAATCATAACTTCTTCAATAATGGTCCAAATTTCAAAATTTTTTTTTCAAAATTTTTGTTTTTTTACGTTCTTTCTAAAAAAAAAATCCCAAAAAATTCTTAAAAGCGCTCTAGTATGCGATTTTTATACCCTACACCACTCTGTGGTACAGGGTATATTGAGTTTGTGCTGATGTTTGTAACTACCCGAAATATTGGTCCTAGACCTACCTTCAAGTATACCGATCGACTCAGAATAACTTTTTGAGTCGATTTAGCGATGTCCGTCCGTCCGTCCGTCTGTCCGTCCGTCCGTCCGTCCGTCCGTCCGTCTGTCCATCTATCGGTTTAAGCACGATACAGGTCGCAATTTTCAATCAATTGACCTGAAATTTGAAACTTAAGCATCTTTTGGCCCAAGGACGAAGCCTATTGAAATTGGAGAAAATCGGTCCATGTTAAGACCTAGCCCCCATACAAACGCCCCCTTTGGATTCGGCTTCAATGACTCTAATAACCGTATTATAATACATATCGCTTTGAAATTCAGCAAGTAATCAAATTTTGTATGCACAAATCACCATTCCAAATTTCAAAGGAATCGGGTCAGTCCTTCTGGTAGTCCCCATACAAACCACCTTCCCGATATTCACATAATTCCCTCAAAATTCATAAAAATGGAAATATTTGATAAAAAATTTATTTTTAGGTGCTAAACGTGTACTTTAGCAACCTTATCTAATCGGAATATAATTGGGCCATTTTGGGACTTAGTCCCCCATATAAAAATTTCGACCGATATTCAGTTAAATTGTTCTATTGACAAAAAAAAATAACCAATTCCACTTAAAATTGATCTGTGTGTGTTTTCTACACTAAATAAAGATCTAACAAAAGACAGATACAATCGGTCCATGTTTGGACTTGGGACCCATTTTCCGGAAAACACTGGTGTAGGGTATCATATGATCGGTCTTGACCGACTATAACTTTCTTACTTGTTAAGTTTTAAAATTTAAATCTCATTTTTGAAAATGTTTGTACTCTTTGATTTTTTTGAATTTTTTTTTGCGTAAGACTTCTATCAATTCTACACATTTTTTGCCCAGGAAGATCGTGGGATAACGATTATTACTATTTTTTAAAATTTTTTGAAAAAATTTTATTGTAATTTTCCAATCTTAAAATCATTTCTACTGCTCCAATGGTGCATCATAGAGGGGTCCTTTATAAGACCGACCCCCATTAATTTTTACGTCTTAACATTTCCTTGGAACAAATTAATACCCTATCTCCAATTTCTAAGGGGGCTCCCACACAAAACGACATTTTTTAAAATTTGTTCCAACCGCTCTAACTGCCCTAATAGTGCCCTTAGAGCAACAAAATGTATGACCGACCCACAATATTTTTTTAGTCCAAACATTTTCTCTGAACACACCTACCCTCTATCTTTAACTGTTAAGGCGGTCCCCATACAATTTTTTTTATTTTTTGTAAATTTGTTTTATTTAATCAGCTTCTACCGGTCCAATGGTGCGTCCGAGAGGAGTCATAAGTGAGACCTTCCCCCATTTATTTTTACCCTACAACATTTTTAAAAAAAAAAACCTACGCCCTATCTCCACTCCCTAATTAGGGATTATGATTAAAAGAAGTTTGAGTAAAGGAACAAACTACCAATTTTTTAAAATTCGATATCTTTTGAACGGGTCATCAAAAAAATCTGAAAATTTACCACGAAGGAGTTTTCGAAAGGTACTAAAAACTGTAAACAAATTGGGAAAATCTAAAAAAAAAGTTTTTCAAAGTGTCCGATTTCACATGGAATGCCCCATATACTTTGTGGGGTCCTCGACCGATATTTCGATGTGTTACACACGGAATGACAAAGTGAGTATACCCCCATACTGTGGTTGGAGGGTATAAATATCAGAATTTTTGAAGCATGAACGAAAATTCATGTTTTGTTACTTTATTATTTTATAGTTTTTACTGTTTTTTTTTTTGAAAGGAGCAGGTAGGAGCAGCTGAATTTTTTTTTAACTTTTAGCTGAGACTTCAAGCTGTAATTTGACATCTTTCGTTAAACAGCGCTCCACAGCGCTAAAAAGATGCAGTCCACTGAAGTTGATGAACATTAAAATTTTGATGTTGTTTATATTTTGTTTTGCGAAATTTTTTATATGGCACTTTTTACAACTTTTTTAATACAAATCTCATCCATGACAATTGTCATGGATGAGATTACGAAAATATACAACAAAGTCAAATGATAAGTTTACTATGATTTAACAGTAAATTTGCATGACATTTTAAACAAGCGAACATATATGAACTTTGAGCGTGTCTGTCCAAACAAATAATAAATATATCAGCCTAATATTACGGAATCATAATATTCAGATATCTGACAACAAAATACCAAAAAAATTATCCAAATCGGCGAACATGAAAACTATGAATTTCGGACGCTCTTCAACCAATGTGCGCTGTGTTCTTAAGGGACATGTCACCTATCATGAACCTATCACTTTTCCTGCAGAGAAGTTTGTTTCAAGAATAACATTTTTTTTTTAATTTCGGGTTTCAGTAAAAAAATTTTGTTATAGAAATTTATTGAGTAAAAGAGATTCGAAATAATTTTTGAAATATTTTTTTTATTTTTAAATTTAAAAAAGGATTTATTTTATATTTTTTTTAAAGCAAAGCTTAATAAATAAAATAGAGACATTTTAATTTTCTTAATTAGTTTTAGTTTATTGTATAAATTTTAGTAGTTATAGTAGTAATATTTAATTATAGTAGATTTTTTTTATAAATATTATTGTTCATTTATTGTTTTTTGTTTTATAAAGAGAGCGTTTTTTATAGTTTAAAGGGACATAAATCTTATAAGTTTTTAATTGGAAATATGGGAGATTTAAAGGATCTTTTGAACACTTTTTTTTGTTTTAAGTTTTTTTATGATTTTCTTTTGTTTTTTTATTAAAAAGTTTAGTTATTATACAATTTTTTTTTAGATACTAAGGCCACATTTTTAGAGAAAATGAAGAGTGTTTTTAATTAAAAAATTAAGATTTTTATTTTTTAAGAGGTAAAATATTAAAAATAAGACATACAAGATTTTTTTTTAAGGTGAATTAATTAAAAAAAAAAATCTAATTATTAAAACAACTCTAAAAGATGTTAAAAAAAACAACTCTGTAATTTAAGTACAAAATATAACAACTCTGTAGTTAATACAACTCTATAAAAAAGAAGAGAACAAGATGAACAACTACCATCAAGTAAGTTTTGTTTTAAATTGCAAAGACAAAAAGACGTACAGATTAACGGTAAATATAAGAGATTTTTGTTTATTTCCCAACGGATCATTTGAAAATAACTTAAAAGCTTAAATTACACATACATTTTTACAAAACCCAAACATAAAGAAGTTTTAAAAAAATGTACAAAAACTTCTCAAAAGTTTAAAGAAATGCAAAAAGTTGTTTGCAAATATTTGGCGAAATTAAATTTAAGAAGGAAATTAAAATTATCCCAAAAGGAGTCATTATTTATAATAATCTCCAACGAATTGCAGCAAAATTTTCAAATGCTTCTGGTGTTAAGTTAAATTACTATGAAATCCACCCGAGTAAAATTTTTTTATATAATTATGTATAATTATATATAATTATATATAATTTGATAATTATATATAATTTGATAAAATTATATATAATTATATAAAATTATATAACATTATATACAGAAGTTTTTAGTTTTCAAAAAATTTTCCGAATTTTTTTTTTATATAAAATCTTATCAAATTTTATATAGTTTTATATAATTTTATCTAATTTTATAAAATTTTATCAAATTATGTATAATTTGATATAATTATATACAATTTTATATAACACAAATTCTGATATAATTATATATAATGTGGGATAGGTGTAAAGCAAAGAGAAAACAGCTCAGTCAGTCAGTCAGTAAAACGCCGTGAAGCCATAAAGACGTGTGAGCCGTGTGAACTAAAGAAACTTTCAATTAAACAAAATTTATACTTTTATACTCTTTTTTATATTATACTTTTTAAAAAACTTTTATATTAAATAAACTTACTGAATAAATAATTAAATTACCATAATAATTTGATATAATTATATATAATTTGATAAAATTATGTATAATTTTATAAAATTTTATCAAATTAGATATAATAAGACATAATTTTATAAAATTTTATATAAAAAAAAATTCGGATATACCCAGGCAGAAACTGCCAACCGTTCCAAAGAAAAAGGCTCGGCAAAGTACTTAATTTTTTGTGTAGAAGATAGTATGAATTCGAAAAAGCCCTTACGGAAGGAAATAATGAAGCCACAGAAGGAAGACAAGACATAAACAAAGTCTTAGCAAGACTGGCTAGAGTGAAGGAAAACATTAAAGCTCGTGTTACTAATGAGGGAGTTGTAAGATTCGGCACAACTGATTTCTATGTGCCATCTGATTACAAGAGCTATGGAGTTAGAGAGGTGGAGAAGCCTGTTACAACTGGTAGATTTTTCTTTGGAAGTGAAGATTAGTATAAAAGCTTTGGATTTTTCTTATAATATTATTTTATTAATCATATTCAACATTCTCTTATTTTTCCATTTATCATTGTATTGTTAATCGTATTTTAAATCAAAAAGCTTATAACTTATAACAAAAACATTGGCAAAGCGCTTTCCAAGCGCTTTGCCAATGTTTTTCTATTTAAATCCGTTCAAAATATACATTTTTTATTAAAATTTATTAATTTTCATAACAATTGGAATGTTTTTTATTTCCCTGCAGGATTAGTGGCCGGTCCTTGATAGTTCTCATGATATGTCACTTATACATAATGACCCACATATTACAAACTTGACACCTTATATAAAAATACCTGTTTCTTTCGTGAGGAAGTGTCTTAAACTTCGGATATGAAATGTCACTGGACCTATCCCTTTGGAACACAACCCGTGTCGGTTCAATACACCACTTTTTTTTCGGGACTTTTTAAAAATTTTTCCTAAAAGCATTTTTAATAAATTTTTTATTTCAAAACGCAAAGAAAACGGAAAACAAAATTTTCCAGGAAAATATTTCAAAGTTTGTAGAAATTTTTTTTTATCCTAATAAATTAATCAATTTTTTATCCTAATTTAATAAATTTCTTTATTCAAATAAACACACAAAAAATTTGTGTCTTATGGACTTATACAATTTAGATACGTCCCATTTTTTTGTTCTAAAAGTGCTATAATAGTACCATATTTTTAGTTTTTAAAGCGCTTTCAAAGCGCTTTAAAATAGCAACGGCATACCGTTTACCGTGGTTATCATTTTGGACGCTGGGAGAGTACTAAACTGTGATGCTTTCCCAGCACTCAAGCGACCATAAGAAGTACTTTGCCAGCGCTCTCCCGTTCGTATTTTTCTGCTTGGGTAATTATAAATAATTTTATCTAATTTTATCAAATATATATAATTATTAGAGTTCGTTTAGTGACTATGTCAATTCATCTGTTAATCGGATATCATCATTTTTTTTAAAGGATTTAGGGGAGCTAAAAAGAATGCCGGTATTTTTTTGGAAAAATTTTCACTCCTTGGGGTGGTTCAAAGCATCTGAAAACGCGGATTTTGAGCTGATTTTTCTGCAGAAAAAAAAAACGCTTAATATATTGCAAATCTGATTTCACCAGTCGATTCTACAGCAAAAATTAATTCAATAGCAGTTTTTCGAACTCTTAAAAAAAAATCCAATAATCTACAGTAAGGGGCGGAAAAATCATTTTTTTTTTTTTTTAAATTTAAAATATTTTTTTAATCATGCACGATAAAGAGGCAGTTTGTGCTAAGAAAATTAATACATAAAGCACCTTTCTATCACAACCCATTAAAAAGTTATAAGGCTTCAAAGTTTTTTTTTTTTCTAGTGGCAAAATTATAAAACACTGAATCGTTTTCGATTAACATTTCGATACTGATCCTGAATCTGGTTTTCAAATTTTTCTATCACGTCATGTTCTCGAGAAAATTGAAATCAAAAATCTCAAAAAACATGCTTTTGTCCATTTTTTGAGAGCTTATAACTTCTTAACGGGTTGTGATAGAACGGAAATTTTGGTACCATTTTGTTAAGCTTAAAATGACCTTTAATTGTGCATATTTAAAAAATTAATTTAAAAAAAAAACTGGAAAAACCTTATATTTCCGCCCTCTTTGGTGGGTTTTTGGAACTTTTTTAAGAGTTCAAAAACTACATTAGTATTAATTTTTGCTGAAGAATCGATTGGTGAAAGCAGATTGGCGATATATTTAGCCGTTTTTGCTCTGCAGAAAAATCAGCTTAAAATCCGCGATTTCAGATGCGTTGAACCAACCAAGGAGCAAAAATTTTCCCAAAAAAATACCGGCATTCTTTTTAGCTAACCTAAATCCTTAAAAAAAATTATGATACCCGCATATCAAATTTTCAAAATTTACTCTAATAATTATATATAATTTTATCAATTAACTCCCTTGTTCCTTCCTTCTCTTAATAATTTATTTAGAAATCAAATGAATTCAACGTTTTGTTTTAAAAAAGATAAATTTGCAGGAAAACAGTAAACCAAAAAGAAGGAGAAATATCCTTTAAAGAAATTATGAAAGAAATGTGGTTCTTGTGTGGTGACGGTGTGTACCTACTTTGTGTCTTTTCTGTTCGGACTGCGCCAAGGCCGACAGGCTAAGTTCATACTTTTATATAAAACGGGGACCCGGTTTGAAGGTGGGGGAAGTCCATGATTTCCTCTGAACGAGATGCGAAAAAGAGAATGGCTGACATTCTCGAGCTGTGTGTGTTAGTATTGACTAGAGGCACCAAGGTAATGTCAAAGCCAGGAGGCAATGGTTTCAATATTTCAATGGATTGTATAGGAACGATTGGATACATCTAATGAGTTATAAGGATTATATTAATAATACCCTATATTAATATGAGTTTTTGGATTGTATGAATTTAATAAAAAAAACGATACTGAGAGGGATGTCGAATACTCGTTCTAGTACAAAAATGGAGTATGATATCTCATCCACAAACAAAGGCAATATAAAATTAAAAATCAATAGAGAAACTTGGAGTACGTTAATTAGAATCGGAGTATTCCTAACAAATATTTTAACTTGGAATACTATACTCCGTAAACAAATACAACAATTTTATTATGAGTAATTTATTACAACCTGCTCTAATTTAAAGAAAACCACCGAAAATAAATGGAATATGTGACAAAGATATTGAACTGGATTTGACGCGACTCCGGAAGTATCAAGCAATTGCTTCACAATATCCTCCAAGAAATTCGCTTTAAGAAATTTAAAGAGAAGAATCTGTTAACGAAGAATGACGATATCAAAAATATCTAAATGATAATTAGATGAATTAAGCAAAGTCTTGCAAAAGAAGTAAAACAATTAGATCTAATAGTAAGGATCTCAGTTTGCCAAAAAACATTTAGCAAACACTGATGTCACTCTGTCAAGAGTTGTGGCCTCCCATTCGGAGCTGGCCTTTAGAATTCTACAATGTAGAACTTTAGACCGGTCAATAAGCTTGAACGCTATGGGGGAAGTCCATGATTTCCTCTGAACGAGATGAGAAAAAACGAATGGCTGACATTCTCGAGCTGTGTGTGTTAGTATTGACTAGAGGCACCAAGGTAATGTCGAAGCCAGGAGGCAATGGTTTCAATATTTCAATGGATTGTATAGGAACGATTGGATACATCTAATGAGTTAAAAGGATTATATTAATAATACCCTACATCAATATGAGTTTTTGGATTGTATGAATTTAATAAAAAAAAACGATACTGATAGGGATGTCGAATACTCGTTCTAGTACAAAAATGGAGTATGCTTTCTCATCCTCAAAAAAAGGCAATATAAAATTAAAAATCAATAGAGAAACTTGGAGTACGTTAATTAGAATCGGAGTATTCCTAACAAATATTTTAACTTGGAATACTATACTCCGTAAACAAATACAACAATTTTATTATGAGTAATTTATTACAACCTGCTCTAATTTAAAGAAAACCACCGAAAATAAATGGAATATGTGACAAAGATATTGAACTGGATTTGACGCGACTCCGGAAGTATCAAGCAATTGCTTCACAATATCCTCCAAGAAACTCGCTTTAAGAAATTTAAAGAGAAGAATCTGTTAACGAAGAATGACGATATCAAAAATATCTAAATGATAATTAGATGTATTAAGCAAAGTCTTGCAAAAGAAGAAAAACAATTAGATCTAATAGTAAGGATCTCAGTTTGCCAAAAAACATCTAGCTAACACTGATGTCACTCTGTCAAGAGTTGTGGCCTCCCATTCGAAGCTGGCCTTTAGAATTCTACAATGTAGAACTTTAGACCGGTCAATAAGCTTGAACGCTATGGCAGAAGCTGGGTACCCAGACTTTGCCCCAGGATTGAGAGGCAGCTATGTATAGGAGAGTAAGGAGATTTACAGAAAAGAATCTGATTACGAAAAATTGCGATATCAGTAAGGGGGGTACAACCTTCCGACGACCCCGTGAGAGGAAGAGTGCTAGGCTACGGAGGCTGCGACGAGAGTTACATCAACGACTACATATAACGACTGACCCAGAACAAAGAGCCAGACTAAAACGGCAGCTCCGGAAGTATCGAGCGATTGCTTAAATAATAAGATTGATTTAAAATATGTAAGTCAAACAAGATGCTTTGTTCTATAATAACAAAAATTTTACACGAATTTTCAAACAGTATATCCGAGAAACATATTGATAGAATATAAAATTTTCTACAAATGATGAAAATACACAAATTTAATGTGGATATACCTAAATATTCTCAAATTGAAATTTATTTTGAAAACTGAATCAGTCGAAATTCACCACATTCCAGAAACTCAAGACATCTTAGCCGAACTGGGTCTGGACAACGAGAACGACCCAGCCCAGAAAAGTATAATCAAAGCCCATGAACTACAACAAGAAATTGGATCATTGAACATGATTTCAATCTTGGAAATTCTGGAACTAATGTGGGAAACCAACTTTCTCAAGATGATTTTACTAACTCTCAAAACAGTCGAGCGACAGTGTGAAAAACCGGAACCTGCAATGGAAGAGACACATCACATTGATGCAACAAGGAATATTGAACACTCTCAAAAACCTGAAACTCCATACGATACGACTTAGGGAAGTGTTCCTTCAAGCATTTCAAAAAATGCCTACAAGACGGCGAATACTTCACGATGTTTATGAAAAAGAATTTACCAACCCGCAGTCGGTTATAAACATTTGTCAGTTACTGACAAAAACTCCCATATGTCCATAGAAACATTGAATAAAGAAATAATCCATAGTAGTTTGTTTAATAAATTCCTTGGATATTATATATGATAGAGGACATTTTGAGAAATTAAATACAACCAACAATGAATATATATCGAAAATTTTCTTCCTGGATCAGTTAGCAAAGCTTTAGAATCCGAAACACAAGTTGGGTTAGATCCAAGATAACTTGTGTCAGCAAAAAATAACAAAATTTATCCCATCATATGTTCTCCGCAAAAAGTAGATAACTATAAAATAGATTTTTATTAGTGGAAGATGTTAAAAGTAGAAATTATAACATGTGGGAATCGAACCCACGACCCCCACTTTCAAAGGCTAGCACACTACCAACTAGCCTACGGGGGCCCCCTAACAAAAAGGGAATAAGTCCAATACAAAGAAGGACAGGGATAATGAACGGATGACCAATTATCGTTCTAAACAGAGCGAGAAAACAAGCCAGCAGGATAAGGAAGCGCTATATGAAAAGCTCTTTTTTGGATACAAGAATTTTTTTTTGTAATCCAGCAGAAATAAATTATAATATCCCAACAATAAATTCTATGCAAAAAGAAATATGATGTGTTGAAGAAAATTAAAAATAAAAATTCAAAACGTGTGTTGGTATCAAATTTTAAAAGATATTTTTAAATTTTAGAGTTTTCTTTTTCAATGAATTTACAAATTTTCATTAGATAAATTTTTGTTATCAAGCAGTTTGGATAAATTAATTAAAATTGAATTAATTCGTTATATTATTTTAAAATAAATATAATGTTCAAGTGCACATTTTGCCCCGAAAGTATTGATTCCAACAAAATTTTGAGGAAACATAAGGCTATTCACCAAATGGACAACTCATATTTCATCAAATGCAACATTTGTGAAAAAGAATTTATGTCAACCAAATGCTTGGAAAGTCATAGGACAGTTCATGAAGACACAATATCATGTCAGAAATGTAACATGAATGTAAAAAAGGAAGAATGGAGTTACCATTTACGTACAAGAAGTCACCAGACCAATGTGCATGGTTATTCGGATGTTTCATCCAATATAAAAGTAAAATCAAGCGATTTTATGGAGCGGATAGAAGTATACATTTATTCAAATACTAATAAAGAAAACTTGATTCCGGAAAAATTTTTTGCTAATGCTAAAGACGAAGTAATAATGCTTCTAAAGAATATTTTAATCAAGCATGTAGTAGTGAAAACAAACTTCGAGTTGCATTGCATTTACATCAAAGATGTGGAGGACACATCAAAATTATCAGAATTTAACCATCAGACCAAAATGCTCTCAATAAGGATTGGCGATGATCTGGAAGAGAAGTGTATCAGTTTAAGGTAATGAACCTTATCAACAAGATGAAAGAATTTTAAGAACGAGATAGGAAGTATTCACCAGATTTTGTGTGTGGACGACACATACCAGATGGTCGACGCCTTTCGCAGCAACGCCCGATTTGGAAATGCGGTGTGCTTCGAATTTGAGGATTACGTATTCTTCCTTCCAAAGCACTACAACACTTTTAAAGATGAAATGCTGGAGTACCGTTCAATGGGATTATTTCAGATTTTAAAGAAAAGTGATAAGACCGACAGGTCTTATTCAGAAAGCTCAAATAATATGTTTCCGAATTTTCAAAAAGAGTATTCGTTAATTCTATCATTTGATGATGATAATTTTCATTTAAGTATCACCCAAAAAATGTGATGAAACTTTATTTTTATGATGAAAATTGACAAAGAAATACCTTAACAAAATTGTATAAAAGAGATTGTAATCGAAATATTTTTCATCACTCGAATTCAACGAAGCAAAGAAGATGTCCCCATCAAAGGAATTAGTGCAAGATGTTATTGCGTATTGGGATTCATTCAAAGTAAAACCATACCTTTCATCATTAGCGTGGAAGGTGGATGAGACGTACCTAGTCGTCGATGCCTTTCGAAGCACCACCCGCTTTGGTAATGCGGTGTGCCTCGAGTATGAGGATTATGTGTTTTTCCTTCCAAAGCACTACAATACATTCAAAGACGAAATGTTAGAGCGGACCAATGCTTAGCTAGGGAACTGGTGGAACCAGCAGACTTAATATCGATTGAGGAGACGACGATGACTGCGTTATTACAGGTGTAATACGCACCGTACGATTATTTCATTAAAAAATTAAATGTTTATTATTTATTTTTTATGTTAATGTTAAGTTTCATTATTTATTAAAATAACAATTATTGTAATTTTACAACGTTTTTAGTTTCTTTATTTTCAAATTTTAAAATAAAAATTAAAAATAAAATTTTTAAGTATATATTGTTCAAACGAAAATTTATTGAAAATTTAGTTGACACATTTTTCATTGTCAAATGTTTTTTTAATTTCTTTTTTCAGATTTGTTCAGTTTTGTGATGATGAATACATGTATGTTTAAAAAAAAATGCAAAACAAAAAAAATCTTAGGGATAAAGCTATAATTTATGCTTGTTTAATAATTAATAAATTAATGATAACATCCCAACAATAAAATCCTCCCACATCAATAAAAATTTCTTAACATTTTTTTATGTCATAGTTTATTTTTGTGATGAAAATTTTTTTTTTTCTATTGGAGGTATTTTGGAAAGTGAGAATGTGTTTTATAAACATTTTCGAGTTACATATAGAACAGTTTCCATAATGGTTCGCTGTACATATAAAGCTGTGTTCCATCTGAAAAAACTTACTATTGATTGTTTTGAGTACAGGGAGCATGAAGCTGAACGAATTCTTGCTAATGGGGATATTGAAATAGTGAGAGTTGGTAATGAAGTGGCTGATTCTAAAAACACTGTTGAGATTGATGATATTGATGACTATGTGCAAGAATTAAATATGACGATCACTTAACATCACTTACAAATAAAAAATTCTACTGATGATAATTTTTTAAAATAATTAAAAACATACAGTCTTATCAAAAAATAAATAAAATATGAGAAATTTAAAATAAAATGTTTGTTATTTATTTTTTTTTTTTTATAAAAAACTCACACTTACCAAGGGGAGGGCGGGCGTAACCGTTCCTTAAAAATATCGTTCGTCACATTTCTGAAAAATTTAACGTTTCTGAAAAATTTCAACATCAAAATTCCCGGTAAGAAATGGGTTAACCCAACACAACATATTCTAAGCTCACGAATTTAATAATGAGTTAACTAAGGTATGGGGGAGCAAAACTATATTGGCTGACCACACGATTTTCATAATGGGTTAAATACAACCAAAAAAGTCATGGAGGAGCAGACGGCAAAAAATGAATGGATGAGCAGACGGCAAAAAATGAATGGGTGAGCAGACGACAAAAAATGAATGAAAAAATGAATGAATCATCGTACAAAATGAATGGGGGAGCAAAACAAGGTTCTGTACCCCCTATACAACACTACTCGAATTTGAGATTTATGTGTTTTTCTTTCCAAAGCACTACAATACATTTAAAGAAGAAATGTTAGAGTGCTTGGGAATGCGATTCTACAAAATTACTAAAAAAAGAGATAAAAACGGAATCGCCATAAACTTATGTATGCAAACAGAACGAATATATCAACGATCATGGAAACAAGATTTCGTAACTGTCTTCAAAAATTTTCCTTATTTTTCGAAATAACTAAAAAAAGAGATAAAAACGGAAGATTTTTCTTTGAGCTGAAAGATGGTTCAAATAATATTCAAAAAGAGGATTCGTTAATTTCATTTGACAATGATGATGATAAAAATAACTTTTTCTTTACAAACATTTTTAAATAAAAAAATCAATAAAAATGTTCAAGTGCACATTTTGCCCCGAAAGTTTTGTTTCCAAAATAATGTTGAGGGAACATAAGGCTATCCACCTAATGGGCAACTCATATTTCATCAAATGCAACATTTCTGAAAAATCATTTATGTCAACCAAATACTTGGAAAGTCATAAGACAATTCATGAAGACACAATGTACGATTTTCTTAATGATGGGCAGGATGAAGTTCTAGTGAGAACAAGGGACCAATGCTTAGCTAGGGAACTGGTGAAACCAGCAGACTTAATACCGATTAAGGAGGTATTCCGTCCAGATTCCACCAGACCAATGTGCATGGTTATTCGGATGTTTCATCCAATATAAAAGTGAAATCAAGCGATTTTATGGAGCGGATAGAAGTATACATTTATTCAAATACTAATAAAGAAAACTTGATTCCGGAAAAATTTTTTGCTAATGCTAAAGACGAAGTAATAATGCTTCTAAAGAATGCTTTAATCAAGCTTGTCCAACAAAATTTTGAGGTTACATAAGGCTATTCACCAAATGGACAACTCAAATTTCATCAAATGCAACATTAGTGAAAAAGCATTTATGTCAACCAAATGCTTGGAAAGTCATAGGTCACTTCATGAAGACACAATATCATGTCAAAAATGTAACATGAATGTAAAGACGGAAGAATAGAGTTACCATTTACGAACAAGAAGTCACCAGACCAATGTGCATGGTTATTCGAATGTTTCATCCAATATAAAAGTCAAATCAAGCGATTTTATGGAGCGGATAGAAGTATACATTTATTCAAATACTAATAAAGAAAACTTGATTCCGGAAAAATTTTTTGCTAATGCTAAAGACGAAGTAATAATGCTTCTAAAGAATATTTCAATCAAGCATGTAGTAGTGAAAACAAACTTTAAGTTGCATTGCATTTACATCAAAGATGTGGAGGACACATCAAAATTATCAGAATTTAACCATCAGACCAAAACGCTCTCAATAAGGATTGGTGATGATCTGGAAGAAGTGTATCAGTATAAGGTAATGAACCTTATTAACAAGATGAAAGAATTTTAAGAACGAGATAGGAAGTATTCACCAGATTTTGTGGGTGGACGACACATACCAGATGGTCGACGCCTTTCGCAGCAACACCCTATTTGGAAATTCGGTGTGCTTCGAATTTGAGGATTACGTATTCTTCCTTCCAAAGCACTACAACACTTTTAAAGATGAAATGCTGGAGTACCGTTCAATGTGATTATTTCAGATTTTAAAGAAAAGTGATAAGACCGGCAGGTCTTATTCAGAAAGCTCAAATAATATGTTTCCGAATTTTCAAAAAGAGAATTCGTTAATTCCATCATTATATGATGATAATTTTCATTTATCACCCAAAAAATGTGATGAAAATTGACAAAGAAATACCTTAACAAAATTGTATAAAAGAGATTGTAATCAAAATATTTTTAATCACTCGAATTCAACGAAGCAAAGAAGATGTCCCCATCAAAGAAATTAGTGCAAGATGTTATTGCGTATTGGGATTCATTCAAAGTAAAACCATACCTTTCATCATCAGCGTGGAAGGTGGATGAGACGTACCTAGTCGTCGATGCCTTTCGAAGCACCACCCGCTTTGGTAATGCGGTGTGCCTCGAGTTTGAGGAATATGTGTTCTTCCTTCCAAAGCACTACAATGCATTCAAAGACGAACTGTTAGAGTGGACTAGGGAACTGGTGAGACCAGCAGACTAAATACCGATTGAGGAGGTATTCCGTCCAGATGCAGACTACTATGACTGCGTTATTACAGGTGTAATAGGTCCGAAAATGCGTTATCTTTATTTTTACAAACTCTTGGTTTATCGACTCCTCAGGAAACTGAACTTAAAAATATTATTATGAATCAATCTTTAGTTGCGTTATTGGATTATTACAATACCGGTTTCCAACCTGAGCAATTATTTGCTATAAATGGAGATGCAACTTTTATGCTTGATAGTGTTGATTTAAGTCGATCAGAAACGGTTACTAAAAATGTTAAAAATACTCTTATTATTATGTCACGTGATTATTTGTTAATTAATTGTTATAACAGCCGATACAATAAATTACGTACGATTATTTCAGAATTTAAATTTAAAGCATTCACTTTAGAACAATCACTTTATGGAACTTATATACCCAAGACGTCTTTCTGTAGAGAACAGTCAGTCTTCAACTGACAGTCAAACTGAGTTGACGCGTTTATAATGGATAATCCGCCTAATACGTTGTGCGCGAAGTGTTTCATTTCTTAAAAAAGTCAATTTATTGCCTGCCATATATGTAGAGCAAAATTTCATTATGCTTGTGCTAAAGTTGATGAGCCATTTATTGAAATGTTCAATAAAAACAAAAATCTTGTTTTTAATTGTGATGAGTGCCGTAGTGTATCATCTAATATGATCGAACATATTTCTAATTTGACGAACGAAGTGAGAGAGCTAAAGAAATGCATAACAAAAACACAAACAATGTGTGAGGATATCAATATGCTAAAAAAAGGGTTCGATGAAAATTTATTGGAAATCATTTTTCATTGTTAAATGTTTTTTTTTGATTTCTTTTTTCAGATTTGTGATGATGAATACATTTATGTTTAAAAAAAAATGCAAAACAAAAAAAATCTAAGGGATAAAGCTATAATTTTTTTTTTTTTTTTTTTTTTTTTTTTTTTTTTTTTAAAAGAGAGGCAACACTCAGGAAATACTTCCTATATTTTAGTGTGTTGCTTTCTTTGGAAAGGGATAGTAGAGAGATGAAAGGCGGGGAAAGATGAAGGGCTTCAGACATGGCAACACTGTAATTGCGCGATATGATAAGTCTTAGAACAGTTGTTGCTCGCCACTTGATGTAGAGTTGGCGAACTTATTGAAGCTTTTTGGTTTATAGCCCTGATTCATTATTTTACTTCGGTGGGGTTAATTGCTATGGGAACACCGAAGGCGGACGTTGCGATACGTATGAGGGATAGAAAAAACTCATACATATATTTTTTGATGTTGCCGGCACCGGGGATCGAACCCGGGACCTTCTGTGTAATAGTCCAACGCGCTAACCATTACATCTTAACATTTTTGTATGTCATAGTTTATTTTTGTAATGAAAATTTATTTTTATGATGACAATTGACAAAGAAATACCTTAACAAAATTGTATAAAAGATTCTGCAATCGGAATATTTTTGATCACTCGAATTCAACGAAGCAAAGAAGATGTCCCCATCAAAGGAATTAGTGCAAGATGTTATTGTGTATTGGGATTCATTCAACGTAAAACCATACATTTAATCATCAGCGTGGAAGGTGGATAAGACGTACCTAGTCGTCGATGCCTTTCGAAGCACCACCCGCTTTGGTAATGCAGTGTGCCTCGAGTTTGAGGAATATGTGTTCTTCCTTCCAAAGCACTACAATACATTAAAAGAAGATATGTTAGAAAGCTTGGGAATGGGCTTTTTCCAAATCACTAAAAGAAAGGATAAAAATGGAAGATTTTTCTTTGAGCTGAAAGATGGCTCAAATAATCTTGAAAAAGAGAATTCGTTAATTCCATTTGACGATGATGATGTATCTTCATCATCCAAAAAAATTAAAAAATAAAATTTTAAATTTATGTTAATATTCTATAATTATATAAAAAATAAAAAATTAATAACAAAAGTTTTATTTTAAATTTCTCATATTTTATTTATTTTTTTTTTGATAAGACTGCACAATATTTTTTGTAATGGAAATTTCTTTGCCAATACCTTAACAAAATTGTATAAAAGAGAGTGTAATCGAAGTATTTTTCATCACTCGAATCGTATTATTTTCAAACGAAGCAAAGAACGTAGCAAACAAGATATATCCATTTAAAAAATTAGTACAGGAAGTTATAGCTTATTGGAATCAAGGACGCTACACCTCTAATATATTGTATAGGAACGATTGGATCCATCTAATGAGTTATAAGGATTATATTAATAACACCCTACATTAATATGAGTTTTTGGATTGTATGAATTTAATAAAAAAAAAACGATACTGAGAGGGATATCGAATACTCGTTTCAGTACAAAAAATGCAGTATGCTTTCTCATCCTCAAACAAGGGCAATATTAAATTAAAAATCAATAGAGAAACTTGAAGTACGTTAATTAGAATTGAAGTAGTCCTTACAAATATTTTAAATTGGAATACTATACTCCGTTAACAAATACAATAATTTTATTATAAGATCAAAACAACCCTTACTTACAGTTGCATTACGTAAATCAATATATTTAAAAAAAAAAAAAAAAAAAAAAAAAAGATTTTATTATAAGTAATTTATTACAACCTGCTCTAATTTAAAGAAAACCACCGAAAATAAATGGAATATGTGACAAAGATATTGAACTGGATTTGACGCGACTCCGGAGGTATCAAGCAATTGCTTCACAATATCCTCCAAGAAACTCGCTTTAAGAAATTTAAAGAGAAGAATCTGTTAACGAAAAATGACGATATCAAAAATATCTAAATGATAATTAGATGTATTAAGCAATGTCATGCAAGAGAAGTTATAAGACAATCAGATCTAATACCGAATAAGGAGATTTATAGAAAATAATCTGATTACGAAAAATTACGATATCATTCAGGGGTGTACAACTTTCCGACGACCCCGTGAGGGGAAGAGTGGTAGGCTACGGAGGCTGCGACAAGAGTTACATCAAGTAATAAATATAACGACTGACCCAGAACAAAGAGCCAGGCTAGAACGGCAGCTCCGGAAGTATCGAGCGATTACCTAAATAATAAGATTGATTTAAAATTTGTAAGTCAAACAAGATGCTTCGTTCTAATAACAAAATTTTTACACGAATTTTCAAACAGTATATTCGAAAAACATATTGATAGAATATAAAATTTTCTACAAATGATGAAAATAGACAAATTTAATGTGGATATACCTATATACACAATATCCTCCAAGAAACACGCTTTAATAAATTTAAAGAGAAGCATCTGTTAACGAAGAATGACGATATCAAAAATATCTAAATGATAATTAGATGTATTAAGCAAAGTCTTGCAAAAGAAGTAAAACAATTAGATCTAATAGTAAGGATCTCAGTTTGCCAAAAAACATCTGGCTAACACTGATGTCACTCTGTCAAGAGTTGTGGCCTCCCATCCGGAGCTAGCCTTTAGAATTCTACAATGTAGAACTTTAGACCGGTCAATAAACTTGAACGCTATGGCAGAAGCTGGGTACCCAGACTTTGCCCCAGGATTGAGAGGCAGCTATGTATAGGAGAGTAAGGAGGTTAACAAAAAAGAATCTGATTACGAAAAATTGCGATATCAGTAAGGGGGGTACAACCTTCCGACGACCCCGTGAGAGGAAGAGTGCTAGGCTACGGAGGCTGCGACGAGTGTTACATCAAGTGATATATATAACGACTGACCCAGAACAAAGAGCCAGACTAAAACGGCAGCTCCAAAAGTATCGAGCGATTGTTTAAATAATAAGATTGCTTTAAAATTTGTAAGTCAAACAAGATGCTTCGTTCTATAATAACAAAATTTTTACACGAATTTTCAAACAGTACATTCGAGAAACCTATTGATAGAATATATAATTTTCTAAAAATGATGAAAATAGACAAATTTAATGTGGATATACCTATATATTCTCAAATTGAAATTTATTTTGAAAATTGAATCAGTCGAAATTCACAACATTCCAGAAACTCAAGACATCTTAGCCGAACTGGGTCTGGACAACGAGAACGACCCAGCCCAGAAAAGTATAATCAAAGCCCAAGAACTACAACAAGAAATTGGATCATTGGACATGATTTCAATCTTGGAAATTCTGGAACTAATGTGGGAAACCAACTTTCACAAGATGATTTTACTAACTCTCAAAACAGTCGAGCGACAGTGTGAAAAAACGGAACCTGCAATGGAAGAGACACATCACATTGATGCAACAAGGAATATTGAACACACTCAAAAACCTGAGACTCCATACGATCGACTTAGGGAAGTGTTCCTTCGAGCATTTCAAAAAATGCCTACAAGACTAAGGACGCTACACCTCTATAAGGATGATTAAAAGTTGGAATAAGTTTTAAAATTATTCTTTATTCCACTTTTTATTCCATTTTTTTTATTCTTTATTCCATTTTTTTATTCCGTTTTTGTTAACACTTGCATTCCCGAAATTATCCTAGGGAATAATTATTCCCTGGGATAATTATTCCAGGGGATAATTATCCCAGGGAATAATTATTCCAGGAGATAATTATCCCAGGGAATAATTATTCCAGGGAATAATTATTCCAGAGGATAATTATTCCATTTTTTGATGCATTTTTTTGATGCATTTTTTTATTGCTTAATTTTTCTTAAAAATTCACAGAAAAAACTTAAGAAAAATTTAACTATTAGGAAGAAATGCCTACAAAAAAATAAAGCATTAATTTTATGCATTTTTTTGATGCATTTTTTTATGCTTAATTTTTCTTCAAAATTCACAAAAAAACTTAAGAAAAATTTAACTATTAGGAACAAATGCCTACTGTAGTTTGTTTATATGGTCTATGTTACCATCGGTCATTATTGCAACATGACCACCATATGGTCATACCCACACATGCGCTTCTCTTTAGCGTGGGAATCTGCTTACGCTGCAGATTCTCACATAGGGTTAGAGTGGTATTGGTAAGCGTGTTGCTCTCACCAATACCCATAGTATACACATTCTCTCTTACGATTGAATGTGTTAGTAAATAAGCTATCTCTTAAGTTACTTCTGTAAGCTAGCATAAGACTAACTAATATTTCAATAAAGCAGTTGCGCTTCGGCGTTAACCAAAAGACGTTGTCTCATTTTTTGACTATAAAACCACAACACTACAAAAAATTAAGGAAGTAATTTTATGCATTTTTTTTATGCTTAATTTTTCTTAAAAATTCACAAAAAAAAACTTAGGAAGAATTTAACTATTACGAACAAATGCCTACAAAAAATTAAGGAATTAATTTTATGCATTTTTTTAATGCATTTTTTAATTAGTTATATAGTTTAATGCGAAAAATTAGTCGATAAAACGATATAAAAACTTATAAAATTTAAACAAATTTCATCAAATTTGATATAATTTTAATATAATTTTATATAGTTATATGCGAAATATATAATATATATGAACCCGCAATTGATGAATATAATGATGAAAACGATAATATTAATATAGAAGTGGAAGCAATTGATGAAACCATAAACAATGTTCAAATGGAAGAAATTAGAGAAAATGTTCCGTCAACATCAAATGCTTTTAAGGTGGATACTGAGGCAAAACTCTTTTATGGTCCGTCAACATCAAATGCAACTTTTAAGGTGGATACTGAGGCGAAACTGTTTTCATCATTAGTTCTTGATAGTTTAAGTCAATTAAAACCTGAAACATATGAAGAGACAAAACGCTTGAATATTAATGTATTGGAAAAAGGCATAAGAAATGAGTTGCCAGAATCATTGTAATACGTTCAATTTAAGTTTTGTTTAGAAATTTTAAGAAATTTATAGAGGTGTAGCGTCCTTGGTACTCCCATAGTATGGGAGTATCGCGCTAAAATTATTCCAGACGATCTATGGAGTTACAGACGATCTCCACGCCTCTACTGCCATCACAGGAGCCGGCACCACAATCCTCCTAGGACTAGGAGATTTTGCTGCTTTTAGCATTGTTGCATCTCAGGTATTCACTGCTACGGATAAAGCAGTACAAGCGTGTAGGGCGATACCATTTGAGAGATGCTTACTACGGCGCGTCAAAATACGGATTGTACCATCAGTTGACTTGGGCAGTCGTGGCGGTATGTATGCCGCTTGTGTCATACCAGTCGATTCACAGGATGCCAACTATATGCTGGAAGATATACTGGTGACATATACTGTTAGAGATTGCCCCCAAGTTTTTGTTGACCGATTAGTGAAAGATACTATGGACTATTTTGTTAACTATTTAACTGTAAATATTCCTATGAAACCTTAAACACTCATAGAAGAAGAAGAATTTCAAAATGCTACAAATTGTTTTCTTTGTGGTGGTTATTTAGAAACAGATAGAACGCATGATCATTTGACAGGTCTATATAGAAGTGTTATTCATAACAGTTGCAATATTAATTTTAAAATAAAAAAAAAAAATTCAGTATTTTTTCATAATTTATCGAATTATGACAGTCATTTTTTTGTGAAGGAACTGGCTAGACAAAAAAAAAGGAGACATTTATGTCATTCCTAATAATAAAGAAGTCTATACAATGATTTCAAAAACTATTAATTGTTTTAACCAAAACTAACAGTTAACAAAAAAAAGTGAAAACTCTTTATAAACAAAAGTCGAATAACTCAAGTTTTTTAAAATAAAAAAACAAAATCTGAAAGATTTTAGGAAGTTGACAAATAAAAAAAGTTCAAACATAAAATAAAAAGAGCCCAAAAATTAACGGTTAACAGAAAATAAAGAACTCTCTTAAAACGAAGAATCGATTAACTAAAGTTTTGTTGAAAATAAAAATTAAAAACAACTAAACTATTTAAAAGAATAAAAGAACAATTGTGGAAGTAAAAAAAGAGTGAAAACCAAGTGAAACCTTTGCAATACATCGAAAAAAGACCGATTAAGGAAAGGAAAATTCCAGAAGCCCTTCAGTAACTGTGGAACACTCGTACGACTCACCCTAAGAACGTGGAAGTAAGCTGAACAAAAGAGACACACCACCGATACCAAAGGGAAATAACAAGAGGAAACCACATCAGGGACGAACATCCGTACCCCAGTAGACGGCTAAAACCATCAAAAAGGACGCCGCGGACTCTCCAATGTGGATCTTCATTCAAACTTTGTTGTAAGTCATATTAAAACTAAAATTTTTTAATTAAGAAGTGAACATTATAAAATTGTTAATAAACAAAAAACGAAATAGATTTTTGTGAAAATATTGAAGTGAAAAAGCACATCTGTGCTTTTTCTGTTATTAGAGATCGGGATCTAATTCTATTCGAAAAATGTAGAAAAAAATTGCGGACAACTGCACATCCATTGGCTTTAGGATTTTTTGTTTTTACGGTGTTCTTTGTCGCGTCTGAACTTATTTCGACGACTGATCCTCTTTAATTTTTAGACCAGACGAAGAAAAAGCATCACCAAACAATATTGAAAAGTTCATATTTAGTGGCTCCGATAAATTAGAAAAGTTCTTTATAAAATATAAGAAAAAAATTAGCTGCGTTAGCAGCGTATGGAATAAGTCCAACAACGGTAGAGGCCGGTAAAGCCGCGCTTATAAAGATACCAAAGAGTTGTAGGAGTTGGCAAAATTCAGGTTGCCAAATTTGGCATCTAAATTTCGTGGAGAGCAATTCAACGTTTACTACGTAAAATGTTGGGCAGAATGGTATAAAATACCCGCTACTACTTAAAAAAGGGATTCGTTTGCTGTATGCTTATAGTACTCGGTTTTGGTACTATAGCATTTGATACTTGAGCTAACTAAATGCAAGATGTACAGTGACTAAAACATATAAAGGAACATTATATATTTGATATTTGTTTTTACGGTGTTCCTCGTCGCGTCAGAGTTAATTTCGACGACTGATCCTCTTAAATTTTTAAACCAGTTTTTAAGAGACGAAGAAACAGCCTCACAGAATAATATTGAAAAGTTTTACCTTTTCTCTCTACTGGATCGGAAAATTAAAAGGCCTGAGTTAGCCATGTGCTTAGCTGCACTGCACTACATGGTTATGAAATCTAGGATTCTCTCTTCTTCTAAGAGAGAAAAGAGTGACGAAATATCTGAGCACTTAACTGGAGCTGAGAAGAACGTCAGTGACTTGAAACACTGCCTTGTTTTTGCCAGGTCAGCTATTCAATCAGATGTTGTTGAAAGAGCCACCGCTAAAGCCCTTCTTGCCAAAACCACACCAGAGTCACCAACTGCAGAGGCCTGGATAGCAAACTTTAAGACGTACTTTAGAGCTGACTCAATTGATGGGGTGATTCTTGACCTAGCTATTAAAGTGACTAATTAAGAACTCTGGTTACACAAAGATCGGATTCACAAAATTTTACACAGTGGATTTGATAAATTGGAAAAGTTCTTTTATAAAATATAAGATAAAAAAACTTGAACTTATTTCGACGACTGATCCCCTTTAATTTTTAGACCAGTTGTTAGGAGACGAAGAAAAAGCATCACCAAACAATATTGAAAAGTTCATATTTAGTGGCTTCGATAAATTAGAAAAGTTCTTTATAAAATATAAGAAAAAAATTAGCTGCGTTAGCACCGTATGGAGTAAGTCCAACGACGGTAGATGCCGCCGCGCTTATAAGGATACCAAAAAGTTTTAGGAGTTGGCAAAATTCAGGTTGCCAAATTTGGCTTCCAAATTTCGTGGAAAGCAATTCAACGTTTACTACGTAAAATGTAGGGCAGAATGGTATAAAATACCCGCTACTACTTAAAAAAGGTATTCGTTTGCTGTCTGCTTATAGTACTCGGTTTTGGTACTATAGCATTTGGTACTTGAGCTAACTAAATGCAAGATGCACAGTGACTAAAACATATAAAGGAACATTATATATTTTATATTTGTTTTACGGTGTTCCTCGTCGCGTCAGAGTTAATTTCGACGACTGGTCCTCTTAAATTTTTAGACCAGTTTTTAAGAGACGAAGAAACAGCCTCACAGAATAATATTGAAAAGTTTTAACTTTTCTCTCTACTGGATCGGGATATTAAAAGGCCTGAATTAGCCATGTGCTTAGCTGCACTACATTACATGGTCATGGAATCCAGGATTCTCTCTTCTTCTAAGAGAGAAAAGAATGACGAAAGATCTGAGCACTTAACTGGAGCTGAGAAGAACGTCAGTGACTTGAAACACTGCCTTGTTTTTGCCAGGTCAGCTATTCAATCAGATGTTGTTGAAAGAGCCACCGCTAAAGCCCTTCTTGCCAAAACCACACCAGAGTCACCAACTGCAGAGGCCTGGATAGCAAACTTTAAGACGTACTTTAGAGCTGACTCAATTGATGGGGTGATTCTTGACCTAGCTATTAAAGTGACTAATTAAGAACTCTGGTTACACAAAGATCGGATTCACAAAATTTTACACAGTGGATTTGATAAATTGGAAAAGTTCTTTTATAAAATATAAGATAAAAAAACTTGAACTTATTTCGACGACTGATCCCCTTTAATTTTTAGACCAGTTGTTAGGAGACGAAGAAAAAGCATCACCAAACAATATTGAAAAGTTCATATTTAGTGGCTTCGATAAATTAGAAAAGTTCTTTATAAAATATAAGAAAAAAATTAGCTGCGTTAGCACCGTATGGAGTAAGTCCAACGACGGTAGATGCCGCCGCGCTTATAAGGATACCAAAAAGTTTTAGGAGTTGGCAAAATTCAGGTTGCCAAATTTGGCTTCCAAATTTCGTGGAAAGCAATTCAACGTTTACTACGTAAAATGTAGGGCAGAATGGTATAAAATACCCGCTACTACTTAAAAAAGGTATTCGTTTGCTGTCTGCTTATAGTACTCGGTTTTGGTACTATAGCATTTGGTACTTGAGCTAACTAAATGCAAGATGCACAGTGACTAAAACATATAAAGGAACATTATATATTTTATATTTGTTTTACGGTGTTCCTCGTCGCGTCAGAGTTAATTTCGACGACTGGTCCTCTTAAATTTTTAGACCAGTTTTTAAGAGACGAAGAAACAGCCTCACAGAATAATATTGAAAAGTTTTAACTTTTCTCTCTACTGGATCGGGATATTAAAAGGCCTGAATTAGCCATGTGCTTAGCTGCACTACATTACATGGTCATGGAATCCAGGATTCTCTCTTCTTCTAAGAGAGAAAAGAATGACGAAAGATCTGAGCACTTAACTGGAGCTGAGAGGAACGTCAGTGACTTGAAACACTGCCTTGGTTTTGCCAGGTCAGCTATTCAATCAGAGGTTGTTGAAAGAGCCACTGCTAAAGCACTTCTTGCCAAAACTACACCATAGTCACCAACTGCAGAGGCCTGGATAGCAAACTTTAAGACGTACTTTGGAGCTGACTCAATTGATGAGGTGATTCTTGACCCAGCTATTGAAGTGACTAATTAGGAACTCTGATTACAAAAAGATCGGATTCACAAAATTTTACACAGTGGATTTGATAAATTGGAAAAGTTCTTTTATAAAATATAACATAAAAAAAATTGAACTTATTTCGACGACTGGTCCTTTTGAATTTTTAGACCAGTTGTTAGGAGACGAAGAAAAAGCATTACCAAACAATATTGAAAAGTTCATATTTAGTGGCTCCGATAAATTAGAAAAGTTCTTAATAAAATATAAGAAAAAAATTAGCTGCGTTAGCACCGTATGGAATAAGTCCAACGACGGTAGATGCCGCCGCGCTTATAAGGATACCAAAAAGTTGTAGGAGTTGGCAAAATTCAGGTTGCCAAATTTGGCTTCCAAATTTCGTGGAAAGCAATTCAACGTTTACTACGTAAAATGTTGGGCAGAATTGTCTGCTTATAGTACTCGGTTTTGGTACTATAGCATTTGATACTTGAGCTAACTACCACCAATTGGGCTATAGTAGAGCTCGGCATGACCATAAGGCTTTGGATTATAAATGAATTAAATAAAAAAAAAATCTCGATTCAATTTAAAATCAAAAATTTGATTTTAAAATAATACGATCCTATTTTAAGGATGATAAAAAATTTAATGTTATTAGAAGGAAAGAAGTATTCCCATACACATATCTAGGTTCCTATGAAAGGTTAGATGGATGTGAACTTTATATTCGGGAAGAGTTTAATCGAAATGTACTCAATCGAGCTGCGTTAGATTTTTAAAAAATCAGGGATGCAAGATGGATAGCCTCACACTCGATCAAATTCATTCATCATATCACCCCTTTTTACAAGATGTGAAAATTTCACATCTTGCTGGCAGACATGTTTTTTTTTTTATTTTGCTTTGCCATTTCTTGAACCGGTAACTTGGCTTTTACAACGTGACGAAAACAAGAGGCTACCAGTTTAAAATACGACCGTCTATTAAATACGGTGATGTTGATAATATCATTAAGACAGTAATGCGTTAGCAACACGATGCAATTCCAAACGCAATAGAAGGAATACCATTGGATAGAACAGAGGTTACACCATCTTCAACCCACTAAAAAGTTTTGCATCAGAATATATTCCACATAAAGGTGAACTAAATTAATAACACTTACTTCCATTAAATACGGAATTTCTTGATCTTGTACGTGATTTAGAACTGCCTAAACAGAATTATACATGAAAATTAAGAGTGTGTGTTTTGTCTTTCCCCACCCTAATTTATGAGGAATTAAGATAATATTAAAATACTAGCGAATTTGTCGCCGGCCGGGAGGTACGGCCAAATATTAAATGAAATCACGAATAGCTGGCGTATGTATTTGATTATTGTTACTCGTTTAATTGTGAGTTTTTAAGTGTTTGATATATTTTTTCTGTACAATAATTTTGTGTTACAGTGTTACCAATTTATGTTTAACAATTTCTTGCATAAACTCAATAGAGTCGTTTTGTAAATACATGTAAAGAGCTTAATAATATTTTGGTTACTTTGGAAAAAAAATAACACGACTTAATAAAATCGTCTTATTTTCATTTTTAATAGAAAACCCAGAAAAATTAGTTTTTTGGACAATTGTTTCTCCAACAAGGAATTTGCAGAATTACAAACATATTTCAGACGACGAAAGCCATTAATCTTAGAGCTCACTGGAAGATTTGTTAGAACCAACACAGAAGATTAGCGATGTAATACCGAAAACCCAGGATATCCTGGAGGAGCTTAGAGTGACTACAGAAATCGTTCCAGCGATCAATGATGTAACCAAAGCAGCAGACGTTCCATCAGAGATTGGTTCAATAGAATTAATGCCTATCTTGGACCTGTTCGAACTAATTTTGGCAAAAGACTATATTTTTGAAGCAAATCTTACTAGTTCTCAAGAAAGTTGAGCGATAATGTGTCCAAACACTGAAACCTCCCAATGAAGGAGAACTTTATCGATGGGGCAACAAGGAACCTTAAACGTTTAGAAACAAATGAAACAGCAATCGATAGTGTTAAATAAAAGTTTTTTGCGGTTTTCAAATATGCTTTAATTCGGTTGCTGGTTGACTTATGAAATGCAGTAAAACTGTGAATATCGATAGAAAGTCAGCTTTTCAAAACTCTTATGGATGCCAAAGTTGAGACAAACGAAATAAGACAGGACATGTCAAAAGTCATGGCAAGACTATCAAGGTTGAAACTTGAAATCAGAGATCTTTTAGAAATTGTATCACCACACTCGGCAAGGCCGGCTGCTGGTTGACTTATGCAATGAAGTAAAACTGTGAATATCGATAGAAAGTGAGCTTTTCAAAACTCTTATGAATGCCAAACTTGAGACAAATGAGATAAGACAAGACATGTCAAAAGTCATGGCAAGACTATCAAAGTTGAAACTTGAAATCAGAGCTGTTTTAGAAATTGTGGAGGGTATCACTACATTCGGCAAGGCCGGCTGCTGGTTGACTTATGAAATGAAGTAAAACTGTGAATATCGATAGAAAGTGAGCTTTTCAAAACTCTTATGGATGCCAAAGTTGAGACAAACGGGATAAGACAAGACATGTCAAAAGTCATGGGAAGACTATCAAAGTTGAAACTTGAAATCAGAGATCTTTTAGAAATTGAACAGTTCATGCGAATAAGGACGAATAGACCATTTGTATAATTTTACAAATGACGATAAAAACGCAGGAAACTGTTTAAAACTTATATTTTTGTGAACTTTTTTGCATTAATGGATTAGTGCATTATGCAAAAATGTTGGAAAAAATATTAGTTTTTAGCCGTTTCCTGCGTTTTTATCGCCATATGTAAAATAATACAAATGGTATATTCGTCCTTATTCGCATGAACTGTTCAATTGTGGAGGGTATCACTACATTCGGCAAGGCCGGCTGCTGGTTGACTTATGAAATGAAGTAAAACTGTGAATATCGGTAGAAAGTGAGCTTTTCAAAACTCTTATGGATGCCAAAGTTGAGACAAACGAAATAAGACAGGACATGTCAAAAGTCATGGCAAGACTATCAAAGTTGAAAATTGAAATCAGAGATCTTTTATAAATTGTGGAGGGTATCACTACATTCGGCTAGGCCGAATTTAACTTTTTTACTTGTTACCCACCAGTTCCCCGCCCCCAGAACAACAGACCACCGGGCAATCGTCCGCGTGGAAACACTCAGAGGAGAGGACCCCCTGAGGTGAAGTTACAGGCTGAGGAAACCGTGACGAGCACCTGTATTTGGGCAACAACAGAGGAAGTAAGCCAGTTAGGAAGACCCTGGCACAGAATTTTGAATTCGCGGGTTTCGTCCCAACGGTTAGACAAGTTTACGACCGTATGGCCGTCGAGGACGCCCAGATTTCTAGGAAACTTCCTTTTCCTATATTCCAACACGCTATGGTTAATTCCTGGTTGCATATCAGTTGCATCAGGTCAAATTTGTGTTGAATGTACCTTTGCTTCAGAGAGCAATAGACCCCCCTGTCTCCATTAGTGCGAATGAGTACAATATTCCGGTTCCCATTTTTGATTATATTTGTGGAATATCTGTGACGCTGACTCCCACTGGTGACAAAGTTCACTGAAATTTACCACAGACGGCGATTCCTAATTTTAGAAGAACGCACGCTAACCACGAATTACGATCTGGATCATTGGGGCCGATTACCGTCGAGAATCACAATCCTTACGAGTGCAATTTTAGCTCGTACGTCACTTCGGAGTATGTGATCAAAACAGCGGCGATGACACCACAGACCCGTCCAGTCTGGAACCCACTTTCAGCAGGCTGGTTCCCTGCGAATGGAGTGGTTAATGAGAATCTCCTGGGATACAGGGATTTGCAACGTTTGCATCCAGATGCAATGCGTAAGTGCACCGAATGTGAATTCGACACCAGCGACACAATGACGGGAATCCTATGCCACAGCGCATATGCTATGAACTTAACATCCGGAGTTCTTGGTACTATGAGTACCATTAAGACCACTAAAGCGGATTTCAGTGGTAAGGATAATAACGCAGCTTTTATTTTTAAGGAGCGGGAAAACTTTGAGGATAATGCCGCAATCATTTGGGATGAGTCGGCGACGCTGAAGTCGCCATTTTCGTTTTCTGCTTCCGCCTCGAATAGAGCCAACTATTCTGCTTACAAAAGGCGAAGACACCCTAAAGCGACGCTCCTGGTGTATGTTACCTCGTGGCTGGAGAACCGCCCGTGGATTGGCTTCCAACCATCAATTCCAACTTCAATATAGTTGGACCATTTTCACTCCACAGAGGCTTCAGGAATAGAGACAGCCTTAGGTGTGCTGACCATGAAGAGGAGGAGGGCCTGGGTACCGTCAGCCAGGACGTATTTAATTGGTTGGAGACGTATCTCTTAATGAAGAAGTGAGATGTTACGTACCGGAATACCGATGCCAGCTAGTGCTGATGCCCATATAATTGGAAGAAACAATGTTTTATGAAAAATGAAAAATAAAACGAATTAGAAATTTTTCTTAAAACGTTATAAAAAGTATTTATTTAATAATTACAATTGATCCTTTTCGAATTACAATTGATCTTTTACGAATTACAATTGACCTTTTACGAATTACAATTGATCTTTTACGAATTACAATTGATCTTTTTCGAATTACAATTGATCCTTTTCGAATTACAATTGATCTTTTACGAATTACAATTGACCTTTTACGAATTACAATTGACCTTTTACGAATAACAATTGGAATATTCGAATTACAATTGATCTTTTACGAATTACATCTGATCTATTACGAATTACAATTGATCTTTTTTTAATTAAATTGATCCTTTTCGAATTACAATTGAACAGTTCATGCGAATAAGGACGAATAGACCATTTGTATAATTTTACAAATGAAGATAGAAACGCAGGAAACGGTTTAAAACTTATATATTTTTGTGAACTTTTTTGCATTAATGGATTAGTGCATTATGCAAAAATGTTGGAAAAAATATTAGTTTTTAGCCGTTTCCTGTGTTTTTATCGTCATATGTAAAATAATACAAATGGTCTATTCGTCCTTATTCGCATTAACTGTTCAATTGATCCTTTTCGAATTGCAATTGATCTTTTACGCATTACAATTGATCTTTTCGAATTACAATTGGAATATTCGAATTACAAATAGAATCTTCGAATCACAAATGGAATCTTCAAATTACAAATGGAATCTTCGAATTACAAATGGAATCTTCGAATTACAAATAGAATCTTCGAATTACAAGTAAAATCTTCGAATTACAATTAATCTTTTACGAATTACATATGTAAATGGTGTAGTTTAAAACGTATTTTAAACCGTATTTATTTTAAAACGTATTTTTGTTCAACGACTTTTTTTAATTTTTGTCGGACGGTGTTATAAACAGAATAAATAAAATTTTGCAAATTTTTGACCTCCAAAATATACTAACAAGGGAAGTATCTCAACCCTTATGAACCGATTTGCCTGAAACTTAAAATATATATAAAAGAGACAATTCTAAGGTTGGGGTGTCTCGGATTATCGGCCATATCGGGAATTTAGGGGTTTAAAACATGGGTCAAAAAACGGCGAAAAATCGTTTTTTGGATTTTTCAGCCATTTCATTTTAAGAAACTATATGATGTTTTCATATGAGCAGAAAGGTTTTTTTAATGTCTATCCAATGGTAGCATAAAAATTCGGCTTCTTTAAATATTTTTTTCAGGAAAATGTGTAAGTTTTGGGTGGTAGTTATGTGAAGACATAGACCTACGATATCCATATGAATAAGAAATAATCTTTATTAAATTTAAGTCGACCCGTATTTTTGCCCTAGACGATATTTCTGTTAGTTCGGAAGTTATCAAAATTTTCCCAAAGGTCCACATGGTTTCATAAGGGGACAACGAAATTTTTTAACAACGATATGGCCGATAAGCCGAGACACCCCAACCTTAAAATCGTCTCTTTAATATATATTTTAAGTTTCAGGCAAATCAGTTCATAAGGGTTGAGATACTTCCCTTGTAAGAGTTGTTTTATAACACTATGAAACCGTTTTAAGTTAAATTTTTAAAAATCTATGAAAAAAAAAAATTATTAAAATTTAAGCAAATCGAATATAAATCTTGTATGTCTTTTACAAAGAAAAAAGAAATTAAATTCTATCATATAAAAATAAAATTTTTTATATAATACTTACATATTTATAATATACATTATTTACATAATAAGCACTTTAATCCTTTTTGTATTTTTTTTTTTTTTTTCAAATAATTTACCATTTCAAATGGTAAAACATCATCAGCATCATCATCGTTGATTTGAAATTTTAAGAAAATAAATTTCCCGTTTTTTGAAGGGTTCCGGGAAGTAGCAGCTGATTTTTAAAATTTACTATCATGGTGTTAAACAGATTTTATCCTTAGAAATCATTAGTATAAGTTGTAGCGTTATTATCCTTTTATTAAATAATTCATAGGAAATTATTAATACTTTTTGTAATGGATATTGAAGAAAATCCTTTATGATGTTTAAATAATTTTCTCTTATTGTCTTTTGAATTTTGTACACTGAGCATAAGATAATTGTTGTAAAACGTTTAATAGTTATAGTTATTAGATTATATTTTATTGAGGGTCCTTGCAGTTGCAGTTCTCGTCATTCATCCCATAAACATTGTTGTTTTTGTCGTACATAATATGAAAACTGTGAACATTTACGACATGTTTTAATGCCACAACGATAGTTGGTTTGGGCGGCCGCTGCAGCTGATGAATCACCAGCTTTACCTTTACAGTATTTAAGGCCACAGGGATACCAACCGATACAGGTTTCCAGCGTACAAATGCAGGGTGCCCAAAGGCTACTTACTTCATTGCAACGTGACGATAGGGTATCGGGAAATTTTTCTGTTGCCGCTGCAAGACTTGATATTGATGAACCTAAAAATTAAAATGAGAAAAAAAAAGAATATTATTAAAAATTAAAACGCAAAATTTTTCATTTTAAATTTAGGAAAGTTTAAATTAAATATTATAGAATTAGAAGGGGGCATCCCCCTGAGTGAAGGTTTAATACAAAAAGAAGTAAAACAAGTTCCGTGTTAAATTTAGGGGATGTTGGGAGAACCCTTCCCCTTGGAATAAATTTTTACAAGTTCATGTACAGTACCGTTTAAACCATTAGGACACACTGGGCACGTGCCAAGGGCCCCTGATCTCACGGGGCCCCCAAAAGACCAAAAAAAATGCCTGCGAATTTTGTACTCTTACCCAAAACATTAAATCATGATAATGTTTTGCGGAAGATTTGGGTGTAATTGCCAAAGCAAAGTTTTTTTTAGAAAAAAATAATGTTATATTACTTTGCTATTCCATGCAAAACGAATTGAAATATCAGTCGAGGACCCCATTAAAAAACCAAAAGTGCTGTACATTTCGTAAGTGAGTGCAAAAAAGTGTTTTTACATTTTGGAGAGTACAAAAGATTTGGCAAAGAATATAACACTCTCACTTGTTTTTTGTACATTTGATAAACAAATGGAAAATTTTTATGCGAAAAGCTTAGACTTGGTGAAAAAGTAGTTTTGGTTAAAAAAAAAATATTTTTTTTCACGAAAAATTAAATTAAAACAAGTAAGAATGTTAAATGCTTTTTGCAGTAAAGAAATGCAAGTTTATTAAAATTAATTTTTTTTATTATTCTACGCCCATAAAAGGGGGCGGACCGGAAAAACGACATTTTCTAATTCTCAGGGTACAAATGCAGGACTTTGAACTTCGTGTAGAATAAAAATGTAGCATTTGTTAAACAAAAAGAAAAAAAATCATGTAAAAAATTATATTTTTCAGAGGTTGGTTTAGTTCTTCAAGGGGGAAGTTTTTTCCCCCTGGTCCGATTTTGCCCATTTCCGAACTTAACCTGCCTAGGACCATCTATATATATAAAAGAGTTGGGTGAGTGAGTGACTGACTGACTGACTGACTGACTGATTCATCATCGCCCAGCCCAAACCGCTGAAGCTAGAGACTTGAAATTTGGACTGTAGGTTCACCTCCCGGAATGTAGATCCACTAAGGCTGGATTTTTGCCAGTGTTGATTCTAAGGGGGTAAAAAGGGTAAAAAACTGTACTTTTGGAACTTTTTATATCTCTCGAAATAATGGTCATAGAGACTAGAAATTTGGACTATATGATTACCTCCCGGAACATAGATTCACTAAGGCTGGACTTTTGCCAATGTTGATTCTAAGGGGGTAAAAAGGGTAAAAAACTGTACTTTTGGTACTTTTTTTATATCCTGAAATAATGGTCATAGAGACTTGAAATTTGGACTGTATTTTCACAGCCTGGAATATAGATCCAGTTAGGCTGGATTTTTGCCAGTGTTGATTCTAAGGGGGTAAAAAGGGTAAAAAAAATGTACTTTTGGTACCTTTTATATATACTTTAATAATGTTCCTAGAAACTTTAAATTTGGAATGTAGGTTCACCTCCCGGAATACAGAAATACTAAGGCTGTATTTTTGCCAATGTTGATTCTAATGGGGTAAAAAGGGTAAAAAAATTTACTTTTGGTACCTTTTATATTTCCTTAAATAATGGTCCTAGAAACTTGAAATTTGGAATATAGGTTCAACTCCCGGAAAATAGATTCACTTAGGCTAGGTTTTTGCCAATGTTGATTCTAAGGGGGTAAAACGGGTATAAAAGTGTACTTTTGGTACTTTTTTTTATTTACTGAAATAAAGGTCATACAAACTTGAAATTTGAAATGTAGGTTCACCTCCCCGGAAAACAGATTCACAAAGGCTAGGTTTTTGCCAATGTTGATTCTAAGGGGGTAAAACGGGTAAAAAAGTGTACTTGTAGTACTTTTTTTTATTAACTGAAATAAAGGTCATACAAACTTGAAATTTGAATTGTAGGAGCCTTTGGAGAAAAAAACATTCTGGAAAAAGTACTTTTCGAAAATTTGGTTTCGAATGGGGTAAAAAGGATAAAAGTATGCTTTTAGTATTTTTTTTATTTCTTAAAATAATGGCCATAGAAACTTGAAATTTGGAATGTAGGACCCTTCGGAGAAAAAACATTCTTTTATAAAAAGTACCTTTTATAAAAAGTACCTTTTATAAAAAGTACCTTTTATAAAAAGTACCTTTTATAAAAAGTACCTTTTATAAAAAGTACCTTTTATAAAAAGTACCTTTTATAAAAAGTACCTTTTATAAAAAGTACCTTTTATAAAAAGTACTTTTTATAAAAAGTACTTTTTATAAAAAGTACCTTTTATAAAAAGTACCTTTTATAAAAAGTACCTTTTATAAAAAGTACCTTTTATAAAAAGTACCTTTTATAAAAAGTACCTTTTATAAAAAGTACCTTTTATAAAAGGTACCTTTTATAAAAAGTACCTTTTAAAAAAAAATACCTTTTATAAAAAGTACCTTTTATAAAAAGTACCTTTTATTAAAAGTACCTTTTATAAAAAGTACCTTTTATAAAAAGTACCTTTTATAATAATTAATATTTGCCAGTGTTGGTTCTACGGGTGTAAAATAGGGTAAAAATGTAGTTTTGGTACTTTTTTTATTTAATAAAATACTGGTCCTACAAGAATGATATTTGGAATATAGAATCACCTCCCTGAAAAGAGATCTACTATGGCTGTGTTTTTGCCAATGTTGATTCTAGGAAGGTAAAATGGGTAAAAAATTGTACCTTTTTATATTTCCTGAAATGTTGTCCCTAGAAACTTGAAAGTTGAAATGAAGGATCTTTCGGTGAAAAAAAAAACAAATCAAAAGAAATTTTTAGAAATTCCGTTTCTAAGGGTCGAAGGGGTAAAATCAAAAGTACTTTTTGGAAATTCCGCTTACTTTTGGTACTTTTTAAATATTCTGAAAAATAGCTGTAGAAACTTGAAATTTGTTATGTAGAATACTTTGGTAAAAAACATTTTGGAAAAAGTGCTTTTTGTAAAATTCTGTTTCTATGGGGGGGAAGCACTTTTGGTACTTTTTATAGTTCCTGAAATAATGGTTATAAAGGCTCGGGTTTTGCCTATGTTGATTCTAAGGGGGTAAAAAGGGTATACATCTGTACTTACAATTAGTACTTTTTATATTTCCTAAAATTATGATCCTAGAAACTTAAAATTTGGAATGTAGGTTCACCTGCAGGTAAATAAAACCACTAAGGCTGGGTAAAGGGTAAAAACTGCACTGTTGGTATTGTGCTTTTTGTAAATTCCAATTCAATGGGGACAATAGGGGTGAAAATAGTGTACTTGGTACTTTATTCTTTTTCTGGAATAATGGTCCTAGAACATTAAAATTAGGAATGTAGAATCCTTCGGTGAAAACAACATTCTGGAAAAAGGACATTTTGGAAATTTTGTTTCTAAGGGGGGTTTAAAAAAGTGTCCTCTTAGGAATTTTTATATTTTGCCAAATAATGGTCCCAGAAATTGAAAATTTGGGATCGTTTGGTAAAAACATTCTGGAAAAGGACTTTTTAGAAATTCCGATTCTAAGGGATAAAAAAATAAATGTAGAATCCTTCAGCAGAAAAAACTTATTGGAAATTCTGATTCTAAAGAGTAAAATATTGTTCTTAAGTACTTTTTGCTTTTCTATAAAATAATGGTTTCAAAAACTTGAAATTGGGAACGCCTTGGTGATAAAAGACAACATTCTGGAAAAGTACTTTTTAGAAAACCGTTTATAAGGGTTGTAAAAAGTGTTCTTTTGGTGCTTTTTATATTTGAAATGAAGGTTCCTTCGGTGAAGAAAACATTCTGGAAAAAGTACTTTTTTAAAATTTTGTTAATACGGGATCAAAAAGGGGTAAAATAATGCATAGGACCATTTTGAAAAAAAAAAATCTTAAAAAGTTAAATGTTGTTTTTTTATTTTTAGTACCAAAAGGTACATAAAAATAAAATGTATTTATTCGGCCTTTATATATGTATATATATTCGATTAGAGTTTTATTCTAGTTCGAGGCCCAAAAATATTTCTATTTATGATATTGTCATAATAGAGTATTTTTAATTTATTGCTTTAAAAAAGTTACTATCTCATAGTATGTCTGTACTGATCAGTTTCATCCCCACTAAAGGAATCTTCAGCAGACTTTAGAGAATCATCGTTGGTCAATCAAACATCAAACCAGACATAATATTTGCTATATTTCCCAAGTTATATGAGAAGTACTATTATGAAGGTCCGAAATCTGTTTTCCAACAAAAATAACTCTTTTAAAGCAAAAATTGTATATATTAAATCACCGTCGGTAACTATTAATATATGTGTTGCTGTTATTTTACAATAACAACAGTGCCTAACCAAACAATAGTGTTGGTAGGATAAGTCGTACTAAACTTTGTGTTAAATGTTGTTTTTTTATTTTTAGTACCAAAAGGTACATAAAAATAAAATGTATTTATTCGGCCTTTATATATGTATATATATTCGATTAGAGTTTTATTCTAGTTCGAGGCCCAAAAATATTTCTATTTATGATATTGTCATAATAGAGTATTTTTAATTTATTGCTTTAAAAAAGTTACTATCTCATAGTATGTCTGTACTGATCAGTTTCATCCCCACTAAAGGAATCTTCAGCAGACTTTAGAGAATCATCGTTGGTCAATCAAACATCAAACCAGACATAATATTTGCTATATTTCCCAAGTTATATGAGAAGTACTATTATGAAGGTCCGAAATCTGTTTTCCAACAAAAATAACTCTTTTAAAGCAAAAATTGTATATATTAAATCACCGTCGGTAACTATTAATATATGTGTTGCTGTTATTTTACAATAACAACAGTGCCTAACCAAACAATAGTGTTGGTAGGATAAGTCGTACTAAACTTTGTGTTAAATGTTGTTTTTTTATTTTTAGTACCAAAAGGTACATAAAAATAAAATGTATTTATTCGGCCTTTATATATGTATATATATTCGATTAGAGTTTTATTCTAGTTCGAGGCCCATTTTATTTTTATTTATTTTTATGTACCTTTTGGTACTAAAAATAAAAAAACAACATTTAACACAAAGTTTAGTACGACTTATCCTACCAACACTATTGTTTGGTTAGGCACTGTTGTTATTGTAAAATAACAGCAACACATATATTAATAGTTACCGACGGTGATTTAATATATACAATTTTTGCTTTAAAAGAGTTATTTTTGTTGGAAAACAGATTTCGGACCTTCATAATAGTACTTCTCATATAACTTGGGAAATATAGCAAATATTATGTCTGGTTTGATGTTTGATTGACCAACGATGATTCTCTAAAGTCTGCTGAAGATTCCTTTAGTGGGGATGAAACTGATCAGTACAGACATACTATGAGATAGTAACTTTTTTAAAGCAATAAATTAAAAATACTCTATTATGACAATATCATAAATAGAAATATTTTTGGGCCTCGAACTAGAATAAAACTCTAATCGAATATATATACATATATAAAGGCCGAATAAATACATTTTATTTTTATGTACCTTTTGGTACTAAAAATAAAAAAACAACATTTAACACAAAGTTTAGTACGACTTATCCTACCAACACTATTGTTTGGTTAGGCACTGTTGTTATTGTAAAATAACAGCAACACATATATTAATAGTTACCGACGGTGATTTAATATATACAATTTTTGCTTTAAAAGAGTTATTTTTGTTGGAAAACAGATTTCGGACCTTCATAATAGTACTTCTCATATAACTTGGGAAATATAGCAAATATTATGTCTGGTTTGATGTTTGATTGACCAACGATGATTCTCTAAAGTCTGCTGAAGATTCCTTTAGTGGGGATGAAACTGATCAGTACAGACATACTATGAGATAGTAACTTTTTTAAAGCAATAAATTAAAAATACTCTATTATGACAATATCATAAATAGAAATATTTTTGGGCCTCGAACTAGAATAAAACTCTAATCGAATATATATACATATATAAAGGCCGAATAAATACATTTTATTTTTATGTACCTTTTGGTACTAAAAATAAAAAAACAACATTTAACACAAAGTTTAGTACGACTTATCCTACCAACACTATTGTTTGGTTAGGCACTGTTGTTATTGTAAAATAACAGCAACACATATATTAATAGTTACCGACGGTGATTTAATATATACAATTTTTGCTTTAAAAGAGTTATTTTTGTTGGAAAACAGATTTCGGACCTTCATAATAGTACTTCTCATATAACTTGGGAAATATAGCAAATATTATGTCTGGTTTGATGTTTGATTGACCAACGATGATTCTCTAAAGTCTGCTGAAGATTCCTTTAGTGGGGATGAAACTGATCAGTACAGACATACTATGAGATAGTAACTTTTTTAAAGCAATAAATTAAAAATACTCTATTATGACAATATCATAAATAGAAATATTTTTGGGCCTCGAACTAGAATAAAACTCTAATCGAATATATAATCTTAAAAAGTACTTTTTGGAAATTTGTATTCTAAGGGAAAAGAAAGATGAAGAAAGTTTATTTTGGTTATTTTTATATTTTTTGGGTAAAAATTAATTGGTAAAAGAAGGGTAAAATATCACAATTTATATCAATTGAGATAAAAACTCTAGATTTTTTTTCTTTACTGCATGTTATACGGAAAGGATTGAACCTACTTGCAACAAAATGAAATGGAACAGGAAACGAAAGGGAATGGAACGGGATATGAAATGAAATAAAATAATGCATTTTTTATCTAAATTTTTCTCATAATAAATTTCTAAACGGGAGGTTTTAATTTTATTGTTTAAATTATTCTTTACAGTTTTTTTAAAGAACTTAAACGACCACAATTAAATAAAATAAATATTCCGCAGGAATGAATTTCAGAAATGTTGACTCAAATCCAAATCCATTTATTATCCGATATTCAATGCAACCGGTAACAAAGTACCGGCGGGTAAGCTAGTAAGACATATTCGTGCCAAATTTGAGGAGTCTAGCTCTTTTATTATGGACTGTATCGTGTTAACTACAGACGGACGGACGGACATTGCTAGTCCAATGGTGCGTCCGAGAGGGGTCATTAGTGAGACCGACCCCCATTTATTTTTACCCTATAACATTTTTTTGAAACATGTCTACGCCCTATCTCCACTCCGTAAGTAGGCTCCCATACAAATAACAGTTGGAGCAAATTTTAAAAAAAAATTAATTTTGAATGGAAGCCTACTTAGGGAGTGGAGATAGAGCGTAGGCATGTTTTAAAAAAATGTTGTAGGGTAAAAATAAATGGGGGTCGGTCTCACTAATGACACCTCTCGGACGCACCATTGCACTGTGGCCGAAATCACTGATCTAGCGGCGTTTTAGTCAAAATTAAAAAATTAAAACTGATAAATGTTTTGCACTGTATCGATTACCTATACTTTACAGAGAAAATTAACGTTTTCACTTTTGTTTTTCTCTTAATATTCGCACAGCTGTAAGCTATCAAATATACATTTTCTGCAGCAAGTGTATTAAAGGAATTTGGAGCCTAATTACTCAGCGAGTTTTTCTTGATACTTTTAAGTCAATTGATTACACATTTGGAGCCAAAAAGTTTTAATTGAAAGTAAAAGATATGTTTTAACTAAAAATTAAATGTTTGAGGCCTGTGTGTATCTAGTTTATTATTAGTTCAATTTAGGAGTTTACATTTGTGATATTAACTATAGTTTCATGGACTGCAACTTTTGAAATTCGATCGTATTCGGTCCAATTCCTGTATTGTTTAATATTTTGGGTTATTTTTGTTGTGACGTTTCAGTATGGCGTGCTAGTTCGCGCAAGTTGCTCGGTTTTTTAGGGTTCATCTGCTGTCCAAATAAACAGTATAAACGCGATACAGACCACAATTTTCAATCGATTTGGCTGAAATTTTAAATTTATGTTTCTTTTATCGCAAGAACAAAACCTATTAAGTTTTGACAAGATCAATCCATGTTAACCCATAGCCCCCATGTAAATGTTCCCTTCAAGTTTTACTTAAATACCCCTAACAATAGTATTCAAGATATCCTCTTGAAATTCGACCAATAAATGTTTTTTATATTCATAAACAATCGCTCTAAATTTTAATGGAATCGGACCATTTTAATTTCTAGGCCTCATACAAACCACCCTCCCAATGTTCACAAAATACATAAAAATAAATAAATATTGTTTAAAAATTAATTCTTTTTAAATTTTATAATCGCAAATAAGCATTAGTCTTTATTATTTTACATTTCCGAATTAAGCGCCGCTAGATTGGCCATTTCGGCCACTGTGCATTGGACCGGTATAAGCTGATTAAATAAAACAAATTTAAAAAAAATAAAAAAAATTGTATGGGGACCGCCTTAAAAGTTAGAGATAGAGGGTAGGTGTGTTCAGAAAAAATGTTTGGACTAAATAAATATTGTGGGTCGGTCATACATTTTGTTGGTCTAAGGGCACTATTAGGGCCAACGGCGTATGCAGGACAGTTTTTTCAGGGCCCAATAACAACAACAAAAAAATTTTTGTTGTTTTTTCGTGAGATTTGTGTTTTCCAATACATATAAAAAAATATTTTTTTGTTGTTGTTGTTGGGCCCCCCTCTGTATACGCCGATGATTAGGGCAGTAGAGCGGTTGGAGCAAATTTTAAAAAATGTCGTTTTGTGTGGAAGCCCCCTTAGAAATTGGAGATAGGGTATTAGTTTGTTCCAAAGAAATGTTAATGTTAAATGGAGCAGTAAAAATGATTTTAAGATTGGAAAATTACAATAAAATTTTTTCAAAAAATTTAAAAAAAAATAGTAATAATCGTTATCTTACGATCCTCCTGAGCAAAAAATTTGTAGAATCGATAGAAGTTTTACACAAAAAATTTAAAAAAAAAAATCGAAGAGTACAAACATATTCAAAAATGAGATTTAAATTTTAAAACTTAAAAATCGCATACTAGAGCCCTTTTAAGAATTTTTTGGGATTTTTGTTTTTAAAAGTACGTAAAAAAATAAAAATTTTGAAAAAAAAAATTGAAATTTGGACCATTATTGAAGAAGTTATGAGTAAAAGAAGTTTGAGTAAAGGAACAAACTACCAATTTTTAAAAATTCGATATCTTTTGAACGGGTCATCAAAAAAATCTGAAAATTTACCATGAAGGAGTTTTCGAAGGGTACTAAAAACTGTTAACAAATTGGGAAAATCTAAAAAAAAAACTTTCAAAGTGTCCGATTTGACATGGAATGCCCCATATATTATTGATCCATGATCGATTCTAAGACATTCTATGAATGTCCGTCTGTTTGCCGTCCGTCTGTCTGTAGAAAATAAACCAGATAGACTCCTGAAGCTTGGCACAAATATGTCTCATGTTCATAGTCAGATTAAGTTCCCGAATGGGCAAAATCGGCCTAGGGGAAAAAAAGTTCCCCCTTGAAGAACTGAACCAACCTCTGAAAAAATACACTTTTTTTACATGTTTTTTGTATTTTTGTTAAATAAATGAAACATTTGGTATATTTATCGCAATGGGAAGGTGCTCTCAATGTCCCCCACTGACCCCATCACCCCCTCCCCCCAAAAAATCGCCCCTGACAATTTTTTTTTTAATTTTTTATACATTTTGGAGGGTATAAAAGATTCGGCACAGCCGAATTTAACACTTTCACTTGTTTTACATGATTTTTTGTCGTTTTGTACAACAAATGCAACCTTTTTAAGCTACAAGAAGTTCAAAGTCCTGCATTTGGACCCAGAGGATTAGAAAATGTATTTTTTTTTGGTCCGCCCCCCTTTTGTAGGCGTGGATAAAAAAAATAGTTTAAATAATGATAAACTGGTATTTCTTTAATGCAGAAAGCATACGAACGAATTTTTAAACATATCGTCGAACTATATTCAATAAATGCCAACTCGAAAAAGCTTACTGTTCAGGAGAGCTAAAAAACTAGTTATTTCGCATATTATTGCAAAAATAAACAATGTACCTTCCACAAGATGGTTTAAATATTCTAAACAATTTTTACCTATGCAAAAATTTTCATATTTTGCACTTGTTTGCGTATTTTTCAGAGATGGCATTTATTACTATATCAAAAAACAAATATTTTTTTAGAGTTGGCATATTTTGTCGGAAAATAAAAATACTTTTTTTTTGGAAAAATTTAAAAATTTGTTTCTTTTTTTGGTTTTTGTTATCCTTAGTACGGTAATTGCAAAAACTGAACAAAAAATTAAAAATCTTTGCATATTTTCAAAAGTTACTAGCTCCGAAAGCCTTTTAATCTCAGGGTGGTCAAGTTTGGCACTCTGTAACTCACGCTGTATTGCAATAGGGTCACTCCAAACTAGCTATTTTGAAAGCTTATATTGACTTTATTTGCCCCATTCATAA
This sequence comes from Pegoplata infirma, assembly GCA_963921195.1. NCBI lineage: Eukaryota > Metazoa > Arthropoda > Insecta > Diptera > Anthomyiidae > Pegoplata > Pegoplata infirma. The sequence continues at coordinate 41,927,041 of OY992537.1, forward strand.
TGTTTTAATCTGATAAATAGTTTGAAAGTTACATAAATATAAGCAATTTTTTTTTTGCAAACACTATTTACCGATATTTTTAAAATGGCAATATCTCGAGAACCAGTCATTAGATATCAAAATCTTTACAAGATTCGTGTTTAGCATGACAAATGCAATAAGATATGCGGTCTAATTTTTTTTAAAAAATTTTTTGAAAAATTTTTGGAAATTTACAATGGGAGTTGGCATTTATTTCCACTAAAAAAATATGTACTTTGAGTTAGCAGAATAACAAAAATGGATGTAAAACGACAACGAATTATTTTTTTGCTCTGAAATTTTTATGGCAGATAGGTATTACATAGGGGAGCTATTTGCCATCGGAAACTCATTTTCGTCAAATTTGAGTTGGCATATTTTGAATATAGGTTCACGATATATTTCGAGAGGAAATTTGCCCCCCTCAATTACCTACTGCCCCCCCCCCCACCAACCAAAAAAAGAAATCGCCTCTGAATTTTTTTTTTTTTTTTGCATGTTGGAGGGTATAAAAGATTCGGCACAGTAAATTTAAAAATTTCGTATAGAATTTTAGATTCTAACACATTTTTCGTATAGAAAAAGTCTAAATCTTTGAATTTTTCTATAGGAGAAGTTCTTAAACTCAACTTCCTACATAAATGACACAGGTTCTAAGACATTTTTCGTACAGAAAATATTTAAGATTCAGAACTTTTTTTTATAGAAAAAAAAATCAGACCCAGAACCATTTCTCATAGAAAAATACCCCTTTCCTATGGAAAAAGTATTAGATTTTTAGAACTTTTTTTTTTAAAAAGTCTTTGATTCTGAGACCTTTTTCCTATAGAAAGTCTTTGATTCTAAGATATTTTCAATATAAAAAGGTCTAAGATTCTGAGACCTTTTTTCAAAAAAAAACTCAGATTCTGAGACCTTGTTTTTATAGGAAATATTAGATTTTGAGACCTTTTTCCTATAGAAAAAGTCTCAGATTCTGATACTTTTTTTAATATAGAAAAAGTCTCAGATTCGAATACCTTTTTTTAAAAGGAAATTACCTAAAAAAAAAAGTTTTTGAAAAAAAATTTCCGCGAAAAAAAATCCGCGATTTTTTTTTTTTGTCAAAAAATATGTTCGTACTTGTTTAAATACCATTTGGTGTTCAATTATGTTCACATATGCCAACAAGCAGCCGAATTAAAGCATTTTGTATTTTTAGGCTATGTTGAATGTACTAAAATTTTTGAGGTGTCCTTACATTTTTCGTTCATAACTTATGAACTATATAATCGACCAAAAGGCCGTGCGTATGGGAATTTCTGATAGGGACTATTTTAGAAGTTGTGGGAAAGTGAGGAGGAAAAGGAGTCAGTTAAGCACTTGTTATGTAAATGTCCGGGTCTATTCTGAAGCCGCCTTAAGCATTTGGGACAAAGATTTTTCGATATAAAAATAATCAAAATACAAAAATAATAACTATTTTTAAAGAAAAAATTTTTTTTTAATTACCTGGTAGTTCCGACCATGCTTTTAAATCTACATCTCTAACATATGTTGCATCTATCGCCTCATTACAAACACTCATTAGATGTCGCGTTATCGGCTGTGAACGATTTAGATGTACCCACGATGTCATCGTAAAAGTCTCTTTGCCCTTGTCCTCTTCAGGTGATCGTATGGTACTTGGATTTTTCTGTCTTAACTTAGCCATGGCATCGGATGATATAAAATCACCCTTTTGAAATTTCGTTACAAAACACATGACTTGATAGAGATTTTGTCCACGTTCTTCTTCGCCCAAAACCAGAGCTTTGAGTATGCGTACCTCCTGGAAATGAAAAAAATAAGAAGAGAGTGTTGATTAAACAGAAAGCAAGTAAGAAAATTTAATTCGGACTTGCCGAATTTATTCATTCCCTATACAATGTAAAAAAGATTATTGGAAAAAACATTTTTTGAAAAAAAAATTTTTAAAAAAAAATTTTTAAAAAAAAAAATTTTTAAAAAAAAAATTTTAAAAAAATTTGAAAAAAAAAATTTAAAAAAAATTTGAAAAAAAAAATGGAAAAAATTGTGTTAAAAAGATTGGTTAAAGAAAATAATTTTGAAAACAAAAAAAAATTGGAAACAAAAAATTCCACGGATAAAAATTTTGAGCGTAAATTTATTTTTACGATTTTTTTTAAAAGAAAATTCTGTTCAAATATGTCAACGACTAGCCGAACTTAAGCATTTTGTATTTTTAGGTTATGTTGAACATGCCAAAATTCTCGAGGAGAACTTACACTTTCCTCCATAAAATCACTTGCCTTCATAACTTCTTCTGAGACATTTTTCGTATGGAAAAAGTTTCAGATTCTAAGACATTTTTTCTATAGAAAAAGTATCAGATTGTGAAACATTTTTCGTATAGAAAAAGTTTCTGATTCTAAGACATTTTTCGTAAAGAAAAAGTTTTTCGTACAGAAAAAGTCTCAGATTCTGAGACATTTTTCTTATAGAAAAAGTCTCAGATTCTGAGACATTTTTCTTATAGAAAAAGTCTCAGATTCTGAGACATTTTTCTTATAGAAAAAGTCTCAGATTCTGAGACATTTTTCTTATAGAAAAAGTCTCAGATTCTGAGACATTTTTCTTATAGAAAAAGTCTCAGATTCTGAGACATTTTTCTTATAGAAAAAGTCTCAGATTCTGAGACATTTTTCTTATAGAAAAAGTCTCAGATTCTGAGACATTTTTCTTATAGAAAAAGTCTCAGATTCTGAGACATTTTTCTTATAGAAAAAGTCTCAGATTCTGAGACATTTTTCTTATAGAAAAAGTCTCAGATTCTGAGACATTTTTCTTATAGAAAAAGTCTCAGATTCTGAGACATTTTTCTTATAGAAAAAGTCTCAGATTCTGAGACATTTTTCTTATAGAAAAAGTCTCAGATTCTGAGACATTTTTCTTATAGAAAAAGTCTCAGATTCTGAGACATTTTTCTTATAGAAAAAGTCTCAGATTCTGAGACATTTTTCTTATAGAAAAAGTCTCAGATTCTGAGACAATTTTCTTATAGAAAAAGTCTCAGATTCTGAGACATTTTTCTTATAGAAAAAGTCTCAGATTCTGAGACATTTTTCTTATAGAAAAAGTCTCAGATTCTGAGACATTTTTCTTATAGAAAAAGTCTCAGATTCTGAGACATTTTTCTTATAGAAAAAGTCTCAGATTCTGAGACATTTTTCTTATAGAAAAAGTCTCAGATTCTGAGACATTTTTCTTATAGAAAAAGTCTCAGATTCTGAGACATTTTTCTTATAGAAAAAGTCTCAGATTCTGAGACATTTTTCTTATAGAAAAAGTCTCAGATTCTGAGACATTTTTCTTATAGAAAAAGTCTCAGATTCTGAGACATTTTTCTTATAGAAAAAGTCTCAGATTCTGAGACATTTTTCTTATAGAAAAAGTCTCAGATTCTGAGACATTTTTCTTATAGAAAAAGTCTCAGATTCTGAGACATTTTTCTTATAGAAAAAGTCTCAGATTCTGAGACATTTTTCTTATAGAAAAAGTCTCAGATTCTGAGACATTTTTCTTATAGAAAAAGTCTCAGATTCTGAGACATTTTTCATATAGAAAAAGTCTCAGATTCTGAGACATTTTTCATATAGAAAAAGTCTCAGATTCTGAGACATTTTTCTTATAGAAAAAATCTCAGATTCTGAGACATTTTTCTTATAGAAAAAATCTCAGATTCTGAGACATTTTTCTTATAGAAAAAGTCTCAGATTCTGAGACATTTGTCGTGTAGAAAAAATCTCAGATTCCGAGACATTTTTCTTATAAAAAAAGTCTCAGATTCTGAGAAATTTTTCTTATAAAAAATTCTCAGATTCTTCTCTACCAATAATTGTAAGTAGAGGGTATAAAAATTACCAGTGCCCCTGATTGGGCGCCATTCTTCTATTTAATATTTTACCATAGGAAAACTATCTTCAATTCTTAAAACCATTTTTTAATTTTTTTATACTTTTGTTTTAAAATTATACTTACATTTCGAAAATCAATAATTTGTGTTATTAAAGTACCATCCGTTTTTTGAAATTCCAATGTTATTAAATCTTCACTCACATTTGAGGTTATGCTCTCCTGTATAACTTCACCACCCTAAAAATAGAACAAAACACACACAAAATATTTTTAAAAACCATTTTAAATTTTTGTTTAAACAATTTCAAAAGTCAGATAATCAATGCACAAATCTCATAAAATACTTTTCAACCTTCATACAATTTCAATTAACCAATAAAAAAAAAATTTCAATTGCCTCTAATTACCTAACAGGTAGGAAAAACTTTAAAACTTTTTCCCAAAACATGAATCCAAAAAAAAAGTGCAAAAATTCATAACTATTCTCAATAATGTTGTAGTAGTCTACTAATTTGCTATATAATAGTACTTGTAAAACATGCCAGGCGTGCAAATAAAATGCATTTTAGTGGAAAATGAAAAAGTGCAGCAAATTTATCTGCACACCAAAAACTGAATTATAGACATAGACTGAAATTGTAGCAGTAAATTGAATGTATCACACCGACATCATCGACAAAATACCACCTACACCTCAAAAACGCAACAAAAAAAAAATAAGAATTAAATACAAACTACTACGATGTGTATTTAAATCTACCAAATTAAAATCACAAAAAAAAAAAATTACACATTAACATGATGTAGTTTCAAATAGTTTTCAAATGAACAGAAAACAATCCCAGCAAAACTTCCCATAAGGGTTTTCCTTACAGTGAGAATTGTTTTCATACACTTAGAAAGTTATTGCAGTTACTACATGAAAGTGGTTTGTTTTAAAAAATAAATACAAAAAAATATTACATTGTAGTAACAGTTGTTTTATGTAGTTGTTTTTATGCTATAAAAAAATATGTATTTTTCTAGAAATATTTAGAAAAATGGTTTTGTTGAACGAGTTGGAAGTGGGGGGTGCAGCAGGAATAATTTGCAAATACATAATACCTAAATTAATTTAATTACAATTTATAAAATGTAATGAAAATATTTTTTGTTTAAACAATTTCACCGTTTTTAACGGTTTTTTTTTTTTTTAATAAAAAAAAAAAATCAGACAGTTTGAGTTACAGTAAAAACAACTGTAATTTTAAGTTGTTTTAACCGTTTTTTTGTAGTTGTTAATCAATAGTCAAAAAAAACAACAACATTATTTGGTTGATTTTAATGTATAATGTAGTAGACGCCTAAACAACAACAAATGTAGTTGTTTTAACTGTCTTTTGTAGTGGATTCTACACTGATAGAAATTTGTACATGACAATAATGAAAAATCTACATTAATGTTATGAAAAATGACGTTAAAAAGGAACCTATGTAGGGTTTCATTGAATTAATGAAATAGGTATCATAAAATGTAATTGCAAGAACAAGTTTCATTAAATTAATGAAAATTGTTCATACAAAATATAAATTGTATTTATGAAAATTTTTCATTTCTTTAATAAAAAAAAAATAGTTAATTCTTATGAAATACTTTCATTGAATAAATCTTACTTTTTATTTTTGAAATGAAATACTTTCATTCAATAAATGCTACTTTTATTTTTAAAATGAAATATATTTATGAAATTGTAAAGATCTTTTTATAAAATTAAAAATAATAAAAATGGTTTTCACTTTTTTTTTTTTTTAATTTCGTAAAAAATTCTGAAAAAATCACAAAATCACCAAGTAAAAAAAACACTTTCACATATTTTTTTATTTTATCTATAGATTTCACTCAGTTTTCTCATACAAAATTTTACTATAACATTTACTTTTGATACATAAGTAAAACCACGAAGTAAAACAAAAAAAAAATCACGCTGTGATCAGCTGTTTTTTGCGCGCCCAAACAGACTAAACAGACGCGACACGACAGGTGTCAAAAAACAGCAAATTTTGTAAATAAAACTTAATGAAATTTTTTAATGAAACTACGAAATCTAATTAATCAAAATTAATGAAAATCTTGCATTATATGTATGAAATTTCATTCAGCATATGAAATATTTCATTGTTGTAATGAAACAACGTTAATGAATTCCATTCATTAGCGATATGAAGCGTTTTTCTATCAGTGTACTGTCATAATACTGTCATAACAGACTAAACAGACGCGACACGACAGGTGTCAAAAAAACAGCAAATTTTGTAAATAAAACTTAATGAAATTTTTTAATGAAACTACGAAATCTAATGAATCAAAATTAATGAAAATCTTGTATTATATGTATGAAATTTCATTCAGCATATGAAATATTTCATTGTTGTAATGAAACAACGTTAATGAATTCCATTCAATAACTATATGAAGCGTTTTTCTATCAGTGTACTGTCATAATTTTTTAAGTGTACTTCATACCAAATCTTCCAACCTGGAGTGGTTTTTCTAAATCCCGGGATTGGGGATTAAAGAAAATTTTTTGGGATTCCGATTTTTTCGCACACCCTTCTTAAGTTCAGTTTTTCAAAAATGGTGACAAACTCGGGAAATGACATCTCATTCCTGTTTATTTTGAACTTTTAAAATCGTTAAATCGAAAATCGTAGCATTATCCTGTTTTCGAGTTATTTGTTAAAAAATTACACTGTTCGACAAGAAAAACCTTCCAGTGAAATATCCATCTGGTTCTTATAAATTTTGCTCTCCTGATTCCAAAACTGCCATCCAAATTTTTCTTGTACGTACCGTTTTTGAGATATTCGCTGTTTAAAAGTCAAAAAAAAAACTTCCCAAAATGCAATCCAAATTTTTCTAGCATGTTCCGTTTTAGAGATATTCGCGTTTGAAAATTTTTTCACACAAATATCTCTAACGCGAATATCTCGAAAACAGAACTTGATAGAAAAATTTAGATTACAGTTTTGGAATCATTAGGTCCATTTTAAGTCTATTTAAAAGTCAAGTCCTATTTTTGGAAGCACCGTAAGAATATGTACCCATGGACTCCCAAAAGTGCTAAATTATTATTTTTTTTTACTTTTGAACAGCGAACATCCCAAAAACGGTACGTTCTAGAAAAATTTGGATGGCAGATTTGGAATCAGGATAGCAAAAACTATAAGAATCAGTTGGATATTTCACTGCGGGGATTTTGTTGTCGAACAGTGAAAATATTAAGCAATAACTCGTAAACAGAATCAGCTAGGATTTTCGGGTTAAAAATTTTTAAAATTCAAAATTAAGAGAAATGAAATGCCATTATCCGATTTTGTCACCACTTTTACAAAACCTAAATAGATTTGAGCTCTACGAGAACATGAACATGAGCTCTACAAGATTGCATCTATTCCACTAATATTACGCGAAATGCATCTTGTAAGCCGTATCCACTTTCAAGGTTTGCTGGGATATTTTTTAACTAAATATATATGCTACTGACTGACAACAACCTACATTTGGATTTTTGTACCATTTAACATTTAAAGTGAGGATGATTATGTTGATAATGATAATAATGATGATAATTATAATGCTGATTTGATAGTAAGTATATAAAATGGTTGCCACATTCAGGATATAGGACGAGCACATACACTTACGAAACAATTTCCAGCAACAATTTTTTATTTTTTTTTGTAACATTTAAAAATTATTATTAAAATAGAAAAATGTTTGGGAAGCGGGCAAATTTTTTAGGAAAAATATCTCAGGATTTGAGACTTTTTCCATATAGAAAAAATGTCTCAGAATCTGAGACTTTTTCTTGTCTCAGAATCTGAGACTTTTTCTATATAGAAAAAATGTCTCAGAATCTGAGACTTTTTCTATATAGAAAAAATGTCTCAGAATCTGAGACTTTTTCTATATAGAAAAAATGTCTCAGAATCTGAGACTTTTTCTATATAGAAACAAGTAAGAGTTTGTGGTTTAAGTATGATTAGATGGGGATCAATCTTGTATGACACAAGATCACTGCGGCCACGGGCCTGTATGGTTGTCCCTAGGACAATCGAGAGCTCGGTGTTGAGGCAATTTTGTTGCCAAGACGTCGTTGCAATTAGTGTGCGATTTCGTATAGAGGGTAAAGTGGTAGAGACTATTGTTGTATCTGCCTATCTGCCCTATGATTCTATTTATCCCCCGCCTTCTGAGGAGTTAATTAGAGTCATACGATACGCGGAGGCCAACAACTTGGGGTTGATTATTGGATGCGATGCCAATTCTCAGCACATCATCTGGGGTAGCACAAAGTGCAACTCTAGAGGTAACAAATTGTTGGACTTCATCTTGTCTTCAAATCTGGTGATTCAAAATGTTGGGAATTCTCCAACGTTTGTCACTCAACGAAGACAACAGGTCATTGATCTTACCTTATCTAACAGTAAGGCGAGTACAATGATAAGGGATTGGCGTGTTCTTGATGTGGTATCCTTGTCGGACCACCGCTACATCGAGTTTTGGCTTGGGATTGATAAACCTACAATCCCACAGGGCCGAAACCCTCGAAAAGCGGATTGGAAAAGATTTGAGGAATTACTTCATCAAAGATTACGTCCCATCCTAATACCTAGTTGTATAGGGTCGGTTGAAGTGGAGTCTGAGAAATTGGGTAAAACTTTGACTGACTGCTATGAGACTGTTTGTCCGTTAAGGAAAAGCAGACCAGGTAACTCAGTCCCTTGGTGGAACGTGGAACTTGGTAAGCTGAGGAAAAGTTCAAGAAAGCTTCTGAATAGAGCCTTAAAATCTCGAAAGGATGCTGACTGGAACAATTACCACCTCATGCAAAAGGAATATAAGAAAAAAGTGAGGGAAGCCAAACTTGAGTCTTATAGGACTTTCTGTGAGGAGGTAAATGGTACGAGGGATACGGCAAGACTCTGTAAAATCTTTCAAAAAGATAGTTCAGCGAAGCTTGATTCCCTCAGAAAGCCAGATGGTACCTACACAAACAACCAACAGGAGGTCAATGATATTCTGTTATCTACTCACTTTCCAGGATGCAAAGTGACAACGATAAATACAGATATTATTGAGAGTCCTGTTGGTAATACTACATGTAGGGACTGGTATATAGCATCTAGGGTAGTTTCTGAGGAATCGATCAGGTACGCCTTATCTTCCTTTGATAACTATAAATCCCCTGGACCAGATGGTATATACCCTATGATGTTGAAGAGTGGTGGAGATACCCTAGTGAAGGTACTTAAAAATATCTTCAGAGCCAGCCTGGCTTATGGGTATGTTCCATCATCTTGGTGCGATGTCAAGGTTGTTTTTATTCCCAAACCTGGGAAGGAGGACTACACCTTGGCAAAAAGTTTTAGACCAATCAGTTTATCATCCTTTCTACTGAAAAGTCTTGAGCGAATGGTTGAGAAATTCATTAGGTCAGTAGCATTAATCGAATGCCCCCTAAATAGTCAGCAACACGCGTATCAGAGTGGTAGATCTTGTGAGTCGGCACTTCACGATCTTGTGGTCAATATTGAGAAGGGCATTGACAAACAAGACTATACTCTGGGTGTTTTTGTTGATATTGAGGGCGCTTTTGATAATGCTACTTTCGACTCTATGAAAACTTCGGCTGAATTGCATGGCGTGGATCCAGTTCTAGTCAAGTGGATTCATTTTATGCTCTCCCGGAGATTGTTGACGGCTGAAGATGAGTGGGGCACAAAAGTAACGGTTGAGGTTAGTAGAGGTTGCCCCCAAGGGGGTGTTCTCTCTCCTTTGCTGTGGTGTTTTGTGGTAAACTCACTCTTGGTTGAAATACAAGCTCTAGGTGTACACATACAGGCATACGCTGACGATGTGTGCGCATTAGTATCCGGAAAGTCACTTAACTTGGTATGCAAGAAAATGCAGACCGTTATTGACTTGATGGACAACTGGTGCAATCGACATGGATTGTCTGTCAATCCAAATAAGACAACACTCGTGTTGTTCACGCGAAGAACCAAACATAAGGGTCTTCAGCTTCCTACGTTGAAGGGCATAACTCTTCAACTGTCCACAGAAGTTAAGTATTTAGGGGTTACCCTAGATAGTAAACTAATGTGGACAAAACATGTTGAACAAAAAGTTTCACGGGCACTTCGGATTTTCTGGCAGTGTCGGCGTGCTTTTGGGAAGACATGGGGTCTAAGACCCGCTAATGTACATTGGATGTACATAGCTGTAATTAGACCTATTGTGACGTATGCGGCGGTAGTCCGGTGGCCGAGAACGATGGTGAAAACTATTCGATCCAAGCTAAACGGACTGCAAAGAGCGGCTGCCTTGGGAATTACTGGTGCCATGAGCACCACCCCAGGCGCAGCTCTGGACGCTATGTTAGATATGCTTCCCTTGGACTTACATATTCAAGGAGAAGCCATGAAATCTTTGTGCCGGCTCCGCAAAAGCGGAACATGGCATGGGGAGTACAATGCGGGACATGGTCGTCTGTTCAATAGGCTATCGGAACTTTGTCCGATGTTTTCTATGCCTTTGGACAATACAACCTCTTGCATCGAGTTTGGTAGGAAGTTTACTGTAATATTTCCGAGTAGGGAAGACTGGGGAAACCCAGCAGACCTACTGAAAAATTACACGGATACTTTCTACACGGATGGATCCAGTACCTTAAATGGCTCTGGGTCTGGCTGGTATTTGGACGATGCGACCAAATGCTATATTGCTATGGGAAAAATGGCTACAGTATTTCAGACTGAAATATTTGCTATTTTGGACGTAGCGACCTGGATAATTGGGAACAGATGGAGTAATAGGAGAATCAGTATTTGCAGTGACAGCCAGGCTGCACTCATTGCACTTGAATCTCCAGTCACTTCATTCAAAATTGTCCAGGAATGTAGACGCAGACTCAATGAGGTCTCATGTGGGAATAGCGTCAGTCTTCTGTGGGTTCCGGGTCATAGGGGAATACGGGGAAACGAGATTGCTGACTCTTTGGCAAATCTTGGCTCTGATACAATTCCTTACAATCCGGAACCTCAAATTGGTATTGGCTTGACATGGCTGATGCGTTGGATCAACTCTCATATGAAAGCAACTTTCATGGAAAGATGGTCAAATGAGTTGGCATGCAAGAATACCAAACGTTTTGTAATTAAGCCAGACAAGAAAGTGGCTAACTATCTACTCAGTCTCAGTAGAATAGACTGTCGCAGACTTACTGGCTTAATTACGGGACACAATGCCTGTGCTCGTCATATGACGAGATTAGGTGTCTTATCAGACCCATTATGCGTGGCTTGTCTTGAGGATGATGACACAACTGAACATTATGTATGTTGTTGTCCAGCGTTCTCAAGGGCTAGACTGCGGATATTGGGTTCTGATATTCTGTCTATGGACACGGTCCATGGACTTCCCTTGTCTGATTTTCTCAAGTTTGTGAAAGCAACTGAGAAATTCTGAGCAAGCACTTTTCTTCATTTTTCTTCTCAACCTTTTACTTATCACCCTTACTTAATCTTTCTTTTCTGGGTACGGTACAATGGACTATTTTAAGTCTGAGCGCCATGGACTTGCCTAAAAATTTACCCATTTTTAGGCTTGTACAACCCACCCTCAACTCAACTCAACTCAAGAAAATTATAGTCGGTCAAGACCGACCATATAATACCCTACACCAGAGTTTCCGGAAAATAGGTCCGAAGTTCAAACTTGAACCGATTGGAAATATATATTGTCAAATCTTTAATAAGAGTAAATAACACTCACAAATGAAATTTGAGTGAAATAAACTTCTATTTGTTTCAAATAACCCGCTTTTACTGAATATCGGGCGAAATTTTTATATGGGTCTAAGTCCAAAAATGGTCCGATAACAATCAGTTTTCATAGGGTTATTAACGTACGCGTTTAATACATACAAACAAAATTTTTATGAAATATTTTCGATTTTCATGAAATTTGAGAGATTTTTGTGAATATCGGGAAGGTGGTTTGTATGGGGGATACAAGAAGAACTGGTCCGATTTCTTTTAAATTCGGAATGGTGATTTGTGAATACAAAACACGATTACATACCAAATTTAAAAAGGATACCTTTTATAAAACCGTTGTTAAAGTCATTTGAGGAAAATTAAAATGGGACGTTTGTATGGGGGCTAGGTCAAAACATATACCGATTTTTTCCAATTTCAATAGGCTTCGTCCTTGGGCCAAAGGAAGCTTAAGTTTCAAATTTCGGCCAAATCGGTTGATTGCGACCTGTATCGTGTTTACACCGTTACATGGACAGACGGACAGACAGACGGACATACGGACATTGCTAAATCGACTCAAAAAGTGTTTCTGAGTCATTGGTATACTTGAAGGTGGGTCTAGGACCAATATTTTGGGTAGTTACAAACATCAGCACGAACTCATTATACCCTGTCCCAGAGTGAAGAATCTGAGACTTTTTCTAAATAGAAAAAATGACTCAGAATCTGAGACTTTTTCTATATAGAAAAAATGTCTCAGAATCTGAGACTTTTTCTATACATAAAAAATGTCTTAGAATCTGAGACTTTTTCTATATATAAAAAATGTCTTAGAATCTGAGACTTTTTCTATATAGAAAAATGTCTACGAATCTGAGACTTTTTCCTTATAGAAAAAATGTCTCAGAATCTGAGACTTTTTCTATATAGAAAAAATGTCTCAGAATCTGAGACTTTTTCTATATAGAAAAAATGTCTCAGAATCTGAGACTTTTTCTATATAGAAAAAATGTCTCAGAATCTGAGACTTTTTCTATATAGAAAAAATGTCTCAGAATCTGAGACTTTTTCTATATAGAAAAAATGTCTCAAAATCCGAGACTTTTTCTTTATAGAAAAAATGTCTCAGAATCTGAGACTTTTCCATATAGAAAAAATGTCTCAGAATCTGAGACTCTTTTTATTTAGAAAAAATGTATCCGAATCTGAGAATTTTTTCTATATAGAAAAAATGTCTCAGAAATTAAGACTTTTGTTATAAGAAAAATGTCTCAGAATCGGACACTTTTTCTATATAGAAAAAATGTCTCAGAATCTATATAGAAAAAATTTCTCAGAATCTGAGACTTAGGAAAAATTTCATGGATTTAGGAAAAATGTCAAGGAATCAGAGACTTTTGCTATATAGAAAAAATGTCAAGGAATCGGAGACTTTTTCTATATAGAAAATGTGTCAAGGAATCTTAGATTTTTTCTATTTAGAAAAAATATCTCAGAATCTGAGAAAAAATGTCTCAGAATCTGAGACTTTTTTTTTTTATATAGAAAAAATGTTTCAGAATCTGAGATTTTTTCTATATAAAAAAATTACTCAGAATCTGAGACTTTTCTATATAGAAAAAATTTCTCAGAATCTGAGAATCTCAGAATCTGTTAGTTTTTCTATAAGAAAAATATTTATGATAAAAATAATTAAATGTATTGAAATTAGTAGAATTTCTACTGTTTCACTTAATGCTGGGATGTCTAGTTACACTGTGCAACAGTGAAATTGGGGGGTGAACCAAACCAAGACAGAATGATAGTATTTGGTTAGTATAGTAAAACCCCCAAAGGTTTTGGCGCTGTGTGGGTACAGTCGATTTTTATGGCCCACTGAAATTTTTATTTTAGTCCTAAAGGGGTTTGAGAAAATTCGATAAAAATGAAGTTTATACTAATCTGAGCCTAAAATTGAACTCAGATGGCTTCAGTAGAATTTTATGGGGATTATTTTTCTGGAATATATTAACCCTCTATCTGCCTTGTTTATGGGTCATTTTAGTCCATTTTTTAAGGAATGACTTAAAAGTCTACTAAGATATGCGTTTAAAGGGTTAAAATATTCTAGGAATATTTTTTGCATCAAATTTCACTAGGGGTCTTCACAGGCGGAAAGTTAAACCGGTCTGTAGAAAATGTATAAAAATAAAAAATTTAAAAGTCTTATTAATTTTTGATATATATGCCGGAAACTGTTTGCGATTGTATGCAACAAAAATGGGACAATGGTCGGGGGGTGGACCCTTCCAGCACAGGATGACAGTATTTGGTTAGTGCTGTAAATTCCCCAAAGGGCTTGGCGCTGGGTGGGTACAGTAGGTTTTTATGGCCCACTTATTTTTTGTTTTATTTGTCCAAAGAGGTTTATACAAACGAAAAAAACTAATGCTTATGTTACTCTGAGCCTAAAATTGAACTCAGGTGTCTTCAGTAGAATTTAATGGGTATAATTTTTCTACAATACATTAACCCTCGATCTCCCCTTTTTGGGTCATTTTAGTCCTTTTGTTAAGAAATGACAAAAAAGTCTCCTTAGATTTTCTTTAAAAGGGTTTTATAACACACACTGCCAAGCCCTTTGGGTAGCTTAAATATGAAAAACTAATAAAACTAATGTCCCTTTTTTGGTATTTTTGGTAAGCTGGCAAAACTTTCTGTCTTTAAAGGTCCCTATTGAAATTGGATGAAAAAACATTCGTCATACGCTTTTGAAGCAAATCTAAGAAGACTTTTTTTGTAATTTTTTTCGTTTTTTAAACCTCTTTGGACAAATAAAACAATAAATCAATGGGCCATAAAAACCTACTATACCCACCCAGCGCCAAGCCCTTTTGGGATTTCACTGCACTAACCAAATACTGTCATCCTGTGCTGGAAGGGTCCAACCCCAGACCATTATCCTATATTTGTTGCATACAATCGTAAACAGTTTCCGGCATATATGTATATCATAAATTAATAAGACCTTAAAATTTTAATTTTTTTTGGCATTTTCTACAGACCGGTTTAACTTTCCGCCTGTGAAGACCCCTAGTGAAATTTGATGCAAAAAATAATCCTAGAACATTTTAACCCTTTAAACTCATATCTTAGTAGACTTTTAAGTCCTTCCTTAAAATAAGGACTAAAATTACCCAAAAGCAAGGCAGATAGAGGGTTAATATATTCTAGAAAAATAATCTCCATCAAATTCTACTGGAGATATCTGAGTTCAATTTTAGGCTCAGATTAATATAAACTTTATTTTTCTCGAGTTTTCTCAAACCCCTTTGGGAAAAAAATAAAAATTTCAGTGGGCCATAAAAATCGACTGTACTCACACAGTGCCAACCCTTTTGGGGGTTTTACTATACTACCCAAATACTATCATCCTCAGCTGAAAGGGTCCACCCCCCAATATCCTATATTTGTTGCTCACAATCGTAAACAGTTTCTGCCATAAATATTAAAAATGAATTAGACTTTACAATTTTAAATTTTTAGGCATTTTCTGCAGACCGGTCGAACTTTCCGCCAGTGAAGACCCCAAGTGAAATTTGATGAGCAAAATATTCGTAGAATATTTTAATCCCTTTGTTGCAGATAATTGATGCTACAACTACTTTACAAAATTTTACTCTGTTGCTCATAACTTGTTAATTTAAATTTATAAAAAAAAACCAAAACTTTTGAACTTTGAAAAATTATTCTGTTTAAAAACTTCAGTTGGAAAAATATCTGATTGTGAAAACTATTTGTTTTGAAGTTCAATAAATAAATAAATTTCCATTTTTATAAAAAAATATTAACTCTCAAAAAATAGTTTCTTTTCCAACACCCTTAAACGCATATCTTATGAGACTTTTGAGTCATTTCTTGAAAAAAGGACTAAAATGACCCAAAAACAGGGCAGATAGAGGGTTAATATATTCTAAAAAAATAATCCCCATCAAATTCTATTACAGTCATCTGAGCTCAATTTTAGACTAAGAGTAACATAAACATTATTTTTTTCGACTTTTTTAACCCCCTTTTGGAAAAAAAATAAAAATTTCAGTGGGCCATAAAAATCGACTGTACTCACACAGCGCCAAACCCTATTGGGGTTTTATTATACTAACCAAATACTATCATTCTGTCTTGGTTTGGACCACCCCCCAGACCATGACCTTCAAATTGTTGCACAGTGTTATCCATGAAATAAATAGACAAATCATTGTTAATTTGAACCGCTTAATTGCGGTAAAGCATGCAGTGAACGAAAAACTAAGTTCTTGTTCATTAAATGAACAAAATATTAACCTTAAACCAGTCAATAGGTCAATTTTGACCCAAACCATATTTCAAGTTTAAAAACTACTGTTTTTGTTTGTAACAAATGCAAATATAACCAATTATGGGTCCAACTCGACTTATGAGGAATCAAATTTTAACTAACAAGGGAAGTCTCCCTAGTGTCACCCTCGGATCTTTTTGGAATTGGTTTTATTTTGTAGATCAGAAAAAATAAAGGGACACGTATTTTTTTTAGCGGCCCAAATTCATATTTAGGGGGTAAAAAGGAGGGTGGAAGACAAGACCATTTTTCAGTTTTTTTTCGTTTATCTCCTACATTATGCAAAGAAACCTAGTCATGTTACATACCAAATGAAAGGTCTTTTGAAAACCTATCTACGTGTGCTAAGAGCCGGTCCAAGCATGCACAACTTTTCGTCATTTTGAGTAATATACCAAAATTTTAGGACATTTTTGTTAATAAGTCGAACAATATTAACTTCCTTGGCCCGTTGTTAGCACCACAAGATAGGTATTTTTAATACCTTTAATCTGATACCACACATGCCTATATTAATTTTGTTTAAATAGGCGTAAATCGTAAAAAACTGAAAAAGGTCAATTTCCCCCCATACAAATCGACCCCCCCTAAAAATGAGTTTGGGCCGCTAAAAAAAAATACGTGTCGAATTAATTTTCGTTCTTAACAAAATATCCAAATTTCATGAAGATCGGAGGGTGACACCAGGGAGACTTCCCTTGTAAGTTGTTTCAATTAAAAGTTAATCGATTTCATATGTTTCAGGCAAAGGCACATATTAATTTTAAAAAAAGTCAGTAAAAAAAAAAAGTTTTTAATAACACATTTCATAATATTAATAAATCATTTTAATTAAACGAATTAAAAATTTAATTAAAAATAAAATGGAAAAGCAATTAAAATTTTAATTGAATAAATACAAATTCACTTTAATGAAAAACTAGAAATCGACCAAAAAAAATTTAAATAACCTTAAAGATATCCTCCAATTCGCTCTATTTCACAAAAAAAATTATTGGCTAAAAAATTTTCAATTAAATTTATTGATCAATAAAATTTAAAATTTTTTTTATTATAGTAAAACCCGATTATTTTGCTTATTTTTGAATTAATCTATTCAAATAAATTAAAGCGAAAAAAAATCTGGTATGTTGAAAATTTGTAATTCGACAGTTAAGATAATTATCTATAATTTATCTAATATTTTATTGTTGGCAACATATTGGAAAGCAAAATTTTTATAATTTTGTCATAAGCTTACAATTTATTCGTTAAATCAATCATTATTTTGATTGCCTATAAACAAAAAATTTATCAAATTTTTGCCTAAAATTTTCAATCAATCACCTACAAATTGATGATGGGTATAACAATTATTTTTATTGAATCCGCGTTTTTGTTGATTGAAATTCGTTTAAAATGTTTTCTGTGTTTTGTTTTTTGCCAATACTGAACAAATTCTGAAGTCGATGTTGTACGCTCCTCATTTGCCCGATTTTCGTAATTGCGACTATCAAGAAAATTCTCAAAAGCCCGGTTAGTTTTTAGGTTTAGCATTTAACCATGTTTGTCGGTGATGAAACAGGTATAGAAGAATTTAGTGTTTAAATAAAAACCAGAAAATGTTAACTTTTTTCTTTTTTTTGTTAACATTAATCCTTTACAAAACATGCAAATTTTAACCATAAAAAAAAAGTACAACATGTAAACTTTTCAACAACTTTCTAAAGTGGAACAAAATGGCAAAAAGCGCTAAGCCATATAGTTTTATATAGCAAAAAGAATGGCAAGTATTTAAGCTTTTAGTTGCAAATGAAAAAAAAAAATGGAAAATGTAGAGAAAAAACAATTTATAAATCCCTTATTCAGTAAATCACTTCTTTAAAAAAAAAAGTTTTGAAAATCCTAGAATATGTATATTTTTTTAATTAAAAATTCAAAACTAAACGAAATTAAGCACTTTGCTGCAGAAATGTGTTGAAATAAAGAAATACTGATAATAGTTTAAACATTTTTGAATTTTTAGAATAAATTAAGATTTAGAATTAGACATTTATTTTATAGAAAAAGTTTCAGATTCTGAGACATTTTTCTTATATAGAAAAAGTCTCAGATTCTGAGACATTTTCAGGTTCTGAAAGATTTTTTCTATATAGAAAAAGTCTCAGATTCTGATATATTTTTTCTATATAGAAAAAGTCTCAGATTCTGAGACATTTTTTCTATATATAAAAAGTCTCAGATTCTAAGACATTTTTTCTATATCGAAAAATTTTTAGATTCTGAGACATTTTTTCTATATAGAAAAAGTTTTCTATATAGAAAATCTCAAATTCTGATTATTCAGATTTTTCTTATATAGAAAAAGTCTCAGACTCTGAGAAATTTTTTCTATATAAAAAAGTCTCAGATTCTGAGACATTTTTCTTATATAAAAAAGTTTCAGATTCTGAGACATTTTTCTTATATAGAAAAAGTCTCAGATTCTGAGACATTTTTCTTATATAGAAAAAGTCTCAGATTCTGAGACATTTTTCTTATATAGAAAAAGTCTCAGATTCTGAGACATTTTTCTTATATAGAAAAAGTCTCAGATTCTGAGACATTTTTCTTATATAGAAAAAGTCTCAGATTCTGAGACATTTTTTCTATATAGAAAAATTCTCAGATTCTGAGACATTTTTTCTATATAGAAAATTTCTCAGATTCTGAGACATTCTTCTTATCTAGAAAAATTCTCAGATTCTGAGACATTTTTCTTATATTGAAAAAGTCTCAGATTCTGAGACATTTTTCTATATAGAAAAAGTCTCAG
Source organism: Pegoplata infirma (assembly GCA_963921195.1). Taxonomy (NCBI): domain Eukaryota; kingdom Metazoa; phylum Arthropoda; class Insecta; order Diptera; family Anthomyiidae; genus Pegoplata; species Pegoplata infirma. The sequence continues at coordinate 41,945,913 of OY992537.1, forward strand.
ATTCTGAGACATATTTTCTATATAGAAAAATTTTCAGATTCTGAGACTTTTTTATTTAAAAAAATTCTCAAATTCTGAGACAATTTTCTTTTTTTAGAAAAATTCTCAGATTCTGAGACATTTTTTTTATATAGAAAAAGTCTCATTGACAGATTCTGTGACATTTTTTCTATATAGAAAAATTCTCAGATTCTGAGACATTGCTTCTATTTAGAAAAATTCTCAGATTCTGAGACAATTTTTCTACATAGAAAAGTTCTCAGATTCTGAGAGAATTTTTCTATATAGAAAAATTCTCAGATTCTAAGACATTTTTTCTAGATAAAAAATTTCTCAGATTCTGAGACATTTTTTCTCAGATTATTTCTATGTAGAAAAATTTTCAGATTCTGATACATTTTTGGTATATCGAAAAAATCTCAAATTCTTAGACATTTTTCTGATATAGGAAAAGTTTCAAGTTCTAAGACATTTTTCTATGTAGAAAAATTCTCAAATTCTGAGACATTTTTTCTATAATTTTTAAAATTTTCAGACATTTTGTTTTATACAGAAAAGTTCTCAGATTCTAAGACATTTTTCCTCTTTAAAAAAAGTTTTGAATTCTATGACATTTTTAGAAAAATTTTCAGATTCTGAGACATTTTTTCTTTATAGAAAAAATCTCAGATTCTGAGAAATTTTTTCTATATAGAAAAATTCTCAGATTCTGAAATTTTGTGTCTATAAAAAACTTGTCAGATTGTGAGAAATTGCTTTAAGTAGAAAAAATTTCCAATTTTTGTATTTTTTTTTTTTTTTTTTATTTTTTGAAAAATTATTTAAAATTGCATCATTTCAATTATCCTCGAAGTTCAATTCCTCAGATTCTGAGAAATTGCTTTAATTACAACAAATTTCCATTTTTTTTTTTTGTTTTAGTTTTTTTTTTATTATTTTTTTTTTTTATTTTTTCTATTTTTTTTTTTTTCATTTTTTGGAAAAATTATTTAAAATTGCATCATTTTAATTATCCTTAAACCTCATTCCTTTACTGCAATTTGAAATATACTTAAATTCATTTTGAAAATTTAAGAAAACTGTTCACGTACTTTCATATAAAAAAAAAAAAAATCATTATTGATAAAACAAACCGAAAAAAAAATTAAATAAATAATAATAAAAAAAAAAAAATGATGTCGTCTTTTCTTTGGCTCAACTATTTCCACTTTCCGTTAAAACAAAAAGAAGGGGAAAAATATTATTGTATGTTTGTATGTACTTAGCCAATGTACAAGTTTTTGTTTTCGTTTTTTGTAAAATGTTCCGCCAACATGTACATTGGATGCTTTTACAGCTGCTGCCAGTTTTATATTTTATTTTTTATAATTTTTTTTTTAAAAGAGATTTAGTTCATGGACATTTACTTTGTTGTTTTTACTTGTTTATTATTTTTCATTTGTGTTTTTCTATTGTTTTTAATGACCTTTTTCCCTTCTATTCTTTTGAAAATGCTTTTAGTTTCGCTTTATTCATACAGTGACCGCCAAAAGTCTACGTATGACTACATAGTAGATTTAATCATAGTAGATTTTAACGACATAGTTAACAATAATTGATGTATGTATTAATCAAACAAATATTTTTGTAAAAAGTATTAAGTAGACAATTTATCAAGCTTAAATTTAAGCTTAATGGCGTCCAGATTGAATAAATATTAAATGTGCTACAAAGGTCGAAATGGAAATTAATTATTGAAAGATCTTTTTTAGAAAATTTTTTAAAAATATTTTTAAGTCAATTTTTTCCAAGCTCAAATATTAAAAATTTAACAAATTGCCAATTAGTTTATATTCATTTATCAACAAATTTTTGCAAACGACTTAAACAAAAAATTTGTGGTCAACAGAATTTGAGGTCAAGAAAGGCGAATTTCTTCCAGCGTTTGAAAGGCTACGTTAGCTACCCGTTTTTTTGCTTTTGCTTTTCATATCACTTCAAACAATTTCAATATTATAAGTTATAGCTTTTGTTTACTTTTCTTTTTTGTGTTTGCTTAAACTACAACAACATGAAAAAAATAAAAACTCCAAACAGAGCAGTAGCGGAAAACAAATTTTATTGTTGTAGCCTACAAATATACTACAGTAGTATATTTGTAGGCTACACACTCAAAATATTTTGTAAGTAAATTAAACTGAAAAAACGTTTAAAACAATCGTTTTTCCTTTTAAAAAACGGACTACTTATATTTCATTTGAAACAACATAATTTTTCAGTTATTTTAAAACGTTAAAAAATGACTAGACATTCTGTAAAAACAAACGATATTTCAGTTATGTTAACTGTTTACATTTTTTTATTTTGTGAAGTAAAAATAAAAATTTTTTAATAACAAACTACAAAAACCGTACTTCTGTAAAATTATACGGAATAATCAGTCACAAATAATTTAACTGATAAAAATATTTTTCTGTAACTTTTGTAGTTTATTGTTTTTACAACTGTTTAAATCATTTATTATTTTATTTTCCTTAAAAAACAAACGATAAAACGTTTAAAACAACTTTAACTAAAAACTTTTTGAATAACCGTAAATAGTTACTGTAAAACTTTTCTGGGTGCAGTATTACTACAGTATTACTACAGTAGTATTACTACAGTAGTATTACTACAGTAGTATTACTACAGTATTACTACAGTATCACATTGTAAACAAATGTTGCAATATAAAAACGTGATCATATTAAAAATTTCGTTAAGATGGTGTAAAATGAATACAACATCGAAAAAAGAATAATAATAATTTTTAATAAAATTCTTTTAATTTTGGTCAAAAAAATATAGAAAAATTTGGAATTTTGTCGAATTTTTCGATATTTTCGAATATGTACGCGATTTTAATATTATCGGTCTAGACGCTCAGAAGTTATGAGAAAAACCGTGACATTAACATTGGGTTAGAAATGGGCGCTGGTCACGTGATTTGCGTGATTCACGTGAATCACGCGTGAGTGATTTTCATTTAAATCACGTGATTGTGAGTGAGTGTGAGCTGAAAAAAAATCTGAGTGAGTGAGTCATTTATTTTTTGCGTGAGTTTGCGTGATAAGATTTTTAGATTAGCCCAATTTTTTTATTTTTTGTAAAAAAATTTTTTTGGAGTTTTTTTTTTTGGTAAGAGAATTTTATTGCGTGAGTAGATTTTGCGTGACTCACGCGTGAGCGTGATTGAATCTGGCGTGAGTAAGATTTTTATTACTCACGTGAATAGTGAGTGAGCGTGAATAAAAAAAAAATTGCGTGAGTGATTCGATTATTTTTGCGTGAGCTTGAGTGAGTGTAAGTCAAAATCCACTCACGCACCCATCTCTACATTGGGTTTTTCTAAAATTCACGTGGTGAAAAATACACAAAACATGGTTTTAATTAGAGATGGGCGCGTGAGAGATTTTTGACTCACACTCACTCACGCCCACGACAGGAATTTTTGAATCACGCACACTCACTCACGAGCAAATTTTTTCTACTCACACTCACAATCACGTGAGTAAATTTAATACAACTCACACTCACTCAAGCTTCACTCACACTCTCGTTGACTCACACTCACGAAACTCTTATTCATACAAAAAAAAAATTAAAAACTAAAATTTGAAAAATCTTTTAAAATTTTCAACAAAATTTAAAGTTCAGCGTAACTTAAAAAATCGACTCACGCAAAAATCTTACTCACGCACACTCCACTCACACGCGCGTGAGTAAAATTGAATTTAGTCACACTCAAGCGTGGTCACGCGTGAATCACGTTCTAATCTGCTCATGTGCCCATCTCTACTTTTAATGACAAGGGAACACCACAACAATGTTTGCCAAAGTTTTTTTTTTTGAGAAGTTGAATTATAATTTTACATTAAAACAATCCAACCCTAATCTTTATACACATTAAAATAAAACAGTTATGTTAAACAAGATAAGTGTGTGTGTGTGTGTTATAGTTTTATTAAATTTTTTCTTTGTAGGCTACAAAAACAATATTTGTAGGCTACCAAAAATAATTTGTAGGCTACAGGTAGGCTACCAAAAATAATTTGTAGGCTACAGGTAGGCTACCAAAAATAATTTGTAGGCTACTTGTAGCGCTACACAATTCTAATGTTTTTGTTTTTTTTGCTACTTATTCATTTTTAAAAACAATCGTAAGCTCTCGCTACAAAAACAGAAATGTGCAAGTATTAGTAGCTATAGCAATTGAATGATTTACATATTGTTTGTTTTTAAAACTACACATATCGTCAATTTTGGTTGTTTAAGCTACTTTCTTCGTAGTAATTTAAACGCTGATTTCTTCTACTTAATTTAAAAAACTGAATACAAACTAATTGAGCTTGTAAAAAACCGACTTTAGAATATTTTTAAAAAATATTTCTAAAAAAGGTTTTTCAATAATTTCAATTTCCATTTAGACGCTTGTAGCACATTTAATATTTACTCAATCTGGACGCCATTGAGCTTAAATTACCTTCACAGCACTTTTTACAAAAATATTTGTTTATATAATTAGGTCGTACGTAGACTTTTGTTGGTCACTGTTTTTATTATAAAAACCCTTTATTATATAGATGGAGGACAAAAAACAAAATAAAATTTGATAATACGTTTGTGACGTTAGGAATTATTTAAAAAGAGAGATGTCTCTCAAAAGTAGGCTACAATTTTGTTTGTTAAAATTTTCTTTTGAGATTTTAAATTCGTAATATTCTAATGTTTTTTGACAATTTTAGAACAATAAATGTTAAAGAATGTTAAAGATTTTTTGATATTTAAAAAAAAGAAGGCTTTCATATTAAAATTGTGACAGGCGACAAATTTAATTCTAATCAAAGTTAAATTGAAAATAGGAAAATAATAGTTGTGGTTTTAACATGGGACTAATGTTTTTTTAAAGCAATAAATTTTTCTTACTTTTACGAAAAAAAAAAAAAAAATCAGATTGTAAATTTTTTGACATTTTCCATATAGAACACTTAGAAAATTACACAGTGTTACAAAAATGAATGAAACAGAAAAACCTGGGATGCGATACTTTTTTTCTAGTAGGTGTTGTTGAGTACAACAAGATTCTGTCTTTGAAATTTGCGAAACACCTCCAAAATCTTGAGTTACGGGTAAAAAACCGGTTTTTCGAACTTTTTACACTTATAAGCCAGTAACTTTGTTGAATATTAACCGATTTTGAATTTCTCGACGGTTTTAGAAAGAATAAACTAACATCTTTCGAAGTTGTAAGCATGAAATTTAAGTAATATTAAAACAACTGTGCGTATTTTTCCAGCAAACTCAATTTTTCAAAAAAAAATCATTATTTTTTAAGTTTGAAGATGTCTTATCATATTTTTTTATTTAGGAACCGTACCATTTATGCATTTATTAATAAAGTATATTTATTTAAGAGTAAATAACAACCTTGGTTTTTAAAATCGGTTAAAAATTTACTGAGTTATTAAACTTTTAATAAAAACAAAATTTTGTAATAAATGTCTGCACAATGTTTTTCTACCATCCAACCATAATATGCGGGGTATACTCACTTTGTCATTCTGTGTGAAACACATCGAAATATCGATCTAGGGTCCCATAAAGTATATATTTTTGATCAGTGACCGATTCTACGACATTCTAGCTTTGTCCGTCTGTCTGACCGTCTTTGTCTATCTGTGGAAGACACGAAACTGTCTAAAATAAAAGAGACTCCTGAAGTTTTGACACGAATATGTGTTATGTTTATAGGACAGTAAAGATTGTAAATGGGCTAAACTTGACCAGGGGAAAAAAAGTTTCCCCTTGGAGAACTAATGCAACCCCAGAAATACACTATTTTATTTTAAAGTTTTTTTGTCTATTTGTTCAACAAATAAAACATTTTTGCGTCATATGAAGTTCATTGACCCGCTGTTGAACCAAGGGGATTAAACAATGCCATTTTTTGGTCCGCTTTCCTTTAGGTTAAACGAAAAATAAAAAAAAATATAAAATTTTATTATTTGCGTGTAAATATTATAATATATAAATTTGTAAACATTAATCGCTAGGGGAAGGTGTTCCCAGACAGCATCACCCACAAAACATTGTGCATACATTTATTCCAAAATTTTGATTTTATTAAAAGTTTAATAACTCGGTAAATTTTTTACCGATTTTAAAAACCAAAGTTGAGTTTTTCTCACAAACAAATATACTTTTTTAATAAATTCATAAATAATACGGTTCCTTACCAAAAAAATGTGTAAAAACCTCTCCAAAGTTGAAAAATAGAGAAATTTTTAAAAAAAAATGAGTTTGCTGGAGAAATATGCATTGATTTCTCAATATTACTTAAATATTATGTTCAGATCTTCGGAAGGTCTCACTTTCTTCTTTCTAAAACCGTCGATAAATTTAAAATCGGTTGGTTTTCAACAAAGTTACTGGCTTATAAGTGTAAAAAGTTCGAAAAACCGGTTTTTTACCCGTAACTCAAGATTTTGGAGGTGTTTCGCAAATTTCAAGTACAGGGTCTTATTGTACTCGACAACACCTACTAGAAAAAAAGTATCGCATCCCAGGTTTTTTTTCGCTGTCACACAGTGTTATTGCAGTTACTACATGCTGGTCATTTGTGTAGTAAGTAGTAGTTGTTGTTTTCAACTACAACTTCAGTTGTTTTTGGGTGAAAAATCTCAAACAACTTTTTTGTAGTCGTTTTAAAAAATAAATACAAAAAATTACTACATTGTGGTAACAGTTGTTTTATGTAGTTGTTTTTAGTATATAAAAAAACTTATAATTTTGTAGAAATTTTTAAAAAAAAACGGATGTGTTGAATGAGTTAGATGCAGCAGGAATTATTTCCAAATAATTTTAACCGTTTTTAAGTTTAGAAGAAAATTCAGACAATTTGAGTTACAGTAAAAATAAATGTAATTTCCCGAGTAAAAATTTTCTGGTCTAATCATATATAATTTGATACAATCTTATATGAGTTAATATGCTTCCGTATAAATTTATATAAAATTGTATCTATCACTTTGATACGGTTGATCCACTTTATATGGTTAGATATTGCTCCATATATGATTAGATTCGTATTTTGGTTTTGCTCATCAAATTATATAAAAATTGATATTATAAGATCAATTTGATCTAATTAGATTTGACCAAATTCAGGATCAAATTGTATCAATTTTTATATTTTTTGATCTAAAGTAATACAATTAGATATTATTTGATACAACCATTTTACGGATCAAATTAGATCTATTCAGTAAAATTAGCATAATATTTTTACTAGGGTTGAAGTAGTTTTTACCGTTTTTTGTAGTTGTTAATTGATAGTTAAAAACAACAACAATTGTTGGTTGATTTTACCGTAAAATGTAGTGGACGCCTAAACAACAGCAAATGTAGTAGTTTTAACTGTCTTTTGTAGTGGAATCTACCGTCATAATTTTTTTAGTGAAAAGTTGTCAGACTTCAGTAGTCTAGCTCTCTTATTTTGGACTATATCATGTCTTCCACAGACAGACGGACGGACGGACATCACTAGAATGTCTTTTGTTAGTGAAAAATTTTGATAAAAAACTTGTTTGAAAAACTTGATAAAAAAAATTAAAAAATTGATAAAAAAAATTTTAATGAAAAAAAAAATTTGATGAAAAAAAAAAAAATTTGAAGAAAAAATAATGTTCATAAAAAAAAGTTTTGAAAAAAAAATTAATGAAACAAAATTTTTAAAAAAAAATGTTTATGAACAAACAAAAAAAATAATAAAAAATTTAATTCTTATCATAAAAAAAGCTTTTATAAAAAAAATTTATAAAAAAAAAATGAATGAAAAAAAATTTTTGAGTAAAAATAAATGGGGGTCGGTCTCACTAATGACCCCTCTCGGACGCACCATTGGACCGGTAGAAGCTGATTAAATAAAACAAATTTACAAAAAATAAAAAAAATTGTATGGCGACCGCCTTAACAGTTAAAGATAGAGGGTAGGTGTGTTCAGAGAAAATGTTTGGACTAAAAAAATATTGTGGATTGGTCATACATTTTGTTGCACTATTAGGGCAGTTAGAGCGGTTGGAGAAAATTTTAAAAAATGCCGTTTTGTGTGGAAGCCCCCTTAGAAATTGGGATAGGGAATTAGTTTGTTCTAAAGAAATGTTAAAACGTAAAAATTAATGGGGGTCGGTTAGAGTGTCCCTTATTTTGAAAATGTTGGAAATGTTGAGACGGTACCCCCTCATTTTTTTCCTTTTGACTAAAAAATAACTCAGGAAAAATTTTACGCCCCTACGACCACGCCTTCCCTACGCGACGGGGCCTTAAAGAACGGAGCCTTAAAAATCATTTTTCCATACAAACCAAAAATTTTTTTTTTATTTTTAATTTTTTTGTTATTAATTATAATATAACTTGGTTAGTTTATTCACGACCAAAAATTTGATTTTGGTGGGATGAGGCTTTCAGTTCTAAAAAATTTTTCGAACAAAAAAATTTAGAGCTTCTGGGGTCCTACAGTAAAAATTTTTAAAAAAAAACTTTTTTTTTAGTTTTGACAAGCAACGGTTTTAGTTGTAATGTTGCTTTTAATGATATATATTCATAAAAAAATATTATCCCACCATAATCAAATTTTTCGTCGTGAATAAGCTAACCAAGTAATATTATAATTAATAACAAAAAAATTAAAAATCAAAAAAAAATTTTTTTGCTTTGTATGGAAAAATGATTTTTAAGGCCCCGCTCTTTACGGCCCCGTCGCGTAGGGAAGGCGTGGTCGTAGGGGCGTAAAATTTTTCCTGAGTTATTTTTTAGTCAAAAGGAAAAAAATGAGGGGGTACCGTCTCAACATTTCCAACATTTTCAAAATAAGGGACACTCTAGGGTCGGTCTTATAAATGACCCCTCTAAGACGCACCATTGGAGCAGTAGAAATGATTTTAAGATTGGAAAATTACAATAAATTTTTTTTCAACAAATTTTTAAAAAATAGTAATAATCGTTATCCCACGATCCTCTTGGGCAAAAAATTTGTAGAATCGATAGAAGTTTTACACAAAAAAAAATTCAAAAAAATCGAAAATGAGATTTAAATTTTAAAAATTAAAAATCGCATACTAGAGCGCTTTTAAGAATTTGTTGAGATTTAAAAAAAAAAAAAAAATAAATTTGGACCATTATTGAAGAAGTTATGAGTAAAAGAAGTTTGAGTAAAGGAACAAACTACCAATTTTTAAAAATTCGATATCTTTTGAACGGGTCATCAAAAAAATCTGAAAATTTACCACGAAGGAGCTTTCAAAGGGTACTAAAAACTGTAAACAAATTGGGAAAATCTAAAAAAAAAAATGTTCAAAGTGTTCGATCTGACATGGAATGCCCCATATACTGTATATACTTTATGGGGTCCTTGACCAATATTTCGAGGTGTTACAAACGGAATGACAAACTTATATATACTCTCTGTAGAGTGGAGGGTATAAAAAAGCCTTGAGGGTATTGTTATGGAAAATTTAATTTACTTTTGGTTTCATCCCATTTCGTTTTTGGTTGTTGCACTGTATAAGTAAGCTTTGTAATTATACAAAGTTTTTTGCTAGTATCAATTTTAAAAGATCTGTCATGTAAATTTACAGGCTTTTTTAGTAATTGAACAACCCAAACTAAATTTTTTTGAAAGTACGACATTTTTGTCTTGTAAAAAAATCTCACTAAATTTAAAACAGTCCTAGAAAACTACACTGCCTGTAGCGTGTAAAAAAATTCGTCCTTGTGGCATACTCTTACTTCTGTTTTTTTTGTTTTTAATTTTCAATGCTGTAATGTTTTTTATAGCATTTTTGTTTTGTAAAAGAACAACTAAACCATTCATAGTAAAATATATTCTGCAGATGTTTTGTTTTTTGTCTAAAATCTTTTTTTCCTTTTTCTTCCATTTTTAAAAGTCTAAGGACGAGAAGCTTTTTGAATACCAACACCTTTCTTTTACATTTATCCTTGCCTTATTTTTACATATTGTTTGCTCATTTTTCGTTGATTGTTAACAACAATGGAACAAACGTTATTCACAGAAAAAAATCCTTTTTTTACTTCTCTTCAGTGACCTTTAAAAAAATAATTGTTTTTGTACCTGTTTTTTATAGTTTAAGAATTGTTTGTTTTTGATACAAAATGTATTTTTAATTTTATCAACAAAATTTATTTTAGAAAAAATTACATTTAAAATTTGATTAATTGTTTGTAACACCTTTAGAACTTTGTTTTGTGTTTTGTATCATTTAATCTTCTTAATGGGTAACAAAATGTTTTGTTTGCTAAATATTTTAGTAGTACCTACCTACCCACACCCACCATTACTACCCAGGTAGAAAATTTTGCAAGAAAACAAGAAAAAAAAAATTAGTTTTAGTAGTAAAATATTTCTTAAGTGTTGGCAATTTGTTGTTATGTACATATAATTAAAAATTATAAAAAAAAATTAGTAAAAAATTTGTTCGACAAAAATTTTAGTAAAAATTTTTTCGACAAAAACTTTAGTCAAAAATTTTTTGGACAAAAATTTTAGTCAAAACTTTTTCTGACAAAAGTTTTTGTCAAAAAAAGTTTTGACAAAAATTGTTGTCAAAAAAAAGTTTTGACTAAAGTTTTTGTCAAAAAAAGTTTAGTCAAAAATTTTTTTAACAAAACTGTTAGTCAAAAATTTTTTTGACAAAAACTTTAGTCAAAACTTTTTTTGACAAAAATTTTAGTCAAAATTTTTTTTTGAAAAAAATTTTATAAAAATCCACTTATATTTTCTTGACCAATTTTTTATGAAATGCAATACCAAACTGTTAGAAACATTTACAAAAATCTGTATTAAATAACATTCGTCTCTGTTTCATATTTTGACCGTGATTTGAATTTCAACAGACGACCATCGCTATATTAAATAATTTTACTTTATTTATTGGGTTCCTAAACCGATATTTAGATAATCTCTATCCCAAAGTGGAGGATATAAAATTGCTTTGCTAATGTTCCAAAATAGAAGCACCTGAATCAACTGCTAAAGCACTTTGCCAGTGCTTTGTCTTTTTCTGCCTGGGTACTTGCAGTACAAATAAAAATGTTTATAAGAATTCTGTATTTTTTTTTATATAATAGCAAAAAAAAATAAACAATTTTATAAAATAGCACGACAACAAAATAAACATTAACGGGGAAGGATAAATCAGTGAAATGTAACCAGATTAGTTAAAACTAGAGATAGGCGCGTGAGTGAATTTTGACTCAAGCACACTCACGAAATGAAAATATTGCTCAGACAATATCACGCACGCTCACGTTCACGAACGCTCACGTGAGCAACTAAATTTTTTCTCACGCTCACGATATAAACAAATTTTTATTTTAATTTTTTCAATTTCGTGCACAAAAAGTGTATAATCTCCTAAAAACAATCATAAAAATTTATTTAAATCACAATTTTGTATTAAATACCCTATAACAGTGATACGCATTTTTGTAATTCCTATTCCCGCGGGAATAGGCGCTGCTTGTGCGCTGTCAACACTCATACACTATAAAATTCTGTTGCTTAAGCAAATTTGTTGACTTTTCGCTTGCTACTACCCACACAAGCATAAATGTTATAGTATGTGTCTGCGTATCGCTGCCCTATAAATTCAATAAGATGTCAATGTTCTTACTTGTTTTCTATTTCAGATAGCATAAATCAATCACGCAAACTCACAAAACAAAAATTACTCACGCACGTTAAAAACTACTCACGCACGTTAATTACGACAAAAAATAGAAAATTTAAATTTTGAAAAAATCTTCACTCGTTCGGAAGATATTGTGTGTCAAAGCTATAAGTTTGGTTGCATATATCTCCGCTAGAGGGCACAGTAGACTAATGAAACCAACAAAAAAGTTTTTCTTTAGCATAGATCCAAATTTTCACAAATTTTTAACCAAAAACTTTGATTTTGATGAACTCAAAATAATAACTGCTAATTTAACAGAGTACACCATACTTTTCCAGCTAACAACATTTCTTGGTAATTTTACTAAAAAACTCTGTAAAATGATTTTTACAAAAAAAAAACTGTTAATTTACAGAGTTTATAGTAAAATATTGGTTAAATAAGAAAGCTTTTAGACAGAGAAAACTCTGTAATTTTACTTTAAAACTCTGTAAAATGATTTGACAAAAAAAACTGTTAATTTACAAAGTTTCTAGTAAAATATTGGTTAAAAAAATCACCATTTAGCAAAGAAAACTATGTAAATTTACATATATTTGTAAAATGCATTTGATGCAAAAAATACAGAAAAACTCTGTAAATTTACAGAGTTTAGTTAAATGCATGTTATTTTGTAAAATTTTTATAAGATTTCTAAAAAGATTTTTTTTTCTCAAAAAAAAATATACAGATAAAATTTGATATTTGGTAACAGAAACAAAAACTACTCAAAACTTAAAACTTTTTAGTTTATAAAAAATACGAAGTATTTTGCCAGAAAACTCTGTAAAATATCTGTTTAATTGAAATTACAGTCATTTTACAGAGTATTTTACAGAGTTATTATTTTGAGTGTGGTTTTTTGCATGTTAAATCTGATTTTGGAATTAAAGATTTAAAATTCAAAATGGAGGATCCAATATGGCGGATATGTTTTTTTAATTCTTAGCTTATTGTACTGAAATTAATCATTATTGGTGTATTTGGGGTCGGTTATTATAAATATAAGCTCAGATTTTTTAAATTCAAAATGGCGGATCCAATATGGTGACAAATTTAAATTTAAGTTTTTTCAATGTTGGCTGTTTTGACAAAAAAACTTTGATTTTGATGGTTTTTCGGATGCTAAATCTGATTTTAGGACCAATGATTCGAAATTCAAAATGGCGAATTCAATTTATTTACCATTCGGTGTTCAATTTTGTTCACATATGCACTGTTGCCAACTATTTTTGACCAACAACTTCCAAATTTCACAAAAAAAAGCGCTAGAAACCGAAAAAAATAAATTTAGCGGTGAAAATTTGTAAGTCTTCCGCTAAATTACGAAAAAAAAGCGCTGAAAACCGCTGTGATAAAAAAGAAAAATTTAAAAAAATCTCCAAATTATTTTTCCTACGAAAGTTGACTTTTCACTAAAAACGCGCAAGAAGCCGCCGAAAAAAAAATATAAAATAAGTTACAAAAAAAGCACTAAAATTCGACAAACTTGACGTTTTCGATTAAAAAAAAGAAAAATTGGAAAAAACCTCTAATTTTTTTCCACTAAATCCAAACAAAAAGCGCTAGATTTTCCCTCTAAATCACCGTTCCTGCTAAAACCAATTTTCCCCAGCTAAATCCAAACAAAAAGCGCTAGATTTAGCTAGAAAACCTCCAACTTGGCAACAGTGCACATATGTCAATCAGCAGCCGAATTAAAGCATTTTGTATTTTTTAGGTTATGTTGAATGTACCAACATTTTCGAGGTGTCCTTACATTTTCGATCATAACTTCTGAACCGCTGAACCGATATCGCTCAAATGCAATACCAAACTGCTCGGGAGAACTTCCAATAAACATTTTAAGTTTCAGTCATCTCCGTGTAAGGAGTGAGATCATAAAAATGTTAACACACATAAAGTTAAATAAAAAACAGACTACTGAATTTTAAGACTTCAAACCAAATTTTTATTAAATAAAATTTAATACAAAATCATAACAAAAAAACCGCATGGAACTCTAACCACTACGAACAAAGTTATCCACTTTTTCCGGAAACCCTCCCATTAAGGCTTTTATGGTAGTTTCTGTCACCTTTTTAGAGCAGGTGGTCCATCTACGTTTGAAATCTTGCATGTCCTGGGAGACCTTTTTTGTGCCCTTTAATTCTTTTTTAACAAGAGCCCAATATCTCTCCACTGGCCTGAGCTCCGGGCAGTTTGGTGGATTTGCCTCTCTTGGTACAAAAACCACATTATTATCATTATACCACTCCAGCGCTTTCTTGCTGTAGTGACAAGATGCTAAATCGGGCCAAAAGTAAGTGGATACATGGTGCTGACTCAAGAACGGAAGAAGTCTCTTCTGCAAACACTCCTTGATATAAATTTCGCTGTTTATAGAGCCAGATGTCACAAATGACTGGCTTCTTTGGCCGCAGCTACATATGGCTTGCCATACTAGGAATTTTTTGGGGAATTTCGTTTGCTTTTTTGACCGAAATTTTTCCGCAACATTTCCTCGAACATCGGAAACATAAAATTCTTGACCAGGGAGCTGCGCAAAATCAGCCAGGACATAAGTTTCGTCGTCCATTACACAACAGTTGTATTTTTTTATAAAATTTGATTTCAATTTTCTAGCTCTGGTTTTGGCCTCCAAATTTTTAAAAGCGTTTCTATCGGGAACTTTTTGAACTTTGTAGGACTTTAGTCACGCCTTACGTTTCACTTTACGTACAAAAAAGTCTGAGCATTGGGCTAACCGAGCTGTTTTTCTGCCAGATGTGTTAGGAGCTCTCTTAAGGATGCTTTTAACTTTATATGCCTTACCAATGTTACGATAACCAGTCGTTGTTCCTGTTCCCGGCTTCCTTTCAATTGTTAGGTGTTCCAGATACCTTTTTACCACTTTTGAAACTGTTTGGCGGCATACATTAGTTTCTTTGGCAATTTTTTTGTATGTCCATGTTTGGTTTTGTTGAAAATATTTAATTATTTTTGAACGCACTTTTCTTTCATCGTCCATTGTGTAAAAAATTGCAAATTAAAACTCATGATGTAAATTAATTTATTAACTGACATATTTTTAAAATGTAAACTGCCGAAAAAAAAAAATTTGGAAGCTTTACACCAAAGTTGTAGGCAAAAATGTGTGTTAACATTTTTATGATCTCACTCCTTAATATGATTAATGATTACTAGTGTCCCACTGAATATTCGGCTTCGGCTTCGGCCAAAAAGTACTATTCGGTCACTATTCGGCTTCGGCCACAATTTTGACCGAATAGGCCGAATACCGAATAATTGTATAATATTTGTGCTCACGTGTTAAAAAACACACTAAACTAACTTTAAATCACATTAGTAAGCCACAAAAACATTTTACTAAGTGTTTTTGCAACTAAAAAAATTTTTTTTAATATTCGGATTCGGCTTCGGTTTGGCCGAATAGTGAAAATTTGGCCGAATATTCGGCTTCGGCCATAAAAGGTGTATTCGGTCGGACACTAATGATTACATTCCGTTTTTATAAATTCGTCTTCATGCTTTTATCAGAAGATTTTAATAAAATACCCTTTTAAATGCGTCAAAAAGTTCATATAATAAGTGGCGCATTTAAGCTAATAATTTTATAAACAATATTTAAATTGCTATCGCCCGCATAAATGCGTTCCCAGCACTAGAGATAGTTGATACTCACGTGAGCGTGAGTCAAATTTTTTTCGTGAGCAATAAGTAAGTGAGTACATTTTTTGCGTAAGTAATTCGTAGTGAGTTCTATTTTTTTGCGTGAGTCAAAATAGACTAATTGTATTTTTTTTAGTTTCATTTAAAATTTTAAAAATTTTTTTCGTTTTTTAAATCGATTCAGTGCCAAATTAACGGTCTGCCAATATAAAAAGAACAATTTATCTTTTGATTTTGAGTTAAAATGTTATGATCGTGTTTGAAATTTGCTTGAGTGTAAAAACGTGAGTCATGCGTGAGCGTCAAGAAATTTTACCAACTATCTGGCAAAATTTTTTAGAAAAGCTAAAAGTTTTCTTACAATTAGTAGACAAAACTTTAATCGAAGGGCGCCACGGGTTGAAATGATAGGAAATATTACTGTCGTGTAAAAATTACGTCCAATTTTGTGAGAAAAAAAACATTTAATTGATGCAGTTAATATTTATTTGATACAAATCAGTTAAATCTTCCACGATTACTTAAGTTTTGTAGTATTGATTAAAATTTTAATTCATATAATAAACCCCTTTATTAATTCAATTATGGGTTTAATCATATTTATTTGATACAAATTATTATTTTTTTTAATTAATTACTAAATCTTGTAGTATTGATTTTAATTCATGCATTTAAACCCCTTATTAATTCAATTAAGAATTAATTTTTCAAGAGCATTTGCTTGTCATTCTTCCCTTATAACTTAGTATAACAACTCTTCTTGTTTCCTGCTTTTTTCACTCTTTTTTTATATTGTCCTGTTTGGGTTAGTTGTGGAATGTCATACTTGTACCATCATCAACATTGTTATTGTGTATCGTCCCTTAAATGTGTCCAGCACTTTGCATAATACAGCTTAATGCTTTTTTAAAAATAAGGTAAAATAAGTATAAGACGAATTGTAGGAACCTTACACAAAAAAAATTAAGGGGCCTATTCACAAAAAAAGTCATAACTCAATCATAACTCAATTTTTTCCATGTGGTTGTTGTAAACAATCATAAAAAATTTCAAATTTTGTTTGAAAATTTCAAAAAAATAAAGACCTGCTACCCACATCGTCTCAAAATTGACAAATAATTTTAAATTTTGAGACTTTTTATGATTTTGTTTACAACAAACACAGGGAATATGAAGTTTGAAAATAATAAAATTAGTCATAACCAGTCATAACTGAGAATAGGCCTGTAAAATGAGTTTCAACCACTAAAATGATTATACCAATTACTATTTTAATTTATTTTGCACCTATAACGAAAATGATAGTATTAATCACTAAAATTTGTAAAAGTTTAGTATCGCAAAAGTCCATTTATTCTCAATTCACGGACATTTTCGAATTCTATTAAAAAATTTAATCATATCAATTAAAAAATCTGTTGAGCAATCTGCTGGTTTCAGCAGAAAATCTGCTGAAATTACATCGAGTTTGAGCCATATAATAAATCTGCTGATTTTAGCAGACCCAGTTTGCTAAAACTCTGTATTATGCAATGAAAAGATTCAAAAAAGGTTTTTTTTTTTTCAAAGTGATCATTTTTTTTGAAGTTTTCCATGTATAAAATTTAAAAGATTTTTTTACATTTTTTTTAGTTCAAACTTTGACAAATAAAACTTATAAAATTTTTTGAAAACGGGGTTACTTAACATTTCTGTAAAATTAACAAAACATTCTGTTGTTTTATTTTTTAATTTTAATCATTTTTTGTTTTTGGGATTTAAAATTTATCAAAAAATTAAAAAAAAAAAATACATCTTAAAAAAACTTAGCAAACTAAAAAAAATGTCAACAGACTATTTCTGTAAAATAACAAAATAGTCTGCTAAAAATCTGCACAGAAATATTTTGAAATTCAGCAAAAAAATTGCAGAAAAAAATTTGTTATTTTCTAAAAATGAATGACAGAAAATTTACTAAAAATATTCATTTCAGCAGAAAATTTTGCTAAAAGTTTGCTAATTCAAATCGAAAGACGTTTTACAGATTTTTTGACAGAGCTTTTCTTTTGAATGTTGTTGATTTAAATAAACTAATTTTTACAAAACTTTTTAGTAATTTTTACCAAAAAAAAAATTATGTTTGGAATCAACTAATATATTAGTAAATTTGCAAACTTTTTTTGTTTACTAAATTATTATTATTTGACTGATGTAGTATAACAAAATTAATATACTTCCAGTTTATGGTGTAGCGGTCTAAATAAAATATACAAACAATACAAATTTGTTGTTTTTACGGAAGTGTTGCCACAATTTGCCACGTGAAAATATTTTGTGTAAACAATGCGGCAAAATGTAAAAATATTTTCACTACTCTTTACTCACATATTTTATGTATATCACAAAATCCACCAGAAAACACACAAAAAATGCTATTTTCTGACCTTAGGTCTTTCGATTTTCTTTATATTGACGGTATGCATTCTCAATGAAGCCAATAAAACATATCCATTTTCAGTTTTTTTAATTTTAAAAAAATCGCGATTTTTCGCGAATTTAATTTTCTTCAAAAATTAAAAAAATCGAAAAAGTATGTTAATTTGAAAAGCCATATCTTCTAAAGTATCTATCGGATTTCTACGATTCAAAAAGCATTTGATTCAAACGTTCGTCCTTTTTTATACCATTGGAATAAAAAAAATGTTTTTTTCAAAAAAAGTGCATTTTTGATGCAAATGCAATTTTTGGATGCATTTTTCAAAACTTTCTCCCCCTTCAATTTTTTTGAAATCTGCATAATTCGAAAATATGGCATTTTTTACACAAAATTGAGTACCGTTTTTTTTGTGACAGCTTTTCAAAAAATTTTCGTGACTTTTTTAAAACTACTTATTTGATTTTTTCCATACAAAAAATCAATTTAATGTTTATTTTACAATTTTATCAAAAAAGTATGTAACTTTAAAAAGCCATTTCTTCGAAAGTATTTATCGGATTTCTACGACTCAAAAAGCATTCGATTCAACTGATTATCCGTTTTTATACCAATGCACTAACAAAAAATATTTTTTTAAAAAAATGCATTTTTGATGCAAATGCAATTTTTCGATGCATTTTTTTAAACTTTCTCCCCCTTCAATTTGTTTGAAACCTGCATAAATCGAAAATATAACATTTTTTACATAAAATTGGGTACATTTTTTTTGTGACGGCGTTTCACAAAATTTTCGTGATTTTTTTAAAAAATGCTTATGTAGTTTTTCCTTAGACTAAAGTTTTTTTTTGTTATTTAATGAATTTTATGAAAAAATTGTATTGAAAAACCAATAAGGTATTTTTAAAAAAATTACAAAATTTTTAAGAAACTCCGTCACAAAAAAAGCGGTACGCAATTTTGTGTAAAAAATGCCATATTTTCGATTTATGTAGATTTATGTTTAAAAAAAATTGAAGGGGGAGACAGTTTTAAAAAATGCATCCAAAAAATGCATTTGCATCAAAAATGCACTTTTTTTTAAATATTTTTTTTTATTACATTAATAAACATTAATAAAAAGTAAGACTATCGTCTGAATCGAATGCTTTTTGAATTGAAGAAATCCGATAGATACTTCCGAAGATATGGCTATTCAAAGTAGCATACTTTTTTATACCCTCCACTCTAGTGATAGAGGGTATATATAAGTTTGTCATTCCGTTTGTAACACATCGAAATATTGGTCTAGGACCCCATAAAGTATATATATTCAGGATCCTTGATCGATTTTAAGTCGATCTAGCGATGTCCGTCCGTCCGTCTGTCTGTCTGTCTGTCCGTTGAAAACACGCTAACTTTTGAAAGACTTTATGGAGGCTCCTGAAGTTTGACATATATGTTGGGTATTTACCGGGTCAGGTTGGTATTGCAATCCAGCCAAATCGGTCCAGTGGTTCAAAAGTTATGAGCAAAAGAGTAAATTTCGGGAAGGGAATTTTGCGAACTTTCGAGATTAAAACCACTCTAACTTTCGAAAGACAATTCTGAGGGTGCTGAAACGTGTTACATATCTTTGTCGTTCCCCAAGTCTATTTGGTTTTGAATTTCAGCAAAATCGGTTCAGTGGTTCAAAAGTTATAAGCAAGGCTCTGAATTTCAGATTTTTTCACCTTAAACAGTTGAAAACTCGTTAAACAAGTTTTAACAAGCATGGTGTTTTCCTGCCGTGAGGTGCAGTTTAGTTGTTAGACAAGTAAATATTTGTTATTGTTTTTGTTTTTGTAACTGTATGTAACGGTGTATAGTAAGTATTTTTGGAAAAAAATCAAATATTAGTTTGTTTTTGGTTTTTAAAGACGAGGATGGTAAAATAAACTGAGGGAAATATGTAAAATATATTTTTTTAACATATCCCAGCAAAAACTTGCATTACCAAGTAATGAAATTTGTAATGGGAAATTCAAAAGTTATAAGTACTTCTGATTCGAATTACCTTTCCCATTACATTTACAAGCAAATGTGCCAAATGTAATGATTATCAAAACAGTATTAATAAATAATTACGTAAGTACTTATAGGTAATGAAAAAATTATTTAAAAAAAAAATTTTAAAAAATAAAAAAATATTTAAATTTATTTTATTTTTAATGAAAATAATGTACAGTGAGTCAAAAAGTGAAAATCTAGTTCTGAAATTTTTTTATTTTATTATAATGACTTAGATAAGTCATTATTAATAAGTCCTTATTTTACATTTTAAAATAATGCTAAAGGTAATTTTCTGTCATTACTAAGTAATTAGAATGGTAATGATGTCTCATTACCAAGTTTTTGCTGGGATACGTATAGGTATAAAACAACAAAAATATTTTACAAAGTAATTTTGTTACTCAAACAAATAGTACACTAAAAAAAATATTTACACTCAAAAAAATTTTACACTCAAAAAAAAATGTTTTTTTTAATTTTTAATTTAATTATTTTTTTTTTAATGAAATTCACACTCAAAAAAATGTTGACAGTCAAAAAAATTTTACACTCACAAAAAAAATTTTACTCAAAATAATATATTTCTAATAAATATTTACACTCAAAAAAATTTTACACTCAAAAAAAAAATTTTTTTTTTTAATTTTTAATTTAATTATTTTTTTTTAATGAAATTCACACTCAAAAAAATTTTGACAGTCAAAAAAATTTTACACTCACAAAAAAATTTTACTCAAAATAATATATTTCTAATAAAAGTTTGTAATGCATTTTTTAGAAAATTACTATCAGATAACATTGTGGAGGGTATTCATAGATTTGACCAAGTCGAATTTAATTTTTCTACTTGTTGATTTTTAAAATTTTTGAAAAAAATTAAATTCGCGAAAAAATCGCGATTTTTTTTAAATATAAAAAACTGAAAATGGATATGTTTAATTGGCTCTATAGAGCACATGTGTACAAAAAATTAGATAAATTTGAAGACCTTCGGTCAGATTTTATAAAATCTTTGCTGGATTTCATGATATACATAATAAATATTTTTATATACATAAAATTACGATCTGATATGAAAAATGAAATATTTAAAATACTGATTGAGATAAAATCATAAAATAATTGTTGAAATTAACATTTTATAGAAAGTGCATACATACAACAATAATGGGGTAAAAAAATCAATAAAAATAAACAAAGAAAGGGGATAAGCTTTTTATATAAAGCTGATGCATTTATTGTTAATTAATTTTAGACTTAAATAACAAATGTTGTGACATTAAAATTTAAAATTTAACAAAAGTTCTTCACTACACAGAAAAAAATTTGAAACGAATTTCAATCAACAAAAACGCGGATTCAATCAATTTTTTTATTGAAATTCCACCAATTAAAAAAATTGTTATACCAATCATTAAATTGTAGGTGATTAATTGAAAATTTTTTCAATCAAACATTTTTTCGATTTTGATCAAAAGTTTGATAATTTTTTTTTTATAGTCAATCAAAATAATGATTGATTTAACAAATGAATTGTAAGCTTAAGACAAAATTATAAAAAAATTCATATTTTTTGCTTTTTAATATGTTGCCAATAATAAAAAAAGTAAAACCCGATTATTTTGTATTTTTATGAATTAATCTATTCAAATAAATTAAAGCGAAACAAGTAGAAAAGTTAAATTCGACTTGGCCGAATCTATGAATACCCTCCACAATGCCCTTTTTAAGTGATAGTAAATTTTCAAACGTGAAAAAAATAACATTTTTGATCAGAAACATTTTATTTTGTTTAAAAAACTTTTTTTTAGCAATTTTTGAAAAAAAAAAACAAAAAAAAAATTACTAATTTTTATTTGAGTGTAAAATTTTTTTTGAGGTTAAAATTTTTTCGAGTTTACTTTTTTTTGTTTTGGAATAAAAATATTTTTGGGTGACAAAAATACGTTGCAAAATATTTTTGTGACTTACCAATGTTTTTAAAACATGTTTAACGGGTTTTCAACACGTGAATTTAAGGTGAAGCTAATCTGAAATTCACGGTTTTGCTAATAACTTTTGAACCACTGGACCGATTTGGCTGAAATTCAGCATCCTCAGAGTAGCCTTTCGAAAGATATAGTGTTTTTTATCTCGTAAGTTCATGAAAAACCCTTGCCGAAATTCAGTCTTTTGCTCATAACTTTTGAACCACTAGACCGATTTCGCTGGATTGCAACACCAACCTGACCAGGTATATACCCAACATATATGCCAAGCTTCAGGAGCCTCCGTAAAGTCTTTCAAAAGTTAGCGTGTTTTCAGCAGACAGACAGACGGACGGACGGACGGACATCGCTAGATCGTCTTAGAATCGATCGAGGATCATGAATATATATGGGGCATTCCAGGCCCCATATATATTCATGATCCGACCCCTTTCGATTTTTTTTTATTTTTGGATATGTTTTAGTTCTTATTAAATGTAACTTGGACACCAATTTTCAGCCTTTTATTCCAAGATGGTGTTGAGTAATCAATTTTTCAAAATGGCGATTT
Source organism: Pegoplata infirma (assembly GCA_963921195.1). Lineage (NCBI taxonomy): Eukaryota > Metazoa > Arthropoda > Insecta > Diptera > Anthomyiidae > Pegoplata > Pegoplata infirma. Next base: position 41,968,314 of record OY992537.1, read on the forward strand.
TTTCAAAAAAAATAGAAAAATTAAAATTTTCAATTAATTTTGACCAGTTAAAAATATAGATATCTTAAAAAAAGTTGGACAACGTTTTGTTGGTATTTAAATGTAGTTTTAGAAAAAAATATTAAAAAAATTATTCGAAGTAATTATCACTTATTTTTTAACGTTTAAAAATTAAAATCGACTTTTTGAAAAAGTCCGAAACCTTCGATATTTTTTTACAAACGTCTAAAAGTTCTACTCGTAATTACGCAACTTTTAAGCCATAATTCGAGATGTGATCGCAATTTGTTCTATTTTTTTTTTTTCAAATTTTGAAAATTGCACCTTTTATTTTTTATTTTTTGACTCTGATTTACTTTATATGGTGCTCCAAAAAAACTAAATTGGTAGATACCGACCCTAACTTACCCTAGATATATTCATTTCGAAGCAAAAATACGCCTCACAAAAATTAAGAACGATCGGACATGGATAAGATGTTCCGTATGGGCCTTGAAGTTTAGAAAACGGATTACAAGAAAAAATATGAATTTTTTTCTGTTTTCCCAATTTTTTTGGTATTTTAAGTTAAGTTTTAATTCAAGTGGTTACAGAATTATAATACGGAGTAAAATGCCTCTTTAATAAGCAGGTACAGGACCTTCATGCACTAAAAAACTATGTTTTAGGCGCCTAAAATATGCACTAAAAAGTCATGAAATATGCACTAAAAATCTTAAAATATGCACTTAAAATCATAAATATCCACTTGTTTTTTTACTTTTATTAAACAAAAACATAACATTTAAATTATGTCTGGCATTTTAAGCTTCGATGTACATATATACAGTGTGTATAAAATGTAATTAAAAAAATAAAAATTATTTTAAAAAATTTATGACTTTAAAATTTAATACCAAAAATAAGTATCATAAAAAATTTTTAAAAATAGCTAAAAATGCTAAAAAAAAATAAAATTTTTACAAAATATGACCTAAAAATATGCATTTATTGCATAATAATAGCAAAATATGCAAAAATATGCATTTTAAGCAAAATATGCACTAACGAATCGATGCCATTTTAAAGCAAATTCTCTGATTCGCAAAGATATTTTGTTTATGCTGTTCTATGACCAATGGGAAAAAACATGCATTTGCATGAAAGTCCTCTCCTTGCTAATAAGGTACCAAAGACTGAAATCGGTTGAAAATCAGCCAAGTTAATACAACTTCCCCAGGCATCTAACGTATGGCAGAACACTTGATTAAGCAATATAATACGATTTTGGAAATTCATTGAAATTTTCTACTGTAATAACATTTTTTTATTCTTCAAGCTCAAATGTAATTAGATGACAAGTATTTTTCATATTGTGTTTTGCTAACATTTTTTAAATTACCCGGTGAAAAATGGTACAAATATGATCATATATGCGTTCATACAGCGTCATGTATGTCCATATATGTAGCATATATGAATATATATGACACTGTATGAATGCATATATGATCATATTTGCAACATATATGTCCATATACGTAAAATGAGGGCATATGAACATATATGACATATATGCTCCATATATGTCCAAATATGTCATATATGGGCATATGCCCTCATTTTACGTATATGGACATTAGAGGTGTCCTTAAAATCGAAAATCACCTTTTTATACCTGGTAGGGTCCTATATTGTTCTTTAGCATCTAAAAATGAGTGAGCCAAAATTTGGGGACAATCGGCTAAAAATAACTCGTGCCGAAAATGGATTGAAGTTTTGGGACATTCTTATAACAACGAAAAACTCGTTTTTTCTAGTTTTTGGAAAAACATTGGTATTTGATATTTTTTGTTAAATTTTTTGTGAAATAATATGAAAATGGTACTAAATTACCTTTTCAAAACGATTAATAAAATTAAAATCGGATGAAAAATAAGCATTTTACGAATACATGCCCCAGACCATTGTATGGTTTTTAGAGCCAGAATTTCAAAATTTTCAAAATTTTTAGGCAAAAAAATAGTAAAAATTTAATTTTACTTTATGATCAAATTGAAAACATGTTTAAGATTAAAAATAGCAGATATGGTAGTCAAGCTTTTTTTTTATTTGGCGCGGGTAGTGATAAAATTTCCGCGGATTTCAAATAAAATGCGTTTTTCTACAATAATTAAGCAAATTTTTGAAAATTTGTGCTCTATTGTGCGGATCGAAGTGTAAAACGTAAATTCTGTAACTTTTGAGAAATCGGATATATGCAGATATTTTGTATTATAGAAATGTATAACGTCTCAAATTTGTCATTTCACCTCGACGAAAAGGGGTTAAAGATGCCCGACTTCTCAAAAAATTTACAGAATTTATGTATTTCACTTCGTATAATACAATACAGAAAATTGTTTCCCATATTTGCTAAATTATTTTAGAAAAACTCATTTTCTTTGGAATCCGCGGAAATTATATCACTACCCACGCCAAATGAAAAAAAAGTTAGACTACCATATCTGTTAGTTTTTATCTATAACATGTATTTAATATAATTATAAAGTAAAATTTAATTTTTTTTATTTTTTTGCCTAAAAATTTTGAAAATTTTCAAATTTTGGCTTTAAAAACCATGCAATGGTCTGGGGCATGTATGCGTAAAATGCTTATTTTTCATCAGATTTGAATTTCTTTAAGCTTTTTGGAAAGGTAATTTATTACCATTTTCATATTACTTAACAAAAAAATTAACAAAAAATAGCATATACCAATATTTTTCAAAAAACTAGAAAAAACGTGTTTTTTCATCAGATAAGAGTGTCCCAAAACTTCAATCCATTTTCGGCACGAGTTATTTTTATCCGATTGTCTCCAAATTTTGGCTCACTCATTTTTAGATACAAAACTACAATTTAGGACCCTACCACGTATTAAAAAGTGATTTTGAAAAATTACCTTAGTCGTTAGGACACCTTTAATGGACATATATGTTGCAAATATGATCATATATGACTGCATACAATTTCATATATGACCATATATGCTTATATATTTACATATATGCATCCATATATTTACATATATGTATCCATATATGCACATTTTTCACCGGGTAGTGCTAAAAATGCCTGAATTTTCAACACCTTTTTGAAATCTCTATTTTAAAAAAAAAATATTTTTTTGTTTTAAAATTTGGAAAAAGCCGACAAAATATTACACTGAAACATGAATAATGAAAAAATGTTATTACAGTAGAAAATTTCAATAAATTTAAAAAATGGGACTCGTATTTTTTAATCAAGTTGTATGGCACACGCTAGATGCCTGGGGAAGTTGTAATAACTTGGCTGATTTTCAACCGATTTTAGTTTTTAGTACACCCAAAAAAAAAACGTGGGTATTCAATACTAAAAATTTAACTAATTTTAGTCCAAAAGGACCTAGTGCAGAAATTTGTAACAAATACTAAAATTTTTAACTAATATTAGTCAAATCCAGTAAAAATTACTAATGTTAGTACTTCGAAGATACTAAAATTAGTAACGAATTAGTAGATTTTGGTACAATATCACTTACTAAACCTTTTACTGTAGAATTATTTTGAGTGTGCCTTATTAGAAAGGCATTATACTCCACATCATAATTCTGTAATCACTTGAATTAAAACTTTACTTAAAATACCAAAAAAATTGCGAAAACAGAAAAAATTCATATTTTTCCTTGTATGTAATCCGTTTTTTAAACTTCAAGGGCCTAAATTTTTGTGAGACGTATATTTACCTCCAAATGAATATATTTAGGGTAAGTTAGGGTCAGTATCTACCAATTTTTTTTTTTTTTTTAAGCTCCATATAAAATAAATCAGAGCCAAAACATAAAAGGTGCAATTTTAAAAATTAAAAAAAAAATAGAAAGAATTGTGATCACATCTCGAATTATGGCTTAAAAGTTGCGTTATTTAGAGTAGAATTTTTATAGTTTTTTACAAAAAAATCGAAGGTTTCGGACTTTTTCAAAAAGTCGATTTTAATTTTTAAACGTCAAAAAATAAGTGATAATTACTTCGAATAATTTTTTCATATTTTTTTTCTAAAACTACATTTAAATAGCAACAAAACGTTGTCCAACTTTTTTTAAAATATCTATATTTTTTAATGGTCAAATTAATATCACTATGTTATTTGTAGTACAGGGTTTTTATATTTCCTAAATAGTTTTGACAATGAAATCTGAAAAATTCTGAAACATATGTTGGCCAAGTCTTGCAAAAATTACCAACATAAATAAATTTAAAACGGAAAAATAAATTTTCTTAAATTTTTTTTTTTTTTTTTGAGAATGTTTATTCTGGCTCGAGGTCAATTTCTTCGTTTTTCTAATTCCCATTGTGGATAGAGGCGAATATGTATTAATATTTTAGTTTGTGCACAAACGATTTGTCATTAGACTCGTTTGCTACTTTGTAGTAAATCGTTTCTATTTTTGCTAAATAATCTTGACAATGGAATCTGACAAATTTAGAAACACGTGTCGATTAAGTCTTGCAAAAATGACCAACATAAATAAATTTAAAACAAAAAAATAATTTTCTTGAAAATTATGCTATGAGAATATCATGGTTTTAATTAGTAAAAAAAAAATAATGACCTCGAGCCAGAATAAACATCCTCAAAATATAATATTTTAAAGGTCGAATAAAACAATTTTTATTTTTTAAAAAAATTTTATAAGAATTATTATTTTTTCTTTAGTAATATTTTATTTTATATTTTATATCCACGTCCACAAAAGAGGATGGGCCGAAAAAATATGGCATTTTCTAGTATACTAGGTCAAAGTTTAGCACTCAGAACTTATTCTGGGATAAAAATGTTTAATTTATTTTTTTTTTTTAAGTGGCAATACTCAGGCAATGCTGCCTATCAATTACTAATGTAACCGTGATGCTCAATTGCAGTGATAATCAATTACTAATGTAACCGTGATGCTTCTTTCGGAAAGGGGATAGAAGAAAGATAAACGGTTTGAAAGATAGAAGGGCTTCAGTATGGCAACACTGTAATTGCGCGTGTTGATAATTTTGAGTACAGTTGTGCATCGCCATCTGTTATGAATCTGGCGAATTATTTTTGAAGCTGTGTTTGTAACCATTATTTTATTATTTTACTTCGTTGACGTTTTAGTGCTATTTATCAACGAAGGTGGGTGCTGCGATAGATATTAGTTATAAATAGAAAATAATAAATATCTGAAAAAATGTTGTTCTGCCTGAGCTGAGAATCGAACCCAGGCTTGTTGGCTAGTAGTCCAACGCGCTAACCACTAAGCCACAGTACCCTCAAGTTTGCATACAAATTAAGCAAAAAATTTAAGATTTTTAGAAGAGATCTAAAATTTAGCAAAAATTCAAGATTTCAAAAATTTTAAATTTTAACAATTATAAATTTGTTCTTAATTTATGTACCAAAAAATCTCACAAAGCCGAATTTTAAGAGTAAAATTTTCTGAATAAAAAATATTCACTTGAATTAAATTCACTGTTTTTTTATTTTGTTTTCTTTAGAAAACCTTAAAAAAAACAAACAAACAACAAAACTTTTTGCATATTTTACAATGAAAACAGAAATCTACAATTTAACTTTTAACTGAACTGCGTTAAAGAAACTATAAACACATATTTTCATTTACATATTCGTATTTGTATATGGTTAGAAAAAAAAAATAATAAAATATGATGAAAACAAAGTGACACAAAGGCCATCAAGAACTAGCAGCAGAAAAAAAAATGCAGAAAAAAAAAACCTAAAAGGAGGACAAATACAAGTTCATCAAAAAAACTTAAAAAGAAAAAAATATTGTAAAAAGAAAAATACTAAAAATATAAATTCATAATTTTTTTTAACATAAAGGCTTTCACGGTTCAAAAACAAGAATGAAAAACAGTAAACAAAGCTTGAAAAAGCCTGAAACAAACAAGAAAAATCTAACATTGCATTTAGATTTACTATTTCAAAAACTTGAAAAAAAATAGTAAAAAAACACCTCAGGATAACCCCAACCCTTTAATGAATGCGTGATTTGAATAAAACAAAAATCGTATAAAGAATCTATTAAAGGCACTATGGGCTGGCAAAAACATATTTTTCTGACTTGAAGGATTTTTAAATTTCGAAAATATTTCAAGAGTTTGGCTATTTTTATAGAGGAAAATTTTTTTTATATATGAAAAGTTTTGTCAAGTTTTGGCCTAACCAAATTTAATAATGTTTAGCCCACTGTGACTCTTTATAAAAGTAAACATTATGGCAAGTGACTTTAATAAATCTTAACTATGTTTCTTTATAGTGTTCATTCACGTTGTTGCTGTTTGTTATTATTCATATTATTGCAATGTATGCGTGTTTTTAATGCACCTTAAAAGTATGCTTCTTGAATTATAAATTCAACGAGCCCATTAAAGCCAAAATATTATAAGTTGCAAAATTTTTAATATCGGATTTTTAAAGAAAATCAATTACAATAGAAATCTTGAAATTACAATTGATCTTTTTATTTTAAATTTTTTAATTCCATGTCGTATTCCTGCACAGAAAAAAAAAAAATTTAGATAATTTTCAATACTATTGAGTACAAAATTACTCAATTTTTCACCAGTAAGCTTTTAATAAAAAAATATTAAATAAATGCATACTAAAAAATTTTAGTAAATTTTTAATTGGCACAATTAAAACTTTAATTAAAATTTTTCGATTTTTTTAAGTAACTTTTTAATTATGTCAAGTAAAAATTTACTCAAAATTTATCCATCTATGAGGCATCCACACCAAATGTCCCGCTACAGAAAAACATGTGTCCCGTAAATTTCTGAATAGGTTGTTTGGATGGCCCTATATGGAACTAAAAAAATTGCGTTTTTGGTTTTTCAAATTTGCAAAAACTGGGCTTAGGAGGCGTGGTCAAATATTGGAAAAATGGTCAAATTTGTGTCGAGTTGCCGTGTTTAAATATTTATCAAATTAAAGCGGAATGCATACAATCTCAAAAATTTACATACTTATATAGTTTTGTAAGGGCTATCGATTAATTTTTTTTTTTAATTTTCAGAACCCGTTCTGAAATTTTCCATTTTTTTAAAAAGTCAATTTATTAAAAATCCGGCCACTTTTTTTTATTTTTTTTTTTAATTTTAGATGTCTGTCCATCCACACAAAAAAAAATCAGAAACACGTTCGTCGTTTTTTTCGAGAAAATCGCATTTGAATTTTAAATTTCATAACAATTTTGTAATTTGCTTGTATTTTCTTGTTTTAACGTTGCGAATGAGTATTATCAATTGCATAAATATTACTCATACGATCTGTTGAAACAAGAAAAAAAAAAGCAAATTACAAAATTGTTATGAAATTTAAAATTCAAATGCGATTTTCTCGAAAAAACGACGAACGTGTTTCTGATTTTTTTGTGTGGATAGCCCATACAAAACTAAGAAGGCAACTCGCCACAAATATGACAATTTTTCAAATATTTGACCACGCCTCCTAAGCCCAGTTTTTGAAAAATTGAAAAACCAAAAACGCAATTTTCTAAGTTATATCCATACAACCTATTCAGAAGTTTACGGTACACGTGTTTTTTTTTCGCTGGACATTTGGTGTGGAATGCCTCATATATACCCTCTATTACTAAGTGGAGGGTATAAAAAAGTTAAATTCGGCCTTACGAATGCAGTGACACCATCTACAATTTCAAAAAGGTTATTGCAAAAAACTTTATTTAAAAGGAAATTACTTAAAAAATTTGGGAAAAAAATCCGCGATTTTTTTTTTCTTTTTTGCCAAAAATATGTTCGTTCTTGTTTAAATACCATTTGGTATTCAATTATGCTCACATTTGTCAACCATCAGCCGAATTAAAGCATTTTGTATTTTTAGGTTATGTTGAATGTACTAAAATGTTTGAGGTGTCCTTACATTTTCGTTCATAAATTTTGAACCGCTGAACCGATATCGCTAAAATGCAATACCAAAGTTCTCGGGAGAACTTCTAATAAATATGTTAAGTTTCAGTTATCTCCGTTTAATATTTTGGCCGTGATCATTATTTCCACAGACTGACAGACAGACGGACATCGCTAGAATGTCTTAAAATCGATCGGTGATCATGAATATATGGGGCATTCCGAGTCAAATCGGACACTTTGAAAAAAAAATTTTTTAGATTTTCCCAATTTTTTAACAGTTTTTAGTACCTTCGAAAACTCCATCGTGGTAAATTTTCAGAAATTGGTAGTTTGTTCCTTTACTCAAACATCTTTTACTCATAACTTCTTCAATAATGGTCCAAAATTTCAAATTTTTTTTTTTCAAAAAAAAAAAAATCGCAAAAAAAAATCCCAAAAAATTCTTAAAAGCGCTCTAGTATGCGATTTTTAAGTTTTAAAATTTAACAGGCCTATTCTGAGTTATGACTCGTTATGACTAATTTTATAATTTTCAAACTTTATATTCCCTGTGTTTGTTGTAAACAAAATCATAAAAAGTCTCAAAATTTAAAATTATTTGTCAATTTTGAGACGATGTGGGTAGCAGGTCTTTATTTTTTTGAAATTTTCAAACAAAATTTGAAATTTTTTATGATTGTTTACAACAACCACATGAAAAAAATTGAGTTATGATTGAGTTATGACTTTTTTTGTGAATAGGCCCCTAAATCTCATTTTTGAAAATGTTTGTACTCTTCGATTTTTTTGAAAATTTTTTGTGTAAAACTTCTATCGATTCTACAAATTTTTTGCCCAGGAGGATCGTGGGATAACGATTATTACTATTTTTTAAAAATTTTTGAAAAAATTTTATTGTAATTTTCCAATCTTAAAATCATTTCTACTGCTCCAATGGTGCGTCATAGAGGGGTCCTTTATAAGACCGACCCCCATTAATTTTTACGTCTTAACATTTCTTTGGAACAAACTTATACCCTATCTCCAACTCCTAAGGGGGCTCCATCCGCTCTAACTGCCCTAATAGTGCCCTTAGAGCAACAAAATGTATGACCGGCCCACAATATTTTTTTGTCCAAACATTTTCTCTGAACACACCTACCCTCTATCTTTAACTGTTAGGGTTGTCCCCATACAATTTTTTTTTAATTTTTGTAAATTTGTTTTATTTAATCAGCTTCTACCGGTCCAATGGTGCGTCCAAGAGGGGTCATTAGTGAGACCGACTCCCATTTATTTTTACCCTACAAAATTTGTTTAAAACATACCTACGCCTTATTTCCACTTCCTAAGTGGGCTTCCATTCAAAAATTACATTTTTATAAAATTTGCTCCAACTGTAATTTGTATGGGAGCCCACTTAGGGAGTGGAGATAGGGCGCAGGTATGTTTTAAAAAAATGTTGGAGGGTAAAAATAAATGGGTGTCGGTCTCACTAATGACCCCTCTCGGACGCACCATTGGACCGGTAGAAGCTAATTAAATAAAACAAATTTACAAAAAATTAAAAAAAATTGTATGGGGACCGCCTTAACAGTTAAAGATAGAGGGTAGGTGTGTTCAGAGAAAATGTTTGGACTAAAAAAAAAATATTGTGGATCCGTCCTACATTTTGTTGCCCTAAGGGCACTATTAGGGCAGTTTGAGCGGTTGGAGCAAATTTTTAAAAAATGTCGTTTTGTGTGGGAGACCCCTTAGAAATTGGAGATAGGGTATTAGTTTGTTCCAAAGAAATGTTAAGACGTAAAAATTAATGGGGGTCGGTCTTATAAGTAACCCCTCTATGACGGACTATTGGAGCAGTAGAAATGATTTTATGATTGGAAAATTACAATAAAATTTTTTCAAAAAATTTTAAAAAATAGTAATAATCGTTATCACATGATTCTACTGGGCAAACAATTTGTAGAATCGATAGAAGTTTTACACAAAAAAAATTTCAAAAAAATCAAAGAGTACAAACATTTTCAAAAATGAGATTTAAATTTTAAAACTTTAAAATCGCATACTAGAGCGCTTTTAAGAATTTTTTGGCATTTTTTTTTTTTTAAATTACGTTAAAAAAATTTTTTTAAGAAAAAAAATTTGCAATTTGGACCATTATTGAAGAAGTTATGAGTAAAAGAAGTTTGAGTAATGGAACAAACTACCAATTTTTAAAAATTCGATATCTCTTGAACGGGTTACCAAAAAAATCTGAAAATTTACCACGAAGGAGTTTTCGAAGGGTACTAAAAACTGTAAACAAATTGAGAAAATCTAAAAAAAAAAAAAAAAATGTTCAAAAAAATTTTCCAATAAAGTACGCAAAATTTCCGAATTTTTGAGACGGATTTGGTAAAAAAAAGTTCGGACATGAATTTTAGTCGAAATACATAATTTTTTCCAACTTTGACCGCTGGTTGCCGACTGAAGATGACTTTGCGAAATTTTTTCATAAATTTTCCCACAATCAGCTCTAATGTAGCCATCGTTTGTCAGGTATTACGTTATAAAATTCGAAAATTTACAAATTGTGTATATAGTGTAGTTAGTTTTACTTGCAATATTTTGGCGGTAATTGTTCGACATATTTAAATTTCTTGCTCCTTGAAAAACATGCATTCAACACGCATCATCTTATGGCACTTCTCTGAACAAGTATAAAAAAATAAAATAAAAAACAACTACAACAGCACCTATTCATAAATATTTATAAGGAGCGTTGTTTTTGAAAATTTTAATTCAGAAAAAAAAAAATTAAAAACAAAAACACTTTAAACAATAATGAAAACGAAAGTACATACTTAAATGTGGTCAAGACCGAATAAAAAATTTAATATAAGATTTTAAACAGAAATTATTAAAGAGCAATTAAGAAAACAACCAAAACATGTAAGAAAATTATAGTCGATTAAGACCGACTGTATGATACCCAACACCAGTGATTTCCATAGATAGGTCCCAGGTCCAAACATGGGCCGACTGTAGCTATCTTTTGTGAGATCTTTAATTAGTGTAGAAAACACACACAAACCAAATTTAAGTGGAATTGACTTATTTTTGTTGAATATCGGGCGAAATTTTTATATGTGGCCTGAAACCAAAAATGGTCCAATTATATTCAGATTTGATTAGATTACCAGAGTACACGTTTAACAACTTCAAACAAGGTTTTAATCAAATATTTCCTATTTTCATGAATTTTTGTAGATTTATGTGAATATCGGAAATTGGTTAGCTGGGGACTACAAAAATAACTGGTCCGATTTCTTAAAAGTTGTTAATGATGATTTTTATTAGTATAGAAAAAACACGCAAACCAAATTTTAGTGAAATTGGCTTTTATATGTTGCCAATAGATCGATTTAACTAAATATCGGACTTTTTTGGGGACTAAGTCCAAAAATAATCTGATTACCAAAGTACATGTCAAACACTTGCAAGCAAAATTTTAATTAGATATTTTCTATTTTCAGAAATTCTAAGAGATTTATGTGAATATCGGGAGCGTGGTTTGTATGGGGACTAGAAATAAATCTGGTCTGATTCCCGTCAAATTTAAGTTTTTGAATGTGGATAAAAAAATAGTTTTAATGTTTAAAAATCTGCGTCTGTGGACCAAAATCGAGGTTTTGGATTTTTTAAATTTATTTTTAATAAAGTGCGACAAATTTCCGAATTTTGGAGCCGGATTTGGTCAAAAAATTCGGACTTGAATTTTAGTCGAAATACGTAATTTTTTTTTAACTTTGACCGCTGGTTGCCGAGTGAAGATGACCTTGCAAAATTTTTTTCATAAACTTTTCCACAATCAGCTCTAACGTGGCCATCGTTTGGCAAGTATTACGACATGAAATTCGAAAATTTTAATTTGACGGGACGCCCTAATATACATGCCAAATTTCAAAAGGATACCTATTATAACACGGTTATTGGGGTCATTAAATCTAAATTTGGTGGGCGCGTAGGGATATTGCTAAATTCACTTAAAAAGTGATTCTGACAAGGGAAGTATTTTTATACTCTCCCTACTTAGGGAGTGGAGATAGGGAGTAGGTATGTTTTAAAAAAATGTTGAAGTGTAAAAATAAATGGGGGTCGGTCTCACTAATGACCCCTCTCGGACGCACCATTGGACCGGTAAAAACTGATTAAATAAAACAAATTTACAAAAAATAAAAAAAAAATTATGGAGACCGCCTTAACAATTAGAGATAAAGGGTAGGTGTGTTCAGAGAAAATGTTTGGACTAAAAAAATATTGTGGGTCGGTCATACATTTTATTGCTCTAAAGGCACTCGTAAAGCAGTTAGAGGGGTTAGAGCAAATTTAACAAGTGAGAGTGTTAAATTCGGCTATGCCGAATCTATGATACCCTCCAACATGTTAAAACATATAAAAAATCCAGGGTCGTCTTTTTTTTTGTGGGGGGGGCTCGGTGGGGGTGGTGAGGGATACTTTCCCCTTCGCGATAAATGTTAACTAATTTATTTATTATACTTTTTCCAATTTAGTAATACCACTTTCTCATTATTTTAATGGTTTTTTTCAATCCACGCCCACAAAAGGGGGCGGGTAGAAAAAAACTAAATTTTCCAGCCCCCTGGGTCTAAGTTCAGGAGTTTAAACCCCTTCTGACATAAAAAGATTTCATTTGTTTAACAATAATGGCAAAAAAGATGTAAAAATTGCGTTTTTTAAGAGGTTTTTTTAGTTTGTTAAGGGGGAACTTTTTTCCCCCTGGCCCGATTTTGCCCATTTCCGAACTTAACCGGCCTATGAACATTATACATATTCTGACCAATTTTCAGGGGTCTAGCTCTTTTATTTTGGACTGAATCGTGTTTTATACAGACGGACGGACGGACGGACGGACGGATGGACATTCATAGAACGACTTAGAATCGATCATAGATCAATAATATATAATATTATGGGGTCCCCGACCGATATTTTTATGCGTTACAAACGGAATGACAAAGTGAGTATACCCCCATACTGTGGTTGGAGGGTATAAAAAAAATCGTTTTGTGTGGGAGCCCCCTTAGAAATTGGAGATACGGTATTAGTTTGTTCCGAAGAAATGTTTAGATGTTAAATTAATGGAGGTCGGTATCGAAAATGACCCCTCTATGACGCACCAGAAATGATTTTAAGATTGGAAAATTACAATAAAATTTTTTCAACAAATTTTAAAAAATAGTAATAATGGGCAAACAATTTGTAGAATCGATAGAAGTTTTACACAAAAAAAAATATTTAAAAAAAATCAAAGAATACATACATTTTCAAAAATAAGATTTAAATTTTAAAACTTAAAAATCACAATTGGAAAAATCTAAGAAAAAAAACATTATTCAAAGTGTCCGATTTGACATGAAATGCTCTATATATATTATTGATCAGTGATCGATTCTAAGACATTCTAGCGATGTCCGTTTGTCTGTCCGTCTCACATTGGGTTGAAATGATGCCAAAGTGGCGATTAATTGAAATTTATAAATGAAGTTTTTGTTATAAAATTTGGTATGGGGTAAAAGTAGATAAAATTCTGCAACACAAGTTATCAAAATCAATCAACTAAGTTGTTTACTTTTTTTTCGGTGAGCTGTCAAAGTTAACAAATTATTGCAGTTTTTGAAAAAAGTTAAAAAATTGAAATTTATTACAATTTAAGCGATTATTAGTGGTATTAAGTCTTTTAAAAGAAAATCTTTTATAATGGAACCTTAAACACCAGGGATTAAGCTAAATTTTTAAATTTTTTTTGTTTATAAAAATTGTGTCTCAATGTTTTTAATAATTTTTTTAAAAAGGGTCCAAAATTGGGATATTTTCCATATTTAATGGGCTACACATATTAAGTTAGTAATAGTTGGATTTAGTTTTGTGTATTTCAAAAAAGTATAGGATATCAGCTTTTATTTAAAAGAAAAAAAGTACGGACAATGCCCGGCCCTTTTTTTTATTCCCATTTTTGTGTAAAAAGTCTGGGTATCATTTATTAAACAAATCCATTACATGTGTGTTTATACCCTTCAACTACAGTATGGGCTTACTCTCACTTTGTCATTCCATATGTAACGCGACGAAATATGGGTCTAGGACCCAACAAAGTGTATATTATTGATCACTGATCGATTCTAAGACATTCTGTGACTAACCGTGTGTCCGTCCGTCTGTTGTTGAGCACACCACACACAGAAAACAAATTTGCTAATTTCCAACTGAAATTCAGTTGTTGCAACATAAATTCGGTTGATGCATTTGTATTAAGATTGTAACAACTAACTATCGGTAGTTACAACTAAGTTTTGTTAATTCAACAGTATTTTAATTGAAACAACTAAAAAATTCGTCTGCCACAGCGAAATTTAGTAGCAGCAACCGAATTTTGAGTTGACACAACTGAAAAATTCAGTTGGAAATTTATTTTTCTCTGTGCATAAAGTACATAAAACAAGAGCTAGAATCCTGAAGTTTGTCACAAATATGTATAATGATCATAGGCTGCTTAAGTTCTTGAACGAGCAATATCGGAACAGGGGGGAAAAAGTTCCCCCTTGAAGAACTAAAACTACCCCAGAAAAATGTTTTTTTTACAAGTTTTTTTTGTTTATTTGTTCAATAAATGAAACATTTTAATGCCATATGAAGTTCATCGACCCAAATTTGAACCAGGGGGATCAGGAATGCCAATTTTTTCGGTCCGCCCCTTTTTGGGGGCGTGTATAGAAAAAATAATTTAAATAATGATAAATTTGTAATAATTAGGTGCAAAAACTGACATCTATTTTTTTGGCAACGTTTATCGCGAGGGGAAGGTGTCCCCCATAGTCTCCCGGTAAACCCTCCCCCCTACGCGAAAAAAACGTCTCCTCCATTTGTTTTTTGTAGCTTTATTACATGTTCAAGGGTTTCGTGCTTTTTTCCAAAAACATAAAAAACGACTAAAAGATTAAAAAAAAATGTTTTTTGTTAAATTTTTTTTTTCTAAAATGCTGTGTTTTTATGTATTTATGATAATTCCCCAGCAAAAAAAGAACATACTAAAATGTTAATAAAAAGTAGTTCAACTGCTGCTAAAGTAGTTCTAACTTTGCTGAAACTCTAGTGAATTTAACAAGGCGGTGTCGCTCAAAATAAGTAGTTTTTTTTACATTTTTTAAGTACATATAAAGTAGTACTCATACTGTTGTCATAGTTTAAGTTTTTGTATGTAAAGTTTAATTACATCTTTAAGATCACTATTTAAGAGCATTTTTGCACTACTTAACAAGTGTATTTTTAGAATTCATTAGGAAGTAGATTTAGTAAGCGATTCTGACGATGCCAATGTTCTAATAACATTACTAAACATCGAAAATGCGACTGGGACGCGACCTTATACACTTGATTATATTAGTTCTGCTGGTCAAAAATCCTGTCTCCGCACTTTTCCATCACATCTGGTTTTTGAGAAAATTGTGGTCAAAGTTCAAAAAAATCCCCTTTTTGGGTTAAGCTAAAACTTTCCTCTTTAAGATGCAGAACTCATTTGGTCAGTCGCCTCAACTTTTTGGTCACCAATTGTATTTCAATGCTGTCACATAAAAAAAGTTTTTGGGGGAAAACACTTTATTAAAAGGTTTGTGCTCCAAAGGTTGAAGCGACTGATGAATTGAGTCTTTAAGAGCAATGCTTGAGCTTTACCCTTAAAAAGTATGGAGACCGGATTTTTGACCAGAAGAATAATTGTAATCATGTTTATAAGCCTTATACTATAAGGTGGCGTTCCATTTGAATAAGATTTTTTTTCATATGATTTGTAGCGGCAAAAATCGTTTTTTTGGGAACAAGACATTGAGAGATAATTGGTGCCCTAGGGGTTAAGGCGACTGACCAAAAGAGTTCAGAATCCTTAAGAGCAATGTTTAAGCTTTAGCCTCGACTTATTTTTGAGTCGCTATCATATCGGGTTCATCCGCAATGATTTGGTAAAAATTAACAAAACGGCGATTGTTTTTAACTTTGACATCAATTTTCCCAAAAACTTGATGTGATGGAAAAGTTTGGAGACCAGATTTGTGATGAGTAGAACAATTGCAATTAACCGTGTAAGGTCGCGGACCAGTCGCATCAATAAAAGTGTTCGTAACTCAAAAAATTGGTCCAAGTTCAGGACTTTATACTTCATCCGACATAAAATTGTTTCATTTGCTTGACAAAAAAGCAATGATCGCTAAAAAATTGCCATTTAGGGGTTGGTTCGCTTCTCCAAGGTGAAACTTTTCCCCTCCGTTCCGATTTTAACCTACCTAGGACTATAAAAAATATTTGTACCAAACGTCAGGTGGATAGCTGTTTTATTTTGGACTACATCGTGTTACATACAGACAGACGGAGGGATGTTCATAGAACTTCTCAGAATCGATCACTGATCAATATAATATATCGTCACCAACAATCCAAGACATTTTGCTTTTTTAAAGTAGCAGCGAAAAACGTTGTGAAACATTTTTTTTAATTTTGTTCATAAGTCCGTCATTTTTCATCAGATAGGTCCGAATTTTTGGAAATGGTTTCAGTTAATGAATTGTATCACAACTAGCAAATCACATTTTGATTATTTTATAGGGGGACAATGCATCACAATCAATAACTTGATTTTAAGAAAAGTGTTGTCACTTTGTTTTGCATTTTAGGCGACGATTCTCTTTATGGGGAATGACAAAGTGAGTGTACCCCCTATACTGTAGTTAAAAGGTAAAAAAAACAAAATCAGTTTACACCAAATTTAAGATTAAACAAATTAAAAATAAAAAAATGTTTTAATTCCTGGAATTGTAACCTATCAAATATTAACTTTTTGCCTTTCAATTATATATAAAACTATAGTTAAGACTAAAACTCTATTAAATAAATATGTCCTTTTCATTACGTTTGAAAAATATTAAAAAAAAACTCATTCCGAATATAGTGTTCTAAAGTAGTGGAATCCATATTATTGTCCTTCTTATTGACATATTTGGATGTTATTTTAAACTACTTTTTTTGCAACAAAAAATATTCACTAATTGCTACTTTTTATGTAGTTTAAGTCTACTTCGTTTTGAACTACTTCGAATTTTTTTTGCTGGGTCCTTAATAAAAAACTATAATATTCCCATAAATCACTTTTTTCAGATAAATTTGTACATTTATGAGATTTTGTGAAAAACAAAAATTGGATTTAAAAAAAAAATTATAATAATATGAATACATATTATGCGATCTTTCTTTAATTACTTTGACAGCACATTATGTGCACTTTAATTTCCATTTTTTTTTTTATTAATTTATCGCTTTTTATTCCAAAGTTACAGCAAAAATTGTGAACTATAACCCTTTTTTCCGAAAAACAAAAAAACGCCTAACAGGTTAAAAAAAAAAAATCCAATTTTTTTTGTTCCAAAATGTGTATTTTTACGTGTTTATATTATGTCATCAATAAAAAAATATAATATTCTAAAACTACTGCTTATCTGAATTAATCGCCATTTGGGTACCATCGAACCCACTGTGCGTCTGTGGAAATGGTGATCACTGCCAAAGTATTAAACATATATGACTGCGACTTAGCATATTTACTTGTTGTCCTAAGCAGTTTGGTATTGCATTTTAACGATTAACGGTTCAGCGATTCAAAAGTTATGAACGAAAATGTAAGAACACCTCGAAAATTTTTTACATTCAACAT
The DNA here is from genome assembly GCA_963921195.1 of Pegoplata infirma. Lineage (NCBI taxonomy): Eukaryota > Metazoa > Arthropoda > Insecta > Diptera > Anthomyiidae > Pegoplata > Pegoplata infirma. The sequence goes on from OY992537.1 coordinate 41,985,980, forward strand.
AACCTAAAAATTCAAAAGGCTTTAAATTGGCTGCTGGTTGGTATATGTGAACAGAATTGGATACAGATTGCTATTTTTACAAGTAAATACAAACCTATTTTTTACAAAAAAAAAATTCGCGCAATTTTTTTTTTTCACCAAAAAAATTTTTTTCGCGTAATTTTTTTTGCAAAAAAAAAAATTTAATAATTTTTTTTACATTGTGGAGGGTATTAATACATTCGGTTAGGACGAATTTAACTTTTTCAAATGTACATTTTATCTATTTATTGTTTTTGAGGGTGTTAAAAATACGACACTTCCTAACGCTCTCACTTGATTTGTTTTCTTGGTTTTATTCAAGATATAAATTCGTGTGGCACAGTGTTGTTTACAATTTAATTATATATGTATGTATGAACAAAATTACCTTCGTCAATGCTTTGACAACGTTCTGTCTATCAAATATATTCCCCATGGAAAACCGTGTCACTAAATCTTTTCCAATGTTTAAAATTATTGTAACAACTTAGAAATTGTCCGTGTTACAAATTTAAATAAAAATGTTAAATGTCTCCCGCAGCTATAATTTCAGCATTAAGATTAAATGTATAGTATAGTCAAAACTAAATTGAAATTTTCATTTAAAATTAGACACTTAAAAATAGAACGCACTTAATACACATGCATAATATCGACAGTAAGTGGCCACGCAATTATAAACAACCCAATAAACCAAACAATACCGTTATAATATCGAGGAAATATTACCTTATTATCGCATAGTATACGAAAGCTATTATGTTTTCGTTCTTAATTGTGATATCGTTTTTTCATAAAAATATGATATCGTTTTTGCTATCGATAATTCTACACATAACGATTGTAAAATCACTATTTTGCAGAATTTATCGAATAACTATCGTTATTCTATATCGTTTCTATATGAAAATGTGATATCGTTTTCGCTATCTAAATTTCCAGGAATGACGATAACAAAATCGCATAAAATTCGAAAATGTTATCATAATTTTAATTTAAGGTGATACCGTAATCGGTATCATACAAACTTCAGCAGAAATTTTAAACAAAATTCGTTCAACCCATTTCGATCCACTGCAGCGCACTCTTCGATTTCTCAAAACAGTAGCAATCAAATTTTTCAAAAAAAGTATTTATTTATGAAAGAGGTGAAGTTTCAGATCAATTTTCTTATGAATGGTAAGTCTCACATTTCAGCAAATGAAAAAAAATATGCCCCTTCACAACCGCAAGTCATATGTGCAAAAAATGCAATGTGCATCAGCACAAAAATTGTTTCAAGCTAAAACGAAAATTAAGCATTTTTTTCGGCATATTTTTTATAATTAATTGTATTTTTTTAGATTGATTTTATATCAAAATTTCTCTTACTCATATTATTTTAAAATATTAGTTTTGGAAATAATGAAAAAAAGAAAAATAGATTAAATAGCAAATAAATCCAAAAATTTAAATTGCATTAAAAGTTGAAATTAAATTAAAATTGCAATAATAGTTGAAATACAGTATTTTCTAGCATAACGGAACAATGAAAAAAAAATGTTTGACAAGATTTTTGAGATCAGAGGGTGTTAATAACCCTAAAAAAATACCTTTTTCCAGAAAAGATAAATAAAATTTAATTTCGGACCGAAATGGGTTAACAAATAAAATTATTTTTTCGTTGTTACCTTGCTGAACCAGTAGGATATTAAGGGTTAAGAAAAATTTACCAAGTAAAAGAGGTAACAAGTAAAAAAAAAATTTTCGCTGAAAAAAAATTTTGGTAAAAAAAAAAACCGGCGAAGTTTTTTTTTTTTTTTTTTTTTGAAAACAAATATTTTTTTTACTTGTTTAAATACCGGTCGGTATTCAATTTTGTTCATATATGTCAACCAGATGCCGATTTAAAACACTTTGTACTTTTAAGTTATGTGGAATATACCAAAATTTTCGAGGTGTCCTTATATTTTCTTTCATGAACCGCTGAACCGATATGGTATTCCCATACCGATCTCAAACACCCCAGTTAGTGTTATAATCAGTAGAGTTTTAAATGTCGGTTTGTCTTGTTAATGGAAATTGTTTTTTATATATGTGAATATTTATAGTTTCTACTGAATAAATTTTAACAGTTTCCAACACTACCGTTCTATTTTTAGCAATCTTAACCTCACTTCATAAATCATTTTGGCCGGACAAAGTCTTCTGCTTCAAAAGTGACCTCAAAAAATTTGTTTGAGTCTTATTCGGGGCTTTTTACTAAACCCAAGGAAAAATTTCGTTAGATATTTTTTTCACTTTTAGGGAACATTGGGGATCCCATCAGGAAACTCCAAGGGATTCTGATTTAGAATTTAAATTTCAGAATTTGCGAAATTTTCAAATGTCTATACATAACTCTCCAAATACTGCAGATACGAAAAAAAGTCCACACTAATTTTTTTAGTCCTTAACTCTTAATATGACCGACGAAGACCCAAAAGCCTTCCGAGTTATAGTTTTTGAGTTATTTCATGATCAAATTTCTTATGACCCCATTTCCATATCTCGAAAACTAAGCAAGGTAGATGGAATCTGACCAAAATTTTCGATCAAAATCGATAGTAACCACATAAGAGTGTACGCACCTACCCATGTGCGGATCCCACATACACTCAAAATAAAAGTGAACTAAAATCTGGGAAAATTAACTCAATTTTGAGAAAAAGAGGGAATGATTTGGCTCCAAAGATTTTTTTTCTTGGTTTTAGTTCATAATTTTCCAAAAAATAAGGAAAACAAAGTTATTTAATTTTAAGACAATTTTAACTAGAAAATGGGAAAAATTATACTTCACATTTTAGAAATAGATTGGGTCTAGACCCTGGACCCATGGGTTCGGACCCCATTTAACTCGAGACCCCGTTGGGTCCCTTAAGGGTCCCCATAGATTTTGAACCAAAACTTGTGTCCGTTTCGCTCTAACTTGCTTAGTTTTTGAGATACGGTAATAAGGGGCCTGATAGGGTCTTGAGAATCTTAAAAACCGGATAACTCAAAAACTGTTAATCGGAGGGATTTCGGGTATTTTGAGGAAGTGTTCTACCAGTCAAGAGCTACGAAAATGCCGTTGGACCTTTTCTCGTGTTGGCAGTATTTACCGAGATATGTGTATATATAAATCTCGGGAATTTCAAATTTTAGATCTAAAATTAGGGTCTTGAGACCCCGACAGATATGCAGAGCTAGGCTATTCCATATTTTTTTTTTTTGTAGTCTTTCTTTTGAAAATTTCATCCGTTTCGCCCTATCTCGCTTAGTTTTCGAGATACCGCCATTTTGAATTTTTAACTAAATTCTAAGAATTTATTTACTAAATTCTCAGAAGTCATTAACTAAATTCTAAGAAGTACACTTCCTCAATTTAAAGAAGAGAAATACGATGATGTTTTTTTAGTAAATTTTAACTAAACTTGAACAAAATTGTTTTTTAAGAAATATGTCTTAAAAATAAAGATACGATTCCTAGATTTGTGGAAAATTTCTTTGGCAGTAAGAATTTTTTTCCTAATATTAAAAAAATCCATTTAAAGAAAACTCTGAACTAATTATAAGTAAATGAACTAAAATTTTTTCCTCATAGTTAAGAAAATTTCTCATTTTTAAGTAAAATTTAACTAAATTTTAGGAAAATTCATGATAAATTTTCAAAGACATTTTTCCTTAATTTTAGTTATGTCTTTTTTTTCAGTGTATTTGGGCCCCGTAAAGTCCTCACAATTAAACCCCATAGGTTCCAAATAATCCTAAAGTTTAACGAAATTTTTACTTATTTAAAAAAAATCCTCTGGATAAAAAGAATTAAACTAATATTAAGTACAATTTTACTTACTTTCAAGATCTATTTAAGTAAATGCTTTACTATTTTTTAGAAAACAATTGTACTTGAAATAAGGAATAATTTCTTTGGAGTCCTCGCCAGCTCGACTTTTCTTAAATTAAGGTCAACTTGCCTAAAATTTAGTATACTTTTTTTTCAGTTCATAGTTTATTGTTGATCTACTATAAAATCTACAACAGTTTGCTTTTAAAATGTTTAAACAAAAAAAAAAAATGGCCAAAGGTAAAATGTGTACATAATTTTTTTTTTATATTGTGAAAAAAATAAATAAATTTATTTCAACATAGAGTCAGAACAAAACAAAAACGGTACGGTGAACGATTGACATGGCAACCAAAACAAATTTAGATTTTCTCAACTGCCCGAACAAATTTGTATTCTACTGGAGCTAAAAATTATGTGGTACAAACTTGAGGCAAATCGGATTAAATTAAACCGTAGAGCCAGGCGATCAAAATTTTGAATTAATGAACATTTTTGAAAAAATATGTCTAGCGATACATCATATCGAGGGCCTATATTCAAAACCCTCTATCTTCCATTTTCACGAAAATGACTTTTTGATGGCAAAATATTCAGTAAAACGGCCCTCATCTATGGTGTAAAATTCAGAACAAAAATATTTTTTTTTGCTATTTTATTTGCATTTTTGGTTTTCTCTATCTCTTACACAATTAATTTTTCTGAATGCAAAACCCTCTATCTTTTCAAATAATTAATTCATAAATATTTTTTTTAATAATTTCATCATGCATTACATGTTTTCATACTAATTTTTGCATGCTGCACATGAATTTGTCAGCAAAATTCCAGAACCACGATTTTGGTCCACTGATGCTAATTTTTTCTGAAAATTCTTGTTTGACTTTTTTGAAAAATATGGCTCAAAATTTGGATGTCTTGTGTACATTATGAATCAAAAATTTTAATCTTGAAAATTCCGATGCTGATCAGCATCTGTGGACCAAAATCGCGTTTTTAATTTTTTTACTATTTTTTACATAACATACTCAACAGTTTGTAAACTTTTGAGATGAATTCGGTAAAAAATAATTTTTGTCTTAAAAATCCGCATCTGTGGACCAAAACCGCGATTTCGGAATTTTTTGTAAGCCGTTATCATTAATAAATTACGTTAAAAATTTAACGATGTCGTAAATGAAATCATAATAATCAATTTTTATTAAAATGCAAAACCCTCTATCTGATCATTTTCATTCATGTACTTAATATTTTTGAGAAACAAAACTCTCTATCCTCTAAAACCCCCAATAGTGCAAAATTTTAAAAACGAATCATATGTGAGATTCAGTAGTTGATTTAAAAAAATATTGTAGAATTTCGAATTTTAATTACTCTAATAATACGCGAAATAAACAGTTTTTTGGCTCTCCTGAAAAGTTGTGTTTTTTTAGATAGAGGGTTTTGAATATAGGCCCTCGATATTTAGAAATTTTTAATGAGCTGAACACGAATATCAAAAATTTTAAAAATCGGTCGAACGATTTTCGAGATATCGCTATTTGAAAATTGCAAAAAAATACGGTTTTCCTGTAGGTTTAAGAAATGTTTAAAAAAAATATATCTAAAATTCTTTCCCTTTACACTTTCATTGAGCTTTAGATAACCTTTAATTTAAACTTAATTTAAGCGAAATCCGATCATTTGAACCCGTGGCGCCCTTCGATCAAAGTTTGGTTTTTTTTGAAAACTTGCAACAATAACTCTTAACTTTGATCAAAGGGCGCCATGGGTTAAAAATTTCTGATTTGGATAAAATTAAGTTTGAACGAAAGTTTGTTTCAATTTTTATGAAATAACCAATGAAAATTTAAGATTTTTTTTTAAATTTCTAAAACGTAGGAAAAACTGCCATTTTAGGAAATTTTTTGCCAAATTTCAAATAGCGATATCTCGAAAACCGCTCGATCGACTGTAAAATTTTTTTGTTATTTCTGTTCAGCGCATCAAAATTAATTAATATGAAATGACCGATTTCAGAATTTTTTTTGATATTCCTATTTTTAAAAATTTAAAACTTTTTTTTGGAAATTTTTCAAAAATTTTAATAATTTAATCGAAGGGCGCCATGGGTTAAAATGAGTGGATTAAAATTATCAGATTTTAGCTATAAAATTTGAATTTAAAATAACGTTCCGTAATTGTTCTAGTCAGGCTCATAATGTGTTGAAAAAAGTAGGAAAAACTGTATTGTGTTGTGCGAGCATGTAATGGCATATGGATAGGGAATTAACATTATTTTTTGATATAGGTTATATTTGTTTTTGTTGTTTTAGTTAGTATTTGTTAGAGGAGGTAAAGTACAAGTTCAAGGACGATTGTGCGTTATATCTACATCAGAGATTTTAATTTTTTATGTGCGTAGAAAAATTGTTAAATTATTGTAAAATTTTTAAGTTACAAACAAATTTAAGAGAAACATATTAAAACTGTTTAAGTTTACAGCAAAAAAAAAAAATTAGTGACCTTTAAGTACGACCGATCGACACAGATTTTCAAATATATTTTATTTTCAAATACAAAAAAGTGAAAGATATTTTTTAAAATTTAGTTTGTAGGGATTTAGTGTGTAATTTTGTAATTTTGAATTAGCCCTAATTAAAAAATCAAAAGTAAATATTCGGGTATTACTGAAAAAGTGCTTTTATGGTAAAAAATAAATGTTTGTGTAAAAAAGAAAAATTTGTCTAAAAAAAAATTGTTGTTTCTGTTTTTGCAAAAAAAAAAAAATATTTTTAATTAGTTTTTTGATGAAAATATAACGTATAATATTAGCACATCGTAATAATGGTAGTATCGTAAAATTAAGATATTTTTGAAGAAATTTTTTTTTTTTTAAATTTGGAATTTTTTTTTTATTTTTTTTTGCTCAAAAAACACTTATTCAGTAATGCCCAAATATTAACAAATATTTTAAACAAAAAAAATCAAAAAAGCACTACCGCAAATTACACTTATGCCCTCCGAGCAATAGTTTTTGAGTAATGCAGTTTCTATTGGCCCAAGGACGAATTTTAACAAATCGGTCCATGTTTAGACATAGCCCACCATACAAACTTCCACTTTCAAATTGACCTTAATGCCCCTAATAACCATAATATAGATGTCCTTTTGAAATTTGCAAGTGATCATATTTTTTATTCACAAATCATCATTCATAATTTCAGAATCAGACTGGTTCTACTTGTAAAACCTATACAAACCACCCTCCCTGATATTCACATAAATCTCTCAAAATTTAAGAAAATAGGAATTATTTGATTAAAAATTTTTGTTTATAGGTGTTTATTGTGTACTTTTGTAACCTTATCAATGCTTATAATAATAGGGCAGTTTGGACTTAGTCTCCTATTAAAAATTACGCCCGATATTTAGTTAAATCGATTAATTGGCAACAAAAGGAAGACTATTTCATTCAAGATCTAACAAAAGACTGATCCAATCGGTTTATGTTTAAACCTGATGGGAATTATTTGGTGCACTCAAAAAAGAATGAACTAAAATCTGAGAAAATTAACTAAATTTTGAGAAAAAGAGGGAATGATTTGGCTCCAAAGATTTTTTTTTCTTGGTTTTAATTCATAATTTTCCCAAAAATAAGGAAAACAAAGTTATTTAATTTTAAGCCAATTTTAACTAGAAAATGGAAAAAATTATATTACACTTTAGTTCATTCACATTTTAAAACGATATTGGGTCTAGACCCTGGACCCATGAGTTCGGACCCCATGAGTCTAGCCCCTGTTAACTCGAGACCCCGTTGGGTCCCTATAGATTTTGGCCCAAAACTGGTGTCCGTTTCGCTCTATCTTGCTTAGTTTTTGAGATACAGTAATAAGGGGTCTGATAGGAAGTGTTCTACAAGCCAAGAGCTACAAAAATGCCGTTGGACCTTTTCTCGTGTTGGCAGCATTTTCCGAGATATGTGCATATATAAAATCTCGGGAATTTCAAATTTTAAATCTAAAATTAGGGTCTTGAGACCCCGACAGAGCTAGCCTATTCCATATTTATATATTTCCCCGAGCTAGGCTATTCCATAGTTTTCTTTATAGTCTTTCTTATGAAAATTTCATCCGTTTCGCTCTATCTAGCTTAGTTTTCGAGATATCGCCATTTTGGATTTTTAACTAAATTCTAAGATGTTATTTACTAAATTCTCAAAAGTTATTAACTAAATTCTAGGAAATACACTTCCTCAATTCAAAGAAGAGAAATACGATGATGTTTTTTTTAGTAAATTTTAACTAAACTTGAACAAAATTGTTTTTTAAGAAATATGTCTTAAAAATAAAGATACGTTTCTTAGATTTGTGGAAACTTTCTTTGGCAGTAAGACTTTTTTTCTAATATTAAAAAAATCCATTTAAAGAAAACTATGAACTAATTATAAGTAAATGAACTAAACTTTTTTCCTCGTGGTTCCCGGGTAAAAATAATCATATATAACAATATATAACTTGATGCAAACATAATAAATCATATATGATTATACATCGCGTGAGATATTTTCTAAATTTTTTAAATGCAGTCATATGTAGTTATATATAATTTAATCATGGTTCGGATAAAAAGGTGTACGGTTGATATAATTATATAAAATTATATGAGGGTCAATACAAAATTTGATTCCCGAGTAAAAAAGATATGATATAATCATATATGCTAATATATAATTATTTAAATTTATATATGGTTATGCATGAACTTTGATATGGACATTAGGGCGTTTCATCAAAAACTTTTTTTTGGATTTTTGCAACTCTTGAAGCGGAATATGAATTCTTATGGCCTAAAAGATTTTTGAGATTTTTTTCAGATTTTTGGAATGTCGGCATCAACTCGCTCAAATCGATTTTATCAAAAAGTTGAGGTTATGAAACATAATTTTTTTTATTTTTTGTTCTCTGGTGCCTTTTTTTAACAAAACCGGATATAATACTTCTTAATGTTGCTAGCCTCCTAAAAAAAAATATTCGCGGTCAAAATTATAAGTTCAAGGGTCACTAAGATGACCTTAAAAGTAAAAATTCAGAATTTCCCGTGTTTTAACCTCAATAATTCGAGAAATAAGCTATGTATGAACGTCATGTTGAATCCGTTAGATAGGTCTTTAAAACACCTTTCATTTAAAACCAATCTGACTATTGTCACTTTTGTAGAAATGTTAAAAAAAATAAAAAACTGGGAAAAACTCATTTTCTCCCCCATTTTATCGAAAATTGAACTGGTGCATTAGGTAGTTTTTTTTTTTAAAGTTAAAATAATAACTTTTAAAGGCTTTTTATAGATTGTAGTTAGTGTTTCCAAGCCGGTTAACCAAAAAACCGGTTTTTTGTCAAAAAAACCGGTTTGACAAAAACCCGGGTTTCCGGTTTGGAAACACTAATTGCAATCAAAAAAACTTCTTTTAAGTTTATTATTTCAATTTTACAAAAAAACTACTGATGGATTCCCTTCGATTTTCTGTAAAATGGGGGAAAAATAAGTTTATCTTAGTTTTTTAATATTTCTACTAAAGTGACAAATGTCATTTTGGTTTTAAATTAAAGGTATTAAAAAGACCTATCTAACGGATTCATCATTACGATCATATATTGCATATTTCTCAAATTATTAAGGTTGGAACACGGGAAATTCTGAATTTTTACTTTAAAGGTCATCTTAGTGACCCTTGAAGTTATTATTTTGACCGCGAATATTTTTTTTTAGGAGGCTAGCAACATTAAGAAGTATTATATCCGGTTTTGTTAAAAAAAGGCACCAGAGAACAAAAAATAAAAAAAATTATGTTTCATAACCTCATTTTTTTGATAAAATCGATTTGAGCGAGTTGATCCCGACATTCCAAAAATCTGAAAAAAATCTCAAAAATCTTTTAGGCCATAAGAATTCATATTCCGCTTCAAGAGTTGCAAAAATCCAAAAAAAAGTTTCTGATGAAACGCCCTAATGGACATATAAGTTTATATATAGCATTGTATTTCTTCGTTATTTTTTAATATGATAACATGCATATTCATATCTATTTATATACCGATCTATATGAAATTAGATATGACATATAAGGTCGGGAATTTTTAGATATGGCAGATAAAAAGATATATGATTTTATTTATAATTATATCCCGAAAAAATTTTTCAAAATTTTTAAGTCTTAAAAAATTTTATGAAAATTTTCCAAAGTCCCGGACACAAAATTTTTTTGGCAATTTTTTTTGGAGTAAAAAATTCATTGAAAATGTTTTAAGGAGAAATTTTATGTTTTTGAAAAATTTTTAAGTTCCGAAAAAATGCAAAATTTTCTAAGACATAAAAATTTTTTGGTACTTTTAAGTCCCGTAAAAATGATTTTAAAGAAAAAAATTTAATAAAAAAAAATTCCGAAGAATGCAATAAAAACTCTTCTAATTAATAATGTATCCAATCTGATAAAATAATTTGTAATTTCACGTTTAAAATTCCAAAAAATTTTACCAGATTTCATCTAATTATATAAAACTTTATCTAATTTTAACATATAAGATATGATTTAATACAATTAGATAGACCCATTTTTGGGATCAAACTTAATCAAATTTGATATTATTTTATCAAAAATAACAGAATTTGATATAATTGTATAATATTCGATCCGCCAATTTTCGGATCAAAATTAACATGGATTTACATAAAAGCATATCTGGTCATATATAATTAAATATTGCGTCATATAACTTTTTTTACTCGGGTACATTCAATATAACCTAAAAATACAAATGCTTTAATTCGGCTTCTGGTTGATGTGAACATAATTGAGCACCAAATGGTATTTAAACAAGTACGAACATATTTTTTGACAAAAAAAAAAAAAAAAATCGCGGATTTTTTTTTTTTACCAAAATTTTTTTTCGCGGAATTTTTTTTTTTTTAAGTTATTTCCTTTTAAATAAAGTTTTTTGCAATAATCTTTTTGAAATTGTGGAGGGTATTACTACATTCGGCAAGGCCGAATTTAACTTTTTTTTAAATATGTGTTTTGTTTTTTAGCAAATAAACTTTTTTACATTGTGGAGGGTATCAATACATTCGACAGTCAAATTTAAGTTTTTTACTTGTTTTAATTAAATTTAACTAAATTTAAGGAAAATTCATTAACTATTTTTAATGAAATTTTTTTTTATAAATTTTAGTTATGTCTTATTTTTTAGTGTATGGTCGTTCGTAGCCGATTACAATTTTCTAAAGTATGTATTTTTATGTTTTCTATATATCTTGTAAATTATCCTCCCCCGCATCTTAATTTATATTTTCGGTAAAAATGTTTTTTTTTTATTTTTATTTTTATTTATATATTTTTACCCGAGTTAAAAAGTTTATATATAATTTGATCAAATCATATATTTTATAAAAATTTATATAATTTGATAAAATTATAAATAATATGATAAAATTATATATAATTTGATAAAAATTATATATAATTTGATATAATTATATACAATTTGATAAAATTATATATAATTTGATAAAATTATATATAATTTGATAAAATTATATATAATAATATCCGATTTTTTTTTTTTAATTTATAAAATTATATATAATTTGATATATAATTATATCTGAATTTGTTTTATATAAAATTTTATCTAATTTGATAAAAATTTTATAAAATTAGATAAAATTATATAAAATTTGAAAAAATTGTATATAAAAAATCGTATATAATTTTATCTAATTACGTATATAATTATATATTAAACATTTTTACTCAGGTACTTCAGTTTTTTCTGTATTATTCATAAAAATGCGTACAAAAAAAACTAGTTTAGAAGGTGTTTTAAAATGTTGAATTCATAATTAAAAACAAACTAATAGGAACTGGTAGATTGCCAACTGATTCATTTTCTTCAAAAATACAATACAGATGTGGTATAAATAATAGTAGCACTACTGCTGAAGTTTACAATAATATTCAATTATAACACCGTCCGACAGCCAATATTAAACATATACGTCTGAAAGTAGAGATCAAATGGAGTAAAACTGCATTTACAGTTTTTCATTTCGTGATCCTGTTTCCTTTTAAAAGGACTTCAAAGTTTTAAAGAATACATTTTGTAAAATATTTTTGAAATATTTGTAATTGCAATCCTAGGATGACACTGGTGACGGCAGATGAAAGAAGAAGATCTCCCCTAATTTTTATATTTTGCCATATCAGGTTAAAAGGATGTGAATAAAGTCATTTGAAAAATTTATCAAAATATTTTGTTGATAATTTTGCATGATATTGAAAGTCACATTTTTGAATGGACGTACTTACCTCCTTTTTCCTAATATGTACCCGACTAAAAATAAATATACAGGTCCATATATAATTTGAAATTGAGCCATATATAATTTAATATGGCACAACACGTATTTGGATAAAATAAGATGATGAAATTGGTGGATCAAAATAGCTTAAAATTTGTTATATTAGATTAAATATGATCGTTTTTGATCCGAATATTGGGTTTATCTAATTTGATATAATTGTATATAATTTTATATCCTAAGATAAAATATGTAGAATTTTGCATAAAATATTTTTTTTATCTCATACTTTTCAAATTTATCCCAAATTTTTTCGGGAAATGCAAAAAAATTGCATAAAAAAAATTGTGTCCGGGACTTAGAAATTTAAAAAAAAATCGAAATTTAAAAAAAAAAAAAATTCTTAAAACTTTGTTAATAAATTTTTTACATCAAAACGGAAAAAATGTACCAAAAATATTTTTATCCAGGACTTACAAAATTCTACAAAGCTTTTTCAGGACTTGTAAAATTTTTCAAAATTTTGCTAATTTTTTTTTGTTTAAATCATTTTTAATGAAATTCTTAACTCCAAAACGCAAAAATTATTTGTGTCTGGAAATTTAAAAAAAAAATTCTCGGGACTTAGAAAACTTTTTTCCCCCGATTCGGCACCATATATTTATGTATATCTCATCTTGTATGAGGTCAGACATGGAGTTGTATATCATATATTTATTTATCTAATCTTGTATGAGGTCATTCATGGAGTCATATAAAACATTATATGCAATATCTAATTTAATAAAGCTTTATATATTGTATGTGGAACAACACATGATTTGATATCCTTTTATATGGCACCATATTAAGTTTTTGGTGTAAAACTTAATACAAGATACATTTACATATAATTATGTAAAGTACTGTGTATGGCCATATATAAATATATTATATAACATGTTACCATATCTAAACTTTTTTAGTCGGGTAAGAATAATAAAATAGGAAAATTAGGGGAGATCCTCCCCTTTCATTTGCCATTAATAGTGGCATCCTAGGGCAAGTACAAATATTAAAAAAATATTTTATAAAATGTAATCCTCTAAAACTTTGAAGTGCTTTTAAAAGGAAACAAGATCACGAATTAAAAAACTGTAAATGCAGTTTTACTACATTAAGGCTGGATTACTCAATGCTCCGTTATAAAATAACTCTCCATTAAATTTAACTTTTTCATACAAATTTTGACATAAGGCTCAGTTAAATCGGCAGTTAGCAGCTAACTTTTCATTGAGTAATCCGCCCTAAGTCTCTAGTTTCAAACGTATATTATCCAGTTCGTGATGAACGACTTTTTTAATTTTTGTCGGACGGTGTAAGCAAAGAAGTATTTTTGTAAAATGTGCTGAGTTGGTAATTTATCAAGCTGTAATTTAAGCTTAATGGCATTCAGATTGAGTAAATATCTAATGTGCTAATGGAAATTATTGAAAAACCTTTTTTATAAAATTTTTCAAAAATATTTCTAAGCCGATTTTTTTTTAATTCTCAAACATTAAAAATTTAAAAAATGTTTTATTAGTCTATATTCTATTAAAATTTTCATATTTTTTTCCAAAAATTAGTAAACTTTAAATTTTATAAAAGACGTTATATAAAAAATGTTACAAAATTAATTTTAATTAAAAATTTTTCAAAACAAATTTTTACATTAATCACCCACAGAGTTATCTTCTAATAATTTTTTTTGGGTTAAAAAAATAATTTTTAAATTTAAAATAATTTCAAAATATTTTTGTAATAAAATATAATTTTGAAAATAAACTTAAAACACAGGCAGTGCTATTTTACAAAGCAGACATTTTAATGTGTAGTTGCGTTGGTCTTAAATAAATTTTCTAAAAATATACCTTTATAGTGCGTAGAAAACAATTTAGTAAACATATCGCTCCTTTACTTGTATAGTGTCACAACTCAAAATATTTAGGTTTGCAGAAAACACGTTTAAAGTTTACTATTGAAACTGGTTTTTTATTGAAAAAGGCCGGTACATAGAAAATGTAATAATGGCGTGTACTCTTCTCAAACGGTGAGTTTAAAAGATATTAATACGAATTTATGACACAATATAAAGCACGATATAACGAATAATTCTGCATCATTAACTTAAAAAACGCATTTTTTGAGTTATGACACTATACAAGTTAAGGAGCGATATAGTCAACAGAAATGTAAAGAAACATAACTAACAAAACAAATCAATATTTACATGTTACAAAAAAAAATATACCGAGAGCAAATATTCAAAACTTGCTATCTGTTATGTAATAACACTGCAGATAGCAAGTTTTGAACATTCACCCTCGATATATGAAATACACCATGATCAATAAAAAAAAACAGTTTCTATTTTTTTTTTTAGTTGTAAGTTACGCCCGTTTGTATTTTAGGTGGAGATATGTCTATATGCATCAATTAAATGGTTTCTTTTATTTGCTTTTAAATAAAATGAACACATGGAAAGTCTCCCAAGCTGAAAGAGAAAAATTTAGTATTTTTATGTTAATATTTATGAGGCATTCCACACTAAATGTCCAGCGAAAAAACACGTGTACCGTAAACTTCTGAATAGCTTGAATGGATAGCCCTATATGGAACATAGAAAATTACGTTTTTGGTTTTTCAATTTTTCAAAAACTGGGCTTAGGAGGCGTGGTCAAATATTGGAAAAATGGTCAAATTTGTGGCGAGTTGCCTTGATTAAATATTTATCACATTAAAACGGAATGCACCACAATCTTAAAAATTTTCATTCTTATATAGTTTTGTAAGGGCTATCGATTAAATTTTTTTTTTTTTTGGAAAATTTTCAGAACCTGTTCTGAAATTTTCCATTTTTTAAAAAAGTCAATTTATCAAAAATCCGGCCACTTTTTTTCTTTTTTTTTCTTTTTTTTTTTAAGTTTAGATGTTTGTCCATCCACACAAAAAAAAATCAGAAAAACATTTTTCGTTTTTTTTCGAGAAAATCGCATTTGAATTATAAATTTCATAGCAATTTTGTAATTTGCTTGTATTTTCTTGTATTAACGCTGCGAATGATTAATATTCATGAAATTAATATTACTCATTCGCAACGATAAAACAAGAAAATATAAGCAAACTACAAAATTGTTATGAAATTTAAAATTCAAAGGCGATTTTCTCGAAAAAAACGAAAAATGTTTTTCTGATTTTTTTTGTGTGGATGGACAAACATCTAAACTTTAAAAAAAAAATTTAAAAAAGAGAAAAAAAAAGTGGCCGGATTTTTGATAAATCGACTTTTTTAAAAAATGGAAAATTTCAGAACGGGTTCTGAAAATTTTCCAAAAAAAAAAAATTTATTCGAAAGCCCATACAAAACTATATAAGAATGTAAATTTTTAAGATTGTGGTGCATTCCGTTTTAATGTGATAAATATTTAATCAAGGCAACTCGCCACAAATTTGACCATTTTTCCAATATTTGACCGTGCCTTCTAAGCCCAGTTTTTGAAAATTAGAAAAACCAAAAACGCAGTTTTCTTAGTTCCATATAGGGCTATCCAAACAACCTATTCAGAAATTTACGGGACACATGTTTTTCTGTAGCGGGACATTTGGTGTGGAATGCATCTTATGTAAAATTGTAAAAAAAAATTTTGAAAAAAATTTTTTTTTTGATTTTTTCAATTTGCTTACAGTTTTTAGTACCCTTCGAAAGCTCCTTCGTAGTAAATTTTCAGATTTTTTTGATGACCCGTTTAAAAGATATCGAATTTTAAAAATTGGTTTGGTCCTTTTCTTAAACTTCTTTTACTCATAACTTCTTCAATAATGGTTTAAATTTAATTTTTTTTTTTTTTTTTATTTTTGTTTTTTTACGTTCTTTTAAAAAAAAAATCCCAAAAAATTCTTAAAAGCGCTTTAGTATGCTATTTTTAAGTTTTAAAATTTAAATGTCATTTTTGAAAATGTTTGTACTCTTCGATTTTTTTGAAATTTTTTTGTGTAAAACTTCTACTGATTCCACAAATTTTTTACCCAGGAGGATCGTGGGTTAACGATTATTACTATTTTTAAAATTTTTTGAAAAAAATTTATTGTAATTCTTCAATCTTAAAATCATTTCTATTGCTCCAATGGTGCGTCATAGAGGGGTCATTTATAAGACCAACCCCCATTAATTTTTACGTCTTAACATTTCCTTGGAACAAACTAATACCCTATCTCCAATTTCTAAGGTAGCTCCCACACAAAACGATATTTTTTTAAATTTGCTCTAACCGCTCTAACTGCCCTAATAGTGCCCTTAGAGCAACAAAATGTATGACCAACCCACAATATTTTTTTAGTCCAAACATTTTCTCTGAACACACCTACCCTCTATCTTTAATTGTTAAGGCGGTCCCCATACAATTTTTTTTATTTTTTGTAAATTTGTTTTATTTCATCGGCTTCGACCGGTCCGAGAAGTGTCATTAGTGAGACCGTTACCCATTTATTTTTACCCTACAACATTTTTTTTAAACATACCTACGCCTTATCTCTACTCCCTAAGTAGGATCCCATACAAATAACAGTTGGAGCAAATTTTTTAAAAATGTAATTTTGAATGGAAGCCTACTTAGGGAGTGGAGATAGGGCGTAGGTATGTTTTAAAAAAATGTTGTTGGGTAAAAATAAATGGGGGTCGGTCCCACTAATGACCCCTCTCGGACGCACCATTGGACCGGTAGAAGCTGATTAAATAAAACAAATTTACAAAAAATAAAAAAAATGTATGGGGACCCCCTTAAAAATTAGAGATAGAGGGTGTGTTCAGAGAAAATGTTTGGACTAAAAAATTATTATGGGTCGGTCATACATTTTGTTGCTCTGAGGGCACTATTAGGGCTGTTAGAGCGTTTAGAGCAAATTTTAAAAAATGTTGTTTTGTGTGGGAGCCCCCTTAGAAATTGGAGATAAGGTATTAGTTTCTTCCAAAGAAATGTTAAGACGTAAAAATTAATGGGGGTCGCACAGTGGTCAATTTCGCGAGATAGCGGTCAAAACTCTATAACTTTTGACCGGATCGGTATTTTTTTACGCAATTTGTTTTGTTCAATAGGAGGGACTTTAAGCTTCAATTTGCGTGTTCAAACGTAAAAATCGACTGATAGGAACGTAAGTAATGTGGAGTTAAAAATGCATTTTAATTTTTTGTTGAGTTTCCATGTAAAAGTTGAATATTTTGACATTTTAAATAGGTATTTTTTTTATAATTTCTTATTTTCTTCAATCGTATTTTACAACCAATACTTATTTATTATTCCTAAACTTAATTTTGGTCAGAAAATGCCAACATTTGGCCACTGACATTTATTTAGTCTCAATATTCACAGGTCCTTTGTCCTTCTGATAGGTCCTAGGATAGGTGCTTTTGATAGGTCCAGGGATATGTCCTTTTGATAGGTCCTAGGATAGGTCCTTTTGATAGGTCCTTTTGATAGGTCCTAGGATAGGTCCTTTTGATAGGTCCAAGGATAGGTAATTTTGATAGGTCCTAGGATAGGTCCTTTTGATTGATCCATGGATAGGTCCTTTTCATAAGTCCAAGGATAGGTCCTTTTGATAGGTCCTAGGATAGGTCCTTTTGATAGGTCCTTCTGATAGGTTCTTTTGATAGGAAAATGGATAGGTCCATTTGATAGGTTCAAGGATAGGTCCTTTCGATATGTAAAAGGATAGGTCCTTTTAATATGTAAAAGGATAGGTCCTTTTGATAGATCAAAGGATAGGTCCTTTTGATAGGTACAAGGATAGGTCCTTTTGACTGGTACTAGGATAGGTCATTTTGATAGGTCCAAGGATAGGTCCTTTTGATAGGTCCTTTTGATAAGTCCAAGCATAGGTCCTTTTGATAGATCCAAGGATACGTCCTTTTGATAGGTCATAGGATAGGTCCTTCTGATAGGTCCAAGGATATGTCCTTTTGATAGTTCCAAGGATAGGTCCATTTGATAGGTCCAAGGATAGGACCTTTTGATAGGTCCAAGGATAGGTCCTTTTGGTAGGTCCAAGGATAGGTCCTTTTAATAGATCAAAGGATAGGTCCTTTTGATAGATCAAAGGATAGGTCCTTTTGATAGGTCCAAGGATAGGTCCTTTTGATAGGTCCAAGGATAGGTCCTCTTTATTGGTCCAAGGATAGGTCCTTTTTGATAGGTCCTTTTGATATGCAAAAGGATAGGTCCTTTTGATAGATCAAAGGATAAGTCCTTTTGAAAGGTCCAAGGATAGGTCCTTTTTATAGGTCCAAGGATAGGTCCTTTTGATATGTAAAAGGATAGGTCCTTTTGGTAGGTCCAAGGATATGCCCTTTTGATAGGTCCTAGGATAGGTCCTTTCGATAGGTTAAAGGATAGGTCCATTTGATATGTAAAAGGATAGGTCCTTTTAATAGATCAAGGTCCTAGGATAGGTCCTTTTGATAGGTCCAAGGATAGGTCCTTTTGATAGATCAAAGGAAAGGTCCTTTTGATTGGTCCAAGGATAGGTCCTTTTTATAAGTTCAAGGATAGGTCCTTTTGATAGGACCAAGGAAAGATCCTTTTGATAGGTTCAAGGATAGGTCCTTTTGATATGTAAAAGGATAGGTCCTTTTGATAGGTCCAAGTATAGGTCTTTTTGATAGGTCCAAGGATCCACAGGTTATTTCCATTGGTTTTAAATTTATTTGCAATTATCAGGTATTTAAGTTATGTAATATTAGATGGCAATAAAATCATTTTTTACCTTTTCCAAATGAATTGCCAGATACCACATAATTTGAGAGTTCTATTGTCATTTTTGTCAAAATTTTGATACACCCTTCTATGTGGACTAGGTCCAAATATGGGCCAACTTCTCCTAATTTCAACAGAATTATTTTTTGGGTCAATAAGAACTCTTGTACAAAATTTCATCAAAATATATGCATAATAGCCACTTTCACATACAAATAACTTCTCAAAAAATATGACGTGCATTTGTACCAAATATCTTACCTTGGGTCAGAAAAATTGCTGTAGCTCAAAAAGTGCAGTCCCGATGCATGGACATTAGAGTGTCCCTTATTTTGGAAATGTTGGAAATCTTGAGACGGTACCCGCTCATTTTTTTCCTTTTGACTTAAAAATAACTCAGGAAAAATTTTACGCCCCTAGGACCACGCCTTCCCTACGCGACGGGCCCTTAAAGAGCGGGGCCTAAAAAATCATTTTTCCATACAAACCAAAAAATTTTTTTTTTGATTTTTAATTTTTTTGTTATTATTTATTATATTACTTGGTTTGCTTATTCACAACAAAAAATTTGATTTGGTGGGATAAGTCTTTCAGCGCTAAAAAATTTTTCGCAAAAAAAAATTTTGAGCCGCCGGGGTCCTACAGTAAAAAATTTTTAAAAAATATTTTTTTTTAGTTTTGACCAGCAACGGTTTTAGCTGCTATGTTGCTTTAAATGATATATATTCATAAAAAAATATTTTTTGTATCTGTGACATCTTAATCGTGTTCTAAAAAAGGGTAAAAAATGCATTGATGATTTTTTTCGATACACGATAAAAATGTCACAAATATGAATAATATTTTTTTTGGAATATATATCATTAAAAACAACATAAAAACTAAAA
The DNA here is from genome assembly GCA_963921195.1 of Pegoplata infirma. Lineage (NCBI taxonomy): Eukaryota > Metazoa > Arthropoda > Insecta > Diptera > Anthomyiidae > Pegoplata > Pegoplata infirma. The sequence continues at coordinate 42,005,842 of OY992537.1, forward strand.
CCATTGCTTTTCAAAACTAAAAAAAAATATTTTTTAAAAATTTTTTACCGTAGGATTCCTACGGCTCAAAATTTTTTTTTTCGAAAAAGATAAAGATGTCACAGATATGAATAATTTTTTTTTTGGAATATATATCATTTAAAGCAACATAGCAACTAAAACCGTTGCTGGTCAAAACTAAAAAAAAATATTTTTTAAAAATTTTTTACTGTAGGACCCCGGCCGCCCAAATTTTTTTTTTGCGAAAAATTTTTTAGCGCTGAAAGACTTATCCCTCCAAAATCAAATTTTTTGTCGTGAATAAGCAAACCAAGTAATATAATAATTAATAACAAAAAAATTAAAAATAAAAAAAAAATTTTTTTGGTTTGTATGGAAAAATGATTTTTTAGGCCCCGCTCTTTAAGGCCCCGTCGCGTAGGGAAGGCGTGGTCCTAGGGGCGTAAAATTTTTCCTGAGTTATTTTTAAGTCAAAAGGAAAAAAATGAGCGGGTACCGTCTCAAGATTTCCAACATTTCCAAAATAAGGGACACTCTAATGGACATGTATATATAGGAATGTAGGGGAGATTTAGGACTACAAAATAGTAAATTTGTGTTTTGACTCAGCTTGACTCACAGGAGTTGTGCTCTATGAAGTAGGAAATTTCCGAGAAATTTTACCTTTTTTAAAAAAAATATTTAAATTGTTCTGAAAACAGTAGAGCTCCAATTTTTTTACCAGTAATAGGAAATAAGTTAAGTTACAACACAAAATTTATTTCGTCCAAAAATCTTGAAAAACAAAAAAGTTATGATCATTTAAACTTTCAAAATTAACTAAAAATATCATAAATTTACTAAATTCTGAAAAATCCCATTTTGGACCACCCTGTTCTCAGTGAAATAATTGAAATAGAGTTCTAATTTTTTGGCTCCCGAGGTTTACTATTGTCTACTTTCATATGAGTCTAATAACTTTAAAATCGGAAAACAAAAACCAAAAGGAGTTTTGGCCGCTATCTCAAAATATTGACCACAGTGGGTCGGTCTTATAAATGTCCCCTCTATGACGCACCATTGGAGCAGTAGAAATGATTTCAAAATTTGAAAATTACAATGCACTTTTTTCAAAAATTTTTAAAAAATAGTAATAATCGTTATCCCACGATCCACCTGGGCCAAAAATTTGTAGATTCGATAGAAGTTTTACACAAAAAAAAATACAAACAATTTTAAATAACGATATCTCAAAAACCATTAGACAGATTCCGCATGTTTTTTGAGGTTAATGTAAAATATTTGCATTATTAATTAACTAAAATTTCGAACTATACTGACATTTATTTGTCAGTGGATTATAATCCAAATTTATCTACATACCTTTTTTATCAGCATAAGTATAATTTTTCCGCAGATTCATAATTTCACAATATATATTTATCTGTATCTTAAGTGTCAAATTACGTCGCGATTGATTAAAAAAAAAAATCACATTTTATTTAAATTTTTTACGAAAAATATTTTGGGTGTGATCCTGATAAGGCCCCCATGCACACAAAGAAAAATATATAATTTGTACTCATCCCTGCAAACAATAGGGCGATGTATCGACGAAAAGATATTGCGGCGATACGAAAATTTATCATTTCAATAAAAAATCAAAGTAGTATTTTTATTATATCGCCGTTTTCTCATACGAACGATATTTTGGCGATAAACAAAAAAAAAATATTGAAAATTTTTATTTCTTTGTCAATTTAAAATAAAATAATTTATCAAGCACAACAAGAAATCTTTGAAAGAATATAAATTTGGCCGAAAAACACAAATGTGCGTTCAAAGATAAAATAAAAAATTCAGCGAATGTTGTGGATATATTTTTCAGGTGAAGGCAAATGTTTTTAGTCCTGTTAACATGACCAAAATATGAATGAAAAAAATAATGTCTATTTTCAGCTTCAGGGAATCGACATAGCTGTATCGCCGGTTTATCATTTTGGTGATATTCCGGCGATACATACAAATCTATTATTTTTCGTTTATACGATTATATGGCGATATTGCCCTTTTATCGCCAAGACGAATCGTTTTCGTATCGCCGAGATGTATTGCCATCGGGTAACAGTTTCTCCCGAAAGGTGTATCGCCGGCGATACGAATTCGATAATTGCCGCAATAACATTTATCGTATCGGCAATACAACCGGCGAATCGATGTCGTATCGTTTTGTTTGCAGGGATAGTATGGAACATACGTTTACAATTATTTAGTGTGGTACAGTTTTGGAATTTCAATATTTCTAAATTTAATTTTTTTTTTTTTAACGAGCAAAAATAACGATCTGAACTAGTCAATTGTTTGACAGAGACTGAACTAGACGAACAAAATAAAAGAAAATTGATCGCTCACTCAATTTAGTAAGTATCAGAGCAGCAGAGAATAGAAAATTAGATTGTCGTGTTCACATACGACAATATTGTTCAGCAATTCCGAATAGAAATCTCAAAATAATATACAGTCAACTTCAGATTGAAAAGTAAGAAAGCAAAAAAACAAAACGATTTTACAGCACGAGCAAAATTTTCCAACTTTACATTACTATAAATAAAATTGCTTCGCCTTAATGGGGTCTTTGTTACGAAACAGGTGATTCGCTATGTGTAATATTTCAAGAATCTATGAATTTTTCTATATAGAAAAAATGTCTCAGAATTTTTCTATATAGAAAAAATGTCTCAGAATCTGAGAATTTTTCTACATAGAAAAAAATGTCTCAGTATCTAAGAATTTTTCTACATAGAAAAAATGTCTCAGTAGCTGAGAATTTTTCTAAATGTCTCAGAATCTGAGAATTTTTCTATATAGAAAAAATGTCTCAGAATCTGAGAATTTTTCTATATAGAAAAAATGTCTCAAAATCTGGGAATTTGTCTATATAGAAAAAATGTCTCAGAATCTAAAAAATTTTTACATATAGATCATTTTTACATATAGAAAAAATGTCTCAGAATGTGAGAATTTTTCTATATAGAAAAAATGTCTCAGAATCTGAGAATTTTTCTATATAGAAAAAATGTCTCAGAATCTGAGAATTTTTCTATATAGAAAAATTCTCTCAGAAGCTGAGTAAATTTTCTATATCGAAAAAATTTCTCAGAATCTGAGAAAAAATGTCTCAGAATCTGAGAATTTTTCTATATAGCAAAAATGTCTCAGAATCTGAAAATTTTTTTTATACAGAAAAAATGTCTCATAATCTGAGAATTTTTCTTTAGAAAAAATATCTCAGAATCTAAGAATTTTTCTGTATAAAAAAAAATGCCTCAGAATCTGAGAATTTTTTTTATATAGAAAAAATGTCTCAGAATCTGAGAATTTTTCTATATAGAAAAAATGTCTCAGAATCTGAGAATTTTTCTATATAGAAAAAATGCCTCAGAATCTGAGAATTTTTTTTATATAGAAAAAATGTCTCAGAATCTGAGAATTTTTCTATATAGAAAAAATGTCTCAGAATCTGAGAATTTTTCTATATAGAAAAATGTCTCAGAATCTGAAAATTTTTCTATATAGAAAAAATAACTCTGAGTTTTTGAATTTTTCTATATAGAAAAAATGTCTCAGAATCTGAGAATTTTTCATTATAGAAAAAATGTTTCAGAATCGGAAAATTTTTCTATATAGAAAAAATGTCACAGAATCTGAGAATCAGATTCTGAGAATTTTTCTATATAGAAAAAATGTCTCAGAATCTGAGAATTTTTCTATATAGAAAAAATGTCTCAGAATCTGAGAATTTTTCTATATAGAAAAAATGTCTCAGAATCTGAGAATTTTTCTATATAGAAAAAATGTCTCAGAATCTGAGAATTTTTCTATATAGAAAAAATGTCTCAGAATCTGAGAATTTTTCATTATAGAAAAAATGTTTCAGAATCGGAAAATTTTTCCATATAGAAAAAATGTCACAGAATCTGAGAATCAGATTCTGAGAATTTTTCTATATAGAAAAAATGTCTCAGAATCTGAGAATTTTTCTATATAGAAAAAATGTCTCAGAATCTGAGAATTTTTCTATATAGAAAAAATGTCTCAGAATCTGAGAATTTTTCTATATAGAAAAAATGTCTCAGAATCTGAGAATTTTTCTATATAGAAAAAATGTCTCAGAATCTGAGAATTTTTCTATATAGAAAAAATGTCTCAGAATCTGAGAATGTCTCAGAATCTGAGAATTTTTCTATATAGAAAAAATGTCTCAGAATCTGAGAATTTTTCTATATAGAAAAAATGTCTCAGAATCTGAGAATTTTTCTATATAGAAAAAATGTCTCAGAATCTGAGAATTTTTCTATATAGAAAAAATGTCTCAGAATCTGAGAATTTTTCTATATAGAAAAAATGTCTCAGAATCTGAGAATTTTTCTATATAGAAAAAACGAAGAATCTGAGAATTTTTCTATATAGAAAAAATGTCTCAGAATCTGAGAATTTTTCTATATAGAAAAAATGTCTCAGAATCTGAGAATTTTTCATTATAGATAAAATGTTTCAGAATCTGAGAATTTTTCTACATAGAAAAAATGTCTCAGAATCTGAGAATTTTTCTATATAGAAAAAATGTCTCAGAATCTGAGAATTTTTCTATATAGAAAAAATGTCTCAGAATCTGAGAATTTTTCTATATAGAAAAAATGTCTCAGAATCTGAGAATTTTTCTATATAGAAAAAATGTCTCAGAAACTGAGAATTTTTCTATATAGAAAAAATGTCTCAGAATCTAAGAATTTTTGTATATAGAAAAAATGTCTCTGAAAATCTGAGAATTTTTCTATATAGAAAAAATGTCTCAGAATCTGAGAATTTTTCTACATAGAAAAAATGTCTCAGAATATAAAATTTTTCTTTATAGAAAAGATGTCTAAGAATCTGATAATTTTTCTATATAGAAAAAATGTATCAGAATCTGATTATTTTTCTATATAGAAAAAATTTCGCAGAATCTGAGAATTTTTCTATATAGAAAAAATGTATCAGAGTCGGAGAATTTTTCTATATAAAAAAAATGCCTCAGAATCTGAGAATTTTTCTATATACAAAAAATGTCTCAGAATCTGAGAATTTTTCTATATAGAAAAAATTTCTCTGGGAATCTGAGAATTTTTCTATATAGAAAAAATTGACTCAGAATCTAAGAATTTTTGTTTCAAAATTCAAAAATAGGGATTTACTTTAAAAATCCCTAAAAATATTCCATTATTTTAAATAAACAATGTGGCAGCACTTACTTCGAAAATTAATTTGACAGATCATTTTTTATTTCGAACTTAATAAAAGGCAAGAATTTCATGAAATCAAAAAAATATCAACAAAAATTTAATAAATTTTTCTTTAATTTCCCTAAACTTACCTGATTTTGTACATTTATAAGTAACTGGCCACAACATGTTTTTAGCAGTAAATTTATCAATAAGAATATAATAAAATTAAATTTTAAATTCAGACGAGATTTTGTTGCATTGCGACATTTTATGCCGGCTGCTCCATTATTTGTTAAAAGACAACAAAAGAAACGACTACGACGACAAAGAAATTCCAGACTTTTAGTGGTTGTTGAGGGTAGTAGTGGTAGCAAATTGGTTGACAATGAGGTTCGAGGAGGAGATTTCGTTTTCAATTGCGAAATATGGTCTGCTATTGTTGTTGAGTTGATGTCATGAGTACATTTTGTTAAAAGCATTTTATTTAATATAATAAACGGATAAATAGAATAATTAAACAAAATATTCAATGCAATACGACATTAACGAAAGATTTATTTTTTCGATTTTACTTAAACCACGTTATTTTTATTTTAAACAAACACTTCACCTTGAAATAACCAGAAAATCTTGGAAGAGAATAATACAAAAAACACTTAAAACTTTCGTGATGTTAAACTTTGGGGTGAAACTATAGCGATAGTAGACCAGCAAACGACACACACATTTGGAGGCAGCATTTAATCGGTCTGGTTATCAATTGAATACGTTTTTTATTATTGTAATTTTTTCTATAATTCTGATTTAATTATTTAAGCCAGACATTTTCTAATTTTTTTCTTTGTATTAAATTCCAAGATTTATATTTTAAAATTTATTTTCCATTAAAACACTTAAAACAATCACACCGACCACCATATTGTAACAAAATGTTTAGTTTATTTGCCAAAGTTTTCTCAAGTTTTAAACCATTTTACAATATATTAGAGATATAAACGCGACGAACATTCAGCGAAAATATACAACGTCTCACAAAATTATTTACTTTAATATGGTTTGTTCTGTTTTCTTCTTTTTTTTTTAATGCGCAAAATTAAAATGTGTATTTTCGTGCTGAAAAAATGTTATAAACTAAAATTTATTTGGAAATGACGGAAATGAGAGAGAATATTTTGATACAACTGTCAAATTATTTTCATAGGAAGTTCGAAAAATGACTTGTTTATTTCGAATAACAAAACAGTTGTTTAATTGTTATGTTAACTAAACACAGCTGGAAAATACGTGGCAACTAAACAAATCGAATTGACAGCAGCAGGAAGTACAAAATTACTGTACAATTAGCAAAAATTAAACTGAAATTTTTAATTTTTTTTGCTTAATCAAATTTTTCGATTCTGAGACATTCTTTCTACAAAAAAATTCTCATATTTTGAGACATTTTTTCTGTAGAAAACTTCTAAGAGTTTGAGACATTTTTCTATAGAAAAATTCTCAGATTCTAAAACATTTTTTTTTCTACAGAATAAAACGTCTCAGAATCTGAGAATTTTTCTATAGAAAAATCTCAGATTTTGAAACATTTTTTAACAGAAAAATTCTCAAAATTCTGAGACATTTTTTTCTATAGAAAAATTCTCCGATTCCGATACATTTTTTTCTATAGAAAAATTTTCTGATTCTGAGACATTTTTTCTATAGAAAAGGTCTACAATTCTGAGACATTTTTTTCTATAGAAAAATTCTCTCATTCTGAGACATTTTTCTATTGAAAAGTTCTCCGATTCTGCGACATTTTTTCTATTGAAAACTTCTCAGATTCAGAGAGATTTTTTCTATAGAAAAATTCTGAGACATTTTTACTATAGAAAAATTCTTAGATTCTGAGACATTTATAGAAAAATTCTCAGATTCTGAGACATTTTTTTTTTATTTAAAAAATTTTTAAATTCTGCGATATTTTTTTTATATAAAAATTTTTAGATTCTGAGACATTTTTTCTATAGAAAGTTTGAGACATTTTTTTGTAACGAAAAATTCCCAGATTCTACTACATTTTTTTTATAGAAAAATTCCGAGTTTCTGATAAAAATATTTTGTATAGAAAAATTCTCAGTTTCTGAGACATTTTTTCTAAAGAATAATTCTTAGATTCTTAGAAAAGTTCTCAGATTCAAAGAAATTTTTTTCTATGGAAAAATTCTCAGATTCTGAGATATTTTTTCTATAGAAAAATTCTGAGATTCTGACATTTTTTTCTATGAAAAAATTCTACATACATTTTTTCTGTAAAAAAATTCTCAGACTCTGGGACATATTTTTATAGAAAAATTCTTAGATTCTGAGATATTTTTCACTCAAAAAATTATGACGGTAGATTCCACTACAAAAGACAGTTAAAACTACTACATTTGCTGTTGTTTTGGCGTCCACTACATTTTACGGTAAAATCAACCAAAAATTGTTGTTGTTTTTAACTATCAATTAACAACTACAAAAAACGGTAAAAACTACTTCAAATTACAGTTATTTTTACTGTAACTCAAATTATCTGAATTTTCTTCTAAACTTAAAAAACGGTTAAAATTATTTGGAAATAATTTCTGCTGCATCTGACACTTCCAAATCGTCCAACACATCCGTTTTTCTAAAAATTTCTAGAAAATTAAAGTTTTTTTTTATAGACTAAAAACAACTACATAAAACAACTGTTACTACAATGTAGTAATTTTTTTTATTTATTTTTTAAAACGACTACAGAAAACAGTTGTTTGAGATTTTTCACACAAAAACAACTGAAGTTGTAGTTGAAAACAACAACTACTACTTACTACACAAATGACCAGCATGTAGTAACTGCAATAATTTTCTAAGTGTTCTATAGAAAAATTCTTTGATTCTGAGATATTTTTCTATAGAAAAATATTCAGACTCTTTAGACATATTTTCAATAAAAAAAATTTGTGATTCTAAGAAAAATTCTCAGATTCTGAGACATTTTTTCTATAGAAAAATTCTAGATTCTGAGACATTTTTTCTCAGATTTTAAGGCATTTTTTTTTTTTTTGTAAAAAAATCTGAGATTCTGATACATTTTATCTCTAGAAAAATTTTCAGACATTGAGACATATTTTTATTGAAAAATTCTTAGATTCTGAGTTATTTTTCTATAGAAAAATTCTCAGACTCTAGACATATTTTCTATAGAAAAATTCTGTGATTCTAAGACATTTTTTCTTTAGAAAAATTCTCAGACTCTGAGACATTTTTTCTTTAGAAAAATTCTAAGACTCTGAGACATCTTTTCTGTAGAAAAATTCTCAGATCCTGAGACATTTTTTCTATAGAAAAATTATCAGATGTCTCAAAATCTAAGAAATTTTCTATATAAGTTAAAAATGTCTCAGAATCTGAGACATTTTTTCTATATAGAAAAATTCTCAGATTCTGGTGCAATTTTTCTACATAGAAAAATTCTCAGATTCTGAGACATTTTTTTCTATATTGAAAAATTCTTAGATTCTGAGAAATTTTTTCTATATAGAAAAATTCTCAGATTCTGATACATTTTTTCTATATAGAAAAATTCTCAAATTCTGAGACATTTTTTCTATATAGAAAAATTCTCAGATTCCGAGACATTTTTTCTATATAGAAAAATTCTCGGATTCTAAGACATTTTTTTCTATAAACAATTCTCAAATACTGCGACATTTGTTTTTAAGAAAAGTTGTCAGTTCTAAGATATTTTTTCTTTAGAAAAATTCTCAGTTTCTGATACACTTTTTCTTTAGAAAAATTCTCAATTTCTGAAACATTTTTTCTAAAGAATAATTTTTAGATTCTTAAAAAAGTTAGCAGATTCTGACACAGTTTTTTCATACAAAATTCTGAGATATAGAGACATTTTTTGTGGAGAAAATTTCTGTGATTCTGAGATATTTTTTCTATAGAAAAATTCTCTGATTCTGAGAAATTTTTTTTTTTAGATTTTGACACATTTTTTTCATAAAAAATTTCTCAGATTCTAAGACATTTTTTCTATAGAAACATTTTCAGAGGCTGAGACATTTTTTCTATAGAAAAATTCTTAGATTCTATAACATTTTTTCAATGTTGGCAATCGATACCTTTTCAATACCGTTATCCGTTTCAAAACCCTTTAAATTGAATACCGGTACCAATACCAATACCGAAACTTAGTTTTGGTATCGGATACCGGTATCCAAAAACCTTTTCCTTCGATACCGGTACGTACCGGTATTGAAACGGTATTAAAACGGTTTTTCCTTAAAAACATGTTTTTTTACAAAAAAAAAAATAATAGAAAATTTTTCATTTTTTTGGTTTTTGGAAATGAAAAATCGTACTCCAAATGCCTCCCCGAAGTCTCATAAAAATCAAAAAATCTTTGGGCACCCACATCGTGGATTAAGTAAAAATTTCCAAAAAAAAATCATACTTCAACCGCTATGGGGGAGCAGAAGAAAATTATTGATTTTCACGAAATTTTTTTGAAATCATTTAGACTCTCAATAGAAACTTTCCACAACCCTAAGTATAGTTAAGTTTTTTGGGGATTTTTATTTAATCCGCGATGTGGGTGCCCAAGGATTTTTTTTGATATTTATAGGACTTCGTGGTTCAAAAATTATTACAAAACCGTGAATTTCAAATTGGTTTCACCTTAAGTCCACATGTCGAAAAATCCGTTAAACCAGCTTTAAAAACATGGAAGAGTCATAGAAAAATATTTAACAAAGTATTTTTGTCACTCAAAAATATTTTTACAATTAAGCAAAAAAAAACTTACACTCGAAAAAAATTTTACACTCAAAAATAAAAATTTTGTAATTCTTTTTTTCAAAAATGACTAAAAAAAGTTTTTTACTTAAAATAAAATATTTCTAATCAAAATTGTTAATTTTTTTTTAAGTTAGAAAACTGACTATCACTTTAAAAGGGCACCGTGGATATTCATGGATTCGGCAAGGAGAGTCTCCCTGGTGTCACCCTCCGATCTTCATGACATTTGGATATGTTGTTCAGAACGAAAATTAATTCGACACTTATTTTTTTTAGCGTCCCAAACTCATTTTTAGGAGGTTCGATTTGCATGTAGGGAAATTGACCTTTTTCAGTTTTTTACGATTTACGTCTATTTGCTCAAAACTAATATAGGCGTATTTGGTATAAGATTAAAGGTAATTAAAATACCTATCTTGTGATGCTAATAACGTGTAAAAAAAGTAAATATTTTTCGACTTATTAACAAAAATGTCCAACAATTTTGTCATTTTACTCAATATGACAAAAAGTTGTGCATGTTTGGACCGTTCTTTGCACATGGAGATAGGTTTTCCAAAGACCTTTCATTTGGTATGCAACATGACTAGGTTTATTTGTATAATATATGAGATAAACGCAAAAAAACTGAAAAATTACCGTTTCTTCCCCCTAGAGCTGCAAAACTATCGATGGTACTATCGATAGTATCGATAGTTTTATTTTAAAAGGACTATCGATAGTTTTTACCCGATAGCGATACTATCGCCGAAAAAATATTAGCTTCAAAAAGATTGTCACTTGCTGAAAACTTAATCAAAAAGTGAACCTTTTTAAAAATCTTTATATCATTTTGGAATAATTCTACTTTTTGAAGTATTAATGCAATGATAGTAATCTCGTGTTATTGTTATTGCGAAATTTAAGGTCCGAACAAAAGAAGCAGGGCATGGTGAAAGATCGCTGTAGTGAGTTAACATAGACTGAAATTGCAGTGAACGCCAAAAACTGTCATTTGTGTGTTCAGAAGTACCAAGTTGTAATGAAAAAAAATGTAATTTTACGCAAAATCTTACAATTCCTTAAAATATCCAATACTATCGATAGTATCGATAGTTTAAAAACAAACTATCGAAAGTATCGAATGGGACGACTATCGATAGTTTTGCAGCTCTACTTCCCCCTCATTTTCACCCACTAAATATGAATTTGGGCCACTAAAAAAAAATACGTGTCCCTTTATTTTTTATACTCTACAAAATAAAACCATTTCCATAAAGATCGGCGGGTGACACCAGGGAGACTTTCCTTGTAAGTCGAATTTAACTCTTCTACTTTTTTACATATTTTTTTTGCTTTCTGCAATAAATGAAACCTTTTTATGTCAGAATAACTTCAAAGTCCTGCACTTTGATCAAGGGGATAAGAAAATTACAGTTTTCTCGGTCCGCCCCCTTTTGTAGGTGTGGTCCGGCAACGTCCCCGCCGACCCCCTAAGAAAACGCAATTTAAATTTTTTTCACATTTTAAAGCGCATTTTAGCAAAAATGCTAAAAATAAATACGTAAATACGTGTATTAGTATTAAAATTGAAAAAAAATTTAAGATTTTATGCGATTTTTATATTTTTAAAATTTTTTTCGATAATACCGGTACGTACCGGTATCGACGTTGCGGTATCGGTAATACCGTAACCGATTCAACTCAAATACCGTAACCGATACCGATACCGAAATAAATAAAAAAACGATACCAATACCGATATCGATACCGTTATTCGTTTCGATTGCCAACCTTGCATTTTTTATATAGAAAAATTTTCAGTTTCTGAGACATTTTTTCTAAAGAATAATTCTTAGATTCTTAGAAGAGTTCTCGGATTCTAAGACATTTTTTCTATAGAAAAATTACAGGTTCTGAGAAATCTTTTCTATAGAAAAATTCTCAGATTCTGATATATTTTTCTATAAAAAAAATTCTAAAACTCTGAGAAATTTTTTTGTATAGAAAAATTCTCATATTCTGAGACATTTTTTCTATAAAATAATTCGCAAATTCTGAGACATTTTTTCTATAGAAAAATTCATTTCCATCTTTATTAGTTATAAACAAAAAGTGTTGTATATATTTATCGATCACATTTACAAACATTTCCCTTTATGCAAGATCCTCCCTTATATCTATTAAGAATGCAGTGTGCCCTACATGAATAACTTGAACATGTGAAACGCTTTTGCCTGTTAGATATAAGTCCTGGAACTGATTTAGAATATCCATCACCATCACGCAATTCAGAATCGTTACTTATTTGCTCCTTGTAATCTAATGATTGCACACTATGAAGTGCAAGAATAATGAAACAGATTACAGCAATCCACGTGACATTCATGGTTGAGGTTTTATTTAATAATGGATGAATTTTTATTTAAATGTTTGATTTATATTTAAAATAATCTTATTCTTTTTAATAAAAGTCTTTTTTTCCAAGAAAACTTATTTTTTTATTTTTATTATATAGTGGGGTTTTAAAAAAAAATAAATTACTGTGGGGGATTTTTTTTTTAAATATCTTTAATAGATCTCATATTGTTTTGGTTAAACCCTCTATTTAAAATGTGGGTATATTGACTTTGTCATCTTGTGTGTAACACATCGAAATATTGACCTATGATCTAACAAATTATTTATTTATGATCTTGATTGATTTTAAGACGATCAAGCGATGTCAGTCTGTCTGTTGAAAACAAGACATGACTTGTTAGAAATATCTCTTTTAGTTTAAAGTCGTGAAAATGTCAAATCGGTACAGATGAAAAAATTCCGCCTTTGTAAAGCTGGCAGTACCTCACTTAGAAAATTATGTAAGTTAATACATGTTACTTGTTTGTATATTTTACAGTAGTTAGTTGTTTTCAACTACAAAGTCAGTTATTTTTGTATGAAAAATATCAAACAACTATTTCTGTTAGTTATTTTAAGTGGTTTTTTGAATAACTAACAAAAAAGTACTGGAATGTAGTAACAGTTATTTAAAGTAGTTAATTTTATTTTTTTATTTCTGACAAATTTTCAAAGTTTTTTCGAAAAAAAAAATTTTGTTTTTTTTTTTTTACAACTGTTTAAAAAAAAAAAAAATGGAAAAAAATATTTTTTTTCTGAAAAATTTTTTGAAAAAAAAAAATATATATTATGTTTATTTTATTTTTACTATATACTAGTTGTTTTGACTACAAATGCTAGTATTTTTTACTACATAAGTCAGTTGTTTTTTGTCAGTTAAAATAACTAACATTGTTAGTTGATTTGACTGAAAAAGTAGTTGACCCCAAAACAACTTACAAAGTTGTTATTTTAACTGACATTTTAAGTTGATTTTACTAACATAATTTTTTGAGTTTTCTGAAATATTACACTCAGATAATTATGTAAGTTATTACATGTTAGTTGCTTTCGACTTTAAAGTCAGTTTGTTTTTGTATGAAAAATATCAAACAACTATTTCTGTTAGTTATTTTAAGTCGTTTTTTGAACAACTAACAAAAAAGTACTGTAATGTAGTAACAGTCAATTAAAGTAGTTAATTTTATTTTTTTAGTTCTAAGAAATTTTCAAAGTTTTTTTCCAAAAATATAAAAATCATTATTTTTTTTTATTTTTCACAAATTAAAAAAAAAAATAAAACTTTGAAAAATTTCGGTTTTCAATTTTATTTTCTGAAAAATTTTTTGAAAAAAATAAATATGTATTGATTTTTTATTTTTACTTCATGTGTTAGTTGTTTTGACTACAAATGTAAGTAATTTTTACTACATAAGTCAAATGTTTTTTGCCAGTTAAAAAAACGAACATTGTTAGTGAATTTAACTGAAGAAGTAGTTGACCCCAAAACAACTTACAAAGTAGTTATTTTAACTGGCTTTAGTTATTTTAACTGGCTTTTTTAGTGCACATATTTGTACGTTTGTGTAAATGGTGTATATGGGAAAATATTTTAAAGGTTTTTCTAAGAGGGTGAAATAGGGTAAACAATTGAAGGGCTTACTGCAAGAACTTGATAAGCAACATTTTTTTTTTTTTGTGTTTTTTGCCTTCTGCTGATGTTCCATTTACAGATTTCTGGCACAACACTTGCTTTAACCCTTCGTACAAGTGTATTGAGAATAAAAGTTCTGCAAAAGTTCTATTTTCTACATTATTTTAAAAGTTTTAAGGCAAAAACCACCATAAAATGAAATGTTGCTTATCGAGTTTTTACAATAAGCTCTTCAATTGTACTTTAGTACATTTGAATATCCTAAAATAATGCTCTTATGAACTTGAAATTTTTCTTCTAAGGGAGGGACAATTTTTATAACTATTGAACTAAAAACCCCACAATAAAAAATTTTAACATGTGGGATCCCCCAGCATAATTAATAGTGTCCGACCGAACGCCCTTTTTTAGACCGAACTTGTACCCGAACTTCGGCCAATTTTGCAAAGTTCGGCCGAACCCAAACCCGTTACCGAACTTTTTTTGTATTTAAACAAAACGTTGTTTTTGCGACCAATTTTGAAAAAAAAAAAATCTTTAATCAACATAACGAACTCATTACATTTAAAAAAAAGTTTTTTTAATAGTTGTACTATTTTATAATAAAACAAGTAGAAAAGTTAAATTCGACTTGGCCGAATTAATGAATACCCTCCACAATGCCCTTTTTAAGTGATAGAAAATTTTCTAACGTGAAAAAATTAACATTTTTGATTAGAAATATTATATTTTGTGTAAAAAAACTTTTTTTAGTAATTTAAAAAAAAAAATAATTTAATAAATTTTTTTTTGAGTGTAAATTTTTTTTTGAGAGTAAAATTTTTAAATTTAAATTTTTTTTAAAGAGGACATTTGTATGGGGGCTAGGTCTAAATATAGACCGATTTTTGTAAATTTAGATAGGCTTCGTCCTTGAGCTAAAAGAGGCTTAAGTTTTAAATTTTAAGTCAATTGATTAAAAATTGCGACCTGTATCTTGTTTGCACCGTTTACATGGACAGACAGACGGACGGACGGACATCGCTTAATAGACTCAAAAAGTGATTCTGAGTCGAACGGTATACTTAAAGGTGGGTCTAGGACCAACATTACGGGTAGTTACAAACATCAGCACAAACTCATTATACCCTGTAGCACAGTGTGGTGTAGGGTATAAAAAGTAGAAGAATACCTGAAGTAGATTTTTTTTGTAAAAAAATAATATCTCTTTTTAACAGTAGCCCAATTTGAGGTGTAGAGTAGTTACACTGGTAATTTGGCTTAATTTTAAGTCGACAAAAAACAATACAACATACAAAAGTTTGGTGTTCGGTAAACCGAATAGTAGGCGAACGTCACTTTTTGCCGAACTCCGTAATCGAACCCGAACGTTCGGTCTGACACTAATAATTAACGTCCAAGAGAAAACTTTTTTTCTAATTTAAAGTTGTTAGGGTAAAAAGGGGTACCTAAGCAATTGCACTAAAAAGTGTGCAAGGGGTTCGCTAGTACTGCAATAAATGTTAAACGTGATATTTTTTCAAGAATATTGCGAAGTAAATTTGCAATGAAAGTTTGTTCAGCAAATATGATTTAACTTATCTTTTTTATCTAAAAAAAATACGACACCAATTAATGGTGTAAATTTTAAGAATTTCTATTGAGCCATTACCGCCGAAATATTGTTAGTGTTACAAAAAATTTTAATGTATCTTACACTTAGCGATCACGGAAAATGTAAAAAAGCTGAAAATATGCATTTACCTTAAAATAGATATTGTCTTAAGTTTGTAACGAAACTTTGACAGTTATAAAGTTTTGTAAATAATAAATTTTCTTTAAAAAATGCGAAAATCGCAATATGAGTTACTTACAATATTTTGGCGGGTATCGATATGTTTTGTTTTGAATACAAAAAAAGTCCCCTTTTTAACCAAAGCAATTTCTTATAAAAGGCTAAACTGAAAATATTTTTATTCAGACGGGTCAATTTTAAGTATTAAAACTTTTTAAAAACAAAATGAAGTTAGCGTGGGTTCTAGTGGTGTATTTTATTTTTCTGGCACTTACCAGTGTTGTTGAAT
Source organism: Pegoplata infirma (assembly GCA_963921195.1). Taxonomy (NCBI): domain Eukaryota; kingdom Metazoa; phylum Arthropoda; class Insecta; order Diptera; family Anthomyiidae; genus Pegoplata; species Pegoplata infirma. Next base: position 42,021,966 of record OY992537.1, read on the forward strand.
CGTCATCTAATGAATCGTTATCTAATGAATCGTCATCTAATGAACCATCATCTAATGAATCATCATCTAATGAATCATCATCTACTGAATCATCATCTAATGAATCCTTATCTACGGAGCCATCATCACAGGAATCTTCATCTAAGCAACTATCTAACGAGTCCAATATTCCAGATTCCACAAGTGAAGAATTTTCTGTAGAATATAAAGAGTCGTCTAAAGAAGAATCAGAATTAAAGAGACCAAAACGTTGGACATGTTCGATCAATAGAGGTCTGTGTGCCACACATTGTCGTCTTAGAGGTTATCCTCGCTCTTATTGTAAAAAGTCAAAAATATGTGTATGTTTGCGATAAATTAAACTGATTATGTATAAAAAGAAAATTTAATTTTGCAAAACTAAAAGAAAAACTAATTTCAAGGAAGTTCACACAAAGAATTATGTTAGTAAAATCAACTGAAAATGTCAGTTAAAATAACTACTTTGTAAGTTGTTTTGGGATCTATACTTTTTCTGTTAAATCAACTAACAATGTTAGTTATTTTAACTGACAAGAAAACAACTGACTTATGTAGTAAAAACTACTTACATTTGTAGTCAAAAAAACTAACACATGTAGTAAAAATAAAATATTTTTTTTTCAAAAAATTTGTCAAAAAAAAATTAAAGACCAAAATTTTTCAAAGTTTGTTTTTTTTTAAGTGGTGAAAAATAAAAAACCGAAAATTTATTTTCATTTTTTGAAAAAAAAAAACTAAAAATTTTGAAGAGATAAAATAAATAAAATTAACTACTTTAAATAACTGTTACTACATTACATAACTTTTTAGTTAACTGTTCAATAAAATTACTTAAAATAACCAACAGAAGTAGTTTGACATTTTTCATACAAAAACAACTGACTTTGTAGTTGAAAACAACTAACTACAGTAAATATACAAACAACTAACATGAAGTAACTTACATATTTTTTGAGTATTGGTACTTGAAATTTTGATAAATTTTTCCCAACAAAAAAAAAAACTATAAACATTACTTTTAAGCAATGATGGGTACCAATACCTTTTCGATACCAATACCCGTTAATACCAATTCAAATTGAAAACCAATACCAATTAAAAACCAATACCTTTATTTGTGCGATACCAATACCGATAAAAAACCAATACCGATTCCCCACTACCAATACCAATTAAAAACCAATACTTTTATTCTTCAAAACCAATACCAATAAAAAACCAATACCAATTCATTTTTTCTACTTTCGTATCGGTTTTGTTTCGGTTTTTTGTATTCTTATTTTCGTTTGTTTTAATTGTGACGTCAAACATTTTCTTTCCATCACATTTTTAGGTTTTACCTGACTAACAAATTGCAAAAGATGTTACATCGATCAGTAATCGTTTGCATGAAATGTCAAATCGTCAGCTTATTATTGTTTTGCTCCATACGCCAACAACTCGGTTTCGAGAAAAACGATAAAATAGGTTTACCACAAATTTTCTCGAAAAGTAATTGATGGATTTTGTTTTAATGTTTACCATTTATTGCTACATATATTGTTAACAAAGCTTCTAGTTTTCAGACTTTTACATACAATAGATTAAAAGATTTTAAGCTTTTAAGAAAATAAGATTTTATGGTATTATGCTCCATATCCAATTTTGCTTACACATTTGGGACTTTTGTGTGATATGGAGCAAATGAGTTCTCAACGCCAAACAAAATAACAATGAAACAAAAAGAGCTAGATCGACAAAACTGGGTACATAGTCAGGTTGCATGGTATTAAAAATGAGGATGATCGGTCAATGGACACGCCTACCTCCCACACAACCTAAATGGCAAATATGACATTACTTGAAATGTTTAGAAGTTACGGTATTAAAATTTGGTACGTAGAGTAAGTAGTACCAACATAATTAACCTTCATTCCAAAAATATGCAAGATCCGTTAATTTTTAAATAATCTAGAGCCTTTTCTATAACGCAAATTTTCAAAAAACGTCAAAATGGTGTATTTTTTCTTAGAAAATGCTGGATATCCCAAATTTGAAAAGATGTTTTAAAAAACGGACTTCGGAATAAGAAAGAGGATATTTATATTATATATATTCCATTCCTAACTCATTTTTTTAAAAAATGGCGTATGGAGCGAAACAATAATAAGGTGACGAAATAACAAAAAGGAGTTAGCTACTTGAATTTTAAAAGCCATAAAAACATAAAAGAAATATTTTTTGTCACGGTTTTTATGACCCCTAATAAAAGTAGATCTTTACAAATTTAGACCTTTTCTGTGATGAAATTTTTTCTTTTGCAAACATTGTTAATATTTGATATACATATGTACATTGAATGTCACTGCACTCTTCTTTGCGTTGTAAAAAAAATGCTAATGTCCTTTTTTGGAAATTCCAAAATTTTAATCAAGCAGACGTTACAAAATTTTATGTCACAACACCAGAATCCAGAAAAAAAAATTTATTGTTTTATTAGAGGCACAGTCATATATAAGAATTTAAGAACGCATAATGTGCAGTTCACACTTGCTATTTTTGAGAGTTTAAGGGCTACGTGTTTAAAAAATTCTTTGTTCTGTATCCATAACGTTTTTACTCTGTTACTGGTGTTTTGTTAAACCAGGGCATTGCTTCAATGGCAATACCGGAAAAAAGTTGTCTACTTTTGTCTCGATGGCAGCACCTGCTAGTGAGACTTTAGTAGCACACTAAATTTTAAAAAACTCTGTAACTAACTTTTGCGTGCAAAATTTTAAAATTTTAATTTATATGTAAGATATTGGATAGTTGCTACGAGTGTGAACTCCATATAAGAAAAAAATTGTCCCGTGTAATCGCAATTGGCAAAAGATCTAAAATCGAAAAATGGGTCCCCTGCATGATAACCCATTTCGATCACATTTTTCAAAAAAATATTTATGTATGAAAAGGATGAAGTTCAGGTATATTTTGTTACAAATGTTAAGTCACAGACTAATACAGACTCGACATAAGTGACAGGTGTCAAAAAAGTATTCTTTAACCATATGGTTAATATTTTCAAATTATTCTACGAATTAGGTTAGAAAGGGAAAACTGATACAACGCGACATAAGAAAAATGGATGCCAGATCGGTTTTTGTTGTTTCACTTACTCCTAAGTCGTAGAAAGTGTTGTCATGTTAGCGTAAAACGGACTAAAAACCGCTGTGTTTTCTCCTAAAATCGCTTAGTTTCCCCCCATTTTTTCTTATAAAACTCTACCACAGACTAATACAGACTCGACATAAGTGACAGGTGTCAAAAAAGTATTCTCTAACCATATGGTTAATATTTTCAAATTATTCTACGAATTAGGTTAGAAAGAGAAAACTGATATAACGCGCCATAAGAAAAATGGATGCCAGATCGGATTTTGTTGTTTCACTCACTCCTAAGTCGTAGAAAGTGTTGCCATGTTAGCGTAAAACGGACTAAAAACCGCTGTGTTTTCTCCTAAAATCGCTTAGTTTTTCCCCATTTTTTCCTGTAAAACTCTACTGTCGAGTCTGTATTTAGTCTGTGACTCTACTGTCGAGTCTGTATATAGTCTGTGGTTAAGTCTCATCTTTCTGCAATTAAAAAATATCTCCCCTTGACCACCGGAATTTATATGTGCATTAAATGCAATGTGCATCAGCACAGAAATTGTTTTAAGCAAAAACGAAAAATTAGCTTTTTTTTAGTTTAGGCTTTTAATTTTTTTATTAATTAATATTAATTTTTTTTAGATTTAATTTATTATCAAATTCAAATAGCAAATAAATCCAAATATTAAAATTGCATAAAAAGTTGAAATACAGGCTTTTCTGGAATAACGGAACATTAAATTTTTTTTTTTTACGAGAGTTTTGAAATCAGCCGGTGCTAATTTTACTAAATAGGTACCTTTTTCCAAAAAAAAAAATTAGTCTTTGTCCAAAATGGGTTAAGCATGTACTATTTAGTTTAAAGTTTGACTAAATTCTGACTGCAAATACTGCTAAAAAATATTTTTTTTTAAAAGGGGTTTTTCAAAAAGAAAACATCCCTCACGCAAAAATTCGACTCACTCTCTAGACACTCACTCAGAATTTTTCAACTCACAATCACGCGATTTAAATGAAAATCACTTTTTTGAGTCACGCAAATCACGGGACCAGCGACCATCTCCAATTCAAATACATAAACAAGAGACAAGTGTCTCTTCATTTGTTTAATCTATAACACCTTGAAAAAGTTTCCTTGTAGGTCTGAATCCAAAAAGTTTCAAGGCATTTATTTATTACCTTAATATAGTCACTTGACTTAAATGAAAATCACTCTATAACCAAATGATTTAAATGAAAATCACTCACGCTCACGCATGAATCATGGGACCAGAGACCATCTCCAATTCAAATACTTAAACAAAAGGCAAGTGTCTCTTCATTTGATTCATCTATAACATCTGTAAATTTTGTTAAAAATGAAGTGTCCACCCTAAAATAGTTTCCTTGTAGGTCCGATTTCAAAAAGTTTAAAGTCACTTATTTATTAAGTACTCTAATATAGTACTTAATTTAAATGAAAATCACTCTATAATAACGTGATTTAAATAAAAATCGCTCACGACTGAATCACGTGGTTTTTTGAGTCACGCAAATTACGGGACCACAGACCATCTCTAATTCAAATACATAAGCAAAAGACAAGTTTCTCTTCATTTGTTTCATCTATAACTTCTGTAAATTTTATTAAAAATTAAGTGTCCACCCTGAAATAGTTTCCTTGTAGGTCCGATTTCAAAAACTTTCAAGGGACTTATTTATTACCTTAATATAGGCTTATATTCTGAATTTCAAAAAAAAATCGGTTAACATTTACGACCTGTAGAAGGACGCTTACGTTAAATTAATTAATATTAACGACAAAACCTTTTGCATACAAATACCAAAACCGATATAAGATAAATACCAATACTTATTAAAAACCGATACCGATTCGAGGCTAAAACCAATACCAATACCCAATACCTAAATAATTCAAAACCAATACCGAAACCTATACCAATTCAACAAAAAATTAAAACCAATACCTATACCAATACTAATATAATTTTAAAAACCAATACCAATACCAATACTTTTATCGAATTGGTACCCATCCTTGCTTTTAAGAAATCGTTAATTTCGATGTACATTATTACTAAAACTACTATTTCTAAATAACACTCAAATAATAATAAATAGTATTTAAATAAAATTTAAAAAAAATTTTGAAAACTTTTTTATATTTTTTAAGCAAGCATTTGGAAATTGTGTCAATTTCTTCTTTTTATCGTAATAAAAAAAATATTAATGATGGCGTTCAGCAGAGAAAGCTGCTACTCAGCTGCCCCTTAACATTCTGCAGAACAGTTTGATTTTTGACATTTCAGTCAACATGTTAGTGAGCGCTTCTAATTCCTGTACATTCAGACTGACCTCGAAACCCCGTTGAAAATATGTCCGTGAAAAACTCGACCGTTCACACCTGCAAAATATGACCTTGTTTAGTTTTCAAAATTTAACGAAAGAAATTCGCGATTTTACCGGCTTCAAAAACACTCAATTAATTACATAATTTACACAGGCCGTATTCATTTAAACTCGTATACACCAAGTATACCGTATAAACTTACCAAACTTATTTTTTATAAATGGAGTTTGACATAAATTGTATAAATTTATCAGACTTACATATTATACGAGACTGACATTTTATGAAAATGTCAGTTAAAATAACTACTTTTTCAAGTTAAAACAACTAACAATGTTAGTTATTTTAACTGACAAAAAACAACTGACTCATGTAGTGAAAACAACTTACATTTGTAGTCAAAAATAAAATAATATATATTTTTTTTAACTAAGAAAATTTTTCAGGAAAACAAAAATTATGACTAAATTTTTTTTAAGTGTTTAAAAAAAAAAGCTGTGAAAAAAAATAAGTAAAACTTAGAAAATTTTTTATGGTTAAAAAAAAAATTAAATACTTTAATCCATAAAATAAGGAATCAGAAAAGTTTTATATAAATTTGGTTTGAGATATGTTCTATTGTACGAATTGTAAAGATCTTGGAGTGCGTGAATCCGAAAAAGGTTTCTTAACTCTGCTAATATTTTTTAACAACCTTCTGTAATATAACTAAAACAGTTAATGTCAGATGTTGTTACACTCAAAAAAAAAAAACTGTAAAGTTAGCAAAAAAAAGCTTGTAAACCTACAAGAAAATTTGCTGATTTTGAAACCACAATTTTTTTGGTAAAGTTAGCAAAAAGGTTTTGCTAAAAATTAGTTAACTGAAATAATTTTTATTTCAACTTAGTTTATACACATTTGACCATATTGGACCCCATTGGGTTCGGACCCAATAGGTCCATACCCCGAAGGGCCTAGACCTAGTTGGGTTCCTTAAAAATCGTAATAGTTTTTGATCCAAAATTTGTGTCCGTTTCGCTCTACCTTGCTTAGTTTTTGAGATACGTGATTTTAGGGGATCACTGGGGTCTTGAGAATTAAAAAACTCGATAACTTCAAAAATATTACTCGGAGAGATTTTGGTTATTTTGCGGTCATGTTCTACGTGTTGAGCGCTACAAAAATTCTTTTGGACTTTTTGTTGTGTCGGCAATATTTACCGAGATATGAGCATTTTAAAATTTTCGGGAATGCTAACTTTTTGGATCCAAAGTTAGGTCCCATTAGGGTCCACACATGTGAAGAGGACCCGCGAAAGTATGGAGATTCTAAGAACCAAAAATGCCCTCCATTTTGCTCTATCTGGCTTAGTTTCCGAGATGGCGCCATTTTAAGTTTTCTGAAAATAAAAAAAAAATTACCATTTATTTTTGCTAATGTTAGCAAAAAATCTTGTAAAAATGTTGTCAACTCAATTTCAAATTTAGCAAAAGAAATTAGTTCAAAGTTTGCTTAAAATTGCTAATGTGCTAAATGAAGTTTACAAGAATTTTTTGCTAACATGCTAATCTCAACTAAAAATTTGCTAAAAGTTAGCTAACTAGCATCAGCAAAAAAAAAATAGTAAATCTACTAACGTATTTTTTTGAGTGTAACAGTTGTTTTTACTGTAATTTGTAATTTTTATTTACACTTTGAAAATGCATTTTTGTATTAAGACTTCACAAAATTTTTTCTAGGAAAACTTATGTGTGTGCTGATTTGATCGTTTTTTATGGAGGTTATAAATGTTATAAAAAATTACATGCTTGAAATTCGTCTAGCCAGGGGTAACTTATGAATAGTAGTGTCAGTAATAACGAAGTCGTTATTTACCAATGTTGGCAATCGATACCTTTTCAATACCGTTATCCGTTTCAAAACCCTTTAAATTGAATACCGGTACCAATACCAATACCGAAACTTAGTTTTGGTATCGGATACCGGTATCCAAAAACCTTTTCCTTCGATACCGGTACGTACCGGTATTGAAACGGTATTAAAACGGTTTTTCCTTAAAAACATGTTTTTTTACAAAAAAAAAAATAATAGAAAATTTTTCATTTTTTTGGTTTTTGGAAATGAAAAATCGTACTCCAAATGCCTCCCCGAAGTCTCATAAAAATCAAAAAATCTTTGGGCACCCACATCGTGGATTAAGTAAAAATTTCCAAAAAAAAAATCATACTTCAACCGCTATGGGGGAGCAGAAGAAAATTATTGATTTTCACGAAATTTTTTTGAAATCATTTAGACTCTCAATAGAAACTTTCCACAACCCTAAGTATAGTTAAGTTTTTTGGGGATTTTTATTTAATCCGCGATGTGGGTGCCCAAGGATTTTTTTTGATATTTATAGGACTTCGTGGTTCAAAAATTATTACAAAACCGTGAATTTCAAATTGGTTTCACCTTAAGTCCACATGTCGAAAAATCCGTTAAACCAGCTTTAAAAACATGGAAGAGTCATAGAAAAATATTTAACAAAGTATTTTTGTCACTCAAAAATATTTTTACAATTAAGCAAAAAAAAACTTACACTCGAAAAAAATTTTACACTCAAAAATAAAAATTTTGTAATTCTTTTTTTCAAAAATGACTAAAAAAAGTTTTTTACTTAAAATAAAATATTTCTAATCAAAATTGTTAATTTTTTTTTAAGTTAGAAAACTGACTATCACTTTAAAAGGGCACCGTGGATATTCATGGATTCGGCAAGGAGAGTCTCCCTGGTGTCACCCTCCGATCTTCATGACATTTGGATATGTTGTTCAGAACGAAAATTAATTCGACACTTATTTTTTTTAGCGTCCCAAACTCATTTTTAGGAGGTTCGATTTGCATGTAGGGAAATTGACCTTTTTCAGTTTTTTACGATTTACGTCTATTTGCTCAAAACTAATATAGGCGTATTTGGTATAAGATTAAAGGTAATTAAAATACCTATCTTGTGATGCTAATAACGTGTAAAAAAAGTAAATATTTTTCGACTTATTAACAAAAATGTCCAACAATTTTGTCATTTTACTCAATATGACAAAAAGTTGTGCATGTTTGGACCGTTCTTTGCACATGGAGATAGGTTTTCCAAAGACCTTTCATTTGGTATGCAACATGACTAGGTTTATTTGTATAATATATGAGATAAACGCAAAAAAACTGAAAAATTACCGTTTCTTCCCCCTAGAGCTGCAAAACTATCGATGGTACTATCGATAGTATCGATAGTTTTATTTTAAAAGGACTATCGATAGTTTTTACCCGATAGCGATACTATCGCCGAAAAAATATTAGCTTCAAAAAGATTGTCACTTGCTGAAAACTTAATCAAAAAGTGAACCTTTTTAAAAATCTTTATATCATTTTGGAATAATTCTACTTTTTGAAGTATTAATGCAATGATAGTAATCTCGTGTTATTGTTATTGCGAAATTTAAGGTCCGAACAAAAGAAGCAGGGCATGGTGAAAGATCGCTGTAGTGAGTTAACATAGACTGAAATTGCAGTGAACGCCAAAAACTGTCATTTGTGTGTTCAGAAGTACCAAGTTGTAATGAAAAAAAATGTAATTTTACGCAAAATCTTACAATTCCTTAAAATATCCAATACTATCGATAGTATCGATAGTTTAAAAACAAACTATCGAAAGTATCGAATGGGACGACTATCGATAGTTTTGCAGCTCTACTTCCCCCTCATTTTCACCCACTAAATATGAATTTGGGCCACTAAAAAAAAATACGTGTCCCTTTATTTTTTATACTCTACAAAATAAAACCATTTCCATAAAGATCGGCGGGTGACACCAGGGAGACTTTCCTTGTAAGTCGAATTTAACTCTTCTACTTTTTTACATATTTTTTTTGCTTTCTGCAATAAATGAAACCTTTTTATGTCAGAATAACTTCAAAGTCCTGCACTTTGATCAAGGGGATAAGAAAATTACAGTTTTCTCGGTCCGCCCCCTTTTGTAGGTGTGGTCCGGCAACGTCCCCGCCGACCCCCTAAGAAAACGCAATTTAAATTTTTTTCACATTTTAAAGCGCATTTTAGCAAAAATGCTAAAAATAAATACGTAAATACGTGTATTAGTATTAAAATTGAAAAAAAATTTAAGATTTTATGCGATTTTTATATTTTTAAAATTTTTTTCGATAATACCGGTACGTACCGGTATCGACGTTGCGGTATCGGTAATACCGTAACCGATTCAACTCAAATACCGTAACCGATACCGATACCGAAATAAATAAAAAAACGATACCAATACCGATATCGATACCGTTATTCGTTTCGATTGCCAACCTTGTTATTTACAGATGGCAATCTTTTTTTGGAAAGTATTTGGGAACGATTTGGAAATAACGAAAAATAAACATTAAAAAATTTTAAAATTATGAATGAAAATTATTGTTGTGTCACTTGAAAATAAAAAAATACATAATAAAAAAAAGAAATGAATATAATTAAATCAAAGCAACCAGCAAAATTAAACGAAAAATAAAAGGTAAACAAAATGTCCAGCTTTCCCAGATACCATTTGTAAAACTAACACCACCTTTAAACGTCAAAAAGAATTGACTCTTGCATAGTCTTTATATATTTAAGTTTTTGCGTCTAGCTATTTGCACTGTTTATAATAAATCCCCGTTTTTATACCCTCCAACTACAGTATGGGGGTATACTCACTTTGTCATTCCGTGTGTAACGCATCGAAATATCGGCCGGGGACCCCATAATGTATATATATTATTGATCAGTGATCGATTCTAAGACATTCTAGCGATGTCCGTCCGTCTGTAGTTAACACGATACAGTCCAAAATAAAAGAGCTAGATCCCTCAAGTTTGGCACAAATATGTCTTGTGTTCCTAGGCAGGTTAAGTTCGGAAATTGGCCAAATCGGACCAGGGGGAAAAAAGTTCCCCCTGAAGAACTAAACCAACCTCAAAAAAAATACACTTTTTTAAAATACACTTTTTTACATGTTTTTTTGTATTTTTGTTAAGTAAATGAAACATTTGGTATATTTATCGCGATGGGAAGGTGCTCTCAACGTCCCCCACTGACCTTATCAACCCCCCCCCCCAAAAAAAAAAGATACGCCCCTGACAAATTTGTTTTTTAATTTTTTTTTAACATTTTGGAGGGTATAAAAGATTCGGCACAGCCGAATTTAACACTCTCACTTGTTTTTGATAACAACTTTTTTAAAAAGTACGATCAATTTAGCAAGTTTAGTTTTACACAAGATTGTTGCACAATTGTTGCACAATCTATATATATAAAAGAGTGTGGTGACTGACTGACTGACTGACTGACTGACTGATTGGCAATAATCATCGCCCAGCCCAAACCGCTGAAGCTAGAGACTTGAAATTTGGAATGTAGGTTCGGCTCCCGACAAAACCACCCACTAAGAAGGGATTTTTGGAAATTCCGATTTTAAGGGGGGCAAAAGGGGGAAAATAGGGCCCTTTGGGGGATTTTGTATCTTTTGAACTAATAGTCATAGAAACTTCAAATTTGAACTCTAGGATCCTCTCGCGGAAATAAAATTTCGGAAAATTTTTTTTTGGAAAATTCCGCCTCCAAGGGGGAAAAAAGGGGAAAATAGGGCAAATTGGTACATTTTTTATATTCTAAACAAATGGTCCCAGAAACTTGAAATTTGAAGTCTAGGACCCTCTCGCGGAAATAATATTTTTTAAAAAGTAATATTTTGAAAATTCCGTTTCTAAGGTGGGGGGAGGGGGAAAATAGGGCAAGTTGGTACATTTTGTATCTTCTGAACTAATGGTCCTACAATCTTGAAATTTTGAATATAGGATACCCTCGCGGAAATAACATTTTGAAAAAAGTACTTTTTTGAAAATTCCGGTTTGAAGGGGGACAAAAAGGGGGAAAATAGGGCAATTTGGTGAATTTTGAACAAATGGTCCTAGAAACTAGATATTTGACCTATAGTATCCTTTCGGGAAAATTTTTTTTTTTACTAAAATTTTTTCACTCAAAATTATTTTTCACTCAAAATTTTTTTTTTCACTCAAAATTTTTTTTTGCAATTTTTTTTTTTTACAAATTTTTTTTCACTCAAAATTTTTTTTTACTCAAAATTTTTTTTCACTCAAAATTTTTTTTTACTCAAATTTTTTTTTCACTCAAAAATTTTTTTTACAAATTTTTTTTCACTCAAATTTTTTTTTCACTCAAAATTTTTTTTCACTCAAATTTTTTTTTCACTCAAAATTTTTTTCACTCAAAATTTTTTTTTACTAAAATTTTTTCACTCAAAATTTTTTTTCACTCAAATTTTTTTTTTCACTCAAATTTTTTTTTTACAAATTTTTTTTCACTCGAAATTTTTTTTTACTCAAAATTTTTTTTCACTCAAATTTTTTTTTTTTTACTAAAAATTTTTTTTACTAAATTTTTTTTTAATAATTTTTTTTTTTCACTCAATTGTATTTTATTCTTCAGTTTTTCACTAATTTTTTTTTACTTAAATTTTTTACTTAGTAGGTGTTTTCACCCAAATTTTTTTTACTCAATTTTTTTTACTCAAAATATTTTTCGCTTAATTTTTTGACTCAAATTTTTTACTCAATTTTTTTTTTTCTCATTTATTTTTTAATTTTTGGGAATTTATTGATTTAATCACTTAAATTTAGGGGGAAATAGGACAATTTTAAACATTTTGATCTTCTGAACTAATGGCCCCAGTAACCTAAAATTTGGACTAAAAGATACTCTCGCGGAAATAATACTCTAAAGAAAGTATTAAAAAAAAATAAGAAGGGGAAATGGGGGAAAAAGGGCAATTTTGTACATGTTCTATCTCCTGACCTTATGGTCCTAGAAAGTTAAAGTTTGGAAAAAACATTCTGAAACAAAGTTTTTTTAATTCTGATTCTAGGGGGTTGAAAGGGGGGAAAGTAGGATAATTTGGTACATTTTGTATCTTCTGAACTAATGGTCCTAGAAACTTAAAAATTTGGAATATATGATCCTCTCGCGGAAATTATGTTCTGAAGAAACTATTTTTTGAAAATTTTTCATTCAAATTTGGAGGGGGAAATAGGACGATTTTGAACGTTTTCTATATTGTGAACTAATGGTCCCAGAAACCTGAAATTTGGACTATGGGATCTTCTCGCGGAAATAATATTCTGAAGAAAGTAATTTTTTAAAAAGGCACTTCTAAGAAGGGGAAAGAGGAAAATTGGGCAATTTGGTACATTTTCTTTTCTCTGACCTAATGGTCCTAGAAACTTAAAGTTTGGACTATAAGTTCCTCTCGCGGAAAAAACATTCCGAAACAAAGTTTTTTTTTCAATTCCGCTTCTACGGTGGTTAAAAGGGGGATAATAGGACAATTTGGTACACTTTGTGTGTTCTGAACTAATTTTCCCAGAAACTTAAAAATTTTGACTATGGGATCCTTCGCGGAAATAACATTGTGAAGAAAGTTCTATTTTGAAAATTTCGCTTCTAAGGGGCAAAAAGGGGAAAGTAGGGTAATTTTGTGTCTGCTGAGCTAATGGTGGTAGATCCTTGAAATTTGGGCTGTACGATCCTCTCGCGGAAATAACTTTCTGAAAGAAGTACTTTTTGAAAATTCCGGTTTGTATCTGCTAAACAAATAGGACTGCACGATCCTTTCGCGTGGACTGCACGATCCTCTCGCGGAAATAACATTCTGAAAAAAGTACTTTTTTGATAATTCTGCTTTAAAGGGGGAAATAGAGGAAGATAGGGCAATTTTGTATCTGCTGAAAATATGGTCCTAGAAACTTGAAATTTGGAGTGAACGAACCTCTCGCGGAAATAACATTCAAAAGAAAGTACTTTTTTAAAATTCTGGGGGGAAATCGGGAATGTAGGACAATTTTGAATCTGCTGAACTAATGGTCCTTAATACTTGAAATTAAAACCATACGATCCTTTCGCGATAATAACATTCTTAAAGAAGAACTTTTCAAAAAATCCGCTTCTACGGGGAAAAGGAAAAAGTGGGGCAATTTTGTATCTGCTGAACTAATGGTCCTAGATACTTGAAATTCGAACTGTACAATCCTCTCGCGGAAATAATATTCTAAAGGAAGTACGTTTTGAAAATTCCGGGGGAAAAAGGGGGTGAGTGGGGTAATGCTGAACTCATGGTCCTAGATACTTGAAATTTCAACTGTATGATCCTCTCGCGGAAATAACATTGTTAAAGAAAAACTTTTTTAAAAATTATGCTTCTACGGGGAAAAAGGGGGATGGTCCTAGATACTTAAAATTTGAACTGAACAATCGTGTCCCGAAAATAACATTCTAAAAGAAATACTTTTTTGAAAATTCGTTTTTAAAGGGGGAAAAATGGGGAAAGAAGGGCAATTTCGTATCTGCTAAACGAATGGTCCCAGAAACATGAAATTTTAACTCTATGATCCTCTAGCGGAAAAAACGTTTTGTAAAAAGTACTACTAATATTTTGAAATATACTTTTTTTTAAGGGTGGGGGTGGGGGTAGAAGGGGTTTAATAGGGCAATTTTGTATCTTCTGAACAAACTTGAAATTTTGAATCTGGATGCTCTCGAAGAAATTATTTTTTGAAAAATATACTTTTTTGAGAATTTTGGTTTTAAGGAGGCCCAAAAGGGGGAAAAAAGGGAAATTTGCTAATCTTTAAACTAATGGTCTTAGAAACATGACATTTGGAATATGGGATCATATCGCGGCAACAACATTCTAAAAGAAGTACTTTTTTGAAAATTTCGCTTTTAAGGGGGAGAAAAGGGGAAAGTAGTGCAATTTTGCATATGCTAAAGTAATGGTCCTAGATACTTGACAATTGGACTGTACGATCCTCCCGCGGAAATAACATTCGAAAAGGAATATTTTTTTAAAAATTCCTCTTTTAAGCTAAGTACTCTGTTTTTTTCGGTGAAAATTTCACTTCAACTTTAAACGCCTCAAATCGCAATAAAACAATGAAAAATTAACAACTTTTGACAATTATAAGAAAGAAACGATCATAACAAAACAGAAATGTCACTTTTTCACGGCAATTTAAATTGTCTTGTATAATAAAAGTGCGTGAAAACTTTTTTAACAATTTCCCTATAATTCCTCGCGTTGCCAAATTTTATTTTTTTTATATGGAGTTTGACAGATTTTTTCCCGTGAAATCGAACAGAGTACTATGCTTTAAGGGGGAAAAGAGGGGAAAATTGATCAATTTTGAATCTGCTGAACTAATGGTCCTAGATACTTGAAAATTGGACTGTACGATCCTCCCGCGGAAATAACATTCGGAAAGAAATACTTTTTTAAAAATTCTTCTTTTAAGGGTGAAAAAGGGGGAAAGTAGTCCAGTTTTGTATCTGCTGAACAAATAGCCCTAGATACTTGAAAATTGGACTGCACGATCCTCTCTCGGAAATAAAATTCGAATGGAGAACTTTTTGGAAAATTCCGCTTCTAAGAGGGAAAAGGGGGAAAGTAGGCAATTTTGTATCTGCTGAACTAATGGTCCGGGAGACGTGAAATTTGGACTGTACGATCTTTTCGCGAAAATAACATTCTGAAAAAAGTACTTTAAATATTCCGATTTTGAGTGGTAAAAAGGGGAAAAGTAGGCAATTTTGTATCTGCTGAACTAATGGTCAAAGAGACGTGAAATTTGGACTGTACGATCTTTTCGCGAAAATAACATTCTGAAAGAAGTACTTTAAATATTCCGATTTTGAGTGGTAAAAAGGGGAAAAGAAGGGCAATTTTGTATCTGCTGAAATAATGGTCCTAGATACTTAAAATTTAGACTGTACGACCCTCTCTCTTGGAATTATCATTCTAAAAGAAGTACTTTTTTTGAAAATTCCGATTTCAAGGGGAAAAACGGGGAAGGTAGGGCAATTTTGTATCTGCTGAACTAATGGTTCTAGATACTTGAAATTTGGCTGAACGATCCTCTCGCGGAAATTACATTCTTAAGAAAGTACTTTTCAAAATTCTGGGGGAAAAAGGGGGAAAGAAGTGGAATTTTGAATCTGATGAGCTGAACGTATGGTCCTAGATTCTTGAAATTGGAACTGAACGATCCTTTCGCGAAAACAACATACTAAAAGAACTTTTTTAAAAATTCCACTTCTAAGGGGAAAAAAGAGGAAAGGTGGACAATTTGGGGGATTTTGTATCTTTTGAACTAATAGTTTTAGAAACTTGAAATTTAGACTCTACTTACACTGAAAGAATTTTGTTCATTACGGCTATGAAAACGTACATTGATTCTATGAACAAAATCATTAGAAGTGAGCCAATGATGCCCTTCATAGAATCTATGAAACAAATTCATAGAAACCAGAAACCTATGAAAAAGTTCATAGGCTATGGAAAAAAAATTATTATTCAATTCTATTTTTATTTATTTTATTATTTCAATTTTATTTTTTTTTATTTTATTTTTATTATTTCATTTATTTACTATTTTCTATTTTTAAAAATTTATATTTTTTTTTTAACTTATCCCCACCGAGATTCGAACATAAAACCTCTTGTTCGTGAAGCTTAATGTCTAACCACTTAGCTAAATTATATAAACAAGTAACAACACTTAAAAGCTATTTTGAATTATATTCTGCTAACATACTAAGTTTGTGTCTTTGCTCTGTCACAATGCTCTGCCAAAAGCTGTGTGTGTGTTTGTAGAAAACAAATATTTTGTGTATTTACAAAAATGAAGCGTTATAAAACCAAGAGTTAGTTGGCGAGATTTTTCTTCTTTGGTGGCGCTGATAGCTAAGGCGTCGACAATTGCCACTTCAGCCGGTAGGTCTTGGGTTCTAGCCCCGGTCAGGGCAGCAATGAAATTTTTTTTTTTTAATGTTTTTTTTATTTTTTTTTATTTTTTTAAATAATTTATTCAACTGTTTTAATTATTGTAACATTATTTTAATTATTTAAAAAATTAAATGGCATATTGATGGCATTTTCTTCTATGAATGACATTCATTAATTCTATGAATTTTTTCTATGAATTTAATAAAATCTATGAATAAAATTCTATGAAAAATTTCAGAATACTAATGAATATTCATTCAGCCAATGAATTGTTTCATAGATTCTATGAATTTGGTTTTATGAAATTTGTTCATAGATGGAATGAACAATAATTCTTTCAGTGTATGATCCTCTCGCGAAAAAAAAACTAAAAAAATATTTTAATATGGGAATAGGGAAAATCGGTACATTAATTATCTTTTAAACAAATGGTTCCAGAAACTTGAATTTTGAACTCTAGGATCATCTCGCAAAAAAAAAACATCTTGAAAAAAGTAGAAGGGAGAGAATAGGGCAATTTTGTATCTTCCGAACTAAAACTTTAAGTTTTGATCCTCTCGCGGAAATAATTTTTTGAAAAATACACTTTTTGAAAATTTTGGTTTTAAGGAGGGCCAAGAGGGGGAAAATAGGGCAATTTGGTAAATTTTAAACTAATGGTCTTAAAAACATGATATTTGCAATACAGGATCTTCTCGCGGAAATAACATATTGAAAGAAGTACTATTTTGAAAATTACTTTTTAATGGGGGAAAGAAGGGCAATTTTGTATCTGTTGAACTAATGGTCCTAGATATTGAAGTTTGGACTGTACGATCCTCTCGCAAAAATAACATTCTGGAAGAAGTACTTTTTTGGAAAAATCTGCTTCTATGGGGGAAAAAGAGGGAAAGTAGGGCAAATTTGAAATTTGAATCCTCTTGCGGAAACAACATTCTAATGAAAGTACTTTTTTGAAAATTTCGCTTCTACGGAGAAAAAGGGGGAAATTAGGGCAATTTTGTATCTGCTGAACTAACGGTCCTAGATACTTGAAATTTGGAGTGTACGATCCTCTCGCGGAAAAAACATTCTGAAAGAAGTACTTTTTTGAAAATTTTGTTTTATAGGTGGAAAGGGAGGAAAGTAGGGCAATTTTGTATCTGCTGAACTAATAGTCCTAGATACTTGAATTTTGAACTGTTTTGTATCTGTTGAACTAATGGTTCTAGATACTTGAAGTTACTTATTTCCTCTTGCGGAAATAACATTCTGGAAGAAGCACTTTTTTAGAAAATTTTCTTCTAAGGGGGATAATGGTCCAAGATACTTAAAATTTGGATTGTACGATCCTTTCGCGGAAATAACATTCTAAAATAAGTACTTTTATGAAAATTCTGCTTCTAATGGGGAAAAAGGAAGAAAGTAGAGATACTTAAAATTGGTACTCTACGATCCACTCGCGGAAATTACATTCTGGGAAAATAAATTTTTGAATTTTCGCTTTAATTTGGTACATATTGTTCCTTATGCACTAATGTTCCTTGAAACTTAAAGTTTGAACTATGAGATCGTTTCGCCAAAATAAGTTTTTTTGCTACTTTGAATCTACTCAAAATATAATATTTTAAAGGTCGAAACTAACAATTTTTATGTTTAATTAAAAATTAATAAGAATTTGAAGTAATAAAGTTGTTTTTTTTTTGTTTTACAGCTAACCGGTAACGAAGTACCGGGCGAGTTAGCTAGTACTACATACATAGAAGGCATTCCACACCAAATGTCCAGCGAAAAAAAACATGTGTATCGTAAACTTCTGGTTAGGTTGTATGGATAGCCCTATATGGAACTTAGAAAATTGGGGTTAGGAGGCGTGGTCAAATATTGGAAAAATGGTAAAATTTGTGGCGAGTTGCCTTGATTAAATATTTATCACATTAAAACGGAATGCACCACAATCTCCAAAATTTACATTCTTATATAGTTTTGTAGAATCGATCACTGATTAATAAAATATACACTTTGTGGGGTCCTAGACCGATATTTCGATGTGTTACACACGGAATGACAAAGTGAGTATACCCCCATACTGTGGTTGGAGGGCATAGCCGTAGATAGCCCTGTCCAGAATTTTAATCATTCATTTAATCATTTAGCCCCCCCCCCCCCAGAATTTTAATCATTCACAATTTTCTTTTTTAATAATTTAATGATTTCATTAATTTTTGCAACAATAAATAATAATAATATGTAATGTGTCTTTAGGACTCATTATGATTATTCAATGAGTCTTAAGGACTCGTAATGATTATTATATAAGATCTAATAGTTTTTCCCATTGAAAAATAGTCTGAATTATTGAAAAAAGTTTTTATATGAATCTGATGTTTTTTTCAGTAATAAAAACTTTACCGAATCTTAGGGTTTTACCTTCAGGAAAACATTTTAACTTTGATTTAAAAAAGTTTCTAAATTCTAAGGGGTTTTTTATAGATAAAAGTTATTGAAAGAAAGAATCTGAGAATTTTGACTAATAATCATCAACTTTTGCAATCATCAGAACTTTTCTTGAAAAAAAATCATAGTAATCTAATGATTTTACTATAGGAAAAACATTAAAAATCTTTCATTCTCATAACATATCTAGGAGTTCTAAATTTCCGAAAAATTTACAGAATCAAAATTTAAAAAAAAAATAAGAATTTTTAACCGCCTTCGTTTCTAGGACACCTAGACGCATGTTCAAGGGAACGCTTCAGGAATAGGTCTGGGTTTTTCTATTAAAAAAAATACCAAAAAATTAAAAAAAATCTAGGGGGGCTTTAGCCCCCCCAGAAATGTTGGCTTCCTACGCCAATGTTGGAGGGTATAAAAATCAGTGTTGCAACAAAACTAGTGTTTTTAGACTCCATTAAAAAAATTATGTAAGTAAAATCAATTTAATATTATGCCTGTTCTTTTTGATCTTGATGGAAACATGGTTTTAGAGAAATTTGATAAAAAATTTAAAACACTATTAACAAAGAAACTGCTGTGGCTTAGTGGTTAGCGCGTTGGACTACTAGCCAGTAAGCCTGGGTTCGATTCTCAGCTCAGGCAGAACAACATTTTTTTTCAGATATTTATTAGTTTCTATTTATAACTAATATCTATCGCAGCGCCCTCCTTCGTTGATAAATAGCACTAAAAAAGGCCAAGGAAGTAGTGTTTATAAACCGGTTAACCGGTTAACCGAAAAACCGGTTTTTTCCCAAAATTTCGGTTTTTTTGCAAACCGGTTAACCGGAATTGAATATTTCCGGTGCACCGAAAACCGGTTTTTTCTGTCGGTTAACCGGTTTTTTAAAAACATGCAAAAAGGATTATTTTTGCAATTATTAAGGGTTTTTACTTATTTTTTATGACATTTTCAAAATTTCGTTAAAAAACCCTTGAAAATCCGTGAGAAAGAAAGTCTAAAATATTTTTTATCTACAAGAAACAATTTTCCAAATAGGGATTTTATTCCGAATCTGGTAAATATTAAGGCCTTTATTCATAATACTTAAAGTGTACTTAAAGTAGGTTTATTTGACAAATATTCATGCAATATCAGTCAAATAAACCTACATTAGATTTAATTTACTCATTATGAATAGCCCAGTAAATATTCAGATTGTTGTAAGCAAGTTTTGGGTACTTTCATTGAAAACTTTATAAGTGACTGTTAACCAGATAGTAAAATTCCTGTTTATGGAGAGAATCCAAATAAAAGAACATCGAAATAAAATACGGTACTGCAATTTACAACGAATGATGTATTTTTTAAATAAAACCAATAAAAGTTAAACTAAAGCCCCGGACAATATGGGAAAATAAAAGCACCGTATTTAAATACCGGTATTTTGAAAAGGTATCAGTTGCCAAATTTGCTGAAAGAACCAAATATGTTAAAATAAGTTATATATTCGCTTTTGTATTTAATAAAATTTAGCTATTTAACCGGTTAACCGGTTTTTTCATTCCGGTTTAACAGCGAAAACCGGTTAACCGAAAAAGCTGATTTTCGGTTAACCGAGAAACCGGTTTTCCAAAATGTCGGTTTTTTATAAACACTACAAGGAAGTAAAATAATAAAATAATGGCTATAAACCACAGACCATATAGACATGCAACACGAGTGCTTATTTTGGTACTTTCAATATGGACGCATACAAAATACTACTAAATTTACTTCTTTGCCTAGAATACGTGTGCCTGTACGTGTAAGCTTTTGCATTTGTATTTTCGTTGTTTGTTTACGTTTTGTATGAAACGTCAAAAGTTACACGCGCGTGCCGTCACTAATACATACATATGTGCGAAACTTATTCGTTTCACCCCTATGCCACAGACTAAATACAGACTCGACAGTAGAGTTTTATAAGAAAAAATGGGGAAAACTAAGCGATTTTAGGAGAAAACACAGCGGTTTTTAGTCCGTTTTACGCTAACATGGCAGCACTTTCTACGACTTAGGAGTGAGTGAAACAACAAAAACCGATCTGGCATCCATTTTTCTTATGGCGCGTTATATCAGTTTTCTCTTTCTAACCTAATTCGTAGAATAATTTGAAAATATTAACCATATGGTTCAAGAATACTTTTTTGACACCTGTCACTTATGTCGAGTCTGTATTAGTCTGTGCCTATGCTATAAACACAGCTTCAAAAATAATTCGCCAGATCAATAACAGATGGCGATGAAACAACTGTACTCAAAATTATCAACACGCGCAATTTTTTTTTTTTTTGCGATTTTTAGTTATTTTTTGCGATTTTTTGTGAAGGAAAAAGTTGCAATATTTTTTTTGTTTTGTTTTATTGTATGTCAGGATTTTTAACTTTTATGTTTTGATTTTTTATGTTTTAATGAATTGTTTATCTCTAATAAAACTGTTTTTAATAAAAAGATAATCAAATTTTAATGTTTTTTATGATTTACATAACTAATGAAAATTTCCCGGGATTCCCGGGAATCCCGGGAAATAAATTATTTTTTTCCCGTTTCCCGGGAAATTGAAAAGTCCGGGAATTCCCAAACACTACTTAAGTGTGCAATTACAATTCTGGCGTTGACTTTGAATTTTGTGTAAAGCAGCGACAGGCAAAAGCACTACGCGGCGTTTTTACTCTCACATCTACATGCTCTCACTCATTAAACAAAATAAAAAAAACACAATTTTTTCCTCTCTTTTTGCTTAAAATATACTTAGAGAAATAATCAATAAAGAATTTTAATGTCAAATTCTTGTTTGAACATTTTTTAAGAAATATTGTTTTTTTTTAGTTTTGACAAGCAACGGTTTTATTTGTTATGTTGCTTTTAATAATTCTGAGGCGTTTTTTCTATAGAAAAATTCTCAGATTCTGAGACATCTTTTCTATAGAAAAATTCTCAGATTCTGAGACATTTTTTCTATAGAAAATTTCTCAGATTTTGAGACATGTTTTCTATAAAAAAATTTTCAGATTCTGAGACATTTTTTCTATAGAAAAATTCTCAGATTCTGAAACATTTTTTTATAGAAAAATTCTCAAATTCTGAGGCATTTTATCTATAGAAAAATTCTCAGATTCTGAGACATTTTTTCTATAGAAAATTTCTCAGATTCTGAGACATTTTTTCAATAGAAAAATTCTCAGATTTTGAGAAATTTTTTCTATAGAAAAATTCTCAGAGTTTTTAGTGAATATTTTCAGATTTTTAGTTTATGTTTTAGTCGCTTAGTTAAAACATAGAAAAATTCTCAGAAAAATTCTATAGAAAAATTCTCAGATTCTGAGACATTTTTTCTATAGAAAAATTTTCAGATTTTGAGAAATTTTTTCTATAGAAAAATTCTCAGAGTTTTTAGTGCATATTTTCAGATTTTTAGTTTATGTTTTAGTCGCTTAGTTAAAACATAGTTTTTTAGTGCATAAAGCCCTGTCCATGGTGACGACCTAAAATTTCCTGAACAATGCATTGTGTAATTTATATAATGTGCTTGATTCGGGAGTACTCTTTTTCCATTTACCTAATTTTTAAAAATTTTATATCCTTTTGAATTTTAGGATTTCAATTTTATTTATTGTAATTATTAAAGATATTAACTACATCTTTAATTGTAACAAGAAAAAATCTGAAAATTCAAATGATTTTCAAATTTTTAAAAATTAGGTGAATCGTGAGAACGTTCCGAATCGAGTACAATAAAAACTTGCCCTGCTATTTTACCGGTTTTTTAAAAGTGTTAATTGAACACAGTTTGCATCAATATCGAAATAATCTGGCATCTCACGATAAATTCGAAAACAGCTGTTTTTTCGAACTAGCATATGACGTGTACTTTTGACAGTTGGCATAAATTTTATTTTCTACAAAAAAAAATGTTTTCATTCCATAAAATTAATTAAAATTTTATTAATTTATAGGCGAAAATAAAACTAAAAACTTAACAAAGAAAAGTTTAGAAGACAAAATGCTGACTTTAAGAGAAAGACAAATAAGTATGAAAGAAAAAAAAAATTAAACAGCAAAACAAAACTTTTGTAAATTGTTTAATTAATATAAAAAAATGATGTTAAATTATAAAGATGTTTTAAAATTAATTAATGTTTTCCAGATGCTATTAAGCAAATGCTTAATTTAAATAATCAACAACCAAAAGTTTTGGCCGCTGAACCTGTCTGGAAAATATTGATCTATGACCGAGTGGGTCAAGATATCATCTCACCCATTATATCGATTAAAGAATTAAGGGAATTGGGAGTAACATTACATGTGTACGTGGAAAAAGTTATTATTATTATTTCATTCATGTTATTAATTTGATTTGATATTTTACAGACAATTGCATTCAGATCGTGATTCTATACCCGATGTTCCTGCCATTTACTTTTGCATACCAACTGACGAAAATTTAGATCGTATACAACAAGATTTCACTAATGGCCTATATGATATATACCACTTGAACTTTTTGGCACCCATATCAAGGCAGAAAATAGAAGATTTAGCTGCTGCTGCCTTGCAGGCCGGATGTGTGGCCAACATACATCGTGTCTATGATCAATATGTCAATTTTATTAGTTTGGAAGATGATTTCTTTATTTTGAAACATCAAAAAAGTGATCAATTATCATATTATTCCATAAATCGTGCCAATACACGTGACGATGAAATGGAAGCTCTAATGGATTCGATTGTAGATTCGCTATTTGCGGTATTTGTTACTTTGGGCAATGTTCCGATAATACGTTGTCCCCGCAACAGTGCCGCCGAAATGGTGGCACGCAAATTGGAAAAGAAACTACGTGAGAATCTCTGGGATGCTCGTTCAAATCTCTTTCATATGGATGCCACTCAAGCAGGTGGTGGTGTTTTTAGTTTCCAACGTCCTGTGTTGTTGCTTTTGGATCGTAATATGGATTTAGCTACACCTTTGCATCATACTTGGTCATATCAGGCGTTGGTCCATGATGTTTTAGATTTGGGCTTAAATTTGGTGTATGTTG
Source organism: Pegoplata infirma (assembly GCA_963921195.1). Lineage (NCBI taxonomy): Eukaryota > Metazoa > Arthropoda > Insecta > Diptera > Anthomyiidae > Pegoplata > Pegoplata infirma. The sequence goes on from OY992537.1 coordinate 42,045,793, forward strand.
AAGATGAAACACCAACTGGAGGTGAGTTTTGGTTATAGTTACCTTATTTGGTTTGTGTCTTAGCTAAGCGGTTAACATAGTGGTGATTAAATGTAAATAGCAAATGACTGTTAAAGAACTAACGGAATTTATACTGTTAACTTATATAATGTTATGTAAACAAGAAAACTGTTATTTATTTTTACAAAATTTCAGACATTTTTTTCCTATAGAGAAATGTCACGTCACACAATCAGAGACTTTTTCTATAAAAAAAATCTGGGACTTTTTCTATATAGAAAAAATGTCTCAGAAACTGAAACTTTTTCTATATAGAAAAAATGTCTCAGAATCTGAGACTTTTTCTATATAGAAAAAATGTCTCGGAATCTGAGACTTTTTCTATATAGAAAAAATGTCTCAGAATCTGAGACTTTTTCTATATAGAAAAAATGTCTCAGAATCTATATAGAAAAAATGTCTCAGAATCTGAGACTTTTTCTATATAGAAAAAATGTCTCAGAATCTGAAACTTTTTCTATATAGAAAAAATGTCTCAGAATCTGAGACTTTTTCTATATAGAAAAAATGTTTCAGAATCTGAGACTTTTTCTATATAGAAAAAATGTCTCAGAATCTGAGACTTTTTCTATATAGAAAAAATGTCTCAGAATCTGAGACTTTTTCTATATAGAAAAAATGTCTCAGAATCTGAGACTTTTTCTATATAGAAAAAATGTCTCAGAATCTGAGACTTTTTCTATATAGAAAAAATGTCTCAGAATCTGAGACTTTTTCTATATAGAAAAAATGTCTCAGAATCTGAGACTTTTTCTATATAGAAAAAATGTCTCAGAATCTGAGACTTTTTCTATATAGAAAAAATGTCTCAGAATCTGAGACTTTTTCTATATAGAAAAAATGTCTCAGAATCTGAGACTTTTTCTATATAGAAAAAATGTCTCAGAATCTGAGACTTTTTCTATATAGAAAAAATGTCTCAGAATCTGAGACTTTTTCTATATAGAAAAAATGTCTCAGAATCTGAGACTTTTTCTATATAGAAAAAATGTCTCAGAATCTGAGACTTTTTCTATATAGAAAAAATGTCTCAGAATCTGAGACTTTTTCTATATAGAAAGAATGTCTCAGAATCTGAGACTTTTTCTATATAGAAAAAATGTCTCAGAATCTGAGACTTTTTCTATATAGAAAAAATGTCTCAGAATCTGAGACTTTTTCTATATAGAAAAAATGTCTCAGAATCTGAGACTTTTTCTATATAGAAAAAATGTCTCAGAATCTGAGACTTTCTATATAAAAAAAATGTCTCAGAATCTGAGACTTTTTCAATATAGAAAAAATATCTCAGAATCTGAGATTTTTTTTTAAAAAAATACTTTTTTTCGAAAAAAAGTCTTAGAATCTAAAACTTTTTCTTTAATATTCTAATTTATTTTCAGGCACTCGTAAAAAACCAAAACCCTGTGATTTAGATCGCAACGATCGTTTCTGGACAACGCACAAAGGCAGCCCATTTCCCACTGTGGCCGAGGCTATACAAGAAGAATTAGAATCCTATCGTAATTCTGAAGATGAAATAAAACGTCTTAAGACTTCAATGGGTATTGATGGTGAAAATGAAGTGGCCTATTCTATGGTGAATGATACTACAGCACGTCTTACCAATGCCGTTAATTCATTACCCCAACTAATGGAAAAGAAACGTCTCATTGATATGCATACAAAAATTGCTACTGCTATTTTAAATTGTATTAAACAAAGACGTTTGGATTCATTTTTTGAACTGGAAGAGAAAATTATGTCAAAACAGACATTGGATAAACCGTTATTGGATCTTTTCAAAGATCCCGAATTCGGTACCGCCGAAGATAAGCTACGACTTTTTGTTATTTTCTATATATGTGCACAAAATGTACCCGAATTTGAGATAGAACGTATAAAAGAGGCTCTACAAGAATCGGGTTGTGATTTGTCGCCTTTGTCCTATATACAACGTTGGAAGGGTATTATGAATCGTACACCCAGTATGCAACAGGCAACACAATATGAAGGTGGTGGTACTAAAACTGTTTCGATGTTTTCGAAATTAGTATCACAGGGATCTTCATTCGTGATGGAGGGTGTTAAGAATTTGGTAGTTAAAAAACATGTGAGTATTTAAAAATGATGAATTAAATTTTTATTAGAACAAAAAACTTGGAATCAGAAAATTTTTCTTGAAAAAAATGTCAAAAATATTTAGGAACTATAGTATAATTGATATTATCCATAGGAAAAAAGTTTCAGAATCTAGGATTTTTTTTTAGGCAAAATATCTCAGAATTTTAGATTTTTTGCATAAGTACAACGAATTAAAATTTTTTTTCAGATTTCTAGAATTTTTCCATTATTGAGTCTTAGGGGGTTATTCATAATACCTATTTATTTGACAAATATTCCTGCAATATCAGTCAAAAAATAGATTTAATTTTTTTAAGTGTCCCCTAACGACCTCTTATCGAGCCCCCTCCCCCCCCCAAAAAAAAAAAATCAAAGCGTCGTTACAGCCGAATTTAACACTCTCACTTGTTTTTTGCTCAAAAAGCTTTAATTAAAATTTATTGCTTAACAAGAGGTGGTAGTAGAAAACAGCAAAAATTAGGGATCATCATTTAAAATTTCCAAAAATCCATTTTTAAAAAATTTTATTCTACAAACATTATAAGCATTTTGTTTCTTAACTAAAAATGCTAAAACCAAAATAACAAAAATCCGGAATTATCGCTATAATTTCAAAAATTGTTTTCTAAAAACCTTTACTTGCATTTTAGGGCATAACTAAAGGTGCAAGAGCAAAAATAGCTTAAATTGGGGATCATCTCTAAAAATTTCTAAAAATCTATTTTTGTACAAAAATTTTCTAAAAAACTTTACTTGCATTTTTTGGCTTAACTAGAAAGCGGAAATAGCAAAACTTGACTATCATCCTGATTAATTTCCAAAAATCCACTTTGATATGATATCTTTTTATACCCTACACCACACTGTGGTACAGGGTATAATGAGTTTGTGCTGATGTTTGTAACTACCCGAAATATTGGTCCTAGGCCCACTTTTAAGTATACCGATCGACTTAGAATCACTTTTTGAGTCGATTTAGCGATGTCCGTCCGTCCGTCCGTCTGTCCGTCTGTCTGTCCATGTAAACGGTGTAAACACGATACAGGTCGCAATTTTTAATCAATTGACTTGAAATTTGAAACTTAAGCCTCTTTTGGCCCAAGGACGAAGCCTATTGAAATTAGAAAAAAACGGTCCATATTTAGACCTAGCCCCCATACAAAGGTCCTCTTTAGTTTTGGCTCAAATGACTCTAACAACCGCATTTTCATAGGTATCTTTTCGAAATTTGGCAGGTAATCATGTTTCATCCACACAAATCACCATTCCGAATTTTAAAGAAATCGGACCAGTTCTTCTTGTAGCCCCCATACAAACCACCTTCCCGATTTTCATATAAATCTCTCAAATTTCATGAAAATAGAAAATATTTTATTAAAATTCTGTTTGTTTATGTTAAACGCGTACTTTAATAACCTTATTAAATCTGATTATCATCGGACCATTTTTGGACTTAGGTCCCATGTGAAAATTTCGCCCGATATTCAGTTGAAGCGGTTTATTGTCATTAAAAAGAAGCCTATTTCACTCAAATTTGATTTGAGAGTGTTTTTTACACTTATTAAAGATTTGACAAAATATAGATCTAATCAGTCGATGTTTGAACTTGGGCCCCATTTTCCGGGAAACTCTGGTGTAGGGTATTATATGGTCGGTCTTGACCGACTATAATTTTCCTACTTGTTTAACTTTACTTGCATTTTATGGCTTAACTAGAGATGCTAGAGCGGAAAAAAATGAAATTGGGGATCACCCCTAAACATGTCAAAAAAATCTATTTTTACAAAAATGTTTACTAAAAACTGTGCTTGTATTTTTTGGCTTAACTGAAAAGCGAAAATCATCCCTATTAATTTCCAAAAATCCATTTTGATATGATTTTTTTTTAACTTTATTTGCATTTTGTGGCTTAACTAGAGATGCTACAGCAAAAAAACCTGAAATTGGATATCACCCCTAAAATTTAAAAAATTTACTTTTTTTTTAAATTTTCTAAAAAAAAACTTCAATTGTGCTAAATCCCTAACTAGAGGTGTTAGAGCAAAAATAGCTAAATTTCCAAAAATCCGTTTTTATTTGGTTTTTTTTTTCTTAAAAAACTTATTGTTAGAGCGAAAATACCTAAAATTGGGTATCATCCTCATAAATTTCCAAAAATCCTTTTTTGAAGGATTTTTTTCTAAAAAAAAATGTTACGGGTGCTAGAACGAAAAAATTGGGGGAATTGGGGATCACTTTGCATTTTTTGGCTTAACTAAAATGCGAAAATAGCAAAAATGGGGGATAATCCCTATTAATCCCAATTTGATAGATTTTTATTTCTTTTACTTGTATTTAATGGATCACCCCAAAAAAAAAAAAAAAAAATATAAATTTTTATTAAAAAACTTTAATTTCAATTATATGCCTCACTGGAGGTGCTAGAGTGAAAATGTCTAAATATCTAAAAACACTTTTTTATATTATTTTTTTCTAAAAAAAAAAAAATTTATTACAATAAAATCCTTAGCTGGCGGTGCCAGAGCAAAAAAAAGCTTAAATTAGGGATCATCCCTAAATTAATTATCCACCGCTATCTGGTGTTTATCTAAAAATGCATTTCGATATGATTTTTTTAAAACTTTTTTTGCAGTTAATGGCTTAAATAGGGGTCCTAGAGCGAAAAATCCAGAAATTTGAGATCACCCCTAAAATTAACAAAATTTCCTTTTTATATTTTTTTCTAAAATACTTCAATTGTAGTTAAATTCCTAACTAGATGTGTTAGGGGAAAAATAGCTAAATTTCTAAAAATCCATTTTTATATGATTTTAAAAAAAAAAAACTTAAAGCGAAAATACCTAAAATTGGGTATCATCCTTATAAATTTCCAAAATTCCTTTCTTGAATGATTTTTTTTCTAAATTTTCCATTTTTTCCTTTTTTATATAAATTTTTTTAAAAGACTTTAGTTGCAATAAAATCCTTAAGAGGCCTAAAAGTGAAAATAACAAAAAATGAGGATCACCACTTTAAAAAATAAATAATAAATTTCTAAATATCCATTATGTATGTGATTTTTTTTTCTAACAAAATCTTAAATTACAATAAAATCCTTAACTAGAGGTGCAGGAGCGAAAATGTCTGAAATTGGTTATCATCCCTATAAATTTCGGAAAATCTGTTTTTAAAGGATTTTTTCTCTAAAAAAAATAATTACAGGTGCTAGAATGAAAAAAAAAATTATAATTGGGGATCACCTCTAATAATTTCCAAAAAAAAAATCAATTTTTATTTTAATTTTTCTAAAAACTTTAATTGCAATGAAATCCTTAAATCCGAAAATCCGAAAAACGCAAAAAATTAGGATCATCGCTGTGAAAAATAAATAATAAAATTCTAAATATCCATTATTTATGTGATTTTTATTCTAAAAAAATCTTTTATTATAATAACATCCTCTAATGCAAAGGGCCGCTTTTAGGCGGTCTTACTTTTTAGGCTTTATTTTAAAATTTTAGCTTCTTAATGAGCGTCATAGAATCGACGGAAAACCCTTCGAATACTAAATTGTGTATCACCCTATAAATGTCCAAAAATCTTTTTTTGTAGGATTTTTTTCTAAAAAAATTATTACAAGTGCTAGAACGAAAATAGCTGAAATTGGGGATCACCTTATTAATTTAAAAAAATCAATTTTTTATATAATTTTTTCTAAATTTTAATGCTAAAAAATCCTCAACAAGAGGCGAAAAAGCGAAAATAGCAAAAAATATATAAATTTCCAAAAATTAATTTTTATATGATTTTTTTTCTAAAAAAATGTAGATGCATTTTTAGTTTAATTAACTTTCATATAAATTTTTCCTTAAATACTTCAGGTACGTGCTATGTCTAAATAAGAGGTGTTAGAGAGAAAATAACAAAAACTGGAGCATCACCCCTAAAAATTTAAAAAAATCTATTTTTATATAAATTTTTCTAAAAAACCTAAAATTGCAATTAAATCCTAAACTACACCATTTCCAATTGTATTTCAAAAATTGTCAATTGTATTTCAGAAATTTTCAATTGTATTTCAGAATTTATCAATTGTATTTCAGAATTTATAAATTGTATTTCAGAAATTATTAATAGTTGTTTCAGAAGTTATCAATTGTATTTCAGAACTTATCAAACGTATTTCCGAAGTTATCAATTGTATTTCAGATAATATCAATTGCATACATGGGACTATTTAAATAAATTAACTAATTAATTGACGATTTCATTGGCATTATATTGAAACTAATGCCAATAAATTTTTTTTTTTTAATAAAACTTAAGTGAGAAAAACATTTAAAAGAACCCAAATATAGGCCTCTGTTCTGTCTTTCACAACTTTTCAATTCACATGAAAATTTCCGAATCACATGAAATAAAGTTTAGTGTTTTGTTGATCACGTGTTCACTCGTAGTTGAAATCGAATAATTGAAATTTTAAAAATTTTAAGGAAAAAAGTGCATTCGTTTTACTTTCACCAAATTTTATTTATGTGAAACAAAACGAAAAAGAAATTCGGACGTGAAATCTAGAACACCAAAAAAATTCGGAAATTTTCATTTTCACATTTTTTATGTGAATTACTTTTTTTGGAACAGCGGCCATAAAATTAAATTTAAAGTTTACACAAAAACACCATGAATGAACGACAATTTAATTATTTTTTTCTTATTCCCTTCCAGAGTCTTCCTGTTACCAAAATAACTGAACAAGTTATGGAATGTCGCAGTAATCCTGAAACTGATGATTTTCTTTATTTGGATCCAAAACTTTTAAAGGGTGGCGATGTTATGCCCAAAAATCGGGCTCCTTTCCAGGATGCTGTAGTTTTTGTGGTTGGTGGCGGCAATTACATTGAATATCAGAATTTGGTCGATTTTATACGTCAAAAACAAACTGCCAATGTTACCAAACGTATTGTTTATGGCTCGTCGACTTTAACAAATGCCCAACAATTTATTAAAGAACTTTCAGCATTGGGTCGTGAAATACAAGGTCCAGTCTTAAGTTAGGATCCTGTTTATTTAGTTAAACGTTTTCATTTCAATTGCTGTTGAACAGTATACGGAGAAACAATATACGATACGTCACTCTTAACTTTATTATAAAAATATTTTTTTCGTTTATTTACTGCAAACATATCCTAGGAATTTTTTTTGTGGAATCAATTCTTAAACAACCTGTTCTAGAACATTTTCATAATCAAATTTTTAAAAAAATTTAAAAAAATAATTTAAAACTATTTTTTATAACCAAGATATTAAATCGGTTCAAGAGGAAAATAACCTGTTCTGCAACTGGCTCTTGGGAATAAAATATTTTGCTGGGATTATTGGCATGTCATTTATAATCTTTAACTTAAGTTAATTTGTGTTTTATGTGTAATAATTATAATATTATATATATTTTTTTTTTAAATAAAATAAATTTATGATATCGAAACATTTGTTTTTTGAATGGACCAAATGTGCCAAGTATTTCTAAAAAAAAAAAAATAATGGAAGTCATTATCAGCGAAATTGAACCGACTGATTTGAATGGCTAAACCTACTGCGCATTTATAAATCTAATGCATTATATGGCAAAATAATTTTTGAAAAGTGATACTTGAAAACTGTTTTGCGACCGTCGTTTTTTTTCACCCATACAAATTTCCACATTAATTTTGGCTCAAAAAACTACTAACCGTATTATAATAGATATCCTTTCGAAATTTGTCACAAATTACCATTCCGAATTTTAAAGGAATCGGACCAGTTCTTCTTGTACATCATTTCCAATTGTATTTCAGAAATTATCAATTGTATTTCAGAAGTTATCAATTGTATTTCAGAACTTATCAAATGTATTTCAGAAGTTATCAATTGTATTTCAGAAGTTATCTATTGTATTTCAGAATTTATCAATTGTATTTCAGAAATTATCAATTGTGTTTCAGAAGTTATCAAATGTATTTCAGAAGTTATCAATTGTATTTCAGATATTATCAATTGTATTTCAGATATTATCAATTGTATTTCAGAATTTATCAATTGTATTTCAGAAAGTATCAATTGAATTTCAGACAATATCAATTGTATTTCAGAAATTTTTAATTTGTATTTTAGGAAATATCAATTGTCCTACAGGTCCAATATTTTTGTGAGTTAATACCGACCCTAAAAGACAACTTTCCCGACCCCGACGTTTTCGAAATTAAAAACAAACTAAATTTTCTCCACCCTTATGTACATATAAAAAAAACCCTTTTATGAAATTTAAAATATTCTTTCGTACAATGTATGAAAAAATTAAAAAAATTTCGTGTATTTTACGAAACTCTGCGAAATCACGAATGTTTTCGTAAATTGTACAAAATTAAGAAAACCCAAAAAAGACCAATTGAAATTGAAGAAAAAATCGATTTAAAATTAAAAAATCCCAATTGAAATTGAAATAAATTCAGTTGAAATTTCCAGAAAAAAATTAAAAGAATTTCAAATTTTAAATACTTACACTCAGAAAATTATATAAGTTACTACATGTTAGTTGTTTGTTTATTTTACAGTAGTAAGTTGTTTTCAACTACAAAATCAGTTATTTTTGTATGAAAAATATCAAACAACTACACAGCTCAACATGAAAATGCGTTTTGGATTCTGGTAAGTAATTTTGGTAGTGTTTGTTGCGCTGATTCCAAATCTGCAACCCAACTATGTCTATCACGTCAGGATTTTGAGTTATTCGCGGTTATTCGCCGAAAAATACCATTTTTGACCATTTTTGAAAGCTTATAATATAAGACCCTGACATGCGATTGACTTGGTATCAAACTCATTCAAAAGTATGTTATTTTCTCTATAAGACAAGATAAAATCTTCTTGAAATTTAATTTTTTAAAATGGTAAAAAAATCATTAACAAAAAACCTTCCATTTTTTAAATATTTAGTTTATTTACACAGTTCTTTTTTAACAAATTTCCATACAAATATATACACTAGAGTGTCCCTTATTTTGGAAATGTTGGAAATCTTGAGACGGTACCCGCTCATTTTTTTCCTTTTGACTTAAAAATAACTCAGGAAAAATTTTACGCCCCTAGGACCACGCCTTCCCTACGCGACGGGGCCTTAAAGAGCGGGGCCTAAAAAATCATTTTTCCATACAAACCAAAAAATTTTTTTTTTGATTTTTAATTTTTTTGTTATTATTTATTTTATTACTTGGTTTGCTTATTCACGACAAAAAATTTGATTTTGGTGGGATAAGTCTTTCAGCGCTAAAAAATTTTTCGCAAAAAAAAAATTTGAGCCGCCGGGGTCCTGCAGTAAAAAATTTTTAAAAAATATTTTTTTTTAGTTTTGACCAGCAACGGTTTTAGTTGTTATGTTGCTTTTAATGATATATATTCCAAAAAAAAATTATTCATACCTGTGACATCTTTATCTTTTTCGAAAAAAAAATTTTTAGCCGTAGGGATCCTACGGTAAAAAGTTTTTAAAAAATATTTTTTTTTAGTTTTGAAAAGCAACGGTTTTAGTTGTTATGTTGTTTTTAATGATATATATTCCAAAAAAAATATTATTCATATTTGTGACATCTTTATCGTGTATCGAAAAAAATCAACAATGCATTTTGTACCCTTTTTTAGAACACGATAAAGATGTCACAGATACAAAAAATATTTGTTTATGAATATATATCATTTAAAGCAACATAGCAGCTAAAACCGTTGCTGGTCAAAACTAAAAAAAAATATTTTTTAAAAATTTTTTACTGTAGGACCCCGGCGGCTCAAAATTTTTTTTTGCGAAAATTTTTTTAGCGCTGAAAGACTTATCCCACCAAAATCAAATTTTTTGTCGTAAATAAGCTAAGCAAGTAATATAATAATTAACAACAAAAAAATTAAAAATCAAAAAAAAATTTTTTGGTTTGTATGGAAAAATGATTTTTTAGGCCCCGCTTTTTAAGGCCCCGTCGCGTAGGGAAGGCGTGGTCCTAGGGGCGTAAAATTTTTCCTGAGTTATTTTTAAGTCAAAAGGAAAAAAATGAGCGGGTACCGTCTCAAGATTTCCAACATTTCCAAAATAAGGGACACTCTAATATACACTGAAAAAAATAGCTTCGTGAATTTAATGAAAATTGACATATCCTTAATGAAAAATGACTCACGTTTTCAACCGAAGACAGGTTTCATTTGATTAATGAAACTGGTGTCATTAAGTTCCTTTTAATGAAAACTTGCATATAAATAATGAAAATATTCGTAGAACTTGTTTGAAACGTTTTATGAAGTTTTTCATAAAATGTATGAAAATATCCATTGATTAAATGTGGAATAGTAGTTGGTAATGAGCGTATGATAATTGCTTTTTACAAGTAACTAGTTGCTAACTTTATTAAGGTTTTGATATGGGAATTACGATAAATTCATGTTGGTTAAAGTTATCAAAATTTCCATAGAAAGCCCCTAATCAAGTTTGGAACAAGTTACCTAATAACAGCACGTATCATACACCCATAAGTGAAAATTTGCATTAATAACAATTTTGGTAAGTCACATGTAACCATCACTGTAACCGTCACTGAAATTTTATTTAGGGGCATGTCACAGACTCATTCCGATCGGATTTGAAAAAAAGTTGTTACTCGTAAAACGCAAAACAATTTTTTTTGCGGAATGAAAACACTTTCAAAAATCAAAGTGGAATTGAATTGCTAAAAGTGGTTTCATTCCGAAAAAAAAGTATTTGCTTTGCGTTTTACTAGTGAACGACTTATTCCACTTCCGAACGGAATCGAGTCTGTGACATGACCCTTAAGTGCACACTTTTTATGGTTTTCACCTGGTTTTTACACACAACAAAATTTTATCCAAAACTTAAATTGGTCTGAATTGCCATAAAAGGTAAACTATAAAAGACAAAAACGCGATGACTTTTAAAACACGTGCTGCCAAAACGTAGCAACAACGTAGCAATGGAACAACACAAATTACCCTACATTTCATCACAAAATTTTAATGACTTAAAAAACTATTTATCTGTTTTTATCTGCAAATTATATTATATTTTATAAGAAACAGTCAAAAGAAACACTTATACGGAACTTTTCACTTGTAATTTCAATTAGATATAACCAGCATAACACACACACAAGTATCAATAACAAAGCAAAAAAATATGAAATTATTTCATTTTATTAGAAAAACCTTAACACACATGTAAAAATTACAATTAGACTAAACACGCGTGGTGTAATAAAATGTCGTATGTTTTTGTTCTGTTTTCTTTCTCTTATTCGCAACGCAGAGTCGTATTTAGTTCTAAAAAATCTTATGATATTTTTTAATGAAATTATGAAATCTAATGAAACAAGTTTCATAAAATTTGTTCATAACATGCATGAAATTTCATTCAGCTTATGAATTCCTTCATTTAAGTAATGAAAACAAAATAATGAATCCGTTTCATTAATATCAAGAAGGTAATTTTTTTCAGTGTACGAAAATATTAAAATGGTCCTTTTTTGACACTTTAACCGCGATTTTCTTGGAATACATCCTTGGAATGGTCCTTCATGGTGGATACATGCTGGGTTTCATCGACCACGCCCACATCTACGCCCACTTTTGGTAAAAAACTTAAAATTTAAATATCTATGAAACTAGTCATCCGATTTCAAAAAAGTTTTCAGGAATATTTAAAGTGTTTCTCCAGGGTCGACATAAGCTAGGATTGATCGACCACGCCCACTTTTACGATCAGTTTTAGCAAAAAAACGTAAAATTTAAAAATCTGCACAGCTACTGATCTGATTTAAAAATTGTTTTCACCAATACATGCTTGGAATGGTCCTTCATAGTGGACATATGCTGGGTTTCATAGACCACGCCCACTTTAGTACATTGGGACTTAAAGAATAAAAAAATGTTGCTATAGTAGATAATTTCAATCAATTTCAAAAATGGAACTCGAAATCTTCGATCAAGTGGTCTGCCACACGCTAGTTGTCTGGGGCAGTTGTAATAACTTGGCTGATTTTTAACCGATTTTAGTTTTTATTGCCTTATTACAAAGGTAATGTACTCCACATCATAATTCTGTAACCATTTGAATTCAAAGTTAACTTAAAATGTCGAAAAAATTGAGAAAATGAGTAAAAAATAATTTTTTCCCCTTGTAATTCGTTTTTCAAACTTCAGGTCGTTTCCGCGTCCACTTAAAGTTATCGGATTAACTCCAAATTTTATTTTTTTAAGTTTTTAGTATAAAGGAACAATAATTTGCCCAGTGCCAAGCAATTAAAACATTTTAAATTTTTCCCTTACTGTTAAGAACACCCTTAATATACATATTAAGAATGGTGCTTCAGGGTAGACATGGGTTAGCTCTCATCGACCACACCTACTTCTACGCCCACTTTTGGCCAAAAAACGTAAAATTTCAAAACATCCGAAACTACTCATTTAAAAAATGTTTTCTCCAATATTAAGAATGGTCCATCAGGTCAGACATAGGCTACGGTTCATCTACGTAAAATTTGTAAATATACGAAACTTATTATGAGATTTCAAAAATGTTTTCACCAACATTTAGAATTTTCTTTCAGGGTGAGTTAGGGAAGGTTTCATTGACCACACCCATTTTAAAGATCACTTTAGGTCAAAAGACGTAAAATTTTAAAATCTACCAAACTACTCATTTAATTTCAAAACATTTTGAAAAATGTCCTTTTTGGAAATTCCTATTTTACTGGGGCAAATACGTGCAAAGTAGTAAACTTAGTAAATTTTTCTATCTCCTGAAAAGTTGGTCATAAAAAGTTGAAATGTTGGATCCTCCAGCCCAAAAAATCATTCTGAAAAAGTACCTTCTGGAGATTTAGATTTTAATGAGATAAGGGTAAATTATTGTTATATGGTACTTTTATTTTTTTTTTTAAAGAATGAAGCCACTGTTGCCAACTATTTTTAACCAAAAACCTCTAAATTTCACGAAAAAAGCGCTAGAAACCGCCAAAAATTAATTTAGCGGGGAAAATTTAAAATTATCCCGCTAAATTACAAAAAAAAGCGCTGAAAACTGAAAAACTTGTCATTTTTGATTGACAAAAAAGAAAAATTTAAAAAAAAAACTCCAAATTATTTTTTTTACGAAAATTTACTTTTCATTAAAAACGCGCAAGAAACCGCCGAAAAAATTTTAGCGGGAAAATACAAAATTCTCCCGCTAAGTTACAAAAAAAGCGCTAAAATTCGACAAACTTGGCGTTTTCGATTGAAAAAAATGGAAAAAACCTCTAAATTTGTCCCACTAAATCCAAATAAAAAGCGCTAGATTTTCCCGCCAAAGCACCGTTCCCGCTAAAACCAATTTTCCCCCGCTAAATCCAAACAAAAAGCGCTAGATTTAGCGGGAAAACCTCCAACTTGGCAACAGTGAATGAAGCCTACATGGAACGAAATGAATTGGAACTCAGAACAAAATGGAATAAAAAGGTGACCAAATGAATTGAAAAGGAAACGAAATGGAATAGAACGGGGAACGAAATGGAGTGAAACGGGGAATGAAATGGTTTCAATAATTACGATATAATACGGCGTTCACACCTGCTGTTTTGAAGTGTTTAAGAGTGAGATGTTTAAAAAAGTCTTTGTTCTGTATCCATTACGTTTTTATTCTGTTACTGGTGTTTTGTTAAACAACTTGTTTAAAGTCGCTAGTGTGAACTCCATATAAGGGCTCAAAAATTTTCAAGAACATTATTTACCGAAACGAACATGTTTCCAAGCTAAACGGGGCTGTTTTAATATTACTGTTTATTTTAAATAGTTTTTATGAAAGACTTCAACGATAAAATTTAAAAAAAAAAATAAAAATTCTGTAGGGGAGAATTTTAGAAATGGAGACTCTAATCCTAATATTTCTTTAATCAGGTATTAAATATTACCGGAGGCGAAGTTCCGGGCAGGCCTGCTAGTATATTATATTTTTACTACATTTTAATTGTTTTGACTACAAATGTAAGTAGTTTTTACTACATAAGTCAGTTGTTTTTTGTTAGTTAAAATAACTAACATTGTTAGTTGATTTAACTGAAAAAGCAGTTGACCCCAAAACAACTTACAAAGTAGTTATTTTAACTGACATTTTCAGTTGATTTTACTAACATCATTTTTTGAGTATAGTTAATTTTATTTTTTTTTATCTCTGAAAAGTTTGCAAAGTTTTTTTTCCAAAAAAATAAAAAATACTTTTTGTTTATTTTTTTTTTTATTTTTCACAACTTAAAAAAAAAAAAATTGGAAAAATTTTGTTCTTCAATATTTTTTTTTAAAAATCTTTTGAAAAAAAAAAAATTGTATTGTAGTTCCGGGCGGGCCTGCTAGTATATTATATTTTTACTACATTTTAGTTATTTTTACTACAAATGTAAGTAGCTTTTACTACATAAGTCAGTGGCTTTTTGTCAGTTGAAATAACTTACATTGTTATTTGATTTAACTGAAAAAGTAGTTGACCCTTAAAAAAAACTTACAAAGTAGTTATTTTAACTGATATTTTCAGTTAATTTTACTTACATAATTTTTTGAGTTTTCTATTAAAATTATATTCATGTTCAATCACGCCTCAATTTGATTAATAGTGGTATTAATTTCACACCTGGCACATAAACAAAAAAAAAAACTATTAAATTGCTGCATACGCATACTGTACCAAGCAAACTGACCACCATTTAAATGAGTGACTGATTGACTGACTGACTGACAAGGTGCTAAAATAGGGCATAATTGCGACAACATCACTCCAAAAAGACAAACAAAATTATCCGTGTAATATTGGTGGAATACATTTGTTTTTGCTTTAAGTTGCAAGTTGTAACCAGTGTTAACATACATATGTTCAGTTTTCTCTGTTTATTGCAGTTGAGGTTTTAAGGGAGGCCTTTTAATGGGAACCTGAAATTAATCAATTTGCTTAAATGAAACTTGTTTCAATTAAACTATCTGATCAAAGTCTAGAAGAGTTAAGAAATTTAATACATTTGTTTCTCCTTTAAAATATAGAGTTTGACAGATTATCAACTGCACTCAAAAAATTATGACGGTAGATTCCACTTCAAAAGACAGTTAAAACACTCAGAAAATTATGTAAGTGACTACATGTTAGTTGTTTGTATATTTTACAGTAGTTAGTTGTTTTCAACTACAAAGTCAGTTGTTTTTGTGTGAAAAATATCAAACAACTATTTCTGTTAGTTATTTTAAGTAGTTTTTTTGAACAACTAACAAATAAGTACTGTGCTGTAGTAACAGTTATTTAAAGTAGTTAATTTTATTTTTTTATCTCCAAAAAATTTTCGAGGTATTTTTCCACAAAATTAAAATAAATTTTCGTTTCTTTTTTTTTTTCATAACTTTTTTTAAAAAAAAACTTGGAAGAAATTTTGGTCTTCAATTTTTTTTATGAAAAATTTTTATTTTTACTACATTTTAGTTGTTTTGACTACAAATGTTAGTAGTTTTTACTACATAAGTCAGTTGTTTTTTGTCAGTTAAAATAACTGACATTGTTAGTTGATTTAACTGAAAAAGTAGTTGACATTTTCAGTTGATTTTACTAACATAATTTTTTGAGTGAATAACTACATTTGTTGTTGTTTAGGCGTCCACTACATTTTAGGGTAAAATCAACCAAAATTTTTTGTTGTTTTTAACTATTGATTAACAACCAAAAAAAAAAAAAAAAATGGTAAAAACAACTTCAAATTTCAGTTGTTTTTACTGTAACTCAAATGTTCTGAATTTTGTATTAACAAAAAAAAAACTTCTAGACGTAAAAATGGTTAAAATTGTTTGGCAATAATTCCTACTGCATCTGACACTTCTAACTCTTTCAACACATCTGTTTTTCAAGGTTTTTTTATAAACTAAAAACAACTACATTAAACAACTGTTACTACAATGTAGTAATTTTTTGTATTTATTTTTTAAAACGACTACAAAAAATTGTTGTTTAAGATTTTTTATGCAAAATCAACTGAGGTTGTAGTTGAAAACAACAATAATTTTCTAAGTGTGAAAACCGTGAAACTTACTTATCTTTAATAACAAAAATCCTTTTAATAAAAATTGTTTAGAGTTTTCTCTGAAAGTATAATACCCTATTCACACTTACAGTTTTAACCCGTTTTTAGCAATTATTTTTAGCATTTTCTGTCAATATACTGTAATAGAATAAAGAAAGTGCTAAAAATATTGCTGATAAAAACGATTTAAAACTGTACATGTGAATAGGGTATAAATCGAGAATTTTTGCTTAAAAAATATATATGGCAACACTGGTTATGTTTTTTTTTTTTCAACTTCACACTGTTAATACACTGTCATGGCTGCCATGTTACGTGTTGCAATGTGACTCAACTAACACTACACATTTTAGGCAGTAGTCCGTCATTTAGCTAGTCACTTTAATACTCATTCACTCACATGCATGCATGTCACATTCACACACTGGTGGTGGTGGTGCGCATAATGAATTATATTCTATTATAGCACATTGCACAGTGGGTCAGGCCTGATCATTTTCCAGTAAAAATTGCAAACGGAATGATGAGCTTATGTATTCAATCTATCACAACCACAAAAAAATTTAATTAAAACGTTGTAATATTAACAAAAAAGTTAATTGTATCTATATAAATAAAAATCAATTGTCGTTCGTTGGTAACAGCATCAGTTGAGAACGGCTGGACCGATTTGGACAATTTTTTTTTTGAAATGTTCGTCATAGTCCAACTTAGGTTTTTACGTAAAGAAAAATTGACCACGCCCACTTTTACGCCCACTTTTTTTGATTTATCTAAAATCGGAAAACGGCTGCACCGATTTGGGTAATTTTTTATTTAAATGTTCGTAGTAATCCAATTTAAGTTTTTACTGAAAGAAAAATCGACCACGCCCACTTTTACACCCACTTTTCCAATTTATCTAAAATCTGAGAATGGCTGGGCCGATTTGACAAAATTTTTTTAAATGAATTTTCATCATATTCCAACTTTTGTTTTTACGAAAAAAGAAATAGACCACGCACACTTTGGCAAATTTTTGATGCAAATGTTCGTCAAAATTCAACTAGGGTTTTTACGGATAGTAAAATTTCCCACGCCCACTTTTTTCTATGTATCGAAAGAACTATATCTGCTAGACCGATTTGGTTATAGTCCACAAAAGATTTTTATGGAATGAAAAATTGTCCACGCCTATTTACGCTCACTTTTCCCAATATATATATTATAAATCATGTAATGGCTGGATCAATTTGTCTAATTTTGTTTTTAGTGTTCGTCATAGTCCAACTAAGGTTTTTCGAAAAGAACAATTTTCCATTTTTACGCCCACTTTTAAATGGATGGACCGAGTTGGTTAAATTTAAATAAGTTATTTACGGTAAGAAAAGTTGTCGACCCACTCTTTTTTTCGAATATAAAAAATGTGCTCTATAGAAAAATAAGATATATAATTAATTATTTGAGATTCTAGAATAACAAAATATAAATAAAAATAAAATGTAGTTCGTTGGTAACTGACCCTTCAGAACTGACCGATTTGTTAAATATTTTTTTTAATGTTCGTCTTATTTTTTTTTTTAAATGTTTGACTTAGGTTTTTTCAGAAATAAATAAATCACGCCCACTTTTGCGCCTCCTTTTTTTGATATATCTAACATCGGAGAACGGCTCAATCGATTTAGCTAAACTTTTTTTCAAATGCTCGCCATAGACCAACTTAGGTTTAAACGAAAATAAAAATTGTTCACGCCCACTTTTATTTCGATATATCTAAAATTGAAGAACGGCGGGACCGATTTGGCTATAAGTAGAATTTGTTGACGTTCGTGATAGTACAACTAAGGTTTTTACGGAAAGAAAAAATTGTCCACACCAACTTTTTTCAATACATCTAAAATCGGAGAACGACTTGCCTGATTTGGTAATTTTTTTCTTTAATGATCATTATAGTCCAAGTACGGATTTTACGGAAATAATTATTGTCCTCCACCACTTCAAAGCCAACATTTTTCAATATCCTTAAAATTTGCAACACTTGAGAACGCCTGGACCGATTTGGCTATTTTTTTTTTTAATGTTAGTAATAGTCCATATAATTGTTCGGAAATAAAAATTGTCGTCGTCCACTTTTTTCGATATATCTAAAATTAATTTTTACTTTAATTCGATTAAAAAAAATTGTTCTTAATAGATTCCGCTTAAACTTGGTAAAAATGATTTTAAATCCTTGGGTATTGTTAACATATGTACAAGTTTAACTTAGCACACAAATTGTAACGCCCACTTTTGTCTAAATGTGTCGACTACTAATGACCGGACCGATTTTTTTATGTTCCAATTCCAATTAGGTTTTAAAGGAAATATAAATGAGAAAAGTGTCCCGGGAAAATGGAAAATTCGGGAAAACTATAAAGGTTTGTTTGAACTCCAGACAATAGCTCACGATAAGAACGAAGGATATGCGTAATTTATTTTTTTGTTGTTCGTAATAATACCAAAGAAGTTTTAAATATGTACAGATCGCAAAGTCTAAGACCTGGTAATTTTTTTTAGTTCCTAAAATATAATTTCAAGATGATTATCTGCGTAATCGGGTCTTTAAAACCACGCCCACAAATTTTTCTAAGCCAAGAAATTCATTACATTTTTGCAGGGCTATATATTTGAAGCGAGACGAAATCTTATATTTGGGCCAGCAACGCGGACCGGGCCAGCTAGTTAACAAATAAAATAATTGAGGCATTATTTTACAATACAGTTTGTCAACACCATTAAATTATTTGTTAATATGACAATATTTAAATTGAAAATGTGCCAGCAATTTTTTTTTTTGTAAAAACGAGGTATCACACTTTAATCCAACACGTAGAGAAAAATCATGATTTGAATTCGTTTTTACCCGCATAGAATCGGAATTTCCAAAAAAATAGTTTTTCCAGAGTTGGATCCTACATTCCTAACTTAATGTTTTTATAACCTTTATTAAAAAAAATATAATAAGTACCAAAGCACAATTTATTACCACTTTTTACCCTCTTGGAATCGGAATTTCAAAAAGTATTTTTTTTTTGATTTTTTCCCTTTAGAGGATGATACATTCAAAATTTCAAGTTAATAGAACCATTATTTAAGGATATATAATTACAACTTTTGTTGTTTCAGGAAATATGTATAGAAGGTACCAAAGTACAGGTTTTTACCCCTTAGGAATCAACATTTTCAAAAATTATTCTTTTGGGAATACTTTTTGCTAGACGTTCCTACATTCCAAAATTCAAGTTTCCAGGACCATAATTTCTGAGAATATAAAAAGTACCTTATTAGAATCGAAATTTTTCAAAAAAGTACTTTTTTTAGGTATTCTTCTGTTGTTGGATCCTACATTTTTAATTTTAAGTTTTTATGACCTTTAGGTAGGAAAATATAAAAAGTACCAAAGTACAATTTTTTAATACGAATTTCCAAAAAGAACAATTTTTTTAGGATTTTTTTTCAAGTTAGACGATGCTAAATTTCAAATTTCAAGTAAAAAGAACCATTATTTAGGATATATAAAAAGTACCAAAGTACCTTTTTACCATTCTTACCCCCTTAAAATCATTACTTTGAAAACCCAGCCTTAGTATATCTATATTCCGGGAGGTGCACCTACATACATTCCAAATTTCATGTCTTCATTAATAAAATGTACCAAAATTAATTTTTTATCCCTTTTACCCCCTTAGAACAAACATTTCCAAAAACCCAGCCCTAGTGAGTCTATAGTTCGGGAGGTGCACCTACATTACAAATTTCAAGTATCTGGCTTCAGTGGTTTGTGGAAATATAAAAAGGTACCAAAGTGCCTTTTAACCCCCTTAGAATCAATATTTCCAAAAACCCAGCCTTTGTGGATCTACATACCGGGAGGTGCATTTACTTTCCAAATGTCAAGTCTCTAGCTTCAGTGGCTTGTGCTGTGGGACGATGCGTTACTACTTTATATATTTAGATTAGCTGGTTTTAAGTTTTTTTTGAAGGCCTATCCAATTGAGAGATGGGCGTGTCCAAATTTGGCTTCATAAGGCAGTTGTCCAAAATGTATACATTTTGGGGTAGAGATATCTATATACGAATCTCTATTAAAATTAAGCCGACCAGTGTTTTTGCTTTTTGCGAAATTCTGGTAGGTTGGCATTTATTCTGTTTTTCCTGAAAGCCCATTTTTTTACAAGGTGGCAACGATTTTTTAAATGTGAGATTAGGCATCTAAAAAACTTATTTTGCTCCCTTCGTTCCCATATGGATAACACCGCTCTACAAATCTGAGGCTTGTCGCTGCGTTTTGGATGAAACCAAAAAAAGTTGATAGGGTTTGGTGCCCCGCGGTTAAAGTGCCATTTTTCGGCGCTTTAACCGCGAATTACTCAAAATCCTGACGTGATAGACAAATTTGGGCTCCGGATTTGAAATCAGCGCAACAGACACTATCCAAATTACTAACCAGAATCCAATACGCATTTTCTTGTAGAGCTGTGTAATCGGTAGGTGCCCATTAAAATACCTCCCTCGTAATTCCATGGAAGATTCTGAGGTTTGCAATAAAAAAACAAAGGAATAGAATAAAACAGACACAACAGTAGGGTTTTATAATAAAAACCGGGGGAAAATTAAGTGATGTGAGGAGAAAACAGAGATAATCAATAAAAACCAATCTGGCAACAATTCTTCTCACGGAGCGTTATATTAGTTTACTCTTTCTAATCCAAAAAGTAGAGCAAAATGAAATTTATTTTTTTAACACCTGTCATAAGTGTCGCATCTGTTTAGTCTGTGCCTAAGGTTTCATAAGTTTTTTGTGCATAATTCGTTTATGCCCCAGTGTGCATTGTTTTTGTACCTTTAAGTTTTTTTTTTCTGTAAATTTCTTTGCACTTCAAAAATATTCTCCTACATTTTTGTGATGTAGTAGATCCTCTTTTACACAACCGTCCATCCAACTTAAGTTCAAGTTTATGGTTGACAGTTTGATTGACAATAATGGTGACATGTTAAAAATAAACTTAAGTAAATGGTGTTTTACATTGTTGGTTATACAAAATATTTATGGATTAATGGATTTGAACAGTGGTTAAAAAAAGATATAACCCAGCAAACAATTTGGTAATGTAAAACATAACTCCTGATTACAAATTGAAAATAAATAATCTTTCACCTTTCTATAAAAGTTTACAAATAAATTTGTTATGCCTTTAGTTTATATAATTTAGCATTATATAAACTATAATTTCTTATATACACGCCCACAAAAGGGGGCGGCCTGAAAAAAAGACATTTAATAGTTCCTTAAGTATAAGTGCAGGACACAGGTTAGGTTGTAAGTGGCTGTTGACGCTTTACGTCCCACACATAGACTCTGAGGTCCTTTGTGATACCACTTGATGCTAATAAGATTCCTCTACTATTCCCTGCCGTTAAACGATTTTAAGCTTCTTATGAAACGTCCGGAAGATAGTGCAGCTTCTAAGATCCCTCTTGAAAGCGATATCATTTCACTTCTGTTGTATCCTGTAAGTTAATTCCCAGTCTTGCAAACTCAACGGCTTTGCAACTCCCTGGAATGTCTCTGTACACTGGGACCCATATACGTCGTATGTCAATCTGCTTGACCATCTCATTTAAAGACGTGCAGAAGTTAAGGGAAGATCTTGTTTGCAGAAACATTGACTCCAGGGACTTGTCTGCGGTTAGACTTTCAGAATAGATGTTGACTGTGGTTGTAGACAAGGCAATACAAGAAGTGGCTTGTATTTCCAGCATCTTTGCCTGGTAAACACTGCTATGATCTGGCAATCTTTGATATAGGCTCAACCCAAGTTCTTCAGACTAGACTCCAAAGCCCAGTTGTTCGTGTAGCTTCGATCCATCTGCGTAAAATGTATGAAGGAAAGTGGCGCCCAAAAAGGCTCTATGAGAACAGTCCACATTTTTTTGTATTGATATCTTCAATATCCCGCTATGGCCACAATCGCTGCTCTTCCATTGTAGTGTGCTATTTTGTCGAATTGCCGACTTACAATTAGTCGTATACTGCCTACCGAATATTTCCAATGGTTTTAGGTGAAGGAGGATTTCTAATGCAGCCGTAGGTGTAGTACGAAGAGCACCAGTGATACACATCGACGCCATTCTCTGTGTCTTCGTTATAAAGACACAGTTTCCTTTTGTCTCTCTGCAGGACACCAGACAATGATTCCATATAAATACAAAGAACGACTTTAGGGCCAAAGCCCCATTATTTTCTAATGGCTCTTTTACACAATATAAAGCAATCGTTGCTTTTCTCACCCAAATTATTATCTAGAAGTGCTCAAAAATACTTGGCGCCATCTAAGAAGGCGATTTTAGTGCCGTCAAGAGAAAAAGGATCAAAATCAGGAATCTTATTTTCCCTTGCAAAAAAGACATGCTTAGTTTTACTTGAATTAGCTTCCAGACCACATTGTCTTGCCCATTTAGACAGAGTCTTTAGAGAACCCTGACCTCTTCTACCTTGCAGTGTAAAGGCAAAATCCTGAAGAATGCCCCTTAACGTTGGCTTTTCCTCTACCGCTATTGCGACATCGTCAGCATATGCGCCAACATGACAACGAATAGGTCCGATGGTCTTACAATGCTTATGCTTAAACACGTGGGGGAGAAAGGGTTGACAAATATGACAGAAACGTTTAGACTATGTGTCGACTCCTTTGAGATTCCAGATATATATGTGGAAGCTCGGGAAGATTATTCCCTTGGAAACCTATTAACTTGGGAAGCTCCTTCTGACCTATAACCCTACTTTCCCCAGTGGTTAAGGTCCTGTAATCTGTCCTTCGCCCTTTGCTTAGGGAGAATCTCCCCATGGCAGACCATCAACATGGCTTTTATTCTGGGCACAGCACAATTTTGCTGTGAGAAATGACGACAGCTATAGCCGGAGGCCTAAACAGGATGTGCCCACACAACAGGACCATAGTGGTCGCTCTCGATCTGTTTAAGACCTTCGACACGGTCTGCCACACGAAGCTTTTGCAAGACATGTATGACCCCTTGCGCCAAAACACTCACAAAAGATGGTTGACGAACAACATGGCTAGGAGGCAGCAATATGTAGAGTTCAGAGGTGCAGGATTTATGAGAAATAAATAGGGGGTTCTTTCCCCCATCCTGATCTATACCTACATATCTAAAACCCCAACCCCACCTCCACTGCTGAATCTATTATCCTATAACGAGACTGCACAATTTTGTGCACAGGCAGGAATATCGAAGACTTGGAGTAACTGCTTAATGGATATCTGGCAACACTACGCGACTTTTTAACAGGTAGGAACCTCGAACTCCCAAGTCGACGGCTCACACTCTTCACAACGTGAACTAAAGAGATTACCAGGGAACTTAATATCCACATAGGTGTAAAGGGAGTTCCCACGGTGAAAAACTCAAATATTCTTGGGGTTAACTTTGATAGCCTCTTTATGTTCGCGAGACGTGCTGAAGAGATGATCAGGCGAGTGAAAGGGATGAACTCCATTTTGAAAGCGCTAACGGGCAGCATCTAGGGCAAAGAAGAATCGGAAAAGAGCCTGGCACTTAAGGTCCGCACGACATTGTTCCAACTCAGGTCAGGTTACTCTAAGGAGCTGAACAGTTACCTGGCCAGAGTTAACTCGGACGTTTTGGACGCCTGAACTCTTTGGAACTCTTCACCCCATAACACCATACTCCTCTTCGAGTGCCCACTCTAGTACTCCACAATAACTCCCAGGTTATTATGGACCAATCTAGTCGAGGCAGCTCGCTTCCTTGAACTGGTAGGGTAACCTATTCTATGTCTCCCATCCTAAATTTCCTTCCCATTCCCATCACCAATTGAAATATTAAATAAATTTTAATCTACTAATTTTCTTTTGTACTTATATGTGACAACTCCAGTGGACGCTACAACAACATGACAATCATGTGCTTCTAGAGAGAGCAGCATAGAATTCAGTGCGAGGTTCCAAAGTAGCACGAAAGAACACCTTCCTGTGGTGTGCTCCTATTGACAAATCGAGATATGACAGACGCTCCCAATTCAGACGATATGCCTCTATTGGCATACCGTTAAAACGATTCCACGCTTCACTCCTAGACAATGAAACAATTCTCCAGCCTGGGATGACAGTACTAAACGCTCCCCTCTATGTTAAGAAATGTCACTATAGTATACTCCCGTACAGATTTTTCATAGCCTTCGGGATAAAATCGACTCTGGTATCCCTTCATTCTTACGGAAATACGACCAGTTTATGCATGCTGTGTAGAGATTATCCTTTTCTTGTTCAGTTTTAGTAAATTTGACATAACTTCTCAACAAAAACTTCAAATGGCGATATCTCGAACCATCCTTTCTCTAGACATCTGACGACCCTATTGAGCTCTAATGTTGAAAAAAATTACATTCCCAAGAATTTGGTAATGTATGTGCATTAGAGTGACTCAAAAAAAAAAGTTAATTATGTATCCCCCTCAAAATTAACTTTCACATGTTTTATGAAGATATACAAAATATTTGGGCTCTAGCGATAATCTCCCGTGAGCTAAACCGCGTCAAAAAAGGGTCCAAAAATGGTATTTTTCATGAATAAAAAATTCAGTAAATTTTTTTTTGGCCAATGAATGACCAAATATAATAGATATTTAGGAATTCTTTGATTCTGCATTAAAACATTTTATAAATCTAACCACAGACTCGAGATAACGAGATGTTTATGTCAGTTTTTTGATGCTTTTTAATTCGATTTTACTGAAAACTTAAATAACTTTGGTAATTTTTGTCCGATTTTCACTTATAATACATCGTTAGAAAGGTGTTGACCACCGCTTGGGATTTTAGTCAAAAATTAACCCTTAACTGCACTGTCTTACTTTTTTATAACATTTACTTCGACATCATTAAAAACCCATTTTATAACCAGAAAAAGCGTATCTTTGTGCAGGAAACACGTTTAATTAATATATTTGGCAACAATTAATTTAACCCATGCATGATCAAAATGTTTTGGCCAACATTTTTAAAAAAGTTTTTGCGGAAATTATTGAAAGATAAGAATTATTGAAAGTATTTCTACTTTAAAAAAATAAAATATAAAAGGTTTTTGTTTAAATAGACGTGCTTATTAATATCAAATAATTATAACGTGTAACACTTTCCCGGTGATTTTTTTTCGGAATTTGTATGTGCAAATAAATTTTAGAAATAAAATATAAACCAATTTTCTCTTAATCGCATATATTCGTGCAAAAAACGCATCTAATAAATAGATCTTAATATTTTTTATTTAACCCATTCATGACCAATTAAAAAAAAAAAAAAATGTGGAAAAAATTTAAGTCCAGTTGTAATACTTAAAAAAATAATATAATTGATATTTCAATTTATTAGATGCGTTTTTTGCACGAATATATGCGATTAAGACAAAATTTGTTTATATTTTATTTTTTAAATTAATTTGCACATACAAATTTCGAAAAAAAAATTTGACCGGGAAAGTGTTACACGTAATAATTATTTGATATTAATAAGCACGTCTAGATAAACAAAAACCTTATTTTATTATATTTTTTAAAGTATTACAACTAGTTTTCAATAATTTCCGCAAAAACTTTTTTAAAAATGTTTGCCAAAATATTTTGGTCATGCATGGGTTAAATTAATTACGGCCAAATATATTAATTAAACGTGTTTCCTGCACAAAGATATGCTTTTTGTGGTTATAAAATGTTTTTTTAATGATGTCGAAGTAAATGTTATTAAAAAAGTAAGACAGTGCAGTTATGGGTTAATTTTTGACTAAAATAAACAAAACCTTATTTAATTTTATTTTTTTAAAGTATTTCAACTAGCTTTCAATAATTTCCGCAAAAACTTTTTTAAAAGGGTTTGCCAAAATATTTTGATCATGCATGGGTTAAATTAATTGTGTCCAAATATATTAATTAAACGTGTTTTCTGCACAAAGATATGTTTTTTGTGGTTATAAAACGGTTTTTTAATGATGTCGAAGTAAATGTTATAAAAAAGTTAGACAGTGCAGTTAAGGGTTAATTGTTGACTAAAATCCCAAGCGGTGGTCAACACCTTTCTAACGATATATTAGAAGTGAAAATCGGACCAAAAATACCAAAGTTATTTAAGTTTTCACTAAAATCGAATTGAAAAGCATCAAAAAACTGACGTAAACATCTCGTTATCTCGAGTCTGTGGTTAGATTTTTAAAATGTTTTAATGCAGAATCAAAGAATTCCTAAATATCTATTATATTTGGTCATTCATTGGACACAAAAAAATTTACTGAATTTTTTATTCATGAAAAATACCATTATTGGACCCTTTTTTGACGCGGTTTAGCTCACGGGAGATTATCGCTAGAGCCCAAATATTTTGGGAATCTTCATAAAACATGTCAATGTTAATTTTGAGAGGGGTACAACTTTAACTTTTTTTTTGCCCATATAAGGTGAGTCGGTCTAATGTGCATTCTTGGTACACCACAAAACGTTCAGAAGAATTTTTGTAGCTGTTGACTCGAAGAACACGACCGCTAAATATCCGAAAGCCTTTCCGGTAATAGTTTTTAAGTTATCCAAGTATGAAGAAGAGGAAGAAGAATAATGATTACTAAAAATAAAAATCTATTTACATTAAATAGCAATAACAACACTTCTGTAAGAAAAAAACTACAGCAACAACACCACTCGAATTGAAAAAATCAGATTTAGTTGATACTTGCTTAACAGCCTTCGTGGCGTATCGGTCTAGAGTGATTGTACGTTACAAGCAGTTAATAGCAAAGTATTACAGATGATGATGAGTTCAATTCTCGGCGGCTGCGATCTGTAAATAATTTTCACATATAGAGTTCTATTGACTATTAACTAAATAAATTTGACATTAAAAGTTTTTCTGAAGATTATTATAACTGGATAACATGAAACTAGTAAGAGACAAACCAGGATGTCTTAAATTTTTAGAAAAATTAAATTTTTCTTTCACACTTTTCTCAATTCAAAAACCATATATAACAAATCGAAAAATTATAATACATAATTATAATTAGAGCCTGAGCTCGACTGTCTTTACAGAAACAATAGTTATCCAGTTTTAAAAATTCTCGAGAACCTATTGTGCCCCTAAATTTCTATACCACAAAACTGAACTAAGCAATGTAGAGCGAAATGGACAGACATTTTTGGATCAAAATCTATGGTGAGACAACGGGGGTGGATTCAATAGGTTCCTCAAATGAGTTGAATCAAATTAGAATAAAATTTTCCCATTTTCTTGTTCGAATTGGCATAATATTTAATACAAGTTTTTTCCTTATCTTTTGGGAAGATATGAACTAAAATAAATGAACTAAATAAATGAACTATAACGAATTTTCTTAAAATTTAGTTCAATTTCCTTTGTATGTAATTTTTGAGTTCATATTTTTGAGTGCGTAACTTCGTTAAGATTAACTACAGTAATAAATCGAAGCCCATTCCTGTTACAATAACATTTGCTGGGTATTCTCCCTTACTTCCAACTTCTGCTTTTAAAGAAAAAAAAAAAACCCATGATTTGTTATACTATTTTACAAAAGTTGACTAATTTGATATTGTTCCTTTTAAGGTAACAATCTCATCTCTACTGTTTTTTTTCCGTCTTTTAAAATATTTTTCCTAAACATAGAGTTCATTTTATAGAGTTAAACATAATCACTGACAATTTAAAACACATTGGTATGAGGTGTTAAGAACTTGAAATGTTTCTTTCTTTCCTTCCTAACATGTCACAACATGTAATGACATGATGTTTTTCTTGTTGTTTTTTTTTTTTTTTTTAAGAAGCAAAAACAGATTGAATTTTAAAATATTTTAGGAAATTACAGCGAAAAAATTAGTAGGATTAGTAAAGCATAGCGCAATAATGAACTAAAAAAGGTGATAATGAATTATGTTCAAATAACTTAAATTTTGTTGAATCAGTGGTGGCTTGAAATTTCGAGTTTTAAGGGGTATAATATAATTTTGCTACATGGGCAATCTTAATTCTCTTTTGCCATCACTACTTTTTAATGGGTGTAAAAAGTGTATTATGGTACTTTTAATGTTTCCTGAAATAATGAAAAAAGTACTTTTTGGAAACTCCGATTCTAAGGGGACAAAAAGGGATAAAACAAGTAGAAAAGTTAAATTCGACTTTGCCGAATCTATGAATACCCTCCACAATGCATTTTTTAAGTGATAGTAAATTTTCTAACGTGTAAAAAATACCAATTTTGAAATGTTTTATTTTGTGTAAAAAAACTTTTTTAGTAATTTTGAAAAAAAAAAAAAAATAATTTACTAAATTTTTTTTTGAGTGTAAAATTTTTTGCAAGTGTATTTTTTATTAGTGTAAAAATATTTTTGAGTGACAAAAAGACGTTGTAAAATATTTTTGTGACTTACCAAAGTTTTTGAAACATGTTTAACTAGTTTTCAACACGTGAGTTTAAGGTGAAGCTAATCTGAAATTCACGGTTTTGCTAATAACTTTTGAACCACTGCACATTGGTTCCAAATCAAAATCTAGCTGGACAAAAGTCCAAAAATTAGTGTCCTTAAAATTGGGAATTAATAGTGCTAGGGGCAAGCTAAGGGTGTGTTCTGATCGAACTTATAACCATTTCTTGGAATTAGGTCTTTAACTTTGTTAAATATGCGAATGAAATAACATTTTTGGTGTCCAATATTTAAAAAAAAAAAATATATCTATAAGTGTTCAACTAATAACATCATATTATCCATGTTACATCAATGGTTTCAAAACGGTTTATGTACAAGAAAGCTACAGATTTATACTTATTCTGTACATTAATAAGAAATTTATTATTGATTTTCTTCTTACATTTTTTGTATTTTGAAGTATGGTCAATAATAACAATATTTTTGAGGACTTATGAAACTTCCGCAGCTTGCCAAAACCGAATCCAGGCATATCATGTCGAATTCATACATACAATTAATAGGTAATTTATTACTGAACGTTGGCATGCAGACATTTCTTGCAGGTTTTTGCAGGTTTAAAATTAATCACAGTTTTTATGAAAATAGACTTTCGCCTAAAATTTTTTTTCTAAATAAAGTATCGAATTTTTGTAAGTTTTTGATAACTTTTAAGTATTATAATTATGCTTAGCTTAAATAAAGCACTAAATGTGATGTTTCCTATTAAACCGCGGCCAATTACACACTTCGACTAAATTCAAAAATGTCCGTCCGTCTGTCCGTCCGTCTGTAGAAGACACGATACAGTCCAAAATAAAAGAGCTAGACTTCCGAAGTTTGCCACGAATATGTCTTATATTCCTAGGCAGGTTAAGTTCGGAAATGGATAAAATCGGACCAAGGGGAAAAAAGTTTTCCCTTGGAGAACTAAACCAACCTAAGAAAAATCGCATTTTTTGCAGGGTTTTTTGTACTTTTGCTAAGCAAATGCAACATTCTTCTCGCAGATGAAGTTCGAAATCGCAAAGGGAAGGTACTCCCTAACGTCTCCCACCACCCCCCAAAAAAAAAAGACGCCCCTGGATTTTTTTATATTGTTTTTTTTTACATTTTGGAGGGTATAAAAGATTCGGCACAGCCGAATGTAACACTCTCACAGGTTTTTTATTTTTTTTACATTTTGGAGGGTATAAAAGATTCGGCATAGCCAATTTTAACGCTCTCACTTGTTTTTTTCAATTACACTTCTCGACAAAAAATTTTTTTTTTTTTTTAGAGATTACAAAACTTTCAAAAAATAAGTTTTTGCATTTCATATTTCTGTTATGCATATAAACCATTTTTGTCATTAATGAATTACTGAAATTAGAAAAAAAATAAAAAGTTGTCGATTAGTGTAATCGACTTAGAAAAATTTAAACATGTTTTTTGAACTCAGCGACCCCAAAAACATATAAAACGGTGATAAAATAATTTTGTCCAGCTAGATTTGGACTTGGAACCACTTTGCACTGGACCGATTTGGCTGAAACTCAATACGAACTAGCCCACGGGAACGATAAAGCTTCAGCATCCTCAGAATTGGCTTTCGAAAGTTAGCGTGTTTTTTATCTCGTAAATTTACGAAAAACCTTGCCGAAATTCAGTCTTTTGCTCATAACTTTTGAACCACTGAACCGATTTCGCTGGATTGCAATACCAACCTGACCAGGTAAACATATATGCTAAGTTTCAGGAGCCTCCTTAAAGTCTTTCAAAAGTTAGCGTGTTTTAAACAGACGAACGGACGGACAGACAGACGAACGGACGGACATCGCTAGATCGTCTTAAAATCGATATAGGATTATGAATATAATTCATACCAATGTGTTATGGGGTCCTAGACCAATATTTCGAGGTGTTACAAACGGAATGACAAACTTATATATACCATCTATCACTAGAGTGGGGGGCATTATAATGTGTTTTGATACTTTTTTTATTCCTCCGGAAATAATGGTCACAGAAATTTGAAATACAAGACCCTTAAAAAAGGAATTTCGATTTCAATGGGGTAAAAAGGGTAAAAATTAAACTTTGATACTTTTGGTACTGAAATAATGGTTGTAGAAATTTAGAATGTGGAATGTAGGATCATACGGTGAAAAAAAAAAAAATTTGGCCACAGTACTTTTTAGAAAATTTCGATTCTAGAAAGTGTATTTGGTACTTTTTCGATGTTCTAAAAAAAAGTTCGTAAAAACTGTTTTTTTTTGGAATTAGAGATCCTCTACAGAAATAAAACATTTTGAAAAAAGGCTTTTGGGAATTTCTGGTACTAAGTAAAAGGGTAAAAATGGGTAAGAAAATTATACTTTGGTACTTTATAAATTTAGCCCAAAAAAAAAAACATTTATATACTTGAAATTTTGATTCTAGGATCCTTCAGAAAAAAAAAATAACAAAAAAATTGGTACTTTTTTTATAACTATCGAACTAAAGTTAAAGTTACTTTATTGAGACTTCATAGTTAAATTACAAGGTTAAATTTAGATGAAAATTAAAAATGGACAATCTTAGAATTATAGTGTATTATTCTAAATGATAAAAAGTTTTTCGCTACATGCTAAAGTATATGTAATTTACAATTAAGTAGAAGGTGAAGAGAATCTCAAAAAAATGTAACACTTAGCCTCCTCCTCCTTCTCATTTAATAGAAGGACATATTTAGAAATTTATTTTTTTAGGGTAAATGGTGCGTAAAAGTAGAGTAAAATGGTACTTTTTATGTCATTGAGTTTTTTTTTTTACCGCGTGTTATATGGAAAGGAAAGAAACATACATGAAACGAAATGAAATGGAAAAGAACAGGGAACGAAATGAAATGGAACAGACAATGTCATGGAATGAAATTATTTTTAACAAAATTTTTTTTACTCAAAATTTTTGCATTCAAATTTTTTTCACCAAATTTTTTTTTTCACTTAAATTTTTTTTCACTCACTATTTTTATACCCTTTACTTTTTATTCATAACCCTCTTCACGTAAAAATGGGGTAATGGCATTTCATTCCTTTTTATTTAGAACTGTAAAATCGTTAACACGAAAATCCTAGCTGATGCTGTTTTCGAGTTATTGCTAAATAATTACACTGTTCGACAACAAAAACCTCCCAAAGAAATATCCAACTGATTCTTAAAGTTTTTGCTATCCTGATTCCAAATTTGCCATTAAAATTTTTCTAGCACGTACCGTTCTTAAGATATTCGCTGTTAAAAACCACTACTAAATATTCTTCCAAAAAATAGGACTTCATTTCATATAAAATGGACCTGCTGATTCCAAAACTGCAATCTAAATTTGTCTAGAATGTTCTGGATTGAGTGAGAGTGAAGCTTGGTTGAGTGCACGTGAGTGTGAGTTGTCTTAAAATTACTCACGTGATTGGGAGTGCCTATGAGTACCAAAAAATTAACTCTTGAGTGAGTGTACGTGATTGGAAAATTTATGCACTAGAAAAAATGACATAACTAAAATTAAGGAAAAAATGTCTTTGAAAAATTATCATGAATTTTCCTAAAACTTAGTAAACAATAAGAAATTTTCTTAACTATGAGGAAAAAAGTTTAGTTCATTTACTAATAATTAGTTCATAGTTTTCTTTAAATGGAATTTTTAAATATTAGGAAAAAAATTCTTACTGCCAAAGAAATTTTCCACAAATCTAAGAAACGTATCTTTATTTTTAAGATATATTTCTTAAAAAACAATTTAGTTCAAGTTTAGTTAAAATTTACTAAAAAAAACGTCATCGTATTTCTCTTCTTTGAACTGAGGAATTGTACTTCTTAGAATTTAGTTCATAACTTCTGAGAATTTAGTAAATAACTTCTTAGAATTTAGTTAAAAATTCAAAATGGCGATATCTCGAAAACAAAGCGAGATAGAGCGAAACGGATGAAATTTACAAAAGAAAGACTACAAAGAAAAATATGGAATAGCCTAGCTATGCATATCTGTCGGGGTCTCAAGACCCTAATTTAAGATCTAAAATTTGAAAATAATAAATACTACCAACACGAAAAAAGGTCCAACGGCATTTTTGTAGCTCTTGACTCGTAGAATACTACAGCAAAATACCCGAAAGCCCTCCGACCAATAGTTTTTTAAGTTATCCAGTTTTTAAGATTCTGAAGGCCCTATACGGCCCCTTATTAACGTATCTCAAAAACCAAGAAAGGTAGAGCGAAACGGGCAAAAGTTTTGGGTCAAAATCTATGTAACCCTTAAAGGACCCAACGGGGTCTCGAGTTAACAGGGTCTGGACCAATAGGGTCCGAACCAATGGGTCCAGGGTCTGGACCCATTCTAGTCCTAAAATGTGAATGAACTAAAGTGTAATATAAATTTTCCCATTTTCTAGTTAAAATTGGCGTAAAATTAAATAACTTTGTTTTCCTTATTTTTGGGAAAAATATGAACTAAAACCAATAAAAACAAGTGAGAGTGTTAAATTCGGCT
Source organism: Pegoplata infirma (assembly GCA_963921195.1). Lineage (NCBI taxonomy): Eukaryota > Metazoa > Arthropoda > Insecta > Diptera > Anthomyiidae > Pegoplata > Pegoplata infirma. Next base: position 42,079,075 of record OY992537.1, read on the forward strand.
GTGCCCTCCAAAATGTAAAAAAAAAACATAAAAAAAAATTTTCAGGGTCGCCTTTTTTTTGGTGGGGGGGGGGGGGGGGGGGTTTGGTGGGAGACATTGAGGGACACCTTCCCCTTGCGATAGATGTCATCAAATGGATTTATTATGATTCATACAATTATTTAATCCAATTAATCATTAAAATACATTTTTTATATACAAGCCCACAAAAAGGGCGGGTCAAACTTTATTTTCATTTTGTCCGCTGGGTCCACATGCAGGGTTTTGAGCTTCCTCCGACATAAAAATGTTGCATTTGCTTATAAAAAGTACAATACTGCAAAAAATACCGTTTTTCAGAGGTTGGTTTAGTTCTCCAAGGGGGAACTTTTTTCCCCTTGGTCCGATTTTGCCCATTTCCGAACTTAACCTGCCTAGGAATATAAGACATATTCGTGCCAAACTTCGAAAGCCTAGTTCTTTTATTTGGGACTGTATCGTGTCCTCTACAGACGGACGGACGGACATCGCTAGAATGTCTTAGAATCGATCACTGATCAATAATATATGGGGCATTCCATGTGAAATCGGACACTTTGAAAAACTTTTTTTTTAGATTTTCCCAATTTGTTCACAGTTTTTAGTACCCTTCGAAAACTCCTTCGTGGTAAACATTCAGATTTTTTTGATGACCCGTTCAAAAGATATCGAATTTTTAAAAATTTGTAGTTTGTTCCTTTACTCAAACTTCTTTTAATCATAACTTCTTCAATAATGGTCCAAATTTCAATTTTTTTTTTTCAAAATTTTTGTTTTTTTACGTACTTTCTAAAAAAAAATCGCAAAAAATTCTTAAAAGCGCTCTAGTATGCAATTTTTAAGTTTTAAAATTTAAATCTCATTTTTGAAAATGTTTGTACTCTTCGATTTTTTTGAAATTTTTTTGTGTAAAACTTCTATCAATTCTACAAATTTTTTGCCCAGGAAGATCGTGGGATAACGATTATTACTATTTTTTAAAATTTTTTGAAAAAATTTTATTGTAATTTTCCAATCCTAAAATCATTTCTAATGCTCCAATTGTGCGTCATAGAGGGGTCCTTTATAAGACCGACCCCCATTAATTTTTACGTCTTAACATTTCTTTGGGACAAACTAATACCCTATCTCCAATTTGTAAGGGGGCTCCCACACAAAACGACATTTTTTAAAATTTGTTCCAACCGCTCTAACTGCCCTAATAGTGCTCTTAGAGCAACAAAATGTATGACCGACCCACAATATTTTTTTAGTCCAAACATTTTCTCTGAACACACCTACCCTCTATCTTTAACTGTTAAGGCAGTCCCCATACAATTTTTTTTATTTTTTGTAAACTTGTTTTATTTAATCAGCTTCTACCGGTCCAATGGTGTGTCTGAGAGGGGTCATTAGTGAGACCGACCCCCATTTATTTTACCCTACAACATTTTTTTAAAACATACCTAGGCCCTATCTCCACTCCCTAAGTAGGCTCCCATACAAATAACAGTTGGAGCAAATTTTATAAAAAATGTAATTTTGTATGGGAGCCTACTCGAAGGAGTTTTCGAAGGGTACTAAAAACTGTAAAAAAATTGGGAAAATCTAAAAAAAAAGTTTTTCAAAGTGTCCGATTTCACAAGGAATGCCCCATATATACTTTATGGGGGTCCTAGACCGATATTTCGATGCGTTACACACGGAATAACAAAGTGAGTATACCCCCATACTGTGGTTGGAGGGTATTAAAATCTTTGGAGCAAGATCATTCCCACTTTTTCTCAAAATTTAGTTAATTTTACCAGGTTTTAGTTAATTTTTTTTGATAGTTATCCATTTGAAATTCGGCAGGTTATCGTATTTTTTATATAAACACAGAAAAAAATAAAAAAAATATTTGAGTAAATTTTAGATACTATTGAGTAAATTTATTTTTTTAAAAAGTTTAAAAAAGTTTAGAATTTTTTTTACAAAAAAAAAAAAACAAAAAACTTGTTTTTTCAAACTTTACAACTTATTTATGTAGTCGGTATTGGGGGGGGGGGCAAATTATCTCTATAATAGTATGTGTTTAAATTTCATTCTTATGCTATGCTAAAGAAATGCAAGTTTATCATTATTTAAAAAAAAAATAGTCCATGCTCTGGGTCTAAGTGCAGGACTTTGAACTTCTTGTAGCAAAAATCATGTAAAAAGATTGTGTTTTTCAGAGGCAGGTTTAGTTCTTCAAGGGTGAGAAAAAACACTGGTCCGATTTTGCTCATTTACGAACTTAACTTGCCTAGGAACATAAGACATATTTGTGCCAAATGTTGGGAGTATAGCTCTTTTATTTTAGACTGCATCGTGTTAACTACAGAAGGACGGACGGACAGACGGACGGACGGACATCGCTAGAATGTCTTAGAATCGATCACTGATCATAAATGTGTGTAATGATGCGTTACACACGGAATGACAAAGTGAGTATACCTCATACTGTAGTTGGAGGGTATAAAATTAATGGCCACAATTCAAGAAAATAAAGATTTTGTTGCGGAGAATTTCAGTTACCTTTATTATCCGTTATTTAATATATCCAATTACGAATTTTCGGGAGAGCTTGCTTTTTAGTCAAGTTTTTATATTTTATTTGATAAATTTTTAATTAAATTTCAATATAATATTTTGTACATTCTTTTCACCACAACCACTTGAGCTATTAGCTTTACATATAAAACCATGTAAAGTTTCACATGCTTTTGCGGTACCATTTTCCGATAAAGCACAATTATCTGCATTTTCCGAGTTCATTATTTCAGCATTATTTACACCATCCAATTTGATATTTAAAAATTCTTCGGTTATTAAAGAAGACAATAATTCATTTAGATTACTCATATCAACTTTATCACTTGATTTTAACCAAAATTCTGGTACGGTTTCTGAAATTATTTTTTTTTAAAACAATTTTAATAAAAGTTTGTTTCAATTAATAAGTGTACTAACTTACCAAATGATTGTTTTAAATATTCAATTAACAAGGGATCCTCATTGTAGCCTTTGAAGGATAACAAAGTCAAATCTTTAGTATTACATGCATCATAGGATTGTTGCCAAGTAAACTAGAAAAACAAAAAAAAAAAATTGGAAATTAAAAAAAAAATTTAGTTGATTTTAACTACTTAAGCCAGAACTACAATAAAGCAGTGCGGCAGTAAACAGTCACAGTCTATCAAAGCAATGTTTTAAAAAACACACAAATTTTGAAAAACACACAAATTTAACTTAATAGCAGACAACAACTGCCCGAAGTCGCCCCTAAATGGATAAAATGTAAGACAGATCCCCATTAATTTCTGCCCGCTAACATTTTTTTCAAACACACACTCAAAAAAAAAGTTAACTAAAAACTGGGAAAATTAACTAAATTTCGAGAAAAAGAGGGAATAATTTGGCTCCAAAGATTTTTTTCTTGGTTTTAGTTCATACTTTTCCCAAAAATAAGGAAAATAAGGTTATTTAGCTTAGTTTTTGAGATACGGTAATAGTTTTTGAGATACGGTAATAAGGGGCCTGATAGGGTCTTGAGAATATCTAGGTTAGGTTAGGTTAGGGTGGCGGTGTCCGATTGACACCTCGCATAGACCTCTTGGTCCATAGCGGTACCACAAAACTTTTTTCCGCTAGCGGTGCAAATTAAACACGTTCAAAGTCATTGCGAATCTTTTCAATATCCTAAGATCCATTTGCGTTATATCCTCCAAAGTACCGAAACTTATCTGACCGGTAATGGATCGGCGACTCCTTGCCACAGCTGGGCAGTGACAAAGTATGTGTTCCATCGTTTCATCCACTCCTGGTGAAGCGCATCTTTTACAACTAGCGTCTGAAGTAAGTCCAATATTCTTGGCATGGATGCCGATAAGACAATGACCAGTTATTATCCCAGTCAGAGCTCGGCATTCCCTTCTCGTAAGTGATAGTAGATATTGAGTTTTCCCTTGATCATAAGTTGGCCACAAAGTTCTGCTGATTTTGCATGTTGTCAGTTCTCTCCACCTCCTGTTTGCCTTTGCAACATTGATGGAATTCCGTTTAAGTTTATAGTGTTGAAGTGGTGGTAAAACTGGCACCATGGTACCTAAACCATCAGCTCCAAGTTTTGCGAGTTCATCTGCCTTTTCATTTCCCTGTATTCCGTTGTGTCCTGGTACCCATAATAAATTAACCTGGTTGTGTAGACACAGCATCTGCAAGTTCTCGTAACATTGTAAAACTATTTTAGATTTAATATAATATCCTTGAAGAGCCTTCAAGGCGGCCTGACTATCTACGTAAAAATTTATGGTTGTTCCCTTGGTTTCCCTGATATGTTCCACAGCTTTAGTTATGGCAACTATTTCAGCCTGAAATATGCTCGAGTCCAAAGGTAGGTTAAAAGAAAAGTTCTGGTTTTGTTCCACGTTCGTAAAACCCGCGCCTACTCCATGTGTTTGTTTGGATGAGAATATCTAAAACTGCAAAACTATTAATCAGAGGGCTTTCGAGTATTTTGCGGAAGTGCTCTACGAGTCAAGAGCTACAAAAATACCGTTAGACTTTTTCTCATGTTGGCAGTATTAACCGAGATATGTGCATATATAATATCTCGGGAATTTTAAATTTTAGATCCGAAGTTATGGTCTTGAGACCCCGACAGATATGCAGAGCTAGGCTATTCCTTACATTTCTTTGCAGTCTTTCTTTTGAAAATTTCATCCGTTTCGCTCTATCTCTATTAGTTTTCGAGATATCGCCATTTTGAATTTTTAATTAAATTCTAATAAGTTATTTACTTAATTCTCAGAAGATATTAACTAAATTCTAAGAAGTACACTTCCTAAACTTGAACTCAATTGTTTTTTAAGAATGATGTCTTAAAAATAAAGATTTTTGGAAAATTTTTTTGGCAGTAAGCATTTTTTCCGTATATTAAAGAACTCCATTTAAAGAAAAATATGAACTAACTATAAGTAAATGAACTAAACTTTTTTCCTCATAGTTAAGAAAATTTCTCATTTTTTAGTTAAATTTAACTAAATTTTAGGAAAATTCATGGTAAATTTTCAAAGACATTTTTTCCTCAATTTTAGTTATGTCTTTTTTTTCAGTGCACCTGAGCACTTGGTCCACTCCGTAAGGGCAGTACTTTTATAACCATTAGGGCACACTGGGCACGTGCCCAAGCCTCCGAATTCACGGCGGCTCCGAAAGACCATTAAAATCGCTTACACGAAAAAATGGAGCCTTATTTCATGACAATATATCCGTTTTATTTTTGAGACATTTTTCGTAAAAAAAAGTCTAAGATTCTGAGACAGATTTTTAGACATTTTCGTATAGAAAAGTATCAGATTCTGCGACATTTTCATGTAAAAAATCTCATATTCTGAGACATTTTTTGTAAAAAAAAAGTGTTAGATTTTGGGTCTCAGATTCTAAAACATTTTTTTCGTATAGAAAAAGTCTCAGATTCTAAAACATTTTTCGAAAAGAAAAAGTCTCAGATTTAAGTCTGCAAAAACTGATTACATCATACTTTTAGGGTCCCACTGGTTTTCAGAATCTTTTGAGGCCCATTAAAAAATTGGTCACCAAACTGGAGATGGTCGCGTGAGTGATTTTTGACTCACACTCAATCACGCTCACGACAGGAGTTTTTGAATCACGCACACTGACTCACGAGCATATTACTTATTACCAGCGACGTATCCAGGTTTTTGAAAACGGGGGGGCACAACCCCCAGATTTTTTTCGTCATCGCCTATTTTTAACTAGTACCCTCCCCCCGCCCCCTCACGATTTCATATTTATTATTATAAAACAAAAATGTCTTTTATTACAGATTTTTTATAAAAAATTTCTCGAAATCTCAAAAGTTTTTTACATGAAAACCTTCTTATTCCAAATCTTCTTACCAAACTTTTTAAGCGTATTGATTTTTTTCTGATGTTCGCTTTCGATATATCGAACGCTCCTTTTTGTGGACCTACACAAAAAAAACTTGTAAAATAACAAGAAAAACTTGTAACATTTTTTTGTTTGCTACCTCCTATTTGACAAAAATTGCTAGTAATTTTACAAGATTTTTACCAATAATTTTGTAATTTTACAAGGTTTTTACCATTAAATTTGTAAATTTACAAATCTTTTGACACGATAAAATTTACAAAGAGGTTTGTAGTTTTACTAGATATTTTGTTACCTCCTATTTTACGAGAATTCCTAGTAATTTTACAAGCTTTTTACCAATAATTTTGTAATTTTACAAGCTTTTTACCAATAAAATTGTAAATTTACTGTTTTTTGCGCAAGTACTAGATTTTTTTTGTAAAATTATCTTGAAAATTTGTAAAATTACAAAAAATTTTGTAAAATTACAAAAAAAATGTAAATTTCGATTTGGTAAAAAACAGGAAAACTGTCAAATATTGGTAAAATGGGATTACGTGACATTTCCTAGTAATTCGACAAAGTTTTTTTTTCGTAAGCTAGCGCGTTCCATTTTCAAAACATTCAAGTTTTAAGATTTAAGAAAAATCTTTTTATTGCTTTACGTAAGAATTATAAGTGAGTGCCGTATACAAATTTTTTTTTAAATCTAAAAATTTTTCTATAGAAAAAACTTTTCAGAATCTGAGAATTTCCTATAGAAAAAATATCTCATATTTTAATATTGAAAAAGTGTATTAGAATATTATACTTTGAAAATTTTTCATAGAAATTAATTTTCATGACCTGACACCTAATGTTTATTAAATAAAACTAATATTAAGTGTCTTTAAACATATTTTACTAATATTTCGATAGAAATGACTTTTTTTATTTTTTTAAATTTTTATTTCATTTTTAAAAATTTTCAAATCGAAAAGGGGGGGGGGGCACGTGCCCCCTGTGCCCACCCCAACTCACACTCACGTGCACAAACGCAAGCTACACTCACACTCACGAAACTCTTATTTATACAAAAAAAAAATTAAAATTTCAAAAATCTTTCAAAATATTTCGACAAAATTTAAAGTTCAGCGGAATTTTACATTTTTTTTTGCTTTTTTCGGAACGAAAACTCAAGTTAGGCCAAATTTAACCAATTTTTTGTTGCTTTTTTTGGTACTAAAGGAAATATGAAGAGAAAATAAATCACGCATACTCATCCAAAAAAAATCGACTCACGCACACTCACTCACGCAAAAGTCTTACTCACACACACTCACTCACGCTATTTTTTTTCCACTCACAATCAATTCAGTAAAATTGAATTCAGTCAAACTAACGCGTGATCACGCGTGAATCACGCTCTAATCTGCTTATGTGCCCATATCTAGTTTTTACTAGTAGAATCGAAAAAATATTTTTAAAAAAACATTTTTTTTACTTAAAAAATTTCCCTAATTTCACTTCAATATTTGTTCATCACTTTTTGTTTTTTCACCAAAACGTTTTTTGTTCACAAAAATTTTTTTTTTCACACTTTTTATACCCTCCACTTAGTGATAGAGGGTATATATAAGTTTGTCATTCCGTTTGTAACTCATCGAAATACCGATCTGGGACCCCATAAAGTATATATATTCATGATGCCCGATCGATTTTAAGACATTCTAGCGATGTCCGTCTGTCTGTCTGTGGAAAATGCTGTCACGGACAAAGTATTGCACAGAGATGACTGAAACTTAACATATTTATTGAAAGTTCTCCCGAGAGCTTGGTACATTTGAGCGATATCGGTTCAGCGGTTCAAAAGTTATGAACGAAAATGTAAGAACACCTCAAAAATTTCAGTACATTCAACATAACCTAACAAGTAAGAAAATTATAGTCGGTCAAGACCGGCCATATAATACCCTACACCGGTGTTTCCCGGAAAATGGGTCCCAAGTTCAAACATGGACCGATAGGATCTATCTTTTGTTAAATCTTTAATAAGTGTAAAAAACACCCACAAACCAAGTTTTAGCGAATTAGGCTTCAATTTGTTGCAAATTCACCGCTTTACTGAATATCGGGCGAAATTTTTATATGGGCCTAGGTCCAAAAATGGTCCGATAATAATCAGATTTGATAAGATTATTAAAGTACGCGTTAAATACATACAAAAAAATTTTTAATAAAATATAGATTTTCACGAAATTTTTGTGAATATCGGGAAGGTGGTTTGTTTGGGGGCTATGGTCTGATTACTTTCAAATTCGGCGTGGTGATTGTGAATACAAAACACGATTACCTGCCAAATTTCGATAGGATACCTTGTATAAAACCGTTATTAGATTCATTTCAGGCAAATTAAAAGGGGACGTTTGTATGAGGGGTAGGTCAAAACATGGACTGATTTTTTTCCAATTTCAATAGGCTTCAGTCAAATCGGTTGAAAATTGCCACCTGTATCGTGTTTACACCGTTACATGGACAAACAGACAGACGGACGGACAGACGGACATTGATAAATCGACTCAAAAAGTGATTCTGAGTTTATCGGTATACTTAAAGCTGGGTCTAGGACCAATATTTCGGGTAGTTACAAACATCAGCACAAACTCATTATACCCTGTACCACAGAGTAATGTAGGGTATAAAAATACAAAATGCTTTAATTCGGCTTCTGGTTGACATTTGTGAACACAATTGAACACCAAATGGTATTTAAACAAGTACGAACATATTTCTTGACAAAAAAAGAAAAAAATCGCGGATTTTTTTTACCAATTTTTTTTTTGCGAAATTTTTTTTTTTTAAAGTAATTTCCTTTTAAATAAAGTTTTTTGCAATAATCTTTTTGAAAATGTGGAGGGTATCACTACATTCGGCAAGGCCGAATTTAACTTTTTTACTTGTTTTCATTATTACAGTTTTACGTACAAATTCATAAAAAATAAAAGCGTTAAATAACAGGTTTATTAATCGAATTTCCATATAAAATTTGTTATATAAGCCTCTTTTAATTTTTATGAATTTGAATTTAAATCATTAACCGTTATTGAAAAAGTTTCAAAATCAAAACATTTTCAATAATTTTAAACATTTTTTTGAATTAAGGTTTAGATAAGAAAACTCTTTAGTAAGATCACTCCCATTCACTTATTGTTTCATTATATAATTACCGTTTGTTGAGTTTCAATATAATAAGTATTATTATCAGTTTTGAACCACTTTGTTATTGGTGCTCCTGTTGTTGTATAAAAATTTAGACCGATGATGGCCACAATTCCAAATATTAATATTACTTTCATGATGGCTATATATGAAATGAATTTTAATAAAATGTTTTATAAAGTTTTAAACGATTATTTCATTTAAATATATTCAGTGTTGAGGAAGTTGTTACAATTGTACTTTTTTTGGTGTATGTAATTCAAACTTAAAATTTATTAAAAAAAAAATAAATTTGCAACTAAAATAAGATCAACAGATTTTGGAGTGAGTTTTCTGATGAGAACCTGACAGATATTCCATTTTTTCTTTGTAGTCTTTCTTTTGAAAATTTCATCCGTTTCGCACTATCTAGCTTTGATTTCGAGATATCGCCATTTTGAATTTTTAACTAAATTCGAAGAAGTTATTAACTAAATTCTCAGAAGTTTTTAACTAAATTCTAAGAAGTACACTTCCTCAATTCTACAATGATGTTTTTTTTTAGTAAATTTTAACTAAACTTGAACTAAATTGTTTTTTAAGAAATGTGTCTTAAAATTAAAGATACGTTTCTTAGATTTCTGGAAAAGTTCTTTGGCAGTAAGAATTTTGTTCCTAATATTAAAAAAATCCATTTAAAGAAAACTATGAACTAATTATAAATAAATGAACTAAAATTTTTTCTCATAGTTAAGAAAATTTCTCATTTTTTAGTTAAATTTAACTAAATTTTTGGAAAATTCATGATAAATTTTCATAGACATTTTTTTCTTAGTTTTAGTTAAAAAATCAGTACAATCAGTACATATTTAAAAAAATCAGTACAAATCAGTCTAACGTTTTTTGATCAGAACACGTAATCAAAAATCAGTACATGTACTGATCAAATCAGTAAGGTCAGCCTACTTACATGCTCATTTCTTTTTTATACCCTCCACTCTAGTATATATAAGTTTGTCATTCCGTTTGTAACTCATCGAAATATCTGTCTGGGACCCCATAGAGTATATATTCATGATCCCCGATCGATTCTAAGACATTCTAGCGTATTACACGGAGATGGCTGAAACGTTACATATTTATTGGAAGTTCTCCCGAGAAGTTTGGTATTGCATTTGAGCGATATCGGTTCAGCGGTTCAAAAGTTATGAACAAAAAGGTAAGGACACCTCAAAAATGTTGGTGCATTCAACATAACCTAAAAATACAAAATGCTTTAATTCGTCTGCGGGTTGCCATATGTGAACACCGAATTGTATTTAACCAAGTGCGAACATATTTTTTGCAAAAAAAAAAAAATCACGGGTTTTTTTTGCGAAAAAATTGTTTTCGCGGAATTTATTTTTATTTTTTTTTCAAAAGTAATTTCCTTTTAAATAAAGTTTTTTCCAATAATCTTTTTTGAATTGTGGAGGGTATTAATACATTCGGCAAGGCCGAATTAGACTTTTTTACTTGTTTTTTTTTTAAATTGAGTATGCCAACACTTGTTGGTACATAAGTTTCTTTTTAAAAAGTACATTTTTAAAAGTACAAATTTTTTGTTTACAAAAAATAAAATTTGTTCTTGCAAGGAAGGTATTCTCAGAGTTCGTAAAAAATTACCTTGTTGTAGAGGAACGATTTAAAATATAAGTAAAACTGAAAAAATAGAATTTCATACGATATGCCTGCAGCTTTTTCCACCTTAAAAATAAATTTGGACCACTTAGGAAAATATACTCATCTGTTTTTTTTCCACTCCTCTAAAATTATTTAGATTTCATGACAATAGAATTGTACCACTTGGGAGACCTTCTTAATTAGTATCCATTTTTTTAGTACAGAATTAAAAATACTTTTATCAAAACTTACAAGGGAAGTCTCCCTAGTGTCACCCGCGGATCTTTATGGAATTGGTTTTATTTTGTAGATCAGAAAAAATAAAGGGACACGTATTTTTTTATAGCGGCCCAAATTCATATTTAGAGGGTAAAAAGGAGGGGGGAAGACAAGCCCATTTTTCAGTTATTTTTTCGTTTATCTCCTATATTATGCAAAGAAACCTAGTCATGTTACATACCAAATGAAAGGAAAATCTATCTACGTGTGCTAAGAAAGTGTCCAAACCTGCACAACTTTTCGTCATATTGAGTAAAATACCAAAATTTTAGGACATTTTTGTTAATAAGTCGAAAAATATTAACTTCTTTGGCCCGTTGTTAGTACCACGAGATAGGTATTTTTAATACCTTTAATCTGATATTACACATACCTATATTAATTTTGTTTAAATAGGCGTAAATCGTAAAAAACTGAAAATGGTAAATTTCCCCCCATACAAATCGACACCCCCTTAAAAATGAGTTTGGGCCGCTAAAAAAGAAAACGGGTCGAATTAATTTTCGTTCTTAACAACATATCCAAATTTCATGAAGATCGGAGGGTGACACCAGGGAGACTTCCCTTGTTAGTCCCCCATATAAAAATTTCGACCGATATTCAGTTAAATCGGTCTATTGGCAAAAAAAATAAACCAATTTCAATAAAATTTTATCAGTGTGTGTTTTCTACACTAAATAAGGATCTAACAAAAGATAGATCCATCGGTCTATGTTGGGATTTGGAACCCATTTTCCGGAAACACTGGTGTAGGGTATCATATGGTCGGTCTTGACCGACTATAACTTTCTTATTTGTTAAGATATGTATATTTTTCTTTTAAATTTTGACAATTTTGTTTTCATATAAAAAGAAAAAATAAAGATTTTTTTCCAAAATTTTGTTAAAAAATGTTTTTAGGATTTTCAAAAAGCTTTTTAAGATAAAATCAGATTTCTATAGTCAAAGTTGAAAGCTAGCATCCTCTGTTTTAAAAGAAATACGAAGTCATATCTTCTATTAATTTTATTTTAAACGTGAGCGTGCGTGAGTCAAAAATTACTCACGCGGCCAGCTAAACCGCCAACCAACCCGAATTTTCATATTATGAGAGCCTCTGCATAAGTTTTATGTTCATTTTTGTAGCACTGTGTACTTGTTATATTGAAACTCAACAAATGGTAACTATAATATGAAACTAACAATAAGTGACTGGGAGCGATCTTACAAAAGTTGTTTCTTATCTAAAATTAAATTCCAATCATTTCAAAATTTTTCAAAAAATGATAGTAGTATACAGAAAGTACAAAAAATTTCATAGAATTTTATTATTAATTTTTTAGCTACACTAAAAACAAATCTTGTCATATTACTAGAAAAAGTCTTGTAATCAAATATTGGAAATATTTCACAGTTTTACTTGTTTAAAAAAAAAAAAAAAATTCGATTGAAATTTATTTTTTTTTTTTTGTAATTTTACAATTTTTTTCCTAATTATACAAATTTCTAAGACAATTTTACAAACAAATCTAATAAAGTTACGAGAATTCCTTGAAAGTTTTTAAGAAAGTTGTAATTTAACAATTTAACAAGAAAACTTGTTATTTTTAATAGAAATTCTCGTAAAATAGGAGATAGCACAAAATCTATTAAATTCACGAGAATTCCTTGAAATTTTTATCGCATCAAAAAAGTTGCAAATGTACAATTTTATTAGTAAAAAGCTTGTAAAATTAAAAAAATGTCATAAGTTTTACTAAGAATTCTCATAAAACAGGAGCTAGCAAAAAATATATTTCTTTTGTAATTTTACAAGGTTTTTGTTTTCAGTGTACAGTTAATAAAAATATGTCAGTAATGATTACTGACAATATATTGAATTTGCGATAGTTAACTTTTTCAATATCTGTAACTAATTAAAACTGTAAATGAAACAAGGAGAAAAGTTAAATTCGGCTTGGCCGAATTCATTAATACCCTCCACAATGTGATATTAAATTTTCTAACGTGAAACAAATTTAACAATTTGGATTAGAAATATTTTATTTTTAACAAAAAACATTTTTTAGTCATTTAAAAAAAAAAAAAAAAATTAACAAATTTTTTTCGAGTGTAATTTTTTTTAGTGTAAAAATATTTTTTGTTGACAAAAAAAAATTTTTTTTTTGAGTGTGATTTTTTTTGAATTTAAATTTTGTTTTTCGAGTGTAATTTTTTTTTAGTTTAAAGGCTCCGACACAATATCGGAGTACTCTGTACTACAGAGTACCATCTCTAGAAATAGAGATACCATCATACAAAAAATGTGTAAGTGCGAAAGAGAAAGGAACAAAATCCACTCTCTGGCACAGCTTACTACGTCATTGTGAATTCAGCTTAAAAATATATTTTTTTGTGAGAAAATATTTGTAAAATGTAAATATTTTTGTGGCTTACCAATGTTTTTAAAGCTTTTCGTGTAGAAAGTCTCAGACTCTGAGAATTTTTTTGTGAAAGAAAAGTTCCATATTCTAAGACATTTTTTCATATGGAAAAAGTCTCAGATCCTGATATATTTTTCGTATAATAAAGGTCTTAGATACTAAGACATTTTTTGAATAGAGAAGGTCTCAGGTTCGGAGACATTTTTCACATAGGGAAAGTCTTAAATTCTACGACATTTGGAGTGTAGAAAAAGTACTAGATCCTGCGATATTTTTTGTGTTAAAAGAGTTTCAAATTCTAAAACATTTTTCGTATAATAAAGTTCTACGACTCTGCGATAGTTTTTTAATAGAGAAGATTCTGACATATTTTTCTTTAAGAAAAAGTCTCAGATTATAAGAGCTTTTTCTACTAAATAGAAAAGTCTCAGATCCTGAGACCTTTTCCACATAGTGAAGGTCACATTTTTCGTATAGGAAAATCCCAGACTCTGAGACATTTTTCGTAAAAAAAATCTCAGATTCTGTAACATTTTCGAAAAGGAAAATACCAGATTCTGTGAAATGACCATAAGACACATTTGTGAGCAACAGACAGACATGCAGACATACAAACAGACAGAAGGATGGTCGGACGAACGAACAGACATCGCTTGATTTTTTTAGAATCAATCACTGATCAATAATATACATACTTTATGGGGTCGTCTTAGACCGATATTTCGGTCAAGGTGGGTGGATAAAAAACACAGGGACATTTTGAGGGATCGGCGGGAAACGGTGTGGTGCTCCTTCCCCTCACGTACACTCAAAAAAAAAAGTTTGTAAAATTACAAGCAAAAGGTCTTGTAATTCTATTTTACTAATATTTTTGTCTATTTACAAAAATTCTTGTATTTTTAATAAAACAAAAGCTACCGTGCGCTTTGTAATTTTACTATAATATGTTGGTAAATTTATTTAACAATTTTTTTAGGTAAATTAACAAAAAAAATAATTATTTTACAAATTAAAAAAAAATTACAAGGTGTTTAGTTGTTTTACACAAGAAAATTGTAATTGTACAACAACATTTTATTTGATAGTATTTAGTCTTTCTACCAAAAAATGTTTTATTACAAACAATTTTTTTTTCAAGATTTTTTAGTTTACAAGGTTTTCATTTTGACACAAAAAAATGTAATTAAACAAAAATTTGTATTGAAAAATAATTATGCAACAATAGGAGACGCAAAAATTTTCTAAGTCCATATTTTGTTAAAAATTATTTTTTATAAATAAAAATTTTCATAAAAAAATTTTGAAAATTTTTTAAGTTCCGGATACAAACATTTTTCAATTAGTTGTAAGCTTTATCAAAAAAATTGAATATCAAGACAATTTTTTGGTAACTTGCTTTAAGTAAAATACCACAATTTTTATTTGTTTTTACTATATTATTGTTCTAGTTTTTTTGTTTGTATTTTTACCATTTTTTGGTAATTTTACCATATTTTGTTGGTACTTTTTTTTTAAATCTGTCACTAAAATGTCAATCAAAAGCTGTCAATTATGAAAAATTAAGTTTTTTCTTATTTTATCAGGTACTTAAACGTCCAATCTACAATATCCAAAGTTTTTTTTATAATTTTTTAAAAATACTTGCTAAAATAACACTGCGGAACACTAAAAAATAAACAAGAGTTACGACCATCATTTCTATATATTTCGGACATGCTGATTCGAATGGCGTACTCCGTTTTTCGATGTATGGTACAGTTTTCTTGTAAAATGTCATTATAGATTGGCTGATTTTCAGCTGCTTTTTTAACAAAAAAAATTCCAAAGCTAATGATTTTTAAATTTTATGGCATGGAGAGCAAAGATATAACTTGTAGCAATATTTCTAATATAAATTTGGTTTAAAGCTTTTCATCTTAAGCCCTTAAATTCGCGGATTTCTTCATTTTTTAAGTTTTCGCGAAATTAACCGCTAAATTGGTCTCTGATAAAAAACTTACATTTTGTGGATCATTACGGCGTCCATGACACTACGAATAGTGGACAAAAAACATCTATGTTATATGGACCATCATGATGAAAATCGCGAAAAACCGTTTTTTTGTATATGGCAGCATCACTTTAGGAGATGATTTGAGGCTTCATCTTTTAGTATATAATGTGGGAACCTTAAACAATGAACTGACCCAAAATTTGTCCAAAAAAGTTTTCATTTGCAAAAGTTATCTTAACAAAAACTATAATTATTGTATTGCAAACACTGAAATAATAGTTTTTGTTAAGATAACTTTTGCAAATAAAAACATTTTTGAACAAATTTTGGGTCAGTTCATTGTTTGAGGTTCCCTCATTATATACTAAAAGATGAAGCCTCAAATCATCTCCTAAAGTGATGCTGCCATATACAAAAAAACGGTTTTTCGCGATTTTCATGATGGTCCATATAACATAGATGTTTTTTGTCCACTATTCGTAGTGTCATGGAAGCCTTAATGATCCACAAAATGCAAGTTTTTTATCAGAGACCAATTTAGCGGTTAATTTCGCGAAAACTTAAAAAAGATGAAAAGCTTTAAACCAAATTTATATAAGAAATATTGCTACAAGTTATATCTTTGTTTTCCATGCCATAAAATTTAAAAATCATTAGCTTTGGAATTTTTTTTGTTAAAAAAGCAGCTGAAAATCAGCCAATCTTTAATGACATTTAACAAGAAAACTGTACTATACATCGAAAAACGGAGTACGCCATTCGATTCAGCATGTCCGAAATATATTGAAATGATGGTCGTACCTCTTGTTTTCTAAAATAGTGGTTAGTTTTGTCACGCAGTGTAATTAAAAATTCGAAAAAAAAGGTAATTTTTTTTTCTTGAAAATATAAGAAATTTCTTGTGTAGCCTCCTTCGCAATTCTCATATGTTCTACTTAAGAAAAACGAAATTCCGAAAAAAAATAAAAAAGTGCAGTGTTATACTCTAAAAAGTTTGTTAAAAGTGTTCAAGTGAAAAAAAAAAATCATTTCAGGTTGTTAAAGTGCTACTCCAGCTGCCGAAGAAGGAAAAATAAGATGCACCAATGGAAAAAACCTTTAAATTTACAAAACCAATATGTAAATATACCAAATTTTTTGTAAATTTACAAATCAAATATGAAATTTTAGAAAACAAAATTGTATACTTACAGAAAAAGTTGTAAATTTACAAAAATGAAGTAGAAAATACAAAAACAATATTTTGTAAATTTACAAATTATTTGGTTAAACTACTGTTTTTACGGCAAAAAAATAAGAAAAAATGGTATATTTACAACAAAAATTGTAAATTTACCACTTTTTACTGTAAATATACAAGTTTTTTGCCATAAAAAACTGTAGTTAAACCAAACAATTTGTAAATTTACAATTTTATTTTTTGATTTTCTACTTTATTTCGTAAATTTACAACTTTTTTTGTAAGTCTACAATAATATTTTACAAAAAAAATTGTAAATTTACACTTTCTCCCCGTAATTTTTTTGTTAAATCAATTTACAAATTATCCCCGTAACATTACGGGGATTCTTGCTAGTACATATTTTACAAAACCTGCCCCGTAAAATCACGGGGATTTTATGTCATTTTACAAACTTTTTTTTTTGAGTGTAGAGAAGTAATATGATTGTGGCAACCATAATTTTAGACCGTCATATTATGATTGAAAATTTTATCAGAACTTGTTTGTTGCAACCATTACATTTTTGCATATTCTAATACCTTGGATCCAATTGCTGCACTCAAAAAAAAAAAAAAAACTTGTAAAATGACAAGAAAACTTGTAACTTTTATTTTTTTATTTCTCCTATTTGATAACAATTTCTTGCAATTTTACAAGCATTTTACCAATAATTTTGTAATTTTACAAGCTTTTTACCAATAAAATTGTAAATTTAAAATTTTTTTGACGCGAGGTATCGTGACATTACTAAGCTTTTTGCTACTTGTTATTTTACGAGAATTCCTAGTAAAAATAACGAGCTTTTTTGGAATTCTCGTGAATTTAATAGATTTTTTTTTTGTAAAAAAAGCTGTGTAAATTTGTAAAATTACAAAAAAAAATTGAAAAATTACAAAAAAAAAAATTATTTTCGATCGAAATTTTTGTGTTAAAAAACAAGGAAAACTGTCAAATATTGGTAAAATGGGATTACGAGACTTTTTCTTGTAATCTGACGAGGTTTTTTTTGTGTGTGGACTTTAAACTTCTTCTGACATAAAAATGTTTAGTTTTCTTAACTAACAATAAGATATATAAAAACGTTTTTTAGAGGTTGGTTTAGCTATTCATTAGGGAACATTTTCGACCCTTGTCTGATTTTGTCCATTTATGAACTTAACCTTCCTATAACCATGGTACATATTCTTGCCGAACTTTAGAAGTCTAGCTCTTTAATTTTGGACTGTATCGTGTCTTCAATAGACATACGGACACTGATCAATAACATATAGAATTTATGGGGTCCATGTGTAGGGTATTTTTTTAATCGGCACAGCCGAATAACATTTTTATTTGTTTTTCTTAAAATTTTAATAATTTTGATGGTCCATGATATCATATATCTTTGATAAACGATTTTACACTGTTCACTTACGCATGCTTTGATTATTTTTTAAGAGCTGAACTTGTTGTGCCGAATATTGACTTTTTGGAAAGTATAAAAATTACAGTTTTTGATAAGCATTTCAATAGTTAACTACTGACGATCACCATGAAGAGCATCATATTGTGGTGTAGCATTTTTGCAATTGGTTTTACAATTAATGTAGTTCAAGCTAAAATATATACAACTTTAAACAACAGCACTTATTATATTGATGATGCGCCATCTGTAAGTTAAAAACTAAAACTACATTTGAAGTAAATTATTTTACCCTCCGGCTACACCTTCCATAATTATGTAAACATTAAGCATTAAACACGCACAAATTAATAATAATTGTTGTTTTGTGTGTGTTTGTTGCTTAACGTCTACATAATTATGGCAGGTGTAGTCGGAGGGTTAGGAAAATTATCTAAAACGTCGGATAACACTGCGTGACAAAACTAACCACTATTTTAGAAAACAATAGGTACGACCATCATTTCAATATATTTCGGACATGCTGAATCGAATGGCATACTCCGTTTTTCGATGTTTGGTACAGTTTTCTTGTAAAATGTCATTAAAGATTGGCTGATTTTCAGCTGCTTTTTAACAAAAAAAAAATCCAAAGCTAATGATTTTTAAATTTTATGGCATGGAAAACAAAGATATAACTTGTAGCAATATTTCTAATATAAATTTGGTTTAAAGCTTTTCATCTTAACCCCTTTAATTCGCGGATTTCTTAATTTTTTAAAGTTTTCGCGAAATTTACCGCTAAATTGGTCTCTGATAAAAAACTTGCATTTTGTGGATCATAAAGGCGTCCATGACACTACGAATAGTGGACAAAAAACATCTATGTTATATGGACCATCATGAAGAAAATCGCGAAAAACCGTTTTTTTTGTATATGGCAGCATCACTTTAGGAGATGATTTGAGGCTTCATCTTTTAGTATATAATGTGGGAACCTTAAACAATGAACTGACCCAAAATTTGTCCAAAAAAGTTTTCATTTGCAAAAGTTATCTTAACAAAAACTATAATTATTGTATCGCAAACACTGAAATAACAGTTTTTGTTAAGATAACTTTTGCAAAGGAAAACTTTTTTGGCCGAATTTTTGGTCAGTTAGTTGTTTAAGGATCCCATATTATATACTAAAAGATGGAACCTTAAATCATCTCGTAAAGTGATGCTGGCATATACAAAAAAACGGTTTTTCGCGATTTTCATCATGATGGTCCATATAACATAGCTGTTTTTTCCACTATTCGTATTGTTAGGGATGCATTTTTGATTCATTAAAAGCGAGTTTTTTATCAAAGACCAATTTAACTGTTAATTTCGCGAAAACCTTAAAAAATGAAGAAATTCGCGAATTTAAGGGCTTAAATTGAAAAGCTTTAAACCAAATTTGCATAAGAAATGTTGCTACAAGTCATATCTTTGTTTTCCATGTCATAAAATTTATAAACCATTTACTTTGCAAATTTTTTTGTTAAAAAACTGGCTCGAAATCAGCAAATCTTTAACGACATTTTGCAAGAAAACTGTACCATACATCGAAAAACGGAGTACGCCATTCGAATCAGCATGTCCGAAATATATAGAAATGATGGTCGTAACTCTTGTTTATTTTTTAGTGTTCCGCAGTGTAATTAGCATATATTTTTTTTTCCTTTCCTTAGTACAACTGGTATGAAGCACATTTGGAATGCAGTGCCAGAGACATGGCCCTATTAACAATTGATAGTAAAGAAAAATATGATGATATATATCAACTATTAAAAAGTGGAACATTGTAAGTAAAGTAACATTTTGCAACCTAGTGTTACAATTCGAACTTTACAAAATCTATGATTTTTTTCTTTCTTTCTGCAGTACCAATAAACCACCTAGTCTTTGGATTGGTGCCATTGGAACAAAACGAAAATTTGCATGGATTACTACTGGAAAGCCAATTATACCATCATTATGGTGTAATATCTGTCCAAATGATTATCCAAGTAATGAGAATTGTGTTGAGTTTTGGGGTAATGAACATGGTTTGAACGATCGTAATTGTGATGCTAGAAATGGATTTGTTTGTGAAGACAGAGGCAAATTACATGTAGTAAAAGTATTTTGGTAAATTTAGTCCAGAGACATTACAAAATGTCTACAGGAAAAAAATCTGGAATTCTGTTAAATTCCAAAATTCAATATATAAAAAAATAAAAAAAAAAATTGACATGGGCGTTTTTTTTTTGTGGCCTGTCACAGTTTAATAATTGTGCATTGTATAAGGTATTTGAAATATTATTAAGTTTCATGGAGTGCAACTTTTGGAATTCGATCGTATTCGGTCCAATTCTTGTTTTGTTAAATAAATTGGATAATTGTTGTTGTGAATTATCTAATATGGCATGCTAGTTCGCGCAATATTTTCGGTTGTTTTGAGTCCGACCATTTGTCCAAATAAACGGCGTAAACGTGATACAGACAGCAATTATTCATCGTTTTAGCTCAAATTTTAAGGCTCTGTTGTCACAAGGACGAAACATATCAAATTTTGAAATATATTTGTATACGTATGTTTACTTCTAGCCCCCAGAAGAATGTCCCTACACTCAAAAAAATACGTTAGTAGATTTACTATTTTTTTTTTGCTAATGCTAGCTAGCTAACTTTTAGCAAATTTTTAGTTGAGATTAGCATGTTAGCAAAAAATTCTTGTAAACTTCATTTAGCGCATTAGCAATTTTAAACAAACGTTGAACTAATTTCTTTTGCTAAGATTTGAAATTGAGTTGACAACATTTTTACAAGATTTTTTGCTAACATTGGCAAAAATAAACGGTAAATTTTTTTTTATTTTCAGAAAACTTAAAATGCCTCTATCTCGGAAACTAAGCCAGATAGAGCAAAATGGAGGGCATTTTTGGTTCTTAGAATCTCCATACTTTTGCGGGTCCTCTTCACATGTGTGGACCCTAATGGGCCCTAACTTTGGATCCAAAAAAGTTAGCATTCCCGAAAATTTTAAAATGT
Organism: Pegoplata infirma; assembly: GCA_963921195.1. Taxonomy (NCBI): domain Eukaryota; kingdom Metazoa; phylum Arthropoda; class Insecta; order Diptera; family Anthomyiidae; genus Pegoplata; species Pegoplata infirma. The sequence goes on from OY992537.1 coordinate 42,100,164, forward strand.
TCATATCTCGGTAAATATTGCCGAAACAACAAAAAGTCCAAAAGCATTTTTGTAGCTCCCAATACGTAGAACAAGACCGCAAAATAGTCAAAAGCTCTCCGAGTAATTTCATTAACAAGACAAACCGACATTTAAAATCCTACTGATGATGACACTAACTGGGATGTTTGAAACCGGTATAGGAAATACCAGAAATGTCTATAATTTTTAGAAATTCAATTTTTCTTCTGCATTTTTTCAACTTGAACCCTTATAACAAATATAATTAGAGCCCGTGCTCGATCTGTACTTACAGAAAAAATCAAATAAAATTACTGACAAAATATGTCGCCATTAGGCACGTCTCCGAAACAGAAAATGCAAATTCCTTCATTTGTGTCTGCAATTCCAGATCATGTTGGTAACCCTTGCGAAATAATGTAAGAGACAAAAAAGTTGAAAGAAAGTATGAAGTGAGGTTGAGATTGCTAGAAATGGAATTTTAGTGTTGGAAACTGTCAAAATTTATTCTGTAGAAACTATAAATATTCACATATATAAAAAACAGTTTTCATTAACAAGACAAACCGACATTTAAAATCCTACTGATGATGACACTAACTGGGGTGCTTGAAACCGGTATAGGAAATACCAGAAATGTCTATAATTTTTAGAAATTCAATTTTTCTTCTGCATTTTTTCAACTTGAACCCTTATAACAAAATTACAGAAAAAATCAAATAATATTTTTGAAGTTATCGAGTTTTTTAATTCTCAAGACCCTAGTGGTCCCCTATAATCACGTATCTCAAAAACTAAGCAAGGTAGAGCGAAACGGGCACAAATTTTGGATCAAAAACTATGACGATTTTTAAGGAACCCAACAAGGTCTGGACCCATCGGGGTCTGGACCTATCGGGTCCAAACCCAATGGGGTCCTCAAATGTGTCAAAAAAAAAATTTTTGTTAACTAATTACTTGCAAAACATTTTTGCTAACTTTAGCAAAAAAATTGTGGGTTCAAAATCAGCAAATTTTCTTGTACAAGCTTTTTTTGCTAACATTACAGTTTTTTTTTTTGAGTGTAACAAATTTGGCTTAAATGATTTTCAGACAGTTTTCCTATAGAAAAAGTCTCAGATACTGAAACATTTTTTAAAAAGGAAGACTCAAATTCTAAGACCTTTTTTTTTATCGAAAAGTCTCAGATTCTGAGACATTTTTCCTATAGAAAAATTTCAGAATTTGAAAAATTTTTCCTATAGTAAAAGTCTCAGGTTCAGAGACATCTTTCCTTTAGAAAAGTCTTATTTTCATATGGAAAAAGTCTCAAATTCTTTGATATTTTTTCTAGAGAAAAAGCTTTGATTCTAAAGCATTTTTCCTATAGAAAAAGTCTCAAATTATAAAAAATTGTTCCTATAAAAAAAAGGCTTAGATTCTGGGACATCTTTCCAATAGAAAAAGTCTCAGATTCAGAGACATTTTTCCCATAGAAAAAGTCTGAAATTCTGAAACATTTTTCTTTAGAAAAAGACTCAGATTCTGCGAAGTTTTTCCTTAAGAAAAAGTCTCAGATTCTAAAACATTTTTCCTATAGAAAAAAATCTTAGATTCTAAAATATTGAAATTCTAAGATATTTTTCCATAAAAAGAGACTAAGGTTCTGCGACAGTTTTCCTATAGAAAATGTTTCTGATTCTGATACATTTTTCCTGTAAAAAATGTTTCAGATTTAGAGATATTTTTCTAAAGAAAAAGTTTCAGATTCTAAGACATATTTTTCCTGTAGAAAAAGTCTTAGATTCCAAGACATTTTTCCTATGGAAAAAGTTTTAGATTCTAAAACATTTTTCCTATAGAAATAGTCTTACATTCTGAGACAATTTTTCTGTAGAAAAGGTCTCAGATTCTGAAACATTTTTTCTGTAGAAAAGGTCTCAGATTCTGAGGCATTTTTTCTATCGAAAAAGTCTCAGATTCTCAGACTCTGAAATATTTTTCCAATAGAAAAAGTCTTAAATTCTACGACATTTTTCGTATCGAAAAATGTTTGATTGAAAAATATTCAATTAATTAGTATTCAAAAAATTGATTGAATCCGTGTTTTTGTTGATTGAAGTATAATTTAAAATATAAGTAAAACGTTTTCGGCCACTTAAGAAAAAAAAAGATACGAATGTGTTTTTTTCCACTCCTCTAAAACGATTTAAGTTTCATGACAATAGAAGTGTACCGCTGCGGACACCTTCCTTGTTAGTATCCGTTTTTTGGTACAGAATTAAAAATATGTTTATCAAAACTTTGTGGTTTCTTTAAATTATAAAACAAAACGAACAAAAAAACTATTTGTGATAATTCTACTTTTATTTGCATTTTTTTAATTCTCTGATAGTAAGTTATTATAGCTTAAGTCATAAAAGAAAATTGAGACAAGAATAATTAATTTTAAGCCACACTTTTAGAATTAAGTGCATTTTTTGAGGTGTGCAAAAAAAAATCGGATATTTTTGCAATAACGCGAATTGTAAAAACTTGTAGATACAAGTATTACATTTTTAGCTCCACTTTTAGAATCGAGTGAATTTTTCCCACTGTGCAAAATAAAAATTAAATTTTTTGTAAAAACTTCAAGTGATCTTGAAAAACTGGGAGACAAAAATATTAAATATATTAAGCAAATATCGCTTTGGTACATTTCTGCAGGAAAAGTGATAAGTCCATTATGGGTCACGTGATACATTACCTGAACCCGAAAAACCTATCACAAATTCGACACCTTTCATATGAAAAACCTATAATTTTTGTTAGGGAATGTCTCAGTCCCGGATAAAATTTTTTATCCGAGATTTCGAACATTTTTTTAGAAAAATGTTCGGTACTTGTGAAAGTTTTCAAAATTTATGAAATTTTTTTTTCAAAATAATTTTTGTTGAAACTTTTTACTACAAAACGCAAAAAAAATGTGTCTAGCCGAGTAAAAAATTCTATGTAATTATATATAATTTGATAAAAATATATATTTCTGAAAAATGATAAACTATGAAAAGTGATTTGGTTATTAAGGATGTGATTTCCATGCATGTTTTTTGTCGATAGGTTAAAAGTGATATCGACCAATTATCTTTCAGAATCAATAAATTTGCGCTAAACTGCCATCGATTTGTTTTTGCATAGTTTGGTAAAAATGCATATTTTTGCATATTTTGGTTTTAAAAGCATTTAAGAGCATATTTTAGCATATTTTTGCAAGAATTAGCCAAAACGCAAATTGAAATTTATTTGTTTCAAAAACTATTTCAAATTTTAAAAATTTATTTTGAAAATCAGAAAAATTATTTTTTTTCTTTAATTTTTTTATAGATTGTCTTAATTTATTAAAAAAAAAAACTTACATAAAGTTTTAAATGTAACTATTTAAACATGGCGTTATTTTTTGTTTTTAAAAAAGTTTTTTCGTATGAAAAAAAGATTTTTTTTAGTGCATATTTTTAGGGTTTTAAGTGTATATTTTGATTTTTTTAGCGCATATTTTCGATTTTTAGTGCATGAAAATCTCAACCCTAGTTATTATTATAAATCTTTTTTAAGACTACACGTTCGTTCAAACCGCATTTCCAAAATGTTCGTATAATAAAAATTATTGCATTTTTCATATAACCGACATAAGCTATTATAATATGTTAACACAAAATTTATCGCAAATTTAAAAAATTTCAATGTCATTTAAATGAAATGCAGCAAATATTTTTTTTTTTTTTTAAAATACATACATACACATTAGGGCATCCCGAAAATTATAATTTTTCGAATTCCGTATCGGAATACCTGCCGAATAATGACCACGGAAAATCTAATTATGGGAAAATTTATGAAAATTTTTTCTAAGGGCATCTTCAGTTGGCAACCAGCGGTCAACGTTTAAAAAATTACGTTTTGTAACTTGGATAATAATTCCTCGTGGTGAACAAAAACCGTTTTTCACCAGCTGGTAAATAAAAAGTAACATAATTATTTTTCAACAAAAAAATTTTTTTCATCAAATTTTTTTTTTTCATCAATTTTTTCCTCCATCAAATTTTTTTTTTACATCAATTTTTTATTTTTTTCATCAAATTTTTTTTTTTCATAATTTTTTTTTTTTTATCAAAAATCAAAAAAAATTTTTTCATCAAAATTTTTTTTCATAATTTTTTTTGTTTTTTCATCAATTTTTTTTTCATTAATTTTTTTTCATCAATTTTTTTTTTCATCAAATGTTTTTTTTCATAAATTTTTTTTATAAATTTTTTTTTCATCAAATTTTTTTTCATCAAATTTTTTTTTATCAAATTTTTTTCTCACCAAAAAAAATTGTTTTTTACATCAATAAATTTTTCTTTTCATCAAAAAAATCATCAACAACTTTTTTTCATCAAAATTTTTTTTCACCAATCATTCACCTCGTGGTGAATAAAACCGTTTTTCACCAGCTGGTGAATAAAGGTAACATAATTATTTTTCAACAAAAAATTTTTTTTCATCAAAATTTTTATCTTCAGTTGGCAACCAGCGGTCAACGTTTAAAAAATTACGTTTTCGACCAAAATTCATTTTTAACATGATAATGTTTTTAGGCTTGTGTCTAATTTTAAAAAAGTTGCAGGACGCCACCTCAGTTTGACTATATAAGCTAACAATTAACGAAAAAGAAAAACAAGAATTTCCATTTTCTAAAAAACAAAAATTTTAATAACTTCGGTTTGTAACTTGGATAATAATTCCTCGTGGTGAACAAAACCCGTTTTTCACCAGCTGGTGAATAAAAAGTAACATAATTATTTTTCAACAAAAAAATTTTTTGTTTTTTCATCAATTTTTTCCCCTTAAATTTTTTTTTCATCAATTTTTTTTTCATAAAACTTTTTTTTCATCAAATTTGTTTTTTTTTTCATAAATTTTTTTTTTTTTTTCATCAAACTTTTTTTTCATAATTTTTTTTTTTATCAAATTTTTTTTTTCATCAATTTTTTTTTCATCAACATTTTTTCTTTTCATTAATTTTCTTTTTCATCAATTTTTTTTTTTCATAAATTTTTTCATCAAAAAAATTTTTTTTTTCATCAACATTTTTTTTTCCTCAATTTTTTTGTTTTTTTATTAATTTTTTATCATTCTTTTTTTTGCATCAAATTTTTTTTTTCATAATTTTTTTTTTATCATATTTTTTTTCATCAATTTTTTTGTACATCAAATTTTTTTTATCAAATTTTTTATTAACAATTTTTTTCTCACCAAAAAAATTTTTTTTTTCATATATTTTTCTTCATAAATTTTTTTTGCATCAAAAAATTTTTCATTAATTTTTTTTTTCATCAATTTTTTTTTTTTTCATCAAAATTTTTTTTTCATAAATTTTTTTTTCATATGTTTTTCTTCATCAATTTTTTTTACATCAAAAAAATTTTCTTTTCATCAAAAAATTTCATTAAAAACTTTTTTTCATCAACATTTTTTTTCACCAAAAATTTTGGGTTCATAATATTTTTTTTAACATAATTTTGTTTTTCGTGAAAAAAAATATTTTTTTTACCAAAACTACTTTTTCACCAAGGAAAAGCTTTTCGCATAAAAATTTTCCATTTGTTTATCAAATGTACATAAAACAAGTGAGAGTGGTATATTCTTTGGTGCCGAATCTTAATACTCTCCAAAACAAAAAAACACTTTATTGCACTTATTATTGCACTCACTTACGAAATGAACAGCTCTTTTGGTTTTTTAATGGGGTCCTCGACTGATATTTCAATTCGTTTTGCATGGAATTCCAAAGTAATATAACATTATTTTTTTTAAAAAAAAACTTTTCTTTGCCAAGTACACCCAAATCTTCCGCAAAACATCATCATGATTTAATGTTTTGGGCAAGAGTATAAAATTCGCTGGCATTTTCTATTAAATCCGTCTCAAAAGTTAAGAAATTTTGCGAACTTTTTAGAAAATTGTTTTTAAAAAATTCCAAAGTCGGAATTTAGTCCACAGGTGCTGATTTTTAAACATAAAAATAATTTTTTTTTTTACCAAATTTGTCTTCAAAGTTTAAAAATGTTGAATAAAATGCTACCCGAGTAAAAAAGTTTTTTATATAATTATATATAGAGGTAAAATTTTTCAAAAAATTTGGTAAAATTATATATAATTTTATCCAGGATTTGGTGGATATAATTATATCAAATTATATATAAATTGATAAAATTATATAAAATTATATAAAATTTTATAAAATTTTATCAAATTATATATAATTTCATATAATTTTATATATTCACCAAATCCTGGATATAATTATATATAATTTTATATAACTTTATCCAATTTTTTGAAGAACTTAGCCTTTATATATAATTTTATATAATTATATATAATTTTATTAAATTACACTCAGAAAATTATGTAAGTTACTACATGTTAGTTATTTGTATATTTTACAGTAGTTAGTTGTTTTCAACTACAAAGTCAGTTGTTTTTGTATGAAAAATATCAAACAACTATTTCTGTTAGTTATTTTAAGTCGTTTTTTTGAACAACTAACAAAAAAGTACTGTGATGTAGTAACAGTTATTTAAAGTAGTTAATTTTATTTTTTTATATCTGAAAATTTTTTAAAATTTCTTTCCAAAAAATAAAAATAAAGTTTCGTTTTTTTTATTTTTCACAACTTAAAAAAAAAAAAAAAATTGGAAAAAATTTGGTCTTCAATTTTTTTTTTTTTATTTTTTTGAAAAAAAAACTATTCATTGATTATTTTATTTTTACTACATTTTAGTTGTTTTGACTACAAATGTAAGTAGTTTTTACTACATAAGTCAGTTGTTTTTTGTCAGTTAAAATAACTAACATTGTTAGTTGATTTAACTGAAAAAGTAGTTGACCCCAAAACAACTTACAAAGTAGTTAGTTTAACTGACATTTTCAGTTGATTTTACTAACATAATTTTTTGAGTGTATATATAATTATATATAAACTGTTTTACTCGGGTATGTAAAACATATTAAAAATTTTTTAAAAGAGATTTTGGTCAAAAAATTAGCATCTGTAAATTAAAATCATGTTTATAAGATTCTAATCTAAAACATCTTTCCATAATCTACACTATAATTCCAAAATTTTGAGATACACAAGTATTTTGCAAAAATTTCCAAAAAGAGTTTTCAGCAAAAATCAGCATCTGTGGACCAAAAACATGGTTTTGGTATTTTATAAATATTTTTACAATACAGTACGAAAAATTTCCAAATTTCAACATCTTTTTGCTGATGTCATTATACACGTTACGAAAATTGATGTAAAATTTCATCATATTGATGTAACTTTTCATCAATATAAAGAAACTTTTTCTTTCAGCGTATAATGTCGTATGCTCGTAATGTTTGTTTATTTTTTTTAGAGCAGTTGTGCCGAACAGTGACTTTTTAAAAGTATAAAAATTAAAGTTTTTGATAAGCATTTAAACAGTTAACTACTGCCGATCAACATGAAGAGCATCATATTGTGGTGTAGCATTATTGCAATTGGTTTTGCAATAAATGGCGTTCAAAGTAAAATATATACGACTTTAAACAATAATACTTATTATATTGATGATGCAAGATCGGTAAGTTCAATACAAAACCACAATTAAAATCAATATTTTACAAAAAACTTTGTAAAACTACGGAAAATTAGTAAAAATTTTTGTTTTATTTTTCTTTCCTTAGTACAACTGGTATGAAGCACATTTGGAATGCTGTGCCAGGGATATGGCCCTAATAACATTTGATAGTAAAGAAAAATATGATGATCTTTATCAACTATTAAAAAGTGGAACATTGTAAGTAAAGTAAAATTTTGCAACCTAGTGTTACAATACGAACTTTCATAAATCAATGATTTTCTTTCTTTCTGCAGTACCCACAAACCACCTAATCTTTGGGTTGGTGCCATTGGAATAAAAAGAAAATTTGCTTGGATTACAACCGGAAGACCAATTATACCATCATTATGGTGTAATATCTGTCCAAATGATCATCCAAGTAATGAGAATTGTGTTGAAATTTGGGGTAATGAACATGGGTTAAATGATCTTAATTGTGATGCTAAAATTGGATTTGTTTGTGAAGATAGAGTTAAACAGCAGGCCCCTCTTCAAGATAAATATGCCAAAAGTGTTGTGGTCAATTTTATTCAAAGACATTGAAAAATGTACACAGGAAAAAATCTGTTAAATACGATCTTGCCGAATATTGTAAAGTAACACAAGTTAGAGTAATAAATTCCAAATTCAAATGTATAAAATTTAAAAAAAAAAAATTAAAAGGGCGTTTTTTTTGGGGTTGTCGGGCGATTTATTTTTCCAAATCCATCTGTTTGCAGTTTTTAAATAAAGTAATCAAATTTTTTTTATACGCCCACAAAAGGGGCGGAGAAAAAAATGCGTTTTCTAATGCCCTGGGTCAAAATGCAGAACTTTGAACTTCTTCTGGTGTAAAAATGTTTTATTTGTTTAACAAAATTACAAAAAAAAATTGTTTTTTAGATTTTAGGTTACTTTTCCCAAAACCTGAGACGTTTTTTCAAAAGATTCTGACAAATTTTTCTAATAGAAAAAATTTCAGATTCTGACACATTTATCCTTTAGAAAAGGTCTCAGATTCTGAAACATTTTTCCTACAAAGTCTCAGATTCTGAAAATTTTATGTATAGAAAAAGTTTCCTTCTTTCATATAGAAAAGATTTCAGATTCTGAAACATTTTTCCTATAGAAAAAGTCTCTGATTCTGAAACATTTTTCTATAGAAAATGTCTCAGATTTTGAGACATTTTTTCTATAGAAAAAGTCTCTGATTATGACATATTTTTCCTATAGAAAAGTCTCAGATTCTTGGACATTTTTTTTTTTATAGAAAAGGTCTCTGACTTTGAAACATTTTTTCTATAGAAAAAGTCTCTGTTCTGGAACATTTTGTCTATAGAAAAAGTCTCAGTTCAGGAACATTTTTTCTATTGAAAAAGTCTCAGATTATAAAACATTTTTCCTATAGAAAAAGTCTTAGATTCTGAGATATTTTTCCCATATAAAAAAATCTTAGATTCTGAGACAGTTTTCTATAGGAAATGTTTTAAATTCTGAGACATTTTTCCGATAGAACAAGTTTCAGATTATGGGACATTTTTCGTATAGAAAAAGTCTCAGATTCCGAGACATTTTTCTTATAGAAAAAGTCTCAGATTCTGAGACATTTTCCCTTAGAAAAATTTTCAGCTTCTGAAAAAAATCTCAGATTCTAAACCATTTTTCCTGTAAAAAAATTTCAGTTTCTGGGACATTTTTCCTACAGAAAAAGTCTAAGATTTTGAGGCATTTTTCCTATTGAGAAAGTATATGATTTTGAAAGTCTCAGATTTTGAAACATTTTTACTATAGAAAAAGTCTCAGATTCTAAGATATTTTTCCTATTTTTCCGATATAAAAAATCTTATATTCTGCGACATTTTTCTATAGAAAAAGTCTCGGACATTTTTCCTTTAAAAAAAGTCACAGATAGAAAAAGTCTCAGATTCTGAAACATTTTTCTTATAGAAAAAGTCTCAGATTCTGAAATATTTTTTCTATAGGAAAAGTCTTAGATTCCAAGACATTTTTCCTGTAGAAAAAGTCTCAGATTCTGAGATATTTTTCCTATAGAAAAAATATTTCAGAATCTGAGACTTTTTCTATTGGATAAATGTCTCAAAATCTGAGACTTTTTCTATTGAATAAATGTCTCAAAATCTGAGATTTTTTTTAAAGGAAAAATGTCTGAGACTTTTTCTATAGAAAAATGACTCAGAGTTTAAGATTTTTTATATTGGAAAAATAGGAAAAAATATCTTAGAATCTGAGACTTTTCCTAAAAGAAATATGTCATATAATCTGAGACTTTTTTTTATAGAAAAAAAAATATAATATATATTATTGATCAGTAATCGATTCTATGACATTCTAGCGATGACCGTCTGTTTGTATAAATGGTGATCACGGCCGAAATATTGATCAGATATGATTGAAACTTAACATGTTTACTTGCTGTTGTCCCGAGCAGTATGGTATTGTATTTGACTAAAATCGGTTCAGCGGTTCAAAAGTTATGAACAAAAATGTAAGGACACCTCGAAAATTTCGGTATATTCAACATAACCTAAAAATAAACAAGTAAGAAAATTATAGTCGGTCAAGACCGACCATATAATACCCTACACCAAGGTTTCCCGGAAAATGGGTCCCATGGATCGATTAGATCTATATGTTGTGAAGAAAACACTCACAAATCAAATTTGAGTGAAATAGGCTTCTATTTGTTGACAATAAACCGCTATAACTGAATATCGGGCGAAATTTTCACAAGGGGCCTGATTCCAAAACTGGTCCGATGATTATCAGGTTTGATAAGGTTATTTAAGTACGCGTTTAACATACACAAACATAATTTTAATTAAATATTTTCTATTTTCATGAAATTTGAGACATTTATGTGAAAATCGGGAAGGTGGTTTGTATGGGGGTTACAAGAAGAACTGGTCCGATTTCTTTGAAATTCGGAATGATGATATGTAAAGACAAAACATGTTTACCATCCAAATTTCAAAGCGATACCTTCTATAATACGGTTATTAGAGTCATTTGAGTCAAAACTAAAGAGGACCTTTGTATGGGGGCTAGGTCTAAATATGGACCGATTTTTTTCCAATTTCAATAGGCTTCGTCCTTGGGCCAAGAGAGACTTAAGTTTCAAATTTCAAGTCAATTGATTAAAAATTGCGACCTGTATCGTGTTTACACCGTTTATATGGACAGACAGACAGACAGACGGACGGACAGACGGACGGACGGACGGACATAGCTAAATCGACTCAAAAAGTGATTCTGAGTCGATCGGTATACTTAAAGGTGGGTCTAGGACCAATATTTCGGGTAGTTACAAACATCAGCACAAACTCATTATACCCTGTACCACAGTGTGGTGTAGGGTATAAAAATGCTTTAATTCGGCTGGTAGTTGATATTTGTGAACAGAATTCGATGCTTGATAGTATTTAAACAAATATATTTGTTAAAAAAAAAAATCGCGGAATTTATTTTCCGCCGAAATTTGTTTTAAATTTTTTTGTTTTTAAATAATCTTGTTTTCATTGTGGAGGGTATTAATATATTCGGCAAGGCCGAATTTAACTTTTTTACTTGCCCAGGCAGAAAAATACGAACGGGAGAGCGCTGGCAAAGTACCTTTTATGGTCGCTTGCGTGCTGGGAAAGCATCACAGTTTAGTACTCTCCCAGCGTCCAAAATGATAACCACGGTAAACGATATGCCGTTGCTATTTTAAAGCGCTTTTAAAGCGCCTTAAAAAATATGGTACTATTATAGCACTTTTAGAACAAAAAAATGGGACGTATCTAAATTGTATACATAAGTCCATAAAACACAACTTTTTTTGGTGTTTATTTGAATAAAGAAATTTATTAAATTAGGATAAAAAAATTATTGACTCATTTATTAGGATAAAAATATGTTGAACAAACTTTGAACAATTTTCTAAGTCCCGGAAAAAATTTGTTTGCAGTTTTCTTTGCGTTTTGGAATAAAAAAGTTATTAAAAATGCTTTTAGGAAAAAATTTGGAAAAGTCCCGAAAAAAAGTGGTGTATTGAACCGAAACGGGTATGTATCCGGAGTTTAAGGGTGCTGTATCCGGAGTTTAAGACACTTCCTCACGAAAGAAACAGGTGTTTTTAAATAAAAGGTGTCAAGTTTGTAATATGTAGGTCGAGAGACTCTATGTAGGTCATTGTGTATAAGTGACATATCATGAGAAATATCAAGGACCGGCCACTTATCCTGCAGGGAAATAAAAAATTAATAAAAAATTTATACTTTGAACGGATTTAAATAGAAAAACATTGGCAAAGCGCTTGGAAAGCACTTTTTCGAATTCATACTACCTTCTACACAAAAAATAAAGTGCTTTGCCGAGACTTTTTCTTTGGAACGGTTGCAAAGGGTTTTGCGAAGTCAGTTCGGATTTCTTTTTTATAGCCCACAGAAGTTTTTATTTTTTTTATCAAAGTCGTTTGGAAAACGTCAAAAATACTATAATAAGAACACATCTGAACTTCAAAATATGATTTGATGTCTTCAGTGAAATTTTATGGCGGTTCTTTTCTTAGAAAATTTTAACCCTCTAACTGCCATTTTAAGGGGTCATTTTAGTCCTTTTTCAAAAACTAAACACAGAAGTCTAATAAGACGTCCATTTAGAGGGTTAAAATGTTCTACAAATATTTTCCTCATAAAATTTCACTAGGGGTTGTCGAATGTTTAAAGTTTGTGCGACATGCGCAAAGTGCTTAAAAAGGGTCATGTATAAATAATCAATGTTTGTTATTTATTTTTACCAAAGCAGTGTTAAAAAATATCGACAAAAAACAGTGCAAATATACTTTTGAACTAAAAATGATGTTCTGATGTGTTTTATAAAATTTTATGATGATTCTTTTCTTTGACCAAATTAACCCTCTAGCTCCTGTTTTAAATGGTCTTTTTTGTCCTTTTTTAAAAGAAATACAAAAAAAGTCTATAAAAAAGGCAGTTAAAGGGTTACAATGTTTTACAAATATTTTCTGATCAAATTTTACTAGGGCATATAGAAAATGCTTAAAAATTTTAAAGTATTCAAATTTTTTTTTTTTATATATTTTGTTTGGGCCGAAATAAAAAAAAAATGCAAGCAACAAAGTTAAATTAGACTTTGTCGAATGTATTAATACCCTACACGATGTAAAAAAGTTTATTTGCGAAAAAAAAAAAAATTAAAAAAAAAAAACGCGAAAAAAATTTTTTGGTAAAAAAAAAATTTTACGAAAATGTTTATTTTTTTTTAAATATGTTTGGACTTGTTTAAATACCATTCGGTGATCGATTCTGTTCACATGTGTCAACCAGCCGCCGAATTAAAGCATTTTGTGTTTTAGGATATGTTGAATGTACCACAATTTTCGAGGTGTTCTTATATTTTCGTTCATAACTTTTGAACCGCTGCTTAGGGCAACACAAACTGCTTAGGGCAACACAATTTTTCAACGAGATCGGTCAAGGACTCTCTAGGTTAGAAGGGGTCGAATTTGATAGTTTGGCCAAAGAGGTGTTTATTCTCATCCATGTAACTTCTTACCAATTGTTTTTAGCAAAATGTGTCCCAAATAGTTTAGATAGCTATTTCTTCAATCAAAATTATAAAAAAATAAAAAAATTTTTTTGATTTTTTTTTAAATCCAAAACTTTTTTGACTTTTTTGTCAAATAGGACCTTTTTTTTGACTAAAAAGAAAGCTTAGGTCTTTTCCTCACCTAATTCTTCTTCGTCCTGAAATATATTTTTGCTCCGCCAACAAATTTCCGCTAGAACAGCATCACCCGACTTTTTCCCAAGATATCTGAAATGGTGATCACGGCCAAAGTATTAAACAGATATAACAAATACTTAGCATATTCACTTGTTGTTGCCCTAAGCAGTTTGGTATTGCATTTGAGCGAAATCGGTTCAAAAGTTATGAACGAAAATATAAGAACACCACGAAAATTGTGGTACATTCAACATAACTAACCTGACCAACCATCCCGCTTTTGGCGGGATTATCCCGCTTTTTGATGTCTCATCCCGCCTTGAATTCCGATCCCGCTTTTTAAACAAAAGTCCCGCTTCATCCCGCTTTTTGACTTTTGGAATAGCAAAGTATGTACAATTTTTAGGTTATTTAATACTATTGACGCCCTATGCTCCAATAGGAGTTAAAGGAAATCATATATATACATATATATTTAATACTATTAAAATTTTGAGAAATATATTTTTGAGCATATTAACTATTTCTTACCGTATAAAGAAAATTTTAAGAAAAATTTTGTTTACTCAAAAAAACTGTTCACAAGAGAACCCTACTGGACTGATTTAAATCAAAAATAAATTAAAATTAAATTTTTACATAAAATTTTTTCATTGTGATACTTCGAATATTCCGAAAAAAGCTTTCAATAAAAAAGTATTAAACTTAAATACATGTTTCCTAATTCTGATTCGTAGAATTTTTTTGTATACAAAAGTCCTCAGATACTTAGGTTCATGAAACAAAAATCTCAGATTCTACAAAATGATCGGTTTCTAAAAAATTCTTCCTTGAAAAAAAATCTGATGCCCTTTACAAAAATAAATTCTTAAATTTTATAGCCCCGTGAAAAAAAATTGATTAGATCTGGTCCGATTTGTAAAAATCTAATGATGGCATTTGTATCTGATAAGATCTACCAGATACGAAATTTGTCTCCAATTTCGAACTCTGATCCGTAATTGAATCTGATCAGATCCTGAAATTGTGGAAAAACGTCGGATCAAAAAGACCTGATCAGATAAAATTATATTTTTTAGATCCAGACAGATTAAATCAAATCCAACCGATTTTTCAAGGGGCATTTTTCGATAGAAAATATTTGATATATATATTTTTTCATATAGAAAAATTATTAGGTTCTAAGCAGCGACGTATCCAGGAATATGAAAAAGGGGGGGCACAACACCTAAATATTTTTGTCACCGCCTATATAAATGAATGGCTTACTGTTAAAACTCGATAAGCAACATTTCAATTTATGGTGTTTTTTGCCTTAAAACTTTTGAAATAATGTAGAAAATGGAACTTTTGCAGAACTTTCATTCTCAAGATACTTGTACGAAGGGTTTAAACAAGACTTCTGCCAAAAATTTGTCAATGGAACATCAGTAGAAGGCAAAAACACCAAAAAATAAAATGTTGCTTATCAAGTTTTTGCAGTAAGCCCTTCATATATTTATTTTTAATGGACTACAGATTCAGAGATATTTTTTTCTAAAGAAACGGTTCTCGGAAACAATATGAAAAAACTTTTTAAGCGTATAGCATTTTTTTTCGATATTCGCGTTTGATGTATCGAAACCACTTACTTAAGCCTTTTTGTAAGTTTGAAGATAAAAAAAATCGTATTTATTGCCTCACGTAAAAGTGAGAGCCACATAAAAAATGTATAAGAGTCTTAAAATGTTTCTATAGAAAAACTTTTTAGAACCTAAGAATTTCCAATAGATTTTCTCAGATTTTAATATAGAAAAAGTTTCTTAGAATCTTATTGTTTGAAAATTTTTAGAGAAATTTATTTTCATGATCTCGATGCATAATTTAAATTAGATAAAACCAATATTATGTGTTTTTTAAACATATTTTACTGATATTTCAATATAAATGATTTTATAAACGAAATTAGCTCAAACTCAAGAGTTTTTATAAAAAAAAACTAAAATATTTTCTTTAAAATCAAAATATTTAAAAACTTATGTACTTTTCTTGAATAATGCATTGTTGTGTATTAAATTTTTAAAATTTTTAAATCGAAAAGGGGGCGGGGGGGGCACGTGCCCCCTGTGCCCACCCCCTGTATACGTCCATGGTTCTAAGGCATTTTTCTAAAGAAAAATTTAAGACGCAACTTCAGAAGAAAAATTTACAGACTCAAAGACACACTTTCTTTATAAAATTTCTCAACAGAAATATTTTCGGATTCTGGGAGATATTTCATACAAAAAAAACTTATATTCTGATATAATTTTCTATAGAAAAATTCAAAAAATTCAAAATCATAAATTTTGAAAAACTTTTTCTATAGAAAAATTCTCTGATTCTAAAGTATTATTTAAACAGGAAAAATCTCTTTTTCCATATAATAAATTCTAAGACCCTGAAATATATTTCTCATAAAAAAACTATCAGATTCTGAAACGTTTTTCCTGTAGAAAAATTATCCGATTTTAGATTTTTTTTTCCAGAAAAAATCTTGTCAGAATCTAAAATATTTTATTCTAAGGAAATTAACAGTTGCCAATGGATTTTTTTCAATAGAAAATTTATAAGATTCTTAAACATTTTTCCTACAGAAGAATTCTTAAAATTTTAGATAATTTTTCTTTTAAATATTCTTAAATTCTGAGTCAAATAAGTATCTAAATATTTTCTAAAGACAGTCTCGAGTTCTGAAACATTTTTCTATAAAAAATATATGAGATTTACTTTCTCTTAGAAAATGATAAGAAAAGTTATCAGAATCAGTCTACGACTCTAATTTAATTTTAGTTTTTCATATGCAATTTTTTTGATTCTTAAATATTTTATCCCAAGGTTGGTAAAAAAATTCCTTAGACTAGAGACTATGTTTGCTGATCTAATCAAAATAAAATTTTTCTAGTCAAAGTTCTTATGCATTTTTTTACATAAAAAACATTACAATCCCATAAAAGTATTTCCAGAATTTTGTGCAGTTTGGAGGGTATTCGTGGGTTCGTTCAAGGCAAATTTCACATATTAAAAAAAAATCCCGCTTTTTAGATCAAAATCCCGCTTTTTCAACCTTTCGATCCCGCTTTTCAGTCAAAAGCAGTTGGTCAGGTTAAACATAACCTAAAAACACAAAATGCTTTGATTCGGCTGCTGGTTGACACATGTGAACAGATCAATCACCGAATGGTATTTAAACAAGTACAAACATATTAAAAAAAAAAAAAATTTCGTCGAATTTTTTTTTTTTAACAAAAAATTTTTTTCGCGGAATTTTTTTTTTTAATTTTTTTTTTTGCAAATAAACTATTTTACATCGTGGAGGGTATTAATACATGCGACAAAGTTGAATTTAACTTTGTTACTTGTATTTTTTTTTATTTCGGCCCAAAAAAATATATAAAAAAAAAAAAATTTAAGCATTTTCTATATGCTGGACGAACTTTCTGTCTTAGACGTTTCTGTCTTGATGCAGAAAATATTTGTAAAACAGTTTAACCCTTTAACTGCCTTTTTTTTATAGACTTTTTTGTATTTCTTTTAAAAAAGGACAAAAATGACCCATTAAAACGGGAGCTAGAGGGTTAACTTGGTCAAAGAAAAGAATCATCATAAAATTCTATAAAACACATCAGAACATAATTTTTAGCTCAAAAGTATATTTGCACTGTTTTTTGTCGATATTTTTTAACACTGCTTTGGTAAAAATAAATAACAAACATTGATTATTTATACTTGACCCTTTTTAAGCACTTTGCGCATGTCGCACAAACTTTGAACATTCGACAACCCCTAGTGAAATTTTATGAGAAAAATATTTGTAGAACATTTTAACCCTCTAAATGGACGTCTTATTAGAATTCTGTGTTTAGTTTTTGAAAAAGGACTAAAATGACCCCTTAAAATGGCAGTTAGAGTGTTAAAATGTTCTAAGAAAAGAACCGCCATAAAATTTCACTGAAGACATCAAATCATATTTTGAAGCTCAGATGTGTTCTTATTATAGTATTTTTGACGTTTTCCAAACGCCTTTGATAAAAAAATAAAAACTTCAGTGGGCTATAAAAAAGAAATCCGAACTGACTTTGCAAAACCCTTTGGTGATTTTGTCCATTTGATGGTCTACTTTCATATGGCGTTGAAGGCATTGAGGCTCAATGCGATGACCCAAAATTTGTTGCACAGTGTTATTATAACTATAATAAAAGTTCACCAACTGCGTGTAAAAAAATATCTAGCACTGAACTTTAAAAAAATGCCTTAAGGGTTTTATTATGGAATATGTCAACTTTAATTTGCTTTTCATCCCATTTCGATTTTGGTTGTTGCACTGTGTCGTTATTAAAAGACTTACACAGTTTTAAAGTACACCCAAAAAATAACGTGGGTATTCAATACTAAAAATTTAACTAATTTTAGTCCAAAAGGACCTAGTGCAGAAATTGGTAACCAATACTAAAATTTTTAACTAATATTAGTCAAATCCAGTAAAAATTACTAATGTTAGTACTTTGAAGATACTAAAATTAGTAACGAATTAGTATAATTTTGGTACAATATCACTTACTAAACCTTTTACTGTAGAATTATTTTGAGTGTAATTATAATAAAAGTTCACCCCCATGAAATGCCTGTATAGAAATTCTAGCACTAAACAAAAAAATAACAAGTAGAAAAGTTAAATTCGACTTGGCCGAATCTATGAATACCCTCCACAATGCTCCCTTTTAAGTTAACGTAAATTTTCTAGAGTGAAAAAATAACATTTTTGATTAGAATTATTTTATTTTGTTTAAAAAACTTTTTTTTTAACTAATTTTTGAAAAAAAAAAATAATTTACTAAATTTTTTTTTGAGTGTAAAATTTTTTTTGAGTGTAAAATTTTTTTTCGAGTGTATTTTTTTTTTCTTTTAGTGTAAAAATATTTTTGAGTGACAAAAATGCGTTGTAAAATATTTTTGTGACTTACCAATGTTTTTAAAACCTGTTTAACGGGGTTTCAACACGTGAATTTAAGGTGAGGCGAATCTGAAATTTACGGTTTTGCTAATAACTTTTAACCCACCTGACCGATTTGGCTGAAATTTAAAACGAACCGGACCAGAGGAACGGAAAATATATATGCCACACTTCAGCACCCTCAGAATTTCCGTTCGAAAGTTACCGTGTGTTTTATCTCGTAAATTCCAGAAAAACCCTTGCCGAAATTCACTCATTTGCTTATAACTTTTGAACCACTGGACCGATTTCGCTGGATTGCAATACCAACCTGACCAGGTAAATGCCCAACATATATGCCAAACTTCAGGAGTCTCCGTAAAGTCTTTCAAAAGTTAGCGTGTTTTCAACAGACAGACAGACAGACAGACAGACAGACAGACAGACAGACAGACAGACGACGGACAGACGGCCGGACGGACGGACGGACGGACGGACGGACGGACATCGCTAGATCGTCTTAAAATCGATCGAGGATCCTGAATATATATACTTTATGGGGTCCTAGACCAATATTTCGAGGTGTTACAAACGGAATGACAAACTTATATATACCCTCTATCACTAGAGTGGAGGGTATAAAAAAAGAGGGGTTTGTTATGAAAAATTTTAACTTTCATTTTCTGCTTTCATCCCATTCCGATTCTGTCTGCTGTACTGTGTAATAGTGGCAAACACTGCAAATAAATATTGAAATTATGCGGTTTGTTGTCTTCGATAAGATTAAAAAAGTTATTTACGCATTTGCTTCATTCAAATTAATTTTGCTCCTTTTTCACTAACAAACCGCAAATTTATTTAAAATTTTTTGCCAAAAATTTCTATAAAAGTAAGAAATGCATAAAAATTTTGCAACACCCGAGTAAAAAGGAATTTATATAAATGTATATTATTTTATATGTTTTCATAAAACCATATACAACTATATGAGTCAAAGTATAAAATTATATATCACTTTGAAATTTTCCAATTTTTTTAAATGATGTCATATAAAATCATATCTAATTATATTGTTCATAATATATTAATATAAATGGTAGATGTAATCATACGTTGCACATAAAACTTAATCCGATTTCATACATTATTATACGTGACTTTATATCTAATTATGTATAGGACTTTACTAAACAAAAAATCCAGTATCAATTTATGTATAATTATATATGACTAATATAATACCATTTAAAACTATATATGGTTCCATACTAAAAAAATTTCCAACAAAAATAATAGATATAATTATATGTGTCTTAAACGATAACATATCTGTGTTTGTATGGTACTATATATACGCAAATTTCGTCTAAACTCAATATATATTTATAAATGGTCGCATATGTAATGGAATATATATTTTGATATAATCATGTATAAAAAAAATATTTTTTTGACCAAACAACTAGCCATATATAATTATATATGCCAGTATTTCAAAATTTATTTTTGCGTGACAACATATATGGTTATACAAAACTTTTTATTGTATCATATAAGATTACATATAATTTTTGGAAACCCGAGTTCGATTCCCGGCCCAGTCGAGAAAAAAAAAGTTTTTTTTTTATAAATGTTGTTTTTTTATTTTTAGTACCAAAAGGTACATAAAAATAAAATGTATTTATTCGGCCTTTATATATGTATATATATTCGATTAGAGTTTTATTCTAGTTCGAGGCCCAAAAATATTTCTATTTATGATATTGTCATAATAGAGTATTTTTAATTTATTGCTTTAAAAAAGTTACTATCTCATAGTACGTCTGTACTGATCAGTTTCATCCCCACTAAAGGAATCTTCAGCAGACTTTAGAGAATCATCGTTGGTCAATCAAACATCAAACCAGACATAATATTTGATATATTTCCCAAGTTATATGAGAAGTACTATTATGAAGGTCCGAAATCTGTTTTCCAACAAAAATAACTCCTTTAAAGCAAAAATTGTATATATTAAATCACCGTCGGTAACTATTAATATATGTGTTGCTGTTATTTTACAATAACAACAGTGCCTAACCAAACAATAGTGTTGGTAGGATAAGTCGTACTAAACTTTGTGTTAAATGTTGTTTTTTTATTTTTAGTACCAAAAGGTACATAAAAATAAAATGTATTTATTCGGCCTTTATATATGTATATATATTCGATTAGAGTTTTATTCTAGTTCGAGGCCCAAAAATATTTCTATTTATGATATTGTCATAATAGAGTATTTTTAATTTATTGCTTTAAAAAAGTTACTATCTCATAGTACGTCTGTACTGATCAGTTTCATCCCCACTAAAGGAATCTTCAGCAGACTTTAGAGAATCATCGTTGGTCAATCAAACATCAAACCAGACATAATATTTGATATATTTCCCAAGTTATATGAGAAGTACTATTATGAAGGTCCGAAATCTGTTTTCCAACAAAAATAACTCCTTTAAAGCAAAAATTGTATATATTAAATCACCGTCGGTAACTATTAATATATGTGTTGCTGTTATTTTACAATAACAACAGTGCCTAACCAAACAATAGTGTTGGTAGGATAAGTCGTACTAAACTTTGTGTTAAATGTTGTTTTTTTATTTTTAGTACCAAAAGGTACATAAAAATAAAATGTATTTATTCGGCCTTTATATATGTATATATATTCGATTAGAGTTTTATTCTAGTTCGAGGCCCAAAAATATTTCTATTTATGATATTGTCATAATAGAGTATTTTTAATTTATTGCTTTAAAAAAGTTACTATCTCATAGTACGTCTGTACTGATCAGTTTCATCCCCACTAAAGGAATCTTCAGCAGACTTTAGAGAATCATCGTTGGTCAATCAAACATCAAACCTCAAACCTCTCATATAACTTGGGAAATATATCAAATATTATGTCTGGTTTGATGTTTGATTGACCAACGATGATTCTCTAAAGTCTGCTGAAGATTCCTTTAGTGGGGATGAAACTGATCAGTACAGACGTACTATGAGATAGTAACTTTTTTAAAGCAATAAATTAAAAATACTCTATTATGACAATATCATAAATAGAAATATTTTTGGGCCTCGAACTAGAATAAAACTCTAATCGAATATATATACATATATAAAGGCCGAATAAATACATTTTATTTTTATGTACCTTTTGGTACTAAAAATAAAAAAACAACATTTAACACAAAGTTTAGTACGACTTATCCTACCAACACTATTGTTTGGTTAGGCACTGTTGTTATTGTAAAATAACAGCAACACATATATTAATAGTTACCGACGGTGATTTAATATATACAATTTTTGCTTTAAAGGAGTTATTTTTGTTGGAAAACAGATTTCGGACCTTCATAATAGTACTTCTCATATAACTTGGGAAATATATCAAATATTATGTCTGGTTTGATGTTTGATTGACCAACGATGATTCTCTAAAGTCTGCTGAAGATTCCTTTAGTGGGGATGAAACTGATCAGTACAGACGTACTATGAGATAGTAACTTTTTTAAAGCAATAAATTAAAAATACTCTATTATGAGTTTTTTTTTTATTTTTTTTAAATAGAAAACACTTTTTTATTGCGTTTAATTTTTTTAGAACTAAAAAATTTTCATTTTTGGAATTTTTGCAATCATTTTAAAAAAATTATTTTTCTTTTATACAGTTATATATAACTATATTTGATTTATTATAAAATTATCTATAATTTTTGGGAACCCGAGTTCGATTCCAGAAAAAAAATATATTTTTTTTATTTTTTTTTAAATAGAAAACACTTTTTTATTGCATTTATTTTTTTTAGAACTAAAAATTTTTCTTTTTTTGAATTTTTGCAATCATTTTTAAAAAATTATATTGCTGTTATATAGTTATATATAACTATATTTAATTTATTATAAAATTATCTATCATTTTTGGGAACCCGAGTTCGATTCCAGAAAAAAATATATTTTTTTAATTTTTTTTTAAATGAAAAACACTTTTTATTGCATTTGTTTTTTTAGAACTTAAAAAATTTTACTTTTTGAATTTTTGCAATCATTTTTAAAAATTTATATTGCATTTATATAGTTAATAATAGATATATTTGGTTTAAATTATCAAATTATCAATGATTTTTGGAACCCCATCTCAAATCTAATTCTGATTTCCTGATTCCATGAAAAATTTAAAATTTATAAGCCAAAGTCTTATTTCACTTTGGAAGCCTATGACTTGGAAATAAGGCATACCGCTATATTAAAATTATTGTTTAAGCTTACCATGGAAGCCCCTAATAGCGCTGTACGTCATTCCAATTTTTTTTTTTTTGCAAATTTTATCAAAAATTTTCTAAGTCTTTTTGAAAATTGTGTACAAGTGAATAACATATTTAATTGGATGTAATCATATATTACTATATGTTAGATCAATTTGATATAATTAGATACGATCAATTTATTTAAAACTAAGTCTTTTAAAGTTGTTATTTGCTAACAACGTCCGCTGGTCTAGAGGGTAGAGATTGCGATTACAAAACGGAAGACTTGTGGTTCTAATCCCCGTCCGTTCGAAGTTTTTTTTTTTTTTATTTATTTTCAGTTTGACATTATTATATCTAAAAATAAATCTAAAAACAGAAACATTTTTTGGATAAAAATGTATCCAATTATTTTTTTATAAAATCAAGATATCAGATATTATAAGATAACTTTGGCGCGGCCAAATTTCGGATGAAATTACATTATATAATATCCAATTTAATATAAAATAATGATATTGGATATTTTAAGATAACTTTGGCGCGGCCAATTTCCGGATGAAATTACATCATATTATATCATATTTAATACAAAATCATGATAATAGATAATTTGGGATAACTTTGGCGCGGCCAATTTCCGGATGAAATCACATACAATCAAATATTAAACTGTAACTTCATATATTATAAGATGTTATGAGATAACTTTGGCGCGGCCAATTTTCGGATGAAATTTAGCAAAATCAGATCCAATAAATTATATATAATTTTATAAGATAACATGTTTTACCATACAATTCTTTTTTACTCGGGCAGTTTAAATTTTTAACACCATGAAATTTGTGGTGTTATTTTTAAATGTATTTTTTATACATCTGGCATTAGCGGGTGAATATTTTAAAACATCACAAAATGAAGTTTATTATATTGAATCAGAATATCAGGTTTAGTAATCTAAGAAATTCCTGAAAAGAGAAAAATATATCAAATTAATATTTCAGTTTACCTGGTATCAGTCATTATTGGAATGCAGTTCCAGAAATATGTCCCTACTTGCCATAGAAAATGAGGAGAAATTCAAGATTCTCTATGAACATTTAATAAGTGATAAATTGTAAGATTAAACAGACAATAATTTAATTTTTTTTTTTAAGACGATTGGCGATTTTTTTTATTATAAATTTTTTTAAATTTTTTAGTCGACTTACAAAAAGACCTCCCGATCTTTGGATAGGTGGCATTGGAAACAATAATAAATTTATATGGATTTCCTCAGAAAATCCGGTTACTACTTCATTATGGAGCGCTGGTAATCCAAGCAATTCGGCGAATGAAGAAAACTGTTTGCATATTCACTATTTGGCTCCAAGAACAATAAATTGCATAAATGATATGAATTGCATTCGGAAAATTGGTTTTGTGTGTGAAATTAAAATTCCAAGGAATAATGGCAACAGCAACTGCACTAAACAAAATGATCAAGGAAAATATCAACATTTTGTATTTAATTTCAATCAGAAAAAATAAAAAAAAATTTGAGTAAACTTTTAATACTATTGAGTAAAAGTCTAAGCTTTTCGCATAAAAATTTTCCAGTTGTTTATCAAATGTACACAAAAAAATTGAGAGTGTTATATTCTTAGGTGCCGAATCTTTTATACTCTCCAAAATGTAAAAATGCTTATTTGCACTTATTTTTGCACTCACTTAGGAAATGTACAGCTCTTTTGGTTTTTTAATGGGGTCCTCGACTGATATTTCAATTCGTTTTGCATGGAATAGTAAAGTAATAAAACATTATTTTTTTTTCTAAAAAAAACTTTGCTTTGGCAAGTACACCCAAATATTCCGCAAAACATTATCATGATTTAATGTTTTGGGCAAGAGTACAAAATTCGCAGGCATTTTTTAAGTCCTTTTTTGAAAAAAACCCCAATTTGAGGCTCAAAGTGGAGACAAAAGATAAACTCCGATCGGAGTGATATTTTGCATGTGAGTTAACCATTAGGGGATCGACACTTTTGGCGGCTATTAGAATTTGATAAGGGAGAAAACTCAACAACCAGCCAAGATAGAAGGTGTACCTTTTGATTTTTTTGAAAATTTTTTGTGGAAAACCTCTAACGATTCTAAAATTGTTTTGCCCAGTAAGATTGTGGGATTACGAATATTCGTATTTGTTGTTTTTTTGAAAAGTTTTTATTTTCCAATCTTTAAATCAGGTATACTGCTTGAATGGTGGGTCATAGAGGGATAATTTATAAGCATGGCCCCTTTAACTTTTACCCTTAAACATATTTTCCGAACAAACTAACACTCTATCTCCAACTTCTAAGGGGCTCCCACACAAAATAACATTTTTTTATATTTGCTTTAACCGCTCTAACTGCTCTTAAAGTGCCCCTAGAGCATTCGAATTTATGATCGACCCACAATATTTGCAAATATTTAATTTATTTTTCATTTTAGCACAATTTTTATTCATTTTCAATTTCGATTTATATAAAAAATATTAGTAACATTTTTATATTTACTAGATTCATCAGCATTACTTAAACAATCTTTCTTTGCAGATTCCAATTCTTTTGATTTTTCTTTACTATATTGATTTTCTTCACATATAAAGCCAAGTTTATGTGCACAAGGTAAATCGTACCACTGCCAGGTACCTTGCCATATTAAAATACAATGTTCATTGTTGTTTAGACGATCTGGTTGGCCAGGTCCCCAGTTTGTAAAACTAAAAACTTCACCAGAAGTTGACCATTCATAACGTTTATCAACAGCATTATCATGACCGGCTAACCAAAATGATGGACATGAAGCTGGTAAAAGAAAAAAATATGTATATGGAAATTTCAGAAATTTTTTTTTGGAAATTATTCAATTTAATAAAAAAGAAAATTGATCTAAAATTGGACAACTGTTTTTTTTTTTTTTTGGTTTTCATATATGGGGCATTCCATGTCAAATCGGACACTTTGAAAAATTTTTTTTTTTAAATTTTCCCAATTTGCTAACAGTTTTTAGTACCATTCGAAAACTCCTTCGTGGTAAATTTTCAGATTTTTTTGATGACCCGTTCAAAAGATATCGAATTTTTAAAAATTGGTAGTTTGTTCCTTTACTCAAACTTCTTTTACTTATAACTTCTTCAATAACACTGTGTCACAAATTTTCAACAAAGTCGTGACCAAATGAATCTGACACCTAATCTTTATGTAAATCCGAACGCTGAATCCGAATATGAAGTCAGAATGGTCAAAAGTAGAACAGTTTTCGAGATATTTACGAGAAAATCGAAAAAATTACCGTTATTTGATCTTTTCAACTTATTTTTTTAAAACCAAAAAATATTTTTTTTTTAAATTTCATCACTTAGAACGTTAGTTTATTTCAGTACGAACATTTTGTGCCCAATAGGATCCAGATCGGTGCAAAAATGACAAAGTTACAGTAGATTAATTGAATTATCCCACTTTTCGATTTTTTTTTTTAAAACACAAGTAAATATACAAAGCTAAATGTAAGTAATGAAAAGTGGGTTAATTCACTAAATCTTCTGTAGCTTTGTCATTTTTGCACCAATCTGGGTCTTGTTGGGCGCAAAATGTTCGTATTGAAATAAAATAATCTCCTATGTAATAAAACATTATAATTTTAAAATGTTTGGTTTAAAAAAAATAACTTGAAAAGAGCAAAATTGCAAAAAATCATAAAATTTTTCATGAAGTTTGAAATTTTGTCCACTGTAACTCTGTCATTTCTTGACTAATCTTCACAAGCGACCCATGATTATTTTAGTAATTTTATTATCTTTCATTAAAAAAAAAGAAATACATAAACCGACGAATGGTTTTGAAGATATTTGCATTTAAGTGACATCATCTTTTTTAAAAACACAAATAACGCTTATTTTCGAATATCTCGAAAACGGTTCTACTTTTGACCATTCTGACTTCATATTCGGATTCAGCGGGCAATTGTACATATAGATTAGGTGTCAGATACATTTGGTCAAAAAACTGTCACGTAGTGTAATGGTCCAAATTCAAATTTTTTTTTTTTTAAATTTTTGTTTTTTACGTACTTTAAAAAAAAATCCCAAAAAATTCCTTAAAGCGCTCCAGTATGCGATTTTTAAGTTTTAAAATTTAAATCTCATTTTTGAAAATGTTTGTACTCTTCGATTTTTTTGTGTAAAACTTCTATCGATTCTACAACTTTTTTGCTCAGGAGGATCGTGGGATAACGATTATTACTATTTTTAAAAAAATTTTTTAAAAAATTTTATTGTAATTTTCCAATCTTTAAATCATTTCTACTGCTCCAATGGTACGTCATAGAGGGGTCATTTATATGACTGACCCCCATTAATTTTTACGTTTTAATATTTCTTTGGAACAAACTAATACCCTATCTCCAATTTCTAAGGGGGCTCCCACACAAAACGATTTTTTTTTTTAAATTTGCTCCAACCGCTCTATCTGCCCTAATAGTGCCCTTTGAGCAACAAAATGTATGACCGACCAACAATATTTTTTTTGTCCAAACATTTTCTCTGAACACACCTACCCTTTATCTTTAACTGTTAAGGCGGTCCCCATACAATTTTTTTTTTTGTAAATTTGTTTTATTTAATCAGCTTCTACCGGTCCAATGGTGCGTCCGAGAGGGGTCATTAGTGAGACCGACCACCATTTATTTTTACCCTACAACATTTTTTTAAAACATACCTATACCATTCCCTTAGTTGGTTTCCATTCAAAATTACATTTTTATAAAATTTGCTCCAACTGTTATTTGTATGGGAGCCTACTTGGGGAGTGGAGATAGGGCGTAGGTATGTTTTAAAAAAATGTTGTAGGGTAAAAATAAATGGGTGTTGGTCGCACTAATGACCCCTCTCGGACGCACCATTGGACCGGTAGAAGCTGATTAAATAAAACAAATTTACAAAAAATAAAAAAAAATGTATGGGGACCGCCTTAACAATTAGAAATAGAGGGAAGGTGTGTTAGGAGAAAATGTTTGGACTAAAAAAATATTGTGGGTCGGTTATACATTTTGTTGCTCTAAAAGCACAATTAGGGCAGTTAGAGCGGTTGGAGCAAATTTAAAAAAATGTCTTTTTGTGTGGGAGCTCCCTTAGAAATTGGAGATAGGGTATTAGTTTGTTCCAAAGAAATGTTAAGACGTAAAAATGAATGGGGGTCGGTCTTATAAATGACCCCTCTATAACGCACCATTGGAGCAGTAGAAATGATTTTAAGATTGGAAAATTATAATAAAATTTTTTCAAAAAATTTTTAAAAATAGTAATAATCGTTATCCACGATCCCCCTGGGTAAAAAAATTGTAGAAACGATAGAAGTTTCACACAAAAAATTTTTTAAAAAATCGAAGAGTAAAAACATTTCAAAAATGAGATTTAAATTTCAAAACTTAAAAATCGCACACTAAAGCGCTTTTAAGTATTTTTTGGGATTTTTTTTTTAAATACGTAAAAAAACAAAAATTTTGAGAAAAAAAAATGAAATTTGGACCATTATTGAAGAAGTTATGAGTAAAATAAGTTTCAGTAAAGGAACAAACTACCAATTTTTAAAAAATCGATATCTTTTGAACGGGTCATCAAAACAATCTGAAAATTTATAACGAAGGAATTTTAGAAGGGTACTAAAAACTGTAAACAAATTGGGAAAATCTAAAAAAATCTTTTCAAAGTGTCCGATTTGACATGGAATGACCCGTATATATTTTTTTCTGAAAACTCCATTACGTATGATTAATAAATGAACAAGGGAATAATATATAACTCATACGTTAAGTTGTTTGCAGAACATTTTTTTTTTTTAAGTTTTTTCTGAGAACAACATTACGTATGATTAATAAATAAACAAGGGAATGATTTATAAATCATACTTTAAGGAGTTTGCAGAATATAATAGATTCCACCGTATTTATATACATAATTGAAAATTTGACCTCAATATTTTCAAAATTCTTATTTTTAAAAGTTATGAAATATAAATTTTTACTTACGAAATAGTTTCCTAATTAAGGTATCAATTTGCTGATGTTTGTATGATGTATCGATGGCCATTAATGACATATTTTTGCGTGCACATTCATTCCAGGCTTCAAACCAATTATACTGTAAATTTTTACGTTTTTTATTAATTTAATAGTTTTTAGTTTATTTTAACATAATTTTATCAAAATTAATTATTTACCTTTACATCCGTTTCAATGTAATATGTACTGCCATTTACACTTTTATGCCATTTTTCTAGCGGTACACTGGACGCCAAAGCTGTCATTAAAAAAACTAGAAGTATGCTCTTCATATTAAGAAATGTAGCAGAAAATAAAATTTTCTGAGGTATTTATACAGTGTTTCAATCTACCCAGCAATCATTGTTTATTAAGGGTGGGATAGTGTTGTATGAGATTTTAAGCAGCAAGATTTGGAAACGCTAGAACCGCTTATTTGGTGAGGTTCGTAAAAAAAGTGAATGGAACAAAAATGGGGGAGGTCGTTTAGGATTTAGGGGATTGCTCCTACCGCTCTTGCTGTCCTAGAAGCGACCCAAAAGGAGACTAATGTATGACCCACCCCTAATATTTTTCCACCTCAAAATTTTCTTAGAACATACCTGCCCTCTATCTTCAACTATTAAGGTGGTCCACAAAATTTTTTTTTATTTTTTCTTAATTTGCTTTATTACATCAGCTCCTACCGGTCCACTGGTGAATCATAGAGGGGTCTTCAGCAAGACCGACCCCATTAATAATGTTTAATGTTATTTATTTTAGAAAATTTTGTCAACAGTAAAAAATAAATGTTGATGTTTGTTAAAACAAATGTATAATTACTGGGATGGTTTTCAATTATTTATTCACTGGTTTTAAATGTGCTTTTCTTTTGTTTTTGCCTACAAAATATTTTGAGTGTGGAATTTTCTGAAAAGAATTTAGAAAATTTTGAAATACAAATGGGAGTTTCTGAAATGCAATTAGAAATTTCTGAAATATAAATGGAAATTTCTGAAATATAAATAGAAAATTCTTAAATATTAATGGAAATTTCTGAAATTTAAATGGAAACTTCTGAAACATAAATGAAAACTTCTGAAATATAGATGGAAATTTCTGGAAATATACCTTTTTTTATACTTTTGAATCATATTTAGAAATGTTTGAAATATAATTGGAAATTTTTGAATTATAAATGGAAATTTCTGATATATAATTAGAAATTTCTGATATATAATTGAAAATTTCAGAAATATCATTGGAAATTTTTGAAATATCATTGGAAGTTTTTGAAATATAATTTGTATTTTCTGAATTAAAATTGAAAAGGGTGTAAACATATTTACTTGTGGTTGCCCTAAGAAGTTTGGTATTGAGAAGTTTGAAATTGCTATATCTGTTCAAAAGTTATGAACGAAATATAAGGACACCTCGAACATTTTTATACATTCAACATAACCTAAAAATACAAAATGCTTTAATTTGGTTGGTGCACAGAAAAAACAGCCTGTTTATTGTTGTTTTGTCCAATAAAAAAATATTTTACAACATAAAAGAAAAAAAAAATTGGTCACAATGAAAGGTGATTATGTGAGAAACGAACTACTTTCATTTTTTTTTTTTTAATTTTGGTTCAAAATTACGCCCATTATTGGAAAAAAATTAAAAAAAAAACAAAATAAAAATATCAATTACTAAATACACCGATTCAATTACTTTAATATTTGAATTTCCTCTGAGCACGAAAATTGTAATATTGATTACTCAAGTAATTGGTCCAATTACTAAAGTAATTGAGTAATCTATATTACAATTTTCGTGTTTGGAGGAAATTCAAATACCAAAGTAATTGAATCGGTGTATTTATTAATTGATTTTTTTTATTTTTTTCCAATAGAGGGCGTAATTTTGAACCAAAATGAAAAAAATTGAAAGTGTTCCTTTCGCACATAATCACGTTTCATATTGACCATTTTTTTTTTCTTTTATGATATCCAATATTTTTTTATTGGACAAAACAACAAAAAACAGGCTGTTTTTTCTGTGTATATTTGGTTCAAAGCGTAATCAAACATTTTTTTTTGAAAATTTATGCTTGGTGAATGTATCGTTGACCTGTGGTGTATCTCACCTAGAGTTTTTCACGGGAATTCCCGTAAATTTTTGATCCCGAAATCCCGGGAAATAGAGCGGGAATTCCCGGGAATTTTCGTTTCTTTGAAATTGTTGATTTTTCGACTTCTATTCATTATTTTTATGTAATTTTTTAGAGATTTTATTAAAATTCTTGATAATTGTTGGCAGAAACGTACGCAGGGACCAGGTGGGCCCAAAAAGTATTCCAAGAAAGACCTAGCTAAAAAATGTCATAAAATCTGAGATTTACGAAATGAAAAATGTCTCACAATATCTAAATCTTCGCTAGGATATACTTATCAAAACCTGATAATTTTCTCAGAAGCTAAGAAATTTTCTCTCTGAGACCTGTATATGAAAAATGTGCAGCATGATTATTTGTTTGTATAGAAAATATTTATGTCTCTGGACATGATTCTTTTTAGATCGATAAATTGATATACATAAAATCTGTGTAAGGAATGACTCTGAAATTAACGGATTTTTCTTCTAGAAACCAGAATTTTTAAACTTTTTTTAATAATTCTTTGGGGTAAATTTTCTTATAATTTCATATCTTTGAAACATTTACATTCAGTTTCAGAGACATAATTTAGAAATTCCTGTGAATCAGTTTCATTGTGTTCTAGAGGCAAAGCGTTGAGAACCAATTGTAAAAATTAACTGAGATGAATTTGTATTATTAAAACAGATAAAGCGATGTAAAATAACATATTCCCTTAAGAATACTTTTATTAGACTTCGACATATTTGGACCTTTTTTTTATAAAAACTGTATAACAAAAATTGTTATTTTTTTCGAAACTTATTTTTTTAAGGTACTAAATAAGATTTTTGTGGTGTTAATAAACATTATAAATAGTGTGATAGCATTCAGAAGGTTTTTTATATATTCATCCTTATTTCTAAATACGCGCATCACTTCGACGTCGAATGAGTTTCACTTTCGACGCCCGAGTTTCACCACATTCTACAATACTTCAGTGGTATCGGTGAAGAAATATCGATTAATTTTTGTAATCACTAGCAAAACACAAAAAAACAACAAAACATATAAAATAACATGAATTGTAAATTAATTAAAATTACATTGCGGGTCATATTTTATATTTATTTTCAATCTTACTATAATATATATAATTAAAAAATAAAGAATAAATATTTTAAACTTCAGAAATTCAACAAAAAATCGCCATAAACAAAAATCTGTCCCTGTGTGGCACAGTCCGGAAACAAATGCAGTTTGCATTTTCATGGTTTTTATTCTGCCGGAGACATTTTTATAACATAATTTATACAAAAATAAAACACTTAATTGATATTTAAAAGAAAATATTATTAGTTTTAATGATTTAGTTAAAAAAAAACACAATTTTCTATAAAAACGCGCCAAAAAAGATGTCGAACAAAAATGTATGAATCTGGCGTCGAAGACGAATTGAGGAATACGTCGAATGTCGACGATGACGAAAAAACATATGTTTTTCGTCTGTATCATCTCCAACGTATTCAGGAATACCAAAAATTACCTTCGTCGCGTTTTAAACGCGTTTATGACAACAGGAATAGCCCCGATTGTTTTGACAAAAAATTTGGGTTTTTAGTTTTTGCGGGAATTCCCGGGATCCCGGGAAATTTAAAAACGAATCCCGCTTTCCCGGGAAATGAAAAAGTCCGGGAAAAGAAAAAGTCCGGGAAAAGAAAAACTCTAATCTCACCCAAACCACACTCAAAAAAAAAACTGTAAAGTTAGCAAAAAAAGCTTGTAAACCTACAAGAAAATTTGCTGATTTTGAACCCACAATTTTTTTGGTAAAGTTAGCAAAATCGTTTTGCTAAAAATTAGTTAACTGATTTTTTTTTATTTCAACTTAGTTCATACACATTTGAGGACCCCATTGGGTTCGGACCCGATAGGTCCAGACCCCGATGGGGTAGACCTAGTTGGATTCCTTAAAAATCGTCATAGTTTTTGATCCTAAATTTGTTTCCGATTCGCTCTACCTTGCTTAGTTTTTGAGATACGTGATTTTAGGGGACCAGGTTTTTGAGAATTACAAAACTCGATAACTTCAAAAATATTACTCGGAGAGCTTTTGATTATTTTGCGGTCTTGTTCTACGTATTGAGAGCTACAAAAACTTTTTGTTGTGTCGGCAATATTTACCGAGATATGAGCATTTTAAAATTTTCGGGAATGCTAACTTTTTTGCATCCAAAGTTAGGACCCATTAGGGTCCACACATGTGAAGAAGACCGGCGATGAAGAGAGCCCGAGAACTAAAAATGGCTTCCATTTTGCTCTATCTGGCTTAGTTTCCGAGATAGCGCCATTTTAAGTTTTCTGAAAATAAAAAAAAATTTACCATTTATTTTTGCTAATTAGCAAAAAAGCTTGTAAAAATTTGGTCAACTCAATTTTAAATTTAGCAAAAAAAATTAGTTCAAATTTTGTTTAAAATTGCTAATGCGCTAAATGAAGTTAACAAGAATTTTTTGCTAACATGCTAATCTCAACTAAAAATTTGCTAAAAGTTAGCTAGCCAGCATTAGCAAAAAAAAATTAGTAAACCTACTAATGTATTATTTTGAGTGCACAAAACACCAAGATTTTATATGTTTTTTTGAAATTAGATCTAATTGGATCCACTGAAATATGGCAATGTCTGGTCAAAACTCGGATGAAATGGAATCATATTTTAGACACGTTTATCTTTTTTAATGCAAAAACATCCACCATTATTCGGATCTAATTGCATAATTATATATATTGTGTCATATATCATTGTAAATATATTGCATCATATAAAAATTTTTACTCGGGTTATAAAAGATTTCACAAAAGGTAGATGCAGTCGGTCCATTTTTGAACTTGGGACCCATTTCCCGGAAAACACTAGTGTTGGTTGGGTATTGGTCGGTCTTGACCGACTAAACCTTTCTTACTTGTTTTTTTTTTTGCAAATAATATTTTGACATTTTAAATCGATTCTACTAACATTTTACTAAATTTGCTGACTAACTAGTTTTCCTGATAATTTCAGTTAACTCCTTTTTAGCAAAATTATTTTTGCTAACTTTACCAAAAACAATTGTTGGTTAAAAAAATCAGCAAATCAATTGAAATTCATAATATTGGCTGGGTTTTAATTTCTTATCATAACTTTATTATACTTTATGTTTTTTATACCCTCCAACTACAGTATGCGGGTATACTCACTTTGTCATTCCATGTGAAACGCATCGAATTATCGGTCTAGGATCCCATAAAGTATATGGGGCATTCCATGCCAAATCACTCACTTTTAGGCCCGACCCCCTTCGATTAATTTTATTTTTGGATATGTTTTAGTACGTATTAAATGCAACTTGCAGCCAAATTTTCAGCCTTTTATACCAAGGTGGTGTTGAGTAATCAATTTTTCAAAATGGCGATTTTTACCAAAAAATGAAAAAATTTAAATTTTCAATCAATTTTGACCAGTAAAAAATATAGATATTTTAAAAAAAGTTGGACAACGTTTTGTTGGTATTTAAATGTAGTTTTAGAAAAAAAATGTGAAAAAATTATTCGAAGTAATTATCACTTTTTTTTTGACGTTTAAAAATTAAAATCGACTTTTTGAAAAAGTCCGAAACCTTCGATTTTTTTGTAAAAAACCAAAAGAATTCTACTCTAAATTATGCAACTTTTAAGCCATAACTCGAGATGTGATCACAATTCTTTCTATTTTTTTTTTAATTTTTAAAATTGCACCTTTTATGTTTTGGCTCTGATTTATTTTATATGGAGCTCCAAAAAAAAAAAATGGTAGATACTGACCCTAACTTACCCTAAATATATTCATTTGGAGGTAAATATACGTCTCACAAAAATTTGGGACGATCGGACATGTGTAAGGCGCTTAGCATGGTCCTTGAAGTTTAAAAAACGGATTACAAGGAAAAATATGATTTTTTTTCTGTTTTCGCAATTTCTTTGGTATTTTAAGTTAAGTTTTAATTCAAGTGATTACAGAATTATGATGTGGAGTAAAATGCCTTTCTAATAAGGTACTAAAAACTAAAATCGGTTGAAAATCAGCCAAGTTATTACAACTTCCCCAGGCATCTAGCGTGTGCCATACAACTTGATTAAAAAATACGAGGCCCTTTTTTTAAATTTATTGAAATTTTCTACTGTAATAACATTTTTTCATTATTCATGTTTCAGTGTAATATTTTTTTTGACTTTTCCAAATTTTAAAACAAAAAAAATATTTTTTTTTTTAAAATAGAGATTTCAAAAGGGTGTGGAAAATGCAGGCATTTTTAGCACTAATTTAAAAAATGTTAGCAAAACACAATATGAAAAATACTTGTCATCTAATAACATTTGAACTTGAAGAATAAAAAAATGTTATTACAGTAGAAAATTTCAATGAATTTCAAAAATCGGATTGTATTGATTAATCAAGTTGTCTGCCACACGTTAGATGCCGGGGGAAGTTGTAATAACTTGGCTGATTTTAAACCGATTTCGGTTTTTATGACCTTAATAGAGAGACATTTTACTCTACATTTCAATTCTGTAACCATTTGAATTCAAAATTAACTTAAAATACCAAAAAAATTAAGAAAACGAAAAAAATGCATATTTTCCCTTGTAATCCGATTTTCAAACTTCAAAGCCGATGCGGCACGCCTTACCCATGTCCGATCATCCTAAAATTTTCTGAAACGTATTTTTACACCCAAGTTAATATATCTAGGGGAAGTTACGGTCAATATTTACCAAATTATTTTTTTTGGAGCACCATATAAAATAAACCAGAGTAAAAAAAAAAAAAGTGCAATTTTCAAAATTTGAATAAAAATAGAACGAATTACGATCACATCTCGAATTATGACTTAAAAGTTGAGTACTTTAGAGTAGAATTTTTTGACATTTTAAAAAAAAAATCGAAGGTTTCGGACTTTTTCAAAAAGTCGATTTTAATTTTTATACGATAAAAAACAAGTGATAGTTACTTCGAATAATTTTTCATATTTTTTTTTCTAAAACTACATTTAACTACCAACAAAATGTTGTCCATCTTTTTTTAATATATCTATATTTTTTACTGGTCAAAATTGATTGAAAATTTAAATTTTTTCATTTTTTTAAAAAAAAATTGCCATTTTGAAAAATTGATTACTCAACACCACCTTGGTATAAAAGGCTGAAAATTTGGCTGGAAGTTGCATTTAATACGTACTAAAACATATCCAAAAATAAAATTAATCGAAGGGGGTCGGGCCTAAAAGTGAGTGATTTGGCATGGAATGCCCCATATATATTATTGATCAGTGATCGATTCTAAGACATTCTAGCTATGTCCGTCTGTGGAAGACAAGATACAGTCCAAAATAAAAGTGCTAGACTCCTAAAATTTGGCACATATATGTCTTATGTTCATAGGCTGGTTAAATTCGGAGATGGACAAAGTCGGTCCAGGGGGGAAAAAGTTCCCCTTTGACGAAGTAAACCAACCAATGAAAAAGGTACTTTTATAAGTATTTTTGTATTTTTGTTAAACAAATGAAACATTTTAATGCCTGAAAAAGTACAAAGTCTTAAACTTGCACCCAGGGGATTTAAAAATTACTTTTTTTTTGGTCCGCCCCCTTTTGTGGGCGTGGATTTTAGCAAATAATTTATATAATTATGAAATTGTATATATTTTCTACAAAAAGCATAGTAATTAAATTTGTAAACATTTTTGATCATAGAGAAGGTGTCCCCAATGACCTCCAACAAGCCCCCACCCCAAAAAAAAAACAACCCTGCATTTTTTTTATT
Organism: Pegoplata infirma; assembly: GCA_963921195.1. Taxonomy (NCBI): domain Eukaryota; kingdom Metazoa; phylum Arthropoda; class Insecta; order Diptera; family Anthomyiidae; genus Pegoplata; species Pegoplata infirma. The sequence continues at coordinate 42,136,769 of OY992537.1, forward strand.
TTTTTTTAACGTTGGAGGGTATACAAGATTCGGCACAGTCGAATTTAACACTTTCATTTGTTTTCATTAAAGTTATACTCGTAATATGAAATTCAAAAAAAAGAACTGTGGTTTATTCTGATTAAAGTTTAAAAAAAAACAGAGTTTTAATGAAACTGAAACAATGACATCATGTCATATATTTTATAAATTTGCTAAATTGTTTTGATAATGATTCCTTGAATCAAATCGAAGCATTTACCGGATTAGTTTCGTCCAAATACCCAAACTTTTACAAAAAAAAACCTATTGGTGAAAATTAAATAAAAGTTGAAAAGTGAAAAATGTAAAAAAAAATCCAATAATTTCTCATCATCACATGTATATTTTTAATTCACTTTTAATTTCGATTAACATATAAAATAATATTTTTAAATTTATTTGTTTCCGGTTCTTGTTTATCACAGTTTTTATTAATTCCTGCCAGTTCTTGTGATTTCTCTTTTAAAAATTGATTTTCTTCACATACATAACCCAATTTATGTTCACAAGGTAAATCATACCACTGCCAAGAACCACCCTCCCAAATTAATATGCAACGTTCAGCTGGATGAGCCGGTTCGCCAGGAGCCCAATTTGTAAAACTAAAAGATTCACCAGTAGAGGCCCATATATAGCGACCCTGGACGGCGTTATCATTGCCGCCTAACCAAACTGAGGGACATTTTGCTAAAAGATATAAAATAGATTATTTTGATAAGTTTTTTTTTTTTAAATTTAATTTTTCGGGCCTCGAGCTAGTGTAATACTCTAATCAAATTTTAACTTACATAATACTGCTTTCATTAAATTATCAACTTGTTGATATTTATATAATGTATCCAGCGCAATTAAAGACATATTTTTACGAGCACAATCATCCCAGGCTTCATACCAATTGAACTGTGAATTTTAAAAACAAGAATGACATATGTCATTTTAAAAAACTATAGCACATAAAAAAAAAACTTGGTCAAATTACTAGAAAAAGTTTCGTAATCCCATTTTACTAATATTTTACAGTTTTCCTTGTTTTTTAACAAAGAAATTTCGATCGAAATTAATTTTTTTTTTTAAATTTTACAATTTTTTTGGTAATTTTACAAATTTCTAGGTTTTTTTACAAAAAATATCTAGTAAATTTACCAAAATTTCTTGTAAGTTTTATTGTATCAAAAAATTTGTAAATTTTCAATTTTATTGGTAAAAAGCTTGTAAAATTACAAAAAACTCGTAATTTCAAACAGGAATTTTCGTAAAATGGGAGGTAGCAAAAAATCTTGTAAAGTCACGAAACCACCTTGTAAGTTTTATCGCGTCAAAAAAAATTGTAAATTTACAATTTTATTGGTAAGAAGTTTGTAAAATGACAAAATTATTGGTAAAAAACTTGTAAAATTACATGGAGGTCGCAAAAAATAAAAATTTTTCTTATAATTTAACAAGTTTTTTATTTTTTTTTTGAGTGAGTACTTTTTACCTTTTTCTCGATTTCAATATAATAATTACTGCCATCATTACTTTTGAACCATTTTTGTAACGGAACACTGGATACTAAGGCAGCAAATAATAATATGCCAATTAACTTTATCATTTCTTTTAATTAAATAAATAAAAATTTATTCAGCGGTATTTATACATTTTTATTTTACACAAGTAAAAAAATTAAAGTCGGTCAAGACCGACCATATAATACCCTACACCACGCTGAAAGAATAATTGTTCATAATATCTATGATCAAATTTCATAAAACCAAATTCATAAAATCTATGAAACAATTCATTGGCTGAATGAATATTCATTAGTATTGTGAAATATTTCATAGAATTTTATTGATATATATTATTAGATTCATAGAAAAAATGCCTGCGAATTTTGTACTCTTGCCCAAAACATTAAATCATGATAATGTTTTGCGGAAGATTTGGGTGTACTTGCCAAAGCAAAGTTTTTTTTAGAAAAAATAATGTTATATTACTTTGCTATTCCATGCAAAACGAATTGAAATATCAGTCGAGGACCCCATTAAAAAAACCAAAAGAGCTGTACATTTCGTAAGTGAGTGCAAAAATAAGTGGAAAAAAGTGTTTTTACATTTTGGAGAGTATAAAAGATTCGGCACCAAAGAATATAACACTCTCACTTGTTTTATGTACATCTGATAAGCAAATGGACAATTTTTATGCGAAAAGCTTGGACTTGGTGAAAAAGTAGTTTTGGTAAAAAAAATGATTTTTTTTTTCACGAAAAACAAAATTATGTTAAAAAAAATTATTCGGTCAAAAAAAAAATTTGATGAAATAAAGTTTTTGATGAAAAGAAAAATTTTTTGATGTAAAATAAAAATTGAAGAAAAAAATATGAAAAAAAACAATTTTTTTATGAGGAAAAAATTGATAATAAAAAATTTGATGGAAAAAAAATAATAAAAAAATTTTGATGAAAAAAAAAATTTGATGAAAAAAAAATTAATGAAAAAAAAACTGATGAAAAAAAAATTTTATAAAAAACAATTGATGAAAAAAAATCTTGATGAAAAAAAAAAAATTTTGATGAACAAAAAAAAATTTAGGAAAAAAAAATTAATGAAAAAAAAACTTGAACCCTTATAACAAATATAATTAGAGCCCGTGCTCGATCTGTACTTACAGAAAAAATCAAATAAAATTACTGACAAAATATGTCGCCATTAGGCACGTCTCCGAAACAGAAAATGCAAATTCCTTCATCTGTGTCTGCAATTCCAGATCATGTTGGTAACCCTTGCGAAATACTGTAAGAGACAAAAAAGCTGAAAGAAAGTATGAAGTGAGGTTGAGATTGCTAGAAATAGAATTGTAGTGTTGGAAACTGTCAAAATTTATTCTGTAGAAACTATAAATATTCACATATGAGTCATTCCATGTCAGACCGAACACCTTTTTTACACCACCTCTTCCGATTTTCTTTAAATTTGCCAGACGTATTAAACATAAAAAAATATTTTTCACGTGTTTCGGGAAAAAAATTAATTTTTTTTTTTTCAAAGAGTTATGTGCATGTGAAAATCGTCAAAATCGTGAAAAATCTTCAGACATGACAACATTTAAACTAATGTTTTTATAAAACTAGTGAATGGATTTTGAAGTTCAATACCTTATTTTAAAGGTATTTGAACCTTCTTTTTTAAAAAAATATTGTTTTTTATAAATTAATTTTTTTTTATTATTTAAATTTGTTTTTTTTACTTAATTTCTGTTTTCCACAATCTTCGAAAGGTTAATATATTCTTAACATTCCCTCAAAATTTCAGAGTGGAGGTCGAATGGATTCTATTTTTTTACGATTTTTTTCCATTGCAGCACCACAAAAAAATTACATTTTGTATATAAACAAAATAGAAAAAGCAAAACAAACAAATCTCCAGAACAATATGAATTTGTTAGCTTGTGTTTTTGCATACATACATGCATTGATATTTTCGTTACGCAAAATGCAATTTTAAAAAAAATTTAACGACACATATAAAAAGCAAAACAACAAATAATGCCCAAGAACAACATGAATATGGTAGCGTGTGTTTTTGAATACATACACACATGCGTTGACATTTTCGTTAACATGCTTGAAAATAAAATGTTTATATACAAAATGTAATTTTTTTGTGGTGCTGCAATAGAAAAAAATCGTAAAAAAATAGAATCCATTCGACCTCCACTCTGAAATTTTGAGGGAATGTTAAGAATATATTAACCTTTAAGAAAATATTTTTTTCAGATTTTTCGACTTGTTCGAAGATTGGGGAAAACAGAAATTAAGTAAAAAAACCAAATTTTAATAATAAAAAAAAATTAATTTATAAAAAATAATATTTTTTTTTAAAAGAAGGTTCAAATACCTTTAAAATAAGGTATTGAACTTCAAAATCCATTCACTAGTTTTATAAAAACATTAGTTTAAATGTTGTCATGTCGGAAGATTTTTCACGATTTTGACGATTTTCAAATGCAAATAACTTTTTAAAAAAAAAATTTTAATTTTTTTCCCGAAACACGTGTTAAATATTTTTTAATGAAGACTTCGTTCTCAAATTTTGAAAGACATCGGAGACATCAAAGTCAATTTTTAGCAAAAATCGTACGGTTTGACATGGAATGACTCATATATAAAAAACAGTTTTCATTAACAACACAAACCGACATTTAAAATCCTACTGATGATGACACTAACTGGGGTGTTTGAAACCGGTATAGGAAATACCAGAAATGTCTATAATTTTTAGAAATTCAATTTTTCTTCTGCATTTTTTCAACTTAAACCCTTATGAAAAAAAAAAATTTTATGAAAAAAAAAAAAAAAATTTATGAAAAAATAGTTTGATGAAAAAAATATATGAAAAAAAAAAAATTTATGAAAAAAGTTTGATAAAAAAAAAAAAAAAAAAAATTGATAAAAAAAATTTGATGAAAAAAAAAAAAATATTTATGTTACTTTTTATTCACCAGCTGGTGAAAAACGGTTTTATTTACCACAAGGTGAATTATTATCCAAGTTACAAACCCACGTTATTAAAATTTTCGGTTTTAAGAAAATGAAAATTGTAAATAGTCTTGTTTTATTTTTCGTTAATTGTTAGTTTATATAGTCAAACTGAGGTGGCGTCCTGCAATATTTTTAAAAGTAGACACCAGCCTAAAAACATTATCATGTTAAAAATCATAGAATTAATGAATGTCATTCATAAAAAAAAAAAATTTCATCAATATGCAATTCAATTTTTTAATAATTAAAATAATGTTACAATAATTGAAATAGTTGAATAAATATATTAAAAAAATATAAAAAAATAAAAAAAATATACCATTGCTGCCCTGGCCGGGTCTCGAACCCAAGACCTACCGGCTGTGGTGGTAATTGTCGACGAAATGAGGGAAATCTCGCTAACTTACACGGATCTTTATGGAATTGGTTTTATTTTGTAGATAAGAAAAAATAAAGGAACACGTATTTTTTTTTAGCGGCGCAAATTCATATTTAGGGGGTAAAAAGAAGGGGGGGAATTTAAGCCCATTTTTCAGTTTTTTTCCTTTATCTCCTTTATTATGCAAAGAAACCATGTTACATACCAAATGAAAGGTCTTTGGAAAACCTATCTACGTGTGCTAAGAACGTGTCCAAACATGCACAACTTTCCGTCATATTGAGTAAAATACCAAAATTTAAGGACATATTTGTTAATAAGTCGAAAAATATTAACTTTTTTGGCCCATTGTTGGTACCACGAGATAGATATTTTTAATACCTTTAATCTGATAGCATACATGCCTATATTAATTTTGTTTAAATAGGCGTAAATCGTAAAAAACTGAAAAAGGTAAAATTCCCCCCATACAAATTGACCCCCCCTAAAAATGAGTTTGGGCCGCTAAAAAAAATAAGTGTCGAATTAATTTTCATTCTTAACAACATATCCAATTTTCATGAAGATCGGAGGGTGACACCAGGGAGACTTCCCTTGTACGTGGCTAGAGACTAAGCTTCATGAACAACTGGTTCTGTGTTCGAATCTCGGTGGGGATAAGTTAAAAAACATTTAAATTAAAAAAAAAGAAAATTGTAAATAAATAAAAAAAAAATAAAATTTAAATAATAAAATAAATAAAAATAGAATTGAATAATTAATTTTTTTTTCATAGCCCATGAACTTTTTCATAGGTTTCTGGTTTCTATGAATTTGTTTCATAGATTCTATGAAGGGCATCATTAGCTGACTTGTAATGATTTTTTTCATTGAATTAATGTTTAAATTCAATAGCCGTAATGAACAAAATCTTTCAGTGCAGTGTTTCTAGAAAAATGGGTCCAAAGTCCATACATGGACCGATTTATATCAATCTTTTGTTAAATCTTTAATATATATAAAAAACACTCACAAACCAAATTTGAGTGAAATAGGCTTCTATTTGTTGCCAATAAACCGCTTTAACTGAATATCAACCGAAATTTTCAGATTTAATAAGGTTATAATCATATTTAATAAGGTTATTAAAGTACGCGTTAAACATACACAAACAAAATTTGAATTAAATATTTTTCTATTTTCATGAAATTTTAGAGATTTATGCACTAAGAAAATTATGTAGGTTATTTTAAAATGTAATAAGTAAAGTTATTTTAAAAGAAAATTCACTTATTTTATAAAGGATTTCTTGTTTTCTACTTTTTCTGTAGTTTTAAAAAAATAATTTACTGCCTAAAAAATAAATTTTCCGTTACATTCAATTTTGGCAGTAAAAAATTTCTTCTACAGCTTTAATGTTTTTCAAAACAAAATAAGTGAATATTCATTAGTTTTTCATGTTTTGGTTAGTCATTAAATTAACATTAAAAATTGACTGTAATATGATTTATTTTCTACTTTTTCGGTAGTTTTAAAAAAATAATTTACTGTCTTAAAAATGAATTTTCCGTTACATTCAATTTTGGCAGTAAAAAATTTCTTCTACAGTTTTAATGTTTTCCAATACAAAATAAGTGAATATTCATTAGTTTTTTCATGTTTTGGTTAGTCATTAAATTAACATTAAAAATTGACTGTTATATGATTTTATTTAAAATGAAAAAAACAGTGGAATGGTTTTTAAATAAAATTTCATTTGTTTTAAGTGAATATTCACTGGAATTTGCCTACATAATTTTTTGAGCGTGTGAACATCGGAAAGGTGGTTTGTGTGGGGGCTACCAGAAGAACTGGTCCGATTCGAAATTTCAAAAGAATATCTATTACTAGCTTACCATCCCGGTACTTCGTTACCGGTGTATTGAATACCAGACAATAGAGGAATCCGAATTACTCTGCCGACTTCAAGAAAATTCCCCTACGTAGTCTTTGTTTTATTTACTTGTGCACGTTTAAGTCTTTCATAAAATAATATTTCAATGAATATTTTAAACAATAAAATTTGAATAATTTTCGAGCCCTTATATCGGGATTTTGTATTTTGAGTGAATGAATATTTTAGTGAATAAAGAAATTGGAATAAAAATTAGTTTGATGGAAAAAACATATAGAGAGAAAAAATATGGAGTAAAAAAATTAAATACGAAAAATTTGAGTAAATTGTATCATTCCATTATGTTCCCTGCTTTATTCCATTTCGTTCCCCGTTCTAAATTTTAAAATTTTCAAATATGTACTTCTCTTGTGTGTTATTTTAGGGACTTTTAGTTTAATAGTAAGATAGGTAAAAATAACCATTTTCCAAAAACTGTTTTTTTGTGCTAGGTGATCCTTTATTCAAAATATCAAGTTTCTGACTTGATATTTTGGATATAAGAATAACCGAAGTTTACACTTTTTCATTATTTTAGGAACAAAAAAAGAAGTACCAAAAGTACACCCCCGTTAGAAACGGAATTTCCAAATAGAATCTCTTCCAGAATTTTTTTCTTCACAGAGGATCCTCTTTTCCATATTTAAATTTTCTAGTATCATTGTTTTAGCAAATATTTAATTTTAAAAACGTATTTTCCCAGAATGTTTTTTTTTGTTCAATTCTCCATTACAAATTTGAAGATTCTAGGAAATATAAAAAGTTTCTATATATACAATTTCTGGAAATAAAAACGTGCCAAAAAGTGTACTTCCGGTACTTTTTATAAAAGGTGCTTTTTAAAATAGGTACTTTTTATAAAAGGTACTTTTTTTAAAAGGTACTTTTTATAATAGGTACTTTTTATAAAAGGTACTTTTTATAAAAGGTTCTTTTTATAAAAGGTTCTTTTTATAAAAGGTACTTTTTATAAAAGGTACTTTTTATAAAAGGTATTTTTTATAAAAGGTACTTTTTATAAAAGGTACTTTTTATAAAAGGTACTTTTTATAAAAGGTACTTTTTATAAAAGGTACTTTTTATAAAAGGTACTTTTTATAAAAGGTACTTTTTATAAAAGGTACTTTTTATAAAAGGTACTTTTTATAAAAGGTACTTTTTATAAAAGGTACTTTTTATAAAAGGTACTTTTTATAAAAGGTATTTTTTATAAAAGGTGCTTTTTATAAAAGGTACTTTTTATAAAAGGTACTTTTTATAAAAGGTACTTTTTATAAAAGGTACTTTTTATAAAAGGTACTTTTTATAAAAGGTACTTTTTATAAAAGGTACTTTTTATAAAAGGTACTTTTTATAAAAGGTACTTTTTATAAAAGGTACTTTTTATAAAAGGTACTTTTTATAAAAGGTACTTTTTATAAAATGTACTTTTTTTAAAAGGTACTTTTTATAAAAGGTACTTTTTATAAAAGGTACTTTTTATAAAAGGTACTTTTTATAAAGGGTACTTTTTATAAAAGGTACTTTTTATAAAAGGTACTTTTTATAAAAGGTACTTTTTATAAAAGGTACTTTTTATAAAAGGTACTTTTTATAAAAGGTACTTTTTATAAAAGGTACTTTTTATAAAAGGTACTTTTTATAAAAGGTACTTTTTATAAAAGGTACTTTTTATAAAAGGTACTTTTTATAAAAGGTACTTTTTATAAAAGGTACTTTTTATAAAAAGTACTTTTTATAAAAGGTACTTTTTATAAAAGGTACATTTTATAAAAGGTACTTTTTATAAAAGGTACTTTTTATAAAAGGTACTTTTTACAAAAGGTACTTTTTATAAAAAGTACTTTTTATTTCAGTAAAGGATCCTACATTCCAAATTTCAAGTTTGAATTGCTATTACTTCAGTAAATTACAAAAAGTACCAAAAATACACTTTTCACCCATTTTATCCCCGTGGAATCAACATTGGCAAAAACCCAGCCTTACTGAATCTTTTTTCCGGGAGGTGAACCGACATTGTAAATATCAAGTTTTTTGTACCATTATTTAAGGAAATATAAAATGTACCAATAGTACAGATTTTTACCCTTTTTGCCTCCTTAGCACCATCATTGGCAAAAATCCAGCGTTGCGGGATTTTTGTTTCGGGAGCTGAACATACAGTCCAAATTTCAAGTCTCTGTGACGATTTTTTAAGGAAATATAAAAGGTACCAAAAATACTTATTTTACCCTTTTTACCCTTAGAATCAATATTAGCAAAAATCCAGCCCTACTGGATTTATACTCCAGGATGTGAACATACAGTCCAAATTTCAAGTCTCTATGACCATTATTTGAGGATATATAAAAAGTACCAAAAGAACAGTATTTTACCCGTTTTACCCCCTTAGAATCAACACTGGCAAAAATCCAGCCTTACTGGATCTATATTCCAGGATGTGAACATACAGTCCAAATTTCAAGTCCCTATGACCATTATTTCAGGAGATATAAAAAGTACCAAAAGTACAGTTTTTTACCCGTTTTACCCCCTTAGAATCAACACTGGCAAAAATCCAACCTTAGTGGATCTATATACCAGGATGTGAACATACAGTCCAAATTTCAAGTCTCTATGACCATTATTTGAGGATATATAAAAAGTACCAAAAGTACAGTATTTTACCCTTTTTACCCCCTTAGAATCAACACTGGCTAAAATCCAGCCTTACTGGATCTATATTCCAGGATGTGAACATACAGTCCAAATTTCAAGTCTTTATGACCATTATTTCAGGAGATATAAAAAGTACCAAAAGTACAGTTTTTTACCCTTTTTACCCCCTTAGAATCAACATTGGCAAAAATCCAGCCTTAGTGGATCTAAATTCCGGGAGGTGAACCTACAGTCCAAATTTCAAGTCTCTAGCTTCAGCGGTTTGGGCTGGGCGATGATGAATCAGTCAATAAGTCAGTCAGTCAGTCAGTCACATTACTCTTTTATATATATAGTTTATTTAAAAAGTTTTACGTTTTGTAGTTTTTAAAAGAAAAAACACTTGTTCAATGTTCAGTTTTTTTTTAAATGACTATTTCTGTCCTTTGTTTCAAAAATAACAACATAAAAAATAAAGACTTGCATTAACATTCAATTTTTAAAGACATTTATTTTTGTTCTGTTAGTAAAAATAAGTGATTTTTCTTTAATTTTTAATGATTTGTGTACGTTATTTTTTTTTTTAAATTGGTGGCTTTTTTTTTTTAAAGAGAAGTCATTAGTTTTTACCTACTTGTGTTGGTTTTTTTTTTGTAGACAAAAAATTCAAAAAAATATTAATAGAAATATTAAAACATGTTTGTATTAAGTGACTTTGGCACGATGGGTAGAGTGTCTGGCCAGAATGTAGTTGATTGCGGGATCGATTCCCCAAAAAGTTTTATTAAAACTTTTTTAAAATAAAATTCAATTGAAAAATTTAAAAAATAACCTACGAAATCATTAATTTTTAATGTTTTCGTAGGTATTTTTTTTGAATGTGTTGGTAAAAATAAAAAAAATAGAATTATTTAATGTTTTCGTATGTTATTTTTTTTTTTGAATTTGTTGTTAAAAAAAATTAAAGTGCCGTTATTTTTTAATGTTCAATGTTATTTAAATGTTCAAATGAATAATTACTGGGATGGTTTTCAAATGTTTTATCACTTGTTTTAAATATGTTTTTCATTTGTTTTTGCCTACAACATATTTTAAGTGTATAGAAAATTTTTCAGATTTTCCTTTAGAAAAATTTTCAAATTTTTCCTATAGAATAATTCTAAATTTTTTCATACAGAAAAATTATAATATTTCGAGTCATTTTTCATTACGAAAAATTTAAAGATTTTAGAAAAAAAAAATTCTGATATTATTCCCTTTCCGTTTTCACAAAAAAATAAAGAAAAATGAAAGGAGAGGGACCCTTTCCTTGCTCTTTTTGTTTTTTGTTTTTTCATTTTTTCCTTTCGAATTCGGTTTGGGGGGAAATTTCCATTCCCCCTCCCGTTGATCTGCGCCTGATGTAAGCTTACTTATTTTGAATAAAATTACCACTTTTTGACTTACAAGTATATAAAAATTCCAATCGTTATTCACTCAAAACCGTCTATATGGCGGCAGCTTAAAGACTCTTTCACTCGAAATTTGTTAGTTTGTATTTTCTACGCTACTAAAAGATCTTACCAAATCGATCCATGTTAGTACTCGGTACCGAGTTTCCCACAGATACCGGTGTAGGGTATTATATGATCGGTCTTAAGCTGCTTAAATTTTTTTAATTTTATTTTTATAATTCTTTTCTTTTTTAAATAAATAATATGTATGTATTTAAGAACTTCTCTTAAATATCAGAATTTTTTTTATTGTTGAAATGTTTAATCTTTTCCAAAAACATTATTAAATGCATTTAGTAAGTGCGGTTTAAGTTATCATTGCGGTTTTTATATACACAATTTTAAAATGTTGGTGATTAGAGTTTTAAATGAATAACCGAAAAACCATATTGTGTAGCAAAGTTCAACAAATGCCCTTCAAAAATCTTTGCCTAATGGCACACACTATTAAATGCCTTGGAAATATCAAGAGGAATATATTCTGCGCTGTAGCGCTTCCAGCACGAGGGAAATACACCCGCACGATACGGAGATCTAAATAAGTGCGCCAATGAATGCGCCAACGTCGACTGTTTCAGCACCAGTGCCGAAATGCCATCCGGACCCGGTAAAAATAATTTCAGTCTCTTATAGAAGTTTAAATGAAAAAAATTTACATAAAAAAAATTATATTGAGTGAAAAAAATTTGAGTGAAACAAAATTTTTAGTGAAAAAATTATTGAGTTACAAAAAAATTGAGCGACAAAAATGTATGCAAAAAAAAAAGTTGAGTAAAAATATCATTCTATGCCAATCCCAAGACCTCAAGACCCAAATTTAAGATCTAAAATTTGAAATTCCCGAAATTTTATATATGCACATATCTCGGTAAATACTGCCAACACGAGAAAACGTCCAACGGCATTTTTGTAGCTCTTGACTCGTAGAACACTTCCGCAAAATACCAGAAAGTCCTCCGATTAATAGTTTTTGAGTTATCCGGTTTTTAAGATTCTCAAGACCCTATCAGGCCCCTTATTACCGTATCTCAAAAAGAGCAAAACGGACACAAATTTTGGTTCAAAATCTATGGGGAACCTTAAAGGACCCAACGGGGTCTCGAGTTAAATGGGGTCCGAACCCATGGGTCCAGGGTCTAGACCCAATCTATTTCTAAAATGTGAAGTATAATTTTTCCCATTTTCTAGTTAAAATTGGCTTAAAATTAAATAACTTTGTTTTCCTTATTTTTGGGAAAATTATGAACTAAAACCAAGAAAAAAAAATGTTCCCAGATTTTAGTTCACTTTTTTTTTGAGTGTATCTCAATAGATATAAAAAGTACCATTTTACCCACAGTTTACCCTTTTCTACTTTAAAAAAAATTAAATTTCGAAATATGTCCTTCTCTTAAATAAAAATGAGGATTCCACACACAAAAAAAAACTTTGTCAAATTACTAGGAAAAGTCTCGAAATCCCATTTTACCAATATTTGACAGTTTTCCTTGTTTTTTAACAAACCGAAATTTAATTTTTTTTGTAATTTTACAATTTTTTTTTGTAAATTTACAAATTCCAAGATAATTTTTCAAATAAAATCTAGTAAATTAACGAGAATTCCTTGTAATTTTAATTGCGCCAAAAAACTGTAAATTTATATTTTTATTGGTAAAAAGCTTGTAAAATTACAAAATTTTTGGTAAAAAGCTTGTAAAATTACTAGGAATTCTCGTAATATAAGAGGAAGCAAAAAATCTAGTAAAATTACGAAACCTCTTTGTAAAATTTATAGTGTCAAAAAATTTGTAAATTTACAATTTTATTGGTAAAAACCTTGTGAAATTAGAAAATTATTGGTAAAAAGCATGTAAAATTACTAGGAATTATTGTCAAATAGGAGGTAGCAAACAAAACAAGTATAAAAAATAAATTCGGCCTTGCCGAATGTAGTGATACCCTCCACAATTTTAAAAAGATTATTGCAAAAAACTTTATTTTAAAGGAAATTAATTTAGAAAAAAAAATTTCCGCAAAGAAAAAAATTTTGTAAAAAAAAAATCCGCGATTTTTTTCTTTTTTTCAAAAAATATGTTCGTACTTGTTTAAATACCATTTAGTGTTCAATTATGTTGGCATATGTCAACCAGCAGCCGAATTAAAGCATTTTGTATTTTTAGGTTATGTTGAATGTACTAAAATTTTTTAGGTGTCCTTACATTATCGTTCCTAACTTTTGAAGTGCTGAACCGATATCGCTCAAATACAATACCAAACTTCGCGGGAGAACTTCCAATGAATATGTTAAGTTTCAGTCATCTCCGTGAAATATTTTGGCCGTGATCACCATTTCAACAGACAGACAGACGGACATCACTAGAATGTATTAAAATCGATCAGGGGATTATTAATAAATATACTTTATGGGGTCCCAGACCGATATTTCGATGAGTTACAAACGGAATGACAAACTTCTATATACCCTCTTTCACTAGAGCGGAGGGTATAAAAAGCTACAAGTTTTTCTTGTAATTTCAACAAGGTTTTTTTTTTTTTTTGAGTGGACCTGTCAAATTTTAACATTATGGCGTCTTTAGTTTAATAATTAAAAAAAAGAAGTACAAATTTTCCATTTGTACCCAATTTTTGACCCCTTAAATTCGAAACTGCCACTTTTTACACTCATAGTATCTGAAATTTCTAAAAGTATTTTTCAAAATGCTTTGATTAGATAAATCCCACATTCCGAAAACTTTTTATGACCATTATTTGTGGATATAAAAAAAAGTACCAAAGTAATAATAATCAAAATCCGATTTTCAAAAGGTACTTTTATTTGAGGATTCTTTTTTTGGCTGAAGGTTTGTACTTCTCAAAAAAGTACTAAAATGCACTATTTTACCGAATTTTTTGCCAGACGATTTAACATTCCAAATTATTTCAGGAATCTTAAAGAGTACAAAAAGTACACTTTTTTCACGAGAATTCCTCGTAATTTTAATTATGTCAAAAAACTGTAAATTTACATTTTTATTGGTAAAAAGCTTGTTATACTACGAAGTTATTAGTATAATGCTTGTAAAATTACCAGGAATTCTCGTAAAATAGGAGGTAGCAAAAAATCTAGTAAAATTACGAAACCTCTTTGTAAAATTTATATTGTCAAAAAATTTGTAAATTTACAATTTTATTGGTAAAAACCTTGTTACAAAGTTATTGTTAAAAAATCTTGTAAAATTACTAGGAATTTTTGTCAAATAGGAGGTAGCAAACAAAAAAAAGTTACAAGTTTTTCTTGTAATTTTACAAGGTTTTTTTTGAGTGCACTAATACTATTTGCCCATTTTTAACCTCTTGGAATCGGGTCATGCAAAAAATAGTTTAACCAGAATATTTTTTCCGCCAAACGATTCTATATTCGAAATTTAAAGAATCTTACGTACCAGTAAGCAAGCCAAATATTTTATATATTTTATTTCGATTAAGATCGAAATTTTCAAAAAGTACTTTTTACCCAATTTTGACCATTATTTCAAGAGTTAGGATTTTTTTTATCCTCAGAGTCCAATTTTCCAAAAATACGTTAAAAAATCTAAAGGATCCAATTATTTTTAGAACTCATGTAAAAAGTGTTTAGATATTATCTGATATGGTTATATCTTTTCATGTATGATCGTATCTGATTGCATATAATTATATCTGAAATGGTCAAAATTAGAGATCTGATTATGTCTCGGATTTGGGCAACATTGGGACTTATTCGACATCTAATTTGATACAATTATATAAAATCAGATGCAATCATATTTTATCAGATGAAATCAGATCAGCTAAGATCAAATAAGTTTTTACACGGAAAGACATAAAAAGTCCAAAAGTGCACTATTTTACCCCTTTTTGCTTCTTTCTTGCAATCGGATCATCCAAAAAGTACTTTTATCGGAATGGTTTCTTACCGAATGGCCCAAATTTTAAGTTTCTAGAATCATTTTTTCAGAAGTTTGTTAAAGTACAAAAGTACTTTTTTATACCGATAAAATTGGAATTTCCCAATAGCACTTTTTAAAAAAAAATTTTTTTTATCGCTGAAGGATTCTTCTTATCAAATTTCATGTTATTTTGAACATTATTTCAAAAGTTAGAAAAAGCACAAAAGTACATTATCTTAAATTTTTTTCCCTCTTAGAATCAAAATTTCCAAAAAGTACTTTTTTTATATGTTTTTTCCGTCGGTGGATCCTATATTTCAAATTTCAAGTTTCTAAGACCATTACTTAAGAAAGAATATAAAGTACCAAAAGTACTATTTTTTACCCCCTTAAAATCAATATTTTCAAAAACCCAGACTAAGCGGATCTTGTTTTTTGGGAGGTAAGTATTGTTTGTTCTTTGAGATATTTTAACAAAAATTTTAAAGAACCCGGTTTTTCACTGTTCGTGGTACTTTCGCTATGAATGCAAAAAATTATTCTTTTCCGTTAAAAAAGGCGAACTATAGTGAAAGGCGAAATATGCCATAAAGTATATTGGGCATTCCATGTGAAATCGGACACTTTGAAATTTTTTTTTTTTAGATTTTCCCAATTTGTTTACAGTTTTTAGTACCCTTCGAAAACTCCTTCGTGGTAAATTTTCAGATTTTTTTGATGACCCGTTTAAAAGATATCGAATTTTTAAAAATTGGTAGTTTGCTCCTTTACTCAAACTTCTTTTAATCATAACTTCTTCAATAATGGTCCAAATTTAAAATTTATTTTTTTCAAAATTTTTGTTTTTTTACGTACTTTAAAAAAAAGACCCAAAAATTCTTAAAAGAGTTCTACTATGCGATTTTTAAGTTCTAAAATTTAAATCTCATTTCTGAAAATGTTTGTACTCTTCGATTTTTTTTAAATTTTTTTGTGTAAAACTTCTATCAATTCTACAAATTTTTTTCCCAGGAGGATCGTGGGATAACGATTATTACTATTTTTTTAATTTTTTTGAAAAAATGTTATTGTAATTTTCCAACCTTAAAATCATTTCTACTGCTCCAATGGTGCGTCATAGAGGGGTCCTTTATAAGACCGACCCCCATTAATTTTTACGTCTTAACATTTCTTTGGAACGAACTAATACCCTATCTCCAATTTCTAAGGGGGCTCCCACACAAAACGACATTTTTAAATATTTGTTCCAACTGCTCTAACTGCCCCAATAATGCCCTTAGAGCAACAAAATGTATAACCGACCCACAATATTTTTTTAGTCCAAACATTTTCTCTGAACGCACCTACCCTTTATCTTTAACTGTTAAGGCGGTTTGTTTTATTTAATCAGCTTCTACCGGTCCAATGGTGCGTCCGAGAGGGGTCATTAGTGAGACCGACCCCCATTTAGTTTTACCCTACAACATTTTTTCAAAATATACCTACGCCCTATCTCAACTCCCTAAGTAGGCTCCCATACAAAATTACAT
Organism: Pegoplata infirma; assembly: GCA_963921195.1. Classification (NCBI taxonomy): domain Eukaryota; kingdom Metazoa; phylum Arthropoda; class Insecta; order Diptera; family Anthomyiidae; genus Pegoplata; species Pegoplata infirma. The sequence continues at coordinate 42,153,167 of OY992537.1, forward strand.
ATTTATAAAATTTGCTCCAACTGTAATTTGTATGGGAGCCTACTTAGGGAGTGGAGATAGGGCGTAGGTATGTTTTGAGAAAATGTTGTAGGGTAAAAATAAATGGGGGTCGGTCTCACTAATGACCCCTCTCAGACGCACCATTGGACCGGTAGAAGATGATTAAATAAAACAAATTTACAAAAAATAAAAAAAAATTTATAGGGACCGCCTTAACAATTAGAGATAGAGGGTAGGTGTGTTCAGAAAAAATGTTTGGACTAAAAAAATATTGTGCGTCGTAATACATTTTGTTGCTCTAAGGGCACTATTAGGGCAGTTAGAGCGGTTGGAGCAAATTTTAAAAAATGTCATTTTGTGTGGGAGCCCCCTTAGAAATTGGAGATAGGGTATTAGTTTGTTCCAAAGAAATGTTAAGACGTACAAATTAATGGTAGTCGGTCTTATAAATGACCCATCTATGACGCACCATTGCACAGTGGTAAATTCCGGCCAAAACCCTATAACTTCTTTAATTTTTAATGTTAACTTATAAAATGTTGTAGGTAGGTTAAGAATATAATAATAAATCAATTTCGCGAAAAAAAAAAATTTTCCGCGGAATTTTTTTTTTCCGCGAAAAAAATTTTTTTGTTCGCGAAAAAAATTTTTTTTAAGGTGTTTTAAGATGTTGTGTCTTAGTCGTCAGTATTTCATCCACCTTATTTTTTATGTGTTTTCCACAGCTCAAAAAGCTCTTTATTTGATATAAATGACCCAACTTTAAAAGGCTCTAACTGAAAGACTTGGTTAAACTTGGTACTGATGTTAATTAGTACTTACTTGGGAACCCTTATACTAATTTGTGGTATAGCGACTTAAGAGCAATTTTGAGCAAAAAGTATTTTTTTGGGCTTTCCAATGTTTGTATTTTTTATAAATTTTTTATTTTTTTAGATTTATTTTCACCACCACTGTTTAAATTGATCCACGCACTTGAAATTACCGAAATGCATATGACATGTAAAAATAATGCTTAGTTTTCAAAATATATCAATTTCAACACACAATTTTTTTTTTTAAAGTTTACAGCCTACTTGGATTTCAAAGTTGCAAATCACAACTTTTAAATTTAAAAAATAATAAATACAATTACTCAACTTTGCTTCTTTATAAAACCTAAACTAGTCAAGGGATTGGCACAAAACTTTGTAATCGTATGTTTTGAAGTGTTAGTTCTCATTTGGCATCAATTTGGAAAAAAAGAAAAATTTTTTTTTTTTTTAGTTTTGGCCGGTTTTTACCTCTGTGCATTGGAGCAGTAGAAATAATTTTAAGTTTGGAAAATTTCAATAAATTTTTTTCAAAAAATTTAAAAAAATGGTAATAATCGTTATCCCACGATCATCCTGGGCAAAAAATTTATAGAATCGATAGAAGTTTTAAAAAAAAAATTTCAAAAAAATCGAAGAGTACAAACATTTTCAAAAATGAGATTTAAATTTAAAAACTTAAAACTCGCAAAATAGAACGCTTTTAAGAATTTTTTGGGATTTTTTTTAGAAAGTACGCAAGAAAACAAAAATTTTGAAAAAAAAAAAAAATTGAAATTTGGACCATTATTGAAGAAGTTATGAGTAAAAGAAGTTTGAGTAAAGGAGCACACTACCAATTTTTAAAAATTCAATATCTTTTGAACGGGTCATTAAAAATATCTGAAAATTTACCACGAATGAGTTTTCGAAGGGTACTAAAAACTGTGAACAAATAGGGAAGATCTAAAAAAAAATATTTATTCATAGTGTCCGATTTGACATGGAATGCCCCATTTATATTAATGATCCTCGATCGATTTTAAAACGATCTAGCGATGTCCGTCTGTCTGTTTAAAACACGCTAACTTTTGAAAGACTTTACGGAGGTCAGGTTGGTATTGCAATCCAGCAAATTCGGTCCAGTGGTTCAAAAGTTATGAGCAAAAGACTGAATTTCAGCAAGGCTTTACCGTGAATTTACGCGATAAAAAACACGCTAACTTTCGAAAGGCAATTCTAAAGATGCTGAAGATCGGCATATATATTTGGCCTGGTTCGTATTGAATTACATCCAAATCGGTCTAGTTGTTCAAAAGTTATTAGCAAAACCGTTAATTTCAGATTAGTTTCACCTTAAATTAACGTGTTGAAAACCCGTTAAACATGTTTTAAAAACATTGGTAAGTCACAAAAATATTTTATTACGTGTTTTTGTCACTCAAAAATATTTTTACTCTAAAAAAATACACTCAAAAAAAAAATTTGCACTAAAAAAAAAAATGTTACAACCAAAAAAAAATTTAGTAAATTATTTTTCTAAATTACTAAAAAAAAGTTTTTTTACACGTAATAAAATATTTCTAATTAAAAATATATTAAATAAAATACTCGAGCTCGAGGTCTTGGTGTAAATAATTAGTTTATTTATTTTCCGATATTTCGGTTTTCTTTGATAACCATCCTCAAGGAGGGGGGGGAGTCTACAATACAAAAACATTTCAGTGTATAAGTACAAATAGGTGTATGATGGTTTTTAAAGAAAACCGAAATATCGGAAAATAAATAAACACGTTAGAAAATTTACTACCACTTAAAAAGGGCATTGTGGAGTGTATTTTCAGATTCGGCCAAGTCGAATTTAACTTTCCTACTTGATTTTTTATTTAAATTCGGCTCAGCCGAAATTTAACGCTCTAAAATTTTTAATTAAAAAAAAAAAAAAAAAAACAAAAAATTTTTTTTTGATACTCCTGATTTTAATTATCAAGCACATTTTTTTATTCACAATTTATCTTCTATTAAAATTCCAATATACATTTTTATATTTACTCAATTCGTTGCCCTGGTTATCAATTTCTCTTTTCAGTGCTTCCAATTCTTGAGATTTCTCTTTCACCAGTTGATTTTCTTCACATACAAAGCCAAGTTTATTGGCACAGGGATAATCATGCCATTGAAAATCAGTCCAATATAATATGCAAGGTTCCGTATTACTCGGACCAGAAGGTTGACTGGGTCCCCAATTAGTAAAGCTGAAAGCTTCACCGGTGGTAGCCCATTCATAACGTTTATCTAAAGCATTACAGCTACCGGATGACCAAAATGCTGGGCAAGTTGCTGGAAAAATAAATTAAAAAAAATTATGAAATATACTTTTTTTTTGATATCCATAAAAATAAATTTGTATTGGGATAATTTAAGGGGGGCCCCTTTAGGTTAATTGGTAGCGTGCTAGCCTATGAAACAGGGGGTCGTGGGTTCGATTCCCACAAAAACCCTTGGCCGATTTCGCTACAACGAGACGACGGTCATTGTTAACAGTTCTCGTTTAGGTTTAAATTAATAAAAATGATTTGTAATTAAATTGGAAAAAATAAATAAAAAAACTGATCATTGGATCAAATTATTAAAAAAAAAAATTTAATTATTAATTAATTTAAGTATATTTTGGAACTAATAGATCTAAATACATAATTTGATTAGTAAAATGGTTCACTCAAAATATTTTGTAGGCAAAAACAATTGAAAAACATATTTAAAATAAGTGATAAAACATTTGAAAATCATCCTAGTAATCATTCATTTGTTTTAACAAACATCAACATTTATTTTTTACTGTTAATAAAATTTTCTAAAATAAATAACATTGAACATTAAAAAATAACGTCACTTTATTTTTTTTACCAACAAATTCGAAAAAAATAACCTACGAAAACATTTAAAATTAATGATTGTTGGTTATTTTTACCAACAAATTCCAAAAAAATACCTACGAAAACATTGAAAATTAATGATTTCGTAGGTTATTTTTACAAATTTGTCTATTGAATTTTAATTTAAAAAAATTTTAATAAATTTTTTGGGGAATCGATCCCGCAATCAACTACATTCTGGCCAGACACTCTACCCATCGTGCCAAAGTCACTTGATACAAAAATGCTTTTATATTTCTATAAATAATTTTTTGAATTTTTTGTCTCCAAAAAAAATAACGAACACAAGAAGATAAAAATAAATGACTTCTCTTTAAAAAATGCCAACAATTAAAAAAAAAAATAACTTACACAAATCATTAATAATTAAAGAAGAATCACTTATTTTTACTTACAGAACAAAAATAAATGACTTTAAAAATTGAATGCCACTGAAAGTCTTTATTTTTTATGTTGTTATTTTTGAAACAAAGAACAGAAATTGTCTAAAAAAACTAAACATTGAACAAATGTTTTTTCTTTTAAAAACGACAAAACGTAAAACTTTTTAAACAAACAGTTAATTTAATAATTTTTTGAGTGCTGTTTCAAATAATATATAATTGTATTATTTAAGATAAAAAATTTAAAAATTGATTTATTGGATCAGGGTTTCTTTAATATAATTTTATACATAATTTGATCCAAAAAAAAAATTGTAAAAATTAGTTTACTTACTAAACAATTTCCTGAGCATAGTATCAACTTGTTGATGTTTGTAGAAAGTATCCGTCGCTAATAAGGACATATTTCTTCTGGCACATTCATTCCAGGATTGATACCAATTGTACTGTAAATGTCAAAAAAGTACAATAAATCACTTTAATTTAAAATTTCAGTTTAAGGACATTTTTTTAACCTTTTGTTCAGTTTCAATATAGTAATTACTGCCATCATTACTTTGAAACCATCTTTGTTGTGGCACACCGGATGCCAAGGCCGCAAATAATAAAATAACGCTTGCACTTTTCATATTTTTTTTTCGACTAAATTAAAATTATCCAAGTTCTGGGGTATTTATACTTTTGTTTTGGATAAAAACATCCATACCAATATACATTTTTGTGAACAAACAAAATGGGGTTTGATTAGGGGCAGGAGCGCATTCAGCACTTGAATTTGGGATGGGAAAGGGATTTGATTTTAATTTGGAACTGGCTTTATTTAGCAATCACTTATTATCGAACTACTTCCGGAATTGATTCTGGATGAACATATTTTAGTTCATTGTTAAAGAACCGGTGTTCAATGTTGCTATTACACTGTGCAACAAATTTTTGGTCATCGCTTTGAGCCTTAAAGGACATCATTACCATATGAAAGTAGACCATTCAATAGACAAAATCGCTAAAGGGTTTTGCAAAGTCAGTTGGGGTTTATTTTTTATGGCCCACTGAAGTTTTAATTTTTTTTTATCAAAGACGTTTGGAAAACGTAAAAAAAACTATAAAAAAAACACATCTAAACTTTTCAAAATATGGTTTGATGTCTTCAGTGAATTGTATGGCGGTTCTTCTCTAAGAACATATTAACCCTCTAACTACCATTTTAATGGGAAATTTTAGTCCTTTTTCAAAAATTAAACAAATAAGTCTAATAAAACGTCTATTTAAAGGGGTAACATTTTTTACACTCAAATAATTATGTCATTAACTGTTTGTAGTTTATTGAAAAAGTTTTACGTTTTGTCGTTTAAAAAAAAAAAACATTTGTAGAATGTTCAGTTTTTTTAAATGACTATTTCTGTCTTTTGTTTCAAAAATAACAACATAAAAAATAAAGACTTTCATTAGCATCCAATATTTAAAGTCATTTTTTTTTGTTGTGTAAGTAAAAATAAGTGATTTTTTTTAAATTTTTAATGATTTGTGTACGTTATTTTTTTTTTTAAATTGTTGGCATTTTTTTTTAAAGAGAAGTCATTAGTTTTTACCTACTTGTGTTGGTTATTTTTTTGTAGACAAAAAATTCAAAAAATTATTTATAGAAATATAAAAACATATTTGTATCAAGTGACTTTGGCACGATGTGTAAGTAAGTGTCTGGGCAGAACGTAGTTGATTGCGAGATCGATTTTATTAAACATTTTTTAAAATAAAATTCAATAGAAAAATTGTAAAAATAACCTACGAAATCATTAATTTTTAATGTTTTCGTAGGTTATTTTTTTTAATTTGTTGGTAAAAATAACACAACAATCATTAATTTTTAATGTTATCGTAGGGTTTTTTTTCAAATTTGTTGGTAAAAAATGAAAATGATGTTATTTTTTAGTGTTCAATGTTATTTATTTTAGAAAATTTTATTAACAATTTTTTAAAATAAAATTCAATAGAAAAATTGTAAAAAAAACCTCCGAAATCAATAATTTTTAATGTTTTCGTAGGTTATTTTTTTTTGTATTTGTTGGTAAAACTAACACAACAAACATTCATTTTTAATGTTTTCGTAGGTTATTTTGTTTTTCGAATTTGTTGGTAAAAAATGAAAGTGATGTTATTTTTTAATGTTCAATGTTATTTATTTTAGAAAATTTTTTTAACAGTCAAAAATAAATGCTGAAGTTTGTTAAAACAAATGAATAATTACTGGGATGGTTTTTAACTGTTTTATTAATTGTTTTAAATAGGTTTTTCATTTGTTTTTGCCTACAAAATATTTTGAGTGTACAATTAGTTTCCTCATAAAATTTCACTAGGGAGATTTAAAAGGTTGAAAGTTTTTGCGACATGTGCAAAATGCTTGAAAATGAGCAAATATAAACAATCAATTGGGGTTTTCACAGTGACGATTAAATTTGCCATTTTATTGTGGTATTTGGCAAAAATGCCACCGTCACAAAAAATTTAGCAAACATAAAAAAATTTGCCAATTTTAAAAAAAAATTTGCCAAATAAAAAATGCCTGCGAATTTTGTACTCTTGCCCAAAACATTAAATCATGATAATGTTTTGCGGAAGATTTGGGTGTACTTGCCAAAGCAAAGTTTTTTAGAAAAAATAATGTTATATTACTTTGCTATTCCATGCAAAACGAATTGAAATATCAGTCGAGGACCCCAATAAAAAACCAAAAGGGCTGTACATTTCGTAAGTGAGTGCAAAGAAAGTGATTTTACATTTTGGAGAGTATAAAAGATTTGGCACCAAAGAATATAACACTCTCACTTGTTTTATGTACATTTGATAAACAAATGGGAAATTTTTATGCGAAAAGCTTAGACTTGGTGAAAAAGTAGTTTTGGTAAAAAAAAATAATTTTTTTTTCACGAAAAACAAAATTATGTTAAAAAAAATTTAATGAACCCAAAATTTTTGGTGAAAAAAATTTTGATGAAAAAAAGTTTTTGATGAAAAGAAAAATGTTTTGATGTAAAAATAAAATTGATGAAAAAAAAAATTTGGTGAGAAAAAAATTGATAATAAAAAATTTGATGAAAAAAAATTGATGAAAAAAAATATGATAAAAAAATTTATGAAAAAAAATGTTAATGAAAAAAAAAATATGATGAAAAAAAAATTGATGAAAAAAAATAAAAAATTTGATGAAAAAAAAAAATTGATGAACAAAAAGTTTATGAAAAAAAAAATGATGAAAAAAAAGTTTGATGAAAAAAAAATTTTGTGATAAAAAAAATTTTATGAAAACAAAAGTTTGATGAAAAAAAAAGTTTGATGAAAAAAAAGTTTGATGAAAAAAAAATTGATAAAAAAAAAAAAATGATGGGGAAAAAATTTAATGGAAAAAAAAATTTGATGGAATAAAAAATTGATGAAAAAAAAAATTTATGAAAAAAGAAATTGATGAAAACTACTTTTACCAAATTAACCCGCTCCCGTTTTGAGGGGTAATTGTTGTCCTTTTTTAAAAGAAATACATAAAAGTCTAAAAAAGGCATTATATTTTGAGTTTCAGGCAAATCGGAGTATTACCGTTTGGAGACTTTCCTTGTTAGAAACAACAATTGTTATTTTTGGAATTGATAAATTCTTAAAAACAAAAAGTTTCTCTCCAAGAAACGTTTTCAGGTTCTCAGAGAAATATCAGAAATTTTTTTTTAAAGTTTTTTCTCACTGTAAAATCTGTTTTTCTCTCCTTCTATCTTCTTTTTAATTTGCCTTTCATCCTTCTTTTAACATGATAATGTTTTTAGGCTGGTGTCTAATTTTAAAAAAGTTGCAGGACGCCACCTCAGTTTGACTATATAAGCTAACAATTAACGAAAAGGAAAACAAGAATTACTATTTTCATTTTCTTCAAACAAAAAATTTTAATATCTTGGGTTTGTAAATTGGATAATAATTCACCTCGTGGTGGATAAAACCGTTTTTCACCAGCTGGTGAATAAAAAGGTAACATAATTATTTTTCAAGAATTTTTTTTTTTCATGAAATTTTTTTTTTCATCAATTTTTTTTTTTCATCAATTTTCTTTCCATCAAATTTTTTTTTTCCATCAAATTTTTTTTCATCAAACTTTTTTTTTCTTAAATTTTTTTTTTATCAAACTTTTTTTCATACCTTTTTTTTCATCACTTTTTTTATCCCTTTTTTTTTATCACTTTTTTTTCTCAGCAATTTTTTTTTTTTTCATCAATTTTTTTTTTTTGTTCGTTCATTTTTTTTTTCATCAAAATCTTTTTTTCATCGAAAATTTTTTTCATCAAATTTTTTTTTCATCAAAATTTTTTTTTATATATTTTTTTTATTATATTTTTTTTTCATCAATTTTTTTTCATCAATTTTTTTTCATCAAATTTTTTATTATCAATTTTTTTATCAAAAACTTTTTTTCATCAAAATTTTTTTTTCACCAAAAATTTTGGGTTCATTAAATTTTTTTTCATTTCAGTAATTTTGTTTTTCGTGAAAAAAATATTTTTTTTTTACCAAAACTACTTTTTTACCAGGTCTAAGTTTTTAGCATAAAAATTTTCCATTTGTTTATCAAATGTACATAAAACAAGTGAGAGTGTTATTTTCTTTGGTGCCGAATCTTTTATACCCTCCAAAATGTAAAAACACTTTTTTGCACTTATGTTTGCACTCACTTACGAAATGTACAGCAAAGTAATATAACATTATTTTTTCTAAAAAAACTTTGCTTTGGCAAGTACACCCAAATCTTCCACAAAACATTATCATGATTTAATGTCTTGGGCAAGAGTACAAAATTCGCAGGCATTTTTTCTTCTCTTCCTTTCTTTTTTTCTCTATTTTGAAATCGGTTTTGGGGGATGGAAATTTTCCCCTTCCCTTGGATGAGCCCCTGAACGGGGGATACCCTCCACTTCGCGATTTATGTTTGAAATTCATTTATTTTCATATTTACGCTTTAGTAATAGAATTTTATCATAATTATTTATTTTTTTTTTCACTCCAAGAAATATTTAAAAGATAAACTCTTTATTTTTTTAAACAAATTTAAATACAATGCATGTGTACAAACAAGAAGAAAAATGTTTGCAGTTCCATCCCAGCAGAAATTTTACTGGAAGCAGCTTTTGGAAACAAATCAAGAGTCAAAGAATGCTTGCAAACCTTCTGAACTCATGCATGATTTTTGTAGGCAATGTTACAGTTTAGAGCACTCTTTGGTAGTGCTGATGAGGATCACATAGCGCGGGCACAGACTATAACAGACTCGACAGTAGAGTTTTTTAACAAAGAATGGGGAAAAACTAAGCGATTTTAGGAAAAAACTAAGCGGTTTTTATCTAGTTTTAAGCTAACATGGCAACACTTTCTACGATTAGGAGTGAGTGAAACAATAAAAACAGATCTGGCATCCATTTTTCTTATGGCGCGTTATATTAGCTTTCTCTTTCTAACCTAATTCGTAGAATAATTTGAAAAAATTTACCATATGGTTCAAGACTACTTTTTTGACACCTGTCACGTATGTCGAGTCCGTATTAGTCTATGGCGAGGGCCTATATTCAAAACCCTTTATCTTTCATTTTAACGAAAATCACTTTTTGATGGAAAAATACTCAATAAAACCGCCCGTATCTATGGTGTAAATTTCAGACCAAAAATATTTTTTTTGCTGTTTTATTTGCATTTTTGCGTTTCTCTTTCTTATACAATTATTTTTTTATGAATGCAATATTTGTCAAATAATTAACTGACAAATATTTTTTATACCCTCCACTCTAGTGATAGTGGGTATATATAAGTTTGTCATTCCGTTTGTAACACCTCGAAATATTGGTCTAGGACCCCATAAAGTATATATATTCATCCTCGATCGATTTTAAGACGATCTAGCGATGTCCGTCCGTCCGTCTATCCGTCTGTTATTAGCAAAACCGTGAATATCAGATTAGCTTCACCTTAAATTCACGTGGTGAAAACCCGTTAAACCTGTTTTAAAACCATTGGTAAGTCACAAAAAAAAAAAAATTTAAAACGTATTTTTGTCACTCAAAAATATTTTTATACCAAAACAAAAAAAAAAAAATACACTCGAAAAAAATTTTACACTCAAAAAAAATTTTACACTCAAAAAAAAAATTAGTATTTTTTTTTTTTTTCAAAAATTTGACAGAGGGTTTATAATGTAGACCATCGATATTTCACTTAAATTTTTTTATTATAAATGGAAGCCCGTGTTAGATTTAAGTTGATTTTTGTAATCCATTTTTTTGACTTTCCTATTGTGAAAGGATCAGTGTAAAAAAAAAAAATAATATTGTAAGTAATTTGTTTTAGCAGTTTCGTAAATAAAACACAGTTTTCTGCTTATTTTAATTTTCAATTCCTTTTATTAAATGCATTACATTCTTGTGATTTTCGTTTTACTAATTGATTTTCTTCACATACGAAGCCAAGCTTATTAGCACAGGGATAATCGTGCCACTGAAAATCTGTCCAATATAATATACAAGGTTCACTAGCACTTGGACCAGCCGGTTGACTTGGACCCCAATTAGTAAAGCTGAAAACTTCACCGGTGGTAGCCCATTCATAACGTTTATCGACAGCATTGCAATTACCGGATGACCAAAATGGTGGACACGTTGCTGGGGGAAAAAATATAAGAAAGTATGAGAAAATAAAATAAAAATTAATATTTATAGTATTATTTATATATAAATTCCATAAAAATAACCAGAGACTGGAACTTCATGCATCTAAAAACTTTGTTTAAAATTTGTAGTAAATTAGGTAGTAAAACTGAAATTTTTAACTAAATTTTGTGTAAACATAGTTTCAAGAAATATGTATTAAAATTAAAGATATTTTTCATACGGTGACTCACAGCTTATTTCGTGTGAAAGATATTAGTTAGCAATCCATTAAAGACAAAGCTAACTCAAATAGACCTAATTATTATCAAATAAGTATTTTTGTAAAAAGTCATGTGTATGTAATTAATCAAGCTTTTATTTAAGCTTAATGGCGTTCAGATTGTGTAAATATTAAATGTGCTATGAGGGACGAAATAAAAATTGAAATTATTGAAAGACCTTTTTTTAGAAAATTTCTTAAAAATATTTTTGAGTCGATTTTATCCAAACCCAAATATTAAAAATTTAAAAAACAGTTCAGTGGTTAATATTCATTTATTAAATAGTTTTTCCAAAGTCCCAAACAAAACCCAAAATTTTTAAAACACAGTAGAAGAAATTTGAGATTTTTGACCTCCAATTCTTTTGACCACCAATTTTTGGTAAACAAAGAAAACACTAAATTGTTTTATAATTTTAGAACACCTAAGTGTAAAGTAGTGAGATATGAAAATAACTGAACATTTCCTTTGTTTGCAAAAAAATGGTGGTCAAAAGAATTGAAGGTCAAAAAATTCGGATTTCTTCGACTGCATTTTAAAAATTTTGATTTTTGTTTGGGTCTTTGGATAAATTACTTGATAAATGTATATATTTTATTGGACTATTTTTTAAATTTTTAATGTTTTAGCTTGGGAAAAATCGGCCTAAAAGTATTTTTAAGAAATTTTCTAAAAAACGTCTTTAAATAATTTCAATTTCCATTTCGACCGTTGTAGCACGTTTTGTGTTTACTCAATCTGGACGCCATTAAGCTTAAATTAAAGCCCGATAAATTACCTACACAGCACTTTTAACAAAAATACTCGTTTGTTAATAATTAGGTGTATTATTGTTATCTTTGTCTTGAATGGATTGCTTACCGATATCTAACACACGAAATAAGCTGCGAGTCACTGTAGATTTATGAAAAACTTCTTTGGCCATAAAAATTTCTTTCATATATTTGAGAACTTTATTTTAAGGGAACTATGAACTATTTATGAGTATATGAACTAAATTTTTTTTCTCATAATAAGGAAAAATTGGCATATTTTAGTAAAATTTTGCTAAATTTTAGGAAAATTCATGCGTTTCATTCAATTTTAGTTATGTATTTTTCTTCAATTTATGTAATTCTAAAGAAAATTTTACTTACGATGTAATTTCCTGAGCAAAGTATCAATTTGTTGATGTTTGTAGAAAGTGTCAGTGGCTAATAAAGACATATTTTTTCGTGCACATTCATTCCAGGCTTGATACCAATTATACTGTAAAGTTCCATTAAAAAATTACTTTTCTTTTATTAATTACCAATTACAGAAAATTTTTACATTTTGTTCAGTTTCAATGTAGTACGTGCTGCCATCATTACTCTGGAACCATCTCTGTTGCGGTATACTGGACGCTAAGGCAGCGAATAATAATATACCAATTATAATCTTCATTATTTATTTTTCGACTAAATTATAAAACAATAAATTCAGGAGTATTTATACTTTATTTGTTAACAAAAAATTAAAATATTATTCAATATTATTGTATGCAAACAAACATTTGTGGTTTTTTTACCAAGCAATTCATAACTCTGGAAGTTGTATAGAGTAGAGATGGGCACATGAGCAGATTAGTGTGTTATTCACGTGATTCAGGCGTGATCACGCGTGAGTGTGACTGACTTCAATTTTACTCACATGACTGTGAGTGGGGGAAAAATTGCGTGAGTGAGTGTGCGTGAGTAAGATTTTTGCGTGAGTGAGTGTGCGTAAGTCCATTTTTTATACCCTCCACTCTAGTGATAGAGGGTATAAATAAGTTTGTCATTCCGTTTGTAACACCTCAAAATATTGGTCTAGGACCCCATAAAGTATATATATTCATGATCCTCGATCGATTTTAAGACGATCTAGCGATGTCCATCCGTCCGTCCGTCTGTCCATCCGTCTGTCCCTCTGTCTGTTGAAAACACGCTAACTTTTGAAAGACTTTACGGAGGCTCCTGAAGTTTGGCATATATGTTGGACATTTACCTGGTCAGGTTAGTGTTGCAATCCAGCAAAATCGGTCCAGTGGTTCAAAAGTAATAAGCAAATGAGTGAATTTCGGTAAGGGTTTTTCTGGAATTTACGAGTAAAAACACACGGTAACATTCGAACGACAATTCTGAGGGTGCTGAAGTGTAGAATATATATTTGCCGTTCCTGTGATCCAGTTCGTTTTAAATTTTAGCCAAATCGGTCCAGTCGTTCAAAAGTTATTAGCAAAACCGTGAATTTCACATTAGTTTCACCTTAAATTCACGTGTTGAAAACCCGTTAAACATGTTTTAAAAACATTGCAAAGTCACAAAAATATTTTACAAGGTATTTTTGTCACTCAAAAATATTTTTCACTAAAACAAAAAAAAAAAAAAAATACAGGAAAAAAAATTTTACACTCAAAAAAAATGTTACACTCAAAAAAAAATTTTGTAAATTATTTTTTTTTTTTCAAAAATTACTAAAAAAATGTTTTTTACACAAAATAAAATATTTCTAACCAAAAATGTTTTTTTACGTTAGAAAATTTACTATCACTTAAAAAGGGCATTGTGGAGGCTATTCATAGATTCGGCCAAGTCGAATTTAACTTTTCTATTTGTTTTGAATATTTTTGCGTGATTTATTTCTCACTTATTTTTGCTTTTGTACCAAAATAAAACATCAAAAATTGTAAAATTTGGATAAACTTTATTCTTCTTCCCGAAAAAAAAAATTGTAAAATTTGGCTGAACTTTAAATTCTGATTAAAATTTTGTTTGATTTTTGAAATTTTAGTTTTTAAATTTTTTTTTTGTAAAAATAAGAACCTTGTGAGTGAAGCTTCTGTGAGTGCACTTGAGTGTGAGTTAAATTAAATTTACTCACGTGATTGTGAGTGAGTGCTAGTAAAAAATATGCTTCTGAGTGAGTGTGTGTGATTCAAAAATTCTTGTCGTGAGCGTGAGTAAGTGTGAGTCAAAAGTCACTCACGCGCCCATCTCTACAATAGAGTACAGTGACCTAATCACGGTAGTCGATATCGAACCAATTTGTATATTTGCTAAATCATTTTATAAATATGATGTGCATTAGGGTGGAGAAAATTTAGATTTTTTTCGAATTTCGAAAACGTCGTGGTCGGTAAAGTTGCCTTTTAGGGTCGATATTAACATACAAAAATAGGATTATGGCTTTGGGTTCCTTTCGTGCCTGAAAAATCGGAAAGTTCTGAACAAAGTAAAAACATTTTTTAGTTTTTTTTTTGCTTTATAACTGATAAAGTGTTTTTATGATACAAAAAAAATTTTTTTGGTACCCGAGTAAAAAAAAAACTTTTTAGATCTAATTTGATCTCAAAATTGGCTGTATCAAGTTGGATCAAATATTGATCTAATTGTATTATTTTAGATACACAAATATAAAAAATGATACAATTAGATCCGAATTTTGGTCACATCCAATTAAATCCACTTGATCTTATTTTATATAAATTAATATAGATTTATATAGTTACGTAAAGTCAGATGTATTTATGTATAGCGTCAGATAAGAAAATGGAGCCTCAATAAATCTTAGATAAAATTAGATCTGAACATATAAAAAGTCCTATATAATTTAATATCTTTGTATCAAATTATATATCATTATATCAAAACTTTTTTACTAGGGTAGTTAAAAAATTTTTTGATTTTATTTTTGTTTCTTGTTTTGCAAAAAAATATTTTTAATTAGTTTTTATACCCTCCGCCAACAATTAGTCATAGAGGGTATATATAAGTTTGTCATTCCGTTTGTAACCCATCGAAATATCGTTCTGGGACACCAAAAGTAAATATATTATATTTCTAAGACATTCTAGCGATATCCGTCTATCCGTCTGTTGAAATGGCGATCACGGCCAAAATACATATTACTTAGATGTGACTGAAACTTAACGTGTTTACTTGTTGTTGTCCCGAGCAATATGGTGTTGCATTTGAGCGAAATCGGTTTAGCGGTTCAAAAGTTATGAAGGCAAATGTAAGGACACCTCGAAAATGTTGGTACATTCAACATAACCTAAAAATACAAAATGCTTTTATTCGGCTGCTGGTTGACATATTTATGTGAACAGAATTGAGCACCGAATAGTATCTAAGCAAGTACGATTATATGTTTTTACAAATAAAGAAAAATTTTTAAAAAATTTTCCAGACCAAAAATAATAATGTCTGCGAATTTTGTACTCTTGCCCAAAACATTAAGTCATGATAATGTTTTGCGGAAGATTTGGGTGTACTTGCCAAAGCAAAGTTATTTTTTGAAAAAAAAATTGTTATATTACTTTGCTATTCCATGCAAAACGAATTTAAATATCAGTCGAGAGAGGGCCCCATTAAAAAACCAAAAGAGCTGTACATTTGGTTATGAGTGCAAAAACAAGTGCAAAAAAGTGTTTTTACATTTTGGAGTGTATAAAAGATTCGGCACCGAAGAATTTAACACTCTCACATGTTTTATGTACATTAGAGGTGTCCTTAAAAACGAAAATCACCTTTTTTTACCTGGTAGGGTCCTATATTGTTCTTTAGTATCTAAAAATGAGTGAGCCAAAATTTGGGGACAATCGGATAAAAATAACTCGTGCCGAAAATGGATTGAAGTTTTGGGACATTCTTATAAGAACGAAAAACTCGTTTTTTCTAGTTTTTGGAAAAACATTGGTATTTGATATTTTTTGTTAAATTTTTTGTGAAATAATATGAAAATGGTACTAAATTACCTTTTCAAAACGACTAATAAAATTAAAATCGGATGAAAAATAAGCATTTTACGAATACATGCCCCAGACCATTGTATGGTTTTTAGAGCCAGAATTTCAAAATTTTCAAAATTTTTAGGCAAAAAAATAGTAAAAATTTAATTTTACTTTATAATCAAATTGAAAACATGTTTAAGATTAAAAATAGCAGATATGGTAGTCAAGCTTTTTTTTTATTTGGCGCGGGTAGTGATAAAATTTCCGCGGATTCCAAATAAAATGCGTTTTTCTACAATAATTAAGCAAATTTTTGAAAATTTGTGCTCTATTGTGCGGATCGAAGTGTAAAACGTAAATTCTGTAACTTTTGAGAAATCGGATATATGAAAATTTTTTGTATTATAGAAATGTATAACGTCTCAAATTTGTCATTTCACCTCGACGAAAAGGGGTTAAAGATGCCCGAATTCTCAAAAAATTTACAGAATTTATGTATTTCACTTCGTATAATACAATACAGAAAATTGTTTCCCATATTTGCTAAATTATTTTAGAAAAACTCATTTTCTTTGGAATCCGCGGAAATTATATCACTACCCACGCCAAATGAAAAAAAAGTTAGACTACCATATCTGTTAGTTTTTATCTATAACATGTATTTAATATAATTATAAAGTAAAATTTAATTTTTTTTATTTTTTTGCCTAAAAATTTTGAAAATTTTCAAATTTTGGCTTTAAAAACCATGCAATGGTCTGGGGCATGTATGCGTAAAATGCTTATTTTTCATCCGATTTGAATTTCTTTAAGCTTTTTCGAATGGTAATTTATTGTCATTTTCATATTACTTAACAAAAAAATTAATAAAAAATAGCATATACCAATATTTTGCAAAAAACTAGAAAAAACGTGTTTTTTCATCAGATAAGTAAGAGTGTCCCAAAACTTCAATCCATTTTCGGCACGAGTTATTTTTATCCGATTGTCTCCAAGTTTTGGCTCACTCATTTTTAGATATAAAACTACAATTTAGGACCCTACCACGTATTAAAAAGTGATTCTGAAAAATTACCTTAGTCGTTAGGACACCTTTAATGTACATTTAATAAACCAATGGAAAAGTTTTATGTGAAAAGCTTAGACTTGGTGAAAAAGTAGTTTTGGTAAAAAAATGGAAAAAATTATTTTTTTCACGAAAAACTTAATTATGACAAAAAAAATTTAATGATAACAAAATTTTTGGTGAAAAAGAATTTTTGATGAAGAAAAAAATTTAAAAAAAAAAAATGTTGATGAACAAAAATTTTGTTTTTTTTTTTGAAAAAAAATTCATAAAAAAATTTTGAATGAAAAAAAAAATTTTTTGATGAAAAGAAAAATTTTTTGATGTAAAAAAATTTATAAAAAAAAATTTTTTTGATGAGAAAAAATTGATAGTAAAAAATTTGATAAAAAAAAATTTGATAAAAAAAAATTGATGAATAAAAAAAATTTGATAAAAAAAAAATTATGAAAAAAAAAAAATTAATAGAAACAAAAATTAATGAAAAAAAATTTTTTATAAAATAAAAAATAATGGAAAAAAATTGATGAAAAAAAATTTGATAGAAAAAAAATTTGATGAAAAAAATTTAATGAAAAAAAAGTTTAATGGAAAAAAAAAGTTTTTTGTTGAAAAATGATTATGTTACTTTTTATTCACCCTCTGGTGAAAAGCGGGTTTATTCACCACGAGGTGAACTATAATCCAAGTCACAAACAAAATAGTAATTCTTGTTTTCTTTTTCGTTAATTGTTAGCTTATATAGTCAAACTGAGGTGGCGTCCTGCAACTTTCTTAAAAATAGATACCAGCCTAAAAACATGATCATGTAAGGTCCGAATATGAACTAATATTTTAAGCAAAAAAAAGATAATTTTTTTTTCATTATGTTCGGAACTTTCCGATTTTCTTTTCAAAAACGGAGTCCAAAGCCATTGTCCTATAAGTCAAATATTTTGTGTGTTAACGACGACAACTTCGAAATTCGAAAAAAACTATATTTGCTCCACCCTAATGTGCATATAAATCATTATAAAATTCACACATTCTTAAAACTTTTTATTAATTAAATATTTCAAATACATATCACATTAAGAATTCGGTGTGTCGAATCTTTTATACCCTCCAAAATATAAAAACAAAATTATCTTTTTTTTTTTTAGGGGGGGGGGCACCTTTAAATTCGTAAAAATTTCATTATAATGTTTAAATTTAACAATTTTATCATTATTTATAATATGTTTTGAATCCACGCCCCTAAAAGTGGGAGGTCGTTGTCTTTTGGGCCCAAGTGCGGGACTTTAAACTTTTTTTTTGTATGAAAACCTTTTGATCAACTAAAATTCAAAACACAAGTAAAAATGGCATTTCTCAGAGGTTGGTTCTTGAAGGGGGAACTTTTTCCCCTTGGTCCGATTTTGCCCATTTACGAACTTATCTCGGCCATATTTATAACCATGAGACATGTTTGTGCCAAACTTCAAGAGTCTAGCTATTTTATTTTGGACTGCATCTTGTTATCTATAGACGGACGAACATACTTATATATACACAGAAAATAAAATCGTCAAATTTAAATCAACAAACATCAATTGTAAATCACCAAACATGATATCAACCAAACATTTCGTAAAAACGGCCGCATGTTAGCCCATTACACAAAACTTCGATTTTGTTTTCAACAAACTCAGTCAAGTAATTTTATTTCAAAATTCTTTTATCATGCACATAAAAAGTGTTTGCGTTTATTGAATTTCTTTGTTGAAAAAAATTTCATTTGTCAGATCAACAAATTGTGTTTGTTGAATTTCTTTGTTGAAAAAAAAATAAGATTTTTTACTTTTGTCAGATCAACAAATTGTGTTTGTGTTTTTTGAATTTCTTTGTTGAAAAAAGAAAAATTATTTTTTCAACAATCAAAATTTATAACGTTTGTTAATATTAAAAATTTCCGTATAGGAGCACTTTCAGTAAAAAAATTAATTGTATTCACAAATAAGGGGACAATATAACAATTAGTTTTTATACCATCCACTCTAGTGATAGAGGGTATATATAAGTTTGTCATTCCGTTTGTAACACCTCGAAATACTGGTCTAGGACCCCATAAAGTATATATATTTATGATCCTCGATCGATTTTAAGTCGATCTAGCGATGTCCGTCCGTCCGTCCGTCCGTCCGTCTGTCTGTCCGTCCGTAGAAAACACGCTTACTTTTGAAAGACTTTACAGAGGCTACTGAAGTTTGGCATATATGTTTGTCATTTACCTGGTCAGGTTGGTATTGCAATCCAGCCAAATCGGTCCAGTGGTTCAAAAGTTATGTGCAAAAGAGTAAATTTCGGCAAGGGTGTTTCGCGAATTTACGAGATAAAAAACACGATTACTTTCGAATGACAATAATGAGACTACTGAAGCTTAGCATGTATCTTTGTCGATCCCCGGGTCTATTTGGTTTTAAATTTCAGCTCAATCGGTCCAGTGGTTCAAAAGTTATAAGCAAAACCCTGAATTTCAAATTAGTTTCATTTAAAATGCCACTTGTTTTAACAAGTTTAAAAAGCATTGGTGATAACTAAACAATGCTTTTCAAACTTGTTTAAATTTTAAGCAATGCTTTTTAAACTTGTTTAGTTTTAAAAGCATTGGTAACTTAAAAACCACAGTCGAAAAAAATTTTACACTCAAAAAAAATTTTACACTCAAAAAAAAATTTTACACTCAAAAAAAATTTACACAAAAAAAAATTAATTTTTTTTTACAAAAATTACAATATTTTGTGCACATACGTACGTGCATTCACTTAGAAATATTTTTACAGTAAAAAAAATATTACACTCGAAAAAAATTTTACACTCAAAAAAAAAATAGTAATTTTTTTTTTTTTAAATGACACAAAAAGAGTTTTTTACTCAAAATAAAATATTTCTAATCAAAATTGTTAATTTTTTCACGTTAAAAAATGTACTTCCCTTTAAAAAATGCATTGTGGAGGGTATTCATAGATTCGGCAAAGTCGAATTTAACTTTTCTACTTGTTTTTCTGTGTAATTTATATGGGGTCTGCGACCGATATTTCGATGCGTTACATATGTAATACCAAAGTGAGTATACACCCATACTGTGGTTGGAGGGTATAAAAATCTTATCAGAAAATAAGTACCGCAAAACGGTACTTGTTGAAATTGCAAATTACAAATCAACGATACCTTTTTAACAGAAACGTAATTGGTGTACAAATTCAAATTAAATTACAACAAAAACTCGGCTTATTTCACATATTACAGATATTTTTATACAATCCAACCACAGTATGGGGTAAACTCACTTTCAGGGTGTAACACATCGAAATTTCGGTCGAGTAGCCTATAAAGTATTTTGATCCATGATTAATTCTTAGACATTCAAGCGATTTCCGTTAGTCTGCCTCTGGAAAGCACGATGAATGTGCTAAATCGGACTAAGGGGGAAAAGGTTCTCTCCGAAGGGAGAGAAAGGGTCAACTTTCCGCACGGGTAAAGGTTTACAAATTGATGGATGATGCTTTTTGCACTCAAATAGTACAAAGTTATCAATATATAAAAAAAAATTAATATTCATGCCCACAAAATGGGGCAGACCAAAAAAAAAAACTACATTTTCTTATTCCCCGGGCTCAAGCGAATGACTTTAAACTTCTTCTGACATAAAATTGATGTATTTTTTCAACAAAAATACAAACAAACATATAAAAAATGACGTATTCAGGCGTTGGGTTAGTTCTCCAATTGGAAACGTTTTCCCCCATGTTCCGAATTTGCCCATTCACGAACTCAAGCTGCCTATGACCATCAGACATATTGCCGTAAAGTCAAGCTCTTTTTTATTTTGGACTGAGTCATGTGTTATAGATGGACGGACAATTCTTGAATATCGTAGAATCGATCATGGATCAATAACATATATACATAATGGGGTCCCCGACCGATATTTCGATGCGTTACACACGGACTGACAAAGTCAGTATAACCCAAAAATGAAATTGGAGGGTTTGTATTTTTTAGAGACAATTGAATTTTTACCTTTTGAGCCCATTTACAAACTTAATTTGTTCCTATTTTCCTTGTTTGCTTTGTACTGAATCGTTGCTTCTGCAGACGAACGGACATCGCTGAAATGTCAAAAAATCGATCAAGGAACAATATATGTACTTCATGGTGATTAGAGTGTACACAAATATAACAATGTGTCACACACGAAATGATGAAGTCAGTAAGCTTTCTTATTATGGTTGGAGGGTATAAAAATACGGGGATTCACTCAGAAACACAAAAAAAAAGAAACAAAGAAAAAAAAAATAAAGATGATAATATCCCACCAAAAAATTTTAGCTTCAAAAACAAGAAAAAAAATAAGACAATGTTGTTCAACCGATTAACCGAAAGGTTTACAAGTTCGTTGGGTAGGTCACAAAAATAAAATTCCTTTAAACAATCAAAGAATAATGGATTTAATTTGTATTGTCTTTAAATAATTTTTTTGCGGGACGAAAAACTTTTTTTATAACTTTCTCAAACCAAAACCCAAAAGCTCCACTGTCTACATTTTACGTAAACAATGTAATGAACTTCCATTAAACATTTTTATTTATCAAAAAAAATAATTAAATTAAAATTATTTTAAAAGAGTGCGGTTAACCGTTAACCGCGGTTAATCACTTGAATTTTAACCGTAACCGCGATTAAGGAAAACTGCGGTTATTTGAAAACCCTAAGTATAACTGCATTTATAGTTCATTTTGTGATTCTGTTTCCTTTTAAAACGACTTCAAAATTTTAAAGGACATATTTTTGAAATATTTGTAATTGTCCTAGGATGACTCTGGTTACGGCAGATGAAAGAGTAGGCGTACGGACATAGCGCCCAAGGTCTTATCGCCCAAAACCGTAAATGACATATCGCCCACGCTGCGACATATAGCCCAAAATGATAGGTCTAAAAATGTTATTTCTCCCAAAACAAAATTGTCAAAAAATCCAAAATATTTTTTTTGGGCGAAATGTCGAAATTATGACTTCTATGATTTGTTTAATTGTAATAAAGGTTTTCTGCGTAACCGGCCTTCGGCCGGGCTTAGGGATTACATACTCCATGCAATAAACCCACCCTCTCTGCAAACCAAAGCTATTTTGGTTATCAGGCCTTTTTGAGTCATAACCAGGGACAGGACCTTCATGCACTAAAAAACTGTGTTTTAGGCGCCTAAAATATGCACTAAAAAGTCTTGGAATATGCACTAAAAACTGTAAAATATGCACTAAAAATCATAAATATCCACTTGTTTTTTGACTTTTTTAAAAAAAAACAACATTTGAATTCAGTTTGGTATTGTAAGCTCAGATATACATATATATTGGTGTATAACATTTTATTAAAAAAATAAAAATTATCTAGAAAAATTTATCAATTGCTTTAATACAAAAAATAAAAAAAAAAATCATAAATTTTTTTTTTAATCGCTTAACATACTAAAAAATAGCAAAAAAAAACTTATACAAAATATGACCTAAAAATATGCATTTATAGCGAAATAATAGCAAAATATGCAAAAATATGCTTTTTAAGCAATATATGCAAAAATATGCACTAACGAATCGATGCCATTTTAAAGCAAATTCTTTGATTCGTAAAGATTTCTTGTTTATGCTGTTGTATGACCAAAGGGAAAAAACATGCATTTGCATGAAAGTCCTCTCCTTGGTCATAACAAATTTGGTAGCGTAAAGGACTGCTACCCTAGAAAACTTTACTTTGCGGAGAGGGTGGGTTTAATGCATGGATTTTGTAATCCCTAAGCCCGGCTACGCATAAAAACTTTAAAATATTGTGTTAAAAAAAAGACAATTTTGGTGAGTTTTATGATTATTTTATTGGGTGCTATGACATTTTATAAATATAACATTTTGATAGTTGGGTAATATGACATTTTTGATAATTTATATAAATTTAAAGAAAATTGTTAAAATACCCAAAAATATTGGCCATATCGTCCAAAAAATTTTGCAACAACAACTAACACACATTTTTTTTGGGTGGAATGACTGTCCGTATGTCCGTACGCCGAAAGAGTAGGATTTTCCCTAATTTTTCGCTTTTTATATTTTGCCATATCAGGATAAAAGGATGTGAATTAAATCATTTGAAACCTCTATCAAAATATTTAGTTGAAAATTTTTAATGATATTGAAGGACACATTTTTGAATAAACGTAACTTACCTCCTTTTTCCTGATATGTAAAAATAATAAAAAAGGACAATTAGGGGAGATCCATCTCTTTCATTTGCTATCAATAGTGGCATCCTAGGACAATTATAAATATACTAGTCGAATAGCCTGTCCCTGCCAGGCGGAACACCAAATCACTTTTCTTAAGAATTCTAATTTTTTACTAAACTTTATAAAAAATTATGTTTTGTGCTTCAAAAATTTAATATTGCTACATTAAGTTACATCAATATATTTCCTAAACTGGAAAAAAATTTAATGAGTTTAAAAGGTTTTATTGATAAAATTTTAGAACTAAATTTAGCACGCCCATTTCGTCTCTCCGTCCTTAAACCGGATATCAAAAATCCATCGTATGGATATGTCCCATCGTCACTCCTACACTCAAAATAATAACTCTGTTAAATTACAGAAAAACTCTGCTAATTTAACAGAGTACACCATACTTTTCCAGCTAACAACATTTCTTGGTAATTTTACTAAAAAACTCTGTAAAATGATTTTGACAGAAAAAAACTGTTAATTTACAGAGTTTGTAGTAAAATATTAGTTAAATATGAAAGCTTTTTTACAGAGAAAACTCTGTAATTTTACTATTAAACTCTGTAAAATGCTTTGGACAAAAAAAAAACTGTTAATTTACAGAGTTTCTAGTAATATATTGGTTAAATAAACCACCATTTAGCAAAGAAAACTATGTAAATTTACATATATTTGTAAAATACATTTGATGCAAAAAAAATACAGAAAAAACTCTGTAAATTTACAGAGTTTAGTTAAATGCATGTTATTTTGTAAAATTTTTATAAAATTTCTGAAAAATTTTTTTTGATAACTTTTTTTGCTACTATTTAAACTTTTTCTCAAAAAATAAAAATATACAGATAAAATTTTGATGTTTGGTAACAAAAACTACTCAAAACAGAAAATTTTTTTGGTTATAAAAAAATACGAAGTATTTTGCTTAGGTCTGTATTTTAGCAGAAAACTCTGTTAATTATCTGTAAAATTAAGATTACGAAGTAAAAAGTAATATAACAGATGACTCTTTGTTTTTTTGTCACAACAAAATACAAAGTATTTTCTTTAAATCTGTATTTTGACAGAAAACTCTGTCAAATATCTGTTGAATTGAGATTACAGTCATTTTACAGAGTATTTTACAGAGTTATTATTTTGAGTGTATATACATGCTAATTTTAAGCGTATAAGGCCATTAATGAAATTCAAAAAGCGCTGGATACACAAAAAATAAGAAAAACACAAAAAAAAAATTATATGTACAGAAAATAGATGGTAATAAATTTACCACACCCCTTTGCCTTTCTTATTCTCTACCCATACACTGGATATCAAAAATCCAGGTTCGTGCTGATCTTCCCCATGAAACCTACTATATACATGCCAATTTTCATCTTCCTAAGTCATTCGGGGTCTTTAAATTAGTTAAAATATTAAAAAACCCAATTTTTCCCGCTCTTTCATCTTTTAATTCTCCGTCCACAGTCGAGATTTTTAAAATCCGATTACTTCAGGATAAACAACATCGTTAGCACTATACGCTATCCATTTTCCGCTTCCTTTGTGGGCTTCAAAATAAGTTAAAATGTTAATAATCCCAATTTTGTCCATTCGACATTTTCCTTTCAATTCTCCGCCCACAGTTCAAAAATTTAAAATTCGACTATTTCAGGATATGCTTTATCGATAGGACTATATGCTAGGAAATTTTCAGGTTCCTAAGTCATTAGAGGACTTTACAATAAGCTAAAATGTAAATTTTCATCTTCATAGGTCATTGGGGTCTTCAAATTAGTTAAAATATAAAAAAACACAATTTTGCCACGCCCCATTCTTCTCTTAATTCTCCTTCCACAGTCTAAAAAATGTAAGTCCGATTACTTCAGGATATGCTTCATTGTTAGAACTAAATGCTATGCAATTTTCCGCTTCCTAAGTCACTTGCGGGGCTTCAAAAGGAGTAAAAATGTTAAAAAATCACAATTTTGCCACGCCACTTTTCCCCCTAATTCTCGGCCCACATTGCAAAAATTTTATATCCGATTACTTGGGGATATGCGCCATCGTTAGGACTATATTCTAGGAAATTTTCAGCTTCCTAAGTCATTAGGGGGCTTTAAATTAAGCAAAAATGTCAAAAAATTGAATTTTGCCACGCCTACTTTTTCGCTTATTTCTCCGCCCACAGGCAAAAAATCGAAAATCCGGCTACGTTAGGATCTGCCCCAGGTGTTTTACTATATGCATGCCAATTTTCAGCTTTGTAGCTCATCAGTGGGCTTCAAAAAGCTCTGGATAGACAAAAAAAGAGGAACACACAAATAGGGAAATTATATATATAGATATAAAAATATTTTATAAAATATAATCCTCTAAAACTTTGAAGTCCTTTTAAAAGGAAACAGGATCACGAAATGAAGGACTGTAAATGCAGTTTTACTACATTTAGTCTCTACTTTCAAACGTATATTATCCACTTCGTGTTCAACGACTTTTTTTCATTTTTGTCGGACAGTGTAATCATTAGGAATTAGAATTCCATGCAAATGCATGTTTTTTGTCGATAGTCTAAATACGATATCAACCAATTATCTTTCCGAATCAAGAAATTTGCGTTAAAATGGCATCGATTTGTTTTTGCATATTTTGCATATTTTGGTGAAAATGCATATTTTTGCATATTTTGATTTTAAATGCATATTTTGTGCAAATTTCTAGCTATTAAATGCATATTTTTGCATATTTTGACATAAATTAGCAAAAACACAAATTAAAATTTATTTAAAATGTTGTTTTTTTATTTTTAGTACCAAAAGGTACATAAAAATAAAATGTATTTATTCGGCCTTTATATATGTATATATATTCGATTAGAGTTATATTCTAGTTCGAGGCCCAAAAGTATTTCTATTTATGATATTGTCATAATAGAGTATTTTTAATTTATTGCTTTAAAAAAGTTACTATCTCATAGTATGTCTGTACTGATCAGTTTCATCCCCACTAAAGGAATCTTCAGCAGACTTTAGAGAATCATCGTTGGTCAATCAAACATCAAACCAGACATAATATTTGATATACTTCCCAAGTTATATGAGAAGTACTATTATGAAGGTCCGAAATCTGTTTTCCAACAAAAAGCAATAAATTAAAAATACTCTATTATGACAATATCATAAATAGAAATACTTTTGGGCCTCGAACTAGAATATAACTCTAATCGAATATATATACATATATACATATATAAAGGCCGAATAAATACATTTTATTTTTATGTACCTTTTGGTACTAAAAATAAAAAAACAACATTTAACACAAAGTTTAGCACGACTTATCCTACCAACACTATTGTTTGGTTAGGCACTGTTGTTATTGTAAAATAACAGCAACACATATATTAATAGTTACCGACGGTGATTTAATATATACAATTTTTGCTTTAAAAGAGTTATTTTTGTTGGAAAACAGATTTCGGACCTTCATAATAGTACTTCTCATATAACTTGGGAAGTATATCAAATATTATGTCTGGTTTGATGTTTGATTGACCAACGATGATTCTCTAAAGTCTGCTGAAGATTCCTTTAGTGGGGATGAAACTGATCAGTACAGACATACTATGAGATAGTAACTTTTTTAAAGCAATAAATTAAAAATACTCTATTATGACAATATCATAAATAGAAATACTTTTGGGCCTCGAACTAGAATATAACTCTAATCGAATATATATACATATATAAAGGCCGAATAAATACATTTTATTTTTATGTACCTTTTGGTACTAAAAATAAAAAAACAACATTTAACACAAAGTTTAGTACGACTTATCCTACCAACACTATTGTTTGGTTAGGCACTGTTGTTATTGTAAAATAACAGCAACACATATATTAATAGTTACCGACGGTGATTTAATATATACAATTTTTGCTTTAAAAGAGTTATTTTTGTTGGAAAACAGATTTCGGACCTTCATAATAGTACTTCTCATATAACTTGGGAAGTATATCAAATATTATGTCTGGTTTGATGTTTGATTGACCAACGATGATTCTCTAAAGTCTGCTGAAGATTCCTTTAGTGGGGATGAAACTGATCAGTACAGACATACTATGAGATAGTAACTTTTTTAAAGCAATAAATTAAAAATACTCTATTATGACAATATCATAAATAGAAATACTTTTGGGCCTCGAACTAGAATATAACTCTAATCGAATATATTTATTTAAAATTTTAAAAATTAATTTTGTAAATACCCTAGTAAAAATATTATGCTAATTTTACTAAATAGATCTAATTTGATCCGTAAAATGGTTGTATTAAATAATATCTAATTGTATTACTTTAGATCAAAAAATAAAAAAATTGATACAATTTGATCCTGAATTTGGTCAAATCTAATTAGATCAAATTGATCTTATAATATCAATTTTTATATAATTTGATGAGCAAAACCAAAATACGAATCTAATCATATATGGAGCAATATCTAACCATATAAAGTGGATCAACCGTATCAAAGTGATAGATAAAATTTTATATAAATTTATACGGAAGCATATTAACTCATATAAGATTGTATCAAATTATATATTATTAGACCAGAAAATTTTTACTCGGGTAAGAAAAATTGTTTTTTTTCTTAAATTTTTAAATAGATTTTCTTAATTTTCTTTAAAAAAAACTTGCTTATAAAAAGTTGTAAATGTTACTGTTTAAAACCGGCGTTCTTTTTTTCTTTTAATAAGTTTTCCTATTAAAACAAGATTTTTTTTGTACACATTTTATTTTTTAGTGCATATTTTTAGGTTTTTAAGTGCATATTTTGAATTTTTTAGGGCATATTTTAAGCGAATATTTTGGATTTTTTAGTGCATAAAAATATCATCCCTAGTAATCATTATGGTTAGAGATATCGCCCAAATTTTGGATCTCGTTGATTTAAGAATACATTTTTTTTAATACAAACAAGTTTGGATCTCGATTAAAAATCTTCTGCCAAAAATGTATCTGCTTGCATTAAAGTGTTTAAATAAAGATGAGTAATGACTTTTGTGAAATTAATTGTGTATAAAAGAGTGAAATATTCAATTCAAATCAAACAGTTTTATTAATGTCGTTGATCATGAAAACACTCATTATATTCTTAACGCTTGTTTCTTTGGGTCTAACGATAAAGGCGGGCAACGGCAATTATATTAAATCGTTTAAAAACAATACGTTTTATGTCGAAGATCAATATAAGGTAAGTTAAAATTTAATTACACAGTGAAAAAAAACCGAACATTTGAAATAGGGATTAGATGGAACCAAAAGCAAATTAAAGTTAACATTTTACAGAGCAAAACCCTCAAGGCTTTCTTTTAGTTCAGCGCTAGATTTTTTTTTTACATGTTTTAGTAAACAAAAAAGTTTTTGTTTACTAAATATGTCCCACTGTATGGGCCCCTGGGTGTGCCCTTATTGGACGTGTGGGGTCCACCAGCGTCCAAATTTAAACTCAAAATTACGTTATGACGATGTGAATTTTGCTGCAATCGGTCCAGTTGCTACTTACTGAATAGCCAAATTACACTGTGTGACGGTGAAAAAGTAACCTCGGTTTTGACCATCAATTTTACATAATTCGGGCATGCTGATTCCAATGGTCCAAGTCATTTTAAAATCTAAGGTACAGTTTTTTCGCAAAACGTCTTCAAAGTTTTTCACTTCCCCGTGAAGTTTTTTGAATTAAAAAATATTTTGTATGCAAAAAAGTCGCTCTTTTATAGTTTAAATTAAAGGATTATATCTGTAACTACATTTAAATCACAAATTCCGCCACTAAAAGTTTAAAATTTTATTAGTGTTTCGCGTTTTATCCCAGTTTTTCTAATTTTTTATCATTTTCGCGATTTTAAATGCTTAAATAAATACCGACCTAAACAACCGTTTCAGCTTAGTATATTTGCACAAAAGGAAATATATTCCCATTAAAATATTTTTCATTTATCCATTGCATAGCACCTAAATTGCGCGATTTGTCAAAATTTCTCTATGACAGCATCACTTTCCAACAGGACCACAAGGTCCAGATTTTGATATATTGTGTAAAAACCTCAAAAAAGTATTTGTGCCAAATTTCAAACAAAAATGTTTTCATCCTAAAAAGTTATAATAAAAAAACATTTATATCGCCCTACTAAATTATATCAAACAAGTGTTTTTTTTAAATTAGTAGTATTTAGTAAAATGTTTTCCTTTTGTTTTTGTAATTAAAACTTAATAATTTAATTTAGTAAGGTGAAATAAATGTTTTCCTACAATAACTTTTGAATATGAAAACATTTTTGTTTGAAATTTGACACATTTATTTTTTTGAGGATTTAGCACAACATGTCACAAGCTGGACCTTGTGGTCATCTTGGAAAGTGATGCTGTCATAGAGAGATTTTGACTAATCGCTCTTTTTTCGAGTGATGCGCTTGATAGTTAAAACGTATTTTCATAGAAATATATCCCATTTGGTGCACCTATACTTATCTGAAGCGGTTGTTTAGGTCGGTATTTACTTAAGCATTTAAAATCGCGAAAATTCTAAAAAATAGAAAAATGGGATAAAACGCGAAATTTCACTTGAGTTTCAAACATTTGATAGCGGATACGGTACTTAAAATGTAGCAACAGTTATAGTCCTTCAATTTCAATTACAAAAGAGCGACTTTTTTGCATACAAAAACTTTTTTATTTCAAAAAGTTCACGGGGACGTGAAAATCTTTGAAGACATTTCGCGAAAAAACTGTACCTTAGATTTCAAAATGGTTTGCACCATTGGATTCAGCATTCCCGAAATATATAAAATTGATGGTCAAATCTCAGGTTACTTTTAACATCCAAGATTTTGTCACGCTGTGTTATTATAAAAACAAGTAAAAAAAGTTAAATTCTGCCTTGTCGAATGTAGTGATACCCTCCACAATTTCAAAAAGATTATTGCAAAAAACTTTATTTAAAAGGAAATTACTGTTGAAAAAAAAAAAATTTTGGAAAAAAAAATTTCCGCGAAAAAAAATTTTGTTAAAAAAAAACCCGCGATTTTTTTCTTTTTTTTTGTCAAAAAATATGTTCGTACTTGTTTAAATACCATTTGGTATTCAATTATGTTCACATATGTGAACCAGAAGCCGAATTAAAGCATTTTGTATTTTTAGGTTATGTTGAATGTACTGAAATTTTTGATGTGTGCTTACATTTTCGTTCATAACTTTTGAACCGCTGAACCGATATCGCTCAAATGCAATTCCAAACTTCTCGGGAGAACTTCCAATAAATATGTTAAGTTTCAGTCATCTCTGTGCAATATTTTGTCCGTGATAGCATTTTCCACAGACAGACAGACAGACAGACGGACAGACGGACATCGCTAGAATGTCTTAAAATCGATCGGGCATGATGAATATAAGTATATACTTTATGGGGTCCCAGATCGATATTTCGATGAGTTACAAAAAGATTGACAAACTTATATATACCCTCTATCACTAACAATAAGTGGAGGGTATAAAAAACACTGTGAACCGTTGCGTATGATTGTTATTTAAAGGCAGTTAAAAATTTATCAAAAAGCCTTGAGAGTTTTGTTCTGAAATTTGTCATCTTTCATTTGCTTTTGGTTTCATTCCATTACGATTTTGGTTGTTGCACTCTGTTAGAATATTGGAAACCCGAATAAAAAAGTTTTTATATAAATATATATAATTTGATAAAATTATATCAAATTATATATGGGGCATTCCAAGCCAAATCACTCACTTTTTGACCCGACCCCTTTCGATTTATTTTATTTTTGGATATGTTTTAGTACTTATTAAATGCAACTTGGACACCAATTTTCAGTCTTTTATTTCAAGATGGTGCACAGAAAGAAATAAAAAAAAAATTTGAGTAAATTTTTAATACTATTGAGTAAAAAATTACTCAATTTTCCACCAGTAAACGATTTAATAGCATTGAGTAAATTTTTAATAAAAATTTATTAAATGTTTGCCAAAAAAATTTGAGTAAATTTTTAATTGACACTATTAAGTGCAGGAACAGAACAAGAAGCACCACCTTTTAAAAACAGAACAAGTTTTATTTCACATCGGCGCCGGCCACCGGTTTAATCTGCCAAACCGTATGGAAAAAGTCGTGCCGGGCTTATTCTGTTTCTACTCTAAAAAAAACAAAGTTTAAAAAAATTTCATATTTTTTTACAAAGAAAAAAAAACATGTTTTTTCAAACTTTACCAAATATATTTTTGTCTTAAAGACATAAAAAATTTTTATAAATATGATTACAAACTTTCATGTATATATACAAAAAACTATAAACTAAACGAGAATTAAAAAAACTAAGAAAATTCCAAAAAAAATTAAAAAAGCTATTAAATTCTTATTAAATTATTTACTCAATTTGTTTTTAAATTTTTGAGTAAATTTTTAATTGCGTCAATTAAAAAATTACTCAAAATTTTTTTTAAATTTAAACAAGTGATTACTCAAATTGTTTTTCCCCATATTTTTTTCTGTGTGTTGAGTAATCAATTTTCAAAATGGCGATTTTCTCAAAAAAATTGAAAAATTGAAATTTTTAATTAATTTTGACCATTAAAAAATGTAGATATTTTAAAAAAAGTTGGACAACGTTTTGTTGGTATTTAAATGTTGTTTTAGAAAAAAAATATGAAAAAATTATTCGAAGTAATTATCACTTATTTTTTGACGTTTAAATATTGAAATCGACTTTTTGAAAAAGTCCGAAACCTTCGATTTTTTTCTAAAAAACTATAAAAATTGTACTCTAAATTACGCAACTTTTAAGCCATAATTCGAGATGTGATCACAATTCTTTCCATTTTTAAATTGCACCTATTATTTTGTGGCTCTGATTTATGTTATATGGTGCTCCAAAAAAAAAAAAAAATGGTAGATACTGACCCTAACTTACCCTAAATATATTCATTTGGAGGTAAATATACGTCTCACAAAAATGTAGGACGATCGGACATGGGTAAGGCGTTTAGCATGGTCCTTGAAGTTTAAAAAACGGATTACAAGGAAAAATTTGATTTTTTTTTCTGTTTTCGCAATTTTTTTGGTATTTTAATTATTTTAAGTTAAGTTTTAATTCAAGTGATTACAGAATTATGATGTGGAGTAAAATTTCTTTCTAATAAGGTACTAAAAACTAAAATCGGTTGAAAATCAGCCAAGTTATTACAACTTCCCCAGGCATCTAGCGTGTGCCATACCACTTGATTAAAAAATACGAGTCCCTTTTTTTAAATTTATTGAAATTTTCTACTGTAATAACCAGGGAAACCAAAAATATGCTCTAAAAAACACGTTTTATGCGCTTAAAAAATGCCCTTAAAAACGGAAAATATGCTCTAAAAACAATAAAAATATGCTCTTAAAAAAAATAATGTCCCCTTTTTTGTTGTGTTTTTTACAATTTGTTAGAGAATAGACCCCCCAAATACCGTTATGTGCGATAGAAAGAGGGTTAAATATGTTCTACAAAAATATTTGCCTTAATATTTTCTGCCAAGTTGCTGAATCTAAAGAAAACATAGTTTCATATACCGATATGAAGCAAGAACAGACCAAATGGGAATCAATCGTCACAATTCCGTAATTGTTAAAAAAAAACATTCTTGTTGGATAAAAAATTTAAAAATACATGTTGTCATAAAAAAAAATGGAAAAGAATGCTCTAAAAATTAAAAAAAAAAAATGCTCTAAAAATTTAAAAATATGCTCTAAAAAGTGGAAAAATGCTCTAAAAATTGAAAATGTGCTCTAAAAATATGCTCTTATGCTAAAATATGCTCTTAAACCTAAAATATGCAAAAATTTGCTCTTAAGGCTAAAATATGCAAAAATATGCTCTAGCAAATCGATGCCATATTTCTTAAAAACTTCTGAAACGGATAAATACCTTACCCATTTATCAATAAAATGCACAGGAAAAAACATGATACTGCATATTTTTGGTTTCCCTGGTAATAACAATTTTTCATTATTCATGTTTCAGTGTAATATTTTTTTGGTTTTTCCAAATTTTAAAACAAAAAAAAGAATTTTTTTTTTTTTTAAATAGAGATTTCAAAAGGGTGTTGAAAATGCAGGCATTTTTAGCACTAATTTAAAAAATGTTAGCAAAACACAATATGAAAAATACTTGTCATCTAATTACATTTGAACTTGAAGAATAAAAAAATGTTATTACAGTAGAAAATTTCAATGAATTTCCAAAATCGTATTATATTGCTTAATCAAGTGTTCTGCCATACGTTAGATGCCTGGGGAAGTTGTAATAACTTGGCTGATTTTCAACCGATTTCAGTCTTTGGTACCTTATTAGAGAGGCATTTTACTCCGTATTATAATTCTGTAACCACTTGAATTAAAACTTAACTTAAAATACCAAAAAAATTGAGAAAACAGAAAAAAACTCATATTTTTCCTTGTAATCCGTTTTCTAAACTTCAAGGCCCATGCGGAACACCTTATCCATGTCCGATCGTTCTTAATTTTTGAGAGGCGTATTTTTGCCTCGAAATGAATATATCTAGGGTAAGTTAGGGTCAGTATCTACCAATTTAATTTTTTTGGAGCAAAATATAAAATAAATCGGAGTCAAAAAATAAAAGGTGCAATTTTCAAAATTTGAAAGAAAATAGAACAAATTGCGATCACATCTCGAATTATGGCTTAAAAGTTGCGTAATTAAGAGTAGAACTTTAAGACGTTTGTAAAAAAAAAATCGAAGGTTTCGGACTTTTTCAAAAAGTCGATTTTAATTTTTAAACGTTAAAAAATAAGTGATAATTACTTCGAATAATTTTTTTAATATTTTTTTCTAAAACTACATTTAAATACCAACAAAACGTTGTCCAACTTTTTTTAAGATATCTTTATTTTTAACTGGTCAAAATTAATTGAAAATTTTAATTTTCCCATTTTTTTGAAAAAATCGCCATTTTGAAAAATTGATTACTCAACAACATCTTGGAATAAAAGGCTGAAAATTGGCATTTGGCCTGGAATGCCCCATATATATATATAAAATTATATATAGAGGTAAAATTCTCCAAAAAATTTTATAAAATTGTATAAAATTATATATAATTTGATATAATTATATATAAATATATCCAGGATTTGGTGGATATAATTATATAAAATTATATATAATTATATCCTCCAAATCCTGGATATAATTATATATAATTTTATCAAATTATATATAATTTTATATAATTTTATACAATTTTTTGGAGAATTTTGCCTCTAAATATAATTTTAATTAATTATATATAATTTGATATAATTTTGTCAAATTATATATAATTATATAAAACACTTTTTTACTCGGGAAGCTATTATTTAATATTTTTTTTATTTTGCAGTACACTTGGTTTGAGGCCTTCTTAGAGTGCAGCATTAGAAGAATGTATTTAGTGACGATAGACAGTGAAGAGAAATTAAATGAAATTTTTGGAATATTTATCCATGAAAAATTGTAAGTAGATTTCAAAGATTAAAGCAAATTTTGAAATTTAAATTAAAATTAAAATTGATATTTTTTAAAGGAGTTACACTTAGGAGAAAAACTCTATGGAATGTTTTAACTAAATTCAGGCATTTTGTTGTAATTTACTGGTTCTGCTTGGTGAATTAAAAAATATTTTTCAGGAAATTTTAGCAGATATTTTTTTTATAATTTTACAAAAAATGTTTGTTTGCTAATATCACAGAAATATTTAGTTTTTTCACTCTTCAAGAAAATTTTCTAGGTTTTTTTTTGTTTTTTAAGATTTAATTAAAAAAGAAAAATATTGAAGAAGCATAACTAAATACATAAATAAAAAACATTTCAGTTGTTCAGATTGTTTTTCTGAAATCAGCTGATTTTTGTGCTAAAATCATCAAAATTGTCTACTTTCTTGACCGATTTGTCTGCTGATTCGACCAAAATAATCAAGACAAAAATTAAGAAAACCGAGTCTGCTAAAATCAGCTGATTTTTCATATGACTCGGACTCTTCTTTTGAGCGTATTTATATTTAATAAATATTATTTATAAAATAAAAAACCTTTGTTTAATATTTTCCTTTAAACAATGAATACCCCTAATAAATTAATAAAACTTTATCAATACCATGTGTTTTTTTATGAATTACAGTAAAAATAAACCCCCAAATATGTGGATTGGTGCTGTAGGTAGCAATCGTGAATTTGCATGGCTTTCAACTGGTAAACCCCTGAATCCTACATTTTGGTCTCCAAATAATCCCGATAATTCAAAAAATGAAGAAAATTGTGTTTACTTAAGGGAGAATAATAAAGATTTCAACGATCGTAAATGTAATCATCAAGTTGGTTTCATGTGTGAAATGGATAATTTGCTATGTAAGGAATGTTTCGATAGCAATTTACTTTATAGCTTTAATCACAGAAATTAAAATATTTTTCATATATCATGAAATCCAGCAAAGATTTTATAAAATCTGACCGAGGGTCTTCAAATTTATCTAATTTTTTGTACACATGTGCTCTATAGAGCCAATTAAACATATCCATTTTCAGTTTTTTATATTTAAAAAAAAATCGCGATTTTTTCGCGAATTTAATTTTCTTCAAAAATTGAAAAAATCAAAAAAGTATGCTACTTTGAATAGCCATATCTTCGGAAGTATCTATCGAATTTCTTCAATTCAAAAAGCATTCGATTCAGACGATAGTCTTACTTTATATTAATGTAATAAAAAAAAATATTTTTAAAAAAAAGTGCATTTTTAATGCAAATGCATTTTTTGGATGCATTTTTTAAAACTTTCTCCCCCTTCAATTTTTTTTAAACCTACATAAATCGAAAATATAGCATTTTTTACACAAAATTGCGTACAGGTTTTTTTGTGACGGAGTTTCGTAAAAATTTTGTAATTTTTTTAAAAATACCTTATTGGTTTTTCCACACAATTTTTTCATAAAATTCATAAAATAACAAAAAAAAATTTTAGTCTAAGGAAAAACTACGTAAGCATTTTTTAAAAAAATCACTAAAATTTTGTGAAACGCCGTCACAAAAAAAAATGTAACCAATTTTATGTAAAAAATTCTATATTTTCGATTTATGCAGGTTTCAGACAAATTAAAGGGGGAGAAAGTTTTAAAAAATGCATCCAAAAATTGCATTTGCATCAAAAATGCAATTTTTTAAAAAAATATTTTTTGTTAGTGCATTGTTATAAAAACGGATAATCAGTTGAATCGAATGCTTTTTGAGGCGTAGAAATCCGATAGATACTTTCGAAGAAATGGCTTTTTAAAGTTACATACTTTTTTGATAAAATTGCAAAATAAATATTAAATTGATTTTTTGTATGGAAAAATTCAAATAAGTAGTTTTAAAAAAATCACGAAAATTTTTTGAAACGCCGTCACAAAAAAAACGGTACTCAATTTTGTGTAAAAAATGCCATATTTTCGAATTATGCAGGTTTCAAAAAAATTGAAGGGGGAGAAAGTTTTGAAAAATGCATCAAAAAATTGCATTTGCATCAAAAATGCACTTTTTTTGGAAAAACTTTTTTTTATTGCATTGGTATCAAAAAGGACGAACGTTTGAATCAAATGCTTTTTGAATCGTAGAAATCCGATAGATACTTTAGCAGATATGGCTCTTCAAATTACCATACTTTTTTGATTTTTTAAATTTTTGAAGAAAATTAAATTCGCGAAAAAATCGCGATTTTTTTAAAATTAAAAAAACTGAAAATGGATATGTTTTATTAGCTTTATGGAGAATGCATACCGTTAATATAAAGAAAATCGAAAGACCTAAGGTCAGAAAATAGCATTTTTTATGTGTTTTCTGGTGGATTTTGTGATATATAAAAATAAAATAACTTTTAAAATAAAATTGTACACAAAAAAAAATTGAATACATTATATCTTACACAAAAAAATTAACTATAGGAGAAAAATAAAAGTTTTAGAATTTTTGAAAAATAAAAAAAAAAAAAATATATCGTCCATTCCAACAGACATTTGGTTATTTTAGGCATTTTTTGACCGAGGGTCTTCCGATTTTTGTTATTTTTTTTTTTCATACAGATAATCTATGGAGCCAATTTCAAATTTTATCCATCAGATCGAAGATATTCGAAAAACTCGCGATTTTATTCACGATTTTCGTTTTTAACTTTTTTAAAAACGAAAATTGTGAATAAAATAGCGAGTTTTTCGAATATTTCGATCTGATGGATGACATTTGAAATTGGCTCCATTAAGAATCTGTATTAAAAATAGAACAAAAATCGGAAGACCCTCGGTCAGATTTTTTAAAATGACTCATGGAATGGACGATATATTAAAAATATATTTAAAAATAGATGTAAATAAAATAAAAATATTAATATTGATGCGCTAAACAAGTATATAAAAAAATTTTCAAAATCGATCAAATGGTTTTTGAGATATCGCTATTTGAAATTAAAAAAATCATTCGTTTTAGTTTTACAGTTTTAAGTATCCATCATACTCGTACTTCTTTTCTCACAACTTCTTTAAAAATGGTCCAAGTTCATTTTTATATTCTCCACTTAATATTAGTGGTAGAGGGTTTATAACTCATCGAAGTATCTGTCTGGGTGGTAAAATGCGGGACCTACCTCCATTAGTCTTTACCTCCTTAAATTTTTTTTCCAAACAAACATACGTTAAAACTATTTTCAATGACTAAAAAGATGGTTTTGCACTTAAATTTAATTGTTTCCAAAATGTTTTATACTTGTAAAGGGTATTCTTGGTTTCGACCAAGTCGACTTTCAAATTTTTACTTATTTGAGTTACTTCAGTTGTTGTATTCTCACTAATAATGTAAACTACAAATATAGAGTAAAATGTACTTCTGTTATCAAAAAGATTTGCTAAAGAATTTCGTATTTAAATAAAAATATCATTTAACTCATATAAACAATTAAAAATTCCAACAAAATAGTTTAAGCTCAACCTTCGACATGGAAATAATAAATATTATATGTGTTCTCAGTTTACTGGGAACAGTTTTAACAGTGAATTCAGCGAAATGGTTTAAAACAGAACAGAATAAAATGTATTATATTGAACAGGAATATAAGGTAAATTTTAAAAATCAAATCATGGTTTCATATATAAAAATATGTCAGACTGGTGGAAATCAGACAATTTAAAAATATATATATTATAAGCAGGGAAACCAAAAATATGCTCTTAAAAACACGTTTTATGCGCTTAAAAAATGCCCTTAAAAACGGAAAATATGCTCTAAAAACAATAAAAATATGCTCTTAAAAAAAAGTATGTCCCCTTTTTTGTGGTATTTTTTACAATTTGTTAGAGAATAGATCCTCCAAATACCGTTATGTGTGGTAGTTAGAGGGTTAAATATGTTCCACAAAAATATTTGCCTTAATATTTTCTACCAAGTTGCTGAAGCTAAAGAAAACATAGTTCCATATACCGATATGAAGCAAGAACAGGCCAAAGGGGAACCAATCGTCACAATTCCGTAATTGTTCAAAAAAAACATCCTTCTTGGATAAAAAATTTAAAAATAAATGTTGTCATAAAAAAAATTGGAAAGAATGCTCTAAAAATTGAAAAAAATATGCTCTAAAAATGTAAAAAATGCTCTAAAAAGTGGAAAAATGCTCTAAAAATTGAAAATATGCTCTAAAAATATGCTCTTATGCTAAAATATGCTCTTAAACCTAAAATATGCAAAAATATGCTCTTAAGGCTAAAATATGCCAAAATATGCTCTTACAAATCGATGCCAGATTTCTTAAAAACTTCTGAAACGGATAAATACCTTACCCATTTCTCAATAAAATGCACAGGAAAAAACATGATACTGCATATTTTTGGATTCCCTGATTATAAGTCTAACGGAAAGTCTTGAATATCAAAAAATATCTCAAAAACTGAAATCTTAAGTAGCAATATTTGGAAAACCGGTCAACCGATTTTAAAATTTGTTTAATAATTTTGTAAAAAAAAAAAAAATAAAAATCTTGACTTTTCTAGTACACTTGGTTCGAGGCCTTTCTGGAATGCTCTGTTAAACAGATGTCCTTATTAACACTGGAAACTAAAGAAGAACATGAGAACCTAGCAAACATTTTAAAACAAGAAGACTTGTAAATTATTTCTGAAATGTACTTTATATAATTTCTTTATATTTACTAATCAATTTCTAATATTTTAGCAAATTTAATGCCCCCCATTTATGGGTAGGTGCGGTTGGTGCAAATCGTCAATTTTCTTGGATTTCCAATAGCCAATCTGTGTTTACAAACAAATGGATTGAAAATAATCCCGATAACTGGAATAATGAAGAAACTTGTTTACATTTTTGGGAGAATACAACGGAATTAAACGATCGTATTTGTACTTTAAAGTATGGGTTTATATGTGAAGAAAATCCAATTGATTACAATAGCCGGCATAAGTATAAAAATATTATACTTAATTTTAATAATAATAATTAGAATTTATGATATACATACATATGAGCTAGGGTTGCCAGACGGGCTTGATTTGGCTTGATTGTCAAGCTTTTTTAGTACGTGTCAAGAATCAAGCCAACACGTCATTTGTCAAGCTAAAATCAAATTTTACCTAATTTTCCACTAAATTGTCAGGAAAATCAAGAAAAATTTTTTTTTAAAAACTTTTTAAATACTTATGTTTTTACCACTTGTTGTCTAATGTCACTTTTATTTCATAAATAACAAGCGTGAAAAGTAATTTATTGGAAAAATAATTAAAAAAAGTATTTAAAAAAATTCAAAAATTTTAATTGTCAAGAAAAATCAAGCTTTTTTATCTAGATGTCAAGAAAAATCAAGCTTTTTACCATTTTCGATCTGGCAATATGAGCAAATCCATGGGAAATTTATTGACGGATCACCGAAAAGAGAGGTGTTTTTTCGCATTGTTGAGTAATTAATTTTTAAATTCTATTAGATCGCTAAATATTTGATTTTTTTTTTTAAATTTTGAAAAAAAAAATCAAAAATTTGGCTTTATCACTAAATTTAAAAATTTATTGCTCGACAACGCGAAAAAACACCTCTCTGAAATTTTAACAGCGTTAAAGGGACATTATAAACTTTAATAAAAAGTTTTGGTTTTTTAAACTCATGGTGTCCTTGGTAGGATAAAAGGACATTCCAATATTGTTTTAAAAAATGTTTGTTAATTTTTTTTTATTTTTTTTTTTTTCTAAATGTTAAATCTCCATAATTTTATCGACAATATTGTCACAAAAGTTTGTTCGTACATCTAACGGTTTCCGAGTTAAAAAGCACAAAAAACTGCAAACTATTTAATTTTTAGCCAAAATTTTGAATAAAATCAAATATTTGGCTTTCTAACAAACTTTGAACATTTATAGCTCAACAATACGAAAAAACACCTCTCTGAAATTTTACCAGCGTTAAAAGGGCATTCTAAGCTGTAAAACAAAATTTTTCTTTTGGAAATCCATGGTGTCCTTCCAAGGAAAAAATGACACTTAAATATTGTTTTCAAAATTTTTTGTTGAAATTTTTTTTTTTATCAACAATATTGTTTTTATCAGTTTTTTCGTACGACTTACGGTTTCCGAGTTCAAAAATGTTAAAAACTTTCTAAAAGTCAATATTGCCCAAAAAGCTCTTTTTTATTCGCCCTTATCTTCCAAAGTATTGATCCAAAAACAAAAAAAAATGGGTTTTAATCATTTACGAATCTCTATAAAATAACCAAAAATAAACAAAATCGGTGATGCGTCAGTTAAATTTCCCATGGATTTGCTCATTAAATATCTTCAAATTGAAAAATAAAAAAATTTTAATATACTGTGGTACTAGATCCAAAATATTGGATCTAGTACCACACTTTAAGAGAAAATAAAATGACCCGTGTAAAAAAATAATTAGATCAAAACATATCTCCTTTGATAAAAACATATATGGATCATATCTAAATGGATGTAATCAGATCTACTCCATATATATTCACATCTGCTTGAGATATGTTTACGGATCAAAACATATCTGAAGCAGATGTGAATATATATGGAGTAGATCTGATAACATCCATTTAGATATGATCCATATATGTTTTTATCAAAGGAGATATGTTTTGATCTAATTATTTTTTTACACGGGCATACTTTAAGAGAAATATAAAATAAAATGTCGAGAATTCCCGGTAACTCCCGTAAAAAACTCTAGTTAAGAACTCTAAAATAGTATCACTTAATAAAAAGTACCAAACAATTTTTTTTAATCCATCTAGGATTTATTTGGGTATAATGTATTTAATACATATAATAGTACTTTTTCATAATTTTTAATAAACAATTTTTAAAAAGGTACTTTTTATAAATTGCACCAAATTAGTACTTTTTATAAAAAGGTACCAAAATAGTACCAAAATAAAAAAATCGAAATGAAAACAAGTGAAAGTTCGGCTATGCCGAATCTTTTATACCCTCCAACATGTAAAAAAATTTCAAAGATGTTATCAAATGTATTTGTTATGATTCTTGGAATTCCTTTATGCAATTAATAATTATTAAAATACATTTTTTTAATCCACACCAACAAAAGGGGGGAGGGGGGTCCACATGCAGGGTTTTGAACTTCCTCTGACACAAAAATATTGGATTTGCTTAACAAAAGTACAAAAAACCCTGCAAAAAAAATACAATTTTTCTGAGGTTGGTTTAATTCTCTAAGAGGGAACTTTGTTCCCTTTGGTCCGATTTTGCCCAATTCCGAACCAAACCACTTAATAAAATGTTGATAAAAAGTACAATCACAGTGCATTAAAAATATTACCAATATTGTTCTTTTTTATAAAAAGTACCAAATAGTATTTTTTTTATAAAAAGTACCAAAACATTTTTTTACAAGAATTTAATGAATTATGCACGCATTTAATGGGTATGAACAACCAATTT
Source organism: Pegoplata infirma (assembly GCA_963921195.1). Taxonomy (NCBI): domain Eukaryota; kingdom Metazoa; phylum Arthropoda; class Insecta; order Diptera; family Anthomyiidae; genus Pegoplata; species Pegoplata infirma. The sequence goes on from OY992537.1 coordinate 42,195,327, forward strand.
TTTGAAAAAAGGGATTTTCTGTAGTTAAAGTTATTGGTAATATCCACAAATTTAAACGCAATTTTCAATTAAGGCATCATTTGTTTTGTCCTAATTTTCCTACAAAAACTCCCAGATTCTGGTTAAAATAGTTTTGAGATCTAACATCTCAAAAATTTTTTTTTTTAAATTTCTGGAATGCAATCCATAATACACATAAAAAAGAAGAAATTTGAATAATATTTTGTTTTTAGATGTTTTACGTGTATTTTGGTGAAGAGTTCGTTTGCCCAATCTCTATCAATTGGTCATGTGAAATTTCAGTTGATTTCATTTGTATTGACCAACTTTAAGTTGCAACTGGAATTATGAAAATTCAAAAATAATCTCTATTATTTAATTAGAATTTTTAATAACATCTGAAAAACGTTTAGTTTTGAAACCCGATCAAATACATTGACTGGCTATAGAACCTAATCTGGATTCTTCCTTTCTTCATTTAAAGGATTAAATGATTTTGTTTCGTGTACATGCCAATACAAGCGATTTCATTATTGTATATATTGCCGAATTTCATCGATTGCCAGGCAAAATATGGTTCCTTTTGGTCTAAAAACTCCATGTTTAAATTTTAAATCAAATCGGCCATTTTTAAGAGATAGTAAAGTTTCTAACGTAAAAAAAAAACAGTGAGAGTGTTAAATTAGGCTGTGCCGAATCTTTGAAACCCTCCAACATGTTAAAGAACATATAAAAAAATTTCAGAGGCGTTTTTGGGGAGCGGCTCTGCGGGGGTGCTGGGGGATACCTTCCCCAATGCGATAAATTTTTACTAAATTATTTATTATGCTTTTTGAACTTTAGTTATACCATTTGCTCATAATTTTTATGTTTTTTTTTAATCCACGCCGACAAAAGGGGGCGGTGCAAAAAAACAATATTTTGTAGCGCCCCAGGGTCTAACTGTATGACTTTTAACTCCTTCTGACAAAAAAATGTTTCAAAAATTCAAAAAAAGCTCTAAAAAATGTCGTTTTTTTAGAGGTTTTTTTAGTTCTTTAAGGGGGAACTTTTTTGCCCCTTAGCCGATTTTACCCATTTCCGACCTAAACTTAAAACTCATTATTCATGTAACCCTAATGTATATCTTTAAGCCATATTTAAATGCATTTAAAGCCAAAAAGTTAAAAAGTTAAAAGTGAATGCTACATGTATCCATTTTTTTTTGTTGGTTACTTTTTGTGGAATTTGTTCTGGCTTGTTAAGAGTTGTTAAGATTATGATATATAACCACACGAGAGGCGGCCATTATGGACACAGCAGGAATGTGGGAATCTGTTTTTTCTTTTAACAACCATCAAACTTCAAATATCCACAAATACCAATGGAAAAGAAGAAAATATGTGTTTAAAATGCATAAACATTCTATACCTATATACGTGCACTATAGGATGAAATTGTAGAAAATCAAGTGGCGGTGTTTTATGTAATAAACATTTGGACTCTGAAAAGACATATGAAAGAGTTTCAACAATCATAAGTTTGATTTGCACAAATGCCACACACATTATTTTTGGGGTTTAACGTAATGTGTAAAATGTAGTTACACTGTGCAAAAATTTAACACTTTTTAGCAAACACAAGAACTTAACTATTCAATTACCAAAATGTAGTAAAACTCTACACAGAAAAGAATAAAAAAAATATTTGAGTAAATTTTTAATACTATTAAGTAAAAAATTACTCAATTTTGCACCAGAAAATTATTTAATAGTATTGAGTAAATTTTTAATAAAAATTTATTAAATGTTTGAAAAAAAATAAATGAGTAAATTTTTAATTGACACAATTAAAACTTTACTCAAAATCTACCTATTTATTTTATTTTAAAAAGCTTTAAATTTAAAAAAGCTTTAAATTTTTTTACAAAAAAAAAAAAAACAAAAACCTTGTTTTTTCAAACTTTACCAAACATATTTATGTCTCAAAAACATAGGAAAATTTTATAAAGACGATTACAAGGTTTCATATACATACACAAAAAACTATAAACTAAACGAGAATTCAAAAACTATGAGAGTTTTAAAAAAAACTTAAAAAAACTATTAAATTTTTATTAAATTATTTATTAAAATTGTTTTTAAAATTTTTAAGTAAATTTTTAATTGCGTCAATTAAAAAAATATTCAATTTTTGTTTTTAAATTTAAACAAGTGATTACTCAAATTTGTTTCCTCCATATTTTTTTCTGTGTATACTGTACAATCAAGATTGGTGAGCAATTCCTTTTATGGGCCTCCAATGATTCTGAAAAATATGGTGTCGTCAGTTTTTTTGTCACTATTTTAAAGATACAGAAAGAGTGGCTTTCATGAGCTATTAGAGTTCCTAAACACGTTCAGATTGAGTTGGTATGTTCCCTGTTAGCAGAGCTTCGAAGGATTTTATTCCATAATTCAATTTGTCATTCTGAGTGAAAATTTAGTGATTGCATTCCCAATCACTTTTTAGCGAATTGAAGGAATTCACTTTTGACTCATTCGATTTATAAATATCGAATTCATTCGTTTTATTTTTCATTCGACTTTCAAAAATCGAATGCATTCGATTTTTTTCCATTCGACTTTTAAAAATCGAATGCATTCACTTGCCAAATCAATCGATTTTCTTTTCATTCAATTTGAAAAATCGAATGGCTTATTCATTTATTGCATAAAAAACTTAAAAAACTAACCAAGATAGAGCAAAACGGAGCCAATTTTTTGTCCATAGTATCGCTAACACTCTTCACATTTTTTTGTCGTATAGGCAGTTAATATGTGCATTTTTTAAATTTTCGAGAACATCAATTTTTTTATTGGATTTAAAATTAGAGCCCATTATGTAAAGAGAGTATGGACAAAAATTTGGCTCCGTTTTGGTCTAAATATTAAAAAAATCGATTGCATTCGCAGTGGAATGATAAAATATCAAATGCATTCGGTTTTTCTAAATCGAATGAACAAGAAATCAAATGCATTCGTTTTTGATCATTCAATCGAATGAATTCCAAGGACTGCATTCAATGTTGATTTATGAAATCAAATGCATTCATTGACTATGAAAATTGAATGGATTTTTTTGAGAATTCATTCGAAAAGGATTTCATTCTTCAAGGCTTTGCCAGATACTCATACTAAAAAAAGTAAAAAAAATAAATATTTTTCCATTGATTTTTTCAAAAAAGTGAAAAAACAATATTTTTTCTCAGATAGTGAGACATTTCTCCTTCCGAAAAAGCCTCAGATACTGAGTCTCTGATTCTGATACATTTTGCCTATAGGAAAAGTCTTACAAGGAGAGTCTCCCTGGAGTCACGCTCCGATCTTCATGAAATTTAAATACAAATGTTGTTAAGAACGAAAATTAATACGACACGTAATTTTTTTTAGCGACCCATTTTTAGGGGGAGTTGATTTGTATGGGTAAAGTTAAATTTAGTGACTTTTTGCCCAAAACCCGGAACTTTGACCGATTTTAGCGTGGTCATAGAGTTAACCGATTTGGATCAAAATTTTACCAGGTACTTATTTTAGGTCGTTTAACAAATCCAGGCTTGAGGAGCAACGAAAATCAAAAGTTTTAAAAATAAGATAGGTTCAACACATTTGAAACGTAAATAACTCAAAAACTATTGCTCGAATTGCTTGCGGTAGTCTTCTTCTACGACCTAAGAACTACAAATTTGCTGCGAAACTATTTGCCGTATAGGCCGTAGTTACCGAGATATTAGCATTTTAAAACTTCCCGGAAATCAAATTTTTTGATTCAAAGTTTGGACCCAATAGAGTCCACACTTGTATAGATGCCAACTTTCTTTGATTCGAAATTTTGCTCCGTTTTGCTATATCTTGCTTAGTTTTCGAGATATTAGCATATTAAATTTTATTATTATAAATTCAGTGAGTGAGTGAAAATATGAGATGCTCAAGAGCATTCTTATAAGAATTTTCATTTATTCATCAGCACACGCAATAATTTATTTTTTTATTTCTCACACACAAGCAGTGAAGCAAGAAATAAATCTGCTTCTTTCATAGCACACGAATGAAACTGTTTGTGTTTATTTCATTTTCAATGCTTGGTGAGAATGAGTGAAAATGAAAGAATTAATCCGAACCTTGCTTGTAAGTCAATTTTTTATTGTCACGTTCACAACAATTTTTCCCATAGAAAATTTCTTTTCATAATAAGAACTTCCAGATTGCCAGATATTTTTCACAAAAAAGTTTCAGATTTGGTAACATTATTTCTTAAAAAATTTCAGATTTGCCATATAAACATGTTTTGGAGTTTCATTTAAAAATATAAAGATTTTTTTGAAAACTTTTTGGATTTAAAAATTGTTTTCCTTTGGAAAGTTTTTTAGAAAATTTTATTCATTCTTTCATTCTTTCTTTTTTTCTTCTTTTTCTTTCTTTCTGTCTTTATTTCTTTCTTTTCCTTAGTTTAATTTTTAAAAATTTGGTATGAGGAGGGATATTAAAGAAACCCCCCCCCCCCCCCGCCCTTGTATCCGCGCATTGTTAAGTGGTAGCACCAAGTCGGACTAAACTGTTGGGAAAAACAGATGACACCATATTTTGTGGGTACTACTGCTTTTCAGAATCTTTGGAGGCATATAAAAAGGAATTTGTCACCAAACTGGACAATCCGAGTAGAGGGTTTTACTACCTTTTGGTAGTAGAATCAGACCTATAAAGTCAAGTTCTTGTGTTTTTTTCACTGTTGCACATAAGTAAATTTATTGGCAAAATCTTTATCACCTAACATTAAGAATTTCTCTCCAATTAAGTTAATTTCCCCATTTTATAGTTCAAATTTTTTTGATCTTCTGATCTTTTTTGGAGCTTAAAAAAATGAATTGCTGGCCCATAGTGTTTTGCTTATATATTTTAGTGTACATAATTAATATTTACCTTTTCATGGGAGTTTTTTTGGAGTTTCGTGTTTTTTTTTTTATTTGTGTTACCACAACCATTCATTTTGGATCATGATGATTATGATAAGTTAAGTTATGAGTGGTGGTCGATAGTATGAAGAAGAAGATGATGGTGGTGTGGTAGTCATAAGAGCATGAGTCAATAGAAGAAGATTTTTATATTGTTGAACTGCTACAGTAACATTATGTTCACTGTTTTTTAATTTTTTTCTTCTCCTTTTTATGTTATTGTTGTTTCTTTTTGGGAATACATAACTACTTTATAATCGATTTATTTATGTTTGTTAAATTTTTTTTTGAAATTTTTTGTTGGTTTTGTTCATTTATGATTTGTTTGCGTAGACCACCAACGTTTTGTTACCAAAAAATGTACTACTTGTAGCTTGTTAACCGAATTGGTTCTTTGGTTTATTTGATTAACATTTCTGTAGCATATTTAATTTTTTTTTTTTTTTGGGATGTTTTTAAAAAATGGGTATTGTTGTTAATAGTAACATTTAAATTATTTATATAAACTCTTGAGCACAGTTGGTGTCAAAAAAAAAGATGTGTTTTTTACTGTGAAATATTTTTTTGACTGTTATGGCCTGTTTTTGTCTCTACAGGTTATTGAAAATTACTTTTAAAAGTGTAATTATGCAGTTGATCCTAAAAATATTTTTAAATCACATAAAAGTTTTTAAAAATATCGAGAGTGTGTTTTAAAATCTTATCTTAAAATCTAATCGAATTTCCAATGGTACATTGAAAAAAACTTCCAAATCCCAAAGTCTGTAGGTAAAAGATTAACCATAAAAATCTGATTTCGTAACTCCTGAACGAAGTCAATCGAACTATCCTTTTTGATTTAATTTTAAATTTAAGAATTAAAAGTTTTAAAAATTATGATACAATTCATCATATTGATGTAACTTTTCATCAATTCGAAGAAGATTTTTCAGAAAAATCGGAGTTGGCAGATCCAAATGCTGTGCGGTTGAATTTTTTTACTTTTTTTCATATCATTTTTAAATTAAGCCATAAAAATCTGATTCCGTAACTCCTGAACGAAGTCAATCGAACTATCCTTTTTGATTTAATTTTAAATTTAAGAATTAAAAATCAGATTTTTATGGTTTAATTTAAAAATGATATGAAAAAAAAGTAAAAAAATTAAACCGCACAGCATTTGGATCTGCCACCTCCGATTTTTCTGAAAAAGCTTCTTCAAATTGATGAAAAGTTACATCAATATGATGGAATGTTACATAATTTTTCGTCCAATGTAACGTGTCATCAATATGATGAAGCGGTGGCATCATTATAATAAAAATTTGTGATCAATAACATTTGTTTTATATATGGTTTGAATTGAGAAAGGTGTGAAAGAAAAATTTATTTTTCTAAAAATTTAAGACATCCTGGTTCGTTTTTTACTAGTTTCATATAATCCAGTTATTATAATCATCAGAAAAACTTTTAATGTCAAATTTATTCAGTTAAGTAATAGTCAATTATATTCTATATGTGAAAATTATTAACAGATAGCAGCCGCCAAGGTTTGAACCCATGATCTGTAATGTTTTTGCTATTAACTGCCTCTATCACTCTAGACCAATACGCTATTTAAAAAAAAAATATTTTTTTTTTGTTATTGTTTAAAATTTTTTTTATGTTACTTAAAATTTGGTTGCTATTTTTTAATTTTAAAAATCTTTTTATCTTATCTACCGAGATTTGAACCCCGGACCTCTTCTTTTTTGCGCTTAGCCTCTAGCCACTTACCTAAAGCATATCAACAAATAATTACATACACACATTAAATATACACATTAGCAAACGTTAATTTACTAATTGTAAGTAGTGGTGCGAGTTTTTCTTCTATATAAACACTACAACTGGGATTCCGTAGGTTCAAATACCAGCCAGGGCAGGACATTTTTATACACTCCAATCTAGCGATAGAGGGTATATATAAAAGTTTGTCATTCCGTTTGTAACACCTCGAGATATTGGTCTAGGACCCCATAAAGTAAATATATTCATGTTCCTCGATCGATTTTAAGTCGATCTAACGATGTCTGTCCATCTGTATGTTGGTCTGTAGAAAACATGCTAACTTTTAAAAGACATTACAGAGGCTGCTGAAGTTGGGCGTAAATGTTTGTCATTTACCTGGTCAGGTTGGTATTGAATCCAGCCAAATCGGTCTAATGGTTCAAAAGCTATGAGCAAAAGAGAAAATTTCGACAAGGGTTTTTCGCGAATTTACGGGATAAAAAACACGATAACTTTCGAAAGACAATAATGAGACTGCTGAAGCTTGACATGTATCTTTGCACTCAAAAAAAAAAAAAAACTGTAATGTTAGCAAAAAAAGCTTGTAAACCTACAAGAAAATTTGCTGATTTTGAACCCACAATTTTTTTGCTAAAGTTAGCAAAAATGTTTTGCTAATAATTAGTTAACATTTTTTTTTTTTTTTTGACACATTTGAGGACCCCATTGGTTTCGGACCCGATAGGTCCAGACCCCGATGGGCCCAGACCTAGTTGGGTTCCTTAAAAATCGTCATAGTTTTTGATCCAAAATTTGTGTCCGTTTCGCTCTACCTTGCTTAGTTTTTGAGATATGTGATTATAGGGGACCACTAAGGTCTTGAGAATTAAAAAACTCGATAACTTCAAAAATATTACTCGGAGAGCTTTTTGCGGTCTTGTTCTACGTATTGAGAGCTACAAAAATGTTTTTGGACTTTTTGTTGTGTCGGCAATATTTACCGAGATATGAGCATTTTAACATTTTCGGGAATGCTAACTTTTTTGGATCCAAAGTTAGGGCCCATTAGGGTCCACACATGTGAAGGGGACCCGCGAAAGTATGGAGATACTAAGAACCAAAAATGCGCTCCATTTTGCTCTATCTTAGTTTCCGAGATAGAGCCATTTTAAGTTTTCTGAAAATAAAAAAAAATTTACCGTTTATTTTTGCTAATGTTAGCAAAAAATCTTGTAAAAATGTTGTCAACTCAATTTCAAATCTTAGCAAAAGAAATTAGTTCAACGTTTGTTTAAAATTGCTAATGTGCTAAATGAAGTTTACAAGAATTTTTTGCTAACATGCTAATCTCAACTACAAATTTGCTAAAAGTTAGCTAACTAGCATTAGCAAAAAAAAATTAGTAAATCTACTAACGTATTTTTTTGAGTGTGCCGTTCCCCATGTCTATTTGGTACTGAACTTCAGCTCAATCGGTACAGTGGTTCAAAAGTTGCAGCAAAACTCTGAATTTCAGATTGGTTTCATCTTAAATGCCACATGTTAAACAAGTTTTAAAAGCATTGGTGGTAACTTTACAATGCTTTTCAAACTTGATTAGTTTTAAAAGCATTGGTAACTTTAAAATTACACTTGAAAAAAAATTGACACTCAAAAAAAATTTTACACTCAAAAAAATTTTTTTTTTTTTTTTTTAAATGACAATATTTTGTGAACATACAACGTGCATTCTCTCAAAAATATTTTTACAGTAAAAAAAAACATTACACTCGAAAAAAGTTTTACACTCAAAAATGTTTTAAATTACAAAAAAAATAGTTTTTTACTCAAAATAAAATATTTCTAATCAAAATTGTTAATTTTTTCACGCTAAAAAATCCTTTGTGGAGGGTATTCATAGATTCGGCAAAGTCGAATTTAACTTTTCTACTTGTTTTTACTAATATTAAAGAAAATTTCTAATTTTTTAGTTAAATTTAACTAAATTTTAGGAAAATTTGTGAACTAGTTTTAAAGAAATTTTTTCTCAAAATTTAGTTTTGTTTTTTTTGGGTGAAACTGACCGACATTTAAACAATTCATTCGTAATATTTAACAAAAAAAGTCATGTTTTTGTTAAACGTAACAAAATTTATTTTTCTTTGGAAACAGTGTCAAATATTTGTATACTTTTCTTAAAGAATTTAGTATTGACTAATGTTTTATTTGTATTCATGTTATGACATGCTCTTATTTTTTCGGTGATTTAAGACAAACTTCAATATTTTTTTCCCTACACCCATTGTATTGATGCTTCTGTTTGGTATTTATTTTTTACCTCTTGTTCAAAATTTTTTTTTTTGTGAACGCTGAAAATGTTATATCAAATTAGAGCTGAATGTTTGATGGTGGTCCTCCATCTAATACTTTCTGTTGGTTGGTTGGTTATTTGTTGGCAACAAACAAATATCTTGTTAATTATTGACACACACTAAGTCATCTAAGCAAAAAGGCCAAAATACACATACAAGATGTTTAAAATTATTTGGCTTAAAAATAAAAATCCTTTGAAGTGCTGACAAGCTGATTAGTTTAAGACCTTGTTAGTAAAAAATATTTCGAGTATAAATTTGTTAAGGAACATTTATGATTTTAAAATTGAAACAAGATCATTTCCGTTAGTCATTTAAAATATGGTTGTTATATTTTTATGTGAAAATATCAGAATTTTTATAATTGAAATTTATTTTGAGAATGATAGGATCTTAGGAGGGAACTAAGAGCAATAAATCTAGGGAATTCTGGATAAATCCGCCTGTGGGGGAACATAACATAGAAGTCTACAATGATAGATCGAAAATGCAACAGGGAATAGGTATTGGAGTCTACTGAAAGGAACTGGGAATCGAATATAGTTCAAGGCTACAGAACGGTTGTAATATTTTTCAGGCAGAGCTATATGTCAGAAGCAGCTATAGCTGCTATAGACTTATTTCGACGAGACCGATCTACTCTATATACAGCTGCGGTCAAAAAAATAGCACCAGGATAAAACAAAATTTTCTTCGTTTGTTTTTTTTTAAACAATTTTAACTTATGCCACTGACAACGTGTCATAAGATACTTACATGAGTGTGAAACAATATTACATAAGAAAAGGCTAATTCGGTTTTTATTTTATTAAACATTTTCAGAGTTTTTAAAAAAACTTCAAAAAGACTCAGTCAAAAAAATAGCACCACAGTACTTTTTGTATTAAAATTTAATTCTTAAATTTGAAAAACGAATGGATTATGAATTCAGTATTGTTTTGATATCTTTAAATATTAAAAAAAAATTTTGTCGAGTGCTCATTGTTGACAATTGCCTCTGTACAACGTTTTTGTACCGAATTTGCGAGATTTTGGGATCTTTAATTCGAAATTGAGTTCCAGATTTGCTGAATAGCCACCCAAAGAGCTTCATTACAAGATGGTTGTATTCGAGACACTCCCTTCTATATAGCTGTCCATTAACTATCGATTTGGTCTAGATTTGGGGACTCACCAGGCCATTCCATCACGTTTACTTTATTGTCCAGACCCAATTTTTCGCCAATTTCCCATCATGCTTTGGGTAATTGACGTGCTAAAAGACCTAAATTAGTGACATTTGTTCAGAAACTTATGGTAACATTACTTTCTGGAGGATATAAACGTTAAGTGTATATCCACGGTTGATCTAGTCCAATATGTGAGCCGTGGTCCAATAAATGAACCCCACTCATCAGGAGCAAAATATCCCCCACACCATAAGCACCATTTTAAGTTGTTTTTATTTCGAATTTTGGATTGAATTCCGCGTTTTAGGGTCTTCTAACGTAGGTATGTGATCCTATGTCTCAAAATAAAACAACAATGGGTTCATTTGTCCATAGAACATTGATCCACTTTTAAGCTGTTCATTCTGAGTTACTGTTAGCAAACTTCAAACGACTTGCAGCATGCTTAAGTGAGAGTAGGCGCACTTTTCCGAATCTACAAGCGTTAATGTTGTTGTTTTGTAATCTTTGACAACCATTTTCGCCATTTGCTGTCCTTTTTTAGCTCTGGAGCTGCCTTAGATGGGGCTTTCTTCCATTGTCATTACAAACACCTAACCACTAATGGTGACAAACATCGCTTGTGACTAAGTTTTTCAAGCTCTAAAGTTAATTTTGTTGAATTTCCAATCATTTTATAAGCGCATCCAACCAATTTTCCTATTTCAGAATATGGTTTATGTTCAGAAATCATATTTTTTACAAAGGCACGTTTTTGAGGAGTGTAATACCTTCCACGTCATATTTTTTGAAAATAAATGTCAAATTTTGTAATGAATTAAATTTTTTTATAAATAAAAACAATCTTTCTTTAATATTTAACACTTTTATTTAAATAATTAAAACAATATTAATTTTTTTAAAGAAATTTTATCATTCGGTGCTATTTTATTGACTGCACTGATTCAGAGATTTTTTTTTAAATATCGATCATTAAAAAAGAACCGTCCACAATTTTTGGAAAAAGTAAAAATATTTAAGGGGTATATACTTAGTATAAGAGTTTTGCATATTTACTTTAAACAAATACGCCCATAATATTTTGTTTTAATTGAATGAATAGAGATTTTGTCATTGGTGCTATTTTTTTGACCGGCACTGTATATATATTTCCTTTTATTTATATAAATTAAATGACAGTATAAATATCTTCAAATTATATAAAAGTTCATGTTGAACATAGGGCGTCTGTAAATTCTCTCCATTTTATACGATCGGCGGCTAAAGACTTGATTTGGTTCCACGATTTGTTGCAGCTTTCAACTTCTCTTTTAACCATTCTTACCCAGGTATTTCGGGGACGACCTGGCAGACGATGACCCTGATGGTTCCAGTCAAGTGCAGCTCGTGTGATTTCGTTACTTGGTCTGCGTAGTATATGGCCTATCCAAGACCATTTGCGACGTTTAACCTCAATCTCGATTGGTACACACTTTGCCATACATAAAAGTTGCTCATTTGTTACCCAGCAGGGCCAGAAGATCCGAAGGATTTGTCTAAGGCATCGGTTAACAAAAGTTTGCAATTTCCTTTGGGTGGTTTGCGTTGTGCTCCAGGTGGTGCAACCATAGAGAAGGACAGATTTTACGCTGCAGTTAAAGATTCTAAGCTTTGTGGCTTGGGAAATGTTATTGGCGCGCCAGACTTTGTGCAGTCCACTATATCTACACCGGAACCACCGTCTTTGGTAATACGGCTTCCTAAATAGCAGAAAGAGTCAACATCTTCAATTACGGATCCATTAATTGAGAGAGGATTTGAATTGTTGGTACCAACCCGCATAAGTTTCGTTTTATTGACGTTTATCTTGAGACCAACTTTTCTAGCATTCCTATCAAGGCATATGAGCTTTTGTTCAATATCATCGAATCGGTGAGCCATTAAACATATATCATCCGCATAGTCGATATCGTTTAAACGTTCGTGTAAGTTCCATCGTATACCGTTAGGGGCCTCGGTATTTGTTTGTTCCATTACTCCATCTAGGAATTTATATTTCCTTTAATCTTGTTTTTTCCCCATGAATAAGTAAATATAAAACCCTTTTAAGGAAGCATAGCTGAAGTGCTATGGGACGCCTCCACAGGTTGCGGATAGTGGACAACCCTACCATGCATCGTGAAGGGTAACTGTGAATTGAATAAGCAGTGGCGGACAGTTCAGCGGAATGGAGAAGAGGGTCTCAGGTGGACACGCCTGGCAATGTGTATCTTTAAATCCTGAGTGCCGTAGAGGCTCCATTCGACATGGCGAAATATTGACGCCATTTAATAACCAAAGCCAAACTTTTGTTTTTAAGGTCCCTAGCCTTCAAATAGGTTGAGCTGCGGGCTAATAACCCTCTCTCTTAAAAAATATCTTATTACTGAAACGTCTACAAATAATTCAACACGATCTACTCTACTGAGATAAATATTTATATTTATAGTAAAGCAGCTTTAAAGGCACTGGGAAATAGGAATACTCGATTAAAGGTAGTCTTTGTCGCCAAGAGCTTCAGGCTCTCATGTGTTCCGGGTCAAAATTTTCCAGTAAATGAAAAAGCGCACGAGCTGGCTCGTATGGGTGCATTTCTACTACTTAACACATTTACGACCGATGTTCATCCGGCCATGGATTAATATTTATGTGGAAATCATGCAAAATTCCCAATCGGCAAAAAAATCTCCCCTGGCATACTGCTGACTCTCAGTTTATAAAATTGCTGACATCTTCATACAATTTTTGAAAATGCCATCAAAAACATGTCAGCAGTTGGTCAGCGGTTGTTTAAACGAAGTATTTGGTGGCCAATTTGTTATTCTGTGTTGAAAGCATCGAAATATCGGTTTAGGAGCCCATTTAGTCATTATTGATTCATGATCGCTTCTAAGACATTTTTTTAATGTCCGTCCTGCCAACTGTCTGGGAAAGTTATCGTCTGGGAGTTAATCCCGCCAAAAGATAGACAGATTTGATCATTCCTAATTAGATGAAATTACCCTGGAACTATCTAAAGAGAAGAAATACTTCAGTGAGATCCTGGACTTAAAGCTTTCTTGGAAAAGAAATACAGAGGAAAAGGTAAAAAAAGTCGTTGTGTGGTGTAAAAAGTCGTTGTGTGGTGTAAAAACCACACAACCACACTGCAGTATAACACCTGCAGTATAACTGGGATATGTTGCGATAATTATACCAATGCTGGCCTATTGTGCCCTCGTGGGGTGGAAATCAGTGAATAAGAAATCATATCTCTGAAACCTACAAAAGATTCAACGACTGGCAACGACTGAGGGGGTGTCACTTGTGCTATTAGATAAGCACTTGTGCTATTAGATAAGCATGCCAGTCGGGCCTGGCTGATACTTAGCATTCCGTGGATATCTACATCAAGAGCACAGCAGCCAAATCGGCTCTCATGTTAAGAGAGTCGCAAATGCTTAAGGAACGCTCTTTGGGACACTCGCCTGTACTAGGTTAGGTTCGCGATATCCTGCACGTGGTCAGCGATATCCACCTATCCCTCATCATATTCTCTGATATCCTATCAATTTCGTTCATCAACTCCGCTATAGGAACCGAGATATCCGGTTCGACACGTTCCCCCACCGAGTCGGAGCCACCTCTTGCACACTCATCAGCTAATTCGTTACCATCGACCCCACTATGTCCAGGGACCCAGATTAGCTTGACTGTGTGCAGACTGATTCGATGAAGGGATTGTATACAATTACTAACAATTGTCGATTTTACAGTAAGTGACCCTAAGGCCTTCAGAGCAGCAAGACTGTCCACAAAAATGTTGATGGCGCAGGGACTTAGGTCCTTTGTCATAATCATCTGCGCGGCTTTGTCAATTGCAAAAACCTCGGCCTGGAAAACACTACACTTGTCCGGGAGCCTCACTGAGGCCCAGATTTCGAGGCATTCAGAGTATACCCCCGAACCCGTACCCATCTCCATCTTCAATCCGTCCGTGAAAATTGAGATCGCATTTCCCGTTATAACAGAGTTTGCCGCCCAGTCTTCCCTTGTTGGTATTTTGACTTCGAAGTTCCTATTAAAGTTCGTCAGCGGTGAGATATAGTCGGTTTTCCGTTCTAATTCCGACTCGCCCACCGTACTTAATATAGTCGAGTGTCCCCAAGAGCGTTGATTAAGCATTAGTGACTCTCTTAACCTAAGAGCCGATTTTGCTGCTGTGCTCTTGATGTAGATATCTACGGGCTGAATGTTTAGTATCACTTCCAGACCGGCCTGGGGTGCTGATCTAATAGCACCAGTGATACCCACGCACGCCAGTCGCTGTACCTTCTGTAGGTTGCAGAGATATGATTTCTTATCCGCTGCTTTCCACCACACAAGGGCTCCATAGGTAAGTATTGGTCTAATTATCGCACCATACATCCATTGGATAATATACGGTTTTAGACCCCACCTTCTTCCGAAAGTTCTTCTGCAGGTGTAAAAAGCACATAACGACTTTTTCATCCTTTCCTCCGTATTCCTTTTCCAGGAAAGCTTTGAGTCCAGGATTACACCCAGGTATTTCGCCTCATTAGATAGTGAGGGCTGTACTAAGTAAGATGGGCGGGACGGAACTTGAACAGAAAAACAACTTTATCTTAACGTAAACGAACTTTGACAGAACCTTCGAAATCCAAGTACGGAAAATTTTCGCCCAATCTTCCGCCAACAAACTCTCTTATAACAGAGAATGCAGTATTAATTCACGGACGGATTGAAGATGGAGATGGGTTTGAGAGTATATTCTGAATGCCTTGAAGACTTATATAAATATCATTGTAAATACGGAAATTTGTGTTTTAGAAGAACAAAATTTAAATTTTCTAATATGAATTAAATATCAGTCTTAAAAATAAATTCAAAATACCCACCCAAAGATGAAAAAATACACACCTAGTCACACGATACCAGTAATCATATAAATAAATAAAACAATTTAAAAATAACATCTTAACATGAATATCTATAATATGTAGAGTTATTTAAATATTAGGGTTGAAAAAATCTTAACTCGAATAACTAATCAATATTTCGATTTAAGAAAAGCTTAGAATCGTATCAAATACTTATAGATTTTGTTTATATTAGTATCTTAAAGAAGCTAGGATCATAACAGTTGGATTCCTTGATAGTTGACGTTAACTCTTAAACCTTCAGACCTTCGCGTTCTGCGTTCGGCTTAAATCTTCGGGTCCTGTGTTCTGTTGGACTTTCGCGCTCTGGTTTCTGATCAGATCTTTGGGTTCTGTGATCTGCTTGGAACTCCGGGTTCTGTTATCTGCTCTGACCGTAGTGTTCTGTGTTCTACTTGGACCTTCGGGCTCTGTGTTCGAATTCTGTTTTCTGCTCTGGCATACGTGTTCCGTATTCTGACTTCGTGTATCTGCTTTCTATCGCCAGGGGAAATTCCCCCCCTAGACCAAATTTCAAAAAGGAAAAAAGAGGAAAAGTAAAAAAAAAATGAAAGAAAAGAGAGAAGAAAATGGGAAAAAGTAAATTTTAATGTATCAAAAAACAGATTTTCGCTGTTAAATGTTAATTTCGCTTTTTTGGGGGTTCACTGTTATGTTGCTTCCAACAAATTGGACTTGATTAATATAAATTGTACCTTCTGATTCCAAAACTGCATTCAAAACTTTTCTAGCATATTCTGATTTCGAGATATTCGCGTTCGAGATATTCGTGTTCAAGATTTTCGAGTGTAAACATTTTTAATCGCGAATTTTTTGAAAACGAAACATGCTAGAAAAATTTAGATTGCAATTTTGGTTTCAAGAGGTCCATTTAAAATGAAATCAATGCCTATTTTTAGAAGAATCTGTAACAGTGGACCACCAAACGAGCGATATTATTGGTTTTTTGACTTTTTAACAGTAAATATCTCAAAAACGGTATGTGCCAGAAAAAAATTAATGATAGATTTGGATTCAGGAGAGAAAAATCTATAAGAATTAGCTGGATATTTCACTGGGAGGTTTTTGTTGTCAAACAGTGTAATTATTTAGCAATAACTCGAAAACACGATCAGTTTAGATATTTGTATTAACGATTTTTAAAGTTCAAAACAATGAGGAGTGAAATGCCATTACCCGATTTTGAGAATAATCACAATTGGAGCGGGAAGCGTTTTTCCGCAACTGTTCACTTACGTTTTATATGAAAACAAAATTCCGCCGCGTTTTTCCGCCAAACTAGATTCAATTCTATTTTTATGAGGACAGTTGCGTTTTTCCGTTTCCCGCTCCAATTGTGATTATTCTCTTTGTTACCATTTCATCACAACCTAAACTTTCTTTAAGAGAAGTGTGTATAGCAAGTTTGACTTTAACTGCAATCGGTCCAGTACTTACTGAATTGCCGAATTATTTCCAAACATTTTTGAAAATAAATCACTGTGCAGTGTTCATTAGGATGGCTCGTTTTTGGGCTTTTCTCTCTGATCAAATTCTAATACCCGCCAAAAGTGTCGGTCCCCTAAGGGTAACTCACATGCAAAATATCACTCCGATCGGAGTTTATCTTCTGTCTCCACTTTGAGCCTGAAAATTGGGGTTTTTGCAAAAAAGGACCTTTTAAACAAAAAATAAAAAAATTTAAAGTTTTTTTTTATTAAAATAATTAAAAAATTATTTTTATATAATATTCGGTCATAAATAATTAAATATGAAATCTAAAGATTTTACGATATCATTAACCCGTTCAAACTTGATACCAAAACAATGGCATGATTTTGGGGGCGTTCTCAAAACACCTTTTTCAAAATTTGAAAATTTTATTTAAAAAAAATTAAAATATAAAAGTTTTTCTTTCTGAATTCATTAAGAATACCTTTGAGAAGAAAAATGTGAAATATGAAGAATATCCGTCGGGCCACCTTTCGGGAATCGCGGGGGGAAGTTAGGGAATTTCAAGGATATGTTTGTTTTATCAATAATTTGGATTAATAAAATCATTTTTGGGAAAATTAACGGTTTTTGGGTGTCATAGCATTCAGTTAAATAACTTTAAGTGCGTCATGAAATCTTACCGATCTAGCACGTCTTTAACCCACATTGGCTGGGGGTCACAAATGACCTCCGCGGAAAATTTGAAGTTCAGGACTGTGATCACGTAAAACGATAGTTTACTATCGTCGATTTTTGGAGCCTTGTTGCTCCTAAACTAATCAAAATATTTCCAATTTTTTTAACATATCTGGATTAGACACCACTCTTTAACAATTTAATAAAGAAAAACTTTAAAATTTCCCTTCAAAACGATATGTATTTTGATGTCGTTTATGCATCGTCTATCGTTTTCGTTTTACGTGATTAGCCCCCAGAGCTTAAATTTTGTGCTATAAACAAGTGTAAAACTGCTTTTGTGCTTTGTACCCCCACTAATATTTCATATTAATATATTACCTTTACAAAAATCGTTAACCCTTCTTCGTAGGGGGTCAAAAATGACCCATTCACTAAAAATATATATATTTTTTATAAAAAAATAATTTGTGGCAATGTATTGGAAAACTTTAAGTCAGCCCTAAAATCTTACCTATTTAAGATATCTTTAACCTATATTGGCCCGGGGTCAAAAATGACCCCGGCAAAAACTTTTAGGAATACTGCTTGAATTTTTTTTATATCAACAAAATATATATTTTTTACTGAATGGGTCATTTTTGACCCCCTACCAAAAAGGGTTAACGATTTTTTTAAAGATAATATATTAATACGAAATTATAGTTTGGAGAAATAGCAAAGAAGCCAATTGATACTTGTTTATAACACAAAATTAAAGCTCTAAACTTAAAATTTTCTGCGTGGGTCATATTTGACCCCCAGCCAATGTGGGTTAAAGGCGTCCTAGATCGGTAAGATTTCACGACAGACTTAAAGTTATTTAATATAATGCCACGATACCAAAAACCCGTTAATTTTCCCAAAAATGAAATTTATAAGATTTTATTAATCCGAATTATTGATAAAACCTACATTTCCTTGAAATCCGCAAACTTCCCCCCGTGATTCCCGAAAAGTGGCCCGACGGATATCTGCCATATTTCACATTTTTCTTCTCCAAGGTGTTCTTAATGAATTCAGAAAGAAAAACTAAGATATTTTAAATTTTTTTGAAATAAAATTTTAAAAACAGGTGTTTTGAGAACGCCCCCAAAACCATGCCATTTTTTTTATATCAAGTTTGAACGGGTTAATGATATCGTAAAATCTTTAAATTTCATATTTAATTATTTACGATTGAATATTATACAAAAATAATTTTTTAATTATTTTAATAAAAAAACTTTAAATTTTTTTATTTTTTGTTTAAAAAGTCCTTTTTTGCAAAAACCCCAATTTTCAGGCTCAAAGTGGAGACAGAAGATAACCTCCGATCGGAGTGATATTTTGCATGTGAGTTACCCTTAGGAGACCGACACTTTTGGCGGGTATTAGAATTTGATCAGAGAGAAAAGCCCAAAAACGAGCCACCCTAGTGTTCATAAGTAGGGCAAGTACTTTCATGAATTTAATATTTGAAATTATGTGATATTTTGTAAATTATTGGCTTGGGTGAATCTATATGGGACGCTTGTCTGTTTTATACCCTCTAACCACAGTTTGGGGGTGTACTTACTTTGTCATTTCGCGCGTAACACATCAAAATATCGGTCGCGGACCCCATAAAGTATACATATTATTAATCCATGAAAGATTCTAGGACATTCTATGAATGTTCCATCGTCTGTCTGTAGAAACCATTATGCAGTCCGAACAAAAGCTCTAGACCCCTGAAATTTGGCACTTGTATGTCTTATGGCCATAGGCTAGTCCAGTTTGTATTTGGCAAAATCGTCCATTTTTGTGGGCGTGGATATTAGTGCAAAATTTAAAAAAAACCTCTCTGCAAAATTTTTGGTCATTTATTTTTTTAGAATTTTAACATGTTGTGGGGTATCAATGATACGGCACAGAGAAATTTAACATTCTCACTTGTTTTATTTTTTTGTTGGCTTTTTTTTACATATTGGGGGGTTGAAAATCGGCACAGTGGAATTTAACACTCTCACTTGTTTCTTTTTTAACTCCCCCAAAAAAAGTACCTACCCTAATACAAAATTCTATACACACCAAAATCAAAAAAATGTGAATGTGTTGTATGCGAATTTATATTTTTGTTCGTAAGAACTTCCACAAACGTTGTGTATATTTTTGCTTCTGGTAGGTCTAAACATTTTATTGGCATTTCGCCCCCAAGGGCCTTTTAAACGATAAACATTGCATGTTGGTTTTGGTTGATCGTTTTTTTATTTTTTAGCGAAACAAACTTTATTATACACGAACAAATAAAATAAAAGTGAACAAAATCAGTTTTAGCTGGTTCACCTTTTGTGTTCTCCACTCTTTTAACATTTTTTTTTTAATTTTTGACTGATGAAAAGTGTGTTGTATGTTGAAAATGATAAAGCGTAGAAAGGCAAAAAGAACCTAAGACTATGTTTTTTTTTTGTTAAAGTAAATTAAGTTGTGTAGTGTGTGAAATTAAACTGCTTCAAATTTTGCCAGACTGTTTGGATACAGTCTTTGTTCTATATACATAGCAAAATTGAACTTTTACTTGTTCTTTTTGTTATAGTAGTGTAATGGATGTAAAAATCAACAATATTTCCCTTTAGGTTTTTAAACTTAAGATGTGGCAAAAGCCATAAACTTGAAAAAAAAAAATAAAAAATTAAGCCATAAAGTTGTAAAATATAAGTGTCATGAGATATTAGTTATTTTGAGACCATTTTTTAACATTCTTGAAACAAACTTTTATAGAAAATATCTTTAACAAGAGGTGTTATAGCGAAAATAACAAAAATTGGTGATCACCCTTCACTTTGTGACAAATGTATTTTAATTCATTAATTATGATATTTTCACTTAAGTTGTGCAATTTTATAATTATTTATATTTTTTCGGTCCTGGCACACAAAAAGAGCAGACATAAAAAATCCATTTTTTAATCCCTTCGGTTGAAATACAGTTTGTGAAAGCTAGGCAAGTCCATGGCGCTCAAACTTAAAATAGTATTGTACCGTACCCTGGAAAGGAACATTTAGTAAAAATGAGAGAAAGTTTAAAGAGAGTGATAGGTGCTTGCTCAGAACTTCTCAGTTGTTTCCACAAACCTGAGAAAGTCAGACAAGGAAAGTACATGGACCAAGTCCATTGACAGAATATCAGATCCCATTGAGCGCATTCTTGCTTTTGACAATGCTGGGCAAAAACAGGACGTTGTGTCCTCATCCTTAACACAAGCTACATACAGAGGGTCCGATGAGACACCAAATCTCGTCATATGACGAGCACAGGCATTGTGTTCAGTAACACAGTGCGACAACCAAAATCGGAATGGGATGAAACCAAAAGCATATAAAAAGTTGACATATTCCATAACAAACCCCTCAACGCTTTTTTTAGTTCAGCGCTAGGTTTTTACACGCATTTGAAGTTATAGAATTTTTATAATAATTATAATAATAATGTCTTGAAAACTGTATAAGTGGCGTATGATTAATATTGTAATTGCCTTTAACAAACAATCATACGCAACGATGTACAGTGGTTTGTTTTTAATAATTTTGTTATTCAATAAATAAGTACTGCACCGATTGCAATGAAAATCATACCGATTATAGCTAAAGTAATTTCGAACTTAAGTTCGGTCGTTGGACCCCACATGTCCAATAAGAGCACTACCTCCTACCATCTAAAGTAGGAGATGTTTACTACACAAAAAATTATATTGCTTTAAAATCACCAACTTTAAATGCGTGTTATGTAAAATGTCGACTTTCATTTGCTTTTAGTTTCAAAAGCAAATGAAAGTCGACATTCGGAAAGTTCGATTTTCTATCACTGTGTAATAAGGCCAGTAATTGTACTCAGACTGAGTAAAAAGTTTGCCACTTTCTTGACTGGTCTTACTTATTACAACGCATTTAGTCACCAATCATCCCATGAAAACTGATTTCATGTCAGAGTTGATCCAACGCATCAACCATATCAAGCCTATACCAATCTGAGGCTCCGGATTGTGGGGATTGGTATCGGAGCCAATGTTTGTCAAAAAATCGTCAATCTTATTTCCCCGTATTCCCCTATGACCCGGAACCCACAAGAGACAGACCCTGTTCTCATATGAGACCTCATTGAGTCTGCGCCTACACTCTTGGACAATTTTAGATGTTGTGACTGGAGAATCCAGTACCTTAATAGAGACTACTAGACATGGTCAACTGTTTAATAGGCTTTCTGAACTTTGGAATGCCCTTAGACAGTATGAAGCAATGCATAGAGTTTGGTAGGAAGTTAAGTGTAAACTTTTCGAGAAGGGAAGACTGGTTCGATCCAGGTAAACTTCTCGGAAATTATTCTGAGTCTTTCTATACAGACTGTTCTAGTTCCACAGTTCTGGATCAGGTTAGTACTTATTAGTATATAGGATAAGTATCTGTAGTGATCGTTAAGCTGCGCTCCCATTAATCATTTTTACGTAGTCTGCACAGAGATTTCATGGCTACCCCTTGGATATGTTGATCTAAGGAAAATATGACCAACATAGCGTTAAGGGCTACGTCTGGTGTTGTGATCATACCACCCGTAATCCCCAGGCAAGCCGTTCTTTGTAGTCCGTCCAGCAGAGCCCGAGTAGATTTTACCACCGTTTTCGGCCAACAGACGACAGCCGCATGAATCACAAAAGATGTAATGACTGCTAGGTACATCCAGTGCACCCCCGCAGGTCTTAGACTCCATGTCTTCCCAAAAGCTCTCCGACAATGCCAGAAAATACGAAGCGCCCGAAATACTTTTCGTTCAATATGCTTTGCTCACATTAGTTTACTATACAGAGTGACCCCTAAATACTTTATACCTGCGGACAGTTGAATAGTAAGACCCTTCGGCGTAGGAAGCTTAAGAATATTGTGCTTCGTCCTTTGCGTAAACAACACGAGCGTTGTCTTAGCTGGATTCACGGACAACCCATGTCTGTACGTAAACACCTAGAGCCTCTATTTCCTCTAAAAGTGAGTCGAACACAAAACACCACAGCAGCGGAGAGATGACATGTCATGACACCCATTTGGCGGCAGCCTCTGTTTACCTCAACCGTGACCCTTTTGCCCCACTGAATTTCAGTGGTTAACTATCTTCTAGAAAGCATAAAGTATATCTATTAGACAAGAATAGGGTCCACACCATGCTCTTCAGCCGAAGCCTTCATTGATTCGAAGGTAGCATTATCTAAAGCCCCTTCAAATCCACAATAAGCCCAAAGTGTAATTTTGTTTATCCAGGCCCTTCTCAATCTTGAAAACAAGACCATGAAGTGCCGACTAGAGATGGGTACATGAGCAGATTAGAGCGTGATTCACGTAATTCACGCGTGATCACGCCTGAGTGTGACTGAATTCAATTTTACTCACGTGATTGTAAGTGAGTGTGAGTAGAAAAAAAAATTGCGTGAGTGAGTGTGCGAGAGGTCGATTTTTGCATGAGTGAGTGTGCGTGAGTTTGCGTGATTTATTTTCTCTTCAAAAAGCAACAAAAAATTTTAAAATTCGCCTTAACTTAAGATTTCGTGCCAAAAAGGCAAACAAAAATTTTGTTGAAAATTTTGAAAGATTTTTGGAATTTAAGTTTTTGAAATTTTTTTTAATATAAATAAGAGTTTCGTGAGTGTGATTCAACGCGAGTGTGAGTGAAGCTTGCGTGAGTGCAAGGGAGTGTGAGTTGTATTAAATTTACTCACGTGATTGTGAGTGAGTGTGAGTAGAAAAAATATTCTCGTCAGTGCCGACTCACAAGATCTACCACTTTGGTACGCTTGTTGCTGATTATTTAAGGGGCTCTCGACTAATGTTACCGACCTAATGACTTTTTTAAGCATTCGTTCAAGACTTTCAGTAAGAAAGAAGACAAACTGATTGGTCTAAAACTTTTTGGAAAAGTGTAGTTATCCTTTGCCGGTTTGGGAATAAAGACGACTTTGACATTACACCAGGATGATGGAACATAACGATGGGCCAGACTGGAAAAGAAGATTAGTTCATGATTGTTCAAATGGATATCTCCAATACTCTTTACCCTGATAGGATACATACCATCGGGACCAGGGGATTTGTAGTTATCGAAGGACGAAAAAGCGAACCAAACGAATCTTTAGTAACTACCCTTGATGATATATACCAGGCCCAACCCGTGGTTACTTTAACAGGCTTTTCAATAATATCTGTTTTTTTTTTTCGTTTGCCCACTGGAAAGTGAAAAGACAACAGAACATCATTGACTTCCTGTTGGTAGTTAGCAAAGCTCCCGTCGGGTTTCTTGAGAGAGTCAAGCTTACCTGCATTATCTTTCTGAAAGATATGAACAGTCTGGCTGTGACCCTCGTATCCATTACCCACTCACAAAAAGTTCTATAAGACTCAAGCTTGGCTTGTCGGATTTCTTTCTTATAGTCCCTTTGAATAAGATGATAATTGTTTCTGTCAGCTTTCTCTTTTCGAGATTTTAATGCTCTTTTAAGAAACTTCCAAGAACTTTTTCTGAGATTTCCAAGTTTCCCATTCTGCTAAGGAATTGGGTAAACTTGTCTACTCTTCCTTAATGGACATACAGTCTTATTGGAGTCCTTAAGAGTCTTACCTAATTTCTTAGATTCCACTTCAACCGACTCTATGCTAGCAGGTATTGGAGTAAGATACAATTTATGATGTTGCAATTACTCAAATATTACCCAATCCGCTTTACGAGGGTTTCGACCTGATGGAATTGTTGGTTTGTCAACTCCAAACCTAAATCCTATATAGCGGAGGTCCGACAAGGATACCACTTCTAAAACACATCATGCCTTTATCATCGGACTCACCCTACCGTTGAATAAATTAAGATCAATAACTTGTTGTCTCCGTTTAGTAGCAAAAGTTGGTGAATTTACAACATTTTAATTCACTTAACCTGAAGACAAAATAAAGTCCAAGAATTTGTTACCTCTAGAACTACATTTCATGCAACCAAATTTTCAAAAATGGAGGTTTTTTATTGACTATTTCATACAGATTGAGACAGGCTTTCCTATAAGCTTAATTTGAACCAAATCAGACTATTTTGAACCCTTCGATCAAAGCTTAGAGTTTTTGTTGAACATTTTCTAAAACGGACGCCACGAGTTAAAATGATCGGATTTTTATAAGTCGCGACTTATAAACATTGAACCAAAATTCACATGTCTAAAATATTAATGAAAGTAAGAATGCATTCGCGACTTTATAAGAATTGAAATTTTAAAAACCAAAGGAAAAAATCGGATCGGAAATCGAAGTTTTTTCAATATTGATTATCGTATGGATTTTTTTTTGAGAATTCAATCGAAAAGGATTATATTTTTCAAAGCTATGGTTTAACCTTAGTTTAGCCACAACAGTTTCGAAATCTCAAATGATTTAGAACTCCTTTTTATTTTTAACACCAATTAATAATGATGTTAATCCTCATCATCACCACCACTTAATTAGCATTTTAATTTGGTACATTTTTTTCTGTTTTAAAAAATTAATTGATGATTTTTCAAATATAAAACTAGAGCGGCATTTCATAGAATCTGCCTTTATTTAACAAATAACATTTTGGGTCTTGATTTCTTAAATAAGATTCCAAGAAATTCATTGTTTCTTTGCTTTATTATACCCTCCACTCTAGTGATAGAGGGTATATATAAGTTTGTCATTCCGTTTGTAACACCTCGAAATATTGGTCTAGGACCCCATAAAGTATATATATTCATGATCCTCGATCGATTTTAAGACGATCTAGCGATGTCCGTCCGTCCGTCCGTCCGTCCGTCCGTCTGTCCGTCTGTCTGTCTGTTGAAAACACGCTAACTTTTGAAAGACTTTACGGAGGCTCCTGACGTTTGGCATATATGTTGGACATTTACCTGGTCAGGTTGGTATTGCAATCCAGCGAAATCGGTCCAGTGGTTCAAAAGTTATAAGCAAATGAGTGAATTTCGGAAAGGGTTTTCTGGAATTTACGAGATAAAACACACTGTAACTTTTGAACGGCAATTCTGAGAGTGCTGAAGTGTGGCATATATATTTACCATTCCTTTGGTCCGGTTCGTTTTAAATTTCAGCCAAATCGGTCCGGCGGTTCAAAAGTTATTAGCAAAACCGTAAATGTCAGATTAGTTCACCTTAAATTCACGTGTTGAAAACCCGTTAAACATGTTTTAAAAACATTTGTAAGTCAGAAAAATATTTTAAAAGGTATTTTTGTCACACAAAAATATTTCTACACTAAACCAAAAAAAAATACACTTAAAAAAAAAAAGTTTACACTCAAAAAAAATTTTACACTCAAAAAAAAAAAAATTGGTAAATTATTTTTTTTTTTTTTCAAAAATTAACAAAAAAAGTTTTTTTACACTAAAACAAAAAAAAAAAAAAAAATACACTCAAAAAAATTTTACACTAAAAAAAAAAAAATTAGTATTTTTTTTTTTTCAAAAATTAATAAAAAAAGTTTTTTTACAGAAAATAAAATATTTCTAACCAAAAAACAGTTTACACTTAAAAAAAAAATTTTACACTCAAAAAAAAATTGGTAAATTATTTTTTTTTTTTTTTTTTTCAAAAATTAACAAAAAAAGTTTTTTTACATTAAAACAAAAAAAAACAAGTAAGAAAGTTATAGTCGGTCAAGACCGACCATATAATACCCTACACCAGTGTTTTCTGGAAAATGGGTCCCAAGTCCAAACATGGACCGATTGTATCTGTCTTTTGTTAGATCTTTATTTAGTGTAGAAAACACACACAGATCAATTTTAAGTGGAATTGGTTAATTTTTTTTGTCAATAGAACAATTTAACTGAATATCGGTCGAAATTTTTATATGGGGGACTAAGTCCAAAAATGGTCCAATTATATTCCGATTTGATAAGGTTGCTAAAGTACACGTTTAGCACCTAAAAATAAATTTGTTATCAAATATTTCCATTTTTATGAATTTTGAGGGAATTATGTGAATATCGGGAAGGTGGTTTGTATGGGGACTACCAGAAGGACTGACCCGATTCCTTTGAAATTTGGAATGGTGATTTGTGCATACAAAATTTGATTACTTGCTGAATATCAAAGCGATATCTATTATAATACGGTTATTAGAGTCATTAAAGCCGAATCCAAAGGGGACGTTTGTATGGGGGCTAGGTCTTAACATGGACCGATTTTCTCCAATTTCAATAGGCTTCGTCCTTGGGCCAAAAGATGCTTAAGTTTCAAATTTCAGGTCAATTGATTGAAAATTGCGACCTGTATCGTGCTTAAACCGATAGATGGACAGACGGACGGACGGACAGACGGACGGACGGACGGACATCGCTAAATCGACTCAAAAAGTTATTCTGAATCGATCGGTATACTTGAAGGTAGGTCTAGGACCAATATTTCGGGTAGTTACAAACATCAGCACAAACTCAATATACCCTGTACCACAGAGTGGTGGTGTAGGGTATAAAAACACACTCAAAAAAAATTTTACACTCAAAAAAAAAATCAGTAATTTTTTTTTTTTTCAAAAATTAATAAAAAAAAGTTTTTTTACAGAAAATAAAATATTTCTAACCAAAAAAGTTATTTTTTTCACGTTAGAAAATTAACTATCACTTAAAAAGGGCATTGTGGAGGGTATTCATAGATTCGGCCAAGTCGAATTTAACTTTTCTACTTGTTTTTAGTTATTTTTTTGGTTATAAACTTGGTGGGCCGCTAAATAAAGACATAAAAATTTAGCTACGCAACCATTAACTTTGCACGCTTTTGTTAATAATGACCACCAACAGTTGCTGTAGTTGTTGTTTTAATATATCCTCTTCTCTGGGTATGGTACGTTTAGGAGGGTATTTTAAATTTGTTATACCGTTTGCGATATGATGATGTAGCACTACATAAGTGCCATACAGATATGAAATTGAATGAAAACAAAATTTTTAGAAAACTGAAAAACATAAAGATTTAAGTAACTTAAGGAAATATCGGAAAGTTTTCAACAATTAAAAAAAAAAAAAATTAGAAAATTTTTTAAAAAATTTTAAAAATTTTGGAAAATTACAAAAAACTGAAAAAATCAAGAGAATATATAACAACAAGAGTTTTAAATTCTGCTATTCCGAATTTTTTATTCCTTCCAATAAAAAAAAAAAAAATGCAGGAGCGTTTTTCGGTGAGGGGGGGGGGGGAGCGGTTCGTTTAGGATGTTTGGGGAACCCTTCCTCCTCGAGATAATTGTAACCAAATTCATTTGTGATGATTTCTGCACATATGTTATAAATTTTATTACTACTTACATTTCAGCCGGCCACAAATAGGGGCGGAAAAAAAAATTTAATTTTCAAATCTCCTGCAAGTCTTTCGACGCCTGAATGTTTCATTTGCTTAACAGAAGTATAAACAAATTGTAGAAATTGGGTTTTAATACGTTATCTAGCCTATGACCATAAAACACATTCTTGGCAAACGTCAGAAGTCTAGCTCTTTTATTTTGAATTGTATCGTGGCTTCCACAGACGGACGGACAGACGGGCGGACATCGCTAGAATATCTTAGAATCGATCACTGATCAATAATATATATATACTTTATAGGGTTTTAGACCGATATTTGGATGCGTTACAAGCGGAATGACAAAGTGAGTATACCCCCATACTGTGGGAAAAGTGCGTTCTTTATTGTTTTCACTCCAATTCTTACACAATTCTAATTACTCTTTTGCAGACTACAGTAACATTTGTCATTCATTTGCCTTCAATCATATGCCATGCCATGTGGAGAGTGCGTTCGACTGAATGTGTTCGACTCTCATTCTAATTAATTGGCGCCCAACAAGGGCCATTAAGTTTTCCTTAACAATAACATTCTCAGCAAACATCCAAACCTGTTTATTTTTGTGAAGACGACAGAAATATTTGTCATTATTTTCCTTTGATCATAAGCCAATCTTTATGGCAACGGTTGACTAGTTATATAGGTCAGTAAAAAACTTTCTTCAGACTCCGTGTAACGTAGCTCAATTTTGTGTGTTGATTCAAAAGCATCACTTTGTCAATTTTTACATAAAAGAAATTGGCGCCCAATGTGGGGCAAATCAAATATATGTGTTATAAAATCTCAGCAGAAGTCTTCCCAGTTTCTTTCAAAGCAGATAAATTCAAGTCAAATGTCCATGAACACTACTTCCACATTCCTCCTTATCATAACCGATTTTCCAGATATCAAGACAATGCACTGCATTTGTAGGGGCATCCCCTGGGTGTTGCTTGAACGTAAAACGAACTGTTGATAAAATTTTATTTTTTAATTTTAGTACAAATTTTAGTTCAAAAAAAACTTGATTACAATTTCGTTGTTGAACTAAATATGCTCCCCAACGCCTAACCATCTTATATTGGTGGGTATAACAAACGCCCTCTCTATAACAATCACTACTACTGATTTCATGATCTTCTTATACCTTTTGTTGTTGGTTTTGTTCATGATAATTGTTGTATTATTATAGCCACAAAGGTTTTACAGATGATGATTTTATTTTCACCAAGAACAAAAAAATAAAAAGAAACATACTTTGTGTTATTTCCATACACCTACAAAAACATTTCAAAATAAAACCAAATGAAAACCAAACATGTTGTGGTTGTTATAACTACTGCTGATCAAATCTTTATTACCCTGCGCCTACCACACATTGATTCTAGCTCTCGACCGCTCACCATAAGATTTTTGCGTTTTTTATAACTTTTTTGTTTGGACTTCACCGTTTACAGATTTTATTTAAAAAATATCAATTGTAATTCGAAGATTCTACTTGTAATTCGAAGATTCCAATAGTAATTCGAAAATTCCAATAGTAATTCGAAAATTCCACTTGTAGTTCGAAGATTCTACTTGTAATTCGAAAATTATCAACTGCAAATCGAAATAGTTCAATTGTAATTCGAAATAGATCAATGGTCATTTGAAAAAGTTTAATTCGAAAAGATAAATTGTTTTTTTTTTAAATGTCAATATTAATTCGAAAAAGGTCAAAGTCGTATGTCAACCAGCAGCTGAATTAAATCATTTTGGATTTTTAGGTTATGTGAAATGCACCAAAACTTACGAGGTGTCCTTTTATTTTCGTTCATAACTTGTTAACCGCTGAGCCGATTACGCTCAAATAAAATACCAAATTTCTCAAAGCTACAACAAGTAAATATGTTAAGTTACTGTCATATCAAAGAAAGATAACACGACGGAAGACTGGGAGAACTATCGTCTTAGAAGATGAAGGAAACCCAAAAGGCGTAAAGAGAATCCTGGTCCATTTTCTATGGAGAATTGTAGGGGACTACGGAAGCGGCGAGACTCCATAAAGTTCTTTCTAAGGACCCCAGCACACCAAGATTTCTTAATAAACCGGACGGGTCCTTTGCAGAAAGCAGTCAGGAAACCATTGAACTTCTAATGCATACCCATTTTCCGGGTTGCAGAGACGAGGTGAAGAGAAAAACTCACTTGGGTACACTTCCACCAGCTGCAATTCCTATAAATGAATTCATCAAAACGATGGTGGACGAACGCCAGATAATGTGGGCGGTACGTTCCTTCAAGCCCTACAAATCGGCAGGGCCAGATGGTATTTTTCCGACACTCTTGCAGGAGTCCCTCGGGATAATCATGCCATGGCTTCTGCGTATCTGTACGGGGAGCCTGGCTTCGGGATATATACCCTTCGAATGGAGGGAGGTTAGGGTGGTTTTTATTCCCAAAGCGGGAAAAATAAACCACAATACCGCAAAGGATTACAGATCTATCAGTCTGTCATCGTTTCTATTGAAAACACTGGAAAGACTGTTAGATGTCTATGTGAGAAGTATCCTCACATCAGACAACTTCAGCGAGGCCCAACATGCCTAGGTCTGTTGAGACGGCTTTAAGAGATGTTGTCGGTCTGATTGAGAAGTATCCTCACATCAGACAACTTCAGCGAGGCCCAACACACCTAGGTCTGTTGAGACGGCTTTAAGTGATGTTGTCGGTCTGATTGAGGATACTCTTCACAAAAGAGTGTACGTTTTGGCATCGTTTCTGGACGTGGAAGGCGCGTTCAACAATGCCAAAATATCGTCAATTCTTAATGCCCTACGAAGTACAGGCACGGACACACAGATTACTCTATGGACAGGCAACATGCTGAAAAGCAGGGCAATAAACTCGAAGATAGGTTATGGTGAAGCGAGGAAAGTAGTTACAAGGAGCACATCACAAGGGGGGGGGGGGGTGATTTCTCCTCTTCTGTGGAATCTTGTAATAAATTAAATCCTCTAGTCACTCAACGGAATGGGTATCAAGGTGGTTGCCTATGCTGATGACGTTATGATCCTAATCAGAGTTAAGTTTTTACCAACGATTAGTAAACTCATGGAATCAGCACTTAAGATACTCTTGACGTGGGCAAGGAACAACGGTCTGGGAGTCAATCCCTCCAAAACCGAACTCGTCTTGTTCACAAAAAGGACTAAGATAGATAGGTTTGTTCTTCCCAAACAAGATGGAATCACCCTGGAACTATCTTATGAGGCGAAATACCTGGGTGTAATCCTGAACTCAAAGCTTTCCTGGAAAAGGAATACAGAGGAATGGATGAAAAAGTCGTTATGTGCTTTTTACACCTGCAGAAGAACTTTCGGAAGAAGGTGGTTTTTAAAACCGTATATTATCCACTGGATGTATGGTGGGATAATTAGACCAATACTTACCTATGGGGCCCTTGTGTGTTGGAAAGCAGCGGATAAGAAATCATATCTCTGCAATCTACAGAAGGTTCTATTAGATCAGCACCCCAGGCCGGTCTGGAAGTGATACTAATCTACATTAGCCTGTCCCGAAAATGGTCTATTTTTGGAATTTCGCCTGGTAATAGCAAAATAAATATGCGTAGTGCCGAGCTGATTAGAGAAAAAATTACCAAACAAATTTTGGAGTCTGTCTTTGCCTCCCTACAACCGGTTAAAGCTTGCAGTCGTAGTGTATTTTGTAAGAAAAATATTTTTTATTTTGACCGCTATTGGTGTCAAAATTCGCGTAATATTTAGTACATTAAGAGAAAAATATTTGAAAAGTTTTCATGGAATAATTTTGGTCTGCCAGTGCATTTTAAGAAAAAAAAAATCCAAGTTTTTTGCAATATTGAACTTTTAATTTTTATATTGACGCGAATGTTACTCAAGCAAGTTCAAAAGGGTACTTTTAATCGTCCATGGTTTTTTAGTACAAT
Source organism: Pegoplata infirma (assembly GCA_963921195.1). Taxonomy (NCBI): domain Eukaryota; kingdom Metazoa; phylum Arthropoda; class Insecta; order Diptera; family Anthomyiidae; genus Pegoplata; species Pegoplata infirma. The sequence goes on from OY992537.1 coordinate 42,226,957, forward strand.
TTAAAGCCACTTAAAAATAAAAAACCAAAAAAAAAATATTTTTTTTACCAGTTTTTGTAACAAAAACTGCATAAGTGGATTAAATTTCGTCATGCAAATATTTTTCCCTTAATGTACTCCATATTCCGCAAATTTTGAAACCCATCGCGGCCAAAACAAAAAAAAAAAATGTTGACAAAATACACTACGATTGCGACCCAACCCGATTGGTTGTTGGGAGGCAAAGACTGACACCAAATTTTTTTCGATTATTTTTCCCATCATTAGCTTTCTTAAGAGCATGTTTTTTTTGCTATTACCTTAAATTTTATTTTTCGGGACAGGCTAATCTACATCAAGAGCACAGCAGCAAAATCGGCTCTTAGGGTAAGAGAGTCACTAATGCTTAAGCAACGCTCTTGGGGACACTCGACCATATTAAGTACGGTGGGCGGGACGGAATTAGAACGGAAAACCGACTATATCTCACTACAGACGAACTTTAATAGGAACTTCGAAGTCCGAATACCAACTGGGGAAGACTGGGCGGAAAGCTCCGTTATAACGGGGAATGCGATCTCAATTTTCACGGACGGATCGAAGATAAAGATAGATACAGGTCCGGGTGTATACTTTGAATGCCCCGAAATCAGGAACTCAGTAAGGCTCCCGGACAAGTGTAGTGTTTTCCAGGCCGAGGTTTTTGCAATTGACAAAGCCGCGCAGATGATTATGACAAAGGATCTTGCGCCATCAACATTTTTGTGGACAGTCTTGCAGCTCTGAGGGCCTTTGGGTCAAACACTGTAAAATCGAGAATTGTTAGTAATTGTATACAATCCCTTCATCGAATCAGTCAGCACACAGTCTAGTTATTCTGGGTCCCTGGGCAAATTTGGGTCGATGGAAACGAATTAGCGGATGAATGTGCAAGAAATGGCTCCGAGTCGGTGGGGGAACGTGTCGAACCTGATATCTCGATTCCTGTAGTAGAGTTGATGAACGAAATTGATAGGATATCAGAGAAAAGGATGAGGGATAGGTGGATATCGCTGACCACGTGCAGGATATCGCGAACCATGTGGCCACTGCCAAATTCTAAGAGGACAGAAAGTCTTCCTACCTTTGGCAAACGGACGGTTAGCCTATTAGTAGGAGTACTGACAGGACACTGTATAATCGGCCAAATGGCCGTTCGTATGGGAATTTCTGATAGGGACTTTTGTAAAAGTTGTGGAGAGGTGGAGGAGGAGGAGTCAGTGAAGCACTTGTTGTGTGAATGTCCGGGTTTGATGAAACGTCGTTTTAAGTATTTGGGGCAACGATTTTTTGATGACCTAGATTGCCTAAACAGTGTTCCATTGACATCTCTAGCAGAATACCTTGATGAAACGTCGTTTTAAGTATTTGAGGCAACGATTTTTTGATGACCTAGATTGCCTAAACAGTGTTCCATTGACATCTCTAGCAGAATACCTTAGATAATCGGGGTGGTTTGAGAGGTAGAATTTTGTATATCAGAGGGGAGTAGGGAGACAACTTTAGGAGAATCACAATGGGCCTTATGGCCTCCGAGTGAATTCGCCAAATTGGCGGACACCCATCCAACCTAACCTAATGAAGCAGAAAATTTGTTTGATGCTTAAAAAAGCGGGAATTTGGAATCCCCTGCGAGACTCGGGAAACGTTGCCAAAAAGGCGGGACAATCCCGCCAAAAGCGGGACGTCTCGCAGCCCTAGTGTACTCTTTCACCATTCACCTAGTTCTTAATAATTTCATATTTTTTCGAATTTTAAAATTTATTTTTTTTTTCTTTTTACAATTAAAGTTCATGTTATTATCTTCAATAATTGCAAGAAAACAAATTTTAAAATCTTAAAGTTTGAAAGGATATTATATTAATTATCATAAGGAATGATAATTAATATAATTAATAATTATATAATGTTTTGGGCAAGAGTACAAAATTGGCAGGCAATTTTGAATTAAACCTGTAAATGGTGTTAAAAAAAGTTTATGTATTAAAAATGAAGATTATAATAATGTTATTGCCGCTGCTGATGATGATGACTACGATGTGGAAGATGATGATGACTTTGTTGATATGCTAACAATGATATTATGTTGTTGCTTTTATGTTGTTATTGTTCATTTCTCCAATTCATTGGGCTAATATTGGATACAATTTACCTGTAACCCTTTTGATATTAAACTTTAAAGGTTCTTTGTGTTGGTGGCGTATTTTTTATTTTTAGTTTTTTTGTGGTAGAATAAATGGTATTTTGTGAATTCTTCTTGTGTTTTTTTTTTTTGGTTGGCAAGTTAGTTTGGTCCATGTTGGCTAAAGTAGAAGTTGAAGAAAACAATTCACATTGTTTCTTGGGCCACCCAAATATTATGATTAACTAAATCGGCATTTTTTATGTTTGTAAATTTTGTTTTATGTAGCTTAAATACATATTTGTAGTGATTTAAACTGATAGCAATGATGAAAGGGCATAAACATTCAAAACTTTTTTTTTTTTGGGATGATAGAGAAGTTTTTTTTTTTGTTGGAAAATTTTCTTTTAAATTTTCCACTTTATGTTAGAAATTATGTAGGATTTTCAAACTGATTCTCAAAATTAGTAATTGCTTTACATAAAATTTATGGAGGATTTTATTTCTTTCCAAATAACATGCTTAGATGTGAGAAAACCACTAGGGATCCCAAAATCCCTGGTTTTTTTGGGATTGACAAATCACAAATCCCGAATCCCGGAATTTATTATTTTCAATCCCAAGATTTTTTGGTCAAATTTTGGAATCAAAAGTGAAATATTCAGTATTTGTTATCCGATAGGGACAAAAAGGTGTTTGAAAGACCTTTCAAACGAGTTATGTAGGCCTTAAATTCTCTTAAACTTTGGGAGGACAGTTTTATTTAAATGGCGTTTGACTTACATGTTAATTATCTCAACCCTTTTGAACCGATTTGCATGAAACTTAAAATAAATATAAAAGAGATAATTCTAAGGTTGGGGTGTCTCGGCTTATCGGCCATATCGGGGAATTAGGGGTTCAAAAAAAGGTAAAAAATGGCGAAAAAATCGTTTTTTGGATTTTCAGCCATTTCTTTCTGAGAATCTATATGCCCTAGTAAAAATATTATGCTAATTTTACTAAATAGATCTAATTTGATCTGTTAAATGGTTGTATTAAATAATATCTAATTGTATTAATTTAGATTAAAAAATATAAAAATTTATACAATTTGATCCGGAATTTGGTCAAATCTAATTATATCAAATTGATCTTATAATATCTATTTTTATATAATTTGACCGAAATATGAATCTAATCATATATGAAGCAATATTTAACCATATAAAGTGGATCAATCGTATCAAGGTGATAGATATAATTTTTTATAAATTTATACGGAAGCATATTAATTCATATAAGATTGTATCATATTATATATGATTATATCAGAAAATGTTTACTCGGGATGTTAAATATGAGAAAAAAGGATTTTTAAATGCCTATTCAACGGTGGTATAACCTTGTAAAAATGCGGCTTTGTTAAATATTTTTTCATAAAAATTTATAAATTTTGGGGGGGTATTTGAGCAAATCCATGGAAAATTTAACTGACGGATCACCAATTTTGATAATTTTTGGTTATTTGATAAAGCTTCGTAAATGATTAAAACCCATATTTTTTTTTTTTTTTATCAATACTTTGGAAAATATGGGCGTTTAAAAAATCGCTTTTTTGACCATATTGACTTTTATACAGTTTTTTAACATTTTTGTGCTCGGAAACCGTAAGTCGTACGAAAAAAATAATAAAAACAATATTGTATATAAAATTATGAAGATTGAAAATTTAAAAACAAAATTTTTGCTTTTCTAAATTTTAACAAAATATTTTTAAAACCATATTTGAATGTATTTTTCCCTGGGAAGGACACCATTGATTTCCAAAATCATTTTTTTTAACATGATAATGTTTTAAGGCTGGTGTCTAATTTAAAAAAAAAATTGCAGGACGCCACCTCAGTTTGACTATATAAGCTAACAATTAACGAAAAAGAAAACAATAATGACTATTTTCATTTTCTTAAAACCAAAAATGTTAATAACTTGGGTTTGTAACTTGGATAATAGTTCACCTCGTGGTGAATAAAACCGTTTTTCACCAGCTGGTGAATAAAAAGTAACATAATTATTTTTCACCAAAAAAAAATTTTTTTTTCATCAATTTTTTTTTTCTATAATTTTTTTTCATAAAATTTTTTTTTTCATAAATTTTTTTTTTTCTTCAATTTTTTTTTATAATTTTTTTTTCATCATTTTTTTTTCTTAAATTTTTTTTTTTCATCAATTTTTTATTTTTTTTCATAAATTTTTTTTGTTCATCAAACTTTTTTTATCATCAGATTTTTGTATCAAATTTTTTTTCATCAAATTTTTTTTGTCATAAATTTTTTTTTTCATCAAAATTTTTTTCACAAATTTTTTTTTTTCATCAATTTTTTTTTCATTAATTTTTTTTTTCATAAAATTTATTTTTTCATCAAATTTTTTTTTCATAATTTTTTTTTATCATATTTTTTTCATCAATTTTTTTCATCAAATTTTTATACCCTCCAACTACAGTTTGGGGTATACTCACTTTGTCATTCCGTTTGTAACACATCGAAATATCGGTCGTGGACCCAATAAAATATATATATTACTAGCTGTTTTGTACCCGGCGTTGCCCGGGTTGAAAAAAATATTATATAATGAATGAGTTTTTTATTAGTCAGTTTAGCTACTACTTCATGACTTTTCACTGGTGAATATAAACCTATTCCTGAGGTTTGGTCGATTTTTTTCGACTTCGCTTATCGTCGGGAACATTGTGAGTACGTGTTCTTCCGTCATGGGAACAAACCTTCTTGATTGGCTGGAGTGTGTGATGCGGGCCGTTCAAAAAAAGTTATTCGACCATCATAAAAACCTTTTTTAACAAAAAAAATCAAAAACGTTTTTTTTAACAAAAAAAAAAAATCAAAACGTTTTTTTGCACCTTGTTTGGAACTTCCCGATTTCAAATCAAAAAAGAACCCAAAGACATTGCCCAGCAGGTGCAATACTTTTGTGAGTTAATGTTGGCCATAAAAGGCAACTGTTACGACCCCGACGCAAAGCTAAATAGAAAAACGAATAGTCGCCCCACACCAAAATTAATGTTTTTCTTTAATGGCTTTTAAAAGGAACCTATAGTTCCCTCCTCGGTTAGCACTTTATGTGGTGAAAACTTCAATAAAGATATAACTTTCACAATAGTTCAAGTGGGTCTGGCATTTAACGCATCTAGTTCAATTTTGGTCTCATGTGACCTATAGTTCCCCTATTGGGGAATTAAATTTGTTCAGCAGGCTTTCCACGTTTGCGGAACTGGCAGACATAACTCTCACTAAAGTACAAAGGGGTATGCCATTATATGCCTTTTGTATCAATCGCTAGTTAATATTGTCTATAGCACTATTTGTGTTGAAAATTTCATTGAAATCGGCTTAACTGTTTTCAGGTTCTAATATGGCAGTAGTGTTTAAAGGAATTGGTTAAGCCGTTTTTGCATGATAGCAAATAAGCTAGAAATAACGTCCTGTATATTACAAATTGATGTGGCATTTTACTTTAATTTGTCTCATCGCATTTTATATGGAATATAGTTACGAAACAGGAAAAAATATTTTTTAATTTAATACAAAAGGGTGCGGCATTTTAAGCCCCTTTGCCCGATCGCCGCGGTAAGTACCAACTGTGGTGAAAATTTGCTTTAAATTGGTTTCACCGTTAACGCGTGAGTACGGATCAGGCAAAAATAAATTTTAATGTATTATAAAGGGGGCGTCAATTCACGCCTTTGTCTGGTGGTGTCTATAGTTTCCGCCTCAATAATTACTAACTGTGGCGAAAATTATAACAACATCGGGTTCGTTGTTTAAGCGTGATTACGGTACGGCAGAAAAAACTTTCAGTACATTGCAAAAGGCGTGGCAGTTGATACAGACTAAAGTTCTAGCCTCTGTTAGTACTATCTATGGAAAAAGTTTTGTTAAAATCGGTTTAGTCGTTTAATCGTTATTAAGGAATAGGCAGAAACACTTTCAGTATAGTATAAAGGCTCGTGTCAATTTACACCCCCTTTGTCCAAACGCGCTCTATTTTAATCTTTAGTTCCCGCCTCGGTAAGTACTTACTATCTGTGGTAAAAATTTCATTCTAATTGGTGTTGCAGTTATGCTAGATTACGAAACAGACAGAAATAGCGTTCAATAAAATAAATTTTATTAAAATCAGTATAGTCGTTTAAGCATGATAACGGAACATGCGGATAAAACTTTCAGTATAGTACAAAGGGGCATGGCATTTATAATAATCTATAGTTTCCGCCTCGGTTAGTACTACCTTTGGTAAAAATTTCATTAAAATCGGTTCTGCCATTTATGCGTGATTATGGAACAGGAAGAAATAACTTTCAATGTAATAGAAAGGGGCGTGGCATTTTACGCCTCTTTTTCGATCGCCCTCTATTGTGGCTCATAGTTTTCGCTTCGGTTAATACTATCTGTGATGAAAATTTCATTAAAATCAGTTCAGCCGTTTAAGCATAATTGCGGAAAAGGCAGAAATAACTTTCAGTGTAATAAAAAGGGCGTGGCATTTTACGCCCCTTTTTTCGATCGCCCTCTATTATGGCTCATGGTTTCCGCCTCGGTTAGTACTATCTGTGGTAAAAGTTTTAGTGAAATCGGTTAAATCGCTTTTCAGTGATTGCAAAACAGGCAGACATAGTTTCTGTATAGTACAAAGGGGCGTGACATTTTACGCCCATTTTACCGATCGCGGATTTTTTTGACCTATAGTTCCCGCTTCGGCTAGTACCATCTGTGGTGAAAATTTCATGAAAATCGGTTAAGCCGTCCTTCACTTATTGCGGAACAGACTGGTTTCACCGTCAACGCGTGTATACGGATCGGGCCGAAATAAATTTCAATGTATTGCAAAGGGACGTGGCAATTCACGCCTCTGTCTGGTCGTGTCTATAGTTTCCGCCTCAATAAGTACTAACTAACTGTCGTGAAAATTATAATAAATTAATTATAATAACCGTTTAAACGTGATTATGGAAAGGCAGAATAAACTTTCAGTACATTGCAAAAGGCGTGGCAGTTGACACATACTCAAGTGCCCGTCTCTGTTAGTACTATCTATGGAAAAAATGTTGTTAAAATCGGTTTAGTCGTTTAAGCGTTATTAAGGAACAGTCAGAAACACTATCAGTATAGTACAAAGGCTCGTGTTAAATTACGCCCCCTTTGTCCAAACGCGCTCTATTTTAATCTTTCGTTCCCGCCTCGGTAAGTACTTACTATCTGTGGTACAAATTTCATTCTAATCGGTTTAGCAGTTTATGCTAGATAACGGAACAGACACAAATAGCATTCAATTGAATATAAAGGGGCGTGCAATTTAATTTTTTTTTTTAATCGGTATGGTTGTTTAAGCATGATTACGGAGCATACTTTCAGTATAGTAAAAAGGGGCGTGGCATTTTACGCCCCTATTTTTGATCGCCCTCTATTGTGGATCATACTTTTCGTTTCGGTTAATAATATCTGTGGTGAAAATTTCATTAAAAACAAATTAGGTGTTTAAGCGTAATTGCGGAAAAGGCAGAAATAGCATTCAGTGTAACAAAAAGGGGCGTGGCATTTCACGCCCCTTTTTTCTCTAGCCCCCTTTATTGTGGCTCATAGTTTTCGCCTCGGTTAGTAGTATCTGTGGTAAAAATTTCAGTGAAATCCGTTAAATCACTTTTCAGTGATTGCGGAACAGGCAGACATAGTTTCTGATTAGTACAAAGGGGCGTGGCATTTTACGCCCATTTTTCCGATCGCGAATTTTTCTGACTTATAGCTTCCGCCTCGGTTTGTACTATCTGTGGTGAAAATTTCATGAAAATCGGTTCAGCCGTTTTTCCGTTATTGCAGGACAGGCAGATATAGCTTTAGCATGGTACAAAGGGGCGTGGCATTTTACGCCCCTATTTCCGATCGCGGTGGCTTATGGCCTATAGTTCCCGTCTCGATTAGTACTATCCGTGGTGAAAATTTCATGAAAATCGGTTCAGCCGTTTTTCCGTTATTGTCTGACAGGCTGATATAGCTTTAGCATGGTACACAATGGACCTCAGAGTCTACGTGTGTTGACGTAAAACGTCAGCAGCCACTTACAACCTAACAACCTAATGGTACAAAGGGGCGTGGCATTTTACGCCCATTTGTCCGATCGCGGTCGCTTATGGCCTATAGTTCCCGCCTCGGTTAGTACTGTCTGTGGTGAAAATTCCATGAAAATGGGTTCAGCCGTTGTTCCGTTATTGCCGGACAGGCAAATATAGCTTTAGCATGGTACAAAGGGGCGTGGCATTTTACGCCCCTTTTTCCGATCGCGGTCGCTTATGGCCTATAGTTACCGCTTTGGTAAGTACTATCTGTGGTGAAAATTTCATGAAAATCGGTTCAGCCGTTATTCCATTATTGTCTGACAGGCAGATTTAGCTTTAGCATGTTACAAAGGGGCGTGGCATTTTACGCCCCTTTTTCCGATCGCGTTCGCTTATGGCCTACAGTTCCCGCCTCGGTTAGTACTATCTGTGGTGAAAATTTCAAGAAAATCGGTTAAGCCGTTCTGTACTTATTGCGGAACAGACAGACAGACAGACAGACAGAAAGACAGACAGACAGACAAACCAACAATCAGATTTATAATATTAATAGGGAAGGGATAATAGGGATTGATCTATGATCGATTCTAAGACTTTTCTAGAATGTCCGTATGTCCGTCCGTCCGTCTGTATAAGACACGATGCAGTCCAAAATAAAAGAGATAGACTCGTTAAGTTTGGCAGGAATATGTCTCTTGGTAGTAGGCAGTTTAAGTTCGTTAATGGGTAAAATCGGACCAGGGGGGAAAAAGTTCCCACTTGAAGAACTTAAATAATCTCTGAAAAACGCCATATTTTTACAGTTTTTTTGTATATTTGATAAGCAAATGAAACAATTTGATGTCAGAAAAAGTTCAAGGTCCTGCCATACTTTGGTGGGCGTGGATATTAAAAATGTTTTTAAATAATAAAATTGCATTACTTAAGCTTTAAAAGCATTATAAATGTTTTTTTAAACATTAGCCGCACGGGTTTATGTGTCCCTCAATGACCCCTACTTAAACCCCCCCCCCCACCCAAAAAAAAACGCCTCTGCAATTTTTTTTTATATGTTGGAGGGTATTATAGATTCGGCTCAGCCGAATTTAACCCTCTTACTTGTTTATTATCATTTTTTTTCTCACCAAAAAAAAATTTTTTTTTTGTATTTTTTTTACATCAAAAAATTTTTCTGTTCATCAAAAAAATTCATCAAAAACTTTTTTTCATCAAATTTTTTTTTCACAAAAAATTTTGGGTTCATTAATTTTTTTTTAACATAATTTTGTTTTTCGTGAAAAAAGAAAATCATGTTTTTTACCAAAACTATTTTCATCAAGTCTAAGCTTTTCGCATAAAAATCTTCCATTTGTTTATCAAATGAACATAAAACAAGTGAGAGTGGTATATTCTTTGGTGCCGAATCTTTTATACTCTCTGTAAATAATAAACATTTGGTTGATTATTTACGAATAAAAGTTTTATTTTTATTTAATTTATAAATTCTGCTAAATGGTTTATTACGTTAAGTAGGATGGAGATCACGAATAATAATAATAAAAAGACAACTAGAAAACATTTAACTAACAAATAACTACATAGTTGTAATAAACAGTAGTACGAACACAGTAGTATTAAGGTGACTGATCACCATCTCATCCTTCTTCTTCGAGAATAGACTGGCAATACTGGAGTCGTTGAGGTTGAGCTTTCACTCTGGACGATCTTCTAAGAACTGGGGATGTTTTAGTTCCGACACACTTTGACTGATCAAGAGTAGAGCTTACCGATGGACCAGCATCAGAGCTTGATGATTCATTTGAACCGACCTGTTCATTTTCCACGACTTCTTCAGGTAACGTTATGATTTTAGCTTGCGTTGGACGAATATTCATTGAATTTCTGCGATAACGATTACCATTATCATCTTCGATCACGTACGATCGGGGATGTATTTGAGTTTTGATAACTGCTGGCTTCCAACAGCTTTGGTTGTTAACACGAGTTACTACCGTTTCACCTTCGTTAAACTGTTGAGCAAAATTTTTAGCACCACGGTCAGCGTATTCTTTTTGTTTTTTCCTCTCAGCTTTTAGAGATTCGCTAACATTGGTTTGTTCTGAAGTAACTAATTTTTCTTTTGTTGTAGGCAGCATTCCTCTGATTTCGTGGCCAAAGAGACGTTGTGATGGAGAACCTAGATTTCCCCTTGGAGTATTCATGTAGTTAAGAAGTCCCAAATAATAATCACTGTTGTCATAAGCAGATTTTTTCAAAATATTTTTTGCTATTTGCACCGCTTTTTCTGCTAAACCATTTCCACTGGGATGATATGGTGAACTTGTGCGATGGTTAAATTTCCAATGTGATGAAAATTGTTTGAACTCATTGCTGGAAAATTGCGGACCATTATCTGTTTCAAGAGTAAGTGGAGGGCCAAATGTTGAGAAAATTTCTTTAAGGAATAAAATTACATTTTTCGTTGTTGTTTCAGGGAGTTTTTGAAATTTAAGATATCCCGACTAACTATCAATGAAAACTATGTATATATTCTTTGTTGTTGAAATGAAATAAATCAGTTGCACCAATATCAAAGCCATGAGTTGGAACTAATTTTTCGCCAATTTTAAGTTTAGTATTCTTACGTTGATGAATTTGACAAGCAGCACATTTTTTTACGTAATCAAAAATATCTTGACTCATTCGTGGCCAAAAGACGGATTCTCTAGCCATTCTGACACATTTTGCATAACTAAAATGTACATTGTGTATATATTTTAAAAAATTAGCTCTCATACAGAGGGGTACTAATACCTTTGAAGATTTAAAAATTATGCCATCATCGTTTATCGAAAGTTCCTCACGAAAATGCCAATATTGTTGAACCTCAAGAGGCAATTTTTCCTTCGAATTTGGCCAACCTTCTTGAATATACTTTATAAGTGTTTGACATGAATCATCTGATTTTGTAAGATTTTTTAAATTTTCAAATTCTTTATCAGACATAGACAGTATCAGCTGTACTTCAAAATCTTCTTCTTTCTCACTACTGACTTTGTTTTTACAATCACGACTTAAAGGATCAGCTAAATACATTTTAACGCCAGGTTTATATATAACGTTTGGATTATAGGTAAGTAAACTTAGACGGATTTTTTGTAATCTTGTAGGTGATGAGTGTAACGGCTTTTTAAAAATTGATTCTAACGGTTTATGATCAGATTCTATTGTTAATTGCTTACCCCAAACATATTGATGAAATTTTTCGCAGCCAAATTTAACAGCCAACGCCTCTTTTTCCAATTGGGAGTATCGAGATTGACAATCTGTCAAAGATTTTGAAGCGTACGCCACCGGATGACCATCTTGTAGCAGAACTGCTCCCATTGCATATGAACTGGCATCAACTTGTAACTTAACGTCTTTGTTAACATCATAAAGTTTAAGAACCGGTGGTTTGCTGATGATTTCCTTCAATTTATCAAAGGATTGTTGTTGAATTGAATCCCATTTGAAAGAATTTGATTTTTCGAGAAGAGATCGCAACGGCGCTGTGATATGAGAAAAATGTCTGATAAATTTGCTGAGATATGTGAATTTACCTAGAACTCTTTGCAGCTCTTTACGGGTTTTCGGTGGTTTGAGCCTGTTAATTGCATCTACTTTCTCTGGATCTGGATACATACCACTATCGCTAATAACATGCCCAAGAAATTTAACTTTTTTACGTTCAAATTCACATTTTTCTTTATTTAGTTTCATACCGCTTTTTTCAATTATTTTTATTACCTCAGCTGTTGTATTACGTAGATCTTCTAAAGTGTCGGAATGTATTAATATATCATCAACAGCTACTTTGACATTAGGCAAATTCGAAAATAGTTGTTGCATTACACTTTGAAAAACTTCTGGTGCTGATTATATGCCAAAAGGCAATCTTTTACAGGAATATCTACCCCATGGTGTTGAAAAGGTTAATATTTGTTTAGTACGATCGGAGACTGGAATTTGCCAGAACCCTCTTTTGCAATCTAAAATTGTAAAAAATTTTGCACCTTTAAGTTGGGCTGAAATTTCTTCCAGTGTATTCATTGGAAAATGACGGCGCTTTATATTTTTATTGACACTAGTAGGATCCATACAAATTCTAATTTTGTTATTCTTACGTACCACGACCATTGGGGAAACTGCAGGAGTTGGTATATTAGTTGGTTCGATAACGTCCAGTTTAACCATTTTATCAATTTCTTTTTTTACATCATCTCTTATTTTAAAAGCAACACGTCTTGCTGGAATTATTTCGAATTTAGGATTTTCAATCAGATCTATATCGTAAATAAAATTTTTTAAACATCCTAGGCCGTCAAAAAGAGTATCATTTATTTGTACTTGTTGTATTCTTTTAATAAAGTTTAGTTTTTCACAGGTATCAGCACCTAGTATTGGTTTTACATTTTCGTTTACAATTTTAAAATTAATTTTGCAAAGCTTTTCAGCTATTTTACACTTCAGCATTACTTCACCCAATACTTGTAATTTATGATTACCAAATGATACCAGCCGTTTTACTTTACATGGATGTATAGTTATCTGACTTTTATAAGAGTTCAGTTTATCAATAATATTTTTTGGTAAAACATTGCACTGAGCACCAGTATCAAGTTTAATTTCATATTTTTGGTCGCTAATCTTTAACATTTCTGTAAATTTATCTTTTTTGTCTTCAAAATTTTGTGAAACACAACCAATAAACAATTCAGGATCACTGTCATCGCTGTTACTTAACTGCTCACAACAAGCAACTTCTCTATTTTTATAATTGTTTTTGTTTATATTTCTTTTGCACATACTTTCGTAGTGATTCTTTTGTTTGCATTTTTTACAAATATGACGAAATGCTGGGCAACTGCGTATAGCATGATTTTTCCCACAATTACGGCAATCAAATGTTTTTTCAAACGTTTTTTCAAATTTTTTGTTCTTTTCAAATTGTTGTACTGCATTAATATTTTTCTCATTTTCGTTGTGTATTTCAGCTGTTTGCTTTTGAGCCAATTCTGTTGCTTGGCATATTTGGAGGGCTTTTTGTAAGGTTATGTCTTCTGACAATAATTTGGTTCGAAGATTATCACTTTTAATTCCCAAAATTAATTGGTCACGTAAAAGACTGGTATTTAAATCTTTGAACTCACAGTTTTGTGATTGCAGTCGTAAACGTGTGATGTATTCATCAATTGTTTCACCCTCATTTTGAACAATCTTATGAAATTTGTACCTTTCAAAAGTTATGTTTAATTTTGGTGTAAAATATTTTTCAAATTTGGTTTTAACTTGGTCAAGTGTTTCGTTGGATGTTCCCGGCAATGAGTTGTATATCTGTATTGCGGAGTACCCAATTGCTGACATGAAAGTTGCAAATTGAATATTTTCAGGTTTTTTACTCAACTCTGCTGCCACTTCAAAGTATTCATATTGCTGCTTCCACAGTTTCCATTCCTTGGCCATATCTTTGTCATGTTCAATTACCAATGGCTTCGGAGGTCTTAGAAAATTACAGGCATCCGCCATTTTAAATAAAATAATAAAAATCTATAAATTATGCAAAATTGGTTTGCTAATTTTTTGTTTTTCTTGAAAGATTTTATTTATATTTTATTTTTAACAAGTTAATACGACGGGTTTCGGCACCATGTAAATAATAAACATTTGGTTGATTATTTACGAATAAAAGTTTTATTTTTATTTAATTTATAAATTCTGCTAAATGGTTTATTACGTTAAGTAAGATGGAGATCACGAATAATAATAATAAAAAGACAACTAGAAAACATTTAACTAACAAATAACTACATAGTTGTAATAAACAGTAGTACGAACACAGTAGTATTAAGGTGACTGATCACCATCTCACTCTCCAAAATATAAAAACACTTTTTTGCACTTATTTTTGCACTCACTTACGAAATGTACAGCTCTTTTGGTTTTTTAATGGGGTCCTCGACTGATATTTCAATTCGTTTTTCATGGAATAGCAAAGTAATATAACATTATTTTTTCTAAAAAAACTTTGCTTTGGCAAGTACACCCAAATCTTCCGCAAAACATTATCATGATTTAATGTTTTGGGCAAGAGTACAAAATTCGCAAGTATTTTTTACTTTAAAGGTCCTTCAAATGTTTAAAGTCCTCTATGAAGGACAAATGATCACCGAATGAAAAACTGTAAATGCAGTTTCACTCCAGAGGTGCTCTGCTATCAAGTGTATAAGGTCTCGTTCTGGTGTTATAAGTAGTGTTCTACGGTGCTATCAGTCTAACAAACATCACTTATTTCTCTCTGTGTAAATATCTCAACATCATCAATTCAAATTAACGACAATTTAACTTGTTTTTATAGTTTCCCCCCTTACAGTTTTTTTTTATTTTTTTTGTTTATGCTTACAATTAATTTTGTTCTTACAAGCCATTATCACTATCATCTGTGGTAATCTTTTGTGGTCAAAATGATGGGTTGATATTGTAACGAGAATGAGAACACAGTGAACAAAACATAACATGCAATTGGAAATCGGGATCTTTATATTAAGATATATACACTTACTTGCCACATAACAGAAAACAAAAAATGTTTTAAAAATAAAATTTAAATAAATGTTACCTCACACATCAAACTCTGAGAAGAACATACAACACTATGGACCAAACGATGCGACGACTTCGTTGAATTGAATCTACAAGGAGAAACAAAAGATGCAAATGACAGCATCATTTTATTTATTTTTTTATCACAAACACACATCAGGAGAATACAAAATGATAGGAATACTGAAAAGGAGAGCAGTTGGAAGAAAAAAGGATTTCAAATAGTTAACTGGTGGTTGTGATTGTTGTTTAGTTTTAACAATGATTGTAATGTCATTTGACATTTATTTACGAGCTCATAGTTCCAAATGCTAAATGAGCTCTAATTTACATTTATGAAGCTGTTATTGTAAGATTGGACAATCAGATATGATCTTGAATTCAATTTTGTATGTTTTGGTTTGTTTGTTGCAGCTTCTGTTGATGATGTTGATGGTGGTAGTTTGCCTTATCCCAGTCTGTTGGTCTGTTACTTTATTTTTGGTTATGTTGTTGCTTGTTATCGTTGTCGTTAAATGATCACATCTTATTCTTAAACGCCTTGTTATATTCTAGTGATGTTGCTCCCGTTTTATTTAGTTGGTTCTGTAGATTATTGCCAGTTGATAAGATTAACAAAGTAGTTTGTAAAAATAAAATATGTAGCAAACGAGCTTGAGGATATGAAGATAAAACTAACGAAAAAAAAAACAAAAAGGGTTTTGGAAATGGTTTGTATTTTATAAAGAGATGTGCATAAATTATGTTTAAAAAAATGTATAGATTTAACAATTTAGACCAAATGACTCCATTAAACAAAAAAAAAAAATGTGCAAAGAATTTTAAATACGAAATTAATTAGAATTGTTTTTTCTTAGTTTTAGCAAATCAGGGTGGTTTAAGAAGTAACGCTTTTAATGTGCACAACTATGCCAGGCCTCGCCATTCTAGTGGTATGACCATTAAATGTCTTTGCGCTGAGCTTTTCGCCGCTCACAACCACCTTCCCAGGAAAATAAATCAAGATTTTGGCGACACAGCATCTTTTTAAAGCATACAGCATCTTTTTAAAGCAAAGAGCGCTCTTGAGGATGCAGTAAAAGTTAGGGGTAAAATTTTAAATTTTTTGTTAAGATTTTTTATATAAAACTAAAATATAAAATTATTTTTTGATAAAATTTCACACTTGCTTTCCTTTTTAATATTTTTAACACTTTTTGAATAAAAAAGCATGAGTTTTGGACAAAGACACATGATTTGACTGCATCATTATTGCGCATTAATCAGCGCTGCAAAGAGCGCTTCAATCATAACATCTTTAACACATTTTGAATGATGATGAATAGGCCAACCAAAAAAACAGCAAATGCATACATATTTGTTATTTCAAAGAATAAATTTCCATTTATATTTCAGAAGTTTCTATTTATATAAAAGAAATTTTCATTTATATTACAGAAATATCTATTTACATACATATGTTCAAGAAATTTAAATTTTTCTTTCCAAAATTTTCTAAATGCTTTTCTAATTTTCCCTTTAGATTTAAACATTTTATAACTGCTATTAGGAAAATTTTATTTTAATTTAAAAATAAATCTATGTATGTATATTTTAGAAATTTCCAATTGTATTTCAGTGTCCATTTTTATTGCAAAATTTTCTAAATTCTTTCCAGAAAATTCAATTATATTTCCATCATTTATAAAATTTTGAAATAAAAATGGAAATTTCTAAAATACAGTTGGAAATTTACAAAACATTAATAGATGTTTCTGAAATATAAATGGAAATTTCTGAAATACAATTTGTATTTTATAAAATACAAGTGGTCAGAACTTTGAACATTTTTTGGCATAAAAATTTTGATTTTTTTAACAATTCTACAAAATATAGTTCAGAGGTTGGTATACATCATTTTCAATTGTATTTCAGAAATAGTTAACTGAGTTTTATAAATAGTCAATTGTATTTAAGATTTTCCAATTTTATTTCAAAAATAGTCAATTGTATTGCAGATTTTCCAATTGTATTTCAGAAATAGTCAAATGTGTTCATTTATCTTTATTCTACTAAAATCAGCCCTAAAAAGATACATGAATTCAAAGCATCTTTATAGCGCTCAAATCAGCTCTCTAAAGACACATGATTTCAGTGCATCTCAAGAGCGCTTTTTTAGTGTATCCAACTAGCGCTCTAAAGTGTGACATCGCCTTAGAGAATCATGCATGAATTCAGCAGGTTTGGATGCGCTCCTTGACTCGAGTTTCCTTTCCAAAAGCTGCTGCCAGTTCAGCAAAATTTCTGCTGGGTTGGGCAACTTGTGAATGAGCCAACTCACTCACATTCCGATCGTTGATGGGCAACCATACATTATTGTTGACCTTTTCCTAACTTCTTATCCACTGAAATATGAAATGAGGGCATTTGCTGGATTTAAACCTGCAACCTCCAGTTTATTAGTCACGCGCCTAACTACTTGTTCCAAACTTTATTCTCAAAATTATTTGGCTGTTATAACTTTTATACTACTTGTACGATTTTAATTTTTTTTAAATATATCGATATTATTACCATATTTTTCTTGGAAATTGCATTCTGTATGGAGTGAAAATAACCCAAGGCAAATACGACAATCCTGATTAAATCAATATATCAACAAAAATTAG
Organism: Pegoplata infirma; assembly: GCA_963921195.1. Lineage (NCBI taxonomy): Eukaryota > Metazoa > Arthropoda > Insecta > Diptera > Anthomyiidae > Pegoplata > Pegoplata infirma. The sequence goes on from OY992537.1 coordinate 42,244,475, forward strand.
ATTTTTGTGAGTTTTCTACGTTTAAAAATATGTAAAGAAACCTATTTTACAAAAGAAGACATCTGACAAGGGAAGTATCTCAACCCTTATGAACCGATTTGCCTGAAACTTAAAATATATATAAAAGAGGCAATTATAAGGTTGGGGTGTCTCAGCTTATCGGCCATATCGGGTATTTAGGGGTTCAAAACATGGGTCAAAAAATGGCAAAAAAATAGTTTTTTGGATTTTTCAGCCATTTCTTTTTAAGAAACTATATGTTTGCATATGAGAAGAAATGTTTTTTAATGCCTATTTGATGGTGGCATAGCCTTGTAAAAATTTGGCTTTTTTAAATATATTTTTCAAGAAAATGTGTAAATTTTGGGGGGTATTTATGTGAAGACATATACCTACGATATTCATATGAATAAGAAATAATCTTTATTTAATTTAAGTCGACACGTATTTTTGCCCTAGACGATATTCCTATTAGTTCGGAAGTTATCGAAATTTTCCCGAAGGTCCACATGGTTTCATAAGGGGGCGACGAAATTTTTAAACACCGATATGGCCGATAAGCCGAGACACCCCAACCTTAAAATCGTCTCTTTAATATATATTTTAAGTTTCAGGCAAATCGGTTTATAAGGGTTGAGATACATCCCTTGTGAGTGTGTTTTAAATTGAAAAATGCGGCCATATTTTGAAAAATAATACTTTATAAATGATAAGATTGAGAATTTGTTTAATAAAAAAATTCCCGGGATTTCCCGGGAATAAGATTTTTTTAAAACGCTTTCCCGGGAATTGAAAAAGTCCGGGAATTTAGAAACCCTACATTCTAGTGATATCCATCTATCTGTGTTGTGTGTTTGTCGATAAAAAAAGTTTTTGATGAAAAAAGTTTTTAATCAAAAAAATTTTGATAAGAAAAAATTATGAAGAAAAAAAATATTGATGAAAAAAATATTGATGAAAAAAAAATATTGATGAGAAAAGAAAAATTTAATAAATAAAAATATTGATGAAAAAAATTTTATCATTATTTAAAAAAAATGTTTTATTCCACGGGGTTGGTTAAGTTCTTCAAGGGGGAACTTTTTTCCCCCTGGTCCGATATTGCTCATTAACGAACTTAACCTGCCAATAACATAAGACATATTCGTGCCAAATGTCGGGAGTCTAGCTCTTTTATTTTGGACTGCATCGTGTTAACTACAGACGGACAGACGGACTGACGGACGGACATCGCTAGAATGTCTTAGAATCGATAACTGATCATAAATATATATACTTTATGGGGTCCTAGACTGATATTTTGCTGCGTTACACATGGAATGACAAAGTGAGAATACCCCCATACTGTGGTTGGAGGGTATAAAAAATGTTGATGAAAAAAATATTGATTAAAAAAAATATTGATGAAAAAAAAAAAATTAATAAATAAAAATATTGATGAAAAAAATATTGATTAAAAAAAATATTGTTGAAAAAAATATTGATAAAAAAAATATTGATAAGAAATGTATTGATAAAAAAAATATTGAAGAAAAAAAATATTGATAAGAAATGTATTGATGAAAAAAAAAAATTTGGTGGAAAGAAAATATTGATGAAAAAAAATATTGAAGAAAAAATGTATTGATGAAAATATAAAATATTGATGAAAAAAATATTGATTAAAAAAAGTATTGATGAAAAAAAAAATGATGAAAAATAATTATGTTACTTTTATTCACCAGCTGGTGAATATTTTAAATATTTTTTTATTCACCACGAGGTGAATTATTATCAAAGTTACAAACCCAAGTTACTAAAATTTTTGGTTTTAAGAAAATGAAAACAATAATTCTTATTTTCTTTTTTGTTACTTTGTTACAGCTTTTTCACAATTAGTCATGTTGAAAGTAAATTATGTGTGATTTTTTTTTCTAGAAAAATGCCTAAATTTTTCTAATCTTAGAATTTTTTTAAAAGGAAATTATTTGGATTTCTTTTCAAGGAAAAATGTCCAAATTTTTCTAGTCTTAGAATTTTTGAATCTTAGAATTTTTTTAAAGGAAAAAAATCTTTAAATTTTTCCATAGGAAAAATAAAAAAAAAAATTCTTCAGGATAAATTTGAGAATTTTGCTATAGGTAAAATGTATTAGAATCTGTATGTTTTCGAAAGGAAAAATTATATAGAATTAGTGCCTTTTTTATAGGAAATACGTCTTGGAATTTGGGGTTTTTATACCCTCCACTCTAGTGATAGAGGGTATATATAAGTTTGTCATTCCGTGTGTAACACCTCGAAATATTGGTCTAAGTCCCCATAAAGTATATATACTTATGATCCTCGTTCGATTCTAAGACGATCTAGCGATGTCCGTCCGTCCGTCTGTCTATCTGTTGAAAACACGATAACTTTTGCAAGACTTTACGGAGGCTCCTGAAGTTTGGCATATATGTTGGGTATTTACCTGGTCAGGTTGGTATTGCAATCCAGCGAAATCGGTCCAGTGGTTCAAAAGTTATGAGCAAAAGAGTGAAAATCGACAAGGGTTTTTCACTAATTTATGAGATAAAAAACACGATAACTTTCTTAAGGCAATTCTGAGGATACTGAAGCTTGGCATATATATTTGTCGTTGCTTTTGGCTGTTTAGTATTGAATTTCAGTCAAATCGGTCCTGTGGTTCAAAAGTTATTAGCAAAACCGTAAATTTCAGATTCGCCTCACCTTAAATTCACGTGTTGAAAACCCGTTAAACATGTTTTAAAAACATTAGTAAGTCACAAAAATATTTTACAACGCATGTTTGTCACTCAAAAATATTTTTACACTAAAAGAAAAAAAAAAATACACTCGAAAAAAGTTTTACACTCAAAAAAAAAAAATTTACACTCAAAAAAAATTTTTGTAAACTATTTTTTTTTTTTCAAAAATTAGTTAAAAAAAAAGTTTTTTTAATCAAAATTTTTTTTTTGCTCTAGAAAATTTACTATAACTTAAAAAGGGCATTGTGGAGGGTATTCATAGATTCGGCCAAGTCGAATTTAACTTTTCTACTTGTTTCTATTTAAAAAGTGTCAGAATCTAAGACTTTTACTTTTGGAAAAATGTCTCAGATTCTGAAATAATGTTTCAAAATTTGAGAGTATATCTAATTGAAATATGTCTCAGAATTTAAGACTTTTTAAATGAGAGCTTTTCAATATGAAAAAAGCCTTAGAATACTAAAAAAAATCTGAGACTTTTTCTATAGAAAAAATTACTTAGAAACCGATACTTTTTCTGAAGAAAAGATGCCTTGGAATCTGAGACTTTTAGAAAAAATGTACCATCTGAGAAAATGTCTTAGATTCTAAGATATTTTATACTAGTAAAATATCTTTGAATATAAAAACTTTTCTGTAGAAAAATATCTGAGAATCGGACTCTAATGGTTTTTCTACAGAAAAATGTCTTAGAAGCTGAAAAATGCCCTTTCTATACGAAAATGTCTCAGAATCTAAGACTTTTTTCATAGATTCTCAGACTTTTTAAAAAGAAATATGTCTAAATGAAATTTTTCAGAAAAAGTGTCTATAGAAAAATGTTTCAGAAGAGTCTTTAATTTTTTTTAGTCTCACAAGGGAAGTCTCCCTAGTGTCACCCGCGGATCTTTATGGAATTGGTTTTATTTTGTAGATCAGAAAAAATAAAGGGACACGTATTTTTTCTTAGCGGCCCAAATTCATATTTAGGGGGTAAAAAGGAGGGGGAAGACAAGGCCGTTTTTCAGTTTTTCTCGTTTATCTCCTATACTATACAAAGAAACCTAGTCATGTTACATACCAAATGAAAGGTCTTTGGAAAACCTATCTACGTGTGCTAAGAACGTGTCCAAACATGCACAACTTTTCGTCATATTGAGTAAAATGGCAAAATTTTAGGACATTTTTGTTAATAAGTCGAAAAATAATAACTTTATTGGCCCGTTGTTAGCACCACGAGATAGGTATTTTAAATACCTTTAATCTGATATCACGCATGCCTATATTAATTTTGTTAAAATAGGCGTAAAGCGTAAAAAACTAAAAAAGGTCAATTTCCTCCCATACAAATCGACCCCCCCTAAAAATGAGTTTGGGCCGCTAAAAAAAAATACGTGTCGAATTAATTTTCGTTCTTAACAACATATCCAAATTTCACGAAGATCGGAGGGTGACACCAGGGAGACTTCCCTTGTCAGTTACTTTCTATAGAATAATTTTGCAAAATTTAAAAATTTTGGTGTAGAAAGAACGTTTCGGTATCTGAGACTTTTTCTATAGAAAAATATAATATTTCAGAACCTAAAAAGTTTTTTGTGGAATAAAAACTACTTAATCTGAGAATTTTTCTATACGAAGAATTTTTCTAAATATATAAAACAAAGTTTTTTCTGTATTTTTACTTATTTCTATGTAAAAAAATGAGTTTTTTGTAAAAACACCAAAATTTTATCTGCATTTTTTTTTTAATATTAAAAAAGTACCAAAAAAAAATTTCAAAAGTTTTTTACTAAACTCTGCAAATTTACAGAGTTTTTTCTATAAAATTTTGGTTGCATCAAATGCATTTTACAAATATAAATATGTAAATGTACAGAGTTTTTCTTTGCTTAATGGTGTTTTATGTAACCAATATTTTAGTAGAAACTCTGTAAATTAACAGTTTTTTTTTGTCAAAATCATTTTATAGAGTTTTATAGTAAAATTACCAAGAAATGTTGCTAGCTGGAAAAGTATGGTGTACTCTGTTAAATTAGCACAGTTTTTCTGTAATTTAACAAAGTTATTGTTTTTAGTAGAAGAATCATAAACTTTTTTTTTGGGAAAATGACTCAGAAAAGTTGTAAAATCAGCCAACTTTCTTGGGATAAACAAGTCTTAAGTTTGATATATTTTTTTTTGGAAAATTGTTTTAGAATGCTTTACAACCTGAGAATTTCTTGAGAAGAAATTTTTCAAAATATCAAAAGTTTTTCTTTCAAACATTTTTAAAATTTGAAAATGTTTCTTTAGAAAAAATTATATGAAACAAGAGACAAACACAAAATACTTTAACAAATGATTCAAATCTGACCTGAGGTTCCCTGCAAAAAAAATATTACCCCCCTCCCCCCAAACCCAGAGCTGGATCCGTGCCTGATAATGGGGAACATAAATGACCTCGAACTAGAATAAAATCTTGTTTATTGCACAATTAAGAGATGGATTAAAATTAATGGGACTTGATAAGTGCTTTATGGGATCCTAGACCGACATTTTAAAGTTACACACGAAATGCCAATGTAAGTAAACTCTCATAATGTTCTTGAAGTTTACAATCACGGCATGTGTTTTGTACGAAATATTTTCAAACCCAACAAAGAATTTTAAATATATTAAAATATTCTCACACAAATCAACCCCATTTGTTTCTCTAATTACCCATCATTGAAGTTTTCTCAGTAAGCAAATCTAATTGTTCAAAACAAAAATATTTTTTTTTTTCATAAATAATTATCCTTCTGAAAATCGAAGCAATTGCAGCTTCTTAGCGGCATGGTCAATTAAATTTTCTTTAACATCATTCTTAAAAATATCACTTGAGAAACTTCTCATCATAATGATGATCATCAACAGAATCATTACACATCTTAAAACAAAAAATAAAATAATGATTAGCTGCATAAGTAGACTTTATGTCGCTTTAAGAGAATATTTCGCGTTTAAGACTCTGGCGGCTTTTAAAATAAAAATAATACTTGACAATCGTCAAAGCTGACATAAAGCTAAACTAAGAGCATCCTCAATCAAAATCTGAATATAAAGGGATTCTTTTGCTGTTATTTTCAAACAATCAGGTATTCAAGTGATGTTTGCTAAAGAATTGAAAGATTTAAATGATTAAAACAAAAAAAATATCAAGCTCTAGTCTGGTCTTTTGTGTTAAAAAAAATCAGATCCTTTTGTTTTAAAGCTCAAACAAATTTTGTTTGGTTCCGAAATGAAAAAAAGACAACAATCTGATTTTTGTATGGTGATCAAATTGTATTTTACGGTTCGTTTGATTTTTGAATTTTTGATTTTTTACAGTAGGTTTACCGATTTATTTCGAAGATTTTTTTTTTTTTTTGGTTTTTAATTTTTGTTTTTGCGTCTTTTGCGTTTAGCAAAAAAAAATATATATGGGGCATTCCATGTGAAATCGGACACTTTGAAAAACTTTTTTTTTAGATTTTCCCAATTTGTTCACAGTTTTTAGTACCCTTCGAAAACTCCTTCGTGGTAAATTTTCAGTTTTTTTTAATGACCCGTTCAAAAGATATCGAATTTTTAAAAATTGGTAGTTTGTTCCTTTACTCAAACTTCTTTTAATCATAACTTCTTCAATAACGGTCCAAATTTCAAATTTTTTTTCCAGAATTTTTGTTTTTTTACGTACTTTCTAAAAAAAAATCCCAAAAAATTCTTAAAAGCGCTCTAGTATGCGATTTTTAAGTTTTAAAATTTAAATCTCATTTTTGAAAATGTTCGTACTCTTCGATTTTTTTGAAATTTTTTTGTGTAAAACTTCTATCAATTCTACAAACTTTTTGCCCAGGAAGATCGTGGGATAACGATTATTACTATTTTTTGAAATTTTTTGAAAAAATTTTATTGTAATTTTCCAATTTTAAAATCATTTCTACTGCTCCAATGGTGTGTCATAGAGGGGTCCTTTATAAGACCGACCCCCATTAATTTTTACGTCTTAACATTTCTTTGGAACAAACTAATACCCTATCTTCAATTTCTAAGGGGGCTCCCACACAAAACGATATTTTTTAAAATTTGTTCCAACCGCTCTAACAGCACTAATAGTGCCCTTAGAGCAACAAAATGTATTACCGACCCACAATATTTTTTTTGTCCAAACATTTTCTCTGAACACACCTACCCTCTATCTTTAACTGTTAAGGCGGTCCCCATACAATTTTTTTTATTTTTTGTAAACTTGTTTTATTTAATCAGCTTCTACCGGTCCAATGGTGTGTCTGAGAGGGGTCATTACTGAGACCGACCCCCATTTATTTTTACCCTACAACATTTTTTCGAAACATACCTAGGCCCTATCTCCGCTCCCTAAGTAGGGTCCCATACATTTTGTTGCTCTAAGAGCACTATTAGGGCAGTTAGAGCGGTTGGAACAAATTTTAAAAAATGTCGTTTTGTGTGGGACCCCCCTTAGAAATTGGAGATAGGGTATTAGTTTGTTTCAAAGAAATGTTAAAACGTAAATATTAATGGGGGTCGGCCTTATAAAGGACCCGTCTATGACACACCATTGGAGCAGCAGAAATGATTTTAAGATTGAAAAATTACAATAAAATTTTTTAAAAAAATTTTAAAAAATAGTACTAATCGTTATCCCACGATCTTCCTGGGCAAAAAATTTGTAGAATTGAAAGAAGTTTTACACAAAAAAATTTCAAAAAAATCGAAGAGTACAAACATTTTCAAAAATGAGATTTTAATTTTAAAACTTAAAAATCGCATACTAGAGCGCTTTTAAGAATTTTTTGGTATTTTTTTTAGAAAGTACGTAAAAAAACGAAAATTTGAAAAAAAAAAAATTTGAAATTTGGACCATTATTGAAGAAGTTATGATTAAAAGAAGTTTGAGTAAAGGAACAAACTACCAATTTTTAAAAATTTGATATCTTTTGAACTTTTCATCAAAAAAATCTGAAAATTTACCACGAAGGAGTTTTCGAAGGGTACTAAAAACTGTAAACAAATTGGGAAATTCTAAAAAAAAAGTTTTTCAAAGTGTCCGATTTCACATGGAATGCCCCATATATTCTTGTTTGTTACTGCTGTTGTTGTCCGTAATATAATCTAATAAGATAATATTTCATTTGTCGGTAAATTTCTTTGTTCAATGGAATTTTTATCTTTGTTTTATAATTTTTATTTCAAAAACTGTTGATGAGAAAATAAATTTTCCATAAAACACACAAAAATATATTAAACATCCTTTTTACACTTCTTTAGAGATTTTTTGTTAATTATGCCATGAAAATAAATCTACCATTTTGCATAAAATAAATTGAATTACAAACAATTAGCCTTAATAAATCAAAATTACAACTTGATTTTATGCATTTTCAACTCATCTAGTTTTATTTAACACCTTTTGCAGTATTTTTTTTCTTCAATATTTGTATAGCATACCTTTAGGGACAAACATTTAATAACTCTACCTAACTGTTTTTATACCCTACAACCACAGACTAACTGAGTATACTCCGTGTGAAACGCATCATGTTTCCGTTTGTCCTTCATCAATTTTAGACGAAAGTCTCAGATTTTAACACATTTGTGGTTTGAAAAGGTCTAAATCTGAGAATTTTTTAGTAGAAGAAATTCTTCCTACAAAGATATTTTTCGTTAATACATAAATGCTTTTTTTATAGGAAAAATGTCTCAGAACCATAGACTTTTTTCCTATAGAAAAAGTCTCAGATTCTGAGACATTTTTCTTATAGAAAAAGTCTCAGATTCTGAGACATTTTTCTTATAGAAAAAGTCTCAGATTCTGAGACATTTTTCTTATAGAAAAAGTCTCAGATTCTGAGACATTTTTCTTATAGAAAAAGTCTCAGATTCTGAGACATTTTTCTTATAGAAAAAGTCTCAGATTCTGAGACATTTTTCTTATAGAAAAAGTCTCAGATTCTGAGACATTTTTCTTATAGAAAAAGTCTCAGATTCTGAGACATTTTTCTTATAGAAAAAGTCTCAGATTCTGAGACAATTTTCTTATAGAAAAAGTCTCAGATTCTGAGACATTTTTCTTATAGAAAAAGTCTCAGATTCTGAGACATTTTTCTTATAGAAAAAGTCTCAGATTCTGAGACATTTTTCTTATAGAAAAAGTCTCAGATTCTGAGACATTTTTCTTATAGAAAAAGTCTCAGATTCTGAGACCTTTTACTTATAGAAAAAGTCTCAGATTCTGAGACATTTTTCTTATAGAAAAAGTCTCAGATTCTGAGACATTTTTCTTAGAGAAAAAGTCTCAGATTCTGAGACATTTTTCTTATAGAAAAAGTCTCAGATTCCGAGACATTTTTCTTATAGAAAAAGTATCAGATTCGGAGACATTTTTCTTATAGAAAAAGTATCAGATTCGGAGACATTTTTCTTATAGAAAAAGTCTCAGATTCCGAGACATTTTTCTTATAGAAAAAGTCTCAGATTCTGAGACATTTTTTCTATAGAAAAAGTTGCAGATCCTGCAACATTTTTTCTATAGAAAAAGCCTCAGATTCTGAGACATTTTTCTTATAGAAAAAGTCTCAGATTCTGAGACATTTTTACTGCTGTTGTTGTCCGTAATATAATCTAATAAGATAATATTTCATTTGTCGGTAAATTTCTTTGTTCAATGGAATTTTTATCTTTGTTTTATAATTTTTATTTCAAAAACTGTTGATGAGAAAATAAATTTTCCATAAAACACACAAAAATATATTAAACATCCTTTTTACACTTCTTTAGAGATTTTTTGTTAATTATGCCATGAAAATAAATCTACCATTTTGCATAAAATAAATTGAATTACAAACAATTAGCCTTAATAAATCAAAATTACAACTTGATTTTATGCATTTTCAACTCATCTAGTTTTATTTAACACCTTTTGCAGTATTTTTTTTCTTCAATATTTGTATAGCATACCTTTAGGGACAAACATTTAATAACTCTACCTAACTGTTTTTATACCCTACAACCACAGACTAACTGAGTATACTCCGTGTGAAACGCATCATGTTTCCGTTTGTCCTTCATCAATTTTAGACGAAAGTCTCAGATTTTAACACATTTGTGGTTTGAAAAGGTCTAAATCTGAGAATTTTTTAGTAGAAGAAATTCTTCCTACAAAGATATTTTTCGTTAATACATAAATGCTTTTTTTATAGGAAAAATGTCTCAGAACCATAGACTTTTTTCCTATAGAAAAAGTCTCAGATTCTGAGACATTTTTCTTATAGAAAAAGTCTCAGATTCTGAGACATTTTTCTTATAGAAAAAGTCTCAGATTCTGAGACATTTTTCTTATAGAAAAAGTCTCAGATTCTGAGACATTTTTCTTATAGAAAAAGTCTCAGATTCTGAGACATTTTTCTTATAGAAAAAGTCTCAGATTCTGAGACATTTTTCTTATAGAAAAAGTCTCAGATTCTGAGACATTTTTCTTATAGAAAAAGTCTCAGATTCTGAGACATTTTTCTTATAGAAAAAGTCTCAGATTCTGAGACATTTTTCTTATAGAAAAAGTCTCAGATTCTGAGACATTTTTCTTATAGAAAAAGTCTCAGATTCTGAGACATTTTTCTTATAGAAAAAGTCTCAGATTCTGAGACAATTTTCTTATAGAAAAAGTCTCAGATTCTGAGACATTTTTCTTATAGAAAAAGTCTCAGATTCTGAGACATTTTTCTTATAGAAAAAGTCTCAGATTCTGAGACATTTTTCTTATAGAAAAAGTCTCAGATTCTGAGACATTTTTCTTATAGAAAAAGTCTCAGATTCTGAGACCTTTTTCTTATAGAAAAAGTCTCAGATTCTGAGACATTTTTCTTATAGAAAAAGTCTCAGATTCTGAGACATTTTTCTTAGAGAAAAAGTCTCAGATTCTGAGACATTTTTCTTATAGAAAAAGTCTCAGATTCCGAGACATTTTTCTTATAGAAAAAGTATCAGATTCGGAGACATTTTTCTTATAGAAAAAGTATCAGATTCGGAGACATTTTTCTTATAGAAAAAGTCTCAGATTCCGAGACATTTTTCTTATAGAAAAAGTCTCAGATTCTGAGACATTTTTTCTATAGAAAAAGTTGCAGATCCTGCAACATTTTTTCTATAGAAAAAGCCTCAGATTCTGAGACATTTTTCTTATAGAAAAAGTCTCAGATTCTGAGACATTTTTCTTATAGAAAAAGTCTCAGATTCTGAGACATTTTTCTTATAGAAAAAGTCTCAGATTCTGAGACATTTTTCTTATAGAAAAAGTCTCAGATTCTGAGACATTTTCTCTATAGAAAAAGTCTCAGATTCTGAGAATTTTTTTCTATAGAAAAAGTCTCAGATTCTGAGACATTTTTTTCTATAGAAAAAGTCTCAGATTCTGAGACATTTTTTCTATAGAGAAAGTCACAGATTCTGAGACATTTTTTCTATAGAAAAAGTCTCAGATTCTGAGACATTTTTCCTATAGAAAAAGTCTCAGATTCTGACACATTTTTTCTATAGAAAAAGTCTCAGATTCTGAGACATTTTTTCTATAGAAAATATCTCAGATTCTTTTTCTATAGAAAAAGTCTCAGATTCTGAGACATTTTTTCTATAGAAAAAGTCTCACATTCTAAGGCATTTTTTCTATAGAAAAAGTCTCAGATTCTGAGACATTTTTTCTTTAGAAAAAGTCTCAGATTCTGAGACATTTTTTCTATAGAAAAAGTCTCAGATTCTGAGACATATTTTCTGTAGAAAAAGTCTCAGATTTTGAGACATTTCTTCTATAGAAAAAGTCTCAGATTTGCCTTTAAAAATTTTCAGATTTTCCATATAAAATTTTTTTTGATTTTTTTAAATTTTTTTCTATAAAAATGTTTTGATTTTCACATTTTTTTCTTTTGGAAAATTTGTAGAAAGTTTTATTCTTTTCTTAGTTTTCTTTTCTTTTTCTTTCCTTTTTTTTTTTTTTTTTAATTTGGGCTGGGGGGACACCATAAAGTATATATATTTTTGATCAGTGATCGATTCTAAGGCATTTCTGCGATGTCCATCTGTCTGTCAGTCTGTTTGTGGCAGACAGGATACAGTCTAAAATAATAGAGATAGAGTCTGAGGATTGTCACGCATATGTCTTATTTTATTAGCTTAGTCTGGTTAAGTTCGGAGATGGGAAAAATCGATCCCAGTGAAAAAATTTCCCTCTTTAAAAACTAAGCCAACCTCTAAAAAACGAAATTTTTTACAGTTTTTTGTATACTTTTGTTAATCAAATAAAATATATTAATGTCGGAAGAAGTTTTTAGTACTGCAAGAGCATGCTCTTGGATCCAGGGTTAGAAATAATAAATAATAAAAACAATTAAATAATGATAAGATAGCATTAGCTTAGTGCAAACATTTTAGTTTTATCCGGTATTTAACATAACCGGTAACGAAGTTCCGGCGGGCGAGCTAGTAGGAGATAAACGAAAAAAACTGAAAAATGGCCTTGGGTTCCCCCTTCCTTTTTACAACCTTAATATGAATTTGGGCCGCTAAAAAAAATACGTGTCCCTTTATTTTTTCTGATTTACAAAATAAAATCAATTCCATAAAGATCCGCGGGCGACACTAGGGAGACTTCCCTTGTTAGTTGTTTTTTAATATTAATAATTGGGAGGGTATAAAAAATTTGGCACATTTGTTTTTAATAATTTCAAACTGCAATTGGAATTAAGTTTCTTCATTTTCCCCCCAACATAAATTACTCCGAAAACCACGTTTTTTTTTGTAAAGATTTTAACTTTAAAGTGTTGAAAATTAAATTGTTAAAAATTTACATATTTATTGCAGCTTAATTTGCACTTGCATTTTGTATGTGCAAATATAAAATGCACACAAAAAAATAAAAAAAGTAAATTTGCATAAAACTGATAAGATTTCGAATAACATTTATTAATTGAAACCATGTGCAAAAAAGATTGAAGAAAAATAAAAAAAAAACTAAATGTAAACTAGATTTGTAGCATAGTAACCAAAGAAAAAAAATTATAAACAAAATATTATCAAATTTTAGGTGGTCAAGGTTATTTACAAAAAGTTTAATTAATTTTCAATTACATACTATGGAAAGTTTTGAAATACATATAGTAATATAAGGGTATCATAGATAGAAAAACATATCGAGGGCCTATATTTAAAACCCTCTACCTAAAAAAATCAACTTTTGAGTAGAGCCAAAAAACTGTTTATTTCGCGTATTGTTAGAGTAATTAAAATTCGTTATTCTACAATATTTTTTTCAAATCAACTACTGAATCTCACATATAATTAGTTTTTACAATTTTGCACTATTGGGGATTTTATGTCAGTGGAAGACTTTGAGAGCACCTTCCTATCGCGATAAATATACCAAATGTTTCATTTATTTAACAAAAATACAAAAAAAAACATGAAAAAAGTGTATTTTTTCAGATGTTGGTTCAGTTCTTCAAGGGGAAACTTTTTTCCTCCTGCCCATTTACAAACTTAACCTGCCTATGAACATGAGACATATTTGTGCCAAACTTCAGGAGTCTAGCTGTTTTGTTTTGGACTGCATTGTGTTATCTACAGACAGACGGACGTCCGTCCGACGGACATTCACAGAATGTTTTAGAATCGATCATAGGTCAATAATATATATACTAAATGGGGTCCCCGGCCGATATTTCGATGCGTTACAAACGGAATAACAAAGTGAGTATACCCCCATACTGTGGTTGGAGGGTATAAAAATGTATAACAAAATTTTATTTTAAAAAAATCGTGGTTCTGGAATTTTGTTGACAAATTCATGTTCAGCATGCAAAAAATTTAGTATGAAAACATGTAATGCATGATGAAATTATTCCAAAAAAATATTTATAAATTAATTATTTGAAAAGAAAGAGGGTTTTGCATTCAGAAAATTTATTGTGTAAGACAGCGTTTACCAACCTTTTTGGCTCGCGTACCCCTAATTTAAAATTTTATCAGCCGCGTACCCCCTAACGGGTTTTTTGTTTTCGTAAAAAAAACTTCACATATAAATATTAGAGTTCATTTTGATTTTTGATCTGCGGGTATTATAATTTTTTCGAAAAAATTTACACGAGATCAACAAATGGAGATATTTTTTTGGGAAAACGTTCCTTGGGGTGGTTCAATGCATCTGAAAACGCGGATTTTGAGCTGATTTTTCGGCAGAGCAAAAACGGCTGAGAATATTGCAAATCTGATTTCACTATTCGACTCTACACCAAAAATTAAGACAACGGACGTTTTTTGAACTTCTAAAAAAGTTTCAAAAGCCCATCACAGGGATCGGAAATATAAAGATTTAAATTTTTTTAAATGTTTTTTTTTTAATACGAAGTCAGATCAATAATTCCATGACTTTTCGAATGAAAAACCCTCGTATATACAATGTAAGGGCATTTTGTGCTTAACAAAATGCCCAAAAACACGTTTTTTGAGAACTTTGACACACATTTTCTCAAAAAGCTGACATCATAGAAAAATTTGAGAACCATATTCGGAATCAGCATCGAATGGTTAATCGAAAAGAAGTGGTCAGATTTCAAAATATTATAGAAAAATATTGCAAAAAATGCTCTCTAAATTGCATAAAAACAAGTTTTTTGTGAACTTTGACCTCATCTTTCTTAAAACCTGACGTTATGGAAAACCTCGAAAGTCAGACGCGGAACCAGCATTAAAAGGTTGATCTAAAACGAATGTCCAAATTTCTAAAATTTTGCGTACCCCCGCGGACAGTTTCGCGTACCCCCTAGTGGTACGCGTACCATAGGTTGGTAACCGCTGGTGTAAGAGATAGAGAAGACCAAAAATTCAAACAAAATAGCAAAAAAAATATTTTTGTTCTGAATTTTACACCATAGATGAGGACCGTTTTACTGAATGTTTTGCCATCAAAAAATCATTTTCGTGAAAATGGAAGATAGAGAGTTTTGAATATAGGCCCTCGATATGGTCGTTTGTCCGTCTTGTCCGTCTTGTCCGTCCAACGACGGTAGGCGGCGTTGCCTTTATAAGGATACCAAAAAGTTGGATTTGAAATCCAAATTAGCAAATCCAAATCCACGTGGTGGCGCAAATCCAAGGTTTACTACACAAAATGTTGGGCAGAAGGGTACAAAACACCGCTACAACTGAAAAAAGGTCCGAAAAAATTCAAGAAAATTGGAAACAAATCAAAAAATAAAAATAAAAATTTTTAACTAAATTTTTGTTTATTATATTTTCGTGCAGTTTTCACATTTTTCTCATAAAAGCAGCTAATTTAAAAAGAAAAAAAAAAAAAAAGTAAAATAATTAACAATAAACAAGATAATATCGATTTTATTGTCTTATTTTTATTTTTTGTCCCCTAATAATGCCATTTTTTGTATTAAAAACAAAAAATGTACTAAATATAAAATAAATGTACTAAATGCTCAAAATGTAGAGGCCAACATTTTGTGTAGTAAATCTTGGATTTGCGCCACCACGTGGATTTGGATTTGCTAATTTGGATTTCAAATCCATCTTTTTGGTATCCTTATAAAGGCAATGCCGCCTACCGTCGTTGCTTCTGGTCCTTCCTGTCCGTCTGGTCCGTCTTGCCTGGCTCTTCTCTTAGGCTTCTGAAGCTTATTTAAAATTTTTCAAGTCAGGTTGTTATTGAATTTGAGCTCAATAGGAATTAGGTAATCTGTGGTAGGCAAGGCCGCTCAAAGGAATAGCGGAGCCTCTGGGCACACAAGAATTTAGGGCCCCTCTGGAAAGTAAAAAGTCACATGACAAAAAAAAAAAATAAAACATTCTTTTGGTACAAATTAAAATTATTTTTTTACCTTTTTTAAGAAACAAAAAAAAATTTTAAGTAGGCATATTCTAGCTCGAGTTAATTTTTCTTTACTAATTTAATCCATGATATTCTTGTGGAACATTTTGGTTTTAATTAGAACTTTTCTATCTCAGGATCTGAGACTTTTCCTATACGAACAAGTAAGAAAGTTATAGTCGGTCAAGACCGAACATATAAAACCCTACACCAGTACTTTCTGAAAAATGGCTCCAAGTCGAAACATGAACCGATTGGATATTTCTTTTGTTAGATAAGTAGTGTAAAAAAGCACACACACAACCCAATTTAAGTGAAAAAGGTTTATTTTTGTTGCCAGTAGAATGATTTTACGAAATATTGGACAACTAAGCCTATGGGGACTAAGTCCAAAAATGGTCCAATATTACTAAGATTTGATTGAATTATCAAAGTTTAACGCAAGGGTATAAAAATGACTCAGAATCTAACAAGGGAAGTATCTCAACCCTTATGGACCGATTTGCCTGAAACTTAAAATATATGGGGCATTCCATGCCAAATCACTCACTTTTAGGCCCGACCCCCTTCGATTAATTTTATTTTTGGATATGTTTTAGTACGTATTAAATGCAACTTGCAGCCAAATTTTCAGCCTTTTATACCAAGGTGGTGTTGAGTAATCAATTTTTCAAAATGGCGATTTTTTCCAAAAAATGAAAAAATTTAAATTTTCAATCAATTTTGACCAGTAAAAAATATAGATATTTTAAAAAAAGTTGGACAACGTTTTGTTGGTATTTAAATGTAGTTTTAGAAAAAAAATGTGAAAAAATTATTCGAAGTAATTATCACTTATTTTTTGACGTTTAAAAATTAAAATCGACTTTTTGAAAAAGTCCGAAACCTTCGATTTTTTTGTAAAAAACTATAAGAATTCTACTCTAAATTATGCAACTTTTAAGCCATAACTCGAGATGTGATCACAATTCTTTCTATTTTTTTTTTAATTTTTAAAATTGCACCTTTTATGTTTTGGCTCTGATTTATTTTATATGGAGCTCCAAAAAAAAAAAAATGGTAGATACTGACCCTAACTTACCCTAAATATATTTACTTGGAGGTAAATATACGTCTCACAAAAATTTGGGACGATCGGACATGTGTAGGGGGCTTAGCATGGTCCTTGAAGTTTAAAAAACGGATTACAAGGAAAAATATGAATTTTTTTCTGTTTTCGCAATTTCTTTGGTATTTTAAGTTAAGTTTTAATTCAAGTGATTACAGAATTATGATGTGGAGTAAAATGCCTTTCTAATAAGGTACTAAAAACTAAAATCGGTTGAAAATCAGCCAAGTTATTACAACTTCCCCAGGCATCTAGCGAGTGCCATACAACTTGATTAAAAAATACGAGGCCCTTTTTTTAAATTTATTGAAATTTTCTACTGTAATAACATTTTTTCATTATTCATGTTTCAGTGTAATTTTTTTTTGACTTTTCCAAATTTTAAAACAAAAAAAAATTTTTTTTTTTAAAATAGAGATTTCAAAAGGGTGTGGAAAATGCAGGCATTTTTAGCACTAATTTAAAAAATGTTAGCAAAACACAATATGAAAAATACTTGTCATCTAATAACATTTGAACTTGAAGAATAAAAAAATGTTATTACAGTAGAAAATTTCAATGAATTTCAAAAATCGGATTGTATTGATTAATCAAGTTGTCTGCCACACGTTAGATGCCTGGGGATGTTGTAATAACTTGGCTGATTTTAAACCGATTTCGGTTTTTATGACCTTAATAGAGAGACATTTTACTCTGCATTTCAATTCTGTAACCATTTGAATTCAAAATTAACTTAAAATACCAAAAAAATTAAGAAAACAGAAAAAAATTCATATTTTCCCTTGTAATCCGATTTTCAAACTTCAAAGCCGATGCGGCACGCCTTACCCATGTCCGATCATCCTAAAATTTTCTGAGACGTATTTTTACACCCAAGTTAATATATCTAGGGGAAGTTACGGTCAATATTTACCAAATTATTTTTTTTGGAGCACCATATAAAATAAACCAGAGTCAAAAAAAAAAAAGTGCAATTTTCAAAATTTGAATAAAAATAGAACGAATTACGATCACATCTCGAATTATGACTTAAAAGTTGCGTAATTTAGAGTAGAATTTTTTGACATTTTTAAAAAAAAATCGAAGGTTTCGGACTTTTTCAAAAAGTTGATTTTAATTTTTATACGATAAAAAACAAGTGATAATTACTTCGAATAATTTTTGATATTTTTTTTCTAAAACTACATTTAACTACCAACAAAATGTTGTCCATCTTTTTTTAATATATCTATATTTTTTACTGGTCAAAATTGATTGAAAATTTAAATTTTTTCATTTTTTGGAAAAAATCGCCATTTTGAAAAATTGATTACTCAACACTACCTTGGTATAAAAAGCTGAAAATTTGGCTGCAAGTTGCATTTAATACGTACTAAAACATATCCAAAAATAAAATTAATCGAAGGGGGTCGGGCCTAAAAGTGAGTGATTTGGCATGGAATGCCCCATATATAAATAAGACGATTTTAAGGTTATCGGTAGGGATGTCGCGAATAGTGTATTCGGCATTTTACCGAATATTTACTATTCGGTATTCGGTTGGAACCGAATACGAATATTTGCCGAATAATTTAATTATTCATACGCCTGTATTTTACCCATGTAAAATATTAAAAAGAAGTACCAGATTAAAAGACGAAACGCTGTGGTTGACACAATTTTTTCTGGTACCTTAACAATTCGAATTTTAATCAAGTGCTCAATAGGGATATAACCATTTGCGTTTTTTTGCAAATATCGAAAAGGACCTATCATATTGAGAATGTAGATGAAAAATCAAGAAGAAATGTGTGTTCTTTTTTTCGCGAATGTTAAAAAAGGTTCGGCACCGATCGCGGTGAAGTTTTCGCTAATATTTTTTTTAATTATTCGGAAAACCCGTATTTCTAGTGTCGAAAACCATTTTATAAATTTGCTATTGTTTTATTTTTGTTGTAAAACGACAAAAAGCCAAAAAACGGTGGATGGGAAGGAATCCCACCATAAAACATAAAAAAATGTAAATTTATGGTGTTTTAGAAATTGCAATCGGTGCCGAAGGTTTTTGGACCAAAATGTCCCCGGATAACGTTTTTTGTTATCAGTATAAAGTTGCCCATACGATTATGATAGGTTCCTATTTTGGTTATATCCCTAGTGCTCAAGTTTTTTGTATAAAAAACAAACTGAAATTACAACGAAAAAGAGTCAAACGTTAATAAAAAGTGTTTTTTTGACTAATTTAAATTTTGCCGAATATTCGGCAAACTGTTAACGAATATTTATTTAACCGAATATTCAAAAATCATGCCGAATATGCCGAATACCGAATAGTGTTTAAAAATTTCGCTGTCCCCTTATGAAACAATGAGGACCTTCGGGAAAATTTCGATAACTCCCGAACAAACAGGAATATCGTCGAGAGCAAAAATACGTGTCGACTTAAATTTAATAAAGATAATTTCGTATTCATATGGGTATCGTAGGTCTATGGCTTCATATCAATACCATACACATTTTCATGAAAAAAAATAATTATCGAAGCCGAATTTTCGCCCGATAGCCATTTGCTCTGCGCTCTCTAAGGTTATGGAGAGAATGGTGAACTTTCATCTTGTCAATTATTTGGAATTCAATGGTCTGCTAAATGATCGACAGTATGGTTTTCGTAGGGGTCGTTCAACTGGAGACCTAATGGCGTTTCTTTCGGAACGGTGGAGTAAATCCATTCATCGTCTTGGCGAAAGTAAGGTTGTTGCTCTGGATATTTCTAAGGCTTTCGGCACCGTGCACTCATCTCGAAGGTACGAGCATTTGGCGTTGGTGATACTTTCGCTCGTTTTATCACGAGCTTTCTCGGTAATCGTACCATTCGTGTTGTCGTAGATGGGTTTTATCCAAGGGAATTTTTTCTATACGCTGGAGTACCCCAGGGCTCTGTTCTTTCTCCCTCCCTTTTTCTAATGTTTATTAACGATCTATTCGGGCTTACTATTAACCCAATTCATTCTTTTGCGGATTATAGCAACATTTGCCACTCTTACTCCTTCGACCATAGACCACAAGCCAATCAGAGGTTGGTATCATGAGAGAACATATGAATAACACTCTTAACCTTGACCTATTGAAAATCTTTACGTGGGGTCTCGAGAATAGGGTAGACTTTGACGAACGTTAGACCCAGTGCGCTGTCCTGACCCACAAGCGTCTTCAGGGTTCAGGACCTAATTTGTTCTTTTGTGGCGTGAACATTGGGGAATGTGAAGCTCTTGATGTTCTGGGTATGAAAATACAGTGTGACGTCCGTTGGAACAAACACATATTTGAAGTATCGAAAGAAGCATTCAAGTACTTGGGCTTTTTGAAACGCTGCAGAATAGGGCGGATCGAGAAATGCTTTTTCACGAATTTCGCTTGGGCGCTATGCGGGATTGGTAAAA
The DNA here is from genome assembly GCA_963921195.1 of Pegoplata infirma. NCBI lineage: Eukaryota > Metazoa > Arthropoda > Insecta > Diptera > Anthomyiidae > Pegoplata > Pegoplata infirma. The sequence continues at coordinate 42,264,608 of OY992537.1, forward strand.
ATAGATGCCAAAACGATGTGGTTAAAATTTCAGGAAGATCGCACTTCATCTAGGGTTGCCCCCCCAGCGCTGAAGTTTCAACTTTTTTAAGCCAAAGAGCATTTTTTAAAAAAATTGTCAAAAATTCCAAATGCTTTTTCAGGAGAAATTGGTAAACAACTTGCAATATGTGAAAACTTTCCTATAGTATCTTTTTTACCAATCGATTCTGATTTACCAGCAACAAATTTTGATGATCTAAGCACAGACCAGAAATATTTATATGAGATGACTCTAGCAGTATCAAACAATAACATCTCAATAGATTTGGCAAACAAAACCCCAGGAAAAATGGTACACTCTCGATGGCTTACAACAGCAAGCCGAATTTTAAGACTTTACGTTACACAAGAAAACCCACAAGAAAATCTTAAAATTCTGGCGAAATTTGTTGTTCAAGTATATGCCCCGATGTGGTTTGAAATTAAAAATAAACCAATGTGCTGGCATGGTGCATATCACTTATGGAACCTCATTCAAAAATCATGACATTTTGAAACACACGTTAAAAAAATAATTGATCCCGTTATTCAAAGAAACGGATACTTTGGGCATTCAGAAAACATTTTACTGGCTATGGTTTTCGACGAAAGTGATGAAATAAAAGAACTTGGAATTAGTCGTGTGAATAATATTAAAGCGAGTGCTTCATCGACTTCAAATGATGTGAGAACTTTTAAAGTACCAAAACTTAATTTTGCAGCGAAAATCTATACCGATCTAATAGATTGGGAAACGGCAGAAGTTACATTTCCACCAATTCTAAAAAACATATCAATCTGCGAACTAAACTTAATAATTAATAATGCCGATGAAATGAATGAGTTTAAGTTTCCATGTCATTCGCAATCTGTAGAACGGTGCGTAAAGCTAGTGACTGAGGCTTCAACATCCGTATGTGGTATGGAATCGCGTGACGGATTCATAAGAACCAGAATATAGCAAGAAAAAATATGCCAAAATTTGATACAAAATCGCAATATTCATTGTCAAAGAAAAATTATTAATTGATGTTTTTTAAATTTTATAATGTTGTTGTTTGGTTTTTTTCTAATTTTTTTAATTGGGAAGGAATGGAGTTATTCCATGTGTCGACACAGGTTATCTGAGTACTTGAATTATTTTTTTTTCAAAGAACGTTATCAATTTTAATATATTTGTAATTGGTAAAAAACAATTTTTTGTGTGGGACATATATGACCCCATGTCGACAAGGGTTAATGATCTCTTAAATTTTAATGAGATTATCTTTAATAGGAAAATATGACATATTTTGTAAAAAAATTTTAAAATATAAAACAATATAGCAAAAAAAGATTATGAAATAAATTTTTTGAAAATATCGTAAGTTTAGATTGGTCCACACGCCGTTCAAGAATTTCGTATTTTTTGGTTTTAACGGTTTTGGAACCCTTGAGTAGTCTATTTTCCAAGTCGAAAAGAAAAAAATCATATTTTGCAATTTTACTGTGTTTTGTTTTACATAATTGCAAAAAGTTGCTTTTCGGGTTTCTCCAAAATGTAAGTATACTTTTCCACCTCTGGTTTTTGTAGGTTAGCGATATCGTATTAAGCTGATATTTAAAATCTAAATAGATGTGATTAACTAGACCACATAAAATCTAAAATTAAGAAGATCTGATCAAATTTGAATTTTTGACAATTTTTTTAAAAAATGCTCTTTGGCTTAAAAAAGTTGAAACTTCAGCGCTGGGGGGGGCAACCCTAGATGAAGTGCGATCTTCCTGAAATTTTAACCACATCGTTTTGGCATCTATTTTTACCAATCCCGCATAGCGCCCAAGCGAAATTCGTGAAAAAGCATTTCTCGATCCGCCCTACTGCAGAACCTACTTCACTCCATCTGATCTAATAACAGTTTATACTACCTGTATTCGTCCTAAAATGGAATACAGTACCCATGTATGGGCAGGTGCCTCAATAACATCATTGGAGTTACTTGACCGCGTACAGAGGAGGGCGTTGATGCTAATAGGGTCTGATATTATATCCGATTCCATTAATTCCTTGGAGCATCGTCGTAATGTTGGTTGTGTGTCCTTGTTCTATCGTTATTTTCACGGAAATTGTTCCACAGAGATAAGTAATCTAATCCCGGATATACGTGCGTTTGGTTGCAATACGCGACCAACAGAGCTCATCCGTTTGTTGTTGATTGGGCAACGGACCGTACAACATACTATAGAGAGAATTACTTCTTTGGCCGAACTATTCGTATGTGGAACAGACTTCCCGCCCACGTTTTTCCTGATACTTATAACATTAAAAAATTCAAGTCAAACATCCACAAACACTACTCCCTTTTTCCTCCTTCCCATACCTATATTTCCTGATCTTAACACAATGCAATGCATTTATAGGGGGCATCCCCTATAAATCTCAGAATCTGCCAAAATTTCTTTACGAAAAATGTCTTAGAATCTGAAAATATTTTTTTACGAAAAATGTCGCAGTATTTGAGATTTATTTCATACAAAAAACGTCTAAGATCTGAGACTTCTTCAACACGAAAAATGACCAGAATCTGAGACTTTATCTATACGAAAAATGTCTCAAAATCTAAGACTTTTTCTATACGAAAAATGCCTCAGAATCTGAGACTTTTTTTATAAGAAAATTGTCACAGCATCTGAAACTTTTTTTTAACGAAACATGTCTCAGCATCTGAGACTTTGTCTACACGAAACATATCTCAGAATCTAACCTTTTCTGTACGAATAATGTCTCAGAATCTAAGACTTTTTCTATACGAAATAAATGTCTCAGAGTCTGAGAATTTTTCTATACGAAAAATGTCACAGAATCTGAAAACTTTTATTCTGAGAATTTTCTGTAAGAGAATTGGGAATTTTCTTTAAAAACAAATTTAAAAAAACATGTTGCTCCATTTTTGTATAAGCGAATTTATTGGCAGGTCGGGGCCCTGGGCACCTGCCCAGTGTGCCCGTATGGTTAAAACGGTGCTGGTGTTGTTAAGGCAAAGGTTAATAAAAAACTGAGTCATACTTAATTATTGCACATAGTTTTTCTTTTGAGAATCAAAAAAAAGTTCCCAGAATCTGATAACGAATTCTGGGAACTTAAACTAATAATAACTGTTTTTTAAATTGATTTATTAGCCCATGTATTTAAATCTCTTAAGTCATTATTAGTTTAATATTGATGCAATAAAATTTATGACCACCAACTAACAAACACCCTCATAAAAAAACCCCAAAAAACGATAAATTCAAAATTAAATATCAATATGATTTCAAAACTCCAACACATAGAATTGTGACAGAAAAGTCCTTCGAATATAAAAAAATTCTCACGCCTTTTTCAGTTAAATTAAGAAAAAAATAATAATAAAAAACAAACAAAGAACACAACAAATTATTAACTTAAAAAAAAAAAAACAGCTCAAATTTCAATTAAGACATCTGTTGTTGGTTATTATTACTTTTGGTTAGTTGATCGTAAGATCTGACGCTTTTTAGAAGACGGGTTGTAATACAAAATTTATGTTTTAAAACATTAAAAAAATGAAAAAAAAATACATGAACTAAACGACAAACAACAGCAACAATTTTTGTTAAATGACATCATTTATGACACAAAATATACCTACAACAACACCGGCAACAAAATGGGTATGGCAATGGGTATTATAGGGATAATACCAACATGTTAACAGTCTTACTGACATTCCATACGAAAAAATGACAGCAACAAAAATTGAAATAAAGTTTTTAAAATGTTGTTTAAGGATGATGATGATGATGTTGAGGATGTGATATGACTGGATTGGTATGGTATTTTTGTTTCTTACCCTGCATATCTTTGACTTCTTTTGCTTCTTCCATTTTCTTTTGAAGAACACATGCAGTCTGGTGATATATTGATACATCACTAAAAAATCTTAATATACTGGTTGAAAACGACAAAACATTAAAAAAAAAACAAAAAGTAAAATCGTCTCCCTTATTCTGTGTGGTTTGGGTGACGTTGTTGAAAAAATATGAACCATAAAACAATGTTAATGATTATGTGCCATTAAGTAAGTGTTGTAGACACTGTGGTTACATTGAGTAGAATTTAGAATTGAGGTGGGGTAAGAAGAACTTAAGGGTTATCAAAGATCATAAATACTAAAGCCTTAAGTTGCTTACCGCAACCATAGGTGGTATGAAGTGATTGCCAATGCTGTCCCTCTTGAAAAACCAGTTGGAGGGTTTTTAGGAATCTGATGAGAAATGTCATTGCAAAAGGCCATTCCGAAATCAGAAAAAATGGTAGGAGTTTTCAAATGTTGAAAGTTCTTGAAGCGTATAATATCATCCTAGAAAAGGAGATATTTAGAAATTGAAATATTTTTAAGCAAAAGGAGGCGGGCCGAAAAACGAGTGCAGGACTTTAAACTTCTTCCAACGACCAGAAAATCTTTCTATATATATCCTATAGGATACCAGAAAACAGCTTTGAAGAACCAAAAAAAAAAAAATAGAATTACAAAAAAATCACAATATTGGCTTAGCCGAATTTGGTTGTTTCAGTGGTTGTTTTCGTGGTCGCAACGCGTTGCAGACGTTGCATACCACCTGCAGTGTTTTTTCTACTGTATTCTACAGGATTCGTTTTTTACATGATAATGTTTTTAGGCTGGTGTTTCATTTTAAAAATGATGCAGGACGCCACCTCAGTTTGACTATATAAGCTAACAAAAAAGAAAATATGAATTATTGTTTTCATTTTCTCAAAACCAAAAAGGTTTGCAACTTCGATTTCTAACTTGGATAATAACTTAAATGCTGGTGAATAAAGGAGTTTTTCACCAGATGGTGAGTAAAACGTAACATAATTATTTTTCAACAAAATTTTTTTTTTCGTTTTTTTTTTCAAGCATTTTCTTTTTCATTAAATGTTTGTTTCATAATTTTTTTTTCATCGATTTTTTTTTCATCAAAATTTTTTTTTTCATTTTTTTTTTCATCAAACTTTTTTCCAACAAAAACTATTTTTACGTCAATTTTTTTTTTCATCAAAATCTTTTTTTTAATATTTTTTTTTCATTAAAAATTTTTTTTCATAAAATTTTTTCTTCACCAAATTTTTTTCATCAAAATTTGTTTTCATTATTTTTTTTTTCTACAACATTTTTTTCTTTATCAACAATTTTTTTCATCATTTTTTTTTTTCATTTTTTCTATTTTTTTTTCTACTACTTTTTTACCAAGTCCAAAATTCTGACATAAAAATGTTCCATTTGTTTAACAAATGTACAAAAAAACAAGTGAGAGTGTTAAATTCTTTTGTTGCGATTCATTTACAAATACTCTCCAAAATGTAAAAAACATTTTTGGCACTTAAGTAATGCACTCATATATGAATTATAATTAGACTTGTGCTTAATCGTTCAATTGAGTGAGCGCTCATTCTCGTTCATTTCAGATAAAATACCTAGTTCGTTCATCTAGTTCAATCGCTCTTTGGCTTTTTCGTTCAATAGTTTGTGAACGAATTATTTTGAACATGTCTGTAGGTCGTTCATCTAGTTCAATTCGGTCAATTTTAGTTTCCGTTCAACAGTTCGTGGTCGAATCAATTCGATCATGGCTTTCGTTACAAAAATACAAAAATTTTGAATAAAAACATTAATTACCAAAAAAAAAAACACAAAAATAAATATATAAAATTTTTGTAAAAAAAAACACATAAATGATGAAAAAGCGTGCCAAAAGAGGAGAAAAAACTTACGCCTAATGACAAAATTAACAAAAAAATTGAACGACCGAACTGAACGATCAAAATGAAGTAATGACCAATTGAGCTGAATGAACGAAAATACCTATAAGAGCTGAAATGAACGAACTAGATAAACCGCTCCGTTAAGTGAATAGTTCAATTGAGTTAGTTCGTTCGGGAACGACACAACTCTAATTCTAATGGCCTAAAAGATTTTTGAGATTTTTTTAGATTTTTGAAAGGTCGGGATCAAATCGCTCAAATCGATTTTATCCAAAAAATGAGGTAATGACACATATTTTTTATTTTTTTTTTTGTCTCTGCTGCCTTTTTTACAATATTGGATATATAACTTCTAAATGTAGCTAGCCTCATAAAAAAATATTTGCAGTCAAATTTATAAATTCAAGGGTCATTAAGATGACCTTAAAAGTAACAAGTTGAAAAGTTAAACTCGACTTGGCCGAATCTATGAATACCCTCCATATTGCCTCTTTTAAGTGATAGTAAATTTTCTACACTCAAAATATTTTGTAGGCAAAAACAAATGAAAAACACACTTAACAAATGAATAAACAATTGAAAACCATCCCAGTAATTATTCATTTATTTTAACAAACATCAACATTTATTTTTTACTGTTGTCAAAATTTTCTAAACTAAATAACATTAAACATTAAAAAATTACGGTTTTATCACTCTTTTTTACAAACATATTGGAAAAAAATAACCTACGAAAACATTACAAATTAGTGATAGTTCTGTTATTTTTACCAACAAATTATAAAAAAATAACCTATCAAATCATTTGAAATTAATGATTTCGTAGGTTATTTCTTACAATTTTCTATTGAAATATTTTTTTAAAAATTTTTAATAAAATTTTGGGAAATCGATCCCGCCAAAGTCACTTGATACAAACATGTTTTTATATTTCTGTAAATAATTTTTTTAATTTTTTTCTACAAAAAAATAACTACTTGTGTAGGTAAAAACCAGACATGGGCGTTTATGATTACAATTGTGTAATTGATTACAGTTTCAATTACAATTACATGTAATTAGTAATTGAGTTTTTTCAATTACAATTACAATTACAAGTAAAATTGAAAATTTTCAATTACTAATTACATCTAATTGTAATTGAAACTATAATCAATTACATAATGTAATCATTAACGCCCATGTCTGTAACTTACCCTAAAGTGCCCCTAGGGGAGCCAAATGTATGACCGACCTTTCATGTAATTGTAATTGAAACTGTAATCAATTACACAACGTAATCATTAACGCCCATGTCTGGTAAAAACTAATGATATTTCATTAAAAAATACCAACAATTTAAAAAAAAAAATGACTTACACAAATCATTAAAAATTTAAAGAATAATCAGTAGTTTTTACTTACAAAACAAAAATAAATGACTTTTAAGATTAAATGTTAATGAAAGTCTTTATTTTTGAGTATGTTATTTTTGAAACAAAGGACAGAAGTAGTCATTAATAAAAACTGAACATCAAACAAATGTTTTTTTCTTTTAAAAACGACTAAACGGAAAACTTTTTAAATAAACTACAAACAGTTAGTGACATAATTTTTTGAGTGTAACGTTAAAAAAATAAAATTTTTGATTAGAAATATTTAATGTTGTGTAAAAAACTTTTTTCAAATAATTTTTGAAAAAAAAAATTACAAAATTTTTTTTTGAGTGTAAAATTATTTTCGAGTGTATTTTTCTTTAGTGTAAAAATATTTTTGAGTGATAAAAATACATTCTAAAACATTTTTGTGACTTATCAATGTTTTAAAAACATGTTTAACGGGTTTTCAACACGTGAATTTAAGTTGAATCTAAATTAACAATTAATTTTGAGTGTAAAATTTTTTTTGAGTGCATTTTTTTAGTGTAATTGTTTTTAGGAATTTAAATTCTTTGTTTATTATACCCTCCAACTACAGTATGGGGGTATACTCACTTTGTCATTTCGTGTGTAACGCATCAAAATATCGGTCAGGGACCCCATAAATTATATATATTTATGATCAGTGATTGATTCAAAGACATTCTAGCGATGTCCGTCCGTCCGTCTGTCCGTCTGTCCGTCCTTCTGTCCGTCCGTCTGTCCGTCTGTAGTTAACACGATGCAGTCCAAAATAAAAGAGCTAGACTCCCGACATTAAGCATGAATATGTCTTATGTTCATAGGCAGGTTAAGTTCGTAAATGAGCAAAATCGGACAAGGGGGGAAAAAGTTCCCCCTTGAAGAACTAAACAAACCTCTGAAAAATACCATATTTTTACATGATTTTTTGTGTTTTTGTTTAACAAATGCAACATTTTTATGCCACAAAAAGTTCAAAGTCCTGCATTTGGACCCAGAGAATTAGAAAATGTCGTTTTTTCAGCCCGCCCCCTTTTATAGGCGTGGAATAAAACATTTTTTTTTAAATAATGATAATCTTGTATTTCTTTAGTGCAAAAAGCATAAGAATGAATTTTTAAACACATATTCGAGGGAAAATTTGCCCCCCCTTCAATTACTACTAGCGACCCCCTGACCCCCCCCCCCCAAAAAAAAAAATAAAACGCCCTGCATTTTTATTTTTATTTTTTTGCATGTTGGAGGGTATAAAAGATTCGGCACAGCCTAATTTAACACTCTTACTTGTTTAAATATAAATTTATATAAAAATTTGTTTATTTTAATTTCGTGAGTCTTCGTGAGCGTGTTTATGAAAAATTTAATATGAAGGTTTCTATTTCAAACGTACCACGAAAATAAAATATTGTTGGATCAAAGTCAAACTTTGGGAGCTTATTGCCCTATATGAAAGTAACAAATCGTGGAACAAAAGTTTTCGTTTTTCGGAAAAATGGGCGAGATAGGCGTGGTCAAACATGGTAAAATTGAGCAATTTTAGCATGATGTCGCTTTATATTTATTTTTTTCTACAGTAACTCAACAATTCTGAAATTTTCGAAACACATCTTATTTATAGTGTTTTATATGGGAAAAGTTCAGAACTATGTCTGAATTTTTCAAATGAAAAATTAAAATCGATATAGCAAAAAACACGCCATTTTTAATTTTTTTTTTTTAAATTTTAAATTAAAGTTCATTTCATTCTCTACATCATATCAAATTTTCAGAGAGCAGTTATTTTTGGTTTTCGAGAAAATTGGCTTTAAAGTTTGAATGTCTTATTTTATTTTCCATATCACTCATACGCCACGATACATTTATTTTTGCACTTACCAAAAACTTGTTTAATTCTGTTTAGATAATTGATTTAGAGCTGATTTGTAGAGTCCAACCGAATATTCGGTTTCGTTCTTGACTTCGGTCGAATAATGGGGCTTCGGCCTCTATTCGGTATTCGGCAAAATTTTAGTATTTTAAAAAATATATAAAAAAAGTTGCTGAATTTTTCAATTTCGAGTATCATTACACTTGATTCAGTCCATTTTAAAAAATGTAACAAGGTTTTCCAATTAACTTGTTATAGTTTCAGTTTAAATAATTTTTTTTCTTAATCTACAGATTTAATGAACAATTTTTTTTAAGTTTATTTAAATGTGATTTTTTCGTAAGTTTTTTTAAAATATATAGTAGTATATTTTTTAATAAATACAACAATTCCTATGGCTTAAAAACATTAAGTGCTGTATATGGGGGTTTTCGTGTCAACTGACACAACTTTTGAAACCGATGTCTTCCGATCGGGATGAAATTTGCACCAAGGTTAGTCCTATTGGATAGTAGTTCAGACACAATTTTTCAACGAGATCGGTCAAGAACTCTCTGAGTTAGAGGGGGTCGAAATTTGACATTTTGGCCAAAGAGGTGTTGATTCTCATCCATGTAACTTCTTACCTATTGTTTTTAGCAAAATGTGTCCCAAAGAGTTTAGATAGCTATTTCTTCAGTCTTTCGAAAAAAAAAATATAAAAAAAATAAAAAAAAAATTTTTGATTTTTTTTCTTAAAAATCCAAAACTTTTTTGACTTTTTCCTCAAATTGGGCCCTTTTTTTTTTTTTTTTTTTTTGATTCAAAAGAAAGCTTAGGTGATTTCCTTTAAGAGCTGTGGTGTCGCTTAGTGGGATGCGAGTGGGATATCTATGAATTTTTTTTTTTTTAACTTTGGAACACAAAAAACGGTTCTTCAATTTGCACTATTAGGCGTGGGATAGCTAACCAGTTTTCGATTTCGATCCGCGATACCCTCTAATTTTTTTAGGTTCGAAAAAGAAAGCTCGAGCCAAAAAATGGGGGTGGTGGGGAGGGGCCCTATGGCCCCTCATTGGGGTCAAAGTTGGGCTTAAAGAGGTAAAAATCCTCAAAAAGCCCCAAAACTCCCCTAGAAACGCCCCTGGAGGGGTGCGATATGAGACCGACCTCCAATAATTTTCTGCCCCCAACATTTTCTTAAACATACCTTACCCCTATTTCCATTTCCTAAGGGGGCTCCCATACAAAACATTTTTAAAAAATTTGATCCTACCATTCTAACTTACCCTAAAGTGCCCCTAGTGGGACCAAATGTATGACCGACCTCCATTATTTTATTAATTCCAACATTTTTTGCAAACATACCTACAATGTATCTTTAACCCTTAAGGTGGTCCCCATACATTTCTTTTAATTTTTATAAATTTGTTTTATTAAACCAGCTTCTACCGCCCCTACCGTGCCTCCTAGAGAGGCAAAAATTACGACCAACCCCTATTATTTTTTAGTTACCAACATTTTGTCCGAACATCATAACACCCTATCTCCACTCCCTAAGTGGCTCCCATACATTATAAAAACATGTATTTTTAAAAACTAATAAGATAATAAAAAAAAATGTATGGGGACCCCCTTAAGAGTTGAAAATAAAGGGTAGGTATATTCTAAGAAAATGTTGGAGTTGAAAAAATATTGGGGGTCGGTCATACATTTTACATCTCTAGGGGCACCCTATGGACAGTTAGAGCGGTAGGAGCAAATTTTATAAAAATGTCATTTTGTATGGGAGCCCCCTTAGGAAGTGGAAATAGGGGTAAGGTATGTTCAAGAAAAATGTTGGAGGCAGAAAATTATTGGAGGTCGGTCTCACATTGCACCCCTCCAGGGGCGTTTCTTGGGGAGTTTTGGGGCTTTTTGAGGATTTTTACCTCTTTACGCCCAACTTTGACCCCAATGAGGGGCCATATGGCCCCTCCCCACCGCCCCCATTTTTTGGCTTGTGCTTTCTTTTTCGAACATAAAAAAATTAGAGGGTATCGCGGATCGAAATCGAAAACTGGTTAGCTATCTCACGCCTAATAGTGCAAATTGAAGAACCGTTTTTTGTGTTCCAAAGTTAAAAAAAAAAAAATTTCATAGATATCCCACTCGCATCCCACTAAGCGACCCCACAGCTCTTAAAGGAAATCACCTAAGCTTTCTTTTGAATCAAAAAAAAAAAAAGGGCCCAATTTGAGGAAAAAGTCAAAAAAGTTTTGGATTTTTAAGAAAAAAAAAAATCAAAAATTTTTTTTTTATTTTTTTTATATTTTTTTTTCGAAAGATTGGAGAAATAGCTATCTAAACTCTTTGGGACACATTTTGCTAAAAACAATAGGTAAGAAATTACATGGATGAGAATCAACACCTCTTTGGCCAAAATGTCAAATTTCGACCCCCTCTAACTCAGAGAGTTCTTGACCGATCTCGTTGAAAAATTGTGTCTGAACTACTATCCAATAGGACTAACCTTGGTGCAAATTTCATCCCGATCGGAAGACATCGGTTTCAAAAGTTGTGTCAGTTGACACGAAAACCCCCATATATATCTTAAAACAGAAATATAGAAAAATTTTATTCAGCCAGGAATTAATTTTTTTCAGTTTCAGTTTCGGTTTTGGTTCGGTTTCGGTTTGGCCTCGAAAAACTGGTTTCGGCCGGACTCAATTGATTTGTCATACTTATAATAAGAGTTCGACTGTTTTTCAAGATTCTTCGTATCAAAGTTGCATTCAACATCAATAAAATGACAATATTTCAGAAGTGATCTTTGCCTTATGATTGTTGAAATTCTGGGACGCCGCTTAGCCATTTATTGGAATAAATCCAGGCAACAATATTCACAGTCGTTGTTAATTTTTAAGAATACTCTGATGTTAAACACATTGCCTTACATTTAAAAATTTAAAATATATCAGAAGTAGACAAGTTCCAAAAAATATTTTAAAGTCTGCACTTCAAAAATTTTACAAACCTTCTTCATCATTTCAAAGATTTTAAAGTTCAAAAAAATTGTCGTTCTTATTACACAGAAAACGACTAACAATAAGCGATGGCACTGTATGTCTCTGGTCAACAAAAAAACAGTCGAATTCCTATAAATAAGACAACTCAGCTCTAAATCAATTATCTAAACAGAATTAAACAAGCTTTTGGTAAGTGCAAAAATAAATGAATCGTGGCGTATGAGTGATATGGAAAATAAAATAAGACATTCAACCTTTAAAGCCAATTTTCTCGAAAACCAAAAATAACTGCTCTCTGAAAATTTGACATGATGTAGAGAATGAAATGAACTTTAATTTAAAATTTTTTTAAAAAAAATTAAAAATGGCGTGTTTTTTGCTACATCGATTTTTATTTTTCATTTGAAAAATTCGGACATAGTTCTGAATTTTTCCCAAAAACTAATAATGCCAATCGATAGCCCATACAAAACACTATAAATAAGATGTGTTTCGAAAATTTCAGAATCGTTGAGTTACTGTAGAAAAAAATAAATATAAAGCGACATCATGCTAAAATTGCTCAATTTTACCATGTTTGACCACGCCTATCTCGCCCATTTTGCCGAAAAACGAAAACTTTTGTTCCACGATGTGTTACTTTCATATAGGGCAATAAGCTCCCAAAGTTTGACTTTGATCCAACAACATTTTTTTTTTCGTGGTACGTTTGAAATAGAAACCTTCATATACCCCCATTTTTGATGTAGGTACAACGAAGGAATTTAACATCTTTATAAACATTTTTATACCCTCCAACTACAGTATGTGGGTATACTCACTTTGTCATTCCGTGTGAAACGCATCGAAATATCGGCTGGGGACCCCATAAAGTACATATATTATTGATCAGTGATCGATTCAACGACATTCTAGCGATGTCCGTCCGTCTGTCCGCCTGTCAATCCGTCTGTAGTTAACACGATGCAGTCCAAAATAAAAGAGTTAGAGCCCTCAAGTTTGGCACAAATATGTGTCATCTTTCTAGGCAGGTTAAGTTCGGAAATTGGCCAAATCGGACCGGGGGGAAAAAGTTCCCCCTTGAAGAAATAAACCAACCTCTAAAAAAATACACATTTTTACATGTTTTTTCGTATTTTTGTTAAATAAATTAAACATTGCACATTAAACAGGTGCTCTCAACGTGCCGCACTAACCCCATCAAACCCCCGCCCCCAAAAAAATAACGCCCTTTCAGATTTTTGGTCTTAAATTTTTTTACATTTTGGAGGGTATAAAAGATTCGGCACAGCCGAATTTAACACTCTCAATTGTTTTTTATATAATTCACTTAAAATGTTCAAAGGTCAAAAGGACGTGCCACATGCGACACTAAATTGTGGCTTAAATATACTTATCGACAACACCAGTTTTTTAAGAAAAAAGAAATAACACATTTAAATTTTTCTGTTCGTAATTATCACACGTATACTTTGCCAAATTACACACACTAAGAAAACTTAATTTATAATAATATTTAGTATACAACATGGCTAATCAGGCTCATTAGGTGGTCAAGTTCTGCTTTGGTCAGTGTTTTTTTTTGTGACTTAATTTAGTTTTACATTCTCTATATAAATACGAAAAAAAACAGAAGAAGGGAAAAAAATCTTCTGACCACAGACTCCACATGATGTGTTGAAGTTTTTGTTATTCTTAAATTCGGAATGTATGCACTCAAAAAAAAAAGTTTGTAAAATGACATAAAATCCCCGTGATTTTACGGGGCAGGTTTTGTAAAATATGTACTAGCAAGAATCCCCGTAATGTTACGGGGATAATTTGTAAATTGATTTAACAAAAAAATTACGGGGAGAAAGTGTAAATTTACATTTTTTTTGTAAAATATTATTGTAGACTTACAAAAAAAGTTGTAAATTTACGAAATAAAGTAGAAAATCAAAAAATAAAATTGTAAATTTACAAATTGTTTGGTTTAACTACAGTTTTTTATGGCAAAAAACTTGTATATTTACAGTAAAAAGTGGTAAATTTACAATTTTTATTGTAAATATAGCATTTTTTCTTATTTTTTTGCCGTAAAAACAGTAGTTTAACCAAATAATTTGTAAATTCACAATATTGTTTTTGTATTTTCTACTTTATTTTTGTAAAATTACAACTTTTTCTGTAAGTATACAATTTTGTTTTCTAAACTTTCATATTTGTTTTGTAAATTTACAAAAAATTTGGTATATTTACATATTGGTTTTGCAAATTTAAAGGTTTTTTCCATTGGTGCATCTTATTTTTCCTTCTTCGGCAGCTGGAGTAGCACTTTAACAACCTGAAATGATTTTTTTTTTTCACTTGAACACTTTTAACAAACTTTTTAGAGTATAACACTGCACTTTTTTATTTTTTTTCGGAATTTCGTTTTTCTTAAGTAGAACATATGAGAATTGCGAAGGAGGCTACACAAGAAATTTCTTATATTTTCAAGAAAAACTAGTCAAAAAAATTACCTTTTTTTCGAATTTTTAATTATTTTAGCAAGTATTTTTAAAAAATTATAAAAAAAACTTTGGATATTGTAGATTGGACGTTTAAGTACCTGATAAAATTAGAAAAAACTTAATTTTTCATAATTGACAGCTTTTGATTGACATTTTAGTACCAGATTTAAAAAAATGTACCAAAAAAATATGGTAAAATTACCAAAAAATGGTAAAAATACAAACAAAAAAACTAGAACAATAATATAGTAAAATCATATAAAAATTGTGGTATTTTACTTAAAGCAAGTTACCAAAAAATTGTCTTAATATTCAATTTTTTTGATAAAGCTTACAACTAATTGAAAAATGTTTGTATCCGGAACTTAAAAAATTTTAAAAATTTTTTTATGAATTTTTTTTTTTTATAAAAAATAATTTTTAACAAAATATGGACTTAGAAAATTTTTGCGGCTCCTATTGTTGCATAATTATTTTTCAATACAAATTTTTGTTTAATAACATTTTTTTGTGTCAAAATACTGAAAACCATGTAAACTAAAAAATCTTGAAAAAAAATTGTTTGTAAAAAAACATTTTTTGGTAGAAAGACTAAATACTATCAAATAAAATGTTGTTGTACAATTACAATTTTCTTGTGTAAAACAACTAAACACCTTGTAATTTTTTTTTAATTTGTAAAATAATTATTTTTTTTTGTTAATTTACCTAAAAAAATTGTTAAATAAATTTACCAACATATTATAGTAAAATTACAAAGCGCACGGTAGCTTTTGTTTTATTAAAAATACAAGAATTTTTGTAAATAGACAAAAATATTAGTAAAATAGAATTACAAGACCTTTTGCTTGTAATTTTACAAACTTTTTTTTTTGAGTGTGTGTGTATTTGTGGCTTTTAAACTTAATTCGCTCCATTAACCGTAATTTAGTAAATTTTTTTTCTACTCTTTTCAAAAAAAAATTAAAAATTGTTGTAGAACTTATTTAGTATGTGTGTGTTGTTTATAGTATTTTTTATGTAAAGCCGACTTTTAAAATAAAAAAATATTTTAACATGGTCTTAATATTGAAGATGATACAAGAATACCAACTATGGGCCAAAAAGTAGGAAAACTAATATGTATCTTTTTCAAGTTTTATATGTTATTTTTTCAACATTTAAAGATTTTCATTAATATCCCGTGTAAAAAAATAATTATATCAAAACATATCTCCTTTGATAAAAACATATATGGATCATATATAAATGGATCTAATCAGATCTACTCCATATATATTCATATCTGCTTCAGATATGTTTTGATCCGTAAATTGAGTCTATCTGACAATTTTACATATATGAACATATCTGAAAATGTCTGATCATATATGCCATATATGCCAGATAGACTCAATTTACGGATCAAAACATATCTGAAGCAGATATGAATATATATGCAGTAGATCTGATTATATTCATTTAGATATGATCCATATATGCTTTTATCAAAGGAGATATGTTTTGATATAATTATTTTTTTACACGGGATATTAAAAAGTTACTAATTTACAGTTTTTGTTAAAAATGTTTGTCTGGCCCATAGTTCCAAGCTTGATAAAATTATCATCTTACTCATTTAAGTTTTTTTTTTCTTTTTTGATTCTTACACAGATTTTTCCCCCTGTTTTGTAGTTATGACCATGTTATGGTATGTTGTTTTAACCTTTCAATATTATCTCTTTGGTGGTTATTATTTATGGCCTATTAGCAAAGTGTCTGTCCATTCAGTATATTTTGTTGATTTTTTTATATTTTTTTTGTTTCTTTATTTCTTTCTTCATTCAACTCATTGCATTGTGTCTGTCCTTTAAGGACCGCACAAGTTTCAAATTTGTTTTTGCTGACTTGGCCAAAACTTTTAGTTATTTTTTTATAAGTTAATAACTTGTATTTGGTTTTTTTTTGTTAAGTTGTCTTCTTGTTTCTGACTTTTTTTTTTGTTATTTGGCTCATGAGGATGTTGATGAGTTAATAAGAATCGGGTTACATTCCAGCAGGAGCAGCATTTAGTTTAATGTTTTTTTTTTGTTGTTATGACCCAACAAGATGTCTTTATTATTTTAATATTGTTTTTGTTTTTTTAAGGCTTGGGAAGCAAAAGTATTATGACGAAATTACCGTCAAAGTATGTAAGTTTAGATTTTTTATTTTTTTAAGAAAAAGTGTCATAATTAAAATAATTTTTTGAAATAATTTTTTCTAGACAAAAATGTTTCAGATCTCGGAAAATTATCTATAAAAAAAAATCTCAGAATCTAAGTCGTTTTCTATACAAAAAAATATTTGAGGATTTGAAAATTTACTTTTACGAAAGTGACACTTTTCTCCTAAAATTTTTTATCTAATTCTGATATATTTTTTGTATAGAAAATGACTCAGATTCTGTTGTTTTTTTTATTTTTTGAATTGATAATTTTTTTATTTTTGAGAATTTTTCTCTAGGAAAAATTTTTCTTTGGGAAAAATGTTTCAGATAAAAAGGAAAATTTCTAGCCCTCAAACCAAATTCGAAAGAAAGAAGTAAAAAAGTTACATTGGACCTTGCCGAATGTATTGATACCCTCCACAATGTAAAAAAATTTTTTTTTAGCAAAAAAAAAAAAAATTTTAAAAAAAAATTTGAAAAAAAAATCCGCGAAAAAAATTTTTTTTAAAAAAAAAAAAAAAAAAAAAAATCGGCGAAAATCCTGTTTTTGTGAAAAAATATGTTTGTTCTTGTTTTAATACCATTTGGTGATCAATTCAGTTCACATGTGTCAACCAGCAGCCGAATTAAAGCATTTTGTATTTTTAGGTTATGTTGAATGTACCAAAATTTTCGAGGTGTCCTTACATTTTTGTTCATAACTTTTGAACCGCTGAACCGATTTCGCTCAAATGCAATGCCAAACTTCTCGGGAGAACTTTCAATAAATATTCTAAGTTTCAGTCATCTCCGTGTACTATTTTGGCCGTGATCACCATTTCCACAGACAGACGGACAGACGGACATCGCTAGAATGTCTTAAAATCTATTGGGGATAATGAATATATACACTTTATAGGGTCCCAGACCGATATTTCGATGAGTTACAAACGGGATGACAAACTTATATATACCGTCTACCACTAGAGTAAAGGGTATAAAAAAGGAAAGCAAAAAAACGAAAAAAAACAGGTAGAAAAGCCAAATTCGACTTGGCGGAATCTACGAATACCCTCCACAATGCCCTTTTTAAGTGATAGTAAATTTTCTAACGTGAAAAAATAACATTTTTGATTAGAAATATTTTATTTTGTGTAAAAAAACTTTTTTTTTGTAATTTTTGAAAAAAAAAAAAAATTACAAAATTTTTTTTTTATGTGTAAAATTTTTTTGGAGTGTAAAATTTTTTTGAGTGTATTTTTTTTGTTTTAGTGTAAAAATGTTTTTGAGTGAGAAACCAATGTTTTTAAAACATGTTTAAGGGTTTTTAACATGTGAGTTTAAGGTGAAACTAATCTGAAATTCACGGTTTTGCTAATAACTTTTGAACCATTGCACTATAGGAAATTTTACCCATTTTTTGGCCAAAAGTCAAAAATAAAATTTTTGCAAACAATTCTTTCTCAATTTTTCGACAGAATTGATGTACTGTAACTTTATCAGTAGTTTTTCTTGCAATTTCTTACTTACAATTAGTTATAAAATAACGATTGAGTGCAGTGAATTTTGTGATAGCTTCTAACAAAAGTTTTTATATTAAGAAAATATAGTTTTTAAAAACTAAAAAATGGAAAATAATGTCGAAGGTGAGTACTTTAATGATAAATAGTGAAATGTTGGTGAACTCATCTATTAGATCGATTTAATTGGAAAAATTTAAGTTACCTTAAGATGAACTTATTGAAGTATGAATTGGAATTTTATTTTGACTTTAAAAAAAATGATAGCATATGTTAGCTATAAAACCATAAAAGTTCTCTAGGACAATCAATTACCTTCCGAATTTATTAAATTTCAAGGTCGGATATGTGCAAACTTTTTTTAAAAACGCATTTTTCCAGGTGACTACTGAGTGCCAAATTCAGAGTTATTTAATACATGGCGAGAGAAATAAAATAAAGGTGGATAAGGAGCCGCAATTTCTGGCCATTTCTTTTCACACATTGCTGAGAGTGAATGTTTCGAAAACTTTAAACAATATATAAACGAGGAATTAAGAATATTTTGTTCAAATATAAATATGAAAAGGATTAAAAGTTGTAGGAGTTTGAAAATTTTTGAAAAACAGCATGATGTTTGACTTAAAGGCAATACTTGGATAAGAAAATGTAAAACGCAGCCTGCCTTCACTAAATCGAAACCTGGGCGACCGCAATTGAGTTTTTTTATCAAAATCTGCGAGAACAAAATGACGAGTTACAGCAGAAATCTCTACAGATCTGAATAGGGAAGTTGAGCCCCTAGCTCTTGCTTCATCTGCAGCTGCTCGTAGCGGCATTTTGAAATGTAGTTAACGACTTGAAACACAAAAATCAAATTTTTAATAAAATCCTTATTAAAAAGTAGCTTTGTTTGACACTTCTTAAAATTGTTAAAATAAATTTCTACTGTTATCTTCGAAAGTTAGTGTACACTCAAAAAAAAAAATAGTAAAAAACAGTTTAGAAAACCAGATAATCTATTAAAGATCTAAAATATCTTAGATGCAAAAACTTATAACCCCGGAAACCCTGTTTTGAACTAATTTATATATTTAATTTTTTAGGTAAATTTACTAAAGTTTTTTTTTGAGTGTATGAAAAACTTTATGAGTCAATCCCTCCCTCTAAAGAGTCTTCCAAAAGTCAAATCCAAAAAATCATTCAAATCGGTCCAGCCGTTTGGCTGTAAATAATTTTGGCCAAAAAAGGGGTCAAATTTCCTATAGTGCACTGTACCGATTTTGCTGGATTGCAATACCAACCTGACCAGGTAAATGCCCAACATATATGCCAAACTTCAGGAGCCTCCGAATTGTCTTTCAAAAGTTAGCGTGTTTTCAACAGACAGACAGACGGACAGACGGACGCTAGATCGTCGTAAAATCTATCGTGGATCATGAATATATATACTTTATGGGATCCTAGACCAATATTTCAAAGTGTTACAAGCGGAATGACAAACTAACATATACCCTATATCACTAGAGTGGAGGGTATAAAAATTAATTAGAATGAACAAGTAAGAGTGTTAAATTCGGCTGTGCCGAATCTTTAATACCCTCCAACATGCAAAAAAATAAAAAAAATTGCAGGGGCGTTTTCTTTTTTTTTTGGGGGGGGGGGGGGGTCGGTTGTGGTAATTGGGGGGGGGGGGCGAATTTCCTCTCGAATATGTGTTTAAAAATTAATTTTTATGCTTTTTGCGCTAAAGAAATTCAAGTTTATATTTAAAAAAAAATTTATTCCACGCCCATAAAAGGGGGGCGGCCCGAAAAACACGATGTTTTCTAATTTGTTGGGTCCAAATGCAGTTTTTTGAACTTCTTGTAGCATAAAAATGTTGCATTTGTTAAACAAAAACACAAAAAAATCTTGTAAAAAATGGTATTTTCAAGAGGTTGGTTTAGTTCTTTAATGGCGAACTTTTTCACCCCTGGTCCGATTTTGCTCATTTACGAACTTAACCTGCCTAGGAATATAAGACATACTCGTGTCAAACTTCGGAAGTCTAGCTCTTTTATTTTGGACTGTATCGAGTCCTCTACAGACGGACGGACGGACATCGCTAGAATGTCTTAGAATCGATCACTCATCAATAAAATATATACTTTATGGGGTCCTAGAACGATATTTCGATGCATTACACACGGAATGACAAGGTGAGTATACCGCCATATTGTGGTTGTAGGGTATAAAAAATAGAAAAATTAGTAAGAAAGAAAGAAAGAAAGAAAGGGAAAACCATATACAAACAAGTGAGAGTGTTAAATTCGGCTGTGCCGAATCTTGGATACCCTCCAACATGTTAAAATATATAAAAAAAAATCAGAGGCGTTTTTTTTTGGGGGGGGGGGGGGGGCTCTGTGGGGGTGGTTGGGAATTCCTTCCCCATCGAGATAAATGTTTAATTACACAGCGTGACAAAACTGACCACTATTTTAGAAAACAAGAGGTGTGACCAACGTTTCTATATATTTGAGACATGCTGATTCGAATGGCGTACTCCGTTTTTCGATGCATGGTACAGTTTTCTTGCAAAATGTCGTTAAAGATTTGCTGATTTCGTGCCAGTTTTTCAACAAAAAAAATTGCAAAGTTAATGATTTTTAAATTGTATGGCATGGAAAACAATGATATGACTTGTAGCAATATTTCATATGCAAATTTGGTTTAAAGCTTTTCATCTTAAGCCCTTAAATTCGCGAATTTCTTAATTTTTTGAGGTTTTCACGAAATTAACCGCCAAGTTGGTGTTTGATTAAAAACTTGCTTTTAGTAAATCAAAAAGGTATCCCTAACAATACAAATTGTAGACAAAAAACAGCAATGTTATATGGACCATCATGATGAAAAAAAAAACCGTTTTTTGGAATATGGCAGCATCACTTTACGAAATGATTTAAGGTTCGATCTTTTAGTATATAATGTGGGATCCTTAAACAATTAACTGACCAAAAAATTGGCCAAAAAAGTTTTCATTTGCAAAAGTTATCTTAACAAAAACTATAATTATTGTAGGGTTAACACTGAAATAATAGTTTTGTTAAGATAACTTTTGCAAATGAAAACTTTTTTGGCCAAATTTTTGGTCAGTTGATTGTTTAAGGTTCCCACATTTTATACTAAAAGATGGAGTCTTAAATCATCTCGTTAAGTGATGCTGGCATATACAAAAAAACGGTTTTTCGCGATTTTCATCATGATGGTCCATATAACATAGCTGTTTTTTGTCCACTATTCGTATTGTTAGGGATGCCTTGTTGATTCACTAAAAGCAAGTTTTTTATCAAAGACCAACTTGGCGGTTAATTTCGCGAGAACCTCAAAAAATGAAGAAATTCGCGAATTTGAGGGCTTAAGATGAAAAGCTTCAAACCAAATTTGTATAAGAAATATTGCTACAAGTCATATCTTTGTTTTCCATGCCATACAATTACAAAATGATTAACTTTGCAAATTTTTTTGTTGAAAAACTGGCTTGAAATCAGCAAATCTTTAACGACATTTTGCAAGAAAACTGTACCATACATCGAAAAACGGAGTACGCCATTCGAATCAGCATGTCCGAAATATATAGAAATGATGGTGGTAACTCTTGTTTATTTTTTCGTGTTCCGCAGTGTTATTTATTTATTATGCTTTTTAAAGTTTAGTAATACCATTTACTCATAATTTGTATGATTTTTTTAAATCCACGCCCACAAAAGGGGGCGGACCAAAAAAAACTAAATTTTGTAGCCCCCGAGGTCTAAGTGCAGGACTTTGAGTACCTTCTGACATAAAAAGGTTTCATTTGTTAAACAAAAATGCAAAAAAACTGTAAAAAATTGTGAATTTTGAGACGTTTTTTTAGTTCTTAAAGGGGGAACTTTTTTCCCCCTGATCCGATTTTACCCATTTCCGAACTTGACCGGCCTATGACCATGAGACACATTTGTGCCAATTTTCAGGAGTCTAGCTCTTTTATTTTGGACTGAAACGTGTTTTATACAGACGGACGGACGGACGGACGGACATTCATAGAATGACTTATAATCGATCATAGATCAATAATATACATATATACTTTATGGGGTCCCCGACCGATATTTCTATGCGTTACAAACGGAATGACAAAGTGAGTTTACCCCCATACTGTGGTTGGAGGGTATAAAAAGGAAATAATCTGAAATTTTAAAATCTCAAATTCTTTAATAGGAAAAATGTTTGGGAACTTTAAAATTTTCTAAAGAAAAGTTATAAAATCTGAGAATTTTTCTTTACGAAAAATCTTAAAATTTTATTTAGAAAGAATTTTAAAACTTTTCTATAGAAAAATTGAATAAGAATCCGACATTTTGACATACGAAAAATGACAATGAAAATGACCCCGAATCTGAGATAGTTAATATGATAAAAGTTTTGCAGAATCTGAAACTTTTTTATAGAAGAAATTTTCTATAAAAAAATTAATCAAAATCTGACACTTTTTCGAAACGAAAAATTATTCAAAATTAAATACTTTTTCTAAAGAAAAATGTGTCAGAACAGAAATGATTTTATAGAAAAATGTCCCTGAATCTGAGGCTTCTTTTTTAGAATCTGTAACTTTTTTATAGCAGAATTTTGATATACATAGATAAAAATACTCAGAATCTAACACTTTTTGGACACGGAAAATGACTCAGAATGCAAATGTTCAAGAATCTGAGACACTTTTTTTTTTTTTGACTTAACCAACACTCAGGGGATGTTCCCTATAAATGCAGTGCATTGTGTTGATAATTAGGAAAATAGGTTATGGGAGGGAGGATAGAGGGAGTAGTGTTTGTGGATATTTGATTTGAACTTTTCCAAATTGTAGTTGACAGGGAAGACCTCTACAGGAAGTATATTCTACATACGGATAGTTCGGCTTATAAATGAATTTTCTCTGTAATGCGTTATGCGGTACACTGGGCAATCGACAACAAATGGATGAGCCCTACTAGACAAGCGAGTATTCCGAACAAAAACCCGTGCTCGGCGGATAAGTTCGCTTATCTCAGCAGAACACTTACCATGATAATATCGATAGAACAGTGTTACACAACCCACATTCCGACGATACTCCAAAGAGTCAATAGAGTTGGATACCCTACTGTCATTGATTAGCTTCGACGCCCTCCTTTGAACACGGTCCAGAAGCTTCAAAATAGACTCTGAAGCCCCTGCCCATATATGGGAGTTGTATTCCATCTTCGGCCGGATATAGGTGGTATAAATATTAAGGAGATCAGTAGGAGTGAAGTAGTTCTTGCACCGTTTTAAGAAACCAAGACACTTGAATGCTTCTTTCGACACTTGAAAAACATGTTTATTCCAACGGACATCACACTGGATTTTCATGCCCAGAACATCAAGAGAATCTGATTCCTCAATATCGATACCACCCATAGATACAGACGACAATGTTGATTCCACAATACGTCTATGGGTCAACATCGACACGAAAAAGACTTAGAATCTTAGAATTTCTCAAAAGAAAAAATTTCTAAGAACAGACTCTTTTTCTATAGGAAAATGTCTCAGATTCTGCGACATTTAATATATTAAAACTGTTTTAGAATCTGAGACTTTTTTTATAGAAAAATTTCTCAGAAGTCGAAACTATTTTTTATAGAAAAAATGTCGAAATGATGTCTCAGATTCTGGGAATATTCCTATACATAAATATTTTTTATATAGTAAATACTAATCAGATTCTATGACTTTTTCTTTAGGAAAAATGTCTCAAAGTCTAAGACTTTTTCTATTAAAGAATTTCTCAAAAGAATACACTTTTTTTCTGTAGAAAAAAAATGCAAAAAATAGAAAAAATGTCTCAGATGCTGAGACCTTTTCCTTTATATACGAAGAATTAAAAAAAAAAACAAGCAGAAAAGTTAAATTCGATTTTGCCGAATCTATGAATACCCTCCTAAATTCCCTTTTTAAAGGATAGTAAATTTTTTGACGTGAAAGAAATGAACAATTTTCATTAAAATATTTTATTTTAAGGAAAAGCTTTTTTTTGTCATTAAAAATAAAAAAAATACTTATGAGTAGGGATGAGATTTTCATTCACTTAAAACTCGAAAATAGGCGCTAAAAAATTCAAAATATGCACTAAAAAATAATAGTTGTGGAATAAAAATCTTGTTTTCATGCGAAAAACTTCTAAAAAAGTAAAAAATAACACCGGGTTTCAGTAGTAACATTTAAAACTCTATGTAGCAAGATTTTTTAGAAATTTAAAAAAGCTAAAAAAAAAAAATTAAATAAAAAAAATTTTTAAAAAATTTCTTATTTTCAAAATAAATGTTTCAAATTTTAAACAGTTTTTAAAACAAATAAATTTCAATCGGTGTTTTTGATAATTTATGCTAAAATATGCACTTAAAAGTTGGAAATATGCATAAAATATGCATTTAAAATCAAAATATGCAAAAATATGCATTTTCACCAAAATATGCAAAACAAATCGATGCCATTTTAGAGCAAATTTTTTGATTCGGAAATATAATTGGTCGATATGGTTTTTAGACTATCGACAAAAAACATGCATTTGCATGGAAATCTCATCCCTACTAATGAGTGTACAATTTTTTTCTAGATGTGCAAAAATGTTTCTGAGTGACAAAAATACTTTGTTATATACTTTTGGTATATGCCAAACTTCAGGAGCCTCCATAAGGTCTTTCAAAAGTTAACGTGTTTTCAACAAACAGACGGATCGCTAGATCGTCTTAAAATCGACCGAGGATCATGAATCTATGGGGTGCTTGAACAATATTTCGTGGTGTGTAAAACGGAAGAACAAACTTATATATACCCTCTATCACTAAAGTGGATGGTATAAAAAGCTCTGAACCTGAAAAGTTTTAGAAAACTGACTCTAAATTTGAGAACTTTTTGTTTAGTATTTTTCGGTAGGAAAATTGCCACATTTGTATCTGAGAAATTTTCTATATGAAAGTGTGTCAAATTCTGAGACTTTTCTAAAGCAAGAATATCACAAATTCTAAAGCTATAAGCGAAATGCTATAGGCGAAATGACTCATCATCTCTGAATTTTTATATTTGATAAATGTCACAGAATTTTAAAATTTTTAAACACTTGTCTCACAAAAATTTTTAAATCAGAAAACTTTTCTATATGAAACATGTCTTAAATCTCATATTTTTTCTTTTGAAAAATTGTTTCAAAATCTGGGAATTTAAATGTCAGACTTTTAATATACTTAGTGCCAGTTTACAGAAGGCGAACGATACACACGAACGAAAATTTTGCATGTGTTTTGTTATTGTAACAACAACAAAATACATGTAAAATTTTCGTTCGTGTGTATCGTTCGCCTTCTGTAAACTGGCACTTAATGTTTTATAAAAAAATGAACAAACCCCTTTTCCGGACAACACTGGTGTAGGGTATCATATGATCGGTCTTGATTGACTTTAATTGCCTAATTCATGTGAAAATTTTTAAAAAAATTTTAATTTTAAATAATTTTCAACCGGATGTAATTTCCACCACATTAAAAACAAAATTCAATAAACATGACTTAAACAATTTTCAGGCAATTAGTAAAACAACCATTATTTATAACTTGAAAAAGAAATAAAAAGAAAAATTGAGTCATCAAGAAATTTAAAAACATTCACGAATACATATATGAGGGAGGGAATATAAAAGGTCAACTCCTTAAGAAAATTAGACTTTGATGTATGTATAGAAGAAATAACCTTAATAATAAATGAAAAATGTTTTACATTAGGTGTATAATTTTTCCTAAACTAAAATATGAAATAAAAAAAAAAAGAAACTAAATGATTAATTATAAACACTGACAAACATAATTTTATGTTTCTTTAAATATTTCTTTCTATTTTTAAATAATAAAAAAAAACATATAAATTGACCTTTTTAATGATTATAATGGCTTAATTTTCTTATAAAACAAAGAAAACTGTAGGAACTCAAGTGGAGAATAACAATAAAAAAAGGGCAACCATTAGTAGGAGATAATTTGTACAAGTAGTACATGTATGAGAAAACATATGTATGTCCGTCCATTGATGTGATACCACCACCACAACCACCACGTATAGTGTAGCTATCAAAATGGGCATAAACAGCTAATTGCTTTAAGGCTCATAAAGTAGGAGAACCTTTTTTTGTTTTTTGTTTTTTGTTTTTTTTTGTGTCTATGATAGATTAATTGACCTTTTTATAGTTTTCTTATAGTTACCAGAAAAACCTGTAGGGAGCTGATTCATTTTACATATTTTATATGTGTGTTTTTAGTATTAAACCATGTTAAATTTATTGTTGATATTGAATTTTTTAGGGCTTTTTTTTTTAATTTATAATGCATTAGAGTGCCTTAAAAAAATTTGTCTTATTTTATGTCGATTCTTAAAATGTTTTAACTCTGGCGATAACCAACTGTATGGTATGAACTGTGTGGGGGGGAGGGAGTAAGAAACGGCAACTTTTTTTCGTTTATTTCCTATACACAGAAACAAACGAATTGTTATATTGACCCCCATATTTGTGAATACAATTATTTTCTTCACTGAAAATGCTTCTATACGGAAATTTATAATATCCACAAACGTTTGTAAATTTTAATTGTTGAAAAAAGATTTTTTTTTGTTTTCAACAAAGAAATTCAACAAACACAAACACAATTTGTTGATCTGACGAAAGTAAAAATCTTTATTTTTTTTTCAACAAAGAAATTCAACAAACAAAAACACAATTTGTTGATCTGACAAAAATTTTTTTTTTAACAAAGTAATTTAACAAACACTAACACTATTTATTGAAATGATAAAAGAATTTTGAAATAAAATTACTTGACTGAGTTCTTTGAAAATCAAATCGAAGTTTTGTAATATAGACTAACAGACGGCCGTTTTTACTAAATGTTTGGTTTATGTCATGTTTGGTTGATTGACAATTGATGTTTGTTGATTTAAATTTGACGATTTTATTTTCTGTGGTCTATGCAAGTAACCTAGTCATATGTATAGCAAATGAAAGGCCTTTGGAAAACCTATCTTATTGTTGAAAGAATGTGTTCAAATATTCACAACTTTTCATCATATTGAGCAAAATGCCAAAATTTGAGGACATTTTTGTTAAATCGAAAAAAATGTGTTTTTTGCAACGTTTTTACCATTTTTAATCTGACACCAAATATGCCTATGTTTATTTTCAAATTGGTGTCTAATGAATTTTTGTTTTGAACAACTTATCCAAATTTCATGAAGAACGGAGGGTGACACAAGTTTTGACTTTGACATTTTTAACTCACAATCAGTTGGTCAAATTCCAATATTAAGGCAGATGAAAGATCATTTATTTTTTTACTTTTAAAAGTCTACGACTTTTTTATTTTTTGACAATCAAATGATAATTGCTTTTTCATACCACTGACAAGGGAGGTCTTTTAGAGGGCACCCACCGATTGTGCTAAAACTTGAATATAGGAATGAGGGGAGAAAAATAAGAGTTACCTGTTTTTTAGCTGCCCAATCTCAAATTTAAAAAAAGAGTTGTCATCTTATAAAAAGATCTTCTTTCGGGGAAATCTCAATAAAAGCCAAACTAATAGCAGGAATTTCGCCAAACGAAAAACTACGGGTCAGCTTAATTTTAATAGAGATTGTTATATATGATTTTATCGGTCGTATGTATCTACACTCAAAAAAAAGTTTGTAAAATTACAAGTAAAAGGTCTTGCAATTCTATCTTACTAATATTTTTGTCTTTTTACAAAAATTCTTGTATTTTTAACAAAACGAAAAATACAGTTTGCTTTGTTATTTTACTATTATATGTTAGTAAATTTATTTAACAATTTTTTTAGGTAAACTTTAAAAAAATTTGTTATTTTACAAATTAAAAAAATATTACAAGGTGTTAAGTTTTTTTACACAAGAAAACTGTAATTGTACAACATCATTTTATTTGATGGTGTTTAGTCTTTCTACCAAAAAAATGTTTTTTTACAAACATTTTTTTTACAAGATTTTTTAAATAGTTTAAAAGGTTTTTAGTTTTTTGACACAAAAAAAATTTAATGAAATTAAAAATACAAATGAAAAACACAAAATTCCTAGGTAATTTTACGAAATTTATTTTATTACGAGAATTTATGTTGTTTAACAAAAATGTAATTATGCAACAATAGGACACGCAAAATTTTCTAACTCCAGATTTTTTTTTGCGTTTTGAAGTAAAAAAATGTTGTTAAAAATCATTTTTTATATATAAAAAATTTCATGAAAAAAATTTTTGAAAATTTTTTAAGTTCCGGAAACAATTAGTAAAATACCACAATTTTTATGTGTTTTTACCATATTATTGTTCTGGTTTTTTTTTTTTTTATTTTTACCATTTTTTTTTGGTAATTTTACCATATTTTTTTGGTATTTTTTTATTTAAATCTGGCAACTAAAATGTCAATAAAAATCTGCCAGTTATGAAAAATTAAGTTTTTCTTATTTTAACTGGTACTTAAACATCCAATCTACAATATCCAAAGTTTTCTTTCTAATTTTTTAAAATTACTTTCAAAAATAATTAAAAATTCGAAAAAAATTTATATTTTTTGACTAGTTTTTCCTGAATTTATAAGAAATTTCTTGTGTAGCCTCCTTCGCAATTCTCAAACTTAAGAAAAACAAAATGCCAAAAAATAAAAAAGTGCAATGTTATACTCTAAAAAGTTTGTTAAAAGTGTTCAAGTGAAAACAAATCATTTCAGGTTGTTGAAGTGCTACTCCAGCTGCAGAAGAAGGAGAAATAAGATGCACCAACGGAAAAAACTTTTAAATTTACAAAACAAATATGTAAATAAACCAAATTTTTTGTAAATTTACAAAACAAATATGAAAATTTAAAAAACAAAATTGTATACTTACAGAAAAAAGTTGTAATTTTACAAAAATTAAGTAGAAAATACAAAAACAATGTTGTAAATTTAAAATAATAATAATAATTTGTTTTTACGGCAAAACACTAAGAAAAAACGTTATATTTACAATAAAAATTGTAAATTTACCACTTTTTATTCTAAAAATACATTTTTTTTTGTCATAAAAAACAGTAGTTTAACCAAACAATTTGTAAATTTACAATTTTATTTTTTGATTTTCTAATTTATTTCGTAAATTTACAACTTTTTTTGTAAGTCTACAATTTGTTTTAATTTTTTTTACAAATTTACAATTTTTATTGTAAATATATGAGTTTTTAATATTTTTTGCGGTAAAAACAGTAGTTTAACCAAATAATTTGTTAATCTACAATTTATTTTTTTCATTTTCTATTTTTTCTTTGTAAAATAAAAAAAAAAAAACCCATTTCTTTTTAAATCATCGGCAACACCCGGTTCCATACTGGAAATAGATGTTAATAAAAAATAAAAAAAAAATCACATATTAGAAAAACAATTATCATTAACAAAACAAACAGACATTTAAAATCCTACTGAAGATAACACTTATAATACCATATGTGTCTCTAATTTTTAGAAATTAAATTTTCTTCCACATTTTTTAAATTAAACTCTAATAAAATATCATTTGATTTTTTCGCTTTAAAATATAGTATTTTTGAATATTTTTAATTCAAATTTTTAGAATGTCTCTTCACGACTTTTAAATTCATTTGTGCTCATTTCTACTACAAATGTCGAAAATTAAAAGTCTTTGAGCCTAAAAGTATGCACTCCTTTTTTAGGAAACCGTCACAATTGGCATATGCTTTTTCAATAGAATTGTTTCCGGATTTCGATTTTTGTTTTTTGTGAAATATCCTATAATTTTTCACAGGAATCTCAGATAATTCTGAGATAATTCCCAGACATGGGTTTGTTTTTTTATATGAAAAATATTTTAGAATCTATAAAGAGAAGTCTCCCAACCGTTATACATCGATTTGCCTGAAACTCATAATATATATAAAAGAGACGATTGCTGTGTTTTTCAATAAGTGGATATATTTTCTGATTAATCTTACTTTGTTAAAAAAAATATTTTAGCATATCAAATCAAATTGAAATGTTTTTTTTTTTCAAAAACTACGCTAAATTAGCAATTATAATCCGACAAAATAACAAAAATCTTTGGAGAATTAAAAATGATATAAATAAATCACAATTAATGCAAAATGGACTTATTAAATCCTCAATTTTATTTGTATTAATTTTGAATTATATATATCTTTTTTAATTTTTCAACATTTTTTCATTGTTTTTTCGGATTATGATTGCTAATTTATAATTTATAATTATAGATACCGAAAAAAAATATTCCAAATTTATTTTGGCTTGGTAAAATATTTATTTTAAACTAAATAAGAATAATCCGAAATTAAGGTTGGAGTGTCTCGGCTTATCGGACACTTACGAGTTTAAAAATTTGTTGCCACCTTATGAAAAAATGTATGACTCAAAAATCCAAAAAATCTCAATTTTTCACCCATTTTTTTAAACTCAAACCCAGCCGGTAGGCCTAGATACCCTAAAACTAAAACTTCAAGAAAATCGGTGTATAATGGTTGGACGACTTCTCTTGTAAGAGTTATTAAGTATTAAAAATATCTCAACATCTGCAAAATGTTGTGAAAGAAACATGTATGAAAATCTAATACTTTATTTTATTAAAATTTTTTCCGAAATATTGAAGTTTTGGTATCAGAAAAATGTTTTTAAAAATGTTTTCTTAAAACATAAAAATATTTCTACAGAAATATGTAAAGTCGGTTATTCTTGTGAAAAATTTGTTTTAATATAAAAATCTCCCCCAAATCAAAAAGCCGGATCCGCACCTGCACTCAAAATAAAAAACCTGTAAAATGACTTTCAATTTGAATTAGCAATCTTTAGCAGATTTTTTTCGCTGAAATGGATATTTTAAGTAAAATCTCTGTCATTTAGTTTTAGAAAATAACAAAAAAATTTCTGCAATTTTGCTGATTATGCGTGCTGAATTTCAAATTATTTTTTTTGCAGAGTATTTTGTTGTTTTACAAAAATTGTATGTTGGCATTTTTTTCCAAAAAATATTCAAGTTTTTTTTAAGATGTGTTTCAGATTTTGTAAAATTTAAAATCCTTAAACTAAAAATGATCAAAATTAAAAAAAAAAAGCTGACTGGTTTGTTAATTTTACACAAGTCTTTAGTTATCTCGTTATGAAAAAAAAATTAATAGTTTTTTCTTCTTAAAAAAAAACCTTGGAAATTTTATTTTTGAAAAACAGTATAACTTAAAAAAAACTTAAACAATTTTCTTAAGTTTTTTCATGCAGATTTTTCTACTGTCTGAACAGATTTTTCGGCTGATTTCATCTAAATAACACTGTGCTACAAAAAACACAAAATCGAATATACTTTTGAAATGAGGTAGTTAAGGTAGGTTAAGGTCGAAAATATAACAAAAATGCCCATCAAACTTGCCAGACACCTTCAAATTTTAAATTTATTGTCAAGAAACGTTTTTTGGGACTTTTCTCACTAAACCACGTGTTACGTAAACATTTTTCAACCGATTTTCAATTTTTCAACTGTTTTGGATAGAAGAAGAATAGAGCTTTTTATATATCGCTCCTTTACTTGTATAGTGTCACAACTCAAAATATTTGATTTTGCAGAAAACACGTTTAAAGTTTACTATTGAAACTGGTTTTTAATTGAAAAAGGCCGGTACATAGAAAATGTAATAATGGCGTGTACTCTTCTCAAACGGTGAGTTTAAAAGATATTAATACGAATTTTTGACACAATATAAAGCACGATATAACAAATAATTCTGCATCATTAACTCAAAAAACGCATTTTTTTAGTTATGACACTATACAAGTAAAGGAGCGATATGTGAATAGGTTTACGCATATAAGAAAGATATGTATTGATTTTTTCAACAATATCTATTTTTTTTTTTTATTTTTTGAAATTTTTTTGAGTTTATTGATTTTTTTCTGCTATAGTTTGTTCAACAACATTTAAATTTATAAATGTATTCTTAAAGAAAATTTAATTGTGAAAATTATAAGGTTTATGCCAAAAAAATCGGATAACAATTGACAGAGTTGTGATAATTTTCTTAAAAAAAAATTGCCCAAGCAAAAGAAAATGAAAAAATAAACGAACATACTAAGAGGTCGCGTATAATTATTTTAAAGGCTTTTGGGCTCCTGAATTCGAATATGACCTTGAAATTGCGCTATCTTATAAAGTTTTTGATATTTCAATTTATGTTGAATATCTCAAAAACCTGACGAGATAGAGCAATTTAAAGGCCAGATTCGGATTCAGCGCGCCAAAAACCTTTAAAGATATTGTACATGACCTCTTATGATAAATTTATTTTTTTGCCTGGGTTATCTGAACGGCAAAATCTTAATTTTCTTTTTTAGAAAAATTATCACAACTCTGTCAATTATTATCCGATTTTTTCAGGATAGAGCTTATCGTATTCAAAATTAAATTTTCTTTAAAACTACGTTTATAAATATAAAGGTTGTTAAACGAACTATAGCAGAAAATATCGATAAACTCGAAAAATTTTCAAAAAATAAAAGAAATATTAGATTTTATAGAAAAAATCAATAGATATCTTTCATATATGTGTAGACCAATTCAAACACATGGAAAGCCCTATCCTTCTTCTATCCAAAACAGTTTACAAATTTAAAATCGGTTAAAAATTTTCTGAATTACACACGGTTTAGTGAGAAAAGTCACAAAAAAACGTTTTTGACAATAACTCTAAAATTTGAGGGTGTCTTGCAAGTTTAATGGGGATTTTTGTGATCTACTTGACAAAACAAACAACCTATACCATGTCACATCAGAAGTATTTTTTCTCTGTAGCACAGTGTAATCAATACAGACATTTAGCAAACCGCGTCTGCTAAAATTAGCAGATTTCGCATATGGCTCAAAATGGGCGTATTTTCAGCAAATATTTCTGCCGATTGGACATAAAATTTATTTTGAAGGCGGGTGTAAGACTTATTTCACTTCTTCTACTTGGCAGGTTGGTTGTGTATTACTTTTGCGTCAATATTTCAGTAGTTGATATTTATCTGAAATAAGTAAATTTACTTATTTTCAATGAACTTGCTTATCCACAACATCTCATCCGCTAACAGTGATAAATGGACTTACAAAATCATTAATGATATTATAGAAAACATATAGTTTTAAGTTTTGTAGAAAATAATGTATTCATTTTTACATCTTCTTTTCTTTTTCTTCCAGATTTTCTAAAATTTACTTAATTTTTGTGGTTT
Source organism: Pegoplata infirma (assembly GCA_963921195.1). NCBI lineage: Eukaryota > Metazoa > Arthropoda > Insecta > Diptera > Anthomyiidae > Pegoplata > Pegoplata infirma. The sequence continues at coordinate 42,298,139 of OY992537.1, forward strand.
GTTGTTAATGGGTTTTGTAATTTTTTACTATTTCGTTTAAGTAAACATGCTATGTTGAATAAATGTTAGTATGAAAGTCGTTTACATGCCCCTAAGCTTTTAAAGAATCTTTTGTAAAACTTTGGTCAAGTTGAAGTTACTTTACAAAAATATTTCTTTAACCCTTTGACGACCATACATTTTCTGCCGAAGCGATTTTGAGTTTCTGTTCATGGTCGTGATCTGTAACCTAATTATAGTTATGAAACAAAAAATTGGACCCCTAACACCTCTCCTTCCCCATTATTTTTCTTGGTGCAAAAATTTGCCCTTTGACGATTCCGCAGTTCTGGCCAAAGCTATCTGCTACTTGCTTAATTTTTAAGATCTGCAACTCAATTATAGATGCCCTACAAGAATTTGGACATCTAACCCCCCTTCTTGCCCCCGATTTTGCTTTACAAGTGAAGATACTTTTGTCCCTAAAATAGATAAAATCATTTTACAAACTTTGAGGGCTTACAGTGAGTAAGTGGATCACATTAGAGACTTACTGTGAACTAGACTTTTGTTGCCCAAACAATACTCTACAATTCATCTTTTATGACATTCACCCTATCTTTTACTTGAACAAAAATAATCGCCAAAAACCCTTTGGCAAGTATACTTGCCTGTGGTCGTTAAAGGGTTAACCCTTTTAATGAATTTTGGTTGTGATAAATTAAGACCTTAATCTTCATACAAAAAACGAAATTATGAAGGCGAGTTTCATTAATAAAATAAAAGTTGTAAAAATTGTATTATTTTGAAAACAATTTTATTTTAAAGTTTGTGTCTTAAGTCTTTTGTTTTAATTTATACAGATCCATCAAAATCCAGTTTATTTTTAAAAATCTTATATTTAAAAAGCAACTTGGAACTAAATATAAAAAAAATTATTTAAAAACTTTGCTTTATATCCTTTCTTGGGTTAAATCATAATAATTTTTGTAATGTATAGTTTTACCAAAAATTACAATTTACCACTGCATCTAATAGCGACTACAAGTCTCGCATGTATGCTTGGTTACAACACACTTGGCTAGATGGCTGGCTGCTTCCATACTGACTGTCTTAAATGACTTTAACAATATACATATGACAGATGTGGTGGTTTGTTGGTTTTTTTTATTTCGATATTTATTTTTCTTCTTTGTTAAATGCCTCACGATGCCTAAGGATAGCAGACTGTAACTGCTGGCTTGGGCTAGATGGCTGACTACATGGCTGGGTTGGCAGATTGTTTTGTTGGTTTAATGTTTTATGTACTCGTACATATGCCTCAAAGGAATAATGATTGCATCAACTTAAATCAGCATTAAAGTAAATAAAGAAAACTGAACAAAAAAAATTGTAATAAATTTATAATATGAAAAAAAATGAAACAAACTAAAATGAAGAGATACAAAAAATAAATAAAATTACAATTTTGTTTTCAATGATGATGATGACGATATAAATGAAAAAAATAATACTATGGGTGAAAAATTAAAAAAAATTTTTAATAGAAAATTATTTATCGATAACAAAAAAAAATTTTCTAGAAAATTTGTTTTTGAAACAGAAACAAATTTTCTCTAGAAAATTTGTTATTGATAATGAAAAAATTTTATAGATAACAAAAATTGTTTTTTTGTTGTATCGATAACAAAAATAAATTTTGTATAGAACTTTTTTTATATATATAAAATAAAAATTTTAACAAAATTTTATAAAAAATTTTTAATCGATAACAAATTTTCTAATCGATAACAAATTTTCTATTGCATATGTTATCGATAACAAAAAAACTTTTCTGTAGAAAATTTATTACAGATAACATAAATTATAATTATAGAAAATTAGTTATCGACAACAAAAGCGAATTTTCTATAGAAAATTTGTTATCGATAACAAAAACGAAATTTATTTAGAAAAGTTGATTTGATAACAAAAACAAATTATCTTAAGAAATTTGATATCGATAACAAAAACAAATTTTCTATTGAAAATTTGATATCGATAAAAGAACAAAGTTTCTATTAAACTTGTTATCAGAGTTGGCTACCGTTACCCTTTCAATACCGTTACCGTTTAAAAACCCTTTAATATTGACTACCGTTACCGTTACCAATACCGAAATAAAAAAATTTAAATACCGTTACCGATAAAAAACCATTACCTTTATTCGGGTTTTTACCGGTATTATATCGGTTTTGTTTCGGTTGTCTTAATATTACTTATTTTAAATTTTTTTGCAGATAAAAAACAAAGTAAAATATTTTTAATGTACGTTAAATAAAAAAAAAATATTTTCGTTCATTGTAAATCGGAATGTTGTTGGTGCAAAAACAATGAAAAAATCTGTCCAACCAATGATCACATTCGCAATTTACCTAAAAATTTCTGAAGAGAAAAGTTAGTGTCACATAATTTACGCATTTTTCAGCGGAAATATAAAAGAAGAGACACACCTGAATCGCTCAAGTGTTGCTGGCGCTGTCATCCACGCAGGTAAACGTGGAGAGGTGGTCGTACAGTCTAAAGAAAAAACCCTGTCGAAAAATCTGTTAAACAACTTTCAGTTTGAATTAGAAAACTTTTAAAAGATTTTTCTGCTAAAATGAATACTTTAACTTAATTCTCTGTATTTAAATTTAAAAAAAATGCTGCTTTTAAAAAAAATATTTTTGTTCAAATTTTAGCAGACTATTTAGAATTTTTACAAAAAAAAAATTGTTGTAATTTTTTTTTTTTAATTTTTATCTAATTTAAACGATTAAAACTAAAAATTGTTCAAATGTGGAAAAATCAGCTGACTATTTTAATAATTTTACAGAAATTGAACTGTTTGTAAGAAAAGTTTCTTGAAAAAAAATTAAAAATTTTATAAATTTTTTTTTAAGTTTCTTGAAAAAGTTCGCTTATTTTAGAACATTTTTAACAAAAAAAGTATTTTTTTTTTTTTAATAAAATACAATTTCGACTTCAGGCTGTTTACCTGAAATCAGAAGATGTTTCATCTTAAATCAGCAGATTTATCTACGGTCTTGACAGATTTTTCTTCAAACTCTACCTGTTTATCCAGACAGAAATTTAATTTAGCAAACCGCGTCAGCAAAAATCGGCAGATATCTTAAATGGCTCAAAATGCAGATATTTCTGCTGATTGGACAGACATCTTATAAACACGTAAAAAAACAAGAATTTATTTATTGAATTACATACTATATTGCGTGAATATTTTAATTAAATTCTGAGTTAATTAATAGTCTATATAATTATATGTTGAAAATGCACTAAATTTATCAGTTTTTTTAATTTTATTAAAAAATTTTTGATTTTATACGTGTTTTTAAAAAATTTGTGACTTTTTTATATGATTGGTAAATTTTATTCATAATACCGGTACGTACCGGTATCGTTGTTTCGGTAACGGTTAACCGTTACCTAAATAATCCAAAATACCGTTACCTTTACCGTTACCGATATAAAAAATATGTAATACCAATACCGTTACCAATACCGTTATTCGTTTCGGTTGCCAACCCTGCTTGTTATCGATGTTTTTTTTTTTTTTTTTACAAAACCAAATTTTGTATAGCACATTTGTTATCGATTACAAAAAACTTTTCTGTAGAAAATTTATTACCGATAACAAAAAACTATTTTTTTTATATAGAAAATTAGTTATCGACAACAAAAGCGAATTTTCTACAGAAAATTTGTTATCGATAACAAAAACGATCTTTCTGTAGAAAAGTTGTTACGATAACAAAAACAAATTATGTATCTTAAGAAATTTGTTATCGATAACAAAAACAAATAGAAAATTTCTTATCGATAACAAAAACAAATTTCTATAGAAAATTTGTTATCGATAACTTTCTATACAAACAAAGGAACGTAACCAAGCAAAATATGAGTCCGTGCACATTGTTGTGCAACTAGCGATAACAAAAAAATCTATAAAAAGTTATCGATATCAAAAACTTTTTCTATTTTTTTTTTCGGTAAAAAAATAAATTTTCTACAGAAAATTTGTTTTCGATAACAAAACCAAATTTTCTATAATTTTTTTTTTATCGATAACATAAACACATTTTTCATTGAAATTTGCTATCAATAACAAAAAATTTACTATAAAAAATATGTCGAAATATTCTATAGAAAATATGTTGTCGATAACAAATATTCTATAGAAAATTTATTATCGATAAAAAAACTTTTTTTCTATAGAAAATTTGTTATCAATAACTCAAAAAAATTTGTTATCGATAACTCAAAAAAATGTTAAAAAAAATTGCTAACGATAACAAAAAGAAATTTTCTATAGAAAAGTTGTTATCGAAAATAAAAATTTTCAATAGAAAATTTGTTATCGATAACATATTTTCTATAGGAATTTGTTATTGATAACAAAAATAATTAAAATTTTTTTAGAGTTTGTTTTAGATAGCAAAACTAAATCTTGCATAGAAATTTTTTTTATCGATAACAAAAACAAATTTTTATGTAACATTTGTTATTAGAAAAGTTTATTTTTTTGTTATCGATAACAAATTTTCTGTAGACAATTTATTTTTGTTATTGATAATCCATTTTTTATAGAAATTTGGATTTTCTTATCTACAAAAAATTTTCTACAAAAATTTTTTTTTATCGATAACAAATTTTCTTTTGAAATTTTGTTTTTTTTTGTGTGCAAATTTGTTTTTGTTATCGCTACAAATTTTGCTACAGAAAATTTGTTTTTGTTATCGATATCAAATTTCTGTAGAAAATTTGTTTTTGTTATCGATAATAATTTTTTTATGGAAAACTTGTTTTTGTTATCGATTACAAATATTCTACAGAAAATTTAATTTTGCTATCGATAACAAATTTTCTTTAGAAATCGATAACAATTTTTTTTTAGAAAATTTGTTTTTGTTATCGATAACAAATTTTGTATAGAAATCTTGTTTTTGTTATCGATAACAAATTTTTTAAACTAAATTTATTTTTGTAATCGATAACAATTTTTTTATGGAAAATTTGTTTTTTTATCAATAATAAATTTTGAATAGAAAACTTAATTTTGTTATCGATAACAAATTTTTAGGATAACAAATTTTCTTTTGAAAATAAATAAAATTTGTTTAACATAACAAGTTTTCTTTATAAAATTTGTTTTCTATAGAAAAATTTTCTATGGAAAATATTGCAAATTTGTTTTTGTTATCGCTACAAATTTTGCTACAGGAATTTGTTTTTGATATCGATAACAAATTTTCTATAGAAATCTTTTTTTTTGTTATCGATAACAAATTTTTTATAGAAAATTTGATTTTGTTATCAATAGAAATTTTTTTATAGAAAATTTGTTGTTTTTATCGATAAAAAATTTTCTATAAGGAATTTAATTTTGTTATCGATAACAAATTTTCTTTAAAAAATAAGTTTTTGTTATCGATATAAAATTTTCTTTAGGAAATTTGTTTTTGTTATCGGTAACAAATTTTCTATAGAAAAATTAATTTTGTTATCGATAACAAATTTTTTTATAGAAAATTTGTTTTTGTTTGCAATGACAAATTTTTTATGGCAAATGTGTTTTTGTTATCGATAACAAAATTTCTTTAAAGCATTTGTTTTTGTTATCGATAACGAATTTTCTTTAAAAAAAATGTTGTTGTTATTGATAACAATTTTATTAGTTTTTTTTTATCGATAACAAATTTTCTATAAATTCGTTATCGATAACACAAGCAAATGTTTTTAAGAAATTTTGCTATCGATAACAAAAACACATTTGCCATAAAAAATTTGTCATTGCTAACAAAAACAAATTTTCCAAAAAAAAATTTGTTATCGATAACAAAATTAATTTTTCCATAGAAATTTTGTTATCGATAACAGAATTAAATTTTCTATGTAAAATTTGTTTTCGATAAAAATAACAAGTTTCCATAAAAAAATTTGTTATCGATAACAAAAACGTATTTTCTAAAGAAAGTTTGTTATCGATAACAAATTTTTTATAGAAATCTTGTTTTTGTTATCGATAGCAAATTTATTAAACAAAATTTTTTTTGTTATCGATAACGATTTTTTTTTTAAAAAAATGTTGTTGTTATCGATAACGAATTTTTTTTTAAAAAAAATGTTGTTGTTATTGATAACAATTTTTTTATGGAATTTAAGTTTGTTATCGATAACAAATTTTCTTTAAAAAATACGTTTTTGTTATCGATAAAAAATTTTCTTTAGGAAATTTGTTTTTGTTATCGATAACATATTTTCAATAGAAATCTTGTTTTGGTATCGATAACAAATTTTTTATAGAAAAATTGTTTTTGCTATTCATAACAATTTTTTTATGGAAAATTTGTTTTTGTTATCGATAAAAAATATATTTAGAAAATTTGTTTTTGCTATCGATATTTTTTTAGAAAATTTGTTTCTGTTATCGATAACGATTTTTCTATAGAAAATTAGATTTTGTTGTAAAAAATTTTATTTTATTATCGATAATAAATTTTCAATATAATTTTTTTTTTGTTATCTATAACAAATTTTCTATAGACTATTTGTTTTTGTTATCGATAGCAAATTTTTTATGGAAAATTTTTTTTTTTATCGATAATGAGTTTTCCTTAGAAAGTTTGTTTTTTTGTTATAAATAAGAATATTTTATAGAAAGGTAGTTATTGTTATAAAAAACAAATTTTCTACAGATTTTTCATTGTTTGTTATCGATAGCAAATTTTCTAGTGCAGATTTGGTTTTGTTTTCGCTACAAAGTTTGCTACAGAAAATTTGTTTCGATAACAAATTTTCTACAGAAAATTTGTTTTTGGTAGCGATAACAAATTTTCTATAGAAATCTTGTTTTTGTTATCGATAGCAAATTTTCTATTTGTTTTTGTTATCGAAAATAAATTTTCTTTAAAAAATTACAAATTTTCAACAGAAAATTTCTAAAACATTTTGTTGTCGATAAGAAAAATAAATTTCCTATTAAAAATGAGTTATTGATAACAAAAACAAACTTTCTGTTGAAAATTTGTTATCGATAATAAAAACAAACGAAAACAAATTTTCTAAAGAAAATTTGTTATCGATAACAAAAATAAATTTTCTATAGAAAATATATTATCGATAACAAAAACAAATTTTCTGTAGAACACTTGTTTTTGTTATCGATAGCAAAAATAAATTTTCTTAGAAAATTTGTAATCGATAACAAAAACTAAATTTCTAAAGAAAATTTGTTATCGATAACAAAACTAAATTTCTAAAGAAAATTTGTTATCGATAACAAAAATAAATTTTCTAAAAAATTTGTTATCGATTAGAAAAACTAATTTTCTATTAAAAATTTGTTATTGATAACAAAAACAAACTTTCTGTTGAAAATTTGTTATCGATAATAAAAACAAACGAAAACAAATTTTCTAAAGAAAATTTGTTATTAATAACAAAAACAAATTTTCTGTAGAACACTTCCCAGGTAGAAAAATACAACCGTTAAAACGTTTTAAAAGCGCTTTGTATGGTAGTACAAATGCTCTCAGACCATACTGAAAACCATCATCAGAGCGCTTTCAGACTGTCCTAATGATAACACCGTTAGACGGTTTATTTGAAGCGTTTTTAAAGACATTTATAAGAATGATTTTAGAACGCTTCGTTATAGCGCTTTTAAAGCATTGCAAAAACCAAAAATGTATCACTTTTGAAACGGTATGTAAAGCAATTTTAAAGTGCTTTATATGCAAAAAAAAGCAATTTACAAGCATTCCAGACACAAAACCTAAAGTAATTTTCCATCAATTTAACCAAATGAAAGTTTATTTTTGTTTTAATTTTTATTGTTTTAAGAAAAGATAAATATATTATTTTTTTATAAAAAATAGGTCCCAATTCACAACAGGCAATTTTAATTGCGGCAATTTTTGTGTTTCTCTTTTGAAATTGCCGTATATGTTCACACACTGGCAATTCTGTTGGGCAATTCCAAAAAGGAATGTGAAAATACTCTATAGAGTGAGAGTTGCGAATGAAAAAACAAAACGAATTGTCAGTACGAGCAAGTTTTTTCCCCTTTCCATTCCTCTTACCTCTCTCTCCTATAAACTAAGAATTGCGGCAATTAAAATTGCCCTGTATAAATTGGGACTGTTTTTTTATACCAAAAACTAAATAGAATTTCGTTTAGTTATTCTCTCTTCTGCTGCCGCTAGCCAGCGGCTTGTTTTGGTCACGATAGACTCATTTTCAAATTGTAGAAGAAGGTGTTCTGCAACGGGAAAACAAAATGAGTTTATTAATATAATAGGTATATAGCATTTCTGATCTGACGAAAACTGCGATGTTTTTTTTTTAAATCTTTTGATAAGATCTAGAAATTTGCTTAATTTGATGCTTTCGCGGTAAGGAAAACTTCACAAATATCAAAAAAAAAAATTGAAAAGTTTCTATTAACATAAATTTTACTTTAAAAATATAACGCGAAGGGACGAAATTAGGTTGATACCTAAAATTGTTTTGTGAAAAACACATACATACATGTTTTGGTCAAAGATATATAGTTGTTGGCCAGCATAATATTACCTTTCAACTCATTAAAAACTTTAATGGTGCTAAAATTTTTTTCGAAACTCCTTTAGTCGGTTTTCCAACGCCGCTAAACATTTGCTGTAAACCTGGGGACATTATAACGGAAAGGATACTTCCAATGGCCTTATATCATACATGGGAATTTTTAATTGGCATTAAATTTTCATTGGCATTAGTTGGAACTAATGCCAATGCCAAAAAAAAGCATTAACATTTATTACCAATGATTTTTTTTTGGCATTGGCATTAGTTGTACTAATGCCAATGAAACGGCACAAATGCCTAAAAAAACTATTTACAATTGATAAAAAAAGCATTTTTTTACAATAAATATATATTTTTTTTTAAAACTTAAAATGGCGATATCTCGATAACTAAGCCAGATAGACCAAAATGGAGGGCATTTTTGGTTATTTGAATCTCCATACTTCGCGGGTCCTCTTCACATATGTTTACCCCTAACTTTGAATCCAAAAAATTTGGGATTCCCGAAAATTTAAAAATGCTTATGTCTCGGTAAATATTGGTGACACAACAAAAAGTCCAAAAGCATTTTTGTAGCTCTCGGTTTCTAGAACTCGTCTGCCAATACTAGAAAACACATGTGAAGAGGACCGGCGAAACTATGGGGATTCTAAGAACCAAAAATGCCCTCCATTTTGCTCTAACTTAGTTTTCGAGATATTATGCCTGTTCGTTTACCTAACTACAATCAACATATTTTTACTACTTTTAATAAAGCTGGAAATTTGTAATACAAAAAGTAAACAAAACTTTCCAGTTGTAGTAAAAATAGTAAGAAATTTGGGTAAACAAACAAACCTATAGCCATTTTAAGTTTTAACCAAAAAAAAATTTTCACAACTGGTTGACGGAAATACGACTTTTAATATTGCTAATGTTTTGTTTTCATTAAGACATTAATGCCAATGAAATTTTTCATAATTGGCATTACTAATGCTACTAATTCCTTAACGGGCATTGGCATTGATTGAAACAATGCTAATGCTAAAAATTTCATTGGCGTTAGTTTCAATATAATGCCAATGAAATCGTAAATTATTTAGTCCATTTATTTAAATAGTCCCATGTATGCCTCATATAATGAGTCGGCCTTACATTTTAACCGCATTAGGTCACGCTGAATAACAAAATAAGAATTAGTAATTTTGATTCAAATGTAAATATAGAAAAAAACATACCAGTGAATTGCAAAATTGCTGATCAGTTTTAACCTTGTTGTCAAACTCCTCAAACTTAACTAAATCTGTTATGGGGTCGTCTAGAGTTAATTAGCTTTTAATATCGGCTTTTTGGTCGTCGTAAACCATATTTAAAAAGTAGTGTAAAAAAATTGTATTCCTAAACCAACATAAATTTGGCGAAAAAGTAATCTCAAAAAGCTTTTTCAAAACGTTCATAAAGCGTTATGAAATAATGCTTTAAAAATGCTTTATTTTTGATAAGTCATGACTTTTTCTTTTTACCGTCATGAATTTATACTTGGAAGTGCTTTAAAAATGCTATTTTTTATTACCGTCATGAGTTTCTACTTTGGAGTGCTTTAAAAACGCTTTTTTTTTATAACCGTCATGAATTTCTACTTGGGTTGTTTTTGCTATCGATAGCAAAAACAAATTTTCTTAAAAAATTTGTTATCGATAACAAAAACTAATTTTCTAAAGAAAATTTATTATCGATAACAAAAAGCAAAATGTTCTTTGAAAATTTTTGTTTTTGCTAGATTTTCTTTTACACTCATTTAAGTTGTTTATTTTAAAGCAATAAAAGTTTTTGTGTACTGAAAATGTCCTACTTTAGGGGCCCTGGTGGTCCCCTTATTGGCCATGTGGTGTCCAGCGTCCAAACATAAATTCGAAATTACCTTAGCTAAAGCCAGTGCTTACTTACTGAATAGCCAAATTATTAAAAATGAACCACTATGCATCGTTACATATGATTGTTATTTAAATGCACTTACAAAATTAAGCATACGTCACTTATACAATTTTCAAGCAATTATTATTATAATTATAATTAAAGTTCACCAACTTCAAATGTGTGTAAAAAAATCTATTGCTGAATTTACTAAGTTGAACGTCTTGTTATGTAATACGGCAACTTTTATTTGCTTTTCGTTTCATCCCATTTCGATTTTAGTTGTTGCTGTGTAGTAAATAAAAAAATTTCTATAAAAAATTTGTTTCTTTTTCGATAACAAAGTTTTAAAGAAAGTTTTATTTTGTTATCGATGAACAAATGTTCAATTGAACATCTATAATTTGTTTTATCGATAACTAATTTTCTAAAAATTTTTTATCGATAACAAAAACCAACTTTTTAAAGAAAAAATGCTTTTAAATTACAAAATTTTTCTTCAATTTTTTTTTTTAGAATTATTAAATGTCCCATAGTAAATTCTTTTGAAAAGGAAGCTTTTCTGAATCTACATAATAATTAACTTAAAATCATGATTATAATCATGATGTTGTTGCTGATGATGGCATATATAATTCAAAACTTATTATTTAGCCGACATAATGATGAGGTAATGTCGACTATCTTTTGTGGCAATTGTTTAGAAACTTTTTTTTTTTTTTTTAATTTTACTATTTTGCACATTTTATGCTTGCCTTTTCCTTATTGCATACCTTTATATGATGATCATGTATGTACAATGTTGTTTATAATGAATATAACTTTAGAGACAATCAGACGCCAATTGCACGTTTTAGTTGTTCTTTTTACGTAGCAAAAGAAGAAAAAAAAAATTAATTGAATTTTTTTTAACTTCATACAACAGGCATGTATGTTCATTTTTTTTGTTGAAATTTTCAAAAACAAAATTAAGGAAAAGCCACAAACTGTTTGTTTGGTAGACACAAAATGTTGTTAATGTTGCTTGTCAGTTTATAAAAAGATTGAGAAAAAAATACTATCAAAATGTTACATACATTCTAAAGTATTTTGTCCATGGTAAACGTTTTTAGTTTTTTTATCTAGTAAGTTAAGAGATTTAATACAATTAAGGCCTAAAGCTTTAAAATACAAACTTTTATCAAAATTATTTTAGAAAACCCAAAAAATAAAAAATGAAGTTTAAAAATTTTTGTTTTTGAAGCTTGTAGCCTTTCTTGTGTTCAATTTCTTAGTCTCCCTGTTTATTTTATAGTGGTTTTTCGAAAAATTGTCTCATTTGACCATCGATGTTGGGGATTTTGTAAATTCACTTGGTTTTGGATTTTTGCACTTGTAACATTTAACATTTTTTATTTTTTTCTTTTTTTTTTGTTTGATTTTTTTCCACAATCCAAATGGAAACCAGTTGAATTCAATGTTTAAATGTTTATGCTCATGTTTGTCTGTTGTGTAATAAAAATTCCAAAGGGATACTATGACTACTGCAGTGACTACTTCTACTATTACTACAACAACTGCGATCACTACGATTACTTTACTAAATTCTTGTAACAATTTAACTTAAGAATTTCTGTTTTTTTGATGACAATTGAGGATGTTATTTAGGCTTTTAACATTAAACTATTTTAATTTAATGATCAAACAAAACAAGTTCACAAAAATGTGTTTTCTAAGCATTTTGTAGAAGTTGCAATTTAGCTGAAAAGTAAAAGAATGTGTGTTTTTTAAAGTCAAAAATACAAAAAATGTTAAGAGAAATAATATTAAGTTTGTGTCCTAAGTCTTTTGTTTCATATAAGGGAATTTTTTAAATTCTGGCTTATTATGTTTCTATTATACTCAAACAGTTTAAAACAATTTTTCTACAGAAAAAAATGTGTAAGAATCTTAAATTTTTTATTAAATAAAATTATTAAAGTTGAATATATGGGCAATTTCACTAGAAATTACAACAAGTAGAAAAGTTTAATTCGACTTGACCGAATCTATGAATACGCTCCACAATGCCTTATAATTGATAATAAATTTTCTAACGTGAAAAAATAAAAATATTTTATTATGTAAAAAAAAACTTTTTAACATGATAATGATTTTAAAAAAGTTGCTGGACGCCACCTCAGTTTGACTATATAAGCTAACAATTAACGAAAAAGAATGAAAGAATTACTATTTTCATTTTCTTAAAACCAAAAATTTTAATAGCTTGGGTTTGTAACTTGGATAATTATTCACCTCGTGGTTAATAAAACCGTTTTTTTCAAAAGTAAAGAATGGCCCAGTTATAATCTGGACGACTTATGTGCCTTATAACTTTTGAATGAAAAGTCACATTTTTATAATTTATGTATCAAACTAAAGGAAATTTTTCCACTTTTTTTTGGCACAGGTTTCAAGTTTGTAGGTTAAATATTCTTTAGTACAGACGTCATTAACCGAAAAAAAGATGTAGAAATTTTGCACATCCTTCATTGCTACCTCTGCATCAAACTTAACATTAAATTTAACAGTTTTATACATTTTTTGCTTCTTTATACTCTCCTTCAATTTATTTTTTTTTAAATTTAAATTTGGCAAATTCTTTCGATTGGTTAAAATTGTGGCAAAACTCATTTTTTACTCCAGGTTATTTCTAACATCAAATTTGACTCAGGTTTCATGTGGCAACCTTTAAACTTCGTTTAAACATTGGTGTTTAAAAAGCGAAATCATGTTTTGGCATCGAACTTCGATTTTCTCTTGCGGGTTTAGCCATTTATCGCTCCGTAGAACTTTAATCCTACAGGATTCATTCGAGGGATGTATGTTTTTTTCAGCTTGATATGTTTTTTTTTTTCAAACTTGGGCTAAAACGATATTTTTTTACGCGTTTATGGTTTTAAATTTATGCTTGCTATAGCCCCGTAAGGATTCAAAACACTAAGCACTGTAAATTTTAGAATTTTAAAAGTTTAAGCAATTTCTGAACAGCTGTATTTCTTAAAAAACGTGATAGTGTGCAAAATTTCTTAATCTTAATTTTGCTTAATGGCGTCTGTACAAAAAAATATTTAACATACAAACTTTAAACCTGTATCAAAAAAAAAGTGGAAAAATTTGCTTTAATTTGATACATAAATTATAAAAATGTGACTTTTCATTCAAAAGTTATAAGGCACATAAGTCGTCCAGATTATAACTGGGCCATTCTTTAACATAATTATTTTTCAACAAAAGAAATTTTTTTCATCAATTTTTTTTTTCTTTAATTTATTTTTTTTTCATCAAATTTTTATTTCCATAAAATTTTTTTTTTCATCAATTTTTTTTTTCATCAAATTTTTTTTTTATCAAATTTTATTTTTTCATCTTTTTTTTATCAAATTTTTTTTTTCATCAATTTTTTTTTTTTCATTAAATTTTTTTTTCATCAATTTATTTACCCATCAACTTTTTTTTTTCATAAATTTTTTTTTCATAAAACTTTTTTTACATAAAATTTTTTTTTTTTCATTAAATTTTTTGTTTTCTTCCAAACACAGTATGGGGGTATACTCACATTGTCATTCCGTGTGTAACGCATCGAAATATCGGTCTGGGACCCCATAAAGTATATATTTTATTGATCAGTGATCGATTCTAAGACATTCTAGCGATTTTTTTTTACATTTTGGAGGGTATAAAAGATTCGGCACAGCCGAATGTAACACTCCCACTTGTTTTTTCATAATTTTTTTTTATCAAATTTTTTTTTTATCAAATTTTTTTTTTATCAAATTTTTTTTTTATCAAATTTTTTTTTCATAAATTTGTTCTCATTAATTTTTTTTTCATCAAATTTTTTTTTCATCAAATTTTTTTTCATAATTTTTTTTTGCATCAAATTTTTTTATCAAATTTATTATTATCAATTTTTTTCTCACCAATTTTTTTTTTTTCATCAATTTTTTTTACATCAAAATTTTTTTTTCACCAAAAATTTTGTGTTCATTAATTTTTTTTTGAACATAATATTGTTTTTCGTGAAAAAAAAATATTTTTTTTTACCAAAACTACTTTTTCACCAAGTCTAAGCTTTTCGCATAAAAATTTTCCATTTGTTTATCAAATGTACATAAAACAAGTGAGAGTGTTATATTCTTTGGTGCCGAATCTTTTATACTCTCCAAAATGTAAAAGCACTTTTTTACACTTATTTTTGCACTCACTTACGAAATGTACAGCTCTTTTGGTTTTTTAATGGGGTCCTCGACTCATATTTCAATTTGGAATATCAAAGTAATATAACATTATTTTTTCTAAAAAACTTTGCTCTGGCAAGTACACCCAAATCTTCCGCATATCATGATTTAATGTTTCGGGCAAGAGTACAAAATTCGCTGGCATTTTTGGAAAAAGTCTCGACTCCATAAATTTTTCCTATAGGTAAAGTCTAATTAATTTTTTATACCGAAATTTTCTCATTCACAACAATTTTTCCCAATAAAAATTTTGTTTTTATAATAAGAACTTTTTTATTGGCAGCTATTTTTTCACAAACAATTTTCTGATTTAGTCACAATTTTCAGATTTTCCCTATAATTTTTTTTAGATGTTTCTTTTGAAAATGTTCAGATTGTTTTCTATGAAAAATTTTCGGATTGGACATGTTTTTATATTAGGAAATTTTTTAGAATGTTTCATTATTTTTTCTTTTTTTCTTCGTTTTCTTCTTGCTGTCTTTCTTTCTTTCTTTCTTTCTTTCTTTCTTTCTTTTTTTCTCTTTCTCTTCCTTTTTTTTAGTAATTTTGAAAAAAAAAAAAAATAATTTACTAAATTTTTTTTTGAGTGTGAAAAATTTTATTAATTTAAAATTTTTTTCGGGTGTATTTCTTTTTAGTGTAAAAATATTTTTGAGTGACAAAAATACGTTGTAAAATATTTTTGTGACTTACCAATGTTTTTAAAACATGTTTAACGGGTTTTCAACAGATGAATTTAAGGTGAAACTAATCTGAAATTCACGGTTTTGCAAATAACTTTTGAACCACTTAAACGATTTTAATACGAACGAGGCCAGGGGAACGACATATATATTTGCCAAGCTTTAGCATCCTCAAAATTTCCAAAGTTAGTTTGTTTTTTATCTCGTAAATTCACAAAAAACCCTTGCTGAAATTCAGTCTTTTGCTCAATACTTTTGAGCCACTGGACCGATTTCGCTGGATTGTAATACCAACATGAGCAGGTAAATGCCCAACATACATATATGCCAAACTTCAGGAGCCTCCGTACAGTCTTTCAACAGACAGACGGACGGACGGACATCGCATCATGAATATATATGGGGCATTCCATTTCAAATCGGACACTTTGAATTTTTTTTTTTTTAGATTTTCCCAATTTGTTTGCAGTTTTTAGTACCCTCCTTTGTGGTAAATTTTCAGTTTTTTTTGATGACCCGTTCAAAAGATATGGGCAATTCCATCATGTCGAACGTGACCGTTGCACACATTAAAGTTGAGAAAAAAGTCAAAATAAAAAGATTTTTTTTTGACAATAGGGTAAACTTATAGCTCTTAACTTGCTCTATAATTGTTGCTCAGGTTGATTTTGAAAATTGTTTCAAGCTTTCGAGATAATCGCAAAAAAGAAAACCATTCGCACGGGACAAAAAACCGAAGTCGTTTTCGCGACTATCAATCAAAACTCTGATTTCAGCGAAACCTGAGGCAATATCACAATGCGATTAATTTTGAAATTTTGGCTTACAATGTCTCTTAAAAGTTGTAAAATTTTACCTCAAAATTATTTCTACTTTTTTTTTAAGGAGTTTTCGAAGGGTACTAAAAAGAGTAAACAAATTGGGAAAATCTAAAAAAAAATTTTTTCAAAGTATCCGATTTGACATGGAATGCCCCATATACTTTATGGGGTCCTAGACCAATATTTCTAGGTGTTACAAACGGAATGACAAACTTATATATACCCTCTATCACTAGAGTGGAGGGTATAAAAAATCTTGAAATTTCTTTACCTTGACCCTTTCATAGAGCTTAAAATGTCTTTCATTCAAACTTTATTTCAACCAAATCCATTAATTTTAACTTGTAACGCCCTTCGCAAAATTTTTGGTTTTTAAGAAATTTTTTTGCTAAAAACTCTAAACTTTGATCGAAGGGCACCATGGGTTAAAATGGTATACACAAAATAAAAAATTTAAATTACTAAAAAAAGTCTCGTAATCCCATTTTACCAATATTTGACAGTTTTCCTTGTTTTTTAACAAAAAAATTTTCGATCGAAATTAAACTTTTTTTTTGTAATTTTACAATTTTTTTTGTATTACCAAATTTCCAATTTTTTTGTACAAAAAAGTCTAGTAAATTCACGAGAATTCCTTGTAAGTTTTATTTTGCCAAACTAGCTTAAAATTTACAATATTATTGGTATAAAGCTTGTAAAATTAGAAAAAATTTCTTAATTTTTACTAGGAATTCTCGTAAAATAGGAGGTAGCAAAAAATCTAGTAAAATCACGACACCTCCTTGTAAGACTTATCGCGTCAAAAATAATATAAATTTACAATTTTGTTTGTAAAATTACAAAATTATTGGTAAAAGGTTTGTAAAATATCAAAAAATTCTGGTCAAATAGGAGGTAACAAAAAAAAGTTACAAACTTTTCTTGTAATTTTACAAGTTTTTTTTTGTGTATGATTTGGCTTGGATTAAGTTTCCACAACTTGTCTCTATAAAATAGCGAAAAAGTGTTCAAGATTTAAAAAAAATTGAACGTATGATAAAACTCCCATTTTTAAAAATATTTTGACAAATTTCAAATGGCGATATCTCGAAAACCGCTTAATCGATTTAAATTTTTTTTTGATATTTGTATTCAGAATGCTAAAATTAAAAAAAAAAAAAATAATGTGTCGCGATTTTTTTTTTTTTTTATTTTTCAAAAACCGATTTTTAAAAAAACGATATTTCGAAAACCGTTTGATTTTAAATTTATATTCGTTTTCAGCAAAATTAATAAAAATGATATGTCGCAAGACATGTTTTTAATTTTGTTTTAATTTTCAAAAATCAAAATTTTTGTTCGCCGGTCGCCACGGGTAAATTAATTCCGATTAGTCTTAAATTTGTACCACATAAGTTTTAGGAATAGTAAAATAAACATTTGTTCGTTTATTCAAAAGGTTTTCCCTTATTTTTTCACGATTCTAATAAAATAAGATTTTAAAATTGTTACAACTTTTAAAATGTTAATAAACAAACTATTAATCACATCATCATCTTTTTTTATTTCAATTTTAAACATGTGTAGATTAAAACCATAACATGTATTCAAATGTATTTGCAATCAAAATAATATGTCAAAATACATTTGAGTACAAATTTACATTAATAGTGACTACGAGTACGTTTATAATTGTCATATGGACATGTGAATAGTGAATATGGCATATACCACTACTACTTCTACTCTATAGTATGCCCGTAAACATGTAACAATTTAAATTTTTTTATTAAAATTTTATAAATAAATTTTGATTGCAAATACGCATAGTAATGTACAGAAAATAACATTGTTTTCAATGTGCATTTTTATTTATTTGTTTATTAATTTTCTATAAATCGACAGTTACGGTAGGTAGTGTAACAGTTGTGTGATGACACTTTGATTGGAAAGTATAATGAAATGTGGATAGATAACTTAATGCAATAACCAAAATCGAAAAAAATGAGATGAAACCAAAAGCAAATGAAAGTTGACATTTTCCATAACAAAGTTCTCGAAGATTTTTTCTAGTTCAGTGCTAGATTTTTTTTTACACGCATTTGAAGTTTTGAGTTTTATTATAATTATAATAATATTTACTACAAAATTGTATAAGTGGCGTATACTTAATTTTGTAATTGCCTTTAAATAACAATCATACGCAATGGTGTACAGTGGTTTAATTTAATAATTTGGCAATTCAGTAAGTAGGTACTTGACCGATTGCAGCAAAATTCATACCGGTTATAAGTAAGTTACATTATTTCAAAAATGTATCTTTCAATATCAAAATTTTTAACAAAATATTTTGATAACATTTTCAAATGACTTTATTACATCCTTTTATTCTGATATGGCAAAATAAAATAAAATGAAAAAATTAGAAAAGATTTTCTTCTTTCATTTGCCATCACCCTTGTCATCCAAAGACAAGTACAAATAATTCAAAAATATTTTACAAAATTTATCGTTTACAACTTTGAAGTCCTTTTGAAAGGAAACATGATCACGAAATGAAAAACTGTAAATGCAAATTAACTCTATTTGATCTCTACTTTCAGACGTCTATAATGCGGTTCATGTTTAATATTGGCTGTCGGACGGTGTTTTTTTTACATTAATAGTCTCAGACTCTGAAATGTTTTTCCTATAGAAAAAGTCTCAGATTCTGAGATATTTTTCTTAAAGAAAAAGTCTTAGACTCTGAAACAGTGCCCTGTAAAACAAGTTATAGATTCTACGATATTTTTCCTACAGCAAAAGTCTCAGGTTCGGACCCAATTTTTCTGTAGAAAAAGTCTAAGAATCTAAAACAGGTTTCCTATAGAGAAAGTCTTAGATTAAAGATATTCTTCCTTTAGAAATATTCTCAGATTCTTAATATTTTCCTATAGAAAAATTCTCAGACTCCAAAATATTTCTTCAATAGAAAAAGTGTCAGATAAAAAAAAATCCATAGAAGTCCCAGATTCTGAAAAATTTTTCCTATAGAAAAAGTCAGAGATTCTGAGAAATTTTTCCTATAGAAAAAGTCTCAGATTCTGAGACATTTTTTCTACAGATAAAGTTTTAGATTCTGAGGCATAAGACTTTAGAAAAAGTTTCAGATTCTGAGACATTTTTCTTATAGAAAAAGTCTCATATTCTGGGCCATTTTTTTTTTATAGAAAACGAGTCAGATTATGAGACATTTTTCCTATAGAAAAAGTTTCAGATTCTGAGACATTTTTCTCAGATTCTAAGACATTTTTCCTATGGGAACAGTTTCAAATTATGAGATATTTTTCCTGTTGAAAAAGTTTCAGATTCTGAGACATTTTCTTTAGAAAAAGTCTTAGATTCTGAGACATTTTACTTTTAGAAAAAGTTTCAGATTCTGAGACATTTTTCTTATAGAAAAAGTCTCAGATTCTGGGACACTTTTCCTATAGAAAATGTCTCAGATTGTGAGACATTTTTCCTATAGAAAAAGTTTCAGATTCTAGGACATTTTTCTCAGATTCTAAGACATTTTTCCAATGGGAAAAGTATGAAATTATGAGAAATTTTTCCTGTAGAAAAAGTTTCAGATCCTGAGACATTTTTCCTACAGAAAAGTCTCAGATTCTGAAACTTTTTTTTTATATAAAAAGTCTCAGATGCTGAGACATTTTACTCATAGACATTTTACTCATTCTGAGATATTTTTCCTTTAGAAAAAGTCTCATATTCTGAGAAATTTTTCCTAAAGAAAAAGTCTTAGATTCTAAGACATTTTTCCTACAGAAACAGTCTCGGATTATGAGATATTTTTCCGAAAGAAAAAGTCTCAGATTCTGAGATATTATTTTTATAAAAAGTCTCCAAATCTGAAATATTCTCAGATTCTGAGACATGTTATCAATAGAAAAAAGCTGAGATTCTGATACATATTTCCTATAGAAAACTTATTCTGAGGCATTTTTCACATAGAAGAAGTCCCAGATTCTGAGACATTTTTGGTATATAAAAAGTCTCAGAGACTGAGATATTTTTCGTTCATAAAAAGTCTCAGATTCTGGAACATTTTTCCTAGAGAAAATGGTAATTTTTCGTATAGAAAAATTCTAAGATTCTGAGACATTTTTCTTAGAGAAAAAAAACCCGAAATTTCACCAATATTTTGACTAAAATATTTTTTTAAGTGTATTTATAAAATTCGTATAATTCTTAATTCATATAAAACTTTTATGATTTTATTAAAAAATCATCACTGAATCAGCAATTTACTGTACTTTTCCACCATAGTGTTTTTTTTTGTTGTAGAATTCATACAAACAAAAAGGAATCGAGATGTGCTTAGATTTAAATGTAGTTGAGCATGCGCGTTCACAAATTGTTTTATTGTCAATATATGGTTACATATTAAACAATATTTTTTTATTTATTATTTTTAAATTTTTTATAATTCAAAAACAAGCCTGTCACATGGCAGATGTTTGCAAATAACAACACAAAAATGCAATACAAAAAAAAAAATGCGGGAAAAACAAGCAAAATAAACATTGTCACGTTATATTCATGTTATTTTAATTAAATTTAAATGCAAAATAAATAATAAATGATTTTTATTTTTTTTTTGAAAGCGGGAGTTACGAAATTTACACTTATATAAAGTTATTTGGTAACAAGTGAGAGTGATATATTTGGCTAAACTGAGTTTTTATACCCTGCGAAAGAAGTGGGTCGACGGGGGACTTTTGGGTACATCTTCCCTCGTGTTAAAAATATATTTTTTTTTTTCATTTAGAGTAATATATTTTTTTCATTATATAAATTATTTTTTAAAACAATTTAAATTAAGGGACCAATTTTTGTATATCTTAGCAATTATCCAATTGTTTGTTTTTACAAGGAATCGTAGAAAAAATTTTCTATTTAACAAAATTTAAATCCAAAAAAAGAAAAAAAAATGCAATAATAGCTAAAAACCCTAAGAGAGAAGGTAGAATTAACATAAGTACTTGTAATGTTAATAAATTACGGGGAAAATAAACGACCTCGAACTTAACTAAACTCTTTTCATAAGGGTTCAAGTTGAAAAAATGCAGAAGAAAAATTGAATTTCTAAAAACTATAGACATTTCTGGTATTCCCATACCGGTTTCAAACACTCCAGTTAGTAGGATATTAAATGTCGTTTTGTCTTGGAAATAGAAATTGTTTTCATAAGTATATGTGAATAATTATAGTTTCTACAGAATAAATTTTAACAGTTTCCAACACTACAATTCTTGGGGGCCCATGTTGGCTAGTTGGTAGCGTGCTAGCCTTTGAAACTGGAGGTCGTGGGTTCGATTCCCACCAGAGCCCTTGGTTTTTTCGCTACAACGAGACGACGGTCATTGTTACCAGTCTCTCGGTTGAAGTTATTAAAAATGTATTGTTATTAAAATGTAAAAAAATTAAATAAAAAATATTTGATCATAGGATCAAAAATTGATCATAGGATCACTACAATTCTATTTCTATCTCACTTCATATTTTCTTTCAACTTTTTTGTCTCTTACATTATTTCGCAAGGGTTAGCAACATGATCTGGAATTGCGGACACAAATGACGGAATTTGCATTTTCTGTTTCGGAGTCATGCCTAATGGCGACATATTTTGTCAGTAATTTTATTAGTGTTTTTTCTGTAAGTACAGATCGAGCTCGGGCTCTAATTACATTTCTTATAATGATTCAAGTTGAAAAAATGTAGAAAAATTATAGACATTTCTGTTATTTCCTATACTGGTTTCAAACACTCCAGTTAGTGTTATCATCAGTAGGATTTTAAATGTCGGTTTGTCTTGTTAATGGAAATTGTTTTTTATATACATATGTGAATATTTATAGTTCCATTGCACCATGAAAAGGTGTTCTGTCTTTCACAACTTTTCAATTCACATGAAAATTTCCAAATCACATGAAATCAAGTTTTGTGTTTTGTTGATCACGTTTTCATTCGAAGTTGAAATCGAATAATTAAAATTTAAAAAAATTATAAGGAAAAAAGTGCATTCGTTTTACTTTTACCAAATTTAATTTATGTGAAACAAAACGAATAAGAAATTCGGATGTGAAATCTAGAACACCAAAAAAAATCAGAAATTTTAATTTTTACATTTTTTATGTGAATTACTTTTTTTGGAACATTATTATTTTCTATATAAATAAAAATCAATTGTCATTCGTTGGTAACCGCATCAGTTCAGAACGGCTGGACCGATTTGGACAATTTTTTTTAACATGATAATGTTTTTCGGCTGGTGTCTAATTTTAAAAAAGTTGCAGGACGCCACCTCAGTTTGACTATATAAGCTAACAATTATTTTCATTTTCTTAAAACCAAACATTTTAATAACTTGGGCTTGTAACTTGGATAATAATTCAACTCGTGGTGAATAAACCCGTTTTTCACCAGCTGGTGAATAAAAAGTAACATAATTATTTTTCAACAAATTTTTTTTTTTCATCAAATTTTTTTTTCATTAATTTTTTTTTCATTATTTTTTTTTCACATAATTTTTGTTCATCAAATTTTTTTTTTCATCAATTTTTTTTCATCAAATTTTTTTTTTCATAAATTTTTTTTTTCGTCAAACTGTTTTTTTCATAATTTTTTTTTTTTATCAAATTTTTTTTCATCAATTTTTTTTTCATCAATTTTTTTTCATCAATTTTTTTTATCAATTTTTTCATCAATTTTTTTTTATCATTTTTTTCATTTATTTTTTTTTTTTTCATCAATTTTTTTTTATCAATTTTTTTCATTAATTTTTTTTTTCATAAAATTTTTTTTATCATCAAAAAATTTTATTTAGATACATTTTTTTGTTTTTCATCAAATTTTTTTTTTTCATCAATTTTTTTTTTTCATTAACTTTTTTTTCATAATTTTTTTTTTGTCATATTTTTTGTCATCAATTTTTTTTACATCAAAAACTTTTTCTTTTCATCAAAAAAATTCATCAAAAACTTTTTTTCATCAAAATTTTTTTTCACCAAAAATTTTGGGTTCATAAATTTTTTTTAACATAATTTTGTTTTTCATGAAAAAAGAAATTTTTTTTACCATAAATACATTTTCACCAAGTCTAAGCTTTTCGCATAAAAATGTTCCATTTTTTTTTATCAAATGTACATAAAACAAGTGAGAGTGTTATATTCTTTGGTGCCGAATCTTTTATAACGTCCAAAATGTAAAAACACTTTTTTGTAATTATTTTTGCACTCAATTACGAAATGTACAGCTCTTTTGGTTTTTTAATGGGGTCCTCGACTGATATTTCAATTCGTTTTGCATGGAATAGCAAAGTAATATAACATTATTTTTTCTAAAAAAAACTTTTCTTTGGCAAGTACACGCAAATCTTCCGCAAAACATTATCATGATTTAATGTTTTGGGCAAGAGCACAAAATTCGCAGGCATTTAAATGTTCATCGTAGTCCAACTTACGTGAAGAAAAATTTACCATGCCCACTTTTACGCCCATTTTTTTTATTTATCTAAATTGGGATAACGGCTGCACCGATTTGGCCAATTTTTTACTTAAATGTCCAATTTAAGTTTTTACTGAAAGAAAAATCGACCACGCCCACTTTTACGCCCACTTTTTCAATTTATCTAAAATCTAAGAATGTCTGGACCGATTTGACTAAATTATTTTTTAATGACGTTCGTGAATGTACAACTAAGGTTTTTATGTAAAGAAAAATTGTCTTACTTTTTTCAATACATTTAATATCGGAGAACGACTGGCCTGATTTGGTAAATTTGTTCTTTAATGATCATTATAGTCTAAGTAAGGATTTTAGAAATAATTATTGCCCTCCCCCACATTTTTCAATATCCTTAAAATTTGTTTAAATGTTCGTAATAGTCAAAATAATTGTTCGGAAAGAAAAATTTTCGTCGCCCGATATATCTAAAATTAATTTTTACTTTAAGTCGATCTATTAAAAAAAATATTTCTTAATAAGTAGATTCCGCTTAAATTTGGTACAAGTGATTTTAAATCCTTAGGTATTGTTAACATATGTATGTCAAATAAAAATTATTTTTGTTTAATTCCTAAAATATAATTTGAAGATGATTATCTGCCTAATCGGATCTTTAAAACCACGCCCACATGAAATTCATTATACATATAGTATATTTGAAGTGAGACGAAATATTACACTGATTTTATATTTGGGCCAGCAACGCGGACCGAGCCAGCTTGTTTTAAATAAAAATTAAAAAAATTTGATAACCTTTCTCTTAGCTGCAGAGAATTTGTCTTGTATAAGATGACATCTGTTTTCGTGGTATTTGGGTGTAACACTGGACAAATTTCGAAATCATGTAATTATATTATTTCTTTTACCGTATTTCGCACTAGTTTAGGATAATTGAGAATATAAATATTTGATGTTGGGACCACAACAGTACTACCACAATTTTCTAAAGAATTCTGATGAACGGAAATAATTGGAAAATTCCCGAAACAACCGTCAATTCATTCTACAAATTTTGAAAACAGAAAGTCTATGAGTATTTTTTTGTTTTGGAGAATATAATAAGATAGAAAGTAGTGCTAATATAAGTTCGTGTAATATTATTTCATTACAGGAAAAATAAATGACCTCGAACTAGGAAAAACTCTTCTTCATTATAAAATGAAGATGTGTTATATATCATTTAATTTCTTTAGCTGATATCAAAAATAAAACAAATATTCCACTTTTAAATTTTAAAATAAAAAAAAAAACAAATAAATAAATTGAATCTTCATATTTATTAATGTATTTATGTTGCGGTATCCATGTTAAGTATTTTTATATATATTTTTTTTGTTAATCGTTGATCATGAAACATAACATAACAACCATTTATTTTCCAACTTTTTTTCGAGTTTTTTATTTTTTTTTATATATTTTTTGCCTTCATAATTATAGTCACGAAAGGAAATAAAGATTTCATTTCAGTAGAATGTTGAGTTGAAATCAAAAAAAAAAAAAAAACTCCAGCAAAAGTAAAAGAAAGAAAAACATAGCAACCAACCATACAAATCGTTACGTTTGTATATATATTTGGTTTCTTTTGGGCCACCATAGTAGTAAAACACAAAGTGAACACAACTTATGGGCCACTAGAGGAGTCAAGACTTTTGAGTGGAAAACACAAAAAAAAAAAATATAAAACAACAAACGTGTGTCGATCACTTAACCAAACCTACAAAAAAAACACAAAAAAACAAGTAAAAAAAGTTAAATTCGGCTTTTACGAATATCTTGACACCCTTCACAATGTAAAATATAATTAATTTCGACAAAAAAATTTCCGAAAAGATTTTTTGGTAAAAAAAAATCTCAAAAAAAATGTTTGAGTAAAAAAATAACATTGTTCTTGCTACATACCATTCGTTATCCAATTTTGCTCACATTTTTCCACAACAGCCGAATTGAAGTATTTTTCATTTTTAGGTTATGTATAATTTATCAAAATTTTCAAGGTTTTTTTACATTTTCATTCATAACTTTTAAACCGCTGAACCGATGTCCCTCAAATTCAATGCCAGACTTTTCAGGATAGTAAAAAGTGAACGTGCTAAGTCTCAGTCATGTCTGTGTAAAAAGTTTAGACCTGATCGCCATTTGAACAGACGGACATCGTTGAAATGTTTTAGAATCGATCACTGATCAATTCCATTTCTATCCATAACTGAAATTTCGATGACTTACAAACGAAATGACAAACTTATAATACCTCCACCACTAAGTGAAGTGTATAAAAAGATTATGCCCCAATAAAAGCCCATCAGCTACTACAACAACAACAAAAACAACAATCTCAGCAACAAGATACCAAAACATCTAAAATTTATTTAACTTCAGCAATAAGCAACAAGCTGCTTGATTGCTGATACTGTTGTTGCTGCAGCAACAACATTAGCAACATTATTAAGAAATTAACTTAAAAATTCTGAGATTTTACTTATAATGTTTGTTGTTGCTCTCTCTATAACAACAATCGCTTTCAATACAATATTTATAGAGATATACAAAAAAATATAGATTAAGGTGACATTTATTTTTTTCAGATTTTTTTTCTATCAAAATTGTTTCAGAATCTGAAATGTTTTTTAACAGCAACAATTGTCAGAATGATTTTTGTTTCCTGGGGAATCCTTAATTAAAAATATCAAGTTATTATGACCATTATTTAAGGAGATCGAAAAAGTACCAAAGTACCACTTTTATAACCCGTTTACCCTCTTTGAATAAAACCGCACTAAAAGTCTTTCAGAATGTATTGTTCCGTTGGAGCATTATACATTTTGGTTTCTATGACCATTATTTTTATTACCATTCAGGTTTAGATGACCCTTATTTCTGAAAATGTAAATGTCACTAAAGTACATTATTTTTACTCTCTAAGAATCGAGATTTTTTAAAACTGAATTTTGTTAGAAGGTTTTCTTCCGCTCGATGATCTTACATTTCAAGTTTTTAGAACCATTATTCAGCAGATAGAAAAAGTAAAAAATTATAGTTTTTTAGCCTTTTCAAATTGGAATCACAAAGAGGCACTGTTTTAGATTTCTTTTTCGCTGAAGAATCCTACATTTCAAAAATCGAGTTTTGAAGGACATTATTTCGGAAGATAGAATAAGCAACGTTGTATATTTTGTTATCATTTTTACCCTTTTTATGCCTATAAAATTTAAATTTTCAAATGAGCTTTTTCAGAAAATTAAGGTTTTAAGAACCAATATTTCAGGAGATAGAAAAAGTACAAAAGTATACTTTTTCACCATTAAAACCAGAATTTTCAAAAGATGCATTTTTAAAGGTACCACATTTTAAAATTTAAGTTTATTGGACCATTATTGAAGGAGAGAAAAAGTACCAAAGTACAATTTTTAACACCATTTAAATCGGAATTTCCAGGTTATTTAAGAATGTTTTTTATACCCTACACCACACTGTGGTACAGGGTATAATGAGTTTGTGCTGATGTTTGTAACTACCCGAAATATTGGTCCTAGACCCACCTTTAAGTATACCGATCGACTCAGAATCACTTTTTGAGTCGATTTAGCGATGTCCGTCCGTCCGTCCGTCTGTCCGTCCGTCCGTCTGTCCGTCCGTCCGTCCGTTCGTCTGTCTGTCTGTCTGTCTGTCCATGTAAACGGTGTAAACACGATACAGGTCGCAATTTTTAATCAATTGACTTGAAATTTGAAACCTGAGTCTCTCTTGGCCCAAGGACGAAGCCTATTGAAAAAAATCGGTCCATATTTAGACCTAGCCCCCATACAAAGGTCCTCTTTAGTTTTGGCTCAAATGACTCTAATAACCGTATTATAGAAGGTATCGCTTTGAAATTTGGATGGTAAACATGTTTTGTCTTCACATATCATCATTCCGAATTTCAAAGAAATCGGACCAGTTCTTCTTGTAGCCCCCATACAAACCACCTTCCCGATTTTCACATAAATGTCTCAAATTTCATGAAAATAGAAAAAATTTAATTAAAATTTTGTTTTTGTATGTTAAACGCGTACTTAAATAACCTTATCAAACCTGATAATCATCGGACCATTTTTGGACTCAGGCCCCTTGTGAAAATTTCGCCCGATATTCAGTTAAAGCGGTTTATTTTCAACAAATAGAAGCCTATTTCACTCAAATTTGATTTGTGAGTGTTTTCTTCACTTATTAAAGGTTTTACAACATATAGATCTAATCGATCCATGGGACCCATTTTCCGGGAAACCTTGGTGTAGGGTATTATATGGTCGGTCTTGACCGACTATAATTTTCTTACTTGTTTAACATGATAATGTTTTTAAGCTGGTGTCTAATTTTGAAAAAAGTTGCAGGACGCCACCTAACGAAAAAGAAAACAAGAATTACTATTTTCATTTTCTTAAAACCAAAAATTTTAATAACTTGGGTTTGTAACTTGTATAATAACTCACCTCGTGGTGAATAAAACCGTTTTTCACCAGCTGGTGAATAAAAAGTAATATAATTATTTTTCAAAAAATTTTTTTTTTTTTTCATAAAATTTTTTTTTTTTCATCAAATTTTTTTTTTCATCATTTTGTTTTCTCAATTTTTTTTTTTTTTTTTATCAAACTTTTTTTTCATCAATTTTTTTTTTTTTTTCATAAATTTTTTTTTATTAAACTTTTTATACCCTCCAACCACAGTACGGGGGTATACTCACTTTGTCATTCCGTATGTAACACATCGAAATATCGGTCGGGGACCCCACAAAGTATATATACTATATATGGGGCATTCCATGTGAAATCGGACACTTTGAAAAACTTTTTTTTTAGATTTTTCCAATTTGTTTACAGTTTTTAGTACCCTTCGAAAACTCCTTCGTGGTAAATTTTCAGATTTTTTTGATGACCCGTTCAAAAGATATCGAATTTTTAAAAATTGGTAGTTTGTTCCTTTACTCAAACTTCTTTTAATCATAACTTCTTCAATAATGGTCCAAATTTCAAATTTTTTTTTTTCAAATTTTTTGTCTTTTTACGTAATTTCTAAAAAAAAAATCCCAAAAAATTCTGAAAAGCGATCTAGTATGCGATTTTTAAGTTTTAAAATTAAATTCTCATTTTTGAAAATGTTTGTACTCTTCGATTTTTTTGAAATTTTTTTGTGTAAAAGCTCTATTAATTCTACAAATTTTTTCCCAGGAAGATAGTGGGATAACTATTATTACTATTTTTTAAAATTTTTGGAAAAAATTTTATTGTAATTTTCCAATCTTAAAATCATTTCTACTGCTCCAATGGTGCGTCATAGAGGGGTCCTTAATATGACCGACCCCCATTAATTTTTACATTTTAACATTTCTTTGGAACAAACTAGTACCCTATTTCCAATTTCTAAGGGGGCTCCCACACAAAACGACATTTTTTAA
Organism: Pegoplata infirma; assembly: GCA_963921195.1. Classification (NCBI taxonomy): domain Eukaryota; kingdom Metazoa; phylum Arthropoda; class Insecta; order Diptera; family Anthomyiidae; genus Pegoplata; species Pegoplata infirma. The sequence goes on from OY992537.1 coordinate 42,327,336, forward strand.
AATTTGTTCCAACCGCTCTAACTGCCCTAATAGTGCCCTTAGAGCAATAAAATGTATGACCCACAAAATTTTTTTGGTCCAAACATTTTCTCTGAACACACCTACCCTCTATCTTTAACTGTTAAGGCGGTCCCCATACAATTTTTTTTATTTTTTGTAAATTTGTTTTATTTAATCAGCTTCTACCTGTCCAATGGTGCGTCCGAGAGGGGTCATTAGTGAGACCGACCCCCATTTATTTTTACCCTGCAACATTTTTTCAAAACATACCTACGCCCTATCTCCACTCCCTAAGTAGGCTCCCATACAAAATTACATTGTTATAAAATTTGCTCCAACTGTTATTTGTATGGGAGCCTACTTAGGGAGTGGAGATAGGGCATGGTATGTTTTACAAAAATGTTGAAGGGTAAAAATAAATGGGGGTCGGTCTCACTAATAACCCCTCTCGGACGCACCATTGGACCGGTAGAAGCTGATTAAATAAAACAAATTTACAAAAAATAAAAAAAAATTGTATAGGGAGCCTTAACGGTTAAAGATAGAGGGTAGGTGTGTTCAGAGAAAATGTTTGGACTAAAAAAATATTGTGGGTCGGTCATACATTTTGTTACTGTAAGGGCACTATTAGGGCAGTTAGAGCGGTTGGAACAAATTTTAAAAAATGTCGTTTTGTGTGGGAGCCCCCTTAGAAATTGGAGATAGGGTATCAGTTTATTCCAAAGAAAGGTTAAGACGTAAAAACTAATGGGGGTTGGTCTTATAAAGGACCCCTCTATGACGCACCATTGGAGCAGTAGAAATGATTTTAAGATTGGAAAATTACAATAAAATTATTTCAAAAAACAGTAATAATCGTTATCCCACGATCTTCTAGGGCAAAAAATTTGTAGAATTGATAGAAGTTTTACACCAAAAAATTTAAAAAAAATCGAAGAGTACAAACATTTTCAAAAATAAGATTTAAGTTTTAAAACTTAAAAATAGCATACTAGAGCGCTTCAAAGAATTTTTTGGGATTTTTTTTTAGAAAGTACGCAAAAAAACAAAAATTTTGAAAAAAGAAAATTTTAAATTTAGACCATTATTGAAGAAGTTATGATTAAAAGAAGTTTGAGTAAAGGAACAAACTACCAATTTTTAAAAATTCGATATCTTTTGAACGGGTCATCAAAAAAATCTGAAAATTTACCACGAAGGAGTTTTCGAAGGGTATTAATAACTGTAAACAAATTGGGAAAATCTAAAAAAAAAGTTTTTCAAAGTATCCGATTTCACATGGAATGCCCCATATATAATATTGATCCATGATAGAATCTAAGACATTCTAGCGATGTCCGTCTGTCCGTCCGTCTGTAGAAATAACGATTCAGTCCAAATCAAAAGAGCTAACCCCTGAAATTGGGCAAAAATATTTCTTATGTTACTGGTAAGGTTAAGTTCGAAGATGGGCAAAATCGAACCAGGGGGAAAAAAGTTCCCACTTGAAGAACTAAAACGACCCATGAAAAATACGATATTTTTACGAGTTTTTTTTTTTAATTTTTGCTCAACAAATGCAACATTTGTATGCCATATTATGTTCATAGACCTGCGCTTGGACCAAGGGGGTTAGAAAATTTGTTTTTTTTTCAGGCCGCTCCCCTTTGGGGGCGTGGGTATAGAAATTAACTAAAAATAAAGATTAAAATTTATTATTTAAGCATAAATATCATAAAAAAATAATTTGTTAACATATATAGCGGGGGTATAGGTGTCCCCCACCAACTCCTCTGACCCCCCCCCCCCCACAAAAAAAAAAACGCATCTGCGATATTTTTTTTAGTTTGAAACGGGTTGGAGGGTATAAAAGATTCGGCACAGCCGAATTTAACACTCTTACCTGTTTTTTTATCATTTTTTTTTTTTTCATAAATTTTTATCAATTTTTTTTTTTCAACAACATTTTTTTTTCATCAATTTTTTTTTTATCAATATCTTTTTTATAATTTTTTTTTTTATATTTTTTTTATCATATTTTTTTCATTAAATTTTTTATCAAATTTTTTATTATCAATTTTTTTTTACATCAAAAAATTTTTCTTTTCATCAAAAACTTTTTTTCATCAAAATTTTTTTCACTTAAAATTTTGGGTTCATTAAATTTTTTTAACATAATTTTGTTTTTCGTGAAAAAAAATCATTATTTTTTACCAAAACTACTTTTTCACCAAGTCTAAGCTTTTCGCATATAAATTTTCCATTTGTTTATCAAATGTACATAAAACATGTGAGAGTGTTATATGTTTTGGTGCCGAATCTTTTATACTCTCCAAAATGTAAAAACACTTTTTAACACTTCCCGAGTAAAAATAAACATATATAACAATATATAACTTGATACAAACATAATAAATTATATATGATTATACACCCCGTGAGGTATTTTCTAATTTTTTTAAATGCAGTCATATGTTGTAATATATAATTTAATCATGATTCGGATTAAAAGGTATACGGTTGATATAAATATATGAAATAATATTAGGGCCAATACAAAATTTGTTTTTCTGTATAATTTAATATAAAATTATATATAGCTTATTTTGTTCCATATATAAATGTTTCCAATTAACTAAAAATGTTCTAAGTTTTTTAAGCAAAGTATAAGAAACTTTTAAAATGTTCCTAAACATTTCCTTGTAAGGGTTATGTATATCACCTATCTGGTTCGAAGCGTACCCAAACATTTTTTTTGTTTTTGAAAATTATATGTTTGGTGAATGTATCGTTGACCTGTGGTGTAACTCACCCAAACCAAAACACACCAAGACTTTTTTATGGTTTTATGCAATTAGATCTAATTGGATCCAATGAAATATGGCAATGTCTGGTCAAAACTCGGATGAAATCGAATCATATTTTATACAAGTTGATCTTTTTTAATGCAAAAACATCCACCATTATTCGGATTAAATTGCGTATAAATATATATTGTGTTATATATCATTATGTATTGCATCATATAAAAATATTTACTCGGGTTATTTTTGCACTCACTTACGAAATGTACAGCTTTTTTGTTTTTTAATGGGGTCCTCGACTGATATTTCAATTCGTTTTTGCATGGAATAGCAAAGTAAAATAACATTATTTTTTCTAACAAAACTTTGCTTTGACAAGTACACACAAATCTTCCGCAAAACATTATCATGATTTAATGTTTTGGGCAAGAGTACAAAATTCGCATGCAATTTTTTTACCCGTTTTGCCACTTTAGCATCGGGAATTGGAGTTTTCAAAAAGTACTTTTTCTTCAATGCCTTTTTGTGGTTTGGGCTAGGCGATGGAGAGTCACTCTGTCAGTATGTCCGGCAGTAACCCAGTTTGTAATCCCACTCTTGTGTGTATAGGGCATTTCATCTCAAATCGGATACTTTGATAATTCTTTAGACTTTCCCAATATTTTATGTCTTAAGTACCCTTTGAAATGGTACAATGGACTATTTTAAGTCTGAGCGCCTTGGACTTGCCAGAAAATTTCCTAACTTTAGGCTTGTACAAAACAACATCAACTCAAGCCTTTGAAAAATTCTTCCTGGAAAGTTTTCAGATTTTTTGATGACCCGTTCAAAAGATAACGAATTTTCAAAAATACGGAGTTTAATCCTTTACTCATACTTCTTTTACCCACAACTTCTTAAAAAATGGTCTAAATTTTTTTTTTTTTTAATTTTTTTTTGTACGTTTTTTTAGAGAAAATTACTAAAAAGAATTTAAGTTTTAAAATTAAAATTTGATTTGGTTGAAACTTTTATGTAGAATAATTCTATAATTTAGGTCTTAAGTCTTTTTTTCATAGCTCTCACAATTTTGGAGAAAATAATAAAATATTTTTTTTTTTGCAATTTAAACGCGATTTTTGCAAAAAGTGCTCGATCGAAGATTTAGGTTTTTGTTGCTAATTTTTTCTTACACATCGCAAAAACAATTTAAAAAAAAAAATAAATTATTTGCACCTTTAGATTACATCTGGCTCGGACCAGCCGTGCTAAGACTTGTATAGGGTGGTCCAAAAACAAGTATCTTTTTAAAACATGCAATGAAATGAACAATACTCAATATTTTTGGAACCTTATGGCTTTATTTGTAAGAGCAAATATTCCCATTATTTATGGCAAACGACTTCATTCATGCGGCTGCCTGGGTTAGGTCCGCAGTAGCTCATTCTCGGCACCCATTTTTCTAATGTTTCTGGTTCTATCTCACGAATGGCTTGAACGATATTCGTCGAAAGGGCCTAGAACATTTCTGGATTTCCCATGTTGCATGAATCTTTAACGAGACCCCTCAAAAAAACTTCTAAAGGTTTTAATCGGCAGCTCTGAAGTGTCCAATTGTCACCGCCAGGGTTGGCAACCGATACCCACCTAGAATAACGGTATTTGGCTATTGTTCCGCAACCAATAAAGATATGGACCTTTTCAAAAGCGATTATGAAAGCTGATGAAATTTCTAGTATTTTAAATGTGTCACTTCGAGTTTCTACCGGTTCGTTTTAGTTATATAGGCCAATACCGTTATAATACCGTTTCAAACGGTATTATAAAGGTATTGACCTATATTTCGAAAATGAACCGGTAGAAATACGAAGTGACACATTAAAAATACTAGAAATTTCATCAGCTTTCATAATCGCTTTTGAAAATGTCCATATCTTTATCGGTTGCGGTACAATAGCCGAATACCGTTATTCTTGGTGGGTATCGGTTGCCAACCCTGGTCACCGCGAATATGGCTAAAAACACGATTTCCGACCTAAGTGCACAAAATATCGATTGTTTGATGGACTGTGGGACATATTGCGATATCCTTCTGAAAATAAATGTCATCCAAGTTGATATATTCTATTACGGCCAACAAAAAGTCGGTAATCATGACTCTGTAGTGCTCATCTTTGACGAAAATTGGGTTTTCAGCTGTATTTTTGACATTATTGTGTAATGATGCTGATACTCAAATCAGTTGCTTCCTATAGATGAATTGGATTCTTTACAATACCGTGCGAGTTTAACGATCCCATGATGTAGCAATTTGTTTGTTGACATAACTTCATATGAGTGCCTTATTTCGGTTAAATTTTTTTTTCGAAAAACGTTCAGTTTGGCAGCGCAGTACTGCGCTACAACGCGATACAGCGGAGCAAGCCGAGGACGCATCAATGAAGACGTTTACCGTAAAAAACGGGAATGTTTGCTCATTCAAATAAACCCATAACATTCCAAAAAAAGTTGAGTATTGACCATTTTATTGCATTTTTAAAAAGATACTTGTTATTGGACCACCCCTTATAAGAAAATTTTTTTTTGGAATCTGAGAATTTTTCTTATGGAAAAATTTATAAAAATCGATGAAAAATATATACAAAACTAATGCTTCTTCGAGAATAAATTCGAAAAATATTTTTTAATTTTATCCTGCCTCTAAAATAAGTACCACCAGCTTATTGGCATACGAATATTATATCTTTATCTTTATTTTTTTTACCATGGTGTGTTGAAATTTATTAGCGGTTTTTTACTTATTTTCAGGGGGGTTTATTTGAAATCTACAAAAAATAAAAAAACACACAAAAAATTCAACAATCTACATTTTTATATATCGACCGACCATGCATGCGGTCAATTTTTATTTTATGACTTCTTTATTTCAGTCCATTTTTTCTGTTGTTTTAATTCTGCTGTCTTGTCTTCGTCGTCATCATCTCTGGGATTTAGTTTTTTTTTTTAAGTGTTGTGTTCTCATAGACACTTTGGGTGTTGTTTTGTTTATTGTGATTTGTTGTTTTGATGAAATAATTTCATTAACTAGAAGGGGTTTTGTGAGATTTGCTTAAAAAAAGTGAAAATAAAAAAAATATTTATATATTTTTTTTTATGTTTTTGGGGGTTTATGCTGTCAGTTGTTTAAGTAGCTTTAATTTGTTTGCCGAGTATTAAATCAGTATCTTTAAAAAATTTTAACCAACAATTCGTTGTGTGTAGCAATTTAAACACATAAATTTAAAAATTAAATGATATAAATTTTGACCACACACACTCAAATGGTGAAAATGAAATATTTTAGCAATTAATTTATCTTATTTTATTAACATTAAAAAAAATTTAACGAGATTGAGTCATATGAAAACGAATAAAAAAAAAACTTAAAATATAAAATAAAATCAAAAGACTTAAGACACGAACTTTAAAAAATTTATAATGCAGGAACTAATATATTAAAACTTGGGCCATAACATGTTTTTTAAATAAGATTTCATAATAGAAAAATTCAGGAAACCCAACTCCCCCCCCCCTCCAAATAAAAAAAAAAAAAAACAAAATACTGGAAAGTTAAAAAATCAATAAAAAAATTTTAAGTAAAAATTACGAGCTTTTTTGTAATTTTGCAAGAGAAAATTTTAATTTCGACCTTTTTTGATGCAATATTATATAATAGATTTTGCCGGGGTTAGGTCAGTCGGAACCAGGATTATTGAAACACCATTATTTTCTTTAAATCCAGAATTTTTATTCACAATTTATCACTAAAATTGAAGACCAACGCAGCAACCAGAAATTAAACCAGGATACAAGCTTGAGTCAAACTATTTAATAACGTTGCGATTATTCCCTGTACTCGAATAATCACACACGTTCACGATCGATGCTAGATTTAAACCAGGATATGAGCCCTGTACCAGAGATGTTTGCAGTCACCCACGTTTGTGACTGAAACCAGGATCTAGACGTTTTCGATGAAACCAGGATAATTAATGTTTGAAAAGAAACCAGGATAATTGCCGGACAGAGTAACGCAGGTTACCCGCTGCACGGGTGAACGCTTTCGCGGTAGACAACAGACTCCCCGAATTAATGCTCGAGTCATATTTTTATAGTGTGGAATTTTTATTGTTTGTTAGTGTTTTAGTTACCACTACAGACATGGGATCTATGGCCGTTTAAACCAGTAGACTCCCTGGTCACTAATACATCTACCTGCCTGGAAACTATGGTCATCGTAACCAGTAGTTTTCCTATGCACTACCACTACTATGCCTGGGGACTATTATTTATTTAAATAAGTAGAAACCCTCTGCAACTACTACATTGAGTTGAACTTGGCTGTACTTGTGGACGACTAACACCGAAATCTAATGACCTGCAGTGTCAACCGCACACTTGGACAGCCCAAGCTCAACTAAAGTTGTAGTAATGACCACACTAACTACAAACCGACTACGTACGTTAGTAGTGAGAGCATGAGAAAACGAATGTATGCGTGAGCTTTGAATTTACTACCGACCGATCAATACCACTGTAGTAGTGAGATCAAGAGAAAATTAAATTGTATGTGTAGCATTGGTTGATGCGTTGGTTCTCTTATACAGATTACTCTTATATTTATGTAACTGTAAATCTCTTAAAAACTAGAAAGAAATATTAAAATATTTAAATGAAAAAAATAGTATTTTTATAAAAAAATATAAAATTACCAATATGTAACGAAAAACTTCGCTACAATTACTTACAAGGAATTCTCGAGACTTAACTAGATTTTTTTTTGTAACATTACAATGGAAATTTGGACATTTACGAAAAAAGTTGTAAAATAACAAAGAAAAATCTAAATTTCAATCGAAAATTTTTTGTTAAAAAACAAGGAAAACTGTCAAATATTAGTAAATGGGATTACAAGACTTTTTCCAGTAATTTTACAAGGTTTTTGTTTTCAGTGTAGCAAAAAATATGCTAAAATAGCAGCACTGCATACATATTCAAAGTATTTCATTCAAATCAATTTAACTAAACAAACCGCAACTAAACTAATCATGTTTTACCCTTCACTTAATCAATACATGGCATTTTTCAATGCTTGTCTATTAAAAAAATAAAAAAATTTAAACACTTGGCATAAAATGTGACAACTGTTATTTGTTAATAAATATGAACAAACAACTCACATCACAAAAAAATTATTTTATAACAAAATGCAACTGTGTTTTTTTTTACAAAACACTTGTTTATGTAGATATTTTTTTAATTTTTTTAACTTTATTTTTAATAAAATACTTTTGCATATTTTCATAAAAATTTCAAATTGATTTGACAACTGATTGCAACTGTATCTAATCAGTGAAATAAATAAGTCCACAATATTTTTGCAATGAAGTTTTTTGATTTTTATACCCTCTACTTAGTAATAGACGGTATATAAGTATGTCATTCGGTTTGCAAAATCTAGAAATATTTGTATAGAACCGCATAAAATATATATTTTTATGATTCTCGATCGACTTCCGTCCATACGCCTATTCAAATCATGCCAATTTTCGAACGACAACTCATTGGCTACTGAGCATACATATTTTTAATTTCGCTAGTCTGGTTGGTATTTTATTTTTGAACAATCGGTTGAGGAATTCAGAAATTTTTAGTTAAACCGTAAAATTTAGAAGACATTTTTTCGCGTGTTGAAAATCAAAAATTTCGAATTTCGTATCGTCATATCTACCAAAAAATGGCCACGTAAAAGCTTAATTTGGGAGAATTTATGGAAAAATTTTACAAGGTTGAGGAATTAAGAAACTTTGAGTTAAACAGTAAAATTTAGAAGATATTTTTTCGCGTGTTGAAATACACACTAAACACTAGGGCGTCCCCTCAAATCAAAAATTTCGAATTTCGTATCGTAATATCTGCCAAAAGATGGCCACGTAAAAGCTTAATGTGGGAGAATTTATGAAAGGTCATCTTCAGTCGGCAACCAGCGGTCAAAGTGGAAAAAAATGACGCACATATTTTGATTAAAATTCATGTCCGAATTTTTTTAATTTATTCAAAAAATATATAAAAAATTCCTAAACCGCAATTTTGGTCCACAGATGCTGATTTTTAAACATAACAATTATATTTTATCCAAATTGGTCTTAAAATTTGGAAAATGTTAAGTATGTTATCTAAAAAATATTAAAAAAAATAAAAACGCGACTTAGATCCAAAGATGCTGATCAGCGATTTTGGTCCACAGATGCTGATCAGCAATACTGGACTAAACTCGTGTTTTTATATACTAAACACACTTTACATGACGTTGGAAAGCCACAAAAAATATATTTAACAAATTGTGTTTGTTACTAAAAAAAATATTTTCCCTAAAAAAAACCAAAATTGCACTCAAAAAAAAAAATTTACACTTCAAAACGTTTTTTTTTTCAAAAAATTACTAAAAAAAAGAGGTTTTAATTAAAACAAGTAAGAGTGTTAAATTCGGCTGTACCGAATCTTTTATACCTTCCAACATGCAAAAAAAAAAAAAAAATTTCAGGAGCGTTTTATTTTTTTTGGGGGGGGGGGGGTCGGTAGTGGTAATGGGAGGGAGGCAAATTTCCTCTCGAATATGTGTTTAAAAATTCATTCTTATGCTTTTTGCACTTAAGTAATAAAAGTTTATCATAATTAAAATTTTTTTTTTATTCCACGCCCATAAAAGGGGGGAAAAAAGACATTTTCTAATTCTCAGGGTCCAAATGCAGGACTTTGAACTTCATGTAGCATAAAAATGTTGCATTTGTTACACAAAAACCCAAAAAGTCATGAAAAAAAAAGGATATTTCTCAGAGGTTGGTTTAGTTCTTCAAGGGGGAACTTTTTTCCCCCTTGATCGATTTTGCTCATTTACGAACTTAACCTGCCTAGGAACACAAGACATATTCGTGCCAAATGTTGGGAGTTTTACTCTTTTATTTTGGACTGTATCGTGTTAACTACAGACGGACAGACGAACGGACTGACGGACGGACAGACGGACAGATGGACAGACGGACAGACGGACAGACGGACAGACGGACGACGGACATCGCTAGAATGTCTTAGAATCGAATACTGATCATAAATATATATACTTTAAGGGGTCCTAGACCGATATTTTGATGAGTTACACACGGAACGACAAAGTGAGTATACCCCCATACTGTAGTTGGAGGGTATAAAAATTTTTATACAATTTCTGTTAGAGTTAAAATAGTTAAAATCATTAAAAAAAAGTATTTTTTCAACAAAATTTATAAAAGGTTTGGGCATTGTGGAGGGTATTTATGGATTCGGCCAAAACGATTTATACTTTTTTACTCGTGTTTTACATATTTTGGCAAAAAATAATATTTTTATATGAAACGTGTTTAAGTTTATTTACCATGAATTCATTTTTAATATTTTTTTTATGTTTTGAAATTATTATTTGAATCAGTAGTTCTCAAATGGTGACACAAATAGATTATTAATAGATGTAATTTGTAGATTTGTTTTAGAGAGTACAGAGAAAAAAATGCTAATGAAGAAAATTTATAGTATTTATGAACAAATTCATAAAACTTTTTCATTAAATTTTTGAACTTTTTCATTGTATTTATGAAAAATTTAAAATTCAATTATTTCTGAAATTAAATATATTCGCGTTCACGAATTCGTGGATTTTCGCGAAACTAAAAACCAATTTATTTTAATTGCTCCATAGTGTACCTGTGTGCGAAATTTCAAATAAGTTAAAGAACATTTTATTAGATGATGGGAGACATCTCATGGAATGAGCGATATTTAATTTTTAATTTATTTTTTTTTTTGTCTGAAATCATTAATATTTTATCATATTAACCATATTTAACACTTTAAAATAATAAAAAACTCAAAAAAAAAAAATAAATCGTTATAAAACGCGAGTTCGCGACCTCTAGATATTATTTTAAAAATCCCAAAAAAAAAACGAATTTTTTTTGCACAAAAAGGAACAAAATTCGCATGTATCCCCCAAGAAAATAACGACTTTGTTTTTTTCTGGGCAGTCTATTAAACATATTATGATTTATTCATAAATACTATGCAAAAATTCAAAAGTATTATAAAAAATGAATAAATTTTTATGAGTTTATTCATAAATACTATGAATTTCGTTCATTGGCAATTTTTTTGTGGGGATTACGAGTTGTCATTCATTTTATTTCGCCAAAAAAGTTGTAAATTTACAATTTCATTGGTAAAAATCGGCTATAGGCAAAATCGCCCAAAAAATTTTATGAAAAATAGCCCAAAAAATATGAAAAATTACCCAAAAAGAAATATACGAAATTTCGCCCAAAATTAACGAAAAAACGCCCAAGAAAGGAATGAAAAATGAAAAAATAAAAAAAAAATTCGAAAACACATTTTCCCCAAAAAACATATTACCAAAAAAAGTTTTATTTTTCGGAGAGGGTGGGCTTAAGGCATGAAGTTTGTAATCCCTATGCCCAACCAAAGGCCGGCTATGCTAAAAAACTTTTTTAAAAAAAATAACAAATTTTAAGACAAGACTTTTTGTTACGTATGACATAATATTTTTGACATTTCGACTTCTTGATAATATGATTTGAAAAAGATATAAGTAGGTAATTGATGTAAAAAAAATTATGTGTGCAACATAAATTATGAAGAAATTGAAAAAAATTGCATGGAGGTTGTTAACATTTTTCGACTGCGGCACTTTCATCGCACCTCTATGGTGTTTTTAAATCCATTACTTTTGAATATCTACTGGCAGCGGTAGATTATTATAAAGTGTGATAATCTGGAAGTAAGTAAAGGGGTTGTCAGTTCGATTTGTTATTTACCTCACAAGGGGAACGTTGTTTATCAGCTTTTTCTTGGTTTGTTAAGTATTTATAAAAAAACAAAACAATTCGCTGTATTGTTTGTAAAAAAAAAATTAAACTATTTGTTTTAGGTTGTTCCACTACGTAGGAAATTTAATTTTTCTTTTGGCTGTTTCACTGCAACTTAATTCGCTGTTGATATTTTAAGATTTTGACAAAAATTTAAACCAAACTAAAAATGGTCAATTTTTCATATTTTATTTTTGAGTAATGAAAAATCACCCAATTTTTTATTTAGAAATTTTGCCCAAAAACTATGAAAATGTGCCCAAAAATGTTTGGTAACTTTTCATATGAAATGTTGAACAATTTTTGGGCGAAATTTCGTTTTCTTTTTTAGGCGATTTTTCTTTGGGCGATACAGCCGTAAAAAACTTGTAAAATTACAAAAAAGCTCGTAATTTTTACCAGGAAATCTTGTAAAATAGGAGGTAGCAAAAAATCTAGTGAGGTCACGAAACCTCCTTGTAAGTTTCTTTGGGTCAAAAAAATGTAAATTTACAGAAAAATTGTAAATTTACAATTTTTTTGGTAAACAGCTCTTAGAATTACAAAAATTTTTGGTAAAAAGCTTGTCAAATAGAATAATAAAGCTGTTGTCGTATTAAATAATAATTGGAAAAAAAAAAACATTTTCGGGAATTTTTGCTTTAGCAACATTATCTGATTCACTTAAATATTTCAAGTCTTTTCTGACCGACCTTCATTACTTCATTTATCATTTTTAAATAATTTCACTTAATTATTTATTGACCTATAAAAATTGCAATTAAACATAACAAAATACTTACTAAAATGAAATTAACATTAAAATTTATTAAATGCACTAATTATACATTAACAAAAAAAAACAAAAGACTTAAGAAACAAACTTTACATTAACCACTTGCCAGTTAATAAAGTAATTTATATGGAAAACAAAACCAGTCGCACATTACAACAATGTAAAAATCAACTTTCCTTACCGTTACTAAAGAAACAAAAAATATAAAAGACAGAAAAACATTATCAGCCTACACAAAAAATCAATTTTACCTTAATTATTAATTACGTGTAAATTAATAATTAACAAAAAGAATCGTATATTTTTTTTTTAAATATTTAAATCAACAACAAAAAAACTAAATATGCCATATTTGTATAAATTGATTAAATATTTTTGTTTTTATTAAAAATTGCAATTTTTTTGTCTTTTTATAAATAAAAGCGGCATTTCTTGTTGAGGTTGCTGTGGCGGTTGGTTGGTTGCATATAATATATGAAGCGATGATTGTTTGTGGGTTATTTAAAAACTCATAAATTTAAAGTTTGTTAAATGAAATGTCGAAATAATATGAATACCGCCTGTTGATCAAAACCCGACATAAACATGTAGCTAAAAAGATGGCATAAGGAAAAATACAATGATCATGATCATATAAGTATTGATGATGGTGGTAATGATAATGGAGATAATGAAGTAGCTTTTATATTTACTTTTATTTGTATAAAATCATTAAATAATAAAAAAAAATTAAACAAAGAATTGTAATTATTGTTTTCTATAGAAGAAAAATGTGATTGCCAAAAGTTTCACTCAAAAAGAGATATTTTTCCAACAAAAAAATGTCTAAGATTCTAGGACATTTTTCTTATAGAAATATTCTCAGAATCTGAGATGTTTTTTACACAGAATAAAACTCTCAGATTCTGAGAAATTTTTTCAATAAAAAATATCTGATTTTAGACATGTTTCATCCAGAAAAGTTTTCTGATTTTGAAATTAGTGTGAGACATTTGCAAAAAGAAAAATTCAAAGATTATGTGACATTTTTCTAATAGAAAATTAAGAGCTTCTGAAGCATTTTGCCCACAGAAAAGTCTTAGTAATATGATAATGTAGCCTTAGAAAAATTCTCAGATTTTAATATACTTCCATATTGAAAATTCTCAGTTACTGAACCATTTTTCCCACCGAATAATTCAAAAACTTTCAAAAATTCTTTAAATTAGATCCATTTTGTCCACTGAAAACATTTTAAGTTTTGAGTTTTTTTTTTTAACTGAAAATTTATTTGAACCTAAATCTTATTTCTTAGAAATTTCATCGGGTTCAGAGCCATTTTTTCTACAGAAAAAATCATAGATTTCGAATCGTTCTGTCTAAGTACACTAATGTTATTAGATTCTAAAAAAATATTTTTTTAAGTCAACTACATGAAATTAGAAAAACGTTCAACCTTAATACTGTTAAATATTTTTTAAGACAATTTTCTACAATTTTCTGAAATATTATTTCATAAAAATGTCTCAGATTCTAAAACAGTTTTTCTATGGAAAATTTTCAGATTCTGAGACAGCCCAGCAAAATTTTCGGTTGCAAAGAACCGATTGTGGAACAACTTATACTTCCCTAGAACCTGTTCTAATTCTTGTGCAACACCGATTCTTTTAACAAAGGGATTGTCCCAAAAGCAACAGGTGTTTGTAAGCAAAATTGGAACACATTTTTGTTCTTCGGAATCGGTTCTAGAAGTTAAATTTAGAACAGAAATGAGAATTAAAGAAATATTTAGAATTGCATTAATTTATTAAAAAACGATAAAGATAATCCTTTATGACATCGTCTATTATTTTTTTTTAGCACACATACATCCTTTTTCGTCTCCAAAATTGCATTTTGGGCCTTGCAATAAAGATATACCAGAACATGGATTTTCTGCAAACAAAAATTAAAAACATTATTTTATTAGTATTTATCCCGGCCCAGACAATCAAAATTTAATTTACTTACCTTCGTGTCAACAATTTTCACGATTACATCCTGATATTTTCATAGAATTTCGTGTTTTTTCTTGGTGAACATAACAAAAAAAAATGATATTTATTTTTTAATTTTTTTGACACATAATTTTTTTTAAATTCCTGAGAACCAAAATGTTATGAAATTTAGATTGCATAGAACAAGCTTCACAATAATATTCACTTAACTTGTTCTGAATAATTAAAGTGTAATAGTGTTTGATTACCGAAGAACCTGTTCTAGAACAAGTGTTATCGGAATCGGTTCTGAAAAATTTTCCTGGGAGTGTTCCTATAGAAAAAGTCTCAGATTCTGAGATATTTTTCATATGGAAAAAGTTTCAGATTCTGAGACAGTTTCTGTTTCTAAGAAATTTTTCCTATAGAAAAATCTCAGATTCTGCGACATTTTTTTAAAAGAAAAAGGATCAGATTCTAAGATATTTTTCCAATAGAAAAAGTCTAAGATTCTGAGACATTCTTCCTATAGAAGAAGTCTCAAATTCTGATATATTTTTCCTATAAAAAGTCTCAGATTGTGAGACATTGATACTATCGAAAAAGTCTCAGATTCTGAGGAAAAGTGTCTCAGAATCTGAGACTTCTCTGTATGAAAAAGAATCTTACACTCATAAAAATTTGTTAGTATTCCTTACAAAAAAGTCTGTTACCATTACTAATAAAGTTTTCAATTTGTGCCCGATAACTTTTTCAGTTACCATTACAAACTTTGGTTTTCAAAAATTAGGAATCTTAAAAAACTCTAAAAAAATTAGTATTACTAAATTTTTTTGTAAAAAAATTGTAAATTGTGTATTTTAAATTTTTGGTATTTTTTTACTATATGTAAACTGCGTATTGCGCTTGTTGTCGCCATTACTATTTCAATGCAAGTCAGATTTTGTTTGAATTTTTGATCTGAAATATGTAAGAGAAAATATTGAATACAATTTTTTTTATACAAAATATAAATTACATACCACATAAAATAAATGCTTTGAAAATTGTGTTGAATAAATTGGTGTTCTAGAATAAAAAATACATTATATTGATATTATTTAAATGGAACACATAAATATACAGTTGTTACCTGCTTTCATCATTTTCTATTTTGTTTTATTTATTGTCCAAAAAAAAAGAGTTAATTTTAAACAAAAAATACTTTAACATTTGGTTACCTGTATTTTGTGTTGTAATATTTTGTTGTTTGTACATTTTTTTATTTCTTCCGCTCCGCGACGTTGTCAATTCAAATGATAATTTTCCAAATGAATAATAGAAAGAAAGGCATGAAGAAAAGTACACAAAATTACCAATACTATTCTGAGTATTAAGAAATCAACCCTTTGTGTACACTGTACACAAGAAAAAAAAAATCGCAGATAGCGTAAAACAAAAAAGGACCGCAAGTGGAGAAGAAAGAAAAAAGAATTGAAAAAGGTCGGTGTTTTCTTGAATTTTGCATATCTTCTCTTTACTGCATTTTGTTCCCTTTTTTATATATGCTTTTATTTGAAAGAAAACAAAGTAGTTACAATGAAGCAGACAAATAAGTGTAATTCAATATTGAAAATAATAAACATATTCATACTCATCAAAGCGCAGTTTTACCATTAAAATAAAAAAATAACTAACTATATATTTTTTTTAAATGCTCTTTTTAATTTCCAAAACTTTTAATAACATTTTATTTTTGTATTTCATTAGTGCATTACTTTTCTAGAAAAGAAAACCGAAAAGTTAATACGAAATTTTTAAAAAATCAACTGAAAAAATTATTAAAAAATCAGTAAAAAATTAATAGTTTGTAACGCCAGTTTACTAAAACGAATTACAAAAAAATATTTTTTTAGTACAAATTAGTAAAAAAGTTGTAAAGTTGGGATACAAACAATTTTACAAACTTTTTTACTGACGTATTTTTTTGAGTGTAGAGTTTATCCATATAGAATCTAAGACTTATTATAAAAAATAATTCTCAGAATCTGAGACTTCATCCATATAGAATCTAAGACTTATTATAAAAAAAATTTCAGAATCTGAGACCTTTTTATAAGAAAAATTTCGCAAAATCTGAGAGTTTTTCTTTAGGAAAAATGTCTCAAAATCTGACACTTTTTCTATAGAAAAAGTCTCAGATTCTGAGACATTGTTCTATAGAAAAAGTCTCAGATTCTGAGATATTTTTTCTATAGAATAGATATTTTTCCTATAGAAAAAGTATTAGATTCTGAGAAATTTTTCCTATGGTAAAATTCTCAGATTCTAAGACATTTTTCTTGTAGAAAAAGTCGCAAATCCTGATACATTTTTCCCATAAAAAAAATCTTAGATTCGGAGACATTTTTGCTATAAAAAAAGTATCAGAAGCTGAGAATTTTTTCCTGTAGAAAAAGTCTCAGATTCTGAGATATTTTTCTTTTAGAAAAAGTCTAAAAGTCTCAGATTCTGAGACATTTTTCCTATAGAAATAGTCTCAGATTCTGAGACATTTTTCCTATAGAAAAAGTCTCAGATTCTGAGACATTTTTCCTATAGAAAAAGTCTCAGATTCTGAGACATTTTTCCTATAGAAAAAGTCTCAGATTCTGAGACATTTTTCCTATTATTTGAAAGCGATTTTTGCATTATTTGAAAGCCTGCACAGCAGACATTTGGTGGAATACAAATCTGGTATAAAGCGCAAAAGTATAATTTGTCTATGGTCTCCAACATAGACAACTAATTTTTTCTAATTATTGCGTTTGGTTGGGTTACACTTGCGTTTTAAAATGATACTGTTAAAATTACCATTTTTGTAAAAAAGGTAAGGTTTGTTTTTTTTTTGATATTTTTTAAAGAAAAACTAAAAAAAAAATATCTTACAAATTGAAGTTTTTTGTGATATTTTTCGTATAAAACGGAAGATATCTTTAATGGCTTTAAAAGTCTATAAGAAAGAATAAGCTTTTGCCTAAATTTTGAGCTCATCATAGTAAAGATTTATCATCTGGTTTCTGTTTTAGAGCCTTTTAAAAATGGTGCTTTTTCAAATTTTTTCACAGTGTTTTTTTTTAATACATGTTTGGCCAATAATAGTGCAACAATTTCAAATTTTTTTGATCATATATTTGAGATCACAGTTCAATTCTATTCTAACGCTTTTTTCAGATTTTTATTCCACCCAGTGGCTGCTGTGCAGGCTTTAAAAAAAAAGCCAAATATCGCGTTTTTTCCCATTTTCAACCGCGAATAATTAAAATTGTAGACGTGATGGAAAAATTTGGAGCACAGATTTGGAATCAGCGAGTTAAAATCTTTTAAAAATTTATATGCAACTTCAAACCGGAGCCAAAAATCTTCGATTTGTTGAGCGGTGTAATCTTTATTTCACAAAAAACTTTTTTATCCCCGTTGATCCGCGACTGACTGTAGTATTTTCTTGGCATCTTCACCATCTTTCTGATTCTTACTGATTTTTTTTAGTTCGGTTTGAGTCCATGTTAATTAAATCTTAGAAATAATATTTTTGTAATCCTTCCATTATCAGTACTTTTTGATTGTCATACCTGATGGGTATCTGATTTTATTCAGCTTATTTAACTCGTAATAACGAGATGAAGTGAGAATTAATCATTTCACATTACTATGACTGCCAACCATTACTACACTCAAAAGAAAAACTCTGTCAAAAAATCTGTAAAACGGCTTTCAATTTGAATTAGCAATCTTTTAGCAGATTGTTCTGCTGAGAAGGATATTTTTACTAAAATCTCTGTCATTCAGTTTAAGAAAATAACAGACATTTTACTATGTTTATACTGATTTTGTTTGCTGAATTTCATTATTTTTTCAAGAAATTTTTTTATATAAAAAAAAGCAGAACAGATTCTTCTGCTGAAATCAGCAGATTGCTCTGCTGAAATCAGCAGATTGTTCTGCTGAAATCAGCAGATTGTTCTGCTGAAATCAGCAGATTATTCTGCTGAAATCAGCAGATTGTTCTGCTGAAATCAGCAGATTATTCTGCTGAAATCAGCAGATTATTCTGCTGAAATCAGCAGATTGTTCTGCTAAAATCAGCAGATTTTTCTCCTAAAATCAGCAGATATTTCTGCTAAAATCAGATTTCTCTGCTGTCGAACAACATACATGTTTAATAAATAAAACGCTAGTTAAAAGTATAAGCTTCCGTTGCGTAGTGGTTTAGAAGTGTACTTTCAAATCGGAAGGTGGCGAGTTCGATGCTGGCTGGCGGCGTATGTTTTTTTGTTCTTCTTATATTTATTCACCTCTTATGACAGATATTTAGCAAACCGTGTCTGCTAAAATCAGCAGATTTCTCATATGGCTCAAAATGGGTGTATTTTCAGCAGATTTTTCTGCCGATTGGACAGAGAATTTATTTTGAGTGTATGACTTTTTAACTCTTAAAAGAATTTCCATTAGGTTTAAATTTTTATTTCATATTTGTAATTCTAAGAAATGTGAATTCTCTTATGTTAAATTTCAAGGTCTTTTTATTTATCATTAATATTTACTTTCCTTTTTTAGTATTCCTTTTAGTACCCTCCACTTGGCAAGAGGGTATATATAAGTTTGTCATTCCGTTTGTTACACCTCAAAATATCGTTGAAGGCCTCAATAAAGTAAATACATTCATGATCGTCGATCGTTTTTTATAGCCGATCCGTCCTTCTGTCAGCTAAAAGCTCTCTAACATTCGAAGAACTACTTTGAGGCTGCTAAAACTTGGTATTAATATTTGTAATTGTCTTGCATAAGTTTTAGAGAAAATGCTCTAGGGATTATGTTATGACCAAAACAATGTCATTCAAAAAATATTTTTACTAAAAAAATATTTTCACCTTTAGTTCACGTGTTAAAAAAACACGTTAAACACGCGTCGATAGACATTGTTTAAATCACAAAAATATTAGCTTTCATGGATTCGGCCAAGTCAAATTTATTTATTTTTCTTGTTTTCTTTGCAAAAATATTTCACCTTCAACAATCTAATGTTAAACGTTTAAAAATTTCCAAATACTTTTTCTTCTCCATAAATTTTATATGTTGTGATAGGAAATTAAATTTATGGCAATAATTTTTCATTTCAACACACACATACACCAGTCACTGCTAAGACAATGACTAAAAAAAAGACCACCTCTTAGAGCTTTAATACGGCGAAGACGAAGAAAAAATCCACATTTAACTTATTTACTAACCAAAGTCACCTTATAAAAATGTATAAGGATTAAATTTAACAAAAAGAACTTCTATAAATGTTTAACCCTTAACTGCATGTGAAACTGATGCTGGAAGTGAATGTTGGGTTTAGTAAAACTAGGAACAAGTTAGAAAAATTTTAAAAGTCTTGGGAAAATTCAAAAAATTCAATGGCGTTATACCTTGAGTCAAAAGAAGCAAAATTTTTTTATAATCATCAAATTTATGAAAAATTTCAGTGTATTTTGGATATAATCATGCATAATATTAATTTTCTTTTTAGGCATATTATTTTAATACTTTTAGTATGAACCTTTTCATTGTTGTAATGAAATTGTTCATAATTTTATGACAAAATTCATGCATCCAATGAAAAAAATCATTGGCATAGTTCTAATGTTTTTTTATGGATTTTATAAACATTTTCATAACTGTAATGAGCAAAATTCTTTTGTTATTTAAATCAGATTTTCATAAAATTTTAAAATTACACTGGCTCATGACAATCACGTCACTAGCGCGCATCTCAATCTTAAAATCTTAAATTCCATACTGCTAAGGGTTAAATAAATATTTTAAGAAAAAAATATAAAACAACGTTAAGTGTTTGTATGTGTTTATGGTAGAAGTGAAAAAAGGTGACATGATAAGCTTGGCTAATAAGCCATTAAAAAAGCATAAATTGTTTTGTTAGCACTTTTAATAAATTTTCAGAAACAAAATAATATTAACCCAGTAAAATTTTAAGTAACTGCCTAAGGTTAAGTCTTTCAGGTAAATTCATATAATGGGCTCTTTTAAAAATCGGAAAATAAAAGTCTCAAAGCTCAAAATTGGTGTCAGCGCTGGCAAGTAGGACTCTGAATATCTCCAGTACTCAATTTTCAAAATTATAAATTTTTATTAAAAAATGCTATTATTTCGATTTTATAAAGAACTAGTAATTATAATTATTATTAAGTATCATGGGTATCTTTTTATTCAAAAAAAAAAAATTAATAAATTTTTTGCTGGGTTTTTAAAGAAGCACAATACAATACATTCTTCAATTGCCTGGTAATATAATGATGTCCACGACAATGATGTTAATGATATTTTAAAGCTGCTGAAGTAGTAATAGTCAACGTATTATAAACCAGTAATGATCCTCATAATTGCCATCATCGTCATCATATAAAATAATATATATTTTTACTTTATTCTATATGCAAATCTTATTTAAATATTTAATTTATGTTAATGGAATTGCATTACAAATTGGAAAAAACAAATAGAAATTTTTATTAAATTGTATTTTTTTACAAAAATGATGTTGATTATAAGACTGTTTTAGCGGAAAATCTCAACAAGTGGGGAACCTCTCGCGTATTCTAGATTAATTTCTATTTTTAAAATATTTTAGGTGGAAAATTATGGTTTCAAAGCACACTAATAAGTCGATTTTTATAAATTTCGACCATTTATAAATTTAATTTTAATCGATTTAAATTCATTCACTAATCATTTTATCAGAAAGCAGACAACGAATAGTAACAATTTGATAAAAAAAATGCTTGCGGATTTTGTACTTTTGCCCAAAACATTAAATCATGATAATCTTTTACTAAAGATTTTGTTGTACTTGCCAAAGCAAAGTTTTTTTTAGAATAAATTATGTTATCTGTCATTTCATGCAATAC
Organism: Pegoplata infirma; assembly: GCA_963921195.1. NCBI lineage: Eukaryota > Metazoa > Arthropoda > Insecta > Diptera > Anthomyiidae > Pegoplata > Pegoplata infirma. The sequence goes on from OY992537.1 coordinate 42,348,708, forward strand.
GAATTGAATTATCGATCGAGGATCCCATTAAGATTATATACTACATATTGATCCATTTCTAAGATAATCTAGGTATAAACATCCGTCCATTTTTCTCTGCAAAGCAAAATGCAACCTAAACCAAAAGAGCTGTAAATTTGGTAAATAAATGAAATTACTAAATTTCAAAAAAGTTTTTTTTTTTTTACATTTTGGAGAGAATAAATGATTCGGCACATAAGAATTTAACACTACAACATGTTTTGTGTACATTTGTTAAACAAATGGAAAATTTTTATGCCAGAATTGTAGACTTGTGTAAAATTTTTTTTGAAGAAAAACAAAATTTTTATGACAAAAAAATTAAAAAAAAAAAATGTTATTAAAAAAAAAATTTATGAAAAAAAATATATTGATGGCGAAAAAAAATGTCATGAAAAAATTTTTAATGAAAAAATTGATTGAAAAAAAATACGAAAAAAAAAGATTGTGAAAAAATCAAAATCTTTAATGAAACAAACACAAATTTTGAAAAAATTTATGAGAAAAAAACTATTGATGGAAAAAAAAAATTAATTTAATGAAAAAAATTTTATAAAAATGCCTGCAAATTTTGTACTCTTGCCCAAAACTTTAAATCATGATAATGTTTTGCGGAAGATTTGGGTGTACTTGCCAAAGCAAAGTTTTTTTAGAAAAAATAATGTTATATTACTTTGCTATTCCGTATCAGTCGAGGGAGGACCCCATTAAAAAACAAAAGAGCTGTACATTTTGTAAGTGAGTGCAAAAATAAGTGCAAAAAAGTGTTTACATTTTGGAGAGTATAAAAGATTTGGCACCAAATCTCTCACTTGTTTTATGTATATTTGATAAACAAATGGAAAATTCTTATGCGAAAAGCTAAGATTTGGTCGAAAAGTAGTTTTGGTAAAAAAAAAATATTTTTTTTTCACGAAAACAAAATTATGTTAACAAAAATTGAATGAACCCAATATTTTTGGTGAAAAAAAAGTTTTTGATGAATTTTTTTTATGAAAAGAAAAATTTTTTGATGTAAAAAACTATTGATGAAATAAAAATAAAAAAAAAAAAAAATTTTTGGGTGAAAAAAAAAATTGATAATAAACAAGGAAGGAAATTATAGTCCGACCATATAATACCCTACACCAGAGTTTCCCGAAAAATGGGTCCCAAGTTCAAACATGGACTGTAGAGTGTCCCTTATTTTGGAAATGTTGAGTCGGTACCCGCTCAATTTTTTCCATTTGACTTAAAAATAACTTAGGAAAAATTTTACGCCCCTACGACCACGCCTTCCCTACGCGACGGGGCCTTAAGGAGCGGGGCCTAAAAAATAATTGTTCCATACAAACCAAAGCGGGTACCGTCTCAACATTTCCAACATTTCCAAAATAATGGACACTCTAATGGACTGATTAGATCTTTATTTTGTCAAATCTGTAAAAAGTGTAAAAAGCACTCACAAATCAAATTTGAGTAGAATAGGCTTCTTTTTGTTGACAATAAATCGCTTCAACTGAATATCGGGCGAAATTTCCACATGGGACCTAAGTCCAAAAAAGGTCCGATGATAATCAGATTTGATAAGGTTATTAAAGTACGCGTTTAACATACACAAACAGAATGTTAATTAAATATTTCCTATTTTCATGAAATTTGAGAGGTTTATGTGAAAATCGGGAAGGTGGTATGTATGGGGGCTACAAGAAGAACTGGTCCGATTGCCTTAAAATTCGGAATGCTGATTTGCGTTAATGAAACATGGTCACCTGCCAAATTTCGAAAAGATACCTATTAAAATGCGGCTATTAGAATCATTTGAGCCAAAACCAAAGACGACCTTTGTATGGGGCTAGGTCTAAATATGGACCGATTTTTTTCCAATTTCAATAGGCTTCGTCCTTGGGCCAAAAAAGGCTTAAGTTTCAAATTTCAAGTCAATTGATTAAGAATTGCTACCTGTATCGTGTTTACACCGTTTACATGGACAGACGGACGGACGGAAAGACGGACGGACGGACATTGCTAACTCGACTCAAAAAGTGATTCTAAGTCGATCGGTATACTTAAAAGTGGGTCTAGGACCAATATTTCGGGTAGGTACAAACATCAGCACAAACTCATTATACCCTGTACCACAGTGTGTGATAAAAAAAAATTTATGAAAAAAAAAAAAATAATGAAAAAGAAAATAAAAATTTTATAAAAAAAAAAATTATGAAAAAAAAATTTGACGAATAAAAATTGATGAAAAAAAAAAGTTGTAAAAAAAAATTCTACAATAAAAAAAATGATGAAAAAAAAAATGTTTGATAAATAAAAAATTTTATGAAAAAAATGATGAAAAACAAGTGAGAGTGTTACATTCGGCTGTGCCGAATCTTTTATACCCTCCAAAATGTAAAAAAACAATATAAAAAAAATCCAGGGGCGTCGTTTTTTTTTTGGGGGGGGGGTTGGTGGGAGACGTTAAGGGCACCTTCCCCTTGCGATTTTGAACTTCTTTTGTGATAAGAATGTTGCATTTGCTTAGCAAAAGTACAAAAAACCCTTCAAAAAATGCGGTTTTTCTTAGATTGGTTTAGTTCTCCAAGGGGGAACTTTTTTCCCTTGGTCCGATTTTGCCCATTTCCGAACTTAACCTGCCTAGGAATATAAGACATATTCGTGCCAAACTTTGGAAGTCTATCTCTTTTATTTTGGACTGTATCGAGTCTTCTACAGACGGACAGACGGACGGACGGACGGACGGACATCGCTAGAATGTCTTAGAATCGATCACTGATCAATAAAATATATACTTTATGGGGTCCTAGACCGATATTTCGATGCGTTACACACGGAATGAGTGTTAAATTCGGCTGTACCGAATCTGTTATACCCTCCAACATTGAAATAAATATTTGTTATACCCTCCACTCTAGTGATAGAGGGTATATATAAGTTTGTCATTCCGTTTGTAACACCTCGAAATATTAGTCTAGAACCCCATAAAGTATATATATTTATGATCCTCGATCGATTTTAAGTCGATCTAGCGATGTCCGTCCGTCCGTCCGTCCGTCTGTCTGTCTGTCCGTCCGTAGAAAACACGCTAACTTTTGAAAGACTTTACTGAGGCTACTGAAGTTTGGCATATATGTTTGTCATTTTCCTGGTCAGGTTGGTATTGCAATCCAGCCAAATCGGTCCAGTGGTTCAAAAGTTATGAGCAAAAGAGTAAATTTCGGCAAGGGTGTTTCGCGAATTTACGAGATAAAAAACACGATAACTTCCGAAAGACAACAATGAGACTACTGAAGCTTGGCACGTATCTTTGCCATTTCCCGGGTCTATTTGGAATTAAATTTTAGCTCAATCGGTCCAGTGGTTCAAAAGTTATAAGCAAAACCCTGAATTTCAGATTAGTTTCATCTAAAATGACACGTGTTTTTAACAAGTTTTAAAAGCAATTAAGTATTAACTAAACAATGCTTTTTAAACTTGTTTAATTTTAAAGCAATGATTTTTAAACTTGTTTAGATTTAAAAGCATTGGTAACTTAAAAATTACACTCGAAAAAAATTTTACACTCAAAAAAAATTTTACACTCAAAAAAAATTTTACACTCAAAAAAAATTTACACAAAAAAAAAATTTTGTTTTTTTTTTTACAAAAATGACAATATTTTGTGTACATGTATTCACTCAGAAATATTTCTACAGTAAAAAATACATTACACTCGAAAAAAATTTTACACTCAAAAAAAAAATTTAGTAATTTTTTTTTTTTTTAAATGACAAAAAAAAGTTTTTTACTTAAAATAAAATATTTCTAATCAAAATTGTTAACTTTTTCACGTTAAAAAATTGCATTGTGGAGGGTATTCATAGATTCGGCAAAGTCGAATTTAACTTTTCTACTTGTTTAAAAATTAATTCTTATACTTTTTGCTCTAAAGAAATACAAGTTTATCATTATTTAAAAAAAAAATTATTCCGCGCCCATAAAAGGGGTACGGACCGAAAAAACGACATTTTCTTCTTCAAGGGGGAACTTTTTTCCCCCTGGTCCGATTTTGCTCCTTTACGAACTTAACCTGCCTAGGAATATAAGACATATTCGTGCCAAATGCCGGGAGTCTAGCTCTTTTATTTTGGACTGCATCGTGTTAACCACAGACGGACAGGCTGACGGACAGACGGACGGACATCGCTAGAATGTCTTAGAATCGATCACTGATCATAAATATATATACTTTATGGGATCCTAGACCGATATTTTATTGCGTTACACACGGAATGACAAAGTGAGTATACCCCCATACTGTAGTTGGAGGTTATAAAAAGTTTGATGAAAAAAAAAAAAAATTTATGAAAAAAAAGATTTATAAAAAAAAAGAAAAAATGTTTGTTGAAAAATAATTATGTTACTTTTTATTCCCAGCTGGTGAAAAACGGTTTTATTCACCATGAGGTGAATTATTATCCAAGCTACAAACCCAAGTTATTAAAATTATTGGTTTTCAGAAAATGAAAATAGTAATTCTTGTTTTCTTTTTTGTTAATGGTTAGCTTATATAGTCAAACTGAGGTGGCGTCTTGCAACTTTTTTAAAATTAGACACCAGCCTAAAAACATTATCATGTCAAAAAATGGCCGGACATTCAAAATCGGAAGAAAAACTTTTTTCCCCTACAAAAGAATGTCTCTCTAATGGTACACATATACTCCGAAATCCGAATTTCATGTGATGGTAGAAATTTTACAGATTTTTTTTTACCAAAAAACACACGATTTCGTTTAAATTTTATTGTTTAAACAGATTTTAAAAAGGATTTAAAAAAAAAAAAATCAATTTAAAAAAAAATCTGTAGGAGAGAATTTAAAAAATGGGGACTCCTATCCTGATCATTTTATTATCCGCATTTGAAAATAACCGGTTACGAAGTACCGGGTGGGTAGTTTCCTATAAAAAATTTCGGAATAAGTATTTTCCTAAAAATTTCATTAAAAGAATGCAATGAACTTTATTCAATCAAAAATTTATTTTCATTTCAACTCTCTGAATAAGACAACTTCCCAGTTTGTTATAAAATGTTTTATCGCTTTTAAAAAAAGAGAGAGAGAGTAGATTTAGAGAATGTTAATTTGATTCCACTCGAATTTTAATTTGTTAATAATTAAATTCCAAAAAAAATATATTTTTTTTAATGATATACCAAAAACTCAAGTTCGTGTCTTAATTCTTTTGTTTCTTTTTATATTTTTTTTCTTTGCTCATTTGTTTAAATTTAAAAAATAACAAACATTTTTTTTTGCTCATTTGTTAAAATAACAAAAAAATATTTGCCTTAAAGCTAAATATGCTTGTTGCCATTATGTCTAGCAAAATTATTAAAAAAAAAAAACTTTATATCTAAAAAAATTTCAATATGTGTTAGTAACAAAATCAAACAAAGAAACGTTATCGAATATATATATTTTTCAATATATTTTACTAAAGTAATTTTTTGATGATGTTATAAATGGTATTGATTGTATTTTAAATATTGCCAACTTGTCTGGCATTTTTTGAATAAAAAAAAAATTAAAAAATTCCAAAATATAAAAAATATAAAAAAAACAACAAAAATTATATTCAAAAAATTCATACCCCACTCATACAACTCAAGAAGTTCGATAAACTAAACCAATGATTTTCAATAATGAACGGTTGTTTTTTTAAAAAGCCTCGAGCATTTTAATCTAGATAAAAACAACTTATACCTTAAATAAATAATCAAAAAAAAAATTGTATTGTTTGTGCTGAACAAAAATGATTTCTAAAAAAAAAAAAATATGCTAAAATTTCTATATATCGCCTCTGGTTTATTTGTGGATTTCAAAATCATTTCAATAATTTTTATAAAAAAAAAAAAATAAACACAACAGATTTAAAAATATTTAAGCTTTTTAATGGAATTCTTATCATGTTGTTAAATTACAAATAAAAAAAATAAAAAAAAAACATATTATTATTGTTATTAATTACTTTTGTTTATTGGTTTTCTACCTCAATACCTACCCAGTCTATAATTCTGTAGTTGTTGAAATTTTTGTCTGTCCAACTTTTGGTCCATTATAAATGCTCAATTTTAATCACCATCCTTGTAAGATGATTTGTAGAAAAATTTATCTTTTTTTAGAACAACAAAAAAAATAAATAAATTTAGCTAGATATCAATTAAGCCTTTGTAAGAGTATAAGTAATATATAAAAAAATGTACAAAAAAAGGCGCGTAACTTACTGATGATGAAATGTTTATAAAAAGAAACCACTTCTTTCTTATATATTTACGTGATTTTTTAACAAAAAAAAAATAAAAAAAAATTGACGTTTTAATTCCAAAAACACTCCTTAGTGTTAACTTTGTTAACAGATATCAATTAACGAGGGCAGATTGAGGTGGACGTAATATTTCTCTAAAAGACATGTTTTTCCAATCATGATCAAGTTTTCTAGATCGATTTGCAGAATCTGAGTTAAAAAAAAAGTGTTTCAAAATCTGAGACTTTTTCTTCTTCTATAAAAAAAAAATGTCTCAGAATCTGAGACTTTTTCTATAAGAAAAATGTCTCAGAATCTGAGACTTTATCTATAAGAAAAATGTCTCAGAATCTGAGACTTTTTCTATAAGAAAAATGTCTCAGAATCTGAGACTTTTTCTATAAGAAAAATGTCTCAGAATCTGAGACTGTTTCTATAAGAAAAATGTCTCAGAATCTGATACTTTTTCTATAAGAAAAATGTCTCAGAATCTGAGACTTTTTCTATAAGAAAAATGTCTCAGAATCTGAGACTTTTTCTATAAGAAAAAGTCTGAGACTTTTCTATCAGAAAAATGTCTCAGAATCTGAGACTTTTTCTATAAGAAAAATGTCTCAGAATCTGAGACTTCTTCTATAAGAAAAATGTCTCAGAATCTGAGACTTTTTCTATAAGAAAAATGTCTCAGAATCTGAGACTTTTTCTATAAGAAAAATGTCTCAGAATCTGAGACTTTTTCTATAAGAAAAATGTCTCAGAATCTGAGACTTTTTCTATAAGAAAAATGTCTCAGAATCTGAGACTTTTTCTATAAGAAAAATGTCTCAGAATCTGAGATTTTTTCTATAAGAAAAATGTCTCAGAATCTGAGACTTTTTCTATAAGAAAAATGTCTCAGAATCTGAGACTTTTTCTATAAGAAAAATGTCTCAGAATCTGAGACTTTTTCTATAAGAAAAATGTCTCAGAATCTGAGACTTTTTCTATAAGAAAAAGTCTGAGACTTTTCTATCAGAAAAATGTCTCAGAATCTGAGACTTTTTCTATAAGAAAAATGTCTCAGAATCTGAGACGTTTATTATAAGAAAAATGTCTCAGAATCTGAGACTTTTTCTATAAGAAAAATGTCTCAGAATCTGAGACTTTTTCTATAAGAAAAATGTCTCAGAATCTGAGACCTTTTCTATAAGAAAAATGTCTCAGAATCTGAGACTTTTTCTATAAGAAAAATGTCTCAGAATCTGAGACTTTTTCTATAAGAAAAATGTCTCAGAATCTGAGACTTTTTCTATAAGAAAAATGTCTCAGAATCTGAGACTTTTTCTATAAGAAAAATGTCTCAGAATCTGAGACTTTTTCTATAAGAAAAATGTCTCAGAATCTGAGACTTTTTCTATAAGAAAAATGTCTCAGAATCTGAGACTTTTTCTATAAGAAAAATGTCTCAGAATCTGAGACTTTTTCTATAAGAAAAATGTCTCAGAATCTGAGACTTTTTCTATAAGAAAAATGTCTCAGAATCTGAGACTTTTTCTATAAGAAAAATGTCTCAGAATCTGAGACTTTTTCTATAAGAAAAATGTCTCAGAATCTGAGACTTTTTCTATAAGAAAAATGTCTCAGAATCTGAGACTTTTTCTATAAGAAAAATGTCTCAGAATCTGAGACTTTTTCTATAAGAAAAATGTCTCAGAATCTGAGACTTTTTCTATAAGAAAAATGTCTCAGAATCTGAGACTTTTTCTATAAGAAAAATGTCTCAGAATCTGAGACTTTTTCTATAAGAAAAATGTCTCAGAATCTGAGACTTTTTCTATAAGAAAAATGTCTCAGAATCTGAGACTTTTTCTATAAGAAAAAGTCTGGGACTTTTCTATCAGAAAAATGTCTCAGAATCTGAGACTTTTTCTATAAGAAAAATGTCTCAGAATCTGAGACTTTTTCTATAAGAAAAATGTCTCAGAATCTGAGACTTTTTCTATAAGAAAAATGTCTCAGAATCTGAGACTTTTTCTATAAGAAAAATGTCTCAGAATCTGAGACTTTTTCTATAAGAAAAATGTCTCAGAATCTGAGACTTTTTCTATAAGAAAAATGTCTCAGAATCTGAGACTTTTTCTATAAGAAAAATGTCTCAGAATCTGAGACTTTTTCTATTAGAAACATATAATCTTTATTTGCCATTATTTCCTTAAATATAAGAGATAGAGCAAAATAGGCGAAATTTGGGGATCACTATAAAAAAAAACTTTTATATGTAAAATTTTTCATAAAATGTTTCTTTGCCATTATTTACTTAAATATAAGAGATAGAGCAAAATAGACGAAATTTTGGGATCACTATCAAAAATTTCAAAAAATAAATTTTTGTATGAAATTATTCATAAAATCTTTATATGCCATTATTTCCTTAAATATAAGAGATAGAGCAAAATAGACGAAATTTTTGTATGAAATTTTTTCTAAAACTTTATTTGCCATTATTTCCTTAAATATAAGACAAAAAGCAAAATAGACAAAATTTAGGGATCGCTAATGTTTATTTGTCATTATTTCCTTAAATATAAGAGATCCCGGGTGAAAATGACCATGTATGTTCATATATGATGCATATATGGATGTCCATACAAGTGCATATCCGTAATTTGAGGGTACATGTACATTAATGATCATACATTGTCATACATGAATATGTATGTAAATTTTTTTTTTGTATTTTTTCCATAAAACGTCTATTAATTGAAATTTTTTCAAATATAGATAATTTGTACTAATTTATGACACTGATTTTTTAATAAAAACTAACGAATATTTAAAAAATATACTTTGGACTTTATGATACTTTAGGCTAATCAAAGCTTCGAAGAATTAACCACTTTTCGAATGAATTCACAAATAAAATACATTCGATTTTTATAGTCACTGAATACAATTATCTTTAAATATCAATATTTCTTGGAATGGATTCGATTTTTACCATTAAATCGAATTCTTGTTTATAAGAATTTTAAAAACTGAATGCATTCTTTATTTCATTTATTTATTATTCATGAGACTTTTAAAAATCGAATTTATAAAACGCATTCAATTTCAAAGTCGAATGAAAAAGAAACCGAATTCATTCTATATTTTATAGGGCTGTCAAACGGGAACGGTTTTTTAAAATCCCGGGATTCGGGATTTGAAATTCGAAATCCCGGGATCCCGGGATTTTTCGGGATCACGGGATTTTTCGGGATCCCGGGATTTTTCGGGATTCCGGGATTTTTTGGGATTAAATTTCTTTGATTATAAGAGTAAAAAAATAGTAGACTCTTTATGTTTCAATTATATTGTTCATATTAGGGGGCTACTGTGGGTTAGATGGTTGCGTGCTTGCCTATTAAGCAGGAAGTCGTGGGTTTGATTCCCACGAAAACCCTTATGTCTATTTCCCTACAACGAAATTATTAAAAAAATAATACTAATTATTCTGATTGTTATTTAAAGGCAATTAAAAAATTAAGTATACGCCACTTATGCAGTTTTCAAGTAATTATTATTATTAATTATTTAGCAATGAACTAAAAATGCCTTGAGGGGTTTGTTATGGAAAACGACAATTTTTATTTGCTTTTGGTTTCATCCCATTCCGAATTTGGTTGTTGCACTGTATAATTTTAAAACTAATTTAAAGAAAATTTAAAATAATAAATACATTTAAAGGAAAAAAGTAATAATATAATACATTAGACTTTCATTATTTTGTATAAAAAAGTTTTTCTTCCAATTTTGAACGTCCGGCAAAATTTTTATTCTCCTACGCCTAAAACTAATGTGGTACAAATTTGAGGCCAGTCGGATTAAATTTACTAGTGGCGCCCTTCGATCAAAGTTTCAGTTTTTTAGATAATTTTCGCCAAAACCTGCAAACTTCGGTCAAAGGGCTCCGTGACTGTGGCTTAATGGTTAGTGCGTTGGACTATTATTCAGCAAGCCTGGGTAGAATTCTCAGCTCAGCCAAATTCGTGGCCAGCTACGTTGAAAATTAAAAAAAGTTTTAGTTTTACTTTGTTTATTTAAATGTAACAATAATTAAACAGAGTTGTATTTTTAAAAATATATTCTCATACATTTTTAATATATCAAAAATCCCGGGATTTGAGCTTAAAAATCCCGGGATTCGGGATTCATTTTATGACAAAAATCCCGGGATTTCGGGATTCGGGATTTCGGGATTGACAGCCCTAATATTTTAAAATCAAATGTAAATTCATTCGATAAATTGTGATTGTGGAATGCAATCATTAAAGATTAATTCAGAACACCAAAGATTCTGGCAGTAATACCGTCAGAGTGTTCGTATTTTCTTCTAAATTTGGTTGTTTACGTTAGTGCCGTTCATTTTCGCCTATAGAATACAAAAATTATAATCTTGATGATGTATAATCATTATTGTCCAACCGAACGACTTTTTCAGACTGAAACCATACATGAACTTCGTCCAATTTTGCAAAGTTCTGCCGAACCCAACCTTTAAAAAAAATATTTTTAAGACATGTATGCTATGTAGATGCATAGCATATATGAAGGAGTATGACATATCTATCTACACGTAGTTGCATACATTTACATAAGTATATGGAATATTACATTACTTGTGTATGTTCATATATGCTCCCATATACATATGACATACATTTCCATATATTGTTCATATACTATCATACATGGAATCATGTATGAGCATGTATAAACATACATGGTCATTTTCACCCGGGATAGAGCAAAATAGACGAAATTTTAGGATCACTATCAAAAATCTCAAAAAATCCATTTTTGTATGAAATTTTATCTAAAATCTTTATTTGCCATTATTTCCTTAAATATAAGAGATAAAGCAAAATAGACAAAATTTTGGGATCGCTAATGTTAATTTGTCATTATTTCCTTAAATATATGAGATAGAGCAAAATAGACGAAATTTTGGGATCACTATCAAAAATTTCAAAAAATCCATTTTTGTATGAAATTTTTCATAAAATCTTTATTTGCATTTATTTCATTAAATATAAGAGATCTAGCAAAATAGACGAAATCTTGGGATCACTATCAAAAATTTAAAAAAATCAATTTTTATGAAATTTTTCAAAAAATCTTCATTTGCCATTATTTCCTTAAATATAGAGAAAAATAGACGAAATTTGGGGATCACTATCGAAAATTTCAAAAAATCAATTTTTTAATGAAATTTTTCGTAAAATCTTTATTTGTCATTATTTCCTTAAATATAAGAGATAAAGCAAAATAGACGAAATTTGGGGATCGCTAATGTTCATTTGTCATTATTTCCTTAAATATAAGAGATAGAGCAGAATAGACGAAATTTTGGGATCACTATCACAAATGTCAAAAAATCAATTTTTATGAAATTTTTCAAAAAATCTTCATTTGCCATTATTTTCCTAAACATAGAGAAAAATAGAAGAAATTTGGGGATCACTATCAAAAATTTAAAAAAATCTATTTTTTAATGAAATTTTTCGTAAAATCTTTATTTGCCATTATTTCCTTAAATATAGAGATAGAGCAAAACAGACGAAATTTTAGGATCACTATCAAAAAATCCATTTTTAAGAAATTTTTTCTAAAATCTTTATTTGCCATTATTTCCTTAAATATAAAAGATCAAGCAAAATAGACGAAATTTAGGGATCACTATAAAAAACTTCAAAAAATCCTTTTGTATATGAAATTTTTCATAAAATGTTTATTTGCCATTATCTCTTTAAATATAAGGGCTTTTTCTATAAGAATCAGAATCTGAGACTTTTTCTATAAGAAAAATGTCTCAGAACCTGAGACTTTTTCTGTAAGAAAAATGTCTCAGAATCTGAGATTTTTTTCTATAAGAAAAATGTCTCAGAATCTGAGACTTTTTCTATAAGAAAAATGTTTCAAAATCTGAGACATTTTCTATAGGAAAAAGATCTTAGAATCTGAGAGTTTTTCCATAGGAAAAATCTCTCTGAAACTGAGAGTTTTTCTATTGGAAAAATCACTCTGAATCTGAGACTTTTTCTATTGGAAAAAAATTTCAGAATCTTAAACATGTATCAGAATCTGGGACTTTTTCTATAGGAAAAATATCTCAGAATCTGAGACTTTTTCTATAGGAAAAATATCTCAAAATCTGAGACAATTTTTTCTTTAGAAAAAATGTCTCAGAATCTAAAACTTTTTCGATAGGAAAAACGTCTCAAAATCTGAGACTTTTCTATAGGAAAAATGTCTCAGAATCTGAGACTTTTCTGTAGGAAAAATTTCTCAGAATCTGAGACTTTTTCTATAGGAATCTGAAACTTTTTCTGAGAATCACAGGAAAAACATTAACAGCCGCCCCTCGTACAATATAAAATTACAGATAAATGCTTAAGGCATTAATTAGTTTTTGTTTACAGAATTATTTATTTTTCTGTTTAGCTTGTTACTGTGCGTAAATTTTAATTAAAATCTCCAGTTGAATTCAAGCAACAAAAACGACATGCAGTCTGTGAAATATTATTTTTATATTTTGCTGTTGTTACAACTGCAAAAACAACACGTAAAAGTGAAATAATTTTATAGGAATGTAAATAAATTTAAAAGTTTATATCATGAAGTAGATATTTTGTTTTAAATTATAATCACTAAAATCAATATATTTTTTTTTCTTATTGATTTTTAATTAATAATCAAAAGTAGTCAAGAAAATTTCCGTTAATCCCATAAAGCTTTATAAAAAATACAAATTTTTACCTCACCCACTCTGGGATAAAAAAATAAAAAAAAATACTACACAAAACAATTTCGATCTACGTCATGAGTAATATTTTATAATAAATCACTCAGCATGTAGTGAAAAATTTGAATTAGATTTTTTTTTTTGTAGCTCTAAACAAAAAATACGTTTTTCACAACTTAACAAAACTGATAATTTAATATCACTTATAATTGACACACGTTTAAACAATATGTCAAATAAATTGTGACACTGTAACAATAACAAGTAAACGGCAAGCAGCAACTACAAAAATGTTGACATTTTAACAATTTTTAATTTTTTAACAATAAAATAGTTACAGAAGAATTGTTGTAAGTGTTTCAACGTTTATTTAGTTTTTTTTTTTCTCTCTAAAATTAATTTATGTGCTTAGAATTGTATTTAATTTATGGTATTTTTTATTTTTTTTTTTCCATTCGTTTAACAAACAAATTGCCGCTATTTGTAAATTAATTAAAATTTTTGAAATACCTTTTGTTAAGTGTAATAAAGTGTTCAAATGCAAAATGTTATTTATTATGCGAAGGGTTGTTGCAGTAATTAAATTACTAAGTAGCTATAATGGGTGGTCGTTTATATTAAGGTAGGGCTTTTTTTTTGTTAAAATATTTCTTAGAAATTAATCAGTTTTTTTGTGCGGAAAATAATAGACTATGTATTATTTTTCTAGAAAGAAAGATTAAAAATTGAAAACAAAAGACTTAAGAAACAAACTTTTTATTAATTGTTTATGCAAAAACAGATTTAAAGATTATTAAGTATAAAAGAATGTAGTGTTGAAATAAAATATTTAACTTTAGATTCTTAGCAATTGCTCTTATAGAAAAATCTATGATTCTGAGACATTTTTTCTGTAGAAAAAGTCGCAGATTTGACTTTTTCTATAAAAAACGTCCTTTTCCTGAAGGAAAAGTCATAGATTTTGAGAAATTTTTCCTATAGAAAAAATCTTAGATTCTGAGAAAATTTTCCTATCGAAAAAGCCTCAGATTCTAGGATATTTTCCCTATAGAAAAAGTCTGTGGTTCTGAGATATTTTTCCTGTGGACAAAGTCTCAGATTCTATGATATTTTTTTTATAGCAGAAGTCTCAAACTCTCAGAAACATTCTTCGCTTAGAAACAGCCTAAGATTCTAAGATAATTTTCCTGTAGAAAAAGTTGAGATTCTGAGATATTTTTCGTATAGAAAAAGTATCAGATTCTGAGAATTTTCCCTATAGATAAAGTTTCAGATTCTGATACATTTTTTTTTTTTATACCAAAAGTCCCAGATTTTGATTCTTTTTTTCATACAGAAAAATTCTCAGAATCAGAAATATTTTTTTTTTAGAAAATTCTGAGACATTTTTCCTATTGACAAGTCCTCAGATTCTGAGACTTTTCTCCTATAATTTTTTATAGAAAAAGTCTCAGATTCTGAGGTATTATTTTTATAGAACAAGTCTCCAATTCAAAGACATATTTTCTATAGAAAAAGTCTCTGATTCAGAAACACCTTTGCTGTAGAAAAAGAAAATGCCAGATTCTGAGACATATTTCCTATAGGAAAAAAATTCAGTTTCAGACTTTTTTTTTATAGAAAAAGTCTCAGATACTAAAAAGATTTTGCTATAGAAAAAGTTCAGATACTGAAATATTTTTCCAATAGAAAAATACTCAGATTCGAGAACAATTTCCCTATAGAAAAAGTCTCAGATTCCGAGACAAGTTTTCTATAGTAAAAGTCTCAGATTTCTTGGAAATTTTATCTGTAGAAAAAATCTTAGATTCTGAAGCATTTCGGAGAGAAAAAATTCTGATACATTTTTCCTATAGAAAAACTCCCAGATTGTGAGGAATTTTTCGTATATCAAAGGTCACAGGTTCTGAGAAATTTTTTCTTTAGAAAAAGTTTTAGATTGTGAGACATTTTTCTATAGAAAAAGTTTTAGATTTTGAGACATTTTTCTATAGAAAATTTTCAGATTCTGAGACATTTTTTCTATAGAAAAAGTTTCAGATTCTGAGAGCGTTTTGCTGTAGGAAAAGTCTCAGGTTGTAAGGCATTTTTCATGTAGGAGAGAGTCTTAGATTCTGAGACATTTTTCCTACAGAAAAGTCTCAGATTCTGAGACATTTTTCATATAGAAAAAGTCTTAGATGCTGGGAAAATTTTTCTATAGAAAAAGTCTTAGATTCTAAAACCGTTTTCCCTTAGATACGGTCATTGATTCTGAGACATTTTTCCTATAGAAAAAGTTTCAGATTCTGAGAAACTTTTGCTATAGAAAAAGTATCAGATTCTTAAACATTATTCCTACATTATTCTTAGAATCTGAGACTGTTTCTTCCCTATAGAAACAGTCTCAGATTCTAAGACATACTTCTAATAAAAACAGTCTCAGATCCTGCGACATTTTTTCTTTACACAAATTCTCAGATTTCAAATTTTTTTTTCCTCACAAAAATCTCAGATTCCAAGACATTATTCTAAAGAAAAAATTTCAGATTTTAAAACATTTTTCCTTTAAAAAAATCTCAGATTCTGAGACATTTTCCTATAGAAAATTTCTCAGATTCTGAGACATGCTTCCCATAGAAAATGTCTAAGATTCTGAGATATTTTTCCTATAGTAGATATCTCAGATTCTGAGACATATTTTTTTTTAGAAAAAGCCACAGATTCTGAGACAGTTTTCCTAACGAAACAGTCTCAGATGTTTTCTATAGGAAAAATTAGCAGATTCTGAGACATTTTTACTATAGAAAAAGTTTCATTTTCTGAGCTACTTTGCCCATAGAAAATTTCTCAGGTCTTGAGATATTTTTCCTATAGAAATGGTCTCAGATTTTAAGACATTTTTCCTTTAGAAAAAGTCTCAGATTCTAAGATATTTTTCCTATAGAAAAAGTCTCAGATTCTGAGACATTCTTTTTATAAAAAAAAGTCTTAGATTCTGCGACAAAGTCTTAGATTCTAAAACATTTTTCATGTAGAAAAAGTCTCAGATTCTAAGATATTTTTCCTACAGAAAAAGTCACAGATTCTGTTACGTTTTTTTCTAAAGAAAAATTCTCAGATTTTCCTAAAGAAAAATTTTTATAATTTGAGACATTTTTTCTATAGAAAAAGTTTCAGATTCTAAGAAATTTTTCTTATAGAAAATGCCTAAGATTCTGAGACAAAAAAAATAAATTTTACCCATTGAAAATGTCTCAGACATTGTTCCTGCAGATAAAGACTCAGATTCAAGGGTATTTTTCCTATAGAAATAGTCTCAAATTCTGATACATTTTTATTATAGAAAAATCTCAGATTTTGATAAATTTTCTCTTAAAAAAGTCTCAGATTCTGAGACATTTTTCCTAAAGAAAACGTCTCAGATTCTGAGGCATTTTTCCTTAAGAAAAAGTCTCACATTCAGAGATGCGTTTCAAATAGAAAAATTCTCAGATTTTGAGACATTTTTATCTATAAAAAAGAATCAGATTCGATGACATTTTTGCTATAGAAAAAGTCTCAGATTCTAAGATATTTTTCCTATAGAAAAAGTTTAATATTCTGAGACATTCTTCATTAAGCAACTGTCTAACAATCCGAGACATTTTTTCCATTGAAAAAAATCAGGTTTTGAGAGATTTTACCTATAAAAAAAGTCTGAAATTCTGATACACTTTTCCTGGAGAAAAGTTATTAGATTCTGAGACACTTTTTTCTATGGAAAAAGTCTTAGATTCTAAGACTTTGTTTATATAGAAAGTCTTAGATTCTGAGATATTTTTCCTATAGAAAAAGTTTCAGATTCTGAAAAATTTTTCCTAAAGAAAAAATATTTGATTCTGACACATTTTTCCTAATGAAAAAGTCTCAGATTGTAAGATTATTAGACGTTTTTCCTACAGAAAAGTCTCATATTATGAGGAATATAATTCAACAGAAACACTTTAAAATAAAAATAAAATTCTGGTCGAGGCACTGGTTTGAATAGAAAATTAATATAATGTTTGTTTCTTAAGTCTTTTGTTTTCTCATTATTTATTTTCAAAGGTACGTATTAGCAATTTTACCTAATGATCTATGAAACTAACATGTATGGCGCTTTGGGCTTTATAGGGTTGATCTTTAACTTAAAAAATGTATATATTTCAAATGATTTTATGATCGCATGACAAAATTTATAAGTTTGACTTAGGGAGCCGAATGATTAATAAGTAAAATTAACTAGAATTCAAGCAAAAACTGTTACAGAAATGACAAAAAAAAACACCGCAAATTAAAATTAGATTTAGTTTTATTTTTTTCTCTTTTCTATGACCCATAATTTGTTACACAGTGTTAGAAAAAACAAACAAAACAATAAAGACGAAAAAAGAAGTAGAGGCGTGTGCCCCCAGTCAAGGTTTTGACTTTGAAATAAACTTTAATAACACTTCTACTTGTTAACTCTCTAAATATAGAGAAACATGTCTTTATATTGCTAAAAAAACAACTATATGGTCAAAATGTATTTAATAACCAAATACAGTTTTTAAGTATTTTTTTCTAAATTAAAAAAAAAAAAAACTACTTTTGTTTTGTGTTATAATAAAATGGAGCCATAACGTCTGGTAGAGAAACTTTTAGTTTTTTTTATAGTTAATTTTTTTTTGATAAATTTACATTTTAAATTTTAATGAGTACTGTTTAATGTATTTAATATGCTTAAAGATTAAATCATTAAGTTGTGTTTTTTTTAGATTTTTTTTACATATATTTTAAAGTTTTAACAAGTCTTAAGTTGATTTTTTATACCAAAATTTTTGTATACCCTTCACTGTCAATAAGTGATTGGGGGTATATACATATAAGTTTGTCAAGTCATTTGTCATCTTTAAAATATCCGTCTTGTACATGATCCTCGATTGATTTTTAATCGATCTATCTGTTGAAAACAAGCAAACTTTCGAAAGACAACTCTGAACCCACTGAAGTTTGGCAAATATAATTTTTGTACTCCCAGTCAAGGTGATATTAAATAATTTCTATCCATGAAATTATATATATATATGTGTTCCTCTAACTCCCATTGGAGCATAGGGCGCCAATAACAGCTGATCGCCAGCGGACCCGATTTTGTGCAGTTGATCTTAACTCGTTCCAAGATAGGCCAAGACTGTTCATCTCAGTTTCCGTGGAACGCCGCCACGTTGTACGTGGTCTGCCAGGTTGCCGGCCAGATTGTTGAAATGGGTTCTATCGAAGTGCCTGTTTGGCCACGTTGTCGTCGTTTCGTCGTAGTGTATGACCAATCCATTGCCACTTACACTTCCGTATTTCAATTTCTATCGGAATCTGTCTTGACTGCACTAACAGGTCGGTATTAGAGACTGTCCGAGGCCAGAAAATGCGAAGAATTCTTCTGAGACAGCGGTTGACAAATGTTTGTAGGCGTTGGGTAATAATATTCGTAACTTTCCAGGTTGTGCATCCGTAGAGAAGTACCGATTTGACATTTGCTTCGAAAATTCTAAGCTTAGTTCGAAGACTAATTTTGTTGTTTTGCCATATTGGGGCTAATATGCCAAAAGTTGATCTTGCCTTGTTTATTCTACTCTCTACATCTAAATCGGCACCTCCATTTTCGTCAATCTCACAACCCAGGTAGCAAAGGTTTGACGTGTAGTCGTAAATTTGGTCGCCTATATTTAGTGTTGATGGAGAGTCAACTCCTACACTCAGTGCCTTTGTTTTTCCGGTATTTATTTTAAGACCTGTACAGCGCAGTTTGTCTTGCAAATTTAGTGTTGTCTGTTTTAGATCACAAAGTCTGTGCGAAAGTAAGCATATGACATCTGCGTATGCCAAGTAGTTAAGGTATTTGTTTTGATTTGCCAATGGATACCATGGCTGCTATTTTATATGGAACTTAGAACATCTTCTATCACGACAAGGAATAACAAAGGAGACAATATACATACCTGGCGAACTCCACTTTGCACCATAAATGGGTCAGATAGCTTCCCCTTGTGAAGGACGAAACATCTGGCTTGGTTATAACTTTCCTTGATCAGCGATATAAGTTTTTCCGGTATACCTCTTCTTTGCAAAGCTAACCATATGAACTCCCGGTTAATACTATCGAAAGCTTTTTCAAAATCAATAAAAAGAAGATGGAGCTTGGAGTTGAATTCCACACACTGCTCTGTGATTATTCATAAGGTGTTGATATGATCCGCACAGGAATATCCACTGCGGAAACCGGCTTGGCATGAGCTGATGGTATTTTCTAGGTGCTCTTTAACGCGATTAAGGATTATTTTTGCAATTATCTTTGCTATGGTTGGTAACACACATATGCCTCGCCAATTGCTGCAGTTCTTCAGGTCTCCTTTCTTTGCAATCTTGACTATTATACCATCATTCCATTCGTCTGGAAAGGACTCAATTTCCCACGATTCACATATAAGGGGGTGTAGTAGTTCAGCCGTAAGGTTTGGATCGCATTTATATATTTCAGCTGGGATACCATCGGTACCCGCAGCTTTGCCATTTGGAAGCTATTTTATAGCTGCTATGGTTTCTGCAAGGCTGTCTATGTGCTTTCTTTTATCTCGTCGCACTGCTCGCTGTACCGTCTTGTGATATTTACGATATTTGGCTTCTAAACTACTTTTTTCATCACAGTCCTCGGAAGCATTCATTTTCTCTTTTAAAGCTTTACGTTCGGAAATTAAGTTCCAAGTGCTCTCAGACATCCACACTTGTCTTCCTTTGGGAGCTGGGCCTATGGTGTGATCTGCGCAGGATCTGATGGTGTTTTTAACGTGGTCCCATTTAGAGTTGATGGACGCATACGGAAGTGCATCATTGTTTTGTGCCACAGCATTGCGTAGCTGAGCGCTAAAGTTGTTTCGGACATTGATGTTTTTTAAGCGCCCGATATCGTACTTCCTAGGTCGGATGTTTTGCCTTTTCTGTTGAATTGCGGCAGTACGTAAACGAATTTTGGCCACCACTAAGTAGTGGTCCCGAGATTGGCCAATGTCAGCACCTCTTTTGCTCCTTACATCGAGAAGACATTTCTTAAAGCGATGGCTGATAGCACAATGGTCGATTTGGTTTGCGGTGCTATACCTATCGTGTGACATCCAAGTTACCTTATGACAATCTTTGTGTTCAAAAAGGGTGCCTCCGATCACAAGTTTTCTAGCATTGCAAAAATCAATGAAGCGTTCGCCGTTGTCGTTTCGAGTACCAAGGCCATGCCTGCCCATTACGTGCTTCAGTGATTCGTTATCAGAACCAACCTTGGCATTTAAATCTCCCATATCGATAACAGTATCACCCCGTGGAATGGCATCATAAGTTTTATTAAGCTGGCTCTAAAACGTGTTTTTAACCTCGTCTGTGGCACTTTCTGTGGGAGCATAGCATTGTATCAAAGATATATTTCTTACTCTGGATGCAAAGCGAGCAAGAATAAGTCTGTCCGAGACAGGTTTCCAGGTAACTAAGCTTTTATGCGCATTTGTTGTCATCATTATTCCCACTCCGGATTCGTGGCTGCTGCCCGTTTCCCTCCCGGAATAAATCATAACAGTCTGGGATGTAGTTGACGAGTATTCTCCAGAGCCTGTCCAGCGGATCTCCCTCAAGCCTAAGATGGCAAGGCCGTATCGCTGCATTTCACGTTCAACTTGCATGTACTTGGCATTCATACCTGAGTTGATGTTGTCAGTATCTCTTAGCGTTCTTACGTTCCAGTATCCAATCGTAGTCCTTGTTCGATATGCAAAGGTCGTCAACGAGGGTTTCGGTTTTCCATTTAGAGGCTGTTTAATTAGCGATTCGTTAGCAATTTGTGATTCGGGAATGTGGGCTGCTAACCCTCGTCCCCTAGATTGGTGATAGGGCTGCTATCTACGTGTCCAATCCCACGATGCAACCATTTTTCAGCGGTTATCGCCTACTTTCCTGAGACGTCCTTTCGACCATTCAGGATACATGGTTGTGGCGCCTTCTAACTCTGGCTAGCCTTAAAGCGGATGCTACAAAGCCATTGCCCGGGGGGTACTTGGTCTAAGACCGGAAGTAGTTAGCTGCTTGGACAGTTCAACAAAGGAATCGTCCTGGCCACTCCCTAGTGAGTGGCAAATCAGAAACTTTCCACCTCTGCGAAAGTCCCACCCCCCTAAATGGGGGGTGAAATTAAGAAAAGGTTTATCTCAAATTCCCGAGTTGAAAAACGTACGAACAATTCGCTTTCAATGACATTATATATATTGATTCCTATGGTTCCAAGTTGGAACAAAGGGCCGTAACGAAATTCTTCCATTGGGATCTGTCGTGTGCGATTAGTCTGATCTCTGACTAAGTTCTTCTTGTTTCGCTAATTTCGGATTCTAGTTGCCTTCTCCAGGTGTTAGCTGGTCTACCTCTTCTTCTGCTGCCATGAGGGTTCCATTCAATTGCCATCTTTGATATATCATCATGGGGTCTTCTCAAAATATGACCAACCCAGCTCCATTTCCTCTTTGCAATTTCTATGCGAATTGGTATTTCACCTGTTCTTTGCCAGAGGTCTCTGTTGAAAACTACGTTCGGCCAAAATATTCGCGAATGACATTAATTAGCTACAAAAATATTTAAAAAAATTTCTTTTAGCACTTAAACAAAATTTTACATTAAACTTTTGTTTATTTACAAAATATTATTTATTTTTTTTTTTTTAAATTGTACACTATTTTTTTTTTTTTTTATATAAAATTACTAAAAAAATTTATTTACTTAAATTAAAAATTTTCAAGTTAAATTTTTTTAGATGTTAAAAAATTTAAAATCACAAAAAAGTTTTGTTTACATTCAAATCCATTTTTATGTATTTAAAATATTTTAAACACTGTGCAGGGTATTTATGGATTCGGCCAAGTCGAAATTAATATTTTTACTTGTTTTTTTTTTTCGTTTTGTTTAATGCTTTTTTAAAAGCTGCTTAAAATCATTTTGTTGTCATGTCAAATTCTACTTGGTATTGATATTTATTTGATATTAAAAAAAATTTACAAATACACACAAAAAATGCAAATTTTTTGTTTTAAATGAGAAACCCACAAACTGTATATTTAAACACAAAAATTATTAAAAAAGATTTAATAATATTTGTTTTTGATATCATAACTACTAAGTAGGTTAATATGTTTGACATTTATTATTAATTTTGTGGTTTAAATATTATTAAATAAATCTGTAGTTAATATATTTGTATAAATTATTTAGAATAAGAATTTATTTTAATTATTTGTAACACTGTTTTAAACTGAAATTGGAAGAAGATGAGCCAAACCAGATATTATTTTGCCCTGTAGCCTGGAAGCATTGCCGGAACTTCGTTACCGGCAATATTGAATACCAGATTATAAAAGACGAAGCAAGACGAACAAAACTAAATTTTTTTATCCTCTGATTCCAAGTACAGAATTTTGAATTTCTTCTAGCATAAATTTTTTTTTTAATTTTTCTAATTTTTTTAAACTTCGCTTGTTTGATAAGGTTTTCTATATTTTTTCTGAGAATTTTTCTAAACGAAAAATGTTTAAGAATCAAAGAATTGTTCTACACGTAAAATGTCTTAGAATCTAAGAACTTTTCTATATGAAAAATGTCTCAGACTGTGAAAATTTTCTATATAAAAAATAGAAAATTTTTAATGTAGAATAATTCTTAGATTCTAAAAGAGTTTTCTTTTAGAAAAATTTTCAGATTATAAGACATTTTTCGTAAAGAAAGGTTGTACGATTCTGAGAATTTCTCTGTACGAAAACTGTCTCATTTTCCATACACTCAAAAAAAAAACTTGTCAAAATACTAGAAAAAGTCCCGTAATCCAATTTTGCCAATATTTGCAGTGTTCCTTGTTTTTTAACAAACAATTTTTGATCGAAGTTTAATTTTTTCTTTGTAGTTTTACAATTTTTATACCCTCCAACTACAGTATGGGGGTATACTCACTTTGTCATTCCGTGTGTAACGCATCGAAATATCGGTCTAGGACCCCATAAAGTATATATATTATTGATCAGTGATTGATTCTAAGACATTCTAGCGATGTCCGTATGTCCGTATGTCCGTCCGTCCGTCCGTCTGTGGAAGACACGATACAGTTCAAAATAAAAGTGCTACACTCCTAAAATTTGGCACATATATGTCTTATGCTCATAGGCTGGTTAAGTTCGGAGATGGGCAAAATCGGACAAGGGGGGAAAAAGTTCCCCCTTGGAGAACTAAACCAACCTCTGAAAAACGGTATTTTTTTGCAGGATTTTTTGTACTTTTTTTAAGAAAATGCCACATTTATGTCGGAGGATGCTCAAAACCCTGTATGTGGACTCAGCGGATAAAAAAAAATAAAAATAAAGTTTGACCCGCCCCTTTTGTGGGCGTGGATATAAAAAATGTATTTTAATAATGATTAATTGGATTAAATAATTGCATGAATCATAATAAATCCATTTGATAACATCTATCGCAAGGGGAAGATGTCCCCCAATGACTCCCACCAAACCCCCAAAACAACCGCCCCCCCCCCCCACCAAAAAAAAGACGCCCCTGTATTTTTTTTTTGTTTTTTTTACATTTTGGAGGGTATAAAAGATTCGGCACAGCCGAATTTAACACTCTCACTTGTTTTTTCTTAAGTGTCCAAATTTCCAAGGTAAATTCACAAAAAATTTCTAGTTAAGTAACGAGAATTCCTTGAAAGTATTATCGCATCAAAAAAGTTGTAAATTTATAATTTTATTGGTAAAAAACTTGTAAAATTACTAAAAAGCTCGCAATTTTTACTAGAAATTATCGTAAAATAGGAGGTAGCACAAAATCTAGTAAAGTCGCAAGAAGTCCTTGTAGATTTTATCACGTCAAAAAAGTTGTTTATTTACAATATTATTGGTAAAAAGCTTGTAAATTATTTGTAATTTTACAAGCTTTTTACTAATAAAATTTTCATTAGTCTCGTAAAATATTTTACGACGCTTTTTTTTGGTAAGTTTACAAAGTTTTTTTTGAGTGTACAAATAATGTCTCAGGATCTGAAATTTTTTTAATGTGAAAAATTTCTCAGACTCTGAGAAGTTTTCTGTTAAAAACTGTCTGTAAATCTGAGAATTTTTTTATACAAAAACTGTCTCAGAATCTGAGAATTGTTCTTTATGAAAAATATCTTAGAATCTGAGAATTTTTCTATACGAAAAGTTTCTCAGAAACTGAGAATTTTTTTATACACAAAAATTTCTCAGAATTTGAAATAGTATTCTTTACAAAAAAATGTCTCGGAATATTTCTATGTATGGGGCATTCTATGTCAAATTTTTAACGTTCAAAAATTAAAATCGACTTGTTGGAAAAGTCCAAAATCTTCGATTGTTAAAAATAATTACGCGGCTAATACATGCCTTTTTATTCATTTTCTCAAACTTTCGATGTTATAAGTTAACTTTAAATTTAAATGGTTATAGAATTGAGACTTTGAGTAAACTAACAAATGGCAAACCACTTAATACGAGCACCATTTTTGAAATTTTATGAAATTATCTACTGTTATAATTATTTTTTATTCCTTAAACCTTCGGTTCAGCCGTTTTCTAGTGATTCGATTTTAGATATATCGAAAGAAATTGGGAGTGAGCATATTTTCTTTAAAGAAAACTGGTCTTGGAAAATTTTTGTTTTCGTAAAACCCTAAGTTGAACTTTTTGATTCCGTAAAATGTTAAGTTAGATTAAGGAGATTATTAAAAAAAAAATTAACCAAATCCATCCAGCCATTCTCCGATTTTAGATAAATCAAAAAAGTGGGCATAAAAGTAGGCGTGGTCCAATGTGTATTTCTGTAAAACCCTAATTTGGAATATGGCGAATGACAAATTTGCCAAATCGGTGCAGCCGTATTCCTATTTTAGTTATAACGAAAAATGGGCGTAGAAGTGGGCGTGGTAAATTGTTTATTTCCGTAAGAACCTAATTAGGACTATGATGAAAATTTAATAAAAGTAGCCACATAGGTCCAGCCTTACTGAAATGATGCGATTACGACATTTTATTTTTATTAATGAGGCGTTCTACACCTAATGTTCAGCATGTTTTTCAAAACCTGGATTTAGGAGACGTGGCTAAATTTTGAAAAAATAGTCAAATTTTGTGCCGAGTAGCCTTGATTAAATATTTATTAAATTAGAACAGAATTCGCCATATTCACAAAAAATAGAACACTTACACACTTTTTTATGGGTTATCGATTAAAAATTTTTATTTTGATAAATTTTCATAATCCGTTCTGAAATTTCCCATTTTTAAAAAAGTCAATTTATTTAGTATTTAGTTTCTTAAAGTTTAGATATTTGTCTATCCTCACAAAAAAATCGTATGCGTGTTTTTCGTTTTTTCGAAAAAATCGTATTTGAATATTAAGTTTCATTATACAGAAATATTTGTTATTCATCCGCTATGTTGAAACAAGAAAATACAAGCAAATTACAAACTTGTAATTTTGTAATTTGCTTGTATTTTTTTGTTTCAACACAGCGGATGAGTAACAAATATTTCTGCATAAATAATACTCATACGCAATGTTCAAACAAGAAGATACAGGCACAAAGTACAAAATTGTAATGAAATTTAATTATTAAAAAAAAAAATGGGCGGATTTTTGATAAATTGACTTTTATTAAAATGACAAACTTCAGAACGGGCTCTGAAAATTTTTTAAAATAAAAATTTTTAATCGATAGCCCTTAAAAAATATACAAGAATGCAAATTTTTTAGATTATGGTGCATTCCATTTCAATTTGAAAAATATTCAATCAATACACAAATTTTAACCTTTTTTCAAAATTTCGAGACATGTTTTCTCTAGCGGGACATTTTGTTTGGAATGCCACAAATATAGGTTTTGGTGGTTAAACGTATACGAGGCATTCCACACCAAGTGGTGCTCAACAGAAAACCATATTTGCTTCAATGGGATATCTATGGCAAAATATTTACCCTCAATACACTTGTAAATAACAAAAATAAAACTTAGTTTTTGTCAAAAAGTGGGTCTTGTTGGCATGGTCAAATATTGAATATTTCAGAATTTTTCTTTATTTCATTATTTACGAAAATTTAATAAACCACGGTAATGTCTTTAAAATAAAAGTTTTTTTTTATCGATTTTTGTAAGGAAAATTTTTAAATGCAGTTCTGAATTTTTGAAATTTAAACTTTAACTATCTGATCTGAAGATTTCAGAGATGTTTTTGCCTTCTTTTCGAGAAAAACTAATTTTAATGCTTGCACTACGATAATTTCAAACAATAATGGGGTATATAAGGGGT
Source organism: Pegoplata infirma (assembly GCA_963921195.1). Classification (NCBI taxonomy): domain Eukaryota; kingdom Metazoa; phylum Arthropoda; class Insecta; order Diptera; family Anthomyiidae; genus Pegoplata; species Pegoplata infirma. The sequence continues at coordinate 42,375,135 of OY992537.1, forward strand.
GGTCCAATAACTGGTATCTTTTTAAAACATGCAATGAAATGAACAATACTCAATAGTTTTGAAACCTTATGGCTTTATTTGAAAGAGCAAACATTCCCGTTTTTTATGGCAAACGACTTCATTGATGCGTCTTCGGCTTGCTCCGCTGTATCGCGTTGTAGCGCAGTACTGCGCTGCCAAACTGCACGTTTTTCGAAAAAAAGTTTTTAACCGAAATAAGGCACTCAAATGAGGTTATGTTAACAAACAAATTGGTACATCTTGGGATCGTAAAACTCGCAAGGTATTGTAAAGAATCCAATTCATCTATAGAAAGCAATAGATTTGAGTATCAGCATCATTACACAATATTTTCAAAAATACAGCTGAAACTCCCATTTTCGTCAAAGATGAGCGCTACATAGCCATGAGTACCGACTTTTTGTTGGCCGTAATAGAATATACCAACTTGGATGACATTTATTTTCAGAAGGATGTCGCAATATGTCCCACAGTCCATCAAACAATCGATATTTGGCGCACATAGTTCGGAAATCGTATTTTTCGCCATATTCGCGGTGACAATTGATCACTTCAGAGCTGCCGATTAAAAACTTTAAAAATTTGTTTGAGGGGTGGGAAATCCAGAAATGTTCTAGGCCCATTCGACGAATATCGTTCAAGCCATTCGTGAGATAGAACCAGAAACATTAGAAAAATGGGTGCCGAGAATGAGCTACTGCGGAGCTAACCCAGGCAACCGCATGAATGAAGTCGTTTGCCATAAATAATGGGAATATTTGCTCTTTCAAATAAAGCCATAAGGTTTCAAAACTATTGAGTATTGTTCATTTCATTGCATGTTTTAAAATGATACCAGTTATTGGACCACCCTGTACGTATGCGTATGAACAATAAAAACTGTATTTAAAATAAAAACTGTTTTTATTGCTCATACAGGCATGCAAATGCCCCGCATAGGCTGAACGTCGAGAGCGAATTTTAGGCAAAGCAGACTTCGAGGATCTGGAGGAAATCGCATTTATGGACCTTATGTCCGTTAAATTGTTTGCGACATGGACTAACGCGTTTTATCCTCGTCGCTGTAGGAAAATGTGGTATTGCTATGGACCAACCGGTCTATGCGAGGAGTTCAATATTTTGAACTACGCCACCCCTAACCTAACCTATTGCTCATACGCTTTTCCCTTCATATTTCCTTACGTGCCAAAAAACATTTCAGGAATCAAATATATGACCGACCTCAAACCCCAACAATTTCTCAGAACATACCTAGTAGAGATGGGCACATGGGCAGAGTAGAGCGTATTTCACGTGATTGTAACTGAATTAATTTTTACTCACGTGATTGTGCGTGAGTAAGATTTTTGCGTGAGTGAGTATGCGTGAGTCGATTTTTTGCGTGAGCTTGCGTGAGTTATTTTCTCTTTGTATTTCCTTTCGGACCAAAAAAAGCAATAAAAAAATTTTAAAATTTGGCTTAACTTAAGATTTCGTCCAGAAAAAAGCAAAAACAAGTAAAAAAGTTAAATTCGGCCTTGCCGAATGTAGTGATACGCTCCACAAATTCAAATATATTATTTCAAAAAACTTATTTAAAAGGATATTACTTCTGATTTTTTTTTTTGAATTTTTTCTTTTTTTTTCAAAAAATATGTTCGTACTTGTTTAAATACCATTTGGTGCTCAATTATGTTCACATATCAACAAGCAGCCGAATTAAAGCATTTTGTATTTTTAGGTTATGTTGAATGTACTAAAATTTTTGAGGTGTCCTTACATTTTCGTTCATAACTTTTGAACCACTGAACCGATATCGCTTAAATGCAATACCAAACTTCTCGGGAGAACTTTCAATAAATATGTTAAGTTTCAGTCATCTCCGTGTAATATTTTCACCGTGATCACCATTTCCACAGACAGACAGACAGACAGACGGACAGACGGACAGACGGACATCGCTAGAAGACCCGACCCCTTTCGATTTATTTTCGCTTTTAGACCAGACCCCTTTCGATTTATTTTATTTTTAGATATGTTTTAGTACTTATTAAGTGCAACTTGAACACCAATTTTCAGCCTTTTATTTTAAGATGGTGTTGAGTAATCAATTTTTCAAAATGGCGATTTTCTCAAAAAAATTAAAAAATTGAAATTTTTAATTAATTTTGACCATTAAAAATATAGATATTTTAAAAAAATTTGGACATCGTTTTGTTGGTATTTAAATGTAGTTTTAGAAAAAAAATATGAAAAAATTATTCGAAGTAATTATCACTTATTTTTTGACGTTTAAAAATTAAAATCGACTTTTTGAAAAAGTCCGAAACCTTAGACTTTTTTGTTAAAAACGTCAAATATTCTACTCTAAATTACGCAACTTTTAAGCCATAATTCGAGATGTGATCACAATTCTTTGTATTTTTTTTTTAATTTTAAAAATTGCACCTTTTATTTTTTTGGCTCAGATTTATTTTATATGGTGCTCCAAAAAAAATAAATTGGTAGATATTGACCCTAACTTACCCCAGATATATTTATTTCGAGGTAAAAATACGTCTCACAAAAATTTAGAACGATCGGAAATGGGTAAGGCGTTTAGCATGGTCCTTGAAGTTTAAAAAACGGATTACAAGGAAAAATATGAATTTTTTTCACTTTTCGCAATATTTTTGGTATTTAAAGTTAATTTGTATTTCAAGCAATTACAGAATTATGATGTAGAGTAAAATTCCTTTTTAATAAGGTACTAAAAACTAAAATCGGTTGAAAATCAGCCAAGTTATTACAACTTCCCCAGGCATCTAACGTGTGGCAGACGACTTGATTAAGCAATACAATCCGATTTTTGAAATTCATTGAAATTTTCTACTGTAATAACATTTTTGTATTCTTCAAGTTCAAATGTAATTTGATGACAAGTATTTTTCATATTGTGTTTTGCTAACATTTTTTTAATTAATGCTAAAAATGACTGCATTTTCAACACCCTTTTGAAATCTCTATTTTAAAAAAAATTTTTTTTTTTTGTTTCAAAATTTGGAAAAACCAAAAAAATATTACATTGAAACATGAATAATGAAAAAATGTTATTACAGTAGAAAATTTCAATAAATTTAAAAAAAGGGACTCGTATTCTTTAATCAAGCGGTATGACACACGCTAGATGCCTGGGGAAGTTGTAATAACTTGGCTGATTTTCAACCGATTTTAGTTTTTAGTACCTTATTAGAAAGGCATTTTACTCTACATCATAATTCTGTAATTGCATGAAATAAAAATTAACTTAAAATACCAAAAATATTGCGAAAACAGAAAAAAATTCATATTTTTCCTTGTAATCCGTTTTTTAAACTTCAAGGACCAAACTAAACGCCTTACCCATTTCCTATCGTTCTAAATTTTTGTGAGACGTATTTTTACCTCGAAATATATCTGGGGTAAGTTAGGGTCAATATCTACCAATTTATTTTTTTTGGAGCACCATATAAAATAAATCAGAGCCAAAAAATAAAAGGTGCAATTTTTAAAATTAAAAAAAAAAAAAAATAGAAAGAATTGTGATCACATCTTGAGTTATGGCTTAAAAGTTGCGTAATTGAGAGTAGAATTTTTATAGTTTTTTACAAAAAAATCGAAGGTTTCGGACTTTTTTAAAAAGTCGATTTTAATTTTTAAACGTCAAAAAATAAGTGATAATTACTTCGAATAATTTTTTCATATTTTTTTTCTAAAACTACATTTAAATACCAAGAAAACATTGTCCAACTTTTTTTAAAATATCTATATTTTTAAATGGTCAAAATTAATTAAAAATTTAAATTTTTTAATTTTTTTGAGAAAATCGCCATTTTGAAAAATTGATTACTCATCACCATCTTGAAATAAAAGGCTGAAAATTGGTGTCCAAGTTTCATTTAATAAGTACTAAAACATGTCCAAAAATAAAATAAATCGAAAGGGGTCGGGTCTAAAAGTGAGTGATTTGGCTTGGAATGCCCCATATACTTTATGGGGTCCCAGACCGATATTTCAATTAGTTACAAACGGAATGACAAACTTATATATACCCTCTATCACTACCCTACGGGAAATGAAAGGTCAATTGAAAAAAGTGGCAGATTTATGATAGGTTAATAATGTACATATCAAAAAACTGGTGAAAACATAAATGCAAATGTATTAAAATATGGTAATTACGAGGAAAAAATCTATCCCGTGACTATTCAAATGGTGGCAAAACATTGACTGGATTAATAATGATATATCAAATAACTGGTAAGAAAGTAACGTAACATCAGAGAGGATTTAAAATCACTAGAAACATTACAGACGAAGTGGTGACTTGTCAAAGAGCAGGTTAAAAAATATAAGCTTTGAATGAAAAAAATTACAATTCGTCCTGGAAAACCAATCACGTGACTGTTTAAAAGTTGTCATAGTTCTGGACTGATATAAATAGGACCAACTCTGTGACTGAAAAAAAGGTGGCATAACGCAAACATGTTTAACCCTTTAACCTCACTAATTTAAAATTGTTACCTTGAATTGAATATTTATTAAATTAATAAAATATTTTTGTTTTTTATAAAAACAAATTATTTTTTTTTTGGAAAATGAATAGTTTTGCAATGTTATAAGAACAGGTACAATTAAATTTTTCTTAAATTAAGATCAGTGAATTCCGCGTTCGTTCAGTAAACCGTACTTTACAAACATATTTTTCGTTAGTCCTATGATATGTTTACTTAGAGCAGTCTTTTGGTATGTCACTAATCTGGAAATTTTAAACTAGCTATGAAACATATCACAAGGGGACTGAATTTTGACTAGTTTAATGAAAATTAATTTTGTTTAGTACTGTGGTATGTTTCCTTAAACCAGTCAAGTGATGTGTTATTTTGTAGTAACTTTGGGACATATCATTCGACGGATCTTAGAGAACATAACGGATCTTAGAGAACAGAACATTGAGCTAAAACATGTCACAAATTAGTCACTTTGTGTCATGTGTGTTACCAGTTTTGTATCAATTTATTTTAACTTGTTATAAAGCCTGCTAATTTAAACCACACAAGCTCAGTGACATATCACAATGGGCTCAGAAAATAGAAATTTCCACCCCCTAGGACAACGCCATGTTAAATTTACCGTTCTCTTTTAAAGAGCAGGGCCAAATCAAGGACCGGTCACTGTCACAAAGTTCCAACCACGTGACCAAACCAATGACCGGTTCGTTTCCCGTAGGGTAAGTGGAGGGTATAACAAATTTTCCTTATTAACATATCCAAATTTCATAAAAATCGCTTGGAGCCCTTGTAAGTGAAGGCAAACATATACAATATTTTTAATTTAAATGAGCATTAAGATAAGGGGACTTTTTGATGTTTTTCCTATTCGACCTGTAGGGTCTAACAGTCAAACTTTAGCTCCAGTGTTCAACAGCTCTGACCATTAATTTTTTTCTAACTGCTATTTCATATTATACATTTCCATTATTTCATATTACACATTACAGATTGTCATTATTTCCAAAAGTAAACCACTGTGCTCTGTTTAAAAGCTTTATAAAACAAAAGACTTAAGCAACAAACTTCCTGTGTGTCTATAAATTTAAATGAAATGCATATATTGTTCAATAAGTTTTTTTATTTTGTTGTATTTACATACACATTTGTGTATTTTTTTTATTCTACCTCAATATTGCGTTTTAGTCTGTTTAATTGTTAATGTAATAAAAAGTTTAATTTATTTTCAGTTGATTTTACATAATTTTCTATTTAATGTATTTTGTTAAACTTGTGCTCTACTCTACAAATCTACCCCCGCATGTTAAAAAAATATGAATAATATTAGTATTATGAACAAATTCTACCAATTTTATTACTTTTCAGTTAATGAACAGTAAACTTAAACAACTGTAAAAATATTTACTAAAAACTGTACGTTTTTAAATAGTTAAATTATGATAATTCATTTTAGAATTTTAAATTTATTTTTTAATTTTTTTTTATTTTTATGATTCCATTTGTTTAAAACTCATAAACATTTTAATTGTTTTTGTCATAATAGTTTGTTCATTGCCCAAGGGTCATATGATGTGCATTAAGTTAATCGCGTTTTAGTTTTTTATTCAATTAGTTAATAGTTTTCTTTAGTTTGCTATTCTAATAAGTCCGGTAGCTAATTGTTGTAAACACAGTTGGAGATTGTGTTTTGTTTTTATTTTTATTTTTTTTGTTAAAATATTCCTAAGAGTATTTGCTATAAAATTTTAAATATGAATATTTATTGTTACAATTTGTTTATTGGCGCCAAGCAGGTGTATAATTTGAATTATATATTTTGTAGATAATTATAATGAAAACTACACTGTTTCCATTTTTTGTTACAGAGAATAGTTTAAAGAGAATTTAAAGCTAATCCTATATAGATATAATGAATAAAAATTATTTGTTTTAAAATATTTTTGAAAATGGTTTTAAAATATTTGTTTTAAACAATAAAGATCTTGCTGATAATGTTCAATAATCCTTTTTGAAATAATTTGAAACACCTGAAGATGTAATAAATTTCAACAGCTTATTTAAATAAGGTGATTAGTTATTAGATTTAATTCATTGATATTCCCAGCAAAATTTTCGGTTGCAAAGAACCGATTGTGGAACAAATTATACTTCCCTAGAACCTGTTCTAATTCTTGTGCAACACCGATTCTTTTTACAAAGGGATTGTCCCAAAAGCAACAGGTGTTTGTAAGCAAAATTGGAACACATTTTTGTTCTTCGGAATTGGTTCTAGAAGTCAAATTTAGAACATAAATGAGAATTAAAGAAATATTTTGAAATGCATTAATTTATTAAAAAACAAGTAAGAAAATTATAGTCGGTCAAGACCGACCATATAATACCCTACACCAAGGTTTCCCGGAAAATGGGTCCCATGGATCGATTAGATCTATATGTTGTAAAACCTTTAATAAGTGAAGAAAACACTCACAAATCAAATTTGAGTGAAATAGGCTTCTATTTGTTGACAATAAACCGCTTTAACTGAATATCGGGCAAAATTTTCACAAGGGGCCTGAGTCCAAAACTGGTCCGATGATTATCAGGTTTGATAAGGTTATTTAAGTACGCGTTTAACATACACAAACAAAATTTTAATTAAATATTTTCTATTTTCATGAAATTTGAGACATTTATGTGAAAATCGGGAAGGTGGTTTGTATGGGGGCTACAAGAAGAACTGGTCCGATTTCTTTGAAATTCGGAATGATGATATGTGAAGACAAAACATGTTTACCATCCAAATTTCAAAGCGATACCTTCTACAATACGGTTATTAGAGTCATTTGAGCCAAAACTAAAGAGGACCTTTGTATGGGGGCTAGGTCTAAATATGGACCGATTTTTTCCAATTTCAATAGGCTTCGTCCTTGGGCCAAGAGAGACTTAAGTTTCAAATTTCAAGTCAATTGATTAAAAATTGCGACCTGTATCGTGTTTACACCGTTTACATGGACAGACAGACAGACAGACGGACGGACAGACGGACGGACGGACGGACATCGCTAAATCGACTCAAAAAGTGATTCTGAGTCGATCGGTATACTTATTTTGTGTAAAAAAACTTTTTTTTATTAATTTTTGAAAAAAAAAATTTACTAATTTTTTTTTGAGTGTAAAATTTTTTTTTGAGTGTAAAATTTTTTTTGGGTTTAAAATTTTTTTTGAGTGTATTTTTTTTTTGTCTTAGTGTAAAAATATTTTTGTGTGACAAAAATACCTTGTAAAATATTTTTTTGACTTACAAATATTTTTAAAACATGTTTAACGGGCTTTCAACACGTGAATTTAAGGTGAAACTAATCTGAAATTTACGGTTTTGCTAATAACTTTTGAGCCGCTAGACCGATTTGGCTGAAATTTAAATCGAACCGGACCAGAGGAACGACAAATATATATGCCACACTTCAGCACCCTCAGAATTGCCGTTCGAAAGTTACCGTGTGTTTTATCTCGTAAATTCCAGAAAATCCCTTGCCGAAATTCACTCATTTGCTTATAACTTTTGAACCACTGGACCGATTTCGCTGGATTGCAATACCAACCTGACCAGGTAAATGCCCAACATATATGCCAAACTGCAGGAGCCTCCGTAAAGTCTTTCAAAAGTAAGCGTGTTTTCAACAGACAGACAGACAGACGGACAGACGGACAGACGGACAGACGGACGGACGGACGGACGGACATCGCTAGATCGTCTTAAAATCGATCGAGGATCATGAAAATATATACTTTATGGGGTCCTAGACCAATATTTTAAGGTGTTACAAACGGAATGACAAACTTATATATACCCTCTATCACTAGAGTGGAGGGTATAAAAAATAAAGATAATCCTATATGACATCGTATATTAATTTTTTTAACGCAAATGCATCCTTTTTCGCCTCCAAAATTGCATTTTGGGCCTTGCAATAAGTATACACCAGAACAGGGATTTTCTGCAAACAAAAATGAAAAACTTTATTATATTAGTATTTGTCCCGACCCAGACAATCAAAATTTAATTTACTTACCTTCGTATCAACAATTTTCACGATTATATCCTGATATCTTAATAGAATTTCTTGTTTTTTCTCCGTTAACAAAAATAAATTGATATTATGTATTTTTTTAATTTTTTCTGAAAAATTTTCCTGGGTTGTTATTTAAATTAAATTTCAATTGTTGCAATTATATTAGAAATGTTAAGTTTTCATTAAGAATGATCTACAGCACACAGTGGGAGATATCGCTATTTATACCCTACACCACACTGTGGTACAGGGTAAAATGAGTTTGTGCTGATGTTTGTAACTACCCGAAATATTGGTCCTAGACCCACTTTTAAGTATACCGATCGACTTAGAATCACTTTTTGAGTCGATATAGCGATGTCCGTTCGTCCGTCTGTCCGTCCGTCCGTCTGTCTGTCCATGTAAACGGTGTTAACACGATACAGGTCGCAATTTTTAATCAATTGACTTGAAATTTGAAACTTAAACCTATTTTGGCTCAAGGACAAAGCCTATTGAAATTGGAAAAAATCGGTCCATATTTAGACCTAGCCCCCATACAAAGGTCCTCTTTGGTTTTGTCTCAAACGACTCTAATAGCCGCATTTTTAAAGATATCTTTTCGAAATTTGGCAGGTAATCATGTTGCATCCACACAAATCACCATTCCAAATTTTAGAAATCGGTCCAGTTCTTCTTGTAGCCCCAATAAAAACCACCTTCCCGATTTTCACATAAACCTCTCAAATTTCATGAAAATAGAAAATATTTAATTAAAATTCTGTGTGTGTATGTTCAACGCGTACTTAAATAAACTTACCAAATCTGATTATCATCGGACCATTTTTGGACTTAGGCCCGCCCCATGTGAAAATTTCGCCCGATATTCAGTTAATGCGGTTTATTGCCAACAAAAAGAAGCCTTTTTCATTCAAATTTGATTTGTAGGTGCTTTTTATTAATTTGACAAAATATAGATCTAATCAGTCCATGTTTGAACTTGGGACCCATTTTCCGGGTAGTTCTGGTGTAGAGTATTATATGGTCGGTCTTGACCGACTATAATTTTCTTACTTGTTTTTTTTAGAAATAATTCAGCCATTCAGTAAGTACTAGACCGATTGCATTGAAATTTCTAATGGTCATAGCTAACGTATTTAGAGCTTAAGTTTGGAAGTTAGGGCCCAGCGGTTGAACAGGGTAGACACCAAAACCCCTCCAAATAAGGTGCCTGTTGCAAACAAGCACTATAAATGCTTGTCATTTTTTTGTTTGTCATTATATTTCCAAAAATGAACAATCTGTTAGTTATAATTTCATTAAAATGTCATTTTGAATCGGAGCCCCCATAAGGAGTAGATATATGTAGTAGGTTTGTTCAGAAAAAGTGCTGGGACGTAAAATTTACCCTCTAGGATCGAATCAGAGGCAATTGCGGGGAAAATGTTTTCTTATAAGAGCAAAGGTTGCGATAAAAAAACACAAAAATCCCCCTTGGGAGTTACTTCTAGAAGTGTGCAATGTAAGACCGACCTCCATTAATTTTTACGCTCCAACATTTTTTCTTAGCAAACCTGCTCTCTATCTCTACTACTTAAGAGGGCTCCCATACAAAATGACATTATTATGAAATTAGATCCTATCGCTTTGACTGTCCTAAGGATGACCCTAGAAGAGTTAAATGTATGACCGACCCCCACAATACCAAGACCATTAATCCCATTAATTATTACCGCTTAAAATTTTTTTCGAACATACTTACACTGTATCTTGTTATTCCAAAGGGGGATCCCATACAAAACGACATTTCCTAAAATTATGGGGGTCAAAATAGGGGGGTATTATACTTATAACCGACCTACGATATTACAATTTTTATTATTTCACAACAATTTTGTAATTTGTTTGTATTTTCTTGTTTTAAAATAGCGTATTAAGTAGTAATATTTAGGCAAATATTTGTTACTCATGCGCTATGTTGAAACAAGGCAACTAAAACAAATTACAGAATTGTTATTTATTTTTTCACAAAAAAAAAAAACGAAAACTGCTTTTCGAAATTTATTCGTGCACTCAAAAAAAAAAACTTGTAAAATTACAAGAAAAGTTTGGAACTTTTTTTTGCTACCTCCTATTTGACAAGAATTCCTTACACTTATTTTACATACCTAGTACCAATAATTTTGTAATTTTAGAAGCTTTTTATCAAAAAAAATCTAAATTTACAATTTTTTTGACGCTACCTCCTAATTTTACAAGATTTTTACCAATAAAATTGTAATTTTTATAACTTTTTTGGTGAAATAAAACTTACAAGGAATTCTCATGAATTTACTAGATTTTTAACATGATAATGTTTTTAGGCTGGTGTCTAATTTTAAAAAAGTTGCAGGACGCCACCTCAGTTTGACTATATAGGTTAAAAATTAACTAAAACGAAAACAAGAATTACTATTTTCATTAAAAACCAAAAATTTTAATAACTTGGGCTTGTAACTTGGATAATAATTCACCTCGTGGTGAATAAAACCGGTTTTTACCAGTTGGCGAATAAAAAGTAATATAATTATTTTTCAACGAAAAAAAAATTTTTTTTCATCAAATTTTTTTCTTTCATCAAGTTTTTTCCATCAAATTTTTTTTTCGATCAAATTTTTTTTTCCATCAGTTTTTTTTTTTTTTCATCAAACTTTTTTTTTTCATCATTTTTTTTTTTTTATAAAATTTTTTTTCCTCATTTTTTTTTTTTTTGCATCAATTTTTTTTTTTTATTAATTTTTTTTTTTCATTAATTTTTTTTCATCAACATTTTTTTCATAAATTTTTTTTATCATATTTTTTTTATCAACTTTTTTATTACCAATTTTTTGTCACCAAAAAATTTTTTTTTTTCATATTTTTTTTATCAATTTTTTTTACATCAAAAAATTTTTCTTTTCATCAAAAAAAATCCTCAAAAACTTTTTTTCATAATTTTTTTTTCACCAAAAATTTTGGGTTTATTAAATTTTTTTTAACATAATTTTGTTTTTCGTGAAAAAAAATCATTTTTTTTTTACCAAAACTACTTTTTCACCAACTCTAAGCTTTTCGCATAAAAATTTTCCATTTGTGTATCAAATGTACATAAAACAAGTGAGAGTGTTATATTCTATGGTGCCGAATCTTTTATTCTCTCCAAAATGCAAAAACACTTTTTTGCACTTATTTTTGCACTCACTTACGAAATGTACAGCTCTTTTGGTTTTTTAATGGGGTCCTCGACTGATATTTCAATTCGTTTTGCATGGAATAGCAAAGTAATATAACATTATTTTTTCTAAAAAAAACTTTGCGTTGGCAAGTACACCCAAATCTTCCGCAAAACATTATTATGATTTAATGATTTCGGCAAAAGTACAATATTTACTAGATATTTTCTGTAAAAACCTTGGAAATTTGTAAAATTATAAGAAAAATGTAATATTACAAAAAAACAGCTTTACCATAGAAAAAAAATATATATTTAAAATCAGGTTTTAATTTTATTTTCATACAAATTGTTTTTGTTTTTAAAATCGACTTTCAAAAAATGTATTGAAAATTTGAAATTTAAAATAAAACTTTTGTTTTCTTGTTGTAAATAAATATTAATCGAAAATTATTTGTTAACAAACAAGGAAAACTGTCAAATATGGGTAAAATGGGATTACGAGACTTTTTCTAGTAATTTGATAAGGTTTTTTTGTGTGTGTGTGGATAACCAAACAAACATAAAAAAGAATAAAAAAAAACTATCCGGATTTCAGAAATGGTTCTGAAAATTTCTCAGAAAAAAACTTTAAACGATAGCCCATAAAAAAATAAAAAAAAATGTAAAATTTTGGGTTTGTGGTGTATTCCGTTTTAATTTAATAAATTTTTAATAAAAGTCAACTTGACACAAATTTTAATTTTTTTTTTTTTCAATAACACAGTGCAACAACCAAAATCGGAATGGGATGAAACCAACAGCAAATTAAAGATGACATATTCCACAACAAACATCTCAAAGCTTTTTTAGTTCAGCGCTAGATTTTTTCTACACGCATTTGAAGTTGGTGAACTTTTATTATAATTATAATAATAATAATTGCTTGAAAACTGTGGCGTATGATCAGTGTTGCCATATATCAAGATTTCCCTTTTTTTGCAAGTTTTTTGATGTGCTAAAAAGATTTCAAGATTTTTTCTAAAAAAATAAGTTTTTTGGAAAATAATAAAGTTTTTTCAAGTTTTTCTTAATTAGTTAAAAAATATAAAAAGCATCATTTTTTTTTTGTAAATACCCGAAATATTGGTCGTAGACCAAGCTTTTAGTATACCGACCGATTCAGAATCACTATCTGATTTGACTTAGCGTGTCCGTCCTTCAGTCTATGTAAACGGTTTCAATTAAATACGTCTTTATTCTATGAAAATATGAGATATTCGATTACAATTTTGTTTTTTGCTTGGTAACCTTATTAAATCCATTTAAAATCAGACGATTCTTTGACTTGGTCGCCATATGAAAATTCCACACGATATTCACTTAAATCTGTAAGTTGCCAACATATATATGTTCGCAAAGAATGCGAACATATATTTTTCAGAATCTTTTATGAGTCATATAAGGCCCCTGTAGGTTAGTTGGTAGCATGCTAGCCTATGAAACAGGGGGTCGTGAGTTCGATTCCCACTAAACCCTTGGTCGATTTCGATACAACGAGACGACGGTCATTGTAACCAGTTCTCGGTTAGGTTTAATTAATTATTAAAAATGATTTGTAATTAAATTGCGAAAACTAAATAAAAACTGATCGTTGGATTAAAATTATTATTATGATATTATAAGAGCGCCTAGAAAAAGGGATTATGTTTTCTGAACGTCTAAGAACTCTTTTATGAGTCTTTTCGAGCTCCAAATGAACGCTTGGTTGTTTTTTTTATTATTTTTTTAACTTGATATAAAAAATGAATTGAAAATACATATTGAAAGTACATAATGTATTAATTTTTAATTTTTTCAATACTTTTGTAAAAAAAAAATTTTTTCACAAAAAAAAAAAGATTTTTTTTCAGAAATAAAAAGTTTTTTCAAAAAAATATATGGCAACACTGCGTATGATTAATATTGTAATTGCCTTTAAATAACAATCATACGCAACGGTGCACGTACTATTATTATATCATCCAACTACTGTATGGGGGTATACTAACTTTGTCATTCCGTGTGTAACGCATCAAAATATCGGTCTAGGACCCCATTCTAGCGATGTCCGGCCGTCTGACCGTCTGTCCGTTCGTCCGTCTGTCCGTCTGTAATTAACACGATGCAGTCCAAAATAAAAGAGCTAGACTCCCGACATTTGGCACGAATATGTCTTATGTTACTAGGCAGGTTAAGTTCGTAAATGAGCAAAATCGAAAGAGAGGGAAAAAGTTCCCCCTTAAAGAACTAAATCAACCTCTGAAAAATACCATTTTTTTTACATGATTTTTTTGTGTTTTTGTTTAACAAATGCAACATTTTTATACTACAAGAAGTTAAAAGTCCTGCAGTTGGACCCAAGGAATTAGAAAATTTAGTTTTTTTTTGGTCCGCCCTTTTGCCCCCTTTTGTGGGCGTGGAATAAAAAAAATGTTTAAATAGTGAAAAAATGTATTTATTAAGTGCAAAAAGCACAAGAATGAACTTATTAAGATATAATAAATTCTGTCGCTGTCGACCTCTCCCTCCCCAAAAAATAAAAACGCCCCTGAAATTTGTTTTATATATTTATTTTTTTTGCATGTTGGATGGTATAAAAGATCTATTAAATATAAAAATTTCATCAATTTCTAAGATCATACCTTATTATGAGTTGTGCCAAAAAACATTTTTTTGCATTATGAAAATTTGAACTCTTAAAGCTTTGTTCCATTTTTATACCCTCCACTCTAGTGATAGAGGGTATATATAAGTTTGTCATTCCGTTTGTAACACCTCGAAATATTGGTCTAGGACCCCATAAAGTATATATATTTATGATCCTCGATCGATTTTAAGTCGATCTAGCGATGTCCGTCCGTCCGTCCGTCCGTCCGTCTGTCTGTCTGTCTGTCCGTCCGTAGAAAACACGCTAACTTTTGAAAGACTTTACAGAGGCTACTGAAGTTTGGCATATATGTTTGTCATTTACCTGGTCAGGTTGGTATTGCAATCCAGCCAAATCGGTCCAGTGGTTCAAAAGTTATGAGCAAAAGAGTAAATTTTGGCAAGGGTGTTTCGCGAATTTACTAAATAAAAAACACGATAACTTTCGAGAGACAATAATGAGACTACTGAAGCTTGGCATAAATCTTTGCCATTCCACGGGTCTGTTTGGTTTTGAATTTCAGCTCAATCGGTCCAGTGGTTCAAAAGTTATAAGCAAAACCCCGAATTTCAGATTAGTTTCATCTAAAATGCCACGTGTTTTAAAAAGTTTTAAAAACATTGGTGGTAACTAAACAATGCTTTTCAAACTTGGTTAATTTTAAAGCAATGCTTTTTAAACTTGTTTAGTTTTAAAAGCATTGGTAACTTAAAAATTACACTCGAAAAAAATTTTACACTCAAAAAAAATTTTACACTCAAAAAAAATTTTACACTCAAAAAAAAATACACAAAAAAAAATTTAGTTTTTTTTTTTATTTTTTACAAAAATTACAATATTTCGTGTTCATACGTACGTGCATTCACTCAGAAATATTTTTACAGTAAAAAAAACATTACACTCGAAAAAAATTTTACACTCAAAAAAAAAATTAGTAATTTATTTTTTTTTTTTTTAAATGACAAAAAAAGAGTTTTTACTCAAAATAAAATATTTCTAATCAAAATTGTTAATTTTTTCACGTTAAAAAATTTACTACCCTTTAAAAAAAATGCATTGTGGAGGGTATTCATAGATTCGGCAAAGTCGAATTTAACTTTTCTACTTGTTTTAAATGTAACATTTGTATGGAAGCTATCTTATGAAGTGGAGATACCCAGCAAAACTTAGATTACCAAATAAGGTATAAAATAAGGTATAGGATCTCTTATTTTATACATTGCAGCATTCATGATTTTAACAGGCGATGAGACTCAAAGTAATGCATCCACATTATCACAAAGAATACCAGTAAGGTATAAAATAAGTCATAAATTTATAACGAAGAATACGAGTAAGGTGTAAAATATATGATATTTTATAGGTTACGAGAAATGAAATAATATAGCATACCAGAATATAATATATAAGGTGTTACGAGTAGTGAAAAAGTAATTTTGTATTTTTTTTTTTTTTTTTTTACTTTGAGCCAACACTCAGGGGATGCCCCCTACTAATGCAGTGCATTGTGTTGGTATTAGGAAAATAGGTTATGAGGAGGAGGAAAGAGGGAGTAGTGTTTGTGGACGTTTAGTTTAAACTTTTCCAAATCGTAGTTGACTGGGAAGATTTCTGCGGGGAGTGAATTCCACATACGACTAGTTCGACTGAGAAACGAATTCTCTCTGTAATGCGTTGTGCGATTCATTGGGCTATCGACAACAAACGGATGTGATCTACTGGATTGACGAGTATTGCGAACGTACACCCGAGTCTCGGGGATAAGTTCACTTATCTCAGCAGAGCACTTACCATGGTAATATCGGTAGAACAATGACGCACAACCCACGTTCCGACGATGCTCCAATGAATCAATAGAGTTGGATACCCTACTGTCATTGATGAGCTTCAACGCACTCCTTTGCACCCGGTCCAAGAACTTCAAAACAGACTTTGAAGCCCCTGCCCAGATATGGGAGTTGTATTCCAACTTCGGCCGGATATAGGCGGTATAAATAGTAAGGAGGTCAGACGGAGTGAAGTAATTTTTGCACCGTTTTAAGAAACCAAGGCACTTGAATGCTTCTTTCGACACTTGAAAAACATGTTGATTCCAGCGAACGTCACATTGTATTTTCATGCCCAGAACATCAAGAGTATCTGATTCCTCAATATTTATACCACCCATGGATACAGATGACGTTGATTCCACAGATCGTCTGTGGGTCAACATACAACATTGGGTCTTGCGAGCATTAAAATCGACCCTATTCGCCAGACCCCACTCAGAGATTGTAGAAAGGTCATGATTAAGTGTGTCATTCATATTCTGTCTCATGGCCTGAACCTCTACAAGGCTAGGCCTATAATCAAAAGAAAATGAATGACAAATATTGCTGTCATCTGCATAAGAGTATATAGGATTGAAAGTTTGACTAAGAAGGTCGTTTAGAAAAATTAGGAAAAGGGTAGGAGAAAGAACGGAACCTTGTGGTACCCCTGAATTAAGCTGAAACTCGTTGGATGAAACCCCATCCAAAACAACACGTATAGTGCGGTTCCCGAGAAAACTCGATATAAATCGAGAGAAATCATCACCGACACCAAATGCAATAAGTTTTGATACGAGTGCGTCATGCCAGACACGATCAAATGCCTTGGAAATATCCAGAGCCACCACTTTACTCTCACCAAATTGGTGTATGGATCGACTCCAACGCTCCGTAAGGAACGCTAACAGGTCTCCCGTAGAACGACTTCTACGAAAGCCATACTGTCGATCACATAGAAGTGAATTGGACTCTAGATAGTTCACAAGATGGAAATTAACCATGCTCTCCATAACCTTCGCGAGCGCAGAGCAAATTGCAATTGGGCGGTAATTGTCAGGGTTTGTGGCCTCACCCTTTTTAGGGATGGGCTGAACATTGGCCACCTTCCAGCAAGAGGGGAAGATCCCTCCACGGTAGGAAAAGCTAAAAAGTTTAGCCAATGGGCGAGCGAGCGTCGAAGAGCACTGTTTCAGCACCAGTGCAGTAATTCCATCCGGCCCCGGAGACTTGTTTACATTGAGATCATCAAGAACCCTTTTTACTGCACGAGCCCGAAAAAATATCTTGGGCATAGTATAGGATACTCTTTCGAGCTCGGGCAGTGATTGATTGCTAACCGGCAAGTTTGAGTTGCTTGCAAAAATCTCAGCGAAGAGATTAGCTTTATCAACCGGGTCTGTGAATATTTGGTCATTCCTTATAAGAGTTGGAATAGACGAACTAGCATTATTCTTTACTCTTTTAACAAATGACCAAAAGGTCTTGCTACCCCGTGGAGCAGCAAGGACCTTAGTACGCAGACGCTGTTCGTATAGAAGCTTTTCACGTCTGAGTACTCTGGCACATTCGTTTCTTGCCTGTTTACGTAGCCGAACAGTAACTGGAGTTTTGTCATTCCGCCAGTTATTGAACGCATCCTCTCTGGATCTGACTGCATTCCTGCACGTCTGATTAAACCAACACTAATTCTTTGGTTTAATCGAAATACGCTTTGATGGAATAAATGATTTCATTCCCAGCGTTATCACATTCACGATCATTTCTGCAGCAGCGTTGACATTGTCATCTAGAAAACAGAGCTTCCAGTTGAAATGTCGAAAGAAATCATTGAGCTCAGCCCAACGAGCCTTTTCATAGACAAATACCGAGCGCTTCGGCGCTGGATGAGAAGCACTACGAATTGCCGAATATGGAAAGGATGCAGAAATGATAAGGTGATCCGAATTGCCAAGAGGCGCAAGTAACTCAACTTCGTACTTTTCAGGGTGCGAAGTGAGGAAAAGGTCAAGAATATTACGAAATTGCCCTTCAACACACGGAATATGTGTTGGGTCATTCACTAGTTGCACAAGGTGGTTGTGTGCAGCGAAGAGCTCAACGTATTGGCCCTCAAGAGACGTGTGGCTGGAATAACGAAGCCAGGAAGAATTGTGGACATTGAAATCGCCAGCAACAACGATTTCGCTGTCCGGGCAATTCTCAAGAATCCTGGTGATGGAGTCGGAAATGGAGTCAAAGGCACCATGTGACCTCTCCGTTTCCATGTTTGGGCTCCTATAGAGAAACCCGAAATGGAGAACATGCGACCTTATTTGAAATTTAACCCAAAGTGAGTTAAATTCCAAATCACCATAACCGAGATGTGGCCGAAGTTGGTAAGCAACATTCTCCCGAATATACATAACAAGGCCCCGTTGGAAAATAAAAAGGGATAGAAAGTGATACCCCGGTATTTGGAAATCCTGTGGATCAGAATCCCCGCCTACCTGGGTTTCACACAAGGCGAAAACATCCGGCCGATGAAATCGAACGTGAGCATATACAAAGTTGAAATTAGCTCTCAATCCGCGTATGTTGCAGAAATCTAACCGAAACCTGCCAGTCATTACGATGAAAAAAAAAATGTAAATTAATACTCCAGACAATTATACAGCAGGCAAAGTAAGGGTACTGCTGTTAAAGTTGGCTAATTAGTGACCAGTGTTATACCTTTGTCACCAAGAAGCCCAACAACAGACCAACACTATGCCGCATGTACAATGTCGAAATTAGGGAAAACTAGAAAAAAAGGAAGACAACAATGACACTAAAAAAGAGAGCATAAAAGCCCCTCGCATGGTCATTGTAAATGATGATTCCGGAAAAAAAAAATGTTTATCCAGGGATTGGTGTATTTTTCTGTTGATTTAAATGCTGTGTTGTGTTGATTTTTTTATTTTTTTTTTTTGTGCTATTTTGTTGGTGATGCTTATTGTGGGTAATTTATGTTGTTGTTGTGGTGGGTGTTGTTGTTTTAATTTTTATTTGTGATTTTGTTATTGTTATTATGAATTGTTTTCTATTTCTTTTTGATTTTTAAATTTACTCACGTGATTGTAAGTGAGTGTAAGTAGATAAAATATGCTCGGAGTGTGTGTCGTTAGAAATTTCCTGTCGTCAGCCCATCTCTAGTTTAAACTTATACATTTTTTTTTATAAAATAATTATTTTTTATGTTATTGTAATGCATTATGCATCCAATTATAAATAATACATTATTTCAAACTTTCAAATAATACATAATGTAACCAAATATAAGCCATCCATGATTTAATGTTTAGAAATAACAAATATGAAATACATTTTTTCCAATAATCATGCATTACGTAGCAAATTATTAGTAATGCATTATTTTTCACTTGAAAATAATACGTTGTGGAACAAATGTTTGGTAAGACATCATAAAATAATGCTACAAATAAGTTATATGCATTACCTGGTAATGTGTTATATAATCACTACCCATTACCAAAGTTTTGCTGGGTAGGGGGTATGCTTACTCTAGAAAAATGTTGGGGCGCAAAAATAAATAGAGGTCGGCCTGACATTTTACCCCTTTGGAAAGCTCCATGGGAGCGGTGTGTTATGGTAGCGGTGTGTTATTTTTTATAAAACAAGTTTATAAAAAATAAAAAAAAATTATGGCGGCCACCTTATAGATTGAAGATAGAGAATACGTATGTTTTGAGAAAATGTTGGGGCTTAAAAAATATTGGCGGTCGGTCATACATGTGATTCCTCTAGGAGCATGCTTGGGACAGTTATAGTGATGGGAGCCAATTTCATAAAAAATATCATTTTGTGTGGGAGCCCCATTTTTTCGGCAGTCATTTTCTTAATAAAAAAGGGTAATATTTTGTCCCCGATTTTCCTTAACGCCCCAGTTTTGTTTTAATTTGATGAAATTTCATTAAAAAATTTCATCATTAAATTCCTTAAAATACATTTAAATTTTTCAATTGCTTTAAGCCCCGTACATGAATCTTAATATAAATTAACGTATTTTAAACATATCAACCGTTTAGTATGCAAATTTTGTTTTTGTGTGATTTTTATTATTTTTTATTTTTGTTTAAACTAATGGCGCATGTATGTCTAGTAGTACTACTAACAACATCTACAACACAATCAAAATCACGTTATACCCATATGAAGTGTTGCTCTGCGAACGTGTGTGAGTGAGTGTTGTTTAGTTAATGTCCAGTTTAAATGTTAAAAGCGCAATTTCTAATATTTTATCGATAATTTTTATTTTTTCTTCACATAAATATATTTCATATAATTCATTAATTTAATACTTTTTTCTGCTTCTTCTTGCTGTTTTCATAGAGATTATTAATTTATTTATATTGTAATGTTAATTTATTTGTATTGTTTTGGAATTGTGTTGTATTTGATTTAATATTATTATTGATTATATGAAACACTCCCTCTTTTTATTTGTGTTTTATTTTTTTTTATTATTATTAATACTCAGTTATAAATGCTTTAGTTGTTTTTAGTGGATGGAATGATTTTTAAATACCCTACGTTTTTTGCAAATATTCTTCTTATCTGATATCGAATTTATCAGCGCAAAGTGGGAGATTTGAACATTTTTTAGGAAATAATGTCTTTAAATCGATGTCTTTAAATCGATGACAGATCAATAATTTATATACTTTATGGGGTCCAAGAACTATATTTTTTATCCAATTTTAGTGTCTTTTGGATGTTTAGAAAGATAATTGCAAATAAAAAATTCATTTCTTTTTGACTTTTTTAAAAAAAGTTAGTTTAAAATTATTTTTTTTTTTTAAACCAAATAAAAAAAATATTTTTTTCTCTTATACATTTTTTTAACCGATTTCCGGCAGTTGTTCCCCTTATACGATTGTCTCAATATTTTGAATTTTGAATTTTTAGATACCATTTGACAAAACAATCAGCGGTTTCGAGAGTAGAGTCTCAGAAGGTCTCCGGGTTGCGCCGGTTTTCATTTAAATTCTAAGTGTCAATGATACTCGAAATGACATGGCGAGTGATGGCTGTTGCGGTTTTCATCATTTTTGTGCCTCCGCGAGCGGGCGTCTGATCTTGCATCAAGCGGCTCGCTATACAAATGTGATCAACTCTCGCCTGTCTGGTAGGCTTAGCTAGTAGCCCTAGCACCAGTCTCGGATGTTTTATCCTAATAAGCTACTCATCCTAAACAACCAACTATTAATGAAACCGAAACAAAAAGAATAAATCCGGATATGTTGACGAATTTTGGCATGAAAAAAGGACACGAATAGGAATATGGAACGTAAGGACGCTTATAGAACCTTCTCGATTAGAACAACTTTGCAAGGAATTTATAAACTATAACCTTGCCTTATTAGGTATTAGTGAGATGCGATGGCCGGATTCTGGCGAACATTTAACAAGTGATGGTCTAACACTTCTCTACTCTGGCAAAAAAACGGATGAAGTCAGCGCCAATGGTGTAGGATTTCTTTTATCAAAAGAAACCAGAAGACGTGCACTTGTAAACTGGAAGGCACATTCGGACCGGATCATTTCAGCTACATTTGAAACTCGTGCTCGAAGACTGACCTGCATCCAATGCTATGCACCAACCGAAACCACAGAAAGAACTACAAAGGAGGTGTTTTATAGTCAATTGGACAGAGTGTTAGCATCGGTAAATCGTGGTGATATTCTAATGGTCATGGATGACTTTAATGCCCAAGTTGGACCAGATAATTCTAGCATTGAAAGCACAATGGGCAAACATGGATTAGGCAGAAGGGCAGAGAATTGTGAACTTTTTGTTGTGATGTTTGCAACAAACTCACTCATTATAGGTGGTACACTTTTTCCACATAAAAGAGTGCACAAGGTAACATGGCTTTCACCAGATCACGTGACTGAAAATCAAATTGATCACATAACGATCAGCAAAAAATGGCGTGGATCTCTTCTAGATGTGCGCAACAAACGAGGAGCAGACATCGCTAGTGACCATCATCTAGTGGTTGCTACACTCCGTATAAAAATTGCAGCAATCAGAAAAACTAAGAAGACTTCACCAAGAATAAAACTTGACGTTAACAAATAAAAAAATCCTAATATTGCCATGAACTACACTCAAGAACTGGAAGATGCTTTGTCAAATCAGGTTAACTCTCCTAACTATAGCTGCCCAGCATTGGAAAAATTGCTCGTTGATTCTGCCGTCCGTCATATTGGCCACAAAGAGAAAAATCGGAAAGATTGGATGTCAGATGAAACCTGGAAGCTTATAGCAG
Source organism: Pegoplata infirma (assembly GCA_963921195.1). Taxonomy (NCBI): domain Eukaryota; kingdom Metazoa; phylum Arthropoda; class Insecta; order Diptera; family Anthomyiidae; genus Pegoplata; species Pegoplata infirma. The sequence continues at coordinate 42,397,678 of OY992537.1, forward strand.
AAAGAAAAATAGCTAAGAACACCATTAACATGCCAAAACTCGCATTGCTAAGAGTTTAAGTCAGGTAGAATTTTTAAGGCTAGACCGTGAAGTCAAACAAGTGAGAGTGTTAAATTCGGCTGTGCCGAATCTTTTATACCCTCCAAAATGTAAAAAAAAAATTAAAACAAAAATTTGTCAGGGGTGTATCTTTTTTTTTTTTGGGGGGGGGGGGGGGGGTTGATAAGGTCAGTGGGGGACGTTGAGAGCACCTTCCCATCGCGATAAATATACCAAATGTTTCATTTACTTAACAAAAATACAAAAAAACATGTAAAAAAGTGTATTTTTTTAGAGGTTGGTTTAGTTCTTCAAGGGGGAACTTTTTTCCCCCTGGTCCGATTTGGCCAATTTCCGAACTTAACCTGCCTAGGAACACAAGACATATTTGTGCCAAACTTGAGGGGTCTAGCTCTTTTATTTTGGACTGCATCGTGTTAACTACAGACGGACAGACGGACGGACAGACAGACGGACGGACGGACGGACAGACAGACGGACGGACATCGCTAGAATGTCTTAGAATCGATCACTGATCAATAATATATATACTTTATGGGGCCCCCGACCGATATTTCGATGCGTTACACACGGAATGACAAAGTGAGTATACCCCCATACTGTAGTTGGAGGGTATAAAAAAGTGCACGTCGAGACAAAAGAAGATGGGCAGATGATATTGCCAAAGAAGCACAAACGGCGGCCGAAACCAATCGTACAAAGGTTGCTGTACTCGGTGGAAGGCCCTTAACGGATGATAACGGTGATCTCACAACATCTAAAGATAAACAAATGCAGCTATGGACTGATTTCTACAAGGAAATGTTGTCTGAAACATCTATCACCCAGACCATCGGCGTATACAGGGGGGGGGGCCCAACAACAACAACAAAAAAATATTTTTTTTATATGTATTGGAAAACACGAATCTCGCGAAAAAAACAACAAAATTTTTTTTGTTGTTGTTGTTGGGCCCTGAAAAAACAGTTCTGCATACGTCGTTGACCCAGACACAACCACTTTGTAGATGCGAGTCACATGAGGTCAACCAGGATATAAGAACGGAGTGTCCCTCGATTCTAGAAATTAATGAGGCCATCAAAGCACTAAAACACAACAAGTCCGCTGGTTTTTACATCCACTTATTGAACAATTTTGTTCTTCCAACCATTTACCTGATGAATTACTTGAAGGTGTTATCGTTAAAATCCCGAAAAAGTAAATTTGTTCTTCCAACCATTTACCTGATGAATTACTTGAAAGTGTTATCGTTAAAATCCCGAAAAAGTAAAAAAAGTAAAAATCCCGAGCTTAGTAATTGGAGAGATATCACGCTTTTAAATATGCTGCTTAAAGTGATAGCCCACATCAAGTGTCGAAAGAAGCATTCAAGTGTCTCCGTTTCTTAAAACGGTGCAAGAATTACTTCACTCCTCCCGATCTCCTTAATATTTATACCACTTATATCCGTCCGAAGATGGAGTACAACTCCCATATATGGGCAGGGGCTTTAGAGTCTATTTTGAAGTTTCTGGACCGTGTTCAAAGGAGGGCGTCGAAGTTAATCTATGACAGTAGGGTATCCAACTCTATTGACTTTTTGGAGCATCGTCGGAATGTGGGTTGTGTAACACTGTTCTATCGATATTACCACTGCAAGTGTTCTGCTGAGATAAGCGAATTGATTCCGCGAGCACGCGTTTTTGTTCGGAGTACTCGCTTGTCTAGTAGGGCTCATCCATTTGTTGTCGATTGCCCAGTGTACCGCACAACGCATTACAGAGAAAATTCATTTATAAGTCGAACAATCCTATGTGGAATATACTTCCTGAAGACGTCTTCCCTGTTAACTACAATCTAGAAAAATTCAAATCTAATATCCACAAACACTACTCCGTCTTTCCTCCTTCCCATAACCTATTTTCCTAATTACCAACACAATGCACTGCATTTATAGGGGACATCCCCTGAGTGTTGGTTAAGTCAAAAAAAAAAAATTAAAAATGTCAATAGTCTAAGGATAATTGTTAAACAATCCATAGAATGGAGATCCCCACTTTACCTCGTGTTCATCGATTTTGAGAAGGCATTTGATACACTGAACCATATCGCTATCTGGAGGGCATTAGAGTGTTAGGGAGTTCCTCCAAAGATGGTTGCAATTATAAAGGCAATGTACTCGAACGCAACATGCAGAATTCTCCATGAAAATGATTTGTCCGATAAGATAAGCATCAGCAAGGGAGTTCGTCAAGGCTGCGTTCTATCCCCATTTCTTTTTAACGTAGTATTGGATGTCATCATGCGACAAGCCACAACTCAAAGAAACGGAATATCATGGGGACTTCAAGAGAGGCTGGTGGATCTCGAATACGCGGACGATATATGCCTTCTTACACACACCCATGGTGATATGACAAATAACCTTCGCACTGTTGTCGAGTATGCTTCAATTGCTGGTCTTAAGATTAACATTTCAAAAACAAAAGTATTATGCATTCACACCCCTAACAACACACCTCTCCACATCAACGGAATTCAACTTGAAGAGGTAGAATCCTTTTGTTAGTACTGCTATTTAAGACCGGGTAAAGAAAGGACGGCAGGCGTTGGGAAGGTTAAACAAAGTTTGGAAGTCTTCAATCCTTTCGGTAAAAACAAAGCTGAATATTTTCAACTCAAACGTTAAGTCAGTTGTCCTTTACGGATGTGAAACGTGGAATGCAGCCAATTCTGATGTTAATGTGGTACAAGTGTTCGTTAACAACTGTCTCAGCAGGCTACTAAAGATATTCTGGTCCAATACAATGTCTAATGCTCGTCTGGGGGAAAAAACACAGCAGATTTCTATTCAAAGCGAGATATGCAAGCGAAATGGAAATGGATAGGGCATACTCTCCGTAAAAATAAACAACGATGTTGCCAAGCAGGCACTTGAATGGACGTAGAGGTCGTCCTGCTCACATATGGAAACGACAAATCCAAGAAGAAATTAAAAAAGTTCGACTTAGCTGGAGAGATGTCAAATCAATAGCTCCTAATAGATCCGAATGGAAGAATCTTGTTACGGCCCTATGTTCCTCTTAGGAACAACAGGAACTAATAATAATAATAATTTGACAAAACTGGGACCATCCATGTTAGAAAAATACATTTTGAAATGTTCCTTGTATTTAAGAACAGGTTTAGGGTACACTAAAATCGGTTTTGCTCTGTTTTCCCTTATAAGTATCTGGTTTTATTTGCTGTTTTATTTTTTCTTCATTCATTTAAAATGTATTGTTTATTTGTGTGTGTGTTTTTAATTTATTTTTGATTTATTAATTAATAATGATAAATTATTGTTCAATTATTGTCACACCTTCTTTATGTCAATAATATTTGATTTTGTACCTACAATTGTTGTTGCTGTTTTGTCTTCTTCTAAATTGATTTCTACTTTGTATTTTGTGTTGTTTTATGCCAAAGTTTTTTTTTTTTGTTTTTGATTTATTTGTTTAACTAATGGCATTTGTTGTCATTTGTTGTATGTATTTGACATCAAAAGCTTTTGTCTTTTTAATATTATTTATTGTTTATTCGGGGTACAGTCTTCTCTTTGATTTTTTATCGGTTTTTTTTTGGCATTAATCTTTAAGTGATTTCAACAATATGTCTTCTGGTATTTTTTTTTTCATTTGTTTTCTAATACTTTAATAAGCAGACAAAGTGGCTCCTTCAAGAGACAGCTAGAGATTCATAGGTGAATAAGTAAATATAAATAAATAGTGATTTAAATATATTTTGTAAATAGATTTTGTATGCTAACACACTTTTAATGATTTTTTTTTTGTTTTTTTTTTCGAAATATTTTTAAATTGGTTGTGGTTTTTTATGCACTTAATAAGATTCAAATTTGTAAAAAATATAAAATAAATTTAATATTTGATATAAATTTATTTTAAAAGTGATGTAAATATTTTTAACTGATTTGAATATAATTAGAAAACAAAAGACTTAAGACACAAACCTTAAATTTTAAAAGCACGCTAACTTGCTGTCTGTGGAAAACACGCTAACTGTTGAAAGACAATCCTGAGGCTGCTGAATTTCGGCACTTATATTTCTCTTTCCCCTGGTCTGGTTGATTTTAAATTTTAGCGAAATCGGTCAAGTGGTTAAAAAGTTATTAAAAAAAAATTCAAATTGGTTTCTCCATACATTCACGTGTTAAAAATACCGTTAAACAAGCTTTAAAAACATTTGTAAGTCAGAAAATAATTTTACAAACTTTTTTGCCACTCAAAAATATTTGTACACTAAAAAAAATTACACTCGAAAAAAATTTTTACACTAAAAAAAATACACTCGAAAAAAATTTTACATTGAAACAAAATTTTACACTCAAAAAAATAATATTTTTTTTTTCTCAAAAACTACCAAAACAAGTTTTTTACTCGAAATAAAATATAACTAATCAAAATCTGTAATTTTTTTCACCTTAGAAAATTTGATTTTATTTAAAAATGACATTGTGGAGGGTTTTCATGAATTCGGCCACGTCGAATTTAACTTTTCTACTTGTTTTTCCTCTTCTTTCCTTTCTTCCTATTTTTCAAATCCGTTTTGGGGGGAGTGGGAGAATCCGCGCCTGATTAAATTAAAGAATACATACACATAGTTTATTTATCGAATTGAAAAAATCATGATTTAGTTGATGCTTGCTTAACAGCCTACTTGGCGTATCGATCTAGAGTGATTGTACGTTACAAGCAGTTAATAGCAAAGTATTACAGATGATGGGTTCAATCCTTGTCGGCTGCGATCTGTTAATAATTTTCACATATTGAATTCTATTGACTATTAACTAAATAAATTTGACATTAAAAGTTTTTCTGAAGATTATTATAACTGGATAATATGAAACTAGTAAGAAACAAACCAGGATGTCTTAAATTTTTAGAAAAATTCAAATTTTTCTTTCACACTTTTCTCAATTCAAAACCATACACAGCGAATCACATCAATAAGGAATCGAGTTTTTCACTTTTTAATCGAATATGTCTTTGTAACGAATAAGCAGAAAAAAATAAAAAAATGCATTGATAAAGACCATTATCTAGCTAATAATGTCAAATAATAACAATAATCGAAAGACTGAAAAAACTATTTTAAAAAAATATTTTTTCGCAACTTGTTAAAAATATCACTAGTTTTTTTTTTGAATCACTTGAATAAGGAATTTTTGAAAACAGATCAACTAGGACCTGAATCCATTTTGTAATGAATAGCAATCCCTCAAACAATAAAAACAAATCATTTTGGTTTCAAATTTCCATAAAAATGGGACTTACAAAGCTCTTAGCTGTTCCGAAAATGAAAAAGTACTGACTTTGAAGTCCAAAGTGTTAAAAACCATTGAAATTGCGGAAATAATAAAGAGGGGAAAACCTGCTGTTTTCAATTATCTAAATAACGTCCAGAACTATGGAAAAACATGAATAGGCAAACTAAAATTGCAATCACAGAACGAGATCGATAAAAATTTTAACAATTCCCCCAAATTCTAAGCCGACACCATTTAAAATTCTCAAAGAAAGTGGCTTTAATGCGAGTATTTGTACAGGCCGTCGGGTTTAAAAGTCAAGTGAGTTCAAAACTCGTCGAAAATTATGCAAAAATTAATCGCTGAATGCCAAACGTAGTTAGCAGCGCCATCATCTCGACAGGAATACAATGACACGGTCTGAGAAATTTTTTAAACTAATTTATTCCGACGAAAAAAAATAAATACCGTTGCATTCGACGGATACAATTGTTTTCGGTGATTTGAAACAATAAAAACCGTTTTTGCATAGCAGACATGTCATAGAAGGTGTTGTTATGGTATGGGGTGCGCTATTCTACTGTGGCATCATCACTGTTCCTTACGTTACCATCGATGCTTCTTAAGTTTGCAATTAAGGGGTGGCTTTTTTTGCAATTTTCAACAGACTATGAGCTCATTTAATTTTTAATCTTGATGGACTGTACAAATACCCACAAAATCACCACTTTCTTTGATAATTTTGCAACCTGTCAACGTGGACTTCGAGGGAATTCTTAAAATTTTTGTCGATCTCGTTCTGTTGTTGCCATTTTAGTTCTCCCATTCCTGCTTTTTCCATAGATCTTAATGTTATTTAAATAATTGCATTCAATAGGTTTGCCTCTCTCTATTATTTTCGCGATTTCAACGGCCTTTAACACTTTGGACTTTAAATTCAGTACTTTTTTCTTTTCGGAAGAGCTACGAGCTGTTCTGAGTCTCATTTTTATTGAAATTCGAAACAAAACTGTTTTGTTTTTATTGTTTAAGGAATTGCTATCCATAACAAATTGGATTCAGGTCCTACTTGGTCTGTATTCCAAAATTCCTTATTCAAGTGATTCATAAAAAACTATTAATTTTTTAACAAGCTACCAAAAAATATTTTTTTAAAGGACTTCTTTCAGTCTTCTGATTATTGTTATTATTTGACATTATTAGCTAGATAATGGAATTTATCAGTGCATTTTTTTATATTTTTCCGCTTATTCATTACAAAGATATATTCGATTCAAAAGTGAAAAACTCAATTTCTTATTGATGTGATTCGCAATGTATATAAAAAGTTTTACGTTTAGTTGTTTTTTAAAGAAAACACATTTGTTTGATGTTCAGTTTTTATTAATGACTACTTCTGTCCTTTGTTTCAAAAATAACACACTAAAAAATAAAGACTTTCATTAACATTTAATTTTTAAAGTCATTTATTGTTCTTCTGTTAGTAAAAAATACTGATTTTTCTTTAAATTTTTAATGATTTGTGTAAGTAATCATACCCTCCAACCACAGTATGGGGGTAAACTCCCTTGGTCATTCCGCTTGTAACGCATCGAATTATCGTTCGGAGACCACATAAAGTATATATATTATTGACCCATCATCGATTCTAAGACATTCTGTGAATGTCCGTCTGTCCCCAGGAAAATTTTTCAGAACCGATTCTGGCAACACTTGTTCTAGAACAGGTTCTTCGGTAACCATTCACTATTACACTTTAATTATTCAGAACAAGTTAAGCGAAAATTATTGTGAAGCTTGTTCTCTGCAATCAAAGTTTCATTACATTTTGGTTCTCAGGAATTAAAAAAAAATTATGTGTCAAAAAAATTAAAAAATAAATATCAACTTATTTTCGTTAACCAAGAAAAAACACGAAAGTCTACTAAAATAGCAGGATATAATCGTGAAAATTGTTGAAACAAAGGTGAGTAAATTAAATTTTCATTGTCTGGGTCGGGTCAAATACTACTAATATTATGTTTTTTATTTTTGTTTGCAGAAAATCCATGTTCGGGTATGTCATTATTGTAAGGCCCAAAATGCAACGTTGGAGGCGAAAAAGGATAAATGGGTGTTAAAAAATTTAAATATTCCATGTTATATATGATTGTCTTTATATTTGTTTAATAAATTAATGCATTTCAAAATATTTCTTTAATTCTCATTTCTGTTCCCAATTTCACTTCTAGAACCGATTCCGAAGAACAAAAATATGTTTTAATTTTGCTTACAAACACCTGTTGCTTTTGGGACAATCCCTTTGTAAAAAGAATCGGTGTTGCACAAGAATTAGAACAGGTTCTAGGGAAGCATAAGTTGTTCCACAATCGGTTCTTTGCAACCGAAAATTTTGCTGGGTCCGTTCGTACGTTCGTCCGTCCGTCCGCCTGTCTGTAGATGGCACGATGCAGTCCAAAATAAAACAGCTAGCCTCCTTTTGGCATGAATATGTCTTATGGTCCTAGGCAACTTAAGTTCGTAAATGGCCAAACTCGGCTCAGGGGGAAAAACGTTCCCCCTTGAAAAACCGAACCAACCTCTGAAAAAATACACTTTTTTACATATTTTTTTGTATCTTTGTTAAATAAATGAAACATTTGTTATATTTATCGGGATGGGAAGGTGCTCTCAACGTCCTCCACTGACCCCATCACCCCTCTCCCAAAACAAACGCCCATGACAGTTTTTTTTTATTTTTTTTTTTTACATTTTGGAGGGTATAAAAGATTTGGCACAGCCGAATTTAACACCATCACTTGTTTTTTTTTAATTGTCGGTATTTTTTAATGAACAGGGAAACCAAAAATATGCAGTATCATGTATTTTCCTGCGCGTTGTATTGATAAATGGGTAAGGTATTTATCCGTTTCAGAAGATTTTAAGAAATCTGGCATCGATTTGTTAGAGCATATTTTTGCATATTTTAGCCTTAAGAGCATATTTTAGCATATTTTAGGTTTAAGAGCATATTTTAACATAAGAGCATATTTTTAGTGCATTTTTTCAATTTTTAGAGCATTTTTTCATGTTTAGAGCGTTTTTTTTTAAGTTTTTAGAGCATTTTTTAATTTTTGGAGATTTTTTTTTTCCAATTTTTTTATAACAACACTTATTTTTAAAATGTTTTTAATTTTTGTGGGATGTTTTTTTATACCCTCCAACTACAGTATGGGGGTATACTCACTTTGTCATTCCGTGTGTAACGCATCAAAATATCGGTCTAGGACCCCATAAAGTATATATATTTATGATCAGTGATCGATTCTAAGACATTCTAGCGATGTCCGTCCGTCCGTCTGTCCGTCCGTCTGTCCGTCTGTCCGTCTGTCCGTCTCTCCGTCTGTCCGTCTGTCCGTCTGTAGTTAACACGATGCAGTCCAAAATAAAAGAGCTAGACTCCCGACATTTGGCACAAATATGTCTTATGTTAATAGGCAGGTTAAGTTCGTAAATGAGCAAAATCGGACCAGGGGGAAAAAAGTTCCCCCTTGAAGAACTAAACCAACCTCTGAAAAAATACACTTTTTTATATGTTTTTTTGTATTTTTGTTAAATAAATGAAACATTTGTTATATTTATCGGGATGGGAAGGTGCTGTAAACATCCCCCCTTTGACCCCCATCACCCCCCCCCCCCAAAAAAAAAACAAACGCCCCTGACAATTTTTTTTTTTTTACATTTTGGAGGGTATAAAAGATTCGGCACAGCCGAATTTAACACTTTTACTTGTTTTTTTTAAATTTTGTAAGTGAATTGAAAAGTTTTTTTTTTTTTTTTTTTTCCAAAATAACGGGGTTCTGACGATTGATAACGCTTTGGCCTGTTCTTGCTTCATTAACCCTAGGATGTCTGACTGACTGAGTAGTGGTAAGTGACACTGGGCCTATTCTCTAAAAAATTAAAAAAAAAAAATACCTCGAAAAAGGGGACATAATGTTTTTAAGAGCATATTTTTTATCGTTTTTAGAGCATATTTTCCGTTTTTAAGGGCATTTTTTAAGCGCATAAAACGTGTTTTTTAGAGCATATTTTTGGTTTCCCTGTTAATGAAATATCATTAGTTTTTACCTACACAAGTAGGTTATTTTTTGTAGAAAAAAAATCCAAAAAAATTATTTATAGAAATATAAAAACATGTTTGTATCAAGTGACTTTGGCACGATGGGTAGAGTGTCTGGCCAGAATGTAGGTGACTGCGGGATCGATTCCGCAAAAATTAATTTTTTTTAAACAATAAAAATTGTTTTATTCAACCTTTTAAATATTATATTTTGAGGATGTTCATTCTGGCTCGAGGTCATTATTTTCTTTACTAGCATAATTTTCAAGACAATTATTTTTTTGTTTTAAATTTATTTATCGTTGCCTTACTAGTATAGCACAATTTCTTCGTCTTTCTAATTCCCATTGTGAATAGAGTCGAATATGTATTAATATTTTAGTTTGTGCACAAACGATTTGTCATTAGACTCGTTTGCGACTTTGTAATAAATCTTTTCTATTTTTGCTAAATAATCTTGACAATGGAATCTGACAAATTCCGAAACACGTGTCGATTAAGTCTTGCAAAAATGGCCAACATATATAAATTTAAAACAAAAAATAATTTTCTTGAAAATTATGTTATGAGAATATCATGGTTTTAATTAGTAAAGAAAATAATGACCTCGAGCCAGAATAAACATCCTCAAAATATTTATTAAAAATTTTTAAAAAAATATTTCAGTAGAAAATTTGTTATGCGCCGGTTAGATTTACGAATAATAAAAATTATTAAAGTTTTCATCAAACTTAAAATGACCTCAAAATGAAAACTAAGGCTAAGTGGCATGGTAGATGATTTTTCCCAGCTAGCATTTAACTCGGTAAACTTGGTTCTTAACCCGGTTTCATAACGCATAAACACATAACCTACTCTACATGCCTAAAAATACCATAGAGTAGGCAAAAGTACTAGATAGAGGTAAGAAAATAGATTTTAAAAATACAAACAAACCGATGGCGAGGTGATATGCCATGTAGGGTACAATTCTCCCACCCAACTGACTGTAAGTCAGACGCCTAGACAGCAAAATTACCCTGGTTTTATAAACTGTCCCTAAAGTTGACAAGCCTATTACTTACGTGGTATTACATTTTGTTTTGATCGTCATTCCCATAATAAAAAAAAACTTAGAGTATCATATTTACAAAAGAAATTCAAAAGAGAGATTTATTAAACAATTCATTTCAATATACGTTGAAACAACAAAAAAAAAAAAAATTAGAGTTATCATAAACCGTAGTTAATGGTAATTAACGAACCTCATTCATTGAGTGTTCCTAACATACTAAATTATGATTGAATATTAATAAGCTAATAACTAGATTTTTCTTCCTTATTTTTATGTTTTGTTTAGAATGTTTTAGGAATCGTGGAACATAACAAAATCGGACTGACTAATAAAGAGAGTTTTAAATTTATATATGGGTGTTTTAATATATCATTACTTACAATCAATTTATTTAGTTTAGCAAAATATTTAAGGGTTTCACTCACACGTCGTTTCTTCAATCGATGGGCCCAGCAATCAATATGTGTGGTTGTTGTTTTCTAAATGGTAAAGAAACTGAAATTTTTGCAAGTAATGATAAATTTTACAAGTTAAAATTTAGATACGTAATATGCATATACACTTAGAAAAATTATATACACTAATTTGACATATTAAACTATTAAGAATATCATGATAGTAAAATAATGGAAAAAAATGAAGTTAAATTTTGATCATGATATTTTGAAATATGATTTTTTTTTTTTAAATTATTCAATTAATCTGTGATTGTTTAAATTTGCATAGTGTTTTATACAAATTTAAAGCATTTGAGATTTAATTTTAATTTTCTTAAAAATCTTGAAATTTTGAAATATTGAAAATTATGTTTAATTAATATGATCAACAAACTTTTCTTTTTTTTTTTTTCCTATGAAAGAAAAAAAAATAATTAATAGTAAAAATTTCTAGGTATTTTCAAAAATGTAAAAAAAAATTAAATAAAAAAAATGTTATTGATTATGCTTATTCAAGATTTTTAATACTTTGAACTTTGAATTTTAATGTAATTTAAATTTTGAATACCAACTTTTAGGTTAGGTTTCTTCTTTTTGCTTAAATTAAAAAAAATGTCGGATCTAAGATCCTAAATACAAACGTGAAAATAGTTACGTGAAATTATTCCAAATTTGGAATAATTATTGTTGGCCAGTTGGAATAATTAGTGGTGGGCCAGTTGAGTATCAGGTTTGGTTTGGTTGATGATGCTGATTACCACACGTGAAAATTTGGGCTTCAGCCACGTGTGGAAATGAGTCACGTTAGATAATGGAAAATCCGGTAAGGTTATTTCGTGGAACTTCTTACGTTTGAAATTCTTACTTTTTTTCGAATAACTTCGGTCACTTCTTCGTAAGAAGTGGTTTAAATAATAGGCGTGTTCCTTGCTTCCGGTAGCGTGTAGCTTGAACCACGCCGGGAAATTTTAGAAAATGTTCTCTGAAGATATGGAGTTTATTTTATTCAAATATATTTATAAAACTCACTACATCGACGAATTGATTTTGGAATCAAGTTTCTGCCTATGGAATATTTTAATTTGTTAATAATCATGTACACGTTTTAAAATTTCGTACGTACAGTCTTACCTTAAGATTCGCAAATAATTTTATTTTTACGTAAAACTTAACAAATTTTTGGCTTCAAAATAATAGTTTGATGAAGTCAAATTTATTGTCAGTTCAGAAATATAAATTAAATTCAGAATAATAATTTTAATTCAGAACACTATTGACTTTAATTTGACTTTCAAAAAAAAATAATTTTATTATTTAATTTTCACAATACGGACTTTTTTTTGTACTTAGTTTTTACTTAGCTCACTCGATTACAAAATGTAAATGATTTTGCTTTTCTGAAATTAAGCTTCTGTTACTAATCTAATTGAAATCAATATAAAAAAATTATGAACTGGTTTTGATGAGAAGTAATTGAAGAAGAAAAAAAAATCCTAAGTATGTCTGTCTGTTGAAACAAGACAGAAGATTTGGTTAGCTACCTACCACAACTAAATGTGAGGAATAGAAAATTTTTTTTTCTTTTTAATGCAGTTCTAGTTTGAGCAATATAATAATTTATCTATTTTGTATTTGCATTTGCCAAAATAACTTATTTATGTCATGCTAGAGAAATATATTTATATAGTTAAGAAATGGGAAGGATACCCAACCATTTTTGCACAATTTTTTTTTTATTTTTTTGTTTAAATTTTCATACTAATGGTAATTGAAAGAATATTATATATAAAAAAATTTTTTAAAAGTAACATCATTTTATGATAAAAAAATTTGTAACAAACCTGCTTCGATCAGAGATTTTTACATCGAATGACGAACAGGAATATATATTTTTTTTATTTGAATTTTCGTAAGGTTTACAATTTTTATTATTCAGGATTAACACCAACGTGTGACACGACCCACGAAAAGCCGGGAAAAACTTAAGATTTTAAATCTGAGGTGTGGTATCTGCCTACATATTTGCCCTTAAGATCTTCTAGGTCATATAGATTATTACCTATTTTGTCTCTAATTTTACACTTTAAAAATTTTGGCATAAATTTCTTATTAATTCTTTTGGACATATTACTAAGAATATGATTTTTTCTGAAAACAATTTGCCCTTTCTGAAAACTTATTGGTCTGGTTCGGAGATTATATGTTTTACTGGCCTTTTCATGAGCCAGGATTAAATTGCTTCGAATTTTCTCTCTAACTTTGATTAACTTATCGACATTGTTTACAACGACAAGATCTTCGCCAGACATACACCCAAGCTTTTCCAGAATACTGTATGAGGATCCATGCTGTATCATGTTCTGGCCAAATGTGGCATAATAAGGTGAACATTTGATTGTTGAATGAAAGTCACTTCTTAAAATAGAGAGTATTTGGGGTATATATTTATCCCAATTACTATGATCCTTATGATTCTGTAAAAAGCATCTTATTTTTGTAATAATCTCGCGATTTGTACGTTCAGACGCATTTGATTGTGGGGCATAAAATCCAGTGGTAATGTGCTTAATGTCATAATCTTTGAAAAATCCTTTCATTTCGTTTGAAACGAATTGTTTTGCATTATCGCTATGCACGTATCTCGGAACCCCAAACGTGGGAAAAATATCCGTTTGAAAAAATAAAATTATGTTTGATGACGTTGCTGCTTTTAGCGGTTTTAAAAAGACAAATTTTGTTAAATGATCTAAACAAATGAAAATAACTGTATTTTTAACTTTTGTGGAAGGATAAGGTCCTAAAAAATCACAATAGAACCTCTCAAATGGTCTATTGGTTAAAAACTGATTTCCCATTGGAGGTTTTGAGATTTGATTTGAAGACTTTACGATTTTGCACTTGTCACAGTTCTGAACATAAAATTTTATGTCTTTCACCATTGTAGGCCAGAAGTATTTTTGACGAACTCTAGCCAAAGTTTTGGCAAAGCCACCATGGCATGAAACAGCTGAGTCGTGTGCGGATTTTATAACATTTTGGGACAACGATTTCGGAATCCAAATACGCCACAAACTATCTTCCTCATCTTCAGCACCTTGTCGAAATTTGATACGTTTATAAACAATTTTGTCAGATATACACAGGTCTGGTAATGAGTTTTGTTTTTCAGAAACGGTTTTTCTTAATTCTTGATATTCCTTTTGATCAAATTCGGAAGAATTTAAATCGATTTCTATAGGAATATCCGATAGAGCAAGCTCGTCTACATCCATTCGCGATAAACAGTCAGGGACAACGTTTAATGAACCCTTACGGTGTTCAATTTTAAAGTCAAAACGTTGTAATTTCAGGCTCCAACGAGCCAAACGTCCGCTTAAGTCTTTTTGAGACATAAGCCATTTAAGCGAAGAGTGGTCCGTTATGACACGGAAAGGTAAGCCCTCGATATATGGTCTGAATCTGTTGACACACACAATTGCAGCCATACACTCTAATTCAGTGACCGTGTAATTTCTTTGACATTTGTTTAATTTTTGAGAAACAAACGCTATGGGATGTTCTTTGCCCTCATCATCAAACTGAAATAACACGCCACCAACACCAATTTTCGAAGCATCGCATTGAATTATAAATTCACGGGCGAAATCGGGTTGAGCTAAAACGGGAGCTGACGATAACGCTTCTTTGAGCTTTTCAAACGAAATTTTTGCAGAATCAGTTAAAACAAAAGATTTTTGTGACTTTTTTAAACAATCCGTTAAGGCGCCGGCGAGGTCCGCGAAATTACATATAAAGGACCTATACCAGTTGGCCATACCAATAAACCGACGAACTTGTTTAGGTGTTTTAGGCAATGGAAAATTTCTTATTGAATCCACCTTTTCAGGGTCGACTTTTAAGCATCCATTGCCCACAATGTAGCCTAAATAGCGTATCTCCTTTTGGCAAAAGGAGCTTTTACTAACATTAATTGTTAGTTTGGCTGCTTTTAAACAAGATGCGACATCAGTCAAAAGTTTTATATGTGACTCAAAGTCAGGGCTACAGACTAATAAGTCATCTAGGTAAATAAACACATTTTCTCTCAATCGTGAAGGTATTACCCTGTCCATTAATCGACTCATAGTCTGAGGACCATTGCAGAGTCCAAATGGCATATATTTGTAATGATATAGTGGTTTACCTGGAATAACGAAAGCCGTTTTCTCTTTTGAGGACTCTGTTAATCTTATTTGGAGAAATGCGTCCTTAAGATCAATCCCGCTTATAAAAAATGTATCCTTTAACCTACTCAATAAACCGTTAATATGAGGTAGCGGATAGGAATCCTTTTTCGTAACAGCGTTAAGCTTTCGTGAGTCTATACATAATCGAACTTTCCCAGGCTTCCTTACTAAAACAGCTGGAGAGCACCAGGGAGAGTTCGACTCCTCTATCACACCCATACTCAAAAGCCTTTCGATTTCCTCATAAGCTTCTTGTTGCCTTGGTGGGGACATGGGGTAATGTCTGCTCTTTATTGGAACAGCGTCCCCGGTATCAATATGGTGTTCCAATAAGTCGGTACACCCTAGGCCCAGTTTTTCATATGAAGGGAATTCTAAAATGGTTTTGTCAAAAATAAGCTTTTGTTCTGGAGAAAGATTATGAAAATTTTTATCAGATTTTACATCATTTGGTGTTTCTATTTGAATGCAAGAAATTGAAGGCACAATTTCGGGGGCCAAAGCAAATTCCCGCCAAAAGTTTATACCGAAGTACGCCTCTTGACTAAGAGATGGGACCAGGTAAAACTGAATACTTTTAGTAACACCTTTAAAATGAATTGGTAGGGTGCAAAATCCTATAACGTTTTGCTTAGAGCCACTGGCGGTTTTTAAAGAAGACTTCAAGGGTTTATAAGAAATGTGGTGTCTTTCTATGAAAGATAAACAATTTTTCCCTAAAGCAGAGACATTTGCTCCAGAATCAAGCAACCCTATCAAGAACTCATCAAAAATTTTGACTTTCGCAAAAGGCCTATCATCAGATCCATGAATTATGGTCGATTCTAAGACTCGTCGAAAATATCTTCGTTTTTTAAATCGCTGTCGACACTTTATAATCTTGAGAGTTGGTGTTCTGTATAAAGAATATGTATGATTAGAAACGTTAAGGGTAAAAGGTTTTCTTATGATTTTTTCCAGAGGCGCTATTTTGTCTAAGGAGTCAAAGCACTCATCTGTTTGAGTGGATATTTCCTTATAACAAATTTCATTTAATTGGGTTGATTTCGTTAAGGAGTCACAACAAAAACTTGAATTATTTATTTTTGAGTCCAGATTGGAACTTATTTTGAACTCGGGGTTAGTCGGGATGGACGAGTGTCCCCGGTAGCCATTTCGCCCATTTTTCGGTTTCCCTGATAGCCATGTTTGTTAGGGCAGTCAGGAGTCAATACGTCTGCATGACCACATTTAAGACAAAATTTCCTGTCTATTAGTTTTGGACAATAAATAAAGGAATGTCCAAATGCTAGACAGTTCCAACATTGAATCTTTGAGTAATCGTATTTATTTCGCTTTGTATAGGCTTGAATTGCTTCAAGTTGTGGATCATTCACTTCCGAATCATCTTCGTCAGAGAAATGGGATTCTAATTCGCTTAAATTACGACTTTGGCTTGAAAAAGGAATTGAAAATTTGTTGCTCCGAATAGTAATTTCCGCCTCGCGTGCTTTTAATCTAAAAGCATTTAAATTAATACGCGGCTCACTAAATAACATAAATATCATCTGTGGATTTACATTCACTACTATTATGTCAATTAACTCTGTGTCACTTAGAGGTTTTTTAAGCCTGAGATTCATTGAAACTATTGCTGCATGGAAATCGTCATACGTTTCCTTAGGGTTTTGTTTACGCATCTTCATCTTCAAAAGCTTGTCATGTTCGTAATCTAAATTACCATATTCGCTAGAAATAGCTGCTTTAAGTAATTCATATGACGGTTGAGGATTTTGTTTGGTAAACTGCCAGTACCATTGATCAGCTTTGCCCTTCAGGAGAACATGGAAATTAGATAACAAATGACCTTCGGAACATTTCGAACGAGAAGCAATCGTCTCAACTTGAAAAAGAAAATCGTCTATGTGGCCTGAACCGTCAAATTTAATATTCCATTTTTCCACTTTAACATGGGCATCATCTGCTATATTTTGACCATCAAGTGATAGTATCACATTAGGTGAGTTAAAGTTTGAAGGTCTTAACAAAGTTTGTCCTTGTCTTTGAAAATTTATATTTGAGTTAGGCAAACTTTCTTGTTGTTCCTGAAAATTTGGCACGATTGCCTGTTGTTGATTTTGTAAATTGGGCAACATTTCCTGTTGTCTTTGAAAATTTAGCAACATTTCTTGTTGTGTTTGAAAATTAGACATTTCAGGTTGCCTTTGGAAATTTGGTAAATGTTGTCTTTGAAAATAACACATTTCTTGCTGTCTTTGGTAATTTGGCAAATTTTCTGATTGCTCTTGAGCGTTAGATAAATTTATTGGTTGCCCTTGAACATTTGATAAATGTATTGGTTGCCCTTGAATGTTTAACGAATTTATTGGTTGCCCTTGCATATTTGCGTTTGAATTAGTCTGACCGGATTGTATAAAATGAGGTAAGCGTTTTGGTTGAGAACTCATACTCGGTAAGTTTTCTCTTTGTCTATCAGAATTTTTATTAAAATTTTCAGTATTTGACTGACTATAATTAAGTAAAAGTTCTGATTGCATCTGTGAATTATTATTGGAAATAGGAACATTTGTCAATGCATTATTTGGTTGTTTTTCAGAATTAATACTTGAATTACCAGTTTCTGACTGTCTATTAAGTGTAAATCCTGTTTGTCTTTGCAAATTTGAGTTAGAGTTAACAGAACTTGGCTGCGTATTCGAAGGCAGAGTGTAAAATTGATTTTGGGGATTTGGAATTGTATTTCCAATTTTTGAAATGCTTTCCTTAACGGAGGACAATTCCTTTCGAAACTCCTCTTGGGTCTTTCTCATTGATTGTTCCATTAAAGCAATTAAGGAATCAAAAGAAGTGACAGGAGTCGATGACGTATTACAATTAGAAATAGTAGATGCAGGTATAGCAGTGTTAGAAGTAGATTGAAGTTCAAGTTGGTTTTGTTGTCCATTAGAAACTGGCCCCGAAGCTAAGTTTTCTAAAGAGACACACAACTGTGTATGAGGCAATGAATCCCTATTTTCAGTATCCATAATGTTTATATGGGTATCGTTTTGAATCGACGAACTTGATGATAAATTTTTAGATGTTGAAAGGGAGTTATTTGAACTCGTTGGTAATTTGGGAGAAATCAAAACTGAAGTGTTCGTATACGAATTTGAAAGGGTATTATTTAAACTTGAGGGCAATTTAAAGCTTGGAGTTAAAGAAACCTGTTCAGGATTTGATTTTGTATTTTTAATAATAGGTGAATGCACTACTTTTGCTTGGTTGGTAGTTGTACCAATACCGTCTTGTAGGTTTATGGAAATATTATTACCGGTCGTAGAAGAATTTCTACCACGACCAAAAGAACTGCTACTACCAATTTGGCCCTGATTAGACGAACTGTTATGACCACCACGACCTGTCTTTTTAATAGCACCGCGAGTTGATTCTCTCAATTGATAACGGTTCATAACGTCAGGGACAAATATCATGTATATCAAAATAGATTGGCACAAAGATATAAAAAAAAATTATAATACGTAATAAAATATATATATATTTATAAAAGATTAAGTTTATATAAATTCGTATTTATATAAATATGCAGTAAAAAAAATTTTTAAAGATATAAATTTTGTATAAATTTATGGGAATGAAAATCGCAACAAAATGTGTAAGCAAAGCAAAAGGTCAAGTCAACAAAAAAAAAGTGCAAAGTATTTCGATTTATGCAAAATAACTGATCTACCTTTTCTTTATATTTTTTTTTCTGATCTTACAAAAAAAAATAAAAAAATTTTTTTTTTTTTTTTTTTTTGTGATGAAAATCACAAAACTACTACAATTAAGACTTTTTTTTTTTTTTTTAAGTCTACATTGGACTTGAGTTATGTTTTCACACAATTCTTATGTTTTACTCAGATACGACAAGAACCAAAATTAATTTTCCAGATCTTGGACTTTCAGAATGAAAACATAGATTTAAAGTTGGTTTGGCATTGAAAATACATATCTCATATGTATGCAACTAGATTTAGACTTATTATTGTCTAAATAACTAGGACTTTCCAATAAAAATATGTATTTGGTGAAATTAGTCAAGTTAAAAACTTGATACAATTTTCGATTTTCTTACCAACAAAAAAAGTGTATATAAAAAAATATTTTCAATGGGTAAACTTATAGAGATGTAAATTTAATTTAATTTACGTTGGGAGCCATATATGTTATGCGCCGGTTAGATTTACGAATAATAAAAATTATTAAAGTTTTCATCAAACTTAAAATGACCTCAAAATGAAAACTAAGGCTAAGTGGCATGGTAGATGATTTTTCCCAGCTAGCATTTAACTCGGTAAACTTGGTTCTTAACCCGGTTTCATAACGCATAAACACATAACCTACTCTACATGCCTAAAAATACCATAGAGTAGGCAAAAGTACTAGATAGAGGTAAGAAAATAGATTTTAAAAATACAAACAAACCGATGGCGAGGTGATATGCCATGTAGGGTACAATTCTCCCACCCAACTGACTGTAAGTCAGACGCCTAGACAGCAAAATTACCCTGGTTTTATAAACTGTCCCTAAAGTTGACAAGCCTATTACTTACGTGGTATTACATTTTGTTTTGATCGTCATTCCCATAATAAAAAAAAACTTAGAGTATCATATTTACAAAAGAAATTCAAAAGAGAGATTTATTAAACAATTCATTTCAATATACGTTGAAACAACAAAAAAAAAAAAAATTAGAGTTATCATAAACCGTAGTTAATGGTAATTAACGAACCTCATTCATTGAGTGTTCCTAACATACTAAATTATGATTGAATATTAATAAGCTAATAACTAGATTTTTCTTCCTTATTTTTATGTTTTGTTTAGAATGTTTTAGGAATCGTGGAACATAACAAAATCGGACTGACTAATAAAGAGAGTTTTAAATTTATATATGGGTGTTTTAATATATCATTACTTACAATCAATTTATTTAGTTTAGCAAAATATTTAAGGGTTTCACTCACACGTCGTTTCTTCAATCGATGGGCCCAGCAATCAATATGTGTGGTTGTTGTTTTCTAAATGGTAAAGAAACTGAAATTTTTGCAAGTAATGATAAATTTTACAAGTTAAAATTTAGATACGTAATATGCATATACACTTAGAAAAATTATATACACTAATTTGACATATTAAACTATTAAGAATATCATGATAGTAAAATAATGGAAAAAAATGAAGTTAAATTTTGATCATGATATTTTGAAATATGATTTTTTTTTTTTAAATTATTCAATTAATCTGTGATTGTTTAAATTTGCATAGTGTTTTATACAAATTTAAAGCATTTGAGATTTAATTTTAATTTTCTTAAAAATCTTGAAATTTTGAAATATTGAAAATTATGTTTAATTAATATGATCAACAAACTTTTCTTTTTTTTTTTTTCCTATGAAAGAAAAAAAAATAATTAATAGTAAAAATTTCTAGGTATTTTCAAAAATGTAAAAAAAAATTAAATAAAAAAAATGTTATTGATTATGCTTATTCAAGATTTTTAATACTTTGAACTTTGAATTTTAATGTAATTTAAATTTTGAATACCAACTTTTAGGTTAGGTTTCTTCTTTTTGCTTAAATTAAAAAAAATGTCGGATCTAAGATCCTAAATACAAACGTGAAAATAGTTACGTGAAATTATTCCAAATTTGGAATAATTATTGTTGGCCAGTTGGAATAATTAGTGGTGGGCCAGTTGAGTATCAGGTTTGGTTTGGTTGATGATGCTGATTACCACACGTGAAAATTTGGGCTTCAGCCACGTGTGGAAATGAGTCACGTTAGATAATGGAAAATCCGGTAAGGTTATTTCGTGGAACTTCTTACGTTTGAAATTCTTACTTTTTTTCGAATAACTTCGGTCACTTCTTCGTAAGAAGTGGTTTAAATAATAGGCGTGTTCCTTGCTTCCGGTAGCGTGTAGCTTGAACCACGCCGGGAAATTTTAGAAAATGTTCTCTGAAGATATGGAGTTTATTTTATTCAAATATATTTATAAAACTCACTACATCGACGAATTGATTTTGGAATCAAGTTTCTGCCTATGGAATATTTTAATTTGTTAATAATCATGTACACGTTTTAAAATTTCGTACGTACAGTCTTACCTTAAGATTCGCAAATAATTTTATTTTTACGTAAAACTTAACAAATTTTTGGCTTCAAAATAATAGTTTGATGAAGTCAAATTTATTGTCAGTTCAGAAATATAAATTAAATTCAGAATAATAATTTTAATTCAGAACACTATTGACTTTAATTTGACTTTCAAAAAAAAATAATTTTATTATTTAATTTTCACAATACGGACTTTTTTTTGTACTTAGTTTTTACTTAGCTCACTCGATTACAAAATGTAAATGATTTTGCTTTTCTGAAATTAAGCTTCTGTTACTAATCTAATTGAAATCAATATAAAAAAATTATGAACTGGTTTTGATGAGAAGTAATTGAAGAAGAAAAAAAAATCCTAAGTATGTCTGTCTGTTGAAACAAGACAGAAGATTTGGTTAGCTACCTACCACAACTAAATGTGAGGAATAGAAAATTTTTTTTTCTTTTTAATGCAGTTCTAGTTTGAGCAATATAATAATTTATCTATTTTGTATTTGCATTTGCCAAAATAACTTATTTATGTCATGCTAGAGAAATATATTTATATAGTTAAGAAATGGGAAGGATACCCAACCATTTTTGCACAATTTTTTTTTTATTTTTTTGTTTAAATTTTCATACTAATGGTAATTGAAAGAATATTATATATAAAAAAATTTTTTAAAAGTAACATCATTTTATGATAAAAAAATTTGTAACAAATTGTAAAAAATAACCTACGAAATCATTAATTTTTGATGTTTTCGTAGGTAATTTTAGGTTATTTTTGGTAAAAATAACAGAAAATAAAATAAAATAAAATAGAAAAAAAAAAACAAAAGGGGCCAGATTTTTGATAAATTGACTTTTACAAAAATGTAAAATTTCAGAACAGGATTTTAATCGATAACCCATACAAAACTATACAAAATGTAAATTTTTGAGATTGTGTGCATTCCGTTTCAATTTGATAAAAATTTCAACAAGACAACTCGATACAAATTAGTCTTTTTTCCAATATTTGACCACACCTCCTAAGCCTAGTTTTTAAAAAATTTAAAAACCGAAAACGCCGTTTTTTTGTTCCATAGAGGGTTATTCATACAACCTATTCAGAAATTCACGGGACACATGTTTTTCTGTAGCGGGACATTTGGTATGGAATGCCTCATGTATGCTTTATGGAGTCCCCAAATAATATTTCGATGCGTTATACTCCCGTAAATAAATTCAGCGCATATCTCGCAAAAAAGACAATTGCACTTTTAATACATTTTAATGTAAAACAAAAGACTTAAAAAACGAACTTGATTTAAAAGTAACTTGCATTTATGCCTCAAAATGGGTAATTCCTATCAAATTAATCAATCTTATTAAATAAAATATACAAAAAAGTTAAGCATTAAACAAAAACATGTTTATTTTCTTAACTGTACCGATCATTTTAAAATTTTATTTGTAAGATTTTAATCGTGTTTATTTTATCCAAACAAAAAATCTCTTTCTTTTTGTTAATTTTTTTTTTTTATTTTACTATAAAAATCATTTGTTTTTTTTTTTAATTTTCAAAACCACAAAAAATCTTTTGATTGTTTTTTTGAATACATTTGTATTTTTTATTTATTTTTTTTTTTGTTTGAATTTAATTTAATGCAAAGCACCTGCTGTGCGAACTCACACGCCTCACTTGGCGTAGTTATCATATGATATCATCACCCGAAATTCCTCAAAACCAAATAAATCCTAAAATTTGTATTAATTTTAAATAATTCTTAAAAAAACAAAAACAAACTAAAAAATCAACCAAATATCATGAATCGTAAACAAGCAGCTTGTTTTCTTTTCTGTCATTTTCGAAAAGACCATAAAATTTATAATTTGATATTCCCGCCTCTTTCTCCATATAGTTAGTTAACAATTTTTTTTTTTTTAGGATATGAATGTATTCGAGTGTATTTTATATGTTAAACATCATCTTTATTTAATTTTGAAATCTATAAAATATTAATTAATTACCTTTTTATTGCTCTGAATGAGATTTGTATCTACTGATAAAGCGGTAAAGTTTCTTCTTGTTATTATTTCTTTAAATTTATTTGTTTTGTATTTAATTTCATTTTTATATATTTTTTTTATTGTATTAATATTCTCAAACTCGTTAAAGACGTCAATGAAAGTTCTTATTAATTCATACAATATCTAATAATCAAGGTATTTCAGTTTGTTAAATCATATAAATACCTGTTAATTTATGGCATTTCTAATTTATAATATTAAATAAATATTAAAATCTATGAAAGAAAAACAAAAACAAATATTTATATTCAAATTATACAACTGTTTAAACGGGATAAACATGATAGGAGAAGCTTTTAAGAAATGTGGCAATTATCATAGAAGAATTAAATGAAATTTAACTAAAAGTGTTAAATTCTCAGAATCTGAAACATAAAAAATTTGAAGATTAAATCTAAAATTCTCAGACAAAAGTTCCAGAGCCTGAGACTTTTTCTGTAGGAAAAATAACACACAACCTGAAACTTTTTCTATATTAAAAATGTCACAGAATATGAGACTTTTTCTATATGGAAAATGACTCAGAATCTGAGACTTTTTCTATAGCAAAAATATCTGGGGTTCTGAGACTTTTTCTACAAGAAAAATGTATTTACTAGTGCCCCCCATTTCCCGGTTCTCGGTATTCCCGGGAATACCGGTATTCCCGGTTCTGGTACCGGTTTCCCGGTTCTAGATATATTCCCGGGAATACCGGTATTCCCGGTTCCGATCCTGGTACCGGTTCTCAAAAACCAAAAAATACTATACAATAAAATATTTAAATTACACCATAAAATATTTAAATTACACCATAAAATATTTAAATTACACCATTTAATCAGTATTTAAAAACTATTTAGTTGTGTTTCTAAAATTATTTGAAAATCTTGTGACTGTTTTTTCTTAACTTCAAAAAATTAAATGGAAATGGTATTTTTCACATGTTTTGTATTTTTTTTTTTGGTAAAAGCAAAGAAAAAAATTTAATTTTACAAAATATACATACCGGTAGTCCCGGGAATACCGTCAGAACCGGAACCGGGAATACCGGTATTCCCGGGAATGAATTAAGAACCGGGAAACCGGTACCATTTCCCGGTAATACCGGGAACCGGGAATACCGGTATTCCCGGTACTACGGTACTGATCGTAGGCACTAGTATTTACCTTTACTACATGAGACATTTTCTATTGGAAAATGTCCAAGAAAATAAGACTTTTTTACATGATAATGTTTTAAGGTTGGTGTCTAATTTTAAAAAAGTTGCAGGTCGCCACCTCAGTTTGACTATATAAGCTAACAATTAACGAAAAAGAAAACAAGAATTACTTTTTTCATTTTCTTAAAACCAAAAATTTTAATAACGTAGGCTTGTAACTTGGATAATAATTCACCTCGTGGTGAATAAACCTGTTTTTCACCAGCTGGTTAATAAAAAGTAACATAATTTTTTTTCATTAATTTTTTTTTTCATCAAAATTTTTTTTCATCAAAATTTTTTTTCATAGATTTTTTTTGATCATATTTTTTTCATCAATTTCTTTTAATCAAATTTTTAATTATCAATTTTTTTCTCACCAAAAATTTTTTTTTCATCAATATTTTTTTACATCAAAAAATTTTTCCTTTCATCAAAAAAATTCATAAAAAACTTTTTTTCACCAAAAATTTTTGGTTCATTAAATTTTTTTATACCCTTCAACTACAGTATGGGGCTATACTCACTTTGTCATTCCGTTTGTAACGCATCGAAATATCGGTCGGGGACCCCATAAAGTATATATATTATTGATCGATTCTAAGACTTTTCTAGAATGTCCGTTTGTCCGTCCGTCCGTCTGTATAAGACACGATGCAGTCCAAAATAAAAGAGATAGACTCGTTAAGTTTGGCAAGACTATGCCTTCTGATCCTAGGCAGTTTGAGTTCAAAAATGGGCAAAATCGGACCAGGGGGAAAAAAGTTCCCTATTTGAAGAACTTAACTAACTTCTAAAAAACGCCATATTTTCACAGGCTTTTTTGTATTTTTGTTAAGCAAATGAAACAATTTAATGTCAGAAAAAGTTCAAGGTCCTGCCCTTGGACTTAGAAAATAAAAAAAAAAAATTTTTTGCCCGCCCCTCTTTTGTGGGCGTGGATATTAAAAATGTTTTTAAATAACGATAAAATTGTATTACTTAAGCTCAAAAAGCATAATAAATGAATTTTTAAACATTTACCGCATGGATTTATGTGTCTCCCAATGACCCCTACTGACCCTCCCCCACCCAAAAAAACGCCCCTGCTAATTTTTTATGTTTTTTATATGTTGGAGGGTATTATAGATTCGGCACAGCCGAATTTAACAGTCTCACTTGTTTAACATAATTTTGTTTTTCAAGAAAAAAAAATATTTTTACCAAAACTACTTTTTCACCAAGTCTAAGCTTTTCGCATAAAAATTTTCCATTTGTTAATCAAATGTACATAAAACAAGTGAGAGTGGTATATTCTTTGATGCCGAATCTTTTATACTCTTCAAAATGTAAAAGCACTTTTGTGCACTTACTAACGAAATGTACAGTTCTTTTGGTTTTTTAATGGGGTCCTCGACTGATATTTCAATTCGTTTTGCATGGAATAGCAAAGTAATAAAACATTTTTATACCCTCCACTCTAGTGATAGAGGGTATATATAAGTTTGTCATTCTGTTTGTAACTCATCGAAATATCGATCTGGGACCCCATAAAGTATATATATTCATGATGCCCGATCAATTTTAAGACATTCTAGCGATGTCCGTCTGTCCGTCTGTCCGTCTGTCCGTCTGTCTGTCCGTCTGTCTGTCTGTCTGTCTGTGGAAAATGCTGTCGCGGACAAAATATTGCACAGAGATGACTGAAACTTAACATATTTATTGGAAGTTCTCCCGAGAAGTTTGGTATTGCATTTGAGCGATATCGGTTCAGCGGTTCAAAAGTTATGAACGAAAATGTAAGCACACCTCAAAAATTTCAGTACTTTCAACATAACCTAAAAATACAAAATGCTATAATTCGGCTTCTGGTTGGCATATGTGAACATAATTGAACACCAAATGGTATTTAAACAAGTACGAACATAAAAAAAAAAAAAATCGCGGATTTTTTTTACCAAAATTTTTTTTCCCGAAAATTTTTTTTTCAAAAAAATTTTTTTTTTTCAAAAGTAATTTCTTTTTAAATAAAGTTTTTTGCAATAATCTTTTTGAAATTGTGGAGGGTATCACTACATTCGGCAAGGCCGAATTTAACTTTTTTACTTGTTTTTTCTAAAAAATGTTTGTTTTGGTAAGTACACCCAAATCTTCCGCAAAAAATTATCATGATTTAATGTTTTGGGCAAGAGTACAAAATTCGCAGGCATTTTTTCCATCACTTAAGGTCCCTCCGTAATCCCTTTGAAGTTGTTAATTTCTCGGGATGAACAGCACTTATTTGTAAAGTGTTTTGGCTGAGTCTGGGATCTGACAGTTTGTTTTCTAAAAACTTTTTGATGCTGATTCCGAATCTGGGTTTCAAATTCTTCTAGTACGTTAGGTTTTTTGAGAAAATTAAAGACAAAGTTCACAAAAACGTATTCTAGTGCATTTTAAAGAGCTTTGTTTGTGAAATTTTCGGATGCGCCAGGGATCTGACCACTTTTTTCGATTTATTTTTTAATGCTGATTACAAAACTGGAATCGAAAAATGAATCTAAATTAGTGATCTATAAAAATTTCGATCAATACCAAACATTGGTACATAATTTTAAAAAAAGAACTATCATTACTCCAAATTGGACTTTAAATGCTTTCTTAGTTAATATGTCTTCATTTCTGATTTTAACTGGTGTTTTTCTTTAATTTTCGGAAATAAAAAATCGATGAAGATAGTAAGTTTCGATATAAAATTCCGTAGTTCAGGACCTGGTTTCTAAATTTTTGATAAAATTAAGGTTAAAGTTTACAAAAATTATTTTTTTTTTATTTTTTAGAAGTTTTTTACTTGAAATTTTTGGTATGCGTCTGGGATCTGACCACACGGTTTCGATTAATATTTCAATATTGCTTCTGAATTTGGTTTCCAAATTTTTCCATTACTCCATGTATTTGAAAAAACTGGGTTCACGTTAATATTTTTTTTTTTATATTGGGCGGTCGTGAAAAATTTGAAATATTGAAAAGGGGTCGCAAAGCAAAAGTTTGTGTGAAGCTCTGCTTTAGAACTTTGAAGTTCTTTTAAAAGGAAACAGGATCACCAAATGAAAAATTGTAAATGCAGTTTTACTTCATTTTTCATCTACTTTCAGACGTTTATTATCCGGTTCATGTTTAATATTGGCTGTCAGACAGTGTTATCTTTTATTTTTTAACGTTAAAAAATTAAAATCGACTTTTTGAGAAAGTCCAAAACCTTTGATTTTTTTTTTAAGTCTAAAAATTTTACTCTACACGGTGAGCCTAAGCGATGTTCAGGTTGAACTTTAGTGTCGACGAAAAGTGTAAACGCAGTTAGATTTCTACAAGGTTAGATGTCACAAAATTGTTAACAGCAAAATCGTAGCTGCTCTCAATCGCGAGATAACGCGAAATTAGTGTTTTTGTATTTTTTAAAATTTTGACATTGAAGTTTTTTTAAATATTTTTAAAAACTGAGTCCACAGTTTTAATTGTACTTATTTAAAGGTCAAAAAACAGTAAACATCAAAATCCTATATTCTGCAGTTCGCGAGAAATAGCGAAATAAATTTTTTGCTGTTTTTGTTTTCGTTTTTTATCTTTCGATAGGTTTCTTTAAAATTTCGTAAAAACATGGTAAGCCGTTTTACTTGTGCTTGATCAAAGGTCACACAGCTGTTGACATCGAAATTGTAGGTGTTAAATTTCGCGAGATATCGCGTAAATTTATAATTTTTTTTTTATTATTTATTTATATTTTAAAACCGGTTCTTTAGAAAAATTAAAAAAAGTGTTATGCAGTTTGATTTGAGCATGTTGGAAGAAATTAAAACTGCACAGAAAAAAATTAAAGCTGCTCACTTTCGCGAGAAATAGCGAAAAACTGCTTTTTGGGGGTATTTCTTGTTTTGATTAATAATAGAAGTTTCTTTAACATGTTTGAAAAACACGAAATGCAGTTTTATTTGCTATTGATTAAAGGTGATAAGGCTGCTAACATTTAAATTATAGCTGCTCAATTCTTCGAGATATCGCTGAAAAACTCGCTAAACTACTATTTATTTATTCTACTACTATTTATAAAAGTTCAAGAAAGCTTCTGAATAGAGCCTTAAAATCTCGAAAGGTAGCTGACTGGAACAATTACCACCTCATGCAAAAAGAATATAAGAAAAAAGTGCGGGAAGCCAAACTTGAGTCTTATAGGACTTTCTGTGAGGAGGTAAATGGTACGAGGGATACGGCAAGGCTCTGTAAAATCTTTCAAAAAGATAGTTCAGCGAAGCTTGATTCCTTCAGAAAGCCAGATGGTACCTACACAAACAACCAACAGGAGGTCAATGATATTCTGTTATCTACTCACTTTCCAGGATGCAAAGTGACAACGATAAATACAGATATTATTGAGAGTCCTGTTGGTAATACTACTTGTAGGAACTGGCATATAGCATCTAGGGTAGTTTCTGAGGAATCGATCAGGTACGCCTTATCTTCCGTTGATAACTATAAATCCCCTGGACCAGATGGTATATATCCTATGATGTTGAAGAGTGGTGGAGATACCCTAGTGAAGGTTCTTAAAAATATCTTCAGAGCCAGCCTGGCTTATGGGTATGTTCCATCATCTTGGTGCGATGTCAAGGTTGTTTTTTATTCCCAAACCTGACTACACCTTGCCAAAAAGTTTTAGACCAATCAGTTTATCATCCTTTCTACTGAAAAGTCTTGAGCGAATGGTTGAGAAATTCATTAGGTCAGTAGCATTAATCGAATGCAACATGCGTATCAGTGTGGTAGATCTTGTGAGTCGACACTTCACGTTCTTGTGGTCAATATTGAGAAGGGCATTGACAAACAAGACTATACTCTGGGTGTGGTTGTTGATATTGAGGGCGCTTTTGATAATGCTACTTTTGATTCTATGAAAACTTCGTCTGAATTGCATGGCGTGGATCCAGTTCTAGTCAAGTGGATTCATTTTATGCTCTCCCGGAGATTGCTGACGGCTGAAGATGAGTGGGGCACAAAAGTAACGGTTGAGGTTAGTAGAGGTTGCCCCCAAGGGGGTGTTCTCTCTCCTTTGCTGTGGTGCTTTGTGGTAAACTCACTCTTGGTTGAAATACAAGCTCTAGGTGTACACATACAGGCATATGCTGTCGATGTGTGCGCATTAGTAGCCGGAAAGTCACTTAACTTGGTATGCAAGAAAATGCAGACCGTTATTGACTTGATGGACAACTGGTCAATCGACATGGATTTTCTGTCAATCCAAATAAGACAACACTCGCGTTGTTCACGCGAAGAACCAAACATAAGGGTCTTCAGCTTCCTACGTTGAAGGGCATAACTCTTCAACTGTCCACAGAAGTTAAGTATTTAGGGGTTACCCTAGATAGTAAACTAATGTGGACAAAACATGGTGAACAAAAAGTTTCACGGGCACTTCGGATTTTCTGGCAGTGTCGGCGAGCTTTTGGAAGGACATGGGGTCTAAGACCTGCTAATGTACATTGGATGTACATAGCTGTAATTAGACCTATTGTGACGTATGCGACGGTAGTCTGGTGGCCGAGAACGATGGTTCGATCCAAGCTAAACGGACTACAAAGAGCGGCTGCCTTGGGAATTACTGGTGCCATTAGCACCACCCCAGGCGCAGCTCTGGACGCTATGTTAGATATGCTTCCCTTGGACTTACATATTCAAGGAGAAGCCATTAAATCTTTGTGCAGGCTCCACAAAAGCGGAACATGGCATGGGGAGTACAATGTGGGACATGGTCGTCTGTTCAATAGGCTATCGGAACTTTGTACGATGTTTTCTATGCCTTTGGACAGTACAACCTCTTGCATCGAGTTTGGTAGGAAGTTTACTGTAATATTTCCGAGTAGGGTAGACTGGGGAAACCCAGCAGACCTACTGGAAAATTACACGGATACTTTCTACACGGAAGGATTTAGTAACTTAAATGGCTCTGGGTCTGGCTGGTATTTGGACGATGCGACCAAATGCTATATTGCTATGGGAAAAATGGCTACAGTATTTCAGACTGAAATATTTGCTATTTTGGACGTAGCGACCTGGATAATTAGGAACAGATGGAGTAATAGGAGAATCAGTAGCACTTGAATCTCCAGTTACTTCATTCAAAATTTTCTAGGAATGTAGACGCAGACTCAATGAGGTCTCATGTGGGAATAGCGTCAGTCTTCTGTGGGTTCCGGGTCATAGGGGAATACGGGGAAACGAGATTGCCGACTCTTTGGCAAATTTTGGCTCTGATACAATTCCTCACAATCCGGAACCTCAAATTGGTATTGGCTTGACATGGCTGATGCGTTGGATCAACTCTCATATGAAAGAAACTTTCATGGAAAGATGGTCAAATGAGTTGGCATGCAAGAATACCAAACGTTTTGTGATTAGGCCAGACAAGAAAGTAGCTAACTATCTACTCAGCCTCAGTAGAATAGACTGTCGCAGACTTACTGGCTTAATTACGGGACACAATGCCTGTGCTCGTCATATGACGAGATTAGGTGTCTTATCAGACCCATTATGCGTGGCTTGTCTTGAGGATGATGACACAACTGAACATTACGTCTGTTGTTGTCCAGCGTTCTCAAGGGCTAGACTGCGGATATTGGGTTCTGATATTCTGTCTATGGACACGGTCCATGGACTTCCCTTGTCTGATTTTCTCAAGTTTGTGAAAGCAACTGAGAAATTCTGAACAAGTACTTTTCTTTCTTTTTCTTCTCAACTTTTTATAACCCTTACTTAATCTTTCTATTCAGGGTACGGTACAAAGGACTATTTTTAGTCTGAGCGCCATGGACTTGCCTAGAAAATTTACTTATTTTTGGGCTTGTACAACCCATCCTCAACTCAACTATTTATTCATTACTTTGGGTTATTTTTGGTCTGTAAAAACATTTTCTTCAATTAACGACAAAAATGTGCTATGCAGTTTGAATTCGTGGTTATTTAAATTGACAAAACTGCAAGCATTAAAATTACAGATGATCAATTTCCCGAAAAATTGCAAAATTACTGTTCAAGCTTTTATATTAATTAATTTATTTTTTCTTTAGTGTCTAAAATAAAGGAAACAAATCAAGAAACGACAAATATATTGTATGCTGTTTAGATTTTACGTGGTTGAAGGTGTGAAAACTGCAAAACAAATCAATATCTTGACTCAAATTTTTATTTTTTTTTTAATTTTGCGATTTCTCGCGAAAATGAGATGATATGATTTCGATGTTAACTGTTTTGTGACCTGTAAATAAATACAATTAAATCTGCATACTCAGTTTTTGAAGATATTTAAAAAACTTCATTGTCAAAATTTTAGAAAATACAAAAAAACTAATTTCGCGATATCTCGCGAATGCGAGCAGCTACGATTTCGCTGTTAACAGTTTTGTGACATTTAATCAAGTAGAAATCGAACTGCGTTTACACTTTTCTTAGACACTAAAGTTGAACCTAAACATCGCTGAGGCTTACCGTGTGCACATATGCTTACAGCATTTTCGGACCAAAATCGTGTTTTCATATTTTTATACCCTCCACTCTAGTGATAGAGGGTATATATAAGTTTGTCATTCCGTTTGTAACACATCGAAATATTGGTCTAGGGCCCCATAAAGTATATATATTCATGATCCTTGATCGATTTTAAGTCGATCTAGCCATGTCCGTCCGTCCGTCCGTCCGTCCGTCCGTCTGTCTGTCTGTCCGTTGAAAACACGCTAACTTTTGAAAGACTTTACGGAGGCTCCTGAAGTTTGACATATATGTTCTATATTTACCGGGTCAGGTTGGTATTGCAATCCAGCAAAATCGGTCAAGTGGTTCAAAATTTATGTTCAAAAGAGTAAATTTCGGCAAGGGTATTTTGCGAATTTATAAGATTAAAACCCCTCTAACTTTCGAAAGACAATTCTGAGGGGGCTGAAGCTTAGCATATATATTTGTCGTTCCCCAGATCTGTTTGGTTTTGAATTTCAGAAAAATCGGTTCAGTGGTTCAAAAGTTATAAGCAAAGCTCTGCATTTCAGAGTAGTTTCACCTCAACCTGTTGAAAACTCGTTAAACAAGCATGGTGAAATACCAGTTTTTTAAAACTTGTTGTTGTTTGTTTTCTTGTCGTGGGGTGCAGTTTAGTTGTTAGACAAGTAAATATTTGTTATTGTTTTGTCATGTTTTTGTAACTGTATGTAACGGTGTATAGTAAGTATTTTTTGGAAAAAAGTCCAATGAAGTGGGATTTAATTGATAGAATGTTAGTTTGTTTTTGGTTTTTAAAGAAAAGGATGATAAAATAAAAAGAGGGAAATATGTGAAATAGTTTTTTTTTTGTATTACATATAGGTATAAAACAACAAAAATATGTTACAAAGTAATTTTGTTACTCAAAAAAATTGTACACTAAAAAAATATTTACACTAAAAAAAATGTTACACTCAAAAAAAAAAGTGTTTCATTCAAAAAAAAATGTATACATTAATTTTTTTTTTAATGAAATGTCACACTCAAAAAAATGCTGACAGTCAAAACAATTTTACACTCAAAAAAATTTGATTGATTAAAAAAAAGTTTTACTCAAAATAATATATTTCTAATAAAAAATTTGTAATGCAATTTTTTTAAATTTTTTTAGAAAATTACTATCAGATAATATTGTGGAGGGTATTCATAGATTCGACCAAGTCGAACTTAATTTTTCTACTTGTTTTTATTAGTTTTTAGACAACAAAAGATGAAAAATGTTAGTGTGTTATTTAAAAATACAAAAAAAATATAAAAACTCGATTTTGGTCAAAAATGCTGATCAGCATCTGTGGACTAAAATAGTGGTTTTATATTTTTTTAATATTTTTTATACAACACACTTAACATTTTCCAACTTTTGAGACCAATTTGGATAAAAATTATTTTTATGTTTAAAAATCAGCATCTGTGTGCCAAAATCGAGGTTTTGGAATTTTTTAAATATTTTACCAATGAAGTGCGCCAAATTTCCAAATTTTTGAGCCAGATTTGGTCAACAAATTCGGACATGAATTTTGGTAGAAATACGACATTTCTTCCAACTTTGACCGCTGTTTGCCGACTGAAAATGACCTTACAAAATTTTTTTCATAAATTTTCCCACAAACAGCTCTAACGGCTGTTACGACATGAAATTAAAATTTAAATTTGAAGGGACGTCCTAGTCGCCATGTTAAAATGAAAATTTTCAATATGCAGTAAATTTTTGTTTTTGGTCTAGGCAGCTTAAGTTTGGAAGTGGGAAAAATCGGACCAAGAGAAAAAAGTTTCCCCTTAAAGAACTTAACAAACATCTGAAAAACGCCAATTTCTCAGATGTGTTTTTGTATTTTGGTAAACAAATAGAACATTTGGACACACACAGAAAATAATATGGCAAATTTTTTTTCAATTAAAATTTTATTTAATTTTAAAAGCAGTTTCAGTTAAATATTTTAATTGATTCAATTAATGTTTTAATTGAATTTTTAACTTTGCGGAAAAAATAAAGTAAACCGGTTTTGTATGCACTGTTGTTAGCAGCCATAGCACACACAAACATGCAAAAAAATACAAAAAAAAACTTTATTTATATTGTTTTGCATGCAGAAGCGCTGTCAGCAAATGAATACATACAAATTGAAAAAAAAAATACTTTTAGTATTATTGTTTCTTTCAAGCAAGATGTCGCGGCATAAAGTTGCGGATAAAGAAAAGGACTGTACATAAAGCAAATATGAATTTATTAATAAATAATTTAATTCAGTGTAAATATATAATATAAGTAACAATTTTTAAAGACTTAACTATACAAATTAAATTTTTTAAAACTATTGCTGAAAAAACAAATTGTGTACAGTTTAAGCAAAAAAAATCATGTACGCGTCATATCATATCGTCTTTGACAAAAATTTTGCATAACAACAGAATTATAAAAAAAATGTGTTGCGTTTATTTAAAACTGTACTAATTGTTAGTGTCAAAAATTCATGCAATGTCAAGTGTTAAGGATTTAAGAAGAAAGTAATTTAGAATTTTTATTGATATTGTAATTTATGTATTGTGTATTGTATGAAACATTTTAATTCAATAAAAAACCTTATTTTTTTAAATTTTACACGAACAATTTTGATTTTCTTATGTAAGGGTGTTTTTTTAAGTAAAACTTTTAAATTTTTTATTAAAAATTTAATTGATTTCTGGTTATATTTCAATTAAATGTTTAATTTATTCAATTAAAATTTTAATTGATTTTCTAGTTTATTTTCAATCAAAACATTAAAGCATTCAATTAAAATTTTAATTGAATACTAAAATTATTTTCAAACAAAATGCGTAATTAATATGCGCATTTCCGTGATACGTCCGACATCAATTAATTTTTTAATTGAATCAACGAATTTCGTAATTGAATTTCTTTTTTATTTTTTTCTGTGCAGGGGATTATAAAAGGTCGCTCGTTTTTGACCCGTCCCCTTTTGAGTGCGTGCATAAAAAATCTTTTAAAAAATTATGAAGTTATTCTAAAATTATAATTTATATTATTTTTAGTGCACAAATCAGAATAAAATGACCTTGCATACATATACCGCTAGGGGCAAGGAGTCCCCCGTACTCACTTCGCGAGTTTTGGGTTACTGGTAGACCACTTCAATTTTTTTGGGTCTCATTAAAAAAACACTCGTTGAATTTGGTGCACTGTGTTGTCAGCAATTTTTGCATATTTTTCGTTTGTTTTAATTTTCACGACTTATTTTGTTATTTTTTGCTAAACTTTAAGTTACACAACATTATTTTGACTTAACACTTTTCAATTCTCATAACTAAATTTTATTCATTAAAAAATATATGTCATTTAAATTTGTTTTTTACCTTCTCATGCACTTCAATGCCAAAAAAATTGCATACAATATAGTTGTTAAACCGTTTTTTGTTTAAATTAAATTTAATAACAAAGTCAAAAGTCATGAATAAATGTTAAATTTATTTTTTAAAAAAAGGTTAAAAAGAGTTAAATAAAAAACAAAATTAAAAAAAAAAAAAAACAAAAAACAAGTAACTATGTAGTAAAAACTTTTTTTTATTTTTATAAGATTACAGAGCATGTTTGTTTAAACTTTTTGTGGTTGAATTTTTTTTTTTAAATTTAAAAAGATTGGGTACCGTTTGTGGGACAACATTCCTATGTTGATAGATTTTTGATTTAAAAAAAAAAATCCTGTAGATTATTTCTCAGATTCTGTGATATTTTTCATTTTGTAAAACTTTGAGTTTTGAATTTTTTTTTTTTTTTTGAATAAAAATTAATTTCCAATTTATTTCATAACAATCCCGGTTCGTTACCGTTGTAAGAAAACGTTCCTAAAGAAGAATATCAAAATAAAATCCTAAAAATTTTGTAAATCCTACACTCAAGAAAATAAACTAGTAAATTGACATCGAATAATGCTGCAAGTAG
The DNA here is from genome assembly GCA_963921195.1 of Pegoplata infirma. NCBI lineage: Eukaryota > Metazoa > Arthropoda > Insecta > Diptera > Anthomyiidae > Pegoplata > Pegoplata infirma. Next base: position 42,433,716 of record OY992537.1, read on the forward strand.
CCCAGCTAGCAAATAAAAATGCCTTCGAATTTTGTACTCTTGCCCAAAACATTAAATCATGATAATGTTTTGCGGAAGATTTGGGTGTACTTGCCAACGCAAAGTTTTTTTTAGAAAAAATAATGTTATATTACTTTGCTATTCCATGCAAAACGAATTGAAATATCAGTCGAGGACCCCATTAAAAAACCAAAAGAGCTGTACATTTCGTAAGTGAGTGCAAAAATAAGTGGAAAAAAGTGTTTTTACATTTTGAAGAGTATAAAAGATTCGGCACCAAAGAATATAACACTCTCACTTGTTTTATGTACATTTGATAAACAAATGGAAAATTTTTATGCGAAAAGCTTAGACTTGGTAAAAAATTAGTTTTGGTAAAAAAAAATAATTTTTTTCACGAAAAACAAAATTATGTTAAAACAAGTAAGAAAGTTATAGTCGGTCAAGACCGACCATATGATACCCTACACCAGTGTTTTCCGGAAAATGGGTCCCAAGTCCAAACATGGACCGAATGGATCTGTCTTTTGTTAGATATTTATGTAGTGTAGAAAACACACAGAGATCAAATTTAAGTGGAATTGGTTTATTTTTTTGTCAATAGACCGATTTAACTGAATATCGGTCGAATTTTTTATGTAGGGGACTAACAAGGGAAGTCTCCCTGGTGTCACCCTCCGATCTTCATGAAATTTGGATATGTTGTTAAGAACGAAAATTAATTCGACACGTATTTTTTTTTAGCGGCCCAAACTCATTTTTAGGGGGGGTCGATTTGTATGGGGGGAAATTGACCTTTTTCAGTTTTTTACGATTTACGTCTATTTAAACAAAATTAATATAGGCATGTGAGGTATCAAATTAAAGGTATTAAAAATACCTATCTTGTGGTGCTAACTACGGGCCAAAGAAGTTAATATTTTTCGTCTTATTAACAAAAACGTCCAAAAATTTTGGTATTTTACTCAATATGACTAAAAGTTTTACATGTTTAGACACGTTCTTAGCACACGTAGATAGGTTTTCCAAAGACCTTTCATTTGGTATGTAACATGACTAGGTTTCTTTGCATAATATAGGAGATAAACGAAAAAAACTGAAAAATGGCCTTGTCTTCCCCCCTACTTTTTACCCCCTAAATATGAATTTGGGCCGCTAAAAAAAAATACGTGTCCCTTTATTTTTTCTGATCTACAAAATAAAACCAATTCCATTAAGATCCGCGGGTGACACTAGGGAGACTTCCCTTGTAAGTCCAAAAATGGTCCAATTATTTTCCGATTTGATAATGTTACTAAACTACACGTTTAACACCTAAAAATAAAATTTTTATCAAATATTTCCATTTTTATGAATTTTGAGAGAATTATGTGAATATCGAGAGGGTGGTTTGTATGGGGACTACCAGAAGGACTGACCTGATTGCTTTGAAATTTAGAGCGGTGATTTGTGCATACAAATTTTGTTTACCTGCTAAATTTCAAGCGATATCTATTATAATACGGTTTTTAGAGTCATTTAAGCCGAATTCAAAAGGGTCGTTTGTGTAGGGGGTAGGTCTTAACATGGACCGATTTTCTCCAATTTCAATAGGCTTTGTCCTTGGGCCAAAAGATGTTTAAGTTTCTTGGGCCAAAAGATGCTTAAATTTCAAGTCAATTGATTGAAAATTGCGACCTGTATCGTGCTGAAACCGATAGATGGACAGACGGACGGACAGACGGACGGACGGACATTGCTAAATCAACTCAAAAGTAATTCTGCGTCGATCGGTATACTTGAAGGTAGGTCTAGGACCAATATTTTGGGTAGTTACAAACAGCAGCACAAACTCATTATACCCTGTACCACAGAGTGGTGTAGGGTATAAAAATTGAATGAACCCGAGTAAAAAAAAATTGTATGGTAAAACATGTTATCTTATAAAATTATATATAATTTATTAGATCTGATTTTGCTAAATTTCATCCGAAAATTGGCCGAGCCAAAGTTATCTCATAACATCATATAATATATGAAGTTACAGTTTAATATTTGATTGTATGTGATTTCATCCGGAAATTGGCCGCGCCAAAGTTATCCCAAATTATCTATTATCATGATTTTGTATTAAATATGATATGATATGATGTAATTTCATCCGGAAATTGGCCGCGCCAAAGTTATCTTAAAATATCCAATATCATGATTTTATATTAAATTGTATATTATATAATGTAATTTCATCCGAAATTTGGCCGCGCCAAAGTTATCTTATAATATCTGATATCTTGATTTTATAAAAAAATTATTGGATACATTTTTATCCAAAAAATGTTTCTGTTTTTAGATTTATTTTTAGATATAATAATGTCAAACTGAAAATAAATAAAAAAAAAAAAAAACTTCGAACGGACGGGGATTAGAACCACAAGTCTTTCGTTTTGTAATCGCAATCTCTACCCTCTAGACCAGCGGACGTTGTTAGCAAATAACAACTTTAAAAGACTTAGTTTTTAATAAATTGATCGTATCTAATTATATCAAGTTGATCTAACATATAGTAATATATGATTATATCCAATTAAATATGTTATTCACTTGTACACAATTTTCAAAAAGACTTAGAAAATTTTTGATAAAATTTGCAAAAAAAAAAAAATTGGAATGACGTACAGCGCTATTAGGGGCTTTCATGGTAAGCTTAAACAATAATTTTAATGTAGCAATATGCCTTATTTGCAAGTCATATGCTTCCAAAGTGAAATAAGACTTTGGCTTATAAATTTGAAATTTTTCATGGAATCAGGAAATCAGAATTAGATTTTAGATCGGGTTCCAAAAATCATTGATAATTTGATAATTTACACCAAATATAGCTATTATTAACTATATAAATGCAATATAAATTTTTAAAAATGATTGCAAAAATTCAAAAAGTAAAATTTTTTAAGTTCTAAAAAAATAAATGCAATAAAAAAGTGTTTTCCATTTTAAAAAAAATTAAAAAAATATATTTTTTTTCTGGAATTGAACTCGGGTTCCCAAAAATGATAGATAATTTTATAATAAATTAAATATAGTTATATATAACTATATAACAGCAATATAATTTTTTAAAAATGATTGCAAAAATTCAAAAAAAGAAAAATTTTTAGTTCTAAAAAAAATAAATGCAATAAAAAAGTGTTTTCTATTTAAAAAAAAATAAAAAAAATATATTTTTTTTCTGGAATCGAACTCGGGTTCCCAAAAATTATAGATAATTTTATAATAAATCAAATATAGTTATATATAACTATATAAAAGAAAAATAATTTTTTTAAAATGATTGCAAAAATTCCAAAAATGAAAATTTTTTAGTTCTAAAAAAATTAAACGCAATAAAAAAGTGTTTTCTATTTAAAAAAAAATAAAACAAAACTTTTTTTTTCTCGACTGGGCCGGGAATCGAACTCGGGTTTCCAAAAATCATATGTAATCTTATATGATACAATAAAAAGTTTTGTATAACCATATATGTTGACACACAAAAATAAATTTTGAAATACTGGCATATATAATTATATATGGCTAGTTGTTTGGTGAAAAAAATATTTTTTTTATACATGATTATATCAAAATATATATTCTATTACATATGCGACCATTTATAAATATATATTAAGTTTAGACGAAATTTGCGTATATATAGTACCATACAATCACAGATATGTTATCGTTTAAGACACATATAATTATATCTATTATTTTTGTTGGAAATTTTTTTAGTATGGAACCATATATAGTTTTAACTGGTATTATATTAGTCATATATAATTATACATAAATTGATACTGGATTTTTTGTTTAGTAAAGTCCTATACATAATTAGATATAAAGTCACGTATAATAATGTATGAAATCGGATTAAGTTTTATGTGCAACGTATGATTACATCTACCATTTATATTAATATATTATGAACAATATAATTAGATATGATTTTATATGACATCATTTAAAAAAATTGGAAAATTTCAAAGTGAGATATAATTTTATACTTTGACTCATATAGTTGTATATGGTTTTATGAAAACATATAAAATAATATACATTTATATAAATTCCTTTTTACTCGGGAACCCAAAATTTTTGGTGAAACAAACTTTTGATGAAAAAAAGTTTTTGATGAATTTTTTTGATGAGAAGAAAAATTTTTTGATGTAAAAAAAATTGATGAAAAAAATATAAAAAAAAAAATTCGGTAAGAAAAAAATTGATAATAAAAAATTTGATAAGAAAATTTTATGAAAAAAAAAAAAATAAGAAAAAAAAAAAATTTTGAAAAAAAAATTTTGATGAAAAAAAAATTAATGAAAAAAATGAGAAAAAAAAATTGGTGAAAAAAATTGATAAAAAAACCAAAAAATTGATGAAAAAAAACATTTTTTGATAAAAAAAAAATTTAATGAAAAAAAATTAATGAATAAAAATTTTATGAAAAAAAATTTGATGAAAAAAAATTTAAGAAAAAAAAAAATTTTGATAAAAAAAAAAATTATGAAAAAAAAAGTTATGAAAAAAAAATTGATGAAAAAAAAAGTTTGATGAAAAAAAAAAATTGATAAAATAAAATTTATATTAAAAGTTTCTAAATATATTTTCTATCGATAACTTAAAATTTTTTACAGAAAACATATATAGTTATCGATGTATCGATAACTTAAAATATTTTATAGAAAGTTTGTATAGTTATCGATGTATCGATAACCTAAAATTTTCTATAGAAATTTTTTAAACTTATCGATGTATTGATAACTTAAAATTTTCTATAGAAAATTTGTTTAGTCATCGAAGAATCGATAACTTAAAATTTTCTATAGAAAATTTGTGTAGTTATCGATTAATCGATAACTTAAAATTTTCTAAAAAAAAGTTGTATAAATATCGATACATCGATAAAATTTGCTATAAAAAATTTGTATTGTTAGCGAAAAAATTTTTTATAGAAAATTTGTATAGTTATCGATGTATTTGTGTAGCTATCGATGTTTCGATAACTTAAGATTTTCTATAGAAAATTTGTATAGGTATCGATGTATCGATAACTTAAAACTTCTATAGAAAATTTGTATAGTTATCGATGTATCGATAACCTTAAATTCTATATAAAAAATTGTATAGTTATCGATGTATCGATAACTTAAAATTTTTTATAGAAAATTCTTATAGTTATCGATAACTTTAAACTTTCTATAAAAATTTTTATAGTTATCGATAACTTAAAATTTCTATAGAAAATTTGTATAGTTATCGATGTATCGATAACCTTAAATTCTATATAAAAAATTGTGTAGTTATCGATGTATCGATAACTTAAAAGTTTCTATAAAAAATTTGTATCTTTATCGATAACTTAAAATTTTCTGTAGGAAATTTGTATAGTTATCGATGTATCGATGACTTAAAATTTTCTATAGAAAATTTGTATAGTGATCGATATATCGATAACTTAAAATTTTTATACAGAAAATTTGTGTAGTTATCGATAACTTTAAATTCTCTTTAAAAATTTGTATAGTTATCGATAAATTAAAATTTGTAAAGAAAATTTGTATAGTTACCCAGGCAGAAACTGCCAACCGTTCCAAAGAAAAAAGTCTCGGCAAAGCACTTTATTTTTTGTGTAGAAGGTAGTATGAATTCAAAAAAGTGCTTTGCAAGCGCTTTGCCAATGTTTTTCTATTTAAATCCGCTGAAAGTATACATTTTTTATTAAAATTTATTAATTTTCATAACAATTGGAATATTTTTTATTTCCCTGGAGGATAAGTGGCCGGTCCTTGATAGTTCTCATGATATGTCACTTATACACAATGACCTACATATTACAAACTTGACACCTTTTATATAAAAACAACTGTTTCTTTCGTGAGGAAGTGTCTTAAACTCCGGATACATCACCCTTAAACTCCGGATACATACCCGTTTCGGTTCAATACACCACTTTTTTCGGGACTTTTCCAAATTTTTTCCTAAAAGCATTTTTAATAAATTTTTTATTCCAAAACGCAATGAAAACTGCAAACAAATTTTTTCCGGGACTTAGAAAATTGTTCAAAGTTTGTTCAAAATTTTTTTATTCTAATTAATAAGTCAATAAATTTTTTATCCTAATTTAATAAATTTCTTTATTCAGATAAACACCAAAAAAATTTGTGTCTCATGTACTTATGTATACAATTTAGATACATCCCATTTTTTTGTTCTAAAAGTGCTATAATAGTACCATATTTTTTGTTTTTAAAGCGCTTTCAAAGCGCTTTAAAATAGCAACGGCATACCGTTTACCGTGGTTATCATTTTGGACGCTGGGAGAGTACTAAACTGTGATGCTTTCCCAGCACACAAGCGACCATAAAAGGTACTTTGCCAGCGCTCTCCCGTTCGTATTTTTCTGCCTGGGTATCGATGCATCGATAACTTTAAATTTTAAAAAAAAGTTATGAAAAAAAAAATTGATGAAAAAAAAAAATTTGATGAAAAAAAAAATTGATAAAAATAAAAATTTATGGAAAAAAAAATTTATGGAAAAAAAATTGATGAAAAAAAAATTTTTTTTTTGTTGAAAAATAATTATGTTACTTTTTATTCACTAGCTGGTGAAAAACGGTTTTATTCACCACGAGGTGAATTAGTATCCAAGTTACAAACCTAAGTTATTAAAATTTTTGATTTTAAGAAAATAAAAATAGTAATTCTTGTTTTCTTTTTCGCCAATTGTTAGCTTATATAGTCAAACTGAGGTGGCGTCCTGCAACTTTTTTAAAATTAGACACCAGCCTAAAAACATTATCATGTTAAAACTACGGATGTCATACTTCTGAACCTACCCTTATAAAATTGCTGACATCATAAAAAGTTATCCAAATGTCCCCAAGTACAAATCACCAGTTGTTCAGGGCTGCTAACCAACTGCTGACTTGTCGTAAGAAAGATTTTGAAAATATTGTAAAAATGTCATCAAATTTACAAAGGGTGGTTTTGAAGTATGTTGGCCGAGGTTTGTTTGCCGCCAAGGCGGGCCTTGGAGTTCATATTTCATAAAAATTGCATGAAATTTTTTTGTGTGTACAAAAATTTTTTTTAAAAAACTTTTTAATGAACTCACCATGTTTTTATTTATTTTTATTATAATTCAGTATTATTTTTTTTTTCTATACACAAAAAAACTACTGTGTTTTTAATATTATACAGATTTATGTTAAAGTTTTTTTTTTGTTTTTAATTTTTTGCACTGACAGCTTAAGCGTTAATAAAATGAGGCTAAGACTGACTTATGCGACGTTTATAACTTTAAGACAATAATATTCCTACATACACACACACACAACCAAACAAACATATTGTTGTACTTTATACTCTGGCTTAATGTGAACAACAAAAAAAAAATCATTGACTGACTGTTTTTAACTTTGGCTTACTGACTGGCTGCTTATTGTCTGCTTGTTCATGCTTATTATCATGAATTTAAGGTTTTTTTTTTCTTCAGAGTTTTATTTGTTTAATTTTTTTTTTGCTGCTGCTGCTGTTGTAACCACCGCCAACAACAATCAACCAACAATATGCGCCATGACAAATTAAAAAATAAACAAGAATCTGTTTAAAAAACAATTAAAAAATATTTCGTTTTTGTTTACAGCTTATGATGGCATTCATTAGTGTGTGAAAGTTTAACTAGTTAAAATATTTAAATATTTATACATAATAATATTTATATTGGATTTTTTTTCTGTTTTAAACATTTTAATCTTTAATGTTTTTAAAGATTTTCAATTAATACCAACGAGTATGTGTCTTAAGTCTTTTGTTTACAATGTGTTAAGTAGATTTTAGGGAAATTGTAAAAAGTGCTTTACATGATAACTGATGAATCGATAACTTAACCTTTTCTACATTATAAAGTTATCGATATATCGATAACTTAAATTGTTTACAAAAAAAATTGTGAATAGTTATCGATGCATCAATCTATAGTAATCGATATATAGATTGCTTCAAATTGTTAAAAGACAATTTTCTAATGTTATCGATATATCGATACAAGTTATCGATTTATTGATAACTAAAAAGCTTCTTTAGTTATCGATGTATTGATAACTTTAAATTTTAAATTTATCTATATGTCGATAACTTTAAATTTTCTATTGAAAATTTTCTATAGTTCAAAAAAATTAAATTTTCTGTATTTATCGAAAACTTAAAATTTTCTATAGGAAATTTTCTGTTGTTTTTATTCGAACTTTTTATATATAAATAATAAATTCATTGTTTTGGCCTCGAGCTCAAATAACGCATTTATTATTTTTGAAAATTTATTATAGTTATCTCACTATTAAAATTTTCTTTAGTTATCGATGTATCGATAACTTAAAATTTTCTGCAGTTAACAATTTTCTATAGAAAATTTTCTATTGCTAACGAACTTAAAATTTTCTAAAGCTGAATTCACAATGACGGAGTACTCTTTGCCACAGAGTGGATTTTGTTCCTTTCTCTTTCGCACTTACATATTTTTTGTATGATGTCGTCTCTATTTTTAGAGATGGTACTCTGTAGTACAAAGTACTCCGACATTGTGCCGGAGCCTTAAAGAAAAACTTTCTTAGAAAATTTCTTTAGTTATTGATGTCGATAACTGAAAATTTTCTATAGAAAATTTTCTTAGTTAACAATATATCGATAACTTAAAATTTTCTATTGTTAACGATATATCGCTAACTTCAAATTTTCTAAGGAAAAGTTTTTTATAGAAAATTTCTTTAGTTATCGATGTATCGATAACTTGTAATCCCATATAAAAAAATTCTGTAGTTATCGATGTATCGACAACTTAAAATTTTCTATAGAAAATTTATATACAAATTTTTCTCTAGTTATCGATAAATCGATAACTTAACATATTCCATAGATATCCATAATTTGATAACTTAAAATTTTTCATAGTTATCGATGTATCGATAACTAAAAAATTTTTATTAAAAGTTTCTAAATATGTTTTCTATCGATAACTTAAAATTTTTTACAGAAAACATATATAGTTATCGATGTATCGATAACTTAAAATTTGTTATAGACAGTTTGTACAGTAATTGATGTATCGATAACTTAAAATTTTTTATAGAAAATTTGTATAGTTATCGATGCATCAATAACCAAAAATTTTCTATAGAAAATTTTTACAGTTATCGATGTATCGATAACCGAAAATTTTCTGTAGAAAATTTTTATAAAATTTGTGTAGTTATTGATGAATCGATAACTTAAAATTTTCTATTGAAAATTTGTGTAGTTATCGATGAATGGATAACTTAAAATTTTCTAAAGAAAAGTTGTATAATTATCGATACATCGATTAAATTTGCTATACAAAATTTGTGTTGTCATCGATGTATAGTTATTGATACATCGATAATATTTGCTATAAAAAATTTGTATAGTTATCGATGTATCGATAACTTAAAAGTGTTTATAGAAATATTGTATAATTATCGATACATCGATAAAATTAGCTACAGAAAATCGATACAGCTACAGAAAATCGATAAAATTTTCCATAGAAAATTTGTATTTGTGTAGTTATCGATGTTCCGATAAATTAAGATTTTCTATAGAAAATTTATTTAGGTATCTTTGAATCGATAACTTAAAATTTTTTATAGAAAATTTGTTTAGTTATCGATGTATCGATAAATTAAAATTTTCCATAGAAAATTTGTATATGTAAAAATGTTTTATAGAAAATTTGTATAGTTATCGATATATCGATAACTTAAAATTTTCTATATAAAATTTGTATCTTTATCGATATATCAATAACTTAAAATTTTCTATAGAAAATTTGTATAGTTATCGATGTATCGATAACTTAAAATTTTCTATAGAAAATTTGTATAGTTATCGATGTATCGATAACTTAAAATTTTCTATAGAAAATTTGTATAGTTATCGATGTATCGACAACCTTAAATTCTATGTAAAAAATTGTATAGTTAATGATGTATCGATAACTTAAAATTTTATGTAAAAATTGTACATTTAACGATGTATCGATAACTTAAAATTTTCTATAGAAAATTTGTAGAGTTATCGATGTATCGATAACTTAAAATTTTCTATAGAAAATTTGTATAGTTATCGATGTATCGATAACTTAAAATTTTCTATTGAAAAATTGTATAGCTGTCGATGTTTAGATAACTTTAAATTTTTAATAGAAAATTTGTATAGTTATCGATAACTTAAAATTTTCTATAGAAAATTTGTATAATTATCGATATATCGACAACTTAACATTTTCTACTGAAATTTGTATAGTTTACGATGTATCGATAACGACAAAACTTCTTTAGAAACTTTGTATGTTTATCGACGTATCGATAACTTAAAATTTTTTACATTTATCGTAGTCGATAATTTTAAATTTTCTATCGATAATTTTCTTAAGTTATCGATAACTCAAAACTTTCTTTAAAAAATTCCTATTATTACCAATGTATCGATAACTTAAAATTTGTTATAGCAAATTTGTGTAGTTAGCGATGTAACGATAAATTAAAATTTTCTATAACAAATTTTCAAAGTTATCGATGTATCGATAACTTAAAATTTTCTATAGAAAATTTGTATAGTTATCGATGTGTCGATAACTTAAAATTTTCTATAGAAAATTTGTATAGTTATCGATGTGTCGATAACTTAAAATTTTCTATAGAAAATTTGTATAGTTATCGATGTATCGATAACTTAAAATTTTCTATAGAAAGTTTGTATAGTTATCGATGTATCGATAACTTAAAATTTTCTATAGAAAATTTGTATAGCTATCGATGTATCGATAACTTAAAATTTTCTATAGAAAATTTGTATAGTTATCGATGTATCGATAACTTAAAATTTTCTATAGAAAATTTTTATAGTTATCGATGTATCGATAACTAAAATTTTCTATAGAAAATTTGTATAGTTATCGATGTATCGATAACTTAAAATTTTCTATAGAAAATTTGTATAGTTATCGATGTTTCGATGAAGTAAATTTTTCTATTGGAAATTTGTATAGTTATCGATGAGAACTTAAAATTTTCTATAGAAAATTTGTATAGTAATCGATATATCGATAACTTAAAATTTTCTATAGACAAATTGTATAGTTATCGATGTATCGATAACTTAAAATTAACAGTTACCGATGTATCGATAACTTGAAATTTTCTATAGAAAACTTGTATAATTATCGATGTATCGATTACTTAAAATGTTCTATAGAACATTTTTATAGTTATCGATGTATCGATAACTTAAAATTTTCTAAAGAAAATTTGTATAGTTATCGATGTATCGATAACTTAAAATTTGCTATAGAAAACGTTCTGTTGGAAATTTTTATAGTTATCGATGTATCGATAAATTAAAATTTTCTATAGAAAATTTTTATATCTATCGTTATATCGATAACTTAAAATTTTCTATAGAAAATTTGTATAGTTATCGATGTATCGATAACTTAAAATTTTCTATAGAAAATTTGTATAGTTATCGATATATCGATAACTTAAAATTTTCTATAGAAAATTTGTATAGTTATCGATGTATCGATAATTTAAAATTTTCTATAGAAAATTTGTATAGTTATCGATATATCGATAACCTAAAATTTTCTATAGAAAATTTGTATAGTTATCGATGTATCGATAACTTAAAATTTTCTGTAGAAAATTTGTATAGTTATCGATGTTTCGATAAAGTAAATTTTTCTATTGAAAATTTGTATAGTTATCGTTATATCGATAAGTTAAAATTTTCTATAAAAATTTTTTATTGTCAACGATATTTCGATGAATAAATTTTTTTCTATAGAAAATGCATAGTTTTCGATGTATCGATAACTTAAAATTTTCTATATAAAATTCATATAGTTATCGATATATCGATAACTTAAAATTTTCCGTACAAAATTTGCCTTTAAAAATTGTCTATATAATTTTCTACAAGCATCGATTTACTTTTCAAGTTTGTTTCCTAAATCTTTTGTTTTATAAATTTAACATTCCATTAACATCAAGTTTTTTTCTTAAGTCTTTTGTTTCTTCATCACATTCGCATACGAACATTCTTGAACAATTTGTTTCAAAATTAAATAATAGCAATAAAAATACATACTTGATAATAAATTTTAGTTCTCAATTTTGAAAACAATTTCAATATAAAATTTATTTGCTTTATTTGCAGCAAAAATTTTAATGGTTTTAGCAATTTTTTGTTTGTTTTGTTGTTGTTCCTTAGCATTTAGTATACAAATGCCACACAGACAACACAGCTAAGAAAACACGAGCTGAAATAATGCAGCAACAGCAACAACTATTTCTACAAAAAAAAACAAAAGCGATAAGTAGCATGCAACATGTTACACAATAAAACTAAAGACACACAGCAAACAACAACAAAAAAAACGAAATAAAAATAATTTAAAACGTATAAAACAACTTATTGTCAGTAGAAAAAAATATATTGAACAAACACACACTTCTCTTAAGCAAATAAATACCCATACTCTGCTGTGCCATAACATTGATGCCAAAAAGAAGTTTTTTGAAGTATAAAAGATGTCAGTGTTTAAGTAATTTATGTTAGTTGGCTTGAAATTTCTCACAGAAAACAAAAGAAATACCACAAACGTTTAAAGAATTTTAAAAGAGCTGACATTTTGCATTTCGAACGCATTCCTTAGGGCGATTAATCGATGGATAATAGTGTGTATAGTATTTTTGGATTTGTGATGTTAGTTGGTTGGAGCTGAAGTTTAAGTTATAAGGATGGATCGTTTTGTTTTACTACTATGATTGTTTTTTTTTTTGTATTTTTTGTGTTGTTGTTGAAATCACATTGGTGGGCGCATAAAGTACCACACACATAAACAGCTGCGCTATATTAAGCACCGGACTCTGTGCAGCACCAACAGCAAGTCAGCAACATCATCAACAACATCTCTTAACAACACAAACAAACAATCTTTTTAAACAACATTTAATAGCTTATGCAGTACATGGAGTTTATTTAACATTGACACTGATGATCATGAGCGGTACTCTTGTAGTTTTTTTTTTCTTTTTTGATTTTTTCTTTTTTGATTTTTTCTTTTTTGTTTTAATTTGATTCCTTGTGTTATTCTTGTATCTGTGATTTTTTCATTGTATGTTTTTTTTTTTTTTTGGTAGACAACTATTACACCAAAATGTTGTTGTCGTTCTTGTTTCTGCTGCTGCTGTTGATGATGATCGCAGTGATGGTGTAGCATCAGCATCTGGGCAGTTTATATATTTTTTTTTTTTTTTTTGTTTCTTCATCTACTGACAATACCATAAAATTCTGACCAGCCACCATAACACAGAAAAAAAGAACATGTATGCACACGCATTGGTTTTTTTTTTTGAGTTTTAGTGTCCTCAGTTTGTACATACGGACAGACATTTAAACCATTCTTCTTCTTGATATAACAATGCAATGATGCAGTTAGTAAACCAATGAAGAATCATCACCAAAACCAAAAACATTTAAACTCTACATATAAGTAATAATGTGACCAACAGAGCTTTGTCAAAATAATTCTTCAAAACATTTATAGCTTGAGTTAATTTCTGTAGTATAAATATCTAAAACTTCAGAGTTATTCTGAAGGAAAAATTTCCCAAAATCTGAGCTTTAATGTACATATTTTTTTCCTATTATAATTAAAATACAGCAGATTCTGGCATTTTTTCCGCGAGAAATCTGAGTATTTTTGGATGTGCAAATTACAGGCCGACAAAATTTGAAAAAGGTCAAAACTCCGGGACTAGAGTATACTTTCCTACGGATTTGAGATGCGCTAAATACAAATTTGTGGTTAGAAATTCTCCATCACATCGTGTTTTCAGGATATATAAGCTTAAAGTTTTAAAAAACGCTGTTTTTCGCCATATTCGAAACTTATAAGAGTCTTAAATTCACAATTTAAAAAAAATACTTTTTGAATTATTTAGATATCCTTTATATTTGCTGAAATATCGTCAGTTAAAATTTATTTGTATGAAGTGTTTAATAAATACATACTAAGTATACAGACGATATCTCAGCAAATTGCGTAGATATCGAAACTATAAAAAAAAGTCTCGTAATCCCATTTTACCAATATTTGACAGTTGTTTTTTAACAAAAAAATTTGGATTGAAATTTATATTTATTTTTTTTTTGTAGTTTTACAATTTTTTTTGTAATTTAACAAATTTCCAAGGTTTTTTACAAAAAAAAAAATAAAATCCAGTAAATTCACGAGAATTCCTTGTAAGATTTATTGCTCCAAAAAAGTTGTAAATTTACAATTTTATTGGTAAAAATTCTCATAAAATAGAAGGTAGCGAAAAATGTAGTAAAGTTACGAAACCTACTTGTTAGTTTTGTGGCGACCAGCGTCCAAACTTAAACTCGAAATAGCGAAATAGCTACACTCAAAATATTTTGTAGGCAAAAACAAATGAAAAACACACTTAAAACCAGTGAATAAACAATTGAAAACCATTCCAATAATTATTCATTTGTTTTAACAAACATCAACATTTATTTTTTACTGTTGACAAAATTTTCTAAAATAAATAACATTAAACATTAAAAAATTACGTTTTTTTTCATTCTTTTTTACCAACAAATTCGATAAAAATAATTTACGAAAACATTAAAAATTAATGATAGTTCTGTTATTTTTACCAACAAATTTCAAAAAAATAACCTACGAAAACATTAAAAATTAATGATTTCGTAGGTTATTTTTTACAATTTTCTATTGAAATATTTTTTTAAAAATTTTTAATAAAATTTTGGGGAATCGATCCCGCAATCAACTACATTCTGTCCAGACACTCTACCCATTGTGCCAAAGTCACTTGATACAAACATATTTTTATATTTCCATAAATAATTTTTTTAATTTTTTTTCTACAAAAAAATAACCTACTTGTGTAGGTAAAAACTAATGATATTTCATTAAAAAATACCAACAATTTAAAACAAATGACTTACACAAATCATGAAAAATTTAAAGAATAATCAGTAGTTTTTACTTACAGAACAAAAATAAATGACTTTTAAGATTAAATGTAAATGAAAGTCTATATTTTTTAGTGTGTTATTTTTAAAACAAAGGACGAAGTAGTCATTAATAAAAACTGAACATCATACAAAGGTTTTTTCTTTTAAAAACGACTTAACGGAAAACTTTTTAAATAAACTACAAACAGTTAATGACATAATTTTTTGAGTGTATAACCGGTATGAATTTCGCTGCACTCGGTTCAGTACCTACTTACTGAAAAGCCAAATTAAACAACTTTGCACCGTTGCGTATGATTGTTATTTTAAGGCAATTACTTATTAATATATTTAAGGCAATTAATATATTTATATATTTTTTATTAATAAATTAATATATTTAAGGCAATTAATTATTAAAATTAAAATTAAAGTTCACCAACTTTAAATGCCTGTAAAAAAAATCTAGCGCTGAACTAAAAAACAGTCTTGAGGGGTTTGTTAAGGAATATGTCAACTTTCATTTGCTTTTAGTTTCATCCCATTCCGATTTTGGTTGTTGCACTGTATAATATACAATTTACCTGATGTTTACCAACAAAAAAAAAAATAAAAATGTTCATCAAAAACTTATTTTCATCAAAAATTACATTTTTATAAAATTTGCTGCAACTGTTATTTGTATGGGAGCCTACTTAGGTAGTGGAGATAAGTCGTAGGTATATTTTAAAAAAATGTTGTAGGGTAAAAATAAATGGGGGTCGGTCTCACTAATGATCCCTCTGGGACGCACCATTGGACCGGTAGAAGCTGATTAAATAAAACAAATTTGCAAAAAAAAAAAAATTATGGGGACCGCCTTAACAGTTTAAAATAGAGGGAAGGTGTGTTCAGAGAAAATGTTTGGACTAAAAAAAATTGTGGGTCGGTCATTCATTTTGTTGCTCTAAGGGCACTATAAAGGCAGTTAGAGCGGTGGGAGAAATTTTAAAAAAATGTCGTTTTGTGTGGGAGCCCCCTTAGAAATTGTAGATAGGGTATTATTTTGTTCCAAAGAAATGTTACGACGTAAAAATTAATGGCAGTCGGTCTTATAAATGACCCCTCTATGACGCACCATTGGAGCAGTAAAAATGATTTCAAGATTGGAAAATTACAATAAATTTTTTTCAAACAATTTTTAAAAGTAGTAATACATAATAGTTATCCCACGATCCTCCTGGGCAAAAAATTTGTAAAATCGATAGAAGTTTTACACAAAAAAATTTCAAAAAAATCGAAGAGTACAAACATTTTCAAAAATGAGATTTAAATTTTTAAACTTAAAAATCGCATACTAGAACGCTTTTAAGAATTTTTTTAAAGTACACTCAAAAAAATACGTTAGTAAAAAAATTTGTAAAGTGGTTTGTAACTCAACTTTACCACTTTTTTACTAAATTCTACTAAAAAATCAATTTTTAGTAATTCTTATTAGTAAACTCGCTTTACAAACTATTAATTTTATACTGATTTTTTAATAATTTTTTCAGTTGATTTTTTAAAAATTATCGTACTAACTTTTGATAATTATTTTGTAAATTTTACAATATTAGTTAGTAAATTTCGTTTTTTTTTTCTATAGAAAACCTATACACTATAATTAAAAAAATATTTTATTTTATTAAAATATTTGGAAATTAAAAAAAACTAAATAAAAAAAATATATTATTAGTTATTTTTTAACGATAAAACTGCGCTTTGATGAGTATGAATATGTTTATTATTTTTAATATTCATTTACGCTTCATTAGTTTTTTTTTTCAATTTAAAAACAAAAATAGAGAGAAGAGAAGACATGCAAAATTTAAAAAACAATGCCGACCTTTTCAAATGGAAAATTTCCATAAAACATCAGTTTTTTTCTTTCTTCTTTACTTGCAGAATTTTTTTGTTTATGCTATCCACGAATATTTTTTTCTCACTCACATAAAGGGTTGATTTTTGTGTAACTTACTTTATGCCTTTCTTTGAATATTTTAGTCACAAAATAACATTCGATCGGTGAACATCGCGCGACGGGTAAAATGAATAAAAAAATATACAAAAAAAATATTACAACAAAAAAACCATAGCAGGTAACCAAATCTTTAAGTATTTTTTGTTTAAAATTATGTAACTCGTTTTTTATTTTTAGAATAATAAAGCAAAATAGGAAATGATGACAACAGGTAACAATTGTATATTTATGTGATCTATTTAAAACATTATGTTGATATATATTTTTTTATTTTAGTTCACCGTACACCAATTTATTCAACATCAATCTTCACAGAATTAATTTTATATGGTAGTACTTATGTATATTTTGTATTAAAAAAATGTGTTCAATATTTTCTCTTTTTTAGATCGAAAATTCTAACAAAAACTGACTTGCATGGAAATAGTTATTGGCGACAACAAGCGCAATACGCAATTTACATGATGTATACAAATACAAAAAATTAAAAAATACACAATTTACAATTTTTTTACAAAAAAAGTTAATATTATTTACAAACGCGTTTTAAAATCCATTTTACAAAAATTGTACAAAAAAATTTAGTAATACTAATTTTTTTAGTATTTTCAAGATTACTAAGTTTTGAAAACCAAAGTTTGTAATGGTAACTGAAAAAGTTATCGGGCACAAATTGAAAACTTTATTAGTAATGGTAACAGACTTTTTTGTAAGGAATACTAACAAATTTTTATGAGTGTACGTAAAGAAATGAAAATTAAAAAAAAAAAAATTTGGGCCATTATTGAAGAAGTTATGAGTAAAAGAAGTTTGAGTAATAATCGAAGAGTACTAAAAACTGTAAACAAATTGGGAAAATCTAAAAAAAAATTGTCAAAGTGTCCGATTTCACATGGAATGCCCCATATATACACAGAAAATTGTGGGATCATTTTCAATTTAACCATTTGTTGCATTAACAAAAAAATATATATACATATTGGGGTTTTCGTGTCAACTTTTGAAACCGATGTCTTCGGATCGGGATGAAATTTGCACCAAGATTAGTCCTATTGGATAGTAGTTCAGACACAATTTTTCAACGAGATCGGTCAAGAACTCTCTGAGTTAGAGGGGGTCGAAATTTGACATTTTGTCCAAAGAGGTGTTGATTCTCATCCATATAACTTCTTACCTATTGTTTTTAGCAAAATGTGTCCCAAAGAGTTAAGATAGCTATTTCTTCAGTCTTTCGAAAAAAAAATATAAAAAAAAATATAAAAAAAAAAAAAAAATTTTTGATTTTTTTTCTTAAAAATCCAAAACTTTTTTTACTTTTTCCTCAAATTGGGCCCTTTTTTTTTTTTGTTTCAAAACAAAGCTTCGGTGATTTCCTTTAAGAGCTGTGGGGTCGCTTAGTGGGATGCGAGTGGGATATCTATGAAAATTTTTTTTTTTTAACTTTGGAACACAAAAAACGGTTCTTCAATTTGTACTATTAGGCGTGGGATAGCTAACCAGTTTTCGGTTTCGATCCGCGATACCCTCTAATTTTTTTAGGTTTGAAAAAGAAAGCACGAGCCAAAAAATGGGGCGGTGGGGAGGGGCCATATGGCCCCTCATTAGGGTCAAAGTTGGGCGTAAAGAGGTAAAAATCCTCAAAAAGCCCCAAAACTCCCCTAGAAACGCCCCTGGAGGGGTGCAATGTGAGACCGACCTCCAATAATTTTCTGCCCCCAACATTTTTCTTGAACATTCCTTACCCCTATTCCCATTTCCTAAGGGGGCTCCCATACAAAACATTTTTAAAAAATTGAAAAAATAGTAAAAATCGTTATCCTACTATCCTACTAAGCAAAAAAATTGTAGAATCGTTAGAAGTTGTCCACCAAAAAATTCAGAAAAATCAAAGAGAAAACACATTTTCATTAATGAGTTATAAATTTTAAAACTAAAAACTTTAAGAATTAAAATTTACCTCAAAGGGCACTAAAAACTGTAATTAAAAAAAAGTGTTTAAAGTGTTCCAAAGTTTTTTCTTATAGAAAAAATCCTCAATTGCTTAAAAAGAAATTGTTAAATCCCTTCTTGAACTCTTAAAATTGGTCACATTAACATATGAGTAAATTTTGTGATGAATTTCAAAAGTTAATGTTTTGTCGGCTTGATTGTTATTGTTTGCTGTTGTTGGTGGCTTTTGCGGCTGTAGTCACTGTTTGTTGTTATTGTTGGTGTTTTTGTTGTTAGTTGCAAAATGTTGCAATGTAAATTCGTAAAACAATAAAGAAATAAATTATTTTCAATTCCAGATTTTGCAATAACATCAAACTAAACAACAACCAAAATAAAATTCAACATCAATTGTAGTGATAGTGGTATCAGCAACATCAAACTCAAAAGTAAACACTAATAAAATAACTAAAAAAAAACAGCAAGTATGAAACGAATAAAGAATACCCTGCACAGTTCTTCAGAATTTTTCTAATATTTCTTAAGGTTTTCTTAATTTAATTTTAAAGAATTTTTCTAAAAAATTTAAATGTTTTTTAGTTTGTCTTTATGTTTTTTTTTTAATTATTTAAAAATTTTTTATAATTCTGAGAACTCTAGGATTATTATTTTCTAGACCTTTTTTTAAATTTTCCTTATTTTTTCTTAACATTTGTAATTATACCCTACACCACACTGTGGTACAGGGTATAATGAGTTTGTGCTGATGTTTGTAACTACCCGAAATATTGGTCCCAGACCCACTTTTAAGTATACCGATCGACTCAGAATCATTTTTTGAGTCGATTTAGCGATGTCCGTCCGTCCGTCCGTCCGTCCGTCCGTCTGTCCGTCCGTCCGTCTGTCTGTCCATGTAAACGGTGTAAACACGATACAGGTCGCAATTTTTAATCAATTGACTTGAAATTTAAAACTTAAGCCTCTTTTGGCCCAAGGACGAAGTCTATTGAATTGGAAAATCGGTCCATGTTTAGACCTAGCCCCCATACAAAGGTCCTCATTAGTTTTGACTCAAATGACTCTAATAACCGCATTATAATAGGTATCG
This sequence comes from Pegoplata infirma, assembly GCA_963921195.1. Lineage (NCBI taxonomy): Eukaryota > Metazoa > Arthropoda > Insecta > Diptera > Anthomyiidae > Pegoplata > Pegoplata infirma. Next base: position 42,453,836 of record OY992537.1, read on the forward strand.
TTTCGAAATTTGGCAGGTAATCATGTTTCGTCTACACAAATCACTGTTCCAAATTTTAAATAAATCGGACCAGTTCTTCTTGTAGCCCCCATACAAACCACCTTCCCGATTTTCACATAAATCTCTCAAATTTCATGAAAACAGAAAATATTTAATAAAAATTCTGTTTGTGTATTTTCAACGCGTACTTTAATAACCTTATCAAAACCTGATTATCATTGGACCATTTTTGGACTCAGGCCCCATGTTAAAGTTTCGCCCGATATTCAGTTAAAGCGGTTTATTGTCAACAAAAGTAAGCCTATTTCACTCAAATTTGATGTGTGAGTGTTTTTAGTCTTATTAAAAAGTTGACAAAATATATATCTAATCGGTCCATGATTGGACCCATTTTCCGGGAAACTCTGGTGTAGGGTATTATATGGAAGGTCTTGACCGACTATAATTTTCTTACTTGTTTTTTTTTCATTTTTATAATTAAAAACGTTGATTGTAAACCCAGGTTGCGCCCACAGTTTTAAATGAAGGATTGTCGCAAGCTCTATGAATGGGTCATAGATTAATGTTTCCATAAGTTACATACGGAATGACAAACTAATATTTTCCTTCTATCCTTAAATATAGGGTATAAAAATAAACATCAACACGACAGAAAAAAAAGCGCTGAAATCGTGGTTATGTTCAACGCTAAGCAACAGAGCACTTGTTTTTTCTTCCACATTTTTTTCTTTTTTTTGGTAAATTGTTTTCACAACCACAAAAAAATGGCGTTTTTGAAAATTCTTTTCTTATTTTTCGCAACATATTATTTTGTGTGAATTCTTTTTTTCTTTGGGTTTTTTGTTGCTCTGGCTGACATGAACTTTGTGCGCTAAAATTGCAATTTTATTCTTTAATGCAATTCGTGAGCGTGCCAACCGCATACACACAGCTTTTGCTTTGCTTTCCTTTGGTTGCAGTACCAGCAACAGCAGCCGCAGCAGCAACATATAAATGGTCATGGTTTTATAACCAGCATTACAATTGGTGGCTCAAGTACCATCTTACCAGTATGCTTGTACTCGTACCACCATTTGAATAGTTTAAATTTAATGTTGTTTTGTTTTATTTCTTTTTACTGTTGGTTGGCTGCTTGAAAGTTTTTTTTTTTTCTTCCACATTTTGGTAAATAAGGACCACCCTGAGTGCTAAGTTTATAGCCGTTGGTCAAAAAAAAAAAAAAAAATGTTGCTCTTGATTGTTGTTTTTGGTTTTCTTTATGACCACACTCAATGTTAAGTGTAGGTATATATAAAAAAGAAATTGTTACATTTGTAAGTTTTTTACATATGTATTAAGTATTTAGAATGTATTACTGTGCACAGTGGGACCTAAGAGTAAGCAGGAATCTTTTTTAAATTTCAACTCAGTGAAACTGAAATAAATGTTTAAAAAAAACCGGCAGTTTTTGGAATTTAGAAAAACTATAAATGCAGTTGTGTAAACAAGACCTTGAACCATCACTGAGCAATGTTTAAGGATTACCCCACTTTATCCGTAAAAGTTACAGAGGGTTAAAGTTGAAAAATCGATAAAAATGGCTTAAAATAATCCATAGTTTTTACCTTCTTTCGCATTTTTTTTTTAAGTTCTCCTTATATTTCAATCTTTTCCGGCATAACACAAAGTCAGTACATATAAAAGATTATTTTAATGTTGGCTTGATAGATGCTTCATCGCTTCGTAAGAAGTTGTAAGACGGTTAAGTTTTGAAACCAAAAATTAAGAGTTTTTAAATTTTCGAGGTTTTTTGATCAGGGATTTCGGCCCCCTCTATAAAATGAAAAAAGTTGAACTAGAGTTAGTAGCTGTTGTTATTCTTAACATTTTGGAATTAATCCAGTTAATGTGCCACGAATAGTTAAGGAGTTTCAGCAGATCAAAGTTCGAAAGAAAAAACGTAATTTTTTTAAAATACCAGTTTTTCGCGAGGCACATTCGCGGTTTCATTCGAAATTTGGTGGACTCTTGCGTAAACCGAGTTTTTTAGGAGTTTACATAAAAAAATCACTGGCGGGTTTATAAAAAATAAATTGCAAAAATTTTATGGCATTTTTAAAAATTGTGCGAAATTTGCAAATCTGTTTCCTATTTTTTTTTAGTAGCAATTAATGCATCATGTTCATTTTAATACACCAAAAGACGTGCCTTAACGAGTAGAACTGATTTGCTTTTTGACTTTTTACTTTAAGCCATTCTGAGCGGAAAGCGCGATGATTTTATCTAAACCTGTTTTGATCTGGCACATCCAAGGCTTTACACGAAATCGGATGAAATTTTTTTTAAATGAAAGCCCACTTGATGTGTCATCATAAAATCAGAGGCGGGTTAAAAAATTTTGATGATTATAGATTTTTTGGACCATATTAAATTTTCTTGTTATAAAAAAGCATCACCTATTTTTTTAAACACTGGTACAATGATACGATTTTCCGTGATTTTTTTTTCAGTAAAACCAACGCGCATTACCTAAATATGTTATAAAAAATTGTGAAACTTTTCTTTTACCGCGAATTAGTCGCGATTTTAGGTACTTAGGATATTTTTTTTTTAAATCGTTTGGTCATTAAAGGGTTAAATTTATATCATATATTTTAGAAGAAATGATATATCCTGGCATGTTTTAATAACGCATGCAACAAATGTGTAGAAAAAAAATATTTAAAATATTTTTAAGATTTTTTAAAACCGCTAAATCTTAAAACCGCCATAACTTTTGACCCCCTTGCGCGATTTAATTGACGCGAACGAATTTCTTATTCTTAAATAGCTTCTAATATTTATGCCAACTTTCATCGATGTGCCATCAAAACAAAAATCACATCTTTTTTACCTCAAAATTTAAGTCTTAGCCGGAACTCCTCATATATACAGCGTGTATAAAATTTTATTAAAAAAATAAAAATTATCTAAACAAGTTTAATAATTGTTTTAATGCAAAAAAAAAAATATCAAAAAAAAATTTGAAAAATATCTAAAAATACTAAAAAGAAAACTAAAATTATACAAAATATGACCTAAAAATATGCATTTATATCGAAATAATAGCAAAATATGCAAAAATATGCATTTTAAGCAAAATATGCAAAAATATGCACTAACGAATCGATGCCATTTTAAAGCAAATTCTTTGATTCGCAAAGATATCTTGATTATGCTGTTCTATGACCAAAGGGAAAAAACATGCATTTGCATGAAAGTCCTCTCCTTGTTAATGACACACAAATATTTTTAATTTATATGCCCATTATAATAATTGGTCCGGATTTAATTATTTTTTTAATTAAATCTAAGAAATTTTTAATTAATTTTTATTTTATTTTTTTGTTTTTGAGTAGATTGCAGGTGCGGCATGGGTTAAAATAATCTGATTTGTTTTGGGCCCAACAGAATGTTTTTTTTTGCATTTTTAAAGAAAACCACTTCAAAACTTATTTTGTTAACATAGTGCTACCCTGTTTTTTTTTGGTGACAATAAGCATTAACATCGGCAGAATGAACCAATAACACTTTCCGCCTTTTTTTAATTCCAAACAAAGATGGCGTACAATTTTGACGTTTTGTTACCAGCAGTAGTTGTTCAGATTCAGTACCGTTTTAGCCATTAGAGCACACTGGGCACGTGCCCATGGTCGCCGACCTCACGGGGCCCCGGAATACCAATAAATTCCCTTACACGAAAAATCCGTTTTATTTTTGGGATATTTTTCGTGTAGAAATTTTTCGTAAAAAAAGTCTCAGATTCAGTTTTCGCATAGAAAAAATCTGAGATTGTGAGACATTTTTTACATAGAAAAAGTCTCAGATTCTAAGACATTTCTCTTATAGAAAAAGTCTCAGATTGTGAGACATTATTCATATAGAAAAAGTCTCAGATTGTGAGACATTTTTCGTATAGAAAAAGCCTCAGATTTCGAGACATTTTTCGTATAGAAAAAATCTTAAATTCTGCCACATTTTTCGTATAGCAAATGTCTCAGGTTCCGAGCCAGTTATCGTATAGAAAAAAGTCTTAGGTTCTAAAACATTTTTCGTGTAAAAAGTGCCTCAAATTTTGAGAAAGTTTCTCAGATTCTGAGGTATTTTTCGTATAGAAAAAGTCTCAGATTCTGAGACATTTATCGAATAGAAAAAGTCTAATTCTGAGATTGTGAGAAATTTTACGTATAGAAAAAGTTGCAGATTATGAGACATTTTTCGTGTATAAAAATTCCCTGATAGTGAGACATTTTTTGTATAAAGAAATCTCAGATTCTGAGATTTTTTTTGTATAGAAAAAGTCTCAGATTCTGGAACTCGTCACAGATTCTAAGATTTCTGAGAAACTGTTTTAAATGTTGAAGTTGATACAAGTCTCAGAAAAGCTCCTAGATTCTAATTGTAAGGCATTTTTGGTATTGAAAAACTTTAAGATTCTCAAACATTTTTCGTATAGAAAATCTCAGGGTTTAAGACATTTTTCCTATAAAAGAAGTCTGAGATTCTGAGAAATTTTTCATATAGAAAAAGTCTTAGATTCTGGGACATTTTTCGAATTAGCCCGTAGAGCACACCGGTCAAAGTTTTAGATTTTAGAAAATTAAAAAAAAAAAAATTGTGTCTTGCCATACAACCTGTTTCGAATTTTGTTGCGCTAAATAAATCTAAAAACGTTCGAGCAGTTTTCAAAATATCGCTTTAAAAAATTAGCAAAAAAAAAATATCGCTTTATTCCAAAGTTTAAGAAATTTTTTAAATACAATTTCAATGTGAAAGAAATCCCAAAACTTGAAACGAACTTTAAACCCGTGTCGCCCTTTGATCAAAACTTTGGATTTTAATCAAATGTCCATCTAAAATTTCGATTTTTGAAATAATAAAAAAATAAAAATTATATATCTAGCGATACATTGTTTTTTTTTTTTTTTTTAATTTTGGCATGTTGAATACGAATATAAAAAAAAATCGAGATAACGCCATTTGAAACTTGTTAACATTTCAAAAATTACTGCCCCTACTAAAAATGGTTTTGTATATATCCATGTATAAATTGATACAAATATATCTAATTTTATATAAAATGATCTAATTATATAAAATTATATAAAAAATTTCTCAGATAAGACCAAAATTCGTATCAAATTTTATGAAATTCTATCGGGAGTTATATAAAATTTTATATAATTTGATACGAAATTTGGTCTTATCTGATTGATTTTTTATATAATTAAATATAATAAGATCTCAATATGTATAAAAATATATATTTGTATAAATTTATACATGGCTATATACGAAATGATTTTTACTAGGGGCGTTCAAAAAAATGCACAAAAAAATCTTAAAATTTCTTTTCTTGACCGTAAAAAGATCTTAAAACAAACTTTCATTTAAACTTAATTTTAGCCAAATCAGATAATTTGAACTATGGAGCCCTTGCACAGTGGATCGAAAATCAAAAGTCCCGGTCAAAGGGTAGAAATAATCATCCGAACTCATTGAAATTTGTGTCCTATATAGATTTAGGGTCGCTGAATTCATTTATGCTCTTAGAATTTTGAAACTTGTAATGGTTTACGAGATATTGGGATCCAAACTTTTTTATTTTTGATTTTTTCAGTTTTAATGTAATTTTTCATAGAAGATGGGTAATTTATCTTTATTTTTTTATGCTAATATGATAATAGGGACTTGCTTGGTTGGCAAAAAAATTGCGTGAATATCAAAATTCACAAAACGTGATATAACGCGAAAAATAGAAATGAAAGAATATACCACTTTATATAAATTATAAATATCATCTGTCTTAATAATTTGTCTAAGACTTTTTTCAAATTCAGCAAATAATACACTGAGAAAAATTACTCTGAAATTTTAGCCGTCAAAAATTTCGGCGGGGTTAAAGAAAATGGGTATAAAACCACTATGGGAATTAAAGAGGACGTAAACCACTTTAGTTTCCAGTTCCTACTTTTTTAATAGAACTTGGGCAATTTTTTTTTTCTAACCTAAAAATATAGTTTTTTTTCAGAGTAGAATTTTTAGTACATATTTGTATTGATATTAAGTTTTTTTTTGGTTTAACTTTTGGATTTGAAGCAGTACTAAAAGAAAATTATAAAGGTATGCGTTTAATGAACGCGAATGTTGCAAAATTGCAAAATGAAAAAATCGCCATTTTTGATTTTTTTGATTTTTTTTTTTTTGTTTTTGCCAAATTCGAAGCCAGAGGCCCCTAAAAGATATAAAAAGACCTTTTTATTAAAAAAATACAGCGAAAAAAATATGACCGGGTGTTCACTCTACACGATCCACTGTGCCTTGGATCAAAGTTTTGAGTTTTTCAAAAGATTTTCAAAAGTCCAAGTTGTTTGATCGAAGGGCGCCACGGTTATTTTTTTCATAACGCCCCCCCCCCCCCCCCCCCTAAATAAAAGCAAGTAGAACATTTAAATTCGACTTGGCCGAATCTATGAATACCCTCCACAATGCCCTGTTTAAGTGATAGTAAATCTTTTAACGTGAAAATAATAACATTTTTGATTAAAAATATTTTATTTTGTGAAAAAAAACTTTTTTTTAGTAAGTTTTGAAAAAAAAAAAAATAATTTACTAATTTTTTTTGAGTGTAAAATTTTTTTCGAGTATAAAATTTTTTTCGAGTGTATTTTTTTTTAGTGTAAAAATATTTTTGAGTGACAAAAATACGTTGTAAAATATTTTTGTGAATTACCAATGTTTTTAAAACATGTTTAACGGCTTTTCAACACGTGAATTTAAAGTGAAACTAATCTGAAATTCACGATTTTGCTAATAACTTTTGAACAAACAGATCATTTTGGCTGAAATACAACATGAACCAGGTCAGGGGAACGAGAAATATATGTGCTAAGTTTCAGCATTGTCTTTCGGAAGTTAGCGTGTTTTTTATCTCATAAATTCACGAAAATCCTTGCCGAAATTCAATCTTTTGCTCATAACTTGAACCACTGGACCGATTTCGCTGGATTTCAACACCAACCCGACCAGGTAAATGCCCAACATATATGCCAAACTTCAGGAGCCTACGTAAAGCCTTTCAAAAGTTAGCGTGTTTTAAACAGACAGATAGACACACAGACTGACCGGCATCGCTAGATCGTCTTAAAATCGATCGAGGATCATGAATTTATACTTTATGGAGTCCTAGACCAATATTTCAAGGTGTTACAAACGGAATGACAAACTTTAATATACCCTCTATCACTAGAGTGGAGGGTATAAACAAATATTTATTTTTTAACAAAATGCACCCTGAAGATGACGGCACCATGAAAAATGACCCCAATGCAAAATGGCCCCAAAACGAAAATGAAAAATGGCCCCAAATTTTTATATGGAGTACAACAACACGAAAATTTGGGGTAATTTTTCCTAGTTTTTTGGGGTAATTTTTCATATTAATTTTGGGGCCATTTTTCATTTAAATATGACCCCAAAATTATTAGGGCCATTTTTCATTTCTTGATTTGGGGTTATTTTGCAGAATGAAAAATGGCCCCAAATTTAATAAAAATAAAAATATTTCCACATAACTCCCGTCGTATTGAATTTGAGGCTTTTAACAATTGGCATGCATTTATTAATATGTGTACAAAATCTCAGTGAATTTTTTTTTTGCTTTAAAGTTTTTCTGCGTAGAAAGCCTTAGGCCGGACTAAGGGTTAACAAACATTAAACCCACCCTCTTCGCAAAATAAAGTTTTTTTGGGCAGCAGTACTTTATGTTTTAATATTTTTTTATGTGATTTCTTATACAATAAAACTAAAATCTGAAGTGACAAAACAAAAAGAAGGAAGGAACCTGGATAGATTATTTAATATGTAAATTTCATTTTGGTATAGGTTTTAAGTGGTTTCTTATATGGAGTTCACACTAGCGACTTTAAACAAGTTGTTTAACAAAACACCAGTAACAGAATAAAAACGTAATGGATACAGAACAAAGACTTTTTTAAACATCTCACTTTTAAACACTTCAAAACAGCAAGTGTGAACGCCGTATTACGCTTTACGTCAGCACACATGGACTCTGAGGTCCGTTTGTATTTCGGTATTATAAAAACGTACTTAAATTTTATTTCCGCGTTATTTAAGTTAATTATTTAATTTTTTTAAGCTTTCAAAGCATATAGGTGTGAAGAAAGCGCCGCAGGCGAAAAATTTTTACAAGAGATTTTAACAAAAAATTAAAAAAAAATCGCGCGATTTTTTTTTAATTTTTTGTTAAAATCTCTTGTAAAAATTTTTCGCCTGCGGCGCTTTCTTCACACCTATATGCTTTGAAACTTGTTCAAAAGAAATATGTATGATTGCTACTGCCATTATACAGAATAACGATAAGTCATCAAAGAATGTAATTGATTCCAACTTCTTCGAGTGGGTTGATAAAATATAATATATTTTGTACCTTTGTTTAAGTTCACTTAATTATATGGAAGTACTTACACGGGTGCTTTTAAGATGTGAATATTAATGAGAACTATAATGGGTGCCGAAAGAAAATCATACCGAAAATCCAATGATGTAAACCCACCATAAGCAGCAGCCCGAAAGCGTTAATAATATCTTTTAGGTCGTTAATACAACTCAAAAGTTTTAAATAAAAAAAAATAATTTCATTGGGAGTTATTTTAAATTTATAATTATTAATTACAATTTATAATTATTGACTGAAATGAAATTGACTGATTAAAATTTTATTTATAATGGTTTGGGAAAAATACATATTTTTTTGTGGGGTCATTTTTCATATTGCAATTTGGGGCCTTTTTTCATTTTCAGAAAAATGGTTCTAATTTTTTGGGGCATTTTTTCACACATAATTGGGGCCATATTTCATATTTCAAAGTGGGGTGAAATTTCATTTTCAAAAAGACCCCAAAACTGGGGCCATTTTTCATTTTTGGCGTTGGGGCCATTTTGCATTGGGGCCATTTTTCAGGGTGCCGAAGATGACATTTAAATTTTTTTTTATTTTTTCCCAGCAATCAGCTCTTTAATAAGCACCGTTCCAGGGGTATGCCCTAAAGAAATTCCAAAATTTCCTGAATTCGGGACAAGTCACTGTATGGTATTTAATGATACTGATATTTCTGTTTGTATACACCGATGTCAGACTCCCAATAAAAACGTGCAGTAGGCAAGGACAGGGGTTATTTTCTCTGGAACTTGGAGCATACAAGACTTTTAGGGTAAATTTTTAGGAACTATTTGATTCGTATGCCCTAAAGAAATTCCAAAATTTCCTGTTTTCGGGACAGGCCACTGTGTTGTCTTTAATGATTCTGATATTTCTGTTTGTATACAACGATGTCAGACTCCCAGTAAAAACGTGCAGTAGGCAAGGACAGAGGTTATTTTCTCTGGAACTCGGAGCATACAAGACTTTAAGGCTAAATTGTATAGAAGTTAGTGCTTTCTAAATTATTTTTTTTATTACCACCTTAAACCAAAAACTATTGATGATTCATACCAACTTTAACTCTAATTTACTTATTATGTTCTCTTGATGACGCATTTGGTCTTAAATGTTTTAAATTCTTTACAAAAAATATAAAAAAAAGAACGTCATCATTTTTGATAAAAAATGAAGTAGAAATAAATAAATGTTGAGATAAATTTGTAGCACTTAACAGTGATGCAACAAACGCATCCAACCAACCAATCAGCCAACAAACAAGAACAGGATGTTGGTAATGCAACATTTTAAGAACAAAAAGATAATCATACATTTCGAATACTTATAATATTGAATTGAAATTAATTTTCGTTAAAAATTTTAAAAAAGGAAATAAAATGAAAAATCTACGACAAGATAATTAAGGTCTAGAAATATTTAAGCAGATGACTCATAAAAATAAAAAAATCTTTTAAAAATATAAAAAATAAAAATTTCTAAAAAAAAACATTTAGGAACGAAATTTTTTAGATTATTTTTGTACAGCGTCAAAATGACATTGTTTTAAATGATAAGAAATGAAAACTAAAAAAAAACACTTGTTTCATGTTTGAAAAAATACCGAAAATGAAAAAAAAAAAAATTCCTATACCAATTACACTGTGCAACAAAGTCGGAGCGTATCATAAATGGGACCGAAAAAAGCCATTAGCAAACCAAAATTCCGGAGCAGTTTTTAAAACTAAGCTCTAGTTCTTTGATTACGGCAATAAAATTTTGAAAATTTTTCAAAAGAAATTCCTAACAAGCAAAGAAAATTAATTAAATTTACTTCTAACAATAAGCTAAACTCAAAAAAAATTGTAAAACGACAAGAAAAGTTTGTAACTTTTTTTTGCTACAACCTTTTGACGAGAATTCCTAGTAATTTTACAAGATTTTTACCAATAATTTTGTAATTTTACAAGCTTTTTAGCAATAAAATTGTAAATTTACAATTTTTTTTAGGTGATAAAACTTAAAAGGAGGTTTCGTGACCTTACTAGATTTTTTGCTACCTCCTATTGTACGAGAATTCCAAGTAAAATTACGAGCTTTTTTGTAATTTTACAAACTTTTTACCAATATAATTGTAAATTTACAACTTTTTTGGAGCAATAAAACTTACAAGGAATTCTTGTGAATTTATTAGTGAATTTTTGTACAAAAAAATTGTAAAATTTCAAAAAAATGTAAATTTCGATCGAAAATTTTTTGTTAAAAAACAAGGAAATCTTTCAAATATTGGAAAAATTGCATTACGAGACTTTTTCTTGTAATTTGACAAGGTTGTTTTTGTTGTGTGTAAATAATGTCAATATATTTCTTCAGTGAAATTTCATGGCGGTTCTTTTCTTAGAACATATTTACCGTCTTTCCCCCAATTTAAGGGGTAATTTTATTTCTTTTTCCAAAAACTTAAAAAAAACACCGCTAAAAAGTGCTTTTAAAGCAATGGTTCTCAAACGGTGGGTCGCTACACCTGGGGGTCGTGAAAGAATTTCAGGGGGGTCGCGAACAAATTTGTTAAAACCTTAAATTTTGGTGTTTTTATTAAAGAAAAAAAAATTTTCCATCACTTAAGGTCCCTCCGTAATCACTGTGCAGTTGTTAATTTCTCGGGATTCCCATTAACTATTCGACGCTGATTCCGAATCTGGGTTCCAAATTTTTCTAGTACGTTAGGATTTTGAGAAAATTAAAGGCAAAGTTCACAAAAACGTATTCTTGTGCATTTTAAAGATCTTTGTGTGTGAAATTTTCGGATGCGTCTGGGATCTGACCAATTTTTTCGATTTACTTTTTAATGCTGAATCCAAATCTGGATCCTCTAGATTCGTGATCGAATAAATTTTCGATCAATACCAAACATTGGTACATAATTTTGAAAAAAGAACAATCATTACTCCAAATTGGACTTTAAATGCTGTCTTGGAAAACATTTCTTCATTTCTGATCAGGTTTAACTGGTGTTTTTCTTTTATTTTCGGAAATAAAAAATCGATAAAGATAGTAAGTTTCGATTTAAAATGCCGTAGTTCGGGACCTGGTTTCCAAATTTTTGAAAAAATTGAGGTCAAAGGTAACAAAAAATGCGTTTTTGTTTTATTATTTGGAAGTTTTTTTTCTTGAAATTGTTGGTATGCGTCTGGGATCTTACTACACGGTTTTGATTAATCTTTTAATGCTGCTTTTGATTTTTTTTCCAAATTTTTCCATTACTTCAGGTTTTTAAAAAAACTGAGGTCAAAGTTCACGTTAATAATTTTTAATGTTGGGGGGTCGCGAAAAATTGGAAATATTGAAAAGGGGTTACAAAGCAAAAGTTAGTGAGAAGCTCTGTTTTAAAAGGTTAAGATGTTTAAAAAAAAATTCTTGAGCTAAGTTTCGGGAACCCTTTGGAGGTTTTAGTCTACTAATGGTGTACTTTAATTTTTTTTTGTCCCACTCACCCTAAAAAATTGTGTTGCACAGTGTTTTACAACACTTTGGCATTACCGCTGTTAATTCTTAAGAAAAATAATTAAAAATGCAATTTTTCTAACCATAAAAAAATTATGGAATAGAAAACGATCTTATAAAAAAGATCAATATCTTCGTTTCGAAACAAACAAAACACAACAAATTATTGTCACTTTAGTTTCTATTGTATTTTTGTTCTTTTTTTTAAATTCATTCAGTTTTTGATACTCCATCCAGCACGTTCATCATGTGACCATGATTATTATCTTGGGTAGGCATGTGTTGGGAAACATGTAATTATAGATTTCTAATAATGTAAATCATTTTAGTGAAACAATTTTCCATTTCTTTGAGAGTATAGATTTTATGAAATTCTCAAGATTTTCAAATCTAGATAACACCAAAAGAAAACCAGCAGGAAGAAAACTAAGAAATATTATGATGGTTACAAGAAATTATGATCATGTATAATCATGTTTATATAAGGGGTCAATATAACACACAGAAATACCTGGATGACTAGCTGGCTGGCTGGCCAGTAGGTTGGTTAACTGACATTGGCCCTTATTTAACAACTGTTGTCATATAAGTTTCTGAAATCAATTTTAGTTTTTAATTTTATTTTTCTTTCCAAAAACACAACAGGGCGCTTTGAAAAACTATAATTTTTCTTATTTATTTTTTCGATCTTATCACTAAAAAACATCTAAGCAAATGTTCATTTACTCTATGAAAAAAAAAAAAAATATCCCTAAAAAAAGAAAGTATCGATTTTAGAAACCAGAAACAAAATTGGTATAAAAACGTTAATTGTTTTGCCGCATTTTTTCCCATCTTAATAGATCACTTTGTATTGTAAGTATAAACGTACACTTAAATTAAAGATGTTGATAATTAAGAGAAAATAATACACCGAGAAGAATTCATGCAGGATTTTTCGAAATAAACTTTCGTAGCAATTTATTCACTCAGAAAATTATGTAAGTTACTACACGTTGTTGTTTGTTTATTTTACAGTAGTTAGTTGTTTTCAACTACACAGTCAGTTGTTTTTGTACGAAAAATATCAAATAACTATAGTTATTTTAAGTCGTTTTTTTAACAACTAAAAAAAAATACTGTGATATAGTAACAGTTATTTAAAGTAGTTAATTTTATTTTTGTACATCTGAAAAATTTTCAAAATTTTAAATTCTGATTAATTTTTATTAATAAATAAAAATTGTTTTATTCGACCTTTAAAATATTATATTTTGTGAGGATGTTTATTCTGGCTCGAGGTCATTATTTTCTTTACTAATTAAAACCATGATATTCTCATAGTATAATTTTCAAGAAAATTATTTTTTGTTTAAAATTTATTTATGTTGGTCATTTTTGCAAGACTTAATCGACACGTGTTTCGGAATTTGTCAAGATTCCATTGTCAAGATTATTTAGCAAAAATAGAAACGATATACTACAAAGTAGCAAACGAGTCTAATGACAAATCGTTTTTGCACAAACTAAAACATTAATACATATTCGACTCTATCCACAATGTGAATTAGAAAGACGAAGAAATTGTACTATGCTAGTAAGTAACAATTGTCAATAACCAACAAAAATATTTAAAACATTTTACATACGATAGTCCATTGGACTACAACAATATGTTTTTTGTTGCTGTGAATGAAATTATACCATTATTAGGGCTATTCATCACTGTGGCGTGCCAACCATTATGAAAGATTTTGGTCTTCAATTTTTTTTCTGAAAATTTGGTCTTTAATTTTTTTCCCGAAAAATTTTTTGAAAAAAAAAATTATATATTGGGTATTATATTTTTACTACATTTTAGTTGTTTTGACTACAAATGCAAGTAGTTTTTACTACATAAGTCAGTTGTTTTTTGTCAGTTAAAATAACTAACATTATTAGCTGTTTTAACTGAAACAGTAGTTGACCCCAAAACAACTTACAAAGTAGTTATTTTAACTGACATTTTCAGTTGATTTTACTAACATAATTTTTTGAGTGTTGCGTAAAATACACGATAGTTTCGTTTACAGATATTTCGTTTTCTACTACTGCACTGCGGCAGAGCTCCAGGCAGATGATAATCAGAGCTCCGAGCAAGGCATAAAAATTCGAACAGAGGATTAGAAGCAGAAGATTAAAAGGTTGAGCAGAGTATAAAAAATTATTATTAAATTCGACACTCCAAAAAAAAGTTTGTAAAAGTAACTACAAATTTTGCAATTACTACAATTTTTTATTTTTTGCTTTCAATATTCTAATTTACTTAAAAAAATTAACAATGTCGTCAAAATTACTAATTCATTTATTATGCTTTTTGCTCTATAATTATAAAAATTTACCATTAATTTAAATATTTTTTTTCACGCCTACAAAATGGGGCGAACCAAAACATTTTCCAGTCCTCTGGATCCAATTTCAGGCCTTTGGACTTCTTCTCGCATAAAAAAGTTTCATTTGCTATGCAAAAGTACAAAAACAGTTAAAAATTACTTTATTTTCAATAGTTGGCTAAGTTCTTTAAGGGGGGACTTTTTCCCCCTGATCCGAATGTCCAGATTTCTGAACTTAATCAGCCCAAGACCATAAGACATATTCGTACAAAACTTCAGGAGTCTAGCTCTTTTACTTTGGACTGTCCCAGTTGGCAACGTCCTCGAGCCATCCTCAGTGACGGAGCGGTGACATGTCAGAGTCACTGCTGACATCCACAAGACATCTCTATGTACTGGGTTAAGGACAGTTTCATACAAATTTTAAAAATGTCCTCACTCAAAGTCAGCAGTGGTCAGGGCTGACCATCTGGGGACATGTCAACTAAGAATTCTTTAGGGAAATGTCTGACGTAGGTTATGCGAAAATACAAAAAAATTTCGTATTTCCTTTAGTTTTTACTTTTATCCATTTTCCTTTATAAATTATCTTTCTCATATTTAGAAATTTTTTTTTGCCGTTTTTAGTCCCAACTGGAATTGAACCTCCAGTTTATTAGTCCCACACCTAACTACTTGTTCCAAACTTTATTTTAAAAATTGTTTGTATATTTAATACTTTTATTCAACTTGTTAGATTTTGATTTCGTTTTAAATAAATCGATAATATTGCCATCTATTTCTTAGAAATTGAAGAGTTGCCCTGATTTAAAATTCTAATTTAATATATTGCTATTCTGAAGACATTTCCTTTTAGACGTCTTAGAGGAATTGTCCACACTCTTAAAGCAAACATTCAGTGCTGACAATGTTAGGACATGTCATCGAGGATTACGTATGATTTGTCAGAACCTGAAGACATTTCCTCAAGGAATCACTGTGGAAATTTCCTCAGTGACACATTTTCCAAATGGGGTATTGTGTCTTACACAGACTGACGGACGGACGGACATACGAACGGACACGCGGACGGATGGATAGACAGAGATCGCTAGAATGACTTAGAATCGATCAACTATCAATAATATATACACTTTTTGGGGCCCTAGACCAATATTTCGAAACATTACACACCATAAATTACCGAAATTCTTATTTTTTTTTGAGTAATTTCATTAAAATGAAAAAAGTGTTCTATCGGCGGATCGTGGCAGGTGCAACAGTATATTTATATAGGATTAAAAAGGACACTTTCAGCTTTCTCTGGGTGGTATACGTTTCTTGTTCCCTTTTGTTCCACAGAAGTTCTATTCCACTAAAGTTGAAATTTGACAAAAATATAGTCTTTTAGTAAATATTTCAGAACACCCCTAAAAATAAACGGTAGGGCTGTGACCACTTATCACAACTGAAGACTACAATCCTACCAACCTTCTAAAAAATATCGAAAGTCATTATCGATGATAACTTGCGAGTGGTAACCATTTATTTTTGATAAAAAACAGAAATAATCACCTTTTTCTGAAATTAAAAAAACCGTTGAGTTTAACAGCATGCAATTTTTTGGCTACCTTAATTTGGATATATTAGCAACAAAATGGCATTCAAATTAGCCACAGTGCGACGGTAGCAGCAACATAATACACTAGCTTATACAAATTTTGTGTACTGTCCCTGAGGATGTTTTTCGACTAATGACGAAATATTGGAGCAATAAAATAAAGAAGATTTTTAAATAAAAGAAAGACCTCGAGCTTGATTAATTACTTCTGTGTTAAAATTGATGTGATCCTATCAGATTGTTACATTGGACGAACTTTAATTACATTAAATTTATAAAGTGATTTATTGGTACACTCAAAAAAAAAACCTTGTAAAATGACAAGAAAAACTGGTAACTTTTACTTTTTTTCTACCTCCTATTTGACAAGAATTTCTTGTAATTTTTCAAGCTTTTTAGCAATAATTTTGTAATTTTACAGCTTTTTAAAAATAAAATTGTAAATTTACAATTTTTTTAACGCGATAAAACTTACAAGTTGGTCTCGTGATTTTACTAGATTTTTTGCTACCTCCTATTTAAAGAAAATTCCTAGTAAAAATTGCGAGCTTTTTTCTTATTTTACAAGCTTTTTACAAATAAAATTGTAAATTTACAATTTTTGTGGCAAAATAAAACTTACAAGGAATTCTCAAGAATTGTTTTTGTTAAAAAAAGTTGGAAATTTGTAAAATTACAAAAAAAAGGTAAATTTCTATCGAAAATGTTTGTTAAAAAACAAGGAAAACTGTCAAATGTTGGTAAAAATGGGATTACGAAACTTTTTCTAGTAATTTGACAAGTTAATTTGAGTGTAAGACATGTTTTGGAGTTTTTTTTATGAAATCATGAATAGGAAATAAAATTTATGATATTTCCTTTTTTCCTCCAGTCATCTGGTATCGTCTTTAGGAGCTGAAATTTGTCTGCCCTAATTTTGTTGATCATACGACACGTTTATGAGTTTTATCATGAAACCACGAAATTTTATGCAGTTCAGTTCACAGATTTTTTCATGAAACTTCATTATATTTATAAAGATTTCATAAATATAATGAAATTTTACCATAAAAATATTTATTAAATCATGTCATAAATATTATGAACAATTTTTCTCTGAGTGTCTCAGAATCTGAGAATTTTTCTATCGATAAATGTTTCAGAAAAAACAAATATCTTATTTTTTTTTTTTTTAATTTTACTCTTAAATTTTTATGAAAATAACCAAATTTTCATCATTTCCTGAATGATGAGTAAATTTGTTTAGCCTCTGAATTTTTCATCGTATCCATTTTTCATCCTATGTATTTTTTCATTCTTTGCATTTTTCTTCCTCTGTGTTTTTTCATCACACTCTATATTTATTTCCTTTTATGCCCAGATTTCCAACCTATAAACGTTTTTTGTTTAAAATTTTCTTTAAAATTTTCATATAATAAAATTTTTAAAAAAATTAATTCTTCCATTTCCTTCCCTGCTCCGTAACATTTCGTTTCCCTTTATATTTCATTTTGTTCCCCGTTCCGTTCCATTTCATTCCAAGTAGGTTTCACTATTTTTCGTATAACATAAGTTAAAGAAATACAAAAAATTTCAATGTTGTAGTTTTTGTTTTTCTTTTTCCTGACATCCTAATTGTAGTAGTTTTGTAATTCTTGTTGCTGGTTTTCATTTATAATTTTTACCTTTTTTTATAGTATTGGGAGGAAAAAATAAAATGTCTTAAAAATTTTAATTTTATGGTGTTTCACATATATTTTTTTTTTAAATTCTGTGTCCATTTCTGTCCCGTGCTGTGTGTGGCTTCTTATCAGCACTTATGTTGCTCTGTTGCTAATTGTCTTTTAGTTTTTATTTTTTAATTTTTTCCCATTTTGTTGTTATTGGATTTTTGGTAGTTGGAGCTGTTGTTGTTATTACGTAGAACATAATTTGTGCTGCAACATTTTTTTTTTATTTTGACCTTTAATTGATAAGAAAAATTTGTCGTGCTGCTTGTTGAATGTTTTTTTTTATAAATTGTTTTTTTTTTATAAATTGTTTTTTTTTATAAATTGTTTTTTTTTTTTAGTTTTGGAGCATATAAAAATCATGAGTCATTTGAAATATTTTAAGGAATGTGGAATAAAAAATTTGTTCAGAATATTAAGAAAGCCACCATGATATGAGAATTTTCTATAAAAAATGTCTCAGAATCTGAGAATTTTTATATAAGAACAATGCTCAGAATCTGAGAATTTGTCTATAAGAAAAATGTCTTACAATCTGAGAATTTTTCTATAAGAAAAATGTCTCAGAATCTAAGAATTTTTCTATAAGAAAAATGTCTTAGAATCTGAGAATTTTTCTATAAGAAAAATGTCTCAATCTGAGAATTTTTCTTTAAGAAAAATGTCTCAGAATCTGAGAATTTTTCTATAAGAAAAATGTCTCAGAATCTAAAAATTTTTCTACAAGAAAAATGTCTCAGAATCTGTGAATTTTTCTATAAGAAAAATGTCTTGGAATCTGAGAATTTTTCTATAAGAAAAATGTCTCAGAATCGGAAAATTTTTCTATAAGAAAAATGTCTCAGAATCTGAGAATATTTCTATAAGATAAATGTCTCAGAATCTGAGAATATTTCTATAAGAAAAATGTCTCAGAATCTAAGAATTTTTCTATAATAAAAATGTCTCAGAATCTGAGAATAATTCTATAAGAAATTCTCAGATTCTGAGACATTTTTATTGTAGAAAAATTCTTAGATTCTGAGACATTTTTCTTATAGAAATATTCTCAGATTCTGAGAATTCTTCTATAAGAAAAATGTCTCAGAATTTTAGGATTTTTTTATATAAAAAAATGTGTCAGAATCTTAGAATTTTTTTATATAAAAACAAGTAAGAAAGTTATAGTCGGTCAAGACCGACCATATGATACCCTACACTAGTGTTTTCCGGAAAATGGGTCCCACGTCCAAACATGGACCGATTGTATCTGCCTTTTGTTAGATCTTTATTTAGTGTAGAAAACACACACAGGTCAATTTTAAGTGGAATTGGTTAATTTTTTTTTTGTCAATAGAACATTTTAACTGAATATCGGTCGAAATTTTTATATGGGGGACTAAGTCCAAAAATGGTCCAATTATATTCCGATTTGATAAGGTTGCTAAAGTACACGTTTAGCACCTAAAAATAAATTTTTTATCAAATATTTCCATTTTTATGAATTTTGAGGGAATTATGTGAATATCGGGAAGGTGGTTTGTATGGGGACTACCAGAAGGACTGACCCGATTCCTTTGAAATTTGGAATGGTGATTTGTGTATACAAAATTTGATTACTTGCTGAATTTCAAAGCGATATCTATTATAATACGGTTATTAGAGTCATTAAAGCCGAATCCAAAGGGGCGTTTGTATGGGGGCTAGGTCTTAACATGGACCGATTTTCTCCAATTTCAATAGGCTTCGTCCTTGGGCCAAAAGATGCTTAAGTTTCAAATTTCAGGTCAATTGATTGAAAATTGCGACCTGTATCGTGCTTAAACCGATAGATGGACAGACGGACGGACGGACGGACGGACGGACAGACGGACGGACGGACGGACATCGCTAAATCGACTCAAAAAGTTATTCTGAGTCGATCGGTATACTTGAAGGTAGGTCTAGGACCAATATTTCGGGTAGTTACAAACATCAGCACAAACTCAATATACCCTGTACCACAGAGTGGTGTAGGGTATAAAAATGTCTCAGAATCTGAGAATTTTTCTATAAGAAAAATGTCTCAGAATCTGAGAATTTTTCTTTAAGAAAAATGTCTCAGAATCTGAGACTTTTTCTATAGAAAAAATGTCTCAGAATCTGAAACTTTCTTTATAAAAAAAATTTCTCAGAGTCTGAGATTTTTTCTGATGGAAAAATATCTCAGAAAAATGTCTCAGAATCTGAGACTTTTTCTATAGGAAAAATGTCTCAGAATCTGAGATTTTTTCTATAGGAAAAATTTCTCAAAATCTGAGATTTTTTCTCCATTTTTAAACGGGTATATTAAGTTCCTTCACTTACATTTTACCTTTAGCCATAAATTTTCTCTACAAATCTTCTATACTGGTTTTCATGTTACAATTTTCACTCTCTTTAGCAAAACGAAATAATATAAAATATGCATACCAGTCAGTCTGCATGCATAAATGCATTTGCTGAAAGCAAATATGTTTTATAAATCTATCTATAGAGGAAAAAAAAATCTCCACGTGCACATTATGTTATGGTAATTAAAATTCCACATACTTATTTATCTTTCTACCACAAATTCCTAAGGCGTTCATTAACATTTGATAACATCATCATCATCATCTCTTGATGCTGTAGTTGTTTTTATTCTACATTTATTCCAAAGGAATTTAGAGCATCTGTTTTTAAGCTTTTCTTTTTATGTATAAATTCTTTAAAAGATGGTGTTAGATTAAAAGCCTGAAGACAGAATCACGTTTTTGTTGTATGCTAAAGACGACAGTCTGTCTTCAGATAGATATAGCATCAATAAAATGCCTGCGGTTTTTGCGGAATTTCTAATAATTATTGAACCCACATGTTGATTTTATTTCAAAAATAATTGTTGGTATATTTTTTCCCTCTGCATTTTTCTTTTTATTAATTGTTTATCTATTAATATTTTATTTAATTACGGGTACTAACAAATTTTTTTTATTAGGTGCTGGTAGTTATTGCATGATTTTTTAATAATTTTTAATTTTTTTTTTTGTAATTTTTTCGTGTAGTTCTTATCATTAAAAATGCATAAAAATTGTAGGATTGTGAGGATTATATAATATCACAGGTGGATGGTACTAAACGAGGCGCCACTAAGGAATTTGTATGCCATAAAATATTGTCATGATTTTTTTTTTTTTTCGTATTTACAATTAATAATTAAAAATTTAAAGGCTAAATTTTATAACGTTTTAAAGAAAATGGCAAATTTATAAATAAAAAAAGTAAAATATTCACGCCCTCTGTTTTCTAGTGTCCTTGATCCAAATGCAGAAAGATAAACTTTTTATGTCATAAAAATATTTTATTTCTTGAACAAATATGCAAAAACCGTTAAAAAAATTGTGTTTTGCGGGCCAGAATGCCTTTAAATCAGTCGCGGATCCACGGGGGGGGGGAAGCAAATTCTCCCCAAATCGAATTAAAAAAAAAAAAAAAAGTAAAAGAAAGCTAAAGAAAAAGAAAGGAAAGAAAAGGTAGAAAAAGAAAGGAAAGAAAAAGGAAGATAGTAGAGGGAAAAAGGAAGATGAAAAGGAAATAATCTGAGAAAAGGTAATGTCTCCGAATCTTAAAAATTTTCTAAAGGCAAAATGTTTCTGAATGTTAGAATTTTTCTATGTGATATAAGTTTCAAAATATTAAAATATTGTTTTTTTTTTTAAAAAAACTCAATAATTTTTCTAGACGAAATATTTGGGAATTTTTTTAGACGAAAAATTTAAGAATTTTTCCATAGAAAAAAGTTGAGATTTTTTCTTAAAATTTTACTATAAGAAAAATCTTTGACCATTTTATATGAAAAATTCAACATATTCTTATAGGAAAGATCTGACAATTTTCTATATTGAAAATCTGACAATTCTTCTGGGTAAAAAGGAATGAGAAAAATAATTCATGTGCGATTTTTTTCTTAAATTTTCAAGAATTTCAAGGTTTTTCTTAAAAAAAAAATTTAAATATTAAAATTTTAAATGTAAAAAAAAGGAAATTAGAAAAAAATATTTCTATAAGAAAATTTTCTAAAAAGTCACTATATCTGAAAAATTTTCTTTACGATTTTATTTTTCTACATACAGGAGTTTTTTGGGGGGAGAATTGCGTTTTGGTTAAGAACTTTCTATATGAACGTGTATCAGACTTAATAAATTTTTGTATAAATTTTAAAAGATTTTTTGCATCAAAATGCCTCAGGAACACAGAATTTTTCTATTGGGATAATATCTCAGAATTATAAACTTCCCAGCAAAACTTTGATTACAAAATAAGGTATAAAATAAGGTATAGAATAGTTTATTTTATACATTGCAGCATTGATGATTTTAACATGGGATGAGACTCAAAGTAATGCATACGAGGAATGTATAAAATAAAGGATACCAGAACGTAATATATAAGGAATTGGAAATAGGGGTTAGGTATGTTCAAGAAAAATTTTGGGGGCTGAAAATTATTGGAGGTTCGTCTCACATTGCACCCCTCCAGGGGCGTTTCTAGGGCAGTTGTGGGGCTTTTTGGGGTTTTTTACCACTTTTCGACTAATTTTGACCACCCCTCATTTTTTGGCTCATTCTTTCTTTTACGAACCTATAATAATTAGAGGGTATCGCTAATGAAAATCGAAAACTGGTTAGCTTTCCCACGCCTAATATTGCAAATTTAAGAACCGTTTTTTGTGTTCCAAAGTTAAATTTTTTTTTTTTCATAGATATCCCACTCGCATCCCACTAAGCGACCCCATAGCTCTTAAAGGAAATGACATAAGCTTTTTTTCGAATCAAAAAAAAAAGGGTCCAATTAGAGAAAAAAGTCTAAAAGGTTTTGAATTTAAAAAAAAAAAAAATCAAAATTTTTTTTTTATATTTTTTATAATTTTTTTTTTTCAAAAGATTGAAGAAATACCTATCTGTACTATTGGGGACACATTTTGCTAAAAAAAATAGGTAAGAAGTTACATGGATGAGAATAAACACCTCTTTGGCCAAAATATAAAATTTCGACCCCCTCTAACTCAGAGAGTCCTTGACCGATGTCGTTGAAAAATTGTGTCTGAACTACTATCCAATAGGACTAACCTTGGTGCAAATTTCATCCCGATCGAAAGACATCGGTTTCAAAAGTTGTGACAGTTGACACGAAAACCCCCATATACATATCTTAAACCTGAATTATTTTCTAATGGAAAATTGTGTCAAAATTTGGGTCTTTTGCTGTCAGAAAAACGCTTTAGAACCTGAAATTTCTTAAAGAGACATTTTTCAAAATAACAAACAACAAAAATATTGAAATGATAGAAAAAATCATCATTAACAAGAGTTGAACACTAAAAAACCTAAACTAATGATTCAAATCCTACCTGAGGTTCCCTAAAAAAAAATTTTGTTTCAGTAAAAAAAAAAATGTTCCCCTGCCATACGCAAGAGCCTGCTTTAAATCGATCATGGATTGATTTATGTATACAAATGAGAACGTGACTGACTGATGACTGACTGAAGATTGACTGACTGATGATGAATAAATGACTATGTGACTGACTGACTGAGTGCGTGACTAAGTAAGTGAGTGACTGACTGAGTGATTGACTGATGATTGACTGACTTATGACTAATTACTGACGACTGATGACTAACTGACCGATGACTGATTGCCTGACTAATGACTGACTGATGACTGTCTGACTGACTCATGAGTGAAGACTGATAACTGATGACTGATAACTGATCACTGAAGACTGATAGCTGATGACTGATGACTGACTGAGGACTGACTGACTGACAGTCATCAGTTAGATAGTCAGTTATCAGTCATCATTCAGTCAACAGTCAGTCAGTCATGACTGTCGTCAATCATTCAGACTGACTGCCTGACTGACTGATGACTAAATAGGACTGACTGATGACTGACTGATGACTGACTGTTGACTGGCTGAGTGATGACTGACTGATGTCTGACTAATGACTGAAAGATGACTGACTGCCAGATTTACTTACTGACTGATGACAGAATGACTGACTAACTGATGGTTGACTGATGACTGACTGTTGACTGACTAATGTCTAACTGATGACTTACTGATTGATGACTGACTGGCTGAATATATGACTGCTTGAGTGGCAAACTGACTGATGACTGACTGACAGAGAACAGATTGACTGACTGACTTACTGCCTGACTGATTGATGACTGACTGAGTGACTGATGGATGACTGACTAGTTATACGATATTTTTAAACTTTTTAAAAAATCACAAAACTATTTAGAAAAATTTAGGTTTGTAAAAAAATCGGAAGATTTTCCCGAAAAACTAGACCAGAATCAGGCATAAATTAAAGTTTCACTCATTCATATGACTATATCGCAGAAAGTGTAAGAGAACCACTACACTCAAAAAATTATGTCATTAACTGTTTGTAGTTTATTTAAAATGTTTTTCTTTTTTTAAAGAAAAAAACATTTGTTCAATGTTCAGTTTTATTAAATGACTATTTCTATTCTTTGTTTCAAAAATAACAACATAAAAACTAAATACTTTCATTGGCATTAAATTTTTAAAGTCATTTATTTTTGTTCTGTAAGTAACTTGTAATGATTTTTCTTTAACTTGTAATGATTTGTGTACGTTCTTTTTTTTTAATTGTTGGCTTTTTTTAAATAGAAGTCATCAGTTTTTACCTACTTGTGTTGGTTATTTTTTTGTAGACAAAAAAATTCAAAAATTATTTATAGAAATATAAAAACATGTTTGTATCAAGTGACTTTGGCACGATGGGTAGAGTGTCTGGCCAGAATGTAGTTGATTGCTGGATCGATTCCCCAAAAATGTTATTAAAATTTTTTTTAAACAAAATTCAATGCAAAAATTGTAAAAATAACCTAAGAAATCATTAATTTTTAATGTTATTTATTTTAGAAAATTTTATTAACAGTAAAAAACAAGTAAGAAAATTATAGTCGGTCAAGACCGACCATGTAATACCCTACACCAGTGTTTCCCGGAAAATAGGCACCAAGTCCAAACATGGACCGATTGGATTTATCTTTTGCCAAATCTTTAATAAGTGGAGAAAACACTCACAAACCAAATTTGAGTGAAATTGGCTTATATCTGTTGCCAATAAACCGCTTTTAGTAATATCGGGAGAAATTTTCATATAGGGCTTAGGTCCAAAAATGGTGCAATTATAATCGGATTTGATTTAAGTATGCGTTAAACACATACAAACAAAATTCTAATCAAATATTTTTTATTTTTAAGAAATTTTAGAGATTTATGTGAATATCGGAAGCGTGATTTGTTTGGGGGCTACAAGAAGAACTGGTCCAATTTCTTTAAAATTCGGAACGGTGATTTGTGAATACAAAAAACATTTACCTGCCAAATTTTTAAAAGATACCTGTTAAAATACGGTTGTTAGGGTCGTTTGACCCAAATTTAAATGGGACGTTTGTATGGGGGTTAGGTCAAAATATGGCCCGATTTTTTTCTATTTTCAATACCTTGGGTCAATAGAAGCTTAAGTTTAAAATTTCAGACAAATCGGTTAAAAATTGGGACCTGTATCGTGCGCAAAACGTTAACATGAACGGACGGACAGACGGACGGACGGACATCGCTAAATCGACTCAAAAAGTAATTTTTAGTCTATCGGTATGCTTGAAAGTGGGTCTAGGACTAATATTTCGGGTAGTTAGAAACTCATTATACCCTGTACCACAGAGTGGTGTAGGGTATAATATGTTGATGTTTGTTAAAGCAAATGAATAATTACTGGGATGGATTTAAAATGTTTATCACTTGTTTTAAAAATGTTTTTTATTTGTTTTTGCCTACAAAATTTTTTGAGTGTACCTTTAAGCATATTTTTACACCCTCCAACCATACTATGGGGGTATACTCACTTTGTTATTCCGTTTGTAACGCATCGAAATATCGGTGTTCGACCCTATAAAGTATATAAGTATATTATTGATCAGTGATCGATTCTAAAAGATTTTGGCGATGTCCGTCCGTCTGGGGAAGACACGATACAGTCCAAAGTAAAGGAATATGTGTTATGGTCTTGGGCAGGTTAAGTTGGGAAATGGGTAAAATCAGATAAAGCGGGAGGGGGGGGGAAAGTTCCCTCTTTAAGAACTATACTAACCACGGATTTTTTCACAGGTTTTTTATAATTTTTCTAAGCAAACGAAATAATTTTATCGCACAAGATGTTCAAGGTCCTGCAGTTATATCCAGGGGTATAGAAAATATCATTGACTTTGGTCCGCCTCCTTTTGTGGGCGTGGATAAAAAATAAATTAAATAATGATAAATAATAAATGATATGATAGAATTAGTAAACGTTTATTGCGATGGGTCAGACCCCCCAACTCTCCCGCCCCCACACAAAAAAAGACGTCCCTGCAATTTTTTTTTTTTTTTTAGTTTTTGTTAACATGTTGGAGGGTATAATAGATTCGGCAAAGCCGAATTTAACACTCTCACTTGTTTGTATTGATAACGCAAAATTATTGTTAAAAACATTTTATACAAAGTAGCAATTGTTTTTGTTTTCGTTTTTAAATCAAATACATTTTATTTAATTCTTAGTGATCACTCAATGTCACATTGCAATTCAATTAATCGGGCTTTTGAAATGTTGTGTGAATAATATTTGAATTATACAATTAACTTAAGTTGAAATAATTATTCTCATACTACATAATCAATCATTCTAATATTTATTAGTTTTTATTTAATCATTTTAACTACAATGCATACGATTTTACTTTAACAACATTAACAAAGTTTCTTAATAAAAAAAAGCGAAACAAAAAAAAACAAACAAAAAAGTTGTTACTAATTACCACAATACAATATTGTTTACCCCCAAGTGACAGCAATGCATAAATATCACTGTAAGTTACAACAAGTTTGTTGCTTAAGTCTTTCGTTTTCATTAAGCAAAATTGTGAAGTACATATCTTTGGTGTGTGTTAGTTAGTTAACAATTTGTTTTAACATTTTTTTGTTTAGTTATTTACTCAATACCTTTTTTTTCCTTAATATTATTCTTAATACTATTTTGTATTCATTTAATAATAAATCTTATTAATAAATTGCATTTACATGATATGACAACTCAATTAATTATTTAAATATTAATTGACAACATCATCAATTACTTGGTTTAAATACTCTAGAATAAGTGTAAGTGAAATTAACAATTTTTTTTTTTGTTAAATGAATAACAAGTGTTGGTAATGAAAATTACCTCATGCTTGAACAATGATTTGATGACATAAATATTATTAAATTTAATTTTTAACTACATGTTTATTGAAATGGACTAACTGACTTGCCTGCTTGTTTTTCAAGCAGTTGCATTTTGTTAATTAAATCATTACACAGAAAAAAATATTTTTAGATCAAAAGTAATTAAAAAAATTGTTAACGACAACTTTTTTAATTGAATTAACAACTTATATTGCTAATATGACAAAAATCCATTTATTTTTCCAATTAAACGTATTAATTAAAATTATTGTTTTAAGTTCACAAGCTTTTTAAGCTCATTTAGTCCAGCAGACTGACAATAGACTGACATTTTTTTTGCATGTCAAAAAAATTTTGAACGTCCCACAGTGGATTGAAACATATGGGGCATTCCATGTCAAATCGGACACTTTGAAATTTGTTTTTTTTTAGATTTTCCTAATTTGTTTACAGTTTTTAGTACCCTTCAAAAACTCCTTCGTAGTAAATTTTCAGATTTTCTTGATGACCCGTTCAAAAGATATCGAATTTTTAAAAATTGGTAGTTTGTTCCTTTACTAAAACTTCTTTTACTCATAACTTTTTCAATAATGGTCCAAATTTCAATTTTATTTTTTCAAAATTTTTGTGTTTTTTGCGTATTTTTTAAAAAAAATCCCAAAAAATTCTTAAAAGCGCTCTACTATGCGATTTTTAAGTTTTAGAATTTAAATCTCATTTTTGAAAATGTTTGTACTCTTCGATTTTTTTTTTAATTTTTTTGTGTAAAACTTCTATTGATTCTACAAATTTTTTGCCCAGGAGGATCGTGGGATAACGATTATTACTATTTGTTAAAATTTCTTGAAAACAATTTATTGTGATTTTCCAATCTTAAAATCATTTCTACTGCTCCAATGGTGCGTCATAGAGGGGTCATTTATAAGACCGACCCACATTAATTTTTACGTCTTAACATTTCTTTGGAACAAACTAATGCCCTATCTCCAATTTCTAAGGGAGCTCCCACACAAAACGACATTTTTTTTAATTATCTCCAACCGCTCTAACTGCCCTACGAGTGCCCTTAGGGCAATAAAATATTTTTTTAGTCCAAACATTTTCTCTGAACACACCTACCCTCTGTCTCTAATTGTTAAGGCGGTCCCCATACATTTTTTTTTTTATTTTTTGTAAATTTGTTTTATTTAATCAGCATCTACCGGTCCAATGGTACTTCCGAGAGGGGTCATTAGTGAGACTCACCCCAGTTTATTTTTAGCCTACAACATTTTTTTGAAACATACCTCCACTTCCTAAGTAGGCTTCCATTCAAAATTACATTTTTATAAAATTTGCTCCAACTGTTATTTGTATCGGAGCCTACTTAGGGAGTGGAGATAGGGCGTAGGTATGTTGTAAAAAAATGTTGTAGTGTAAAAATAAATGGGGGTCGGTCTCACTAATGGTCCCTATTTATAAATTGTTTTCAAAAAATTAAAAAAATAGTAATAATCGTTATACCACGATCCTCTTGGGCAAAAAATTTGTAGAATCGATACCCAGCAAAAATTGGCATGACTAGTAATGGGTTTTGTAATCCGAAACAGATGTTAATAAGTAGTTACTTATTGAATGAAACACTAATTATTTTAACAAGGGCGTGAGACAAAAATAAGTAGTGAAGAGTATGGAGATAAAAAAGTAGTTAGTTACTGACTCGGATTACTAATAAGGAGTAAAAACCCATTACCAATAAGAAGTAAAATAATTAGTTAATTAAAACATTTTAAATTTAACTTGTTTTTACTAAAACTTAAAAATTGTGGAATTTTTATTAAGTTTTTAGGTACTTTTTAAGTTAATTGAATTGTAAACGTTAAAAACTGCAAGTGCAAGGAGATATTATTACTTAGAAGTGCTTTTATAACATATTACTGAAAAGTAGTTACTTTTGGGCTAAAAATAATGTTAGTGGTAGTGGGTACTCATTATAAATAATGTACTTGGTAATGATTACTTTTCACAACTCATTACCATGTTTTTGCTGGGTATTAACTTAACACAAAAAAATTTCAAAAAAATCGAAGAGTAGAAACATTTTCAAAAATGAGATTTAAATTTAAAAACTTAAAAATCACTTACAAGGGAAGTATCTCAACCCTAATGAACCGATTTGCATTAAACGTAATATACATATAAAAGAGACAATTCTAAGGTTGGGGTGTTTCGGCTTATCGGCCATAGCGGGGATTCAGGGGTTTAAAACATGGGTCAAAAAATTACGAAAAAAATCGTTTTTTGGATTTTTCAGCCATTTCTTTCTAAGAAACTATATGATGTTTACATATGAGAAGAAAGTTTTTTTTAATGCCTATCCAATGGTGGCATAACCTTGTAAAAGTTTTGCTTTGTTAAATACTTTTTTCATGAAAACGTGTAATTTTGGGGGGTATTTATATGAAGACATAGGCCTACGATGTCCATATGAATAGGAAATAATCTTTGTTTAATTTAGGTCGACACGTATTTTGGCTCTAGTGGATATTCCTCTTAGTTCGGGAGTTATCGAAATTTTCCCGAAGGTCCACATTGTTTCATTAGGGGACAACGAAATTTTGAAACACTGATATGGCCGATAAGCCGAGACACCCCAACCTTAAAATCGCCTCATTAATATATATTTTAAGTTTCAGGCAAATCGGTTCATAAGGGTTGAGATACCTTCCTTGTTAGTAGAGCGCTTTTAAGAATTTTTTGCGATTTTTTTTTTAAATAGTACGTAAAAAAACAAAAATCTTGAAATTTGGACCATTATTGAAGAAGTTATGAGTAAAAGAAGTTTGTGTAAAGGAACAAACTACCAATTTTTAAAAATTCGATATCTTTTGAACGGGTTATCAAAAAATCTGAAATTTTACCACGAAGGAGTTTTCGAAGGGTACTAAAAACTGTAAAATTGGGAAAATCAAAAAAAAAAAAAATTTCAAAGTTTTCAAACTTTTCAAATTTCATATTTTTAAAAATTCGATATCTTTTGAACGGGTCATCAAAAAATCTGAAATTTTACCACGAAGGAGTTTTCGAAGGGTACTAAAAACTGTAAAATTGGGAAAATCAAAAAAAAAAATTTCAAAGTGTCCGATTTGACATGGAATTCCCCATATGTAAACTGGGGATTAATTCAGTCTTTTGCTAGATCTTTATTTAGTGTAGAAAACACACACAGATAAAATTTTAGTGAAATTGGTTTATTTTTTTGTCAATAGGCCGATTTAACTGAATATCGGTCGAAATTTTTGTATGTACAATTATATTCCGATTTGATTAGATTAC
Source organism: Pegoplata infirma (assembly GCA_963921195.1). Classification (NCBI taxonomy): domain Eukaryota; kingdom Metazoa; phylum Arthropoda; class Insecta; order Diptera; family Anthomyiidae; genus Pegoplata; species Pegoplata infirma. The sequence goes on from OY992537.1 coordinate 42,484,056, forward strand.
TAAAGTACACGTTTAACACCAAAAAATACAAATTTTATCAAATATTTCCATTTTCATGATTTTTGAGGGATTTATGTGAATATCGGGAGGGTGGTTTGTATGGGGACTACCAGAAGGACCGACTCGATTTTATTGAAACTTTGAATGAAGATTCGAGTACCTGCTAAATTTCAAAGCGATATCTATTATAATACGGTTATTAGAGTCATTTAAGCCGAATGCAAAGGGGGCGTTTGTATCGGGGCTAGGTCTTAACATGGACCGATTTTCAACAATTTCAATAGGCTTCGTCCTTGGTCCTTGGTGTTTAAGTTTTAAATTTCGGGTCAATTGATTGAAAATTGCGACCTGTATCGTGCTTAAACCGATAGATGGACAGACGGACGGACGGACGGACATCGCTAAATCGACTCAAAAAGTCATTCTGAGTTAGGGTTGCCATTCGTACTGTTTTAAACAGTACATTAGAGTGTCCCTTATTTTGGAAATGTTGGAAATCTTGAGACGGTACCCGCTCATTTTTTTCCTTTTGACTTAAAAATAACTCAGGAAAAATTTTACGCCCCTAGGACCACGCCTTCCCTACGCGACGGGCCCTTAAAGAGCGGGGCCTAAAAAATCATTTTTCCATACAAACCAAAAAATTTTTTTTTTGATTTTTAATTTTTTTGTTATTATTTATTATATTACTTGGTTTGCTTATTCACAACAAAAAATTTGATTTTGGTGGGATAAGTCTTTCAGCGCTAAAAAATTTTTCGCAAAAAAAAATTTTGAGCCGCCGGGGTCCTACAGTAAAAAATTTTTAAAAAATATTTTTTTTTAGTTTTGACCAGCAACGGTTTTAGCTGCTATGTTGCTTTAAATGATATATATTCATAAAAAAATATTTTTTGTATCTGTGACATCTTAATCGTGTTCTAAAAAAGGGTAAAAAATGCATTGATGATTTTTTTCGATACACGATAAAAATGTCACAAATATGAATAATATTTTTTTTGGAATATATATCATTAAAAACAACATAAAAACTAAAACCATTGCTTTTCAAAACTAAAAAAAAATATTTTTTAAAAATTTTTTACCGTAGGATTCCTACGGCTCAAAATTTTTTTTTTCGAAAAAGATAAAGATGTCACAGATATGAATAATTTTTTTTTTGGAATATATATCATTTAAAGCAACATAGCAACTAAAACCGTTGCTGGTCAAAACTAAAAAAAAATATTTTTTAAAAATTTTTTACTGTAGGACCCCGGCCGCCCAAATTTTTTTTTTGCGAAAAATTTTTTAGCGCTGAAAGACTTATCCCTCCAAAATCAAATTTTTTGTCGTGAATAAGCAAACCAAGTAATATAATAATTAATAACAAAAAAATTAAAAATAAAAAAAAAATTTTTTTGGTTTGTATGGAAAAATGATTTTTTAGGCCCCGCTCTTTAAGGCCCCGTCGCGTAGGGAAGGCGTGGTCCTAGGGGCGTAAAATTTTTCCTGAGTTATTTTTAAGTCAAAAGGAAAAAAATGAGCGGGTACCGTCTCAAGATTTCCAACATTTCCAAAATAAGGGACACTCTACAGTACATGTACTGTTTTTTATAAAAAGTACTGTTTTATGCACAGCACCTAAAACAGTACGCAAAAGTACTATTTTTTAAAGCGTGTACTGTTTTTGTACTGTTTTTTTTACTCATCACCAAGTATAACATTTTTTGAAAAATTTTTCATATTTGACAAAATTTTAATTCAATTTTAAAAAAGGAGCTAAATCATTTAGCCTAAATGCAATTTATTTTATACCACACTCAAAAAGAAAAATTATTTAAAAAGTGGAAAACTTAACTAAATTCAATAATGATTTAGCTCCATTGCCATGCTTTCCTTCTTTTTATCTAAATTTTTCTGAAAAATAAGAAAAAGAAAAAACTAGAAAATGGGAAAAAAAATATTTTATTGAGTACATCTCATTTTAAGTTCCGATTGCGGGCAGACCCCATTAGGTTCGGAACCCATTGGTCCAGACCACCTTAGGCCCAGTCCCATTGGGTCTATTAAGGATCGTCATAGATTTTGATTCAACATCTTTGCCCTTTTCGCTCTACCTTGCTTAGTTTTTAGGATACGGGAATTTAAGGGCCCAAAAGGGTCTTTAGAATCTTAACGGGATAACTAAAAAACTACTACACTGAGGGATTAAGACGGTCGTGTAAAGAACTACAAAAATGTATTTGGATTATTTTTTTGTTTCGGCAATATTTTCTGAGAAATGAGGAACGCCCAAATTTTTAGATTCAAATTGAGGAGTCCATACATTGAAAGAGGACCGGAGATTTTTTAGAGATTTTTAGAATCGAAAATGAACACTTTTTTTGCTCTTTCTGGCTTAGTTTTTGAAATTTTTGAAACATTTTTTGAAAAAAAAAATCCTTAAATTTCATAAAATTTACTAAACCTGAAGAAAAAACTTTATCAATTCTAAGAAGATAAATATGATGAACTAATTGGTTGCAAATTATGTCAAAGGAATTTAAAAATTTTTATTTAATTTTACTAAATTGTGAAAAGAAAACATTTTCCCAAAATTTAGTTAGGCCTTTGTTTGAATGTAATAATACCGTTTTCGCCTTTGCTTTTTAAAGTCGTGTTTTAATTAAAACACTGTTTTATGGATTTTTTTCATATGTTTTTGATAGGAAGATCGGTGTTTTAGTTAAGCGAAAGCATAGACCACAAAAGCTTTTCAAGTAAGATATCGCGGCAACTAAGACAAATGCTCCAAAAAGTCAATCGCAAATTTTTCAACACTGATAAAAAAATATAATAAATTTGAGACGGTTTACCTAAAATGTTCCACCGCTCTGTTAACAACCTTTTATGCTCGTTTTGGCTGAGATCTGTTTAAAATCAGGGTAAAAGGGCTAAGTTTTTGTAGTTTGATATAAAATAAGACTTTTAAAAAATTACTGTTTTTATTTGCAATGTACTGTTTTTTGAGACCAAATGTACTGTTATTCCATATTTCAAATCTGGTAAACCTATTCTGAGTCGATCGGTATGCTTGAAGGTAGGTCTAGGATCAATATTTCGGGTAGTTACAAACATCAGCACAAAATCATTATACCCTGTACCACAGAGTAGTGTAGGGTATAAATAGAACCTTTTTAACCGCTCTAACTTCCCCAAGAATGTCCCAAGAGATGCTAAATGTATGACCAACCCCAAATATTTTTTTAACCCCAACATTTTCCTTAAACATGTCTATACTCTATCTTCATTCCTTAAGGTGTTCTAGGTTGGTTAAGGTGATATTAAATGTTTGTATTAACAATTCATTTAATTGTATTTACAATACATTTAATTGTATTAACAATTTATTTAATTGTATTAACAAATATTTTTTTTCTCTGTGTACCCAAACAATTGTCATGCAGTGCCATTATGATTTATCAGGTATTAATTGAAAAATTATACTATTTTACAAAAAAGTACTACAAAACATTAGTTTATTAATTAAATTAAGTAATTTATAAACAATTTATGTATTTTAAATATTTCTAAATGCTAACTACAACAATATTTTCTAAGAATTCTCTAAATACAAGTTTACTTAACAAATATTAACTTAAACATTCCAATAGAGTACATTGTATTGTCTATAAGAGCCATTAAATAGTTGATATATTGTTAACAATTTATAAGTGATTGATGCTTTGAAACACCCATATTTTTCTTGTGTTTTTTTTTATGAAAAAATTAAAAATAAAACAGCTTTTAATTTTTTGAGCATTTATTTGCACGATTTGCATTTGTTGAAATACCGCAGACATAAAGACGCTTTTTTGTAGCCTCCAACCACAATATGGAGGCATACTCAATTTGTCATTCCATGTGTAACGCATGAAAATATTGGCCTAGGATATGAAAAAGTGTGAATTTTATTGTTCCTTCTCCGATTCTGATATCCAGTCCAGCGATATTCGTCAGTACGCCCCTTCGCCTGTTTGTCAAAATATACTGACCTTAAACATATCTGACCTAGACTGAGGATAATGGGCTCTGATATTCAGTCAATAGTCATAATCCATGGGCTTTCCTTGTCTGGTTTTCTCAGGTTTGTGAATCTCTTAAAACTTTTTCTCATCCCTTACTAATTTTTCTTTACAGATTACGATGCAATGGACAATATTTAGTCTGACAGCCATAAACTTACCTATAGCTTTCTTTTAGGCTTGTACAACCCACCTTCAACTCAACTAATCGTCTAGATACCTCGGAGGATGGTGTGACAAATCTTTTTTTTTTCAGCCGCTGTCCAGAAGAGATGTTCCAATCCATCGATGATACATTGATCTTGTATTTCTCATACCCAAAGGTACTTCAAAGAATAGTAACCACAAATTTGTCCCTACAGATGTTATCAAACCAATTGTGTTTATTTTTAAAAATCAAATGTTAAATTATTTCTTTGTTCCTTTCGGAACAATAAATGATACATCATCAATATTCATACATAAAACTTTTACTAAAAAAGTAACAAATCATGGCATCTTAACAATCAACTCATTCATTTATCCATTTATCGACCAAAACGATCGATCGATTGAACAGTTTTTTTTTTCTCCATTCAAATTTGATCGATTCATAGCTCATTCATTCGTTCATTCACATCACTTCACAACTCATTGATTCGTTCACCTGTTGTTCATTTCATTTCAGATCATGGTTTTTTGTATTATATTCCAACTTCCAATTCCCGTCTTAAAATGCTACTTAAGCAGCAATTATGGTTACTTTGTAAAGCTATTGTTACAGTTCTGTTTTTTTTTTTCATTCATTTTGTTAATTCTTATTGTATTTTGGTTGAAAAATCTAAAATCTATATGAAAAGAATTGATTGAGGATGATGATGATGATGATAATGATATTTATAAGGATGTTTAATTGTCCATTCAACAAAAGAAATCAACGTGTTGTGGTGGTTTATTCCGTCTCGAGATTTTATTCATGCTGTTGTTCACTCATTTACAGCGCTCCAATTAGGCTGTCAAAGTTGCATTTATGAAATCGAAAACGTAACGAATTGAAATGGGAAAATATTTTATACAAAAGGAACAAAACACCGATATGTGTATCAGTTGATCAAAAAGTTGTAAACACCGCTCTTGTCTTCTTTTATGATGAAAAGTGTTGTTTTGAAATGGATTTTTTTTGTATAAATGTTTATTTATATGCAAAGTCATTTTCTATTGTATCTAAATTTCCTTTTGTATTCTGAATTATGAATGAAATAAATTTGTAAAAGTATTTTTAATGGGAAACAAAGTTACAATACAAAATATTGTAAAAAGGTTAAATATTGAACATATGTTTATAGCTTTTAGTTTTAACAATTTTTTGGATCAAAACGGTAGTTTAGGAAGAGTTTTGACTAAATATGGCATTCCGCATTAACCAGTTAGTCAATAACTTTAGGTTAGGATAGATTGTACGTGGCTGAGATTTACTTCAGCATACATAGACTCTGAAGTCCGTTGTGATACCACGGGATGGTAATGGGGTTCCCCTACTAGTCCCTGCCGTTAAACAAATTTGAGCTGCTTATGATTGACTGTTAGAATAGATGTTGACTGTGGTTGTAGACAAGATATTGCAACACTTCTGATTAAGAGAAGGCAAAATCTGTCGCATAGTCTCACACGTCCATCCATTTTCCCATCTCTGATTAGTCTCCGTCGCAGAACAAAGCCGTAGATTTTGCTTGCAAGATTCTAGAGGCATACCAACATATTCCAATTCTGTTCGAACCTGTAAGGTAGTTCCCAGTCTTGCTCATCGGCTTTGCAATTCCCTGGAATGTCTCTGTGCCCTGGGACCCAAATGAGCCGTACATCAAACTGCTTAGCCATCTCATTTTAAGACGTGCGGTAGTTAAAGGCAGATCTTATTTTCAGAAACATTGACTACAGGGACTTGACCGCGTTGTGACTGTCAGAATAGATGTTAACTGCAATTTCCTTTATTAAATCCCACTGGTTCGTGCAGCCTCGATCCATCCGTGTAAAAATCTATGGAATCTCCACTACCCGGATTGCTTCTCATCCAAACTCCCTGGATGGTATTATAGTGGTAAAGTGGCGCTCAAAAAGGCTCATAAAGGAAGCACAGTTAACATGTTGTGGTATTTTTGTTTTCTTCAAAATCGCGCTATGGCCACAAACTAGAGATGGGCGCTGGTCACGTGATTTGCGTGATTCACGTGAATCACGCGTAAGTGATTTTCATTTCAATGACGTGATTGTGAGTGAGCGTGAGCGTTAATTTAAAAAAAATTGAGTGAGTGATTAGTGAGTGAGTCATTTATTTTTTGCGTGATTAGATTTTTTGATTTGCCCAATGTTTTTCTTTTTTTTTTGTAAAAAAAAAATTTTGTAAAGTTTTTTTTTTGGTAAGAAAATTTTATTATGTGAGTAGATTTTGCGTGACTCCCGCCTGAGCGTGATTGAATCTGGCGTGAGTCACGCGTGAGCGTGATTAAGTTTTTTATTACTCACGTGAATAGTGAGTGAGCGTGAGTAACAATAAAATTGCGTGAGTGATTCGATCATTTTTTGCGTGAGCGTGAGTGAGTGTGAGTCAAAATCCACTCACGCGTCCATCTCTACCACAAACGTTGCTCTTCTGTTGCAGTGTGCTAGTCAGATGAATTTCCAACGTGTCCTTTTATTGTCTGCCCAATACGTTCGATGGTACTAGGTAAAGTAGGATTTCTAATGCAACCATAGCTGTAGTACGAAGACCACCAGGGATGCACATCGACGCCATTCTTCGTCATAATTAAGAAACAGTTTCCTTTTGTCTCTAAAACAGGCCACCAGACAATGATTTCATGCAGCAGAATTGGACGCAACAACTTCCTATCTAGAAATAATCCAAGATGACTACATCTCAGAAGGCAAATTCAGTGTCGTCCAGAAATAGAAATGAAACAAGTTCTGTTTTACTTGGATTAGCTCCTATACCTCCTCTAAAAAACTCCTCTAAAGAATGTCATTCAATTGGTTGATGCTTTCCCTTTACCGCTATCACGACTCTTCAGCATTTGTGACAACATGACAACCACGTGCTTGTAGAGAGAGCAGCATTGAACTCAGTGCCAGGTTCCAAAGAAGCAGCGAAAGAACACCTTCCGGTGGTGTGTCCCTATTGACAAATAGAGATATGACAGACGCTCCCAATTCAGACGTTAAACGTCTATTGGCAAGTAGATTGCCCACCATTAAAACGATACCACGCTTCATTCCCAAGCAAGACAATGCCACATTTATCGAGTCTAGAATGACATTATTAAAAACCCCCTTTATATCGAGAAAGGCTCTTCCGTAGTGTACTCCCATACCGAATGTTATCACTCGATGTTACTAACGAGTTCATGAAGAGCTGTTTCTGTTCAACTACCCTTACTGTATGCGTGTTGCCTTGTCGAAAGCAACCTCTGGTCAATCACTCTGCGCAAATATGAGTCTATCATTAGTTCCATTGCCTTTAACAAAAAAGAAGACAGACTAATAGGTCTGAAATCCTTCGGAACTGTTTGAAAATTTTTCCAGCCATTTTAAAGCAATATACGACCAGTTAATGCATGCTGTTTAGAGATTATACAGCCAAGGGGCTTGTATTCCGACACTTTCTGAATCTGTGCCGGGATTATACCATCAGGTCCAGCGGATTTATGGTCCTAAAGATTTTATTCGCCCTGATTAATATTGGCATATATATTATTTCCGAAGCAATTTCAGATGGTTGGGGATCTAGCGAGTCCCCAGTAGAGGTTGACCACAACCCATTATTATCCTTCAGAATCCACAACAGCCTGGATGCTTTACAAAAGTATTATATGTTTTCACAGAAATTTTTTCAAGAACAACATTTGACAATTTTGATCATCTTCGTATAACTCGTAAGTTGCAGACTATATGCAGACCAGCCATCGTCCGCTCTTAAAGATTTTGTCTTATTAAAAAGTTTTCTAGAGGAATATCTGCTCGCCTGCAACTCATTTACCCTCCAAAGTGTTTTTTTTGCACCTAGGCTTTGCAGAAGGGCAAGACGCATCCAGCAACCTATTATACACATTTGTAGTATTATCAACCAGACAGTCAATTTCCGCCAAACTCTTCGGTTTGGATAAGAGTACTTCATCCAAAAGCCCACAAAAAGTCTTCTTATATTTAACCAGTTTGTTTTCTTCAGATTTCTAAAGACTACCTAAACCGGGCCACGCTCCCTGAGTAAAAACTCAATGTAACGATAGGATACGTTGGATGGGTCCAATATGATTCCCCTACTCCCCCTCTGATACAAAATTCTACTTCTTAAACCACCATCATTTCCTAAGGTATTCTGTTAAAGATATTCCGCTGGAGACGTCAATGAGAGACAATGTATTTATTTTCAAAAGCTTTTCTGACTTTGGTGGCTATGCTGCTTGAGCAGGTGTAATCGGAATATTAAAAAAATTTTGGAGGAACTACTTCTAAGTATTTCCCCAAAGAAGTCTTAGGTGACATGTCCCCAGAATATTAAAAAAATTTTGGAGGAACTACTTCTAAGTGTGCCTGACATAATGGCATTTAAACTTTTTGGCGAAATGCTAAAAGTGACTTTTGGCCGGTGCCTCTGTGCACCGTTTAGACAATCCAGATCATCGGACCCAGATTAGCTTGACTGTGTGCTGACTGATTCGACGAAGGGATTGTATACAATTTCTTACAACTCCCGATTTAACAGTGTTTGATTCTAAGGCCTTCAGAGCTGCAAGACTATTTTCGAAAATGTTAATGACGCAAGGACGAAGGTCCTTATCATAATCATCTGCTCGTCTTTATCAATTGCAAGTACCTCAGCTTGGAAGACACTACATTTATCCGGAAGTCTCGATAAGCCCCGATTTCGAGACATTCAGAGTAAACTGCCGAAGATTGAGATCGGTTTGTCTGTTATAACAGAGTTTCTGTCCAGTCTTTCCCAGTCGGAATTTGGACTTTGGACGAAGGTGCTGTCAAAGTTCGTCTGTTGTAAGATTCTCGGTCGGTTCTCTGTTCCAGTTCCGTCCCGCCCACCGTACTTAATATGGTCGTGTGTCCCCAAGAGCTTTGCTTTAGCATTTGGGACTCTCTTAACCTGAGAGCCGATTTTGCTGCTCTGCTCTTGACGTAGATATCCACGGGCTGAATGTTTATGTTAATAATGTAAAAGCACCACACAGAAAAAATGTTCAGCTATAAAAATCCAATTACCCATAGTAATCAAAAAATGGAAATGGTTTCAATTACTTTAATGCTCAAATTTAGATTTTATTTTATTTTTCAAAGAAAAACAACAACAAAATAAATACCCACAATTTTTTTTCTATATGTGTGATTAGACTGGCATTTTTCTGTATGGCCAAACAAATTTTTCTCCAATTTTCAAAGTCCGGGCATTTTTTTATTCTACTAGGACTAAAACGGATGTTGTACAAATTTGACGTCAATCGGATTAAATTAACCCGTGGCACCCGGCGGTCAAATTTTGGATTTTTGAAAAATTAAAAAAAAAAAAAATAAAAAATTTAAATTTTTTTCGACACATCATATTTGTTAATTTTGATGTGTTGAGCACGAATTTAAAAAAAAAATTAAAATCGGTCGAACGGTTTTCGAGATATCGCCATTTGAAATTTGCAAAAAATGGCAGCTTAAATGAAAGATTGTCTTAAGCTCTATGAAATGGCCGAGGGAAAAAATGTGATGTTTTTTAAAAAAAATCTTGAACGTAGGAAAAAACCGCCATTTTTTGCAAATTTCAAATGGCGATATCTCGAAAACCGTTCGACCGATTTTAATTTTTTTTTGATATTCGTGCTCACCGCATCAAAATTAACAAACATGATGTGTCGAAAGAAATTTAAATTTTTTATTTTTTTTTTTAACCCTTTCACTACCGATTTTTTTTGGCTAGTAATTTGTGAAAATGTAGATGTATGCAAAGTAAAAACTTTTTGTTGATTTCGTTAGTCTACCGCGCCCTCTAGCGGAGATATATCCAACCAAACTTGAAGCTTTCACATGCAATATCTCCCGAACGAGTAAACATTTTTCCATAATTCGAATTTTGTATTTTTCGTATCGAAAAGCTCTACAAAATCCGCTTTTAAGAAAGCTTGAACGATTATTATTCGATTTTTGAGAACTTTTTAACGTTAATTTTTTTACGTTATTTGAAAAATTTCCAGTTTGCCACCAAATATTGCGTGTAGAGTCCACCGGAATGGAAATTTATTTTTCCGACCACATCTATCGTAAAGATAACCCTTCAGGGATCAGTCTTGTCAAAACAAAACACAAAAATGTTGTACGGTTAATTTTTAATGAATTTTTAAAGATGTGTACACTGTAGTGTGCAAGGGGAGTGAAAGGGATAAATTTTTCTAAAATCCAAAACTTTGACCGCCGGGCGGGGTTAATTTAATCCGATTGACCTCAAATTTGTACCACATAAGTTTAAGACCTTGAACAATAAAAATTTGCCCGGACACTTGGGAAAATCGAAAGTTGAGAAAAAAAATGCCAGTCTAATGTGTGATACTAACATCTATACAATAAATAGATGCTACTATCGCACAGTGGTCGGAGCTGTATGGAGTTGGCGGCCAAAAATACTTCCAGTATAGGTATCGTCGTGAAACTTTTGTCACGGCTTTATAAATATGTCAGAACTATTTATTGATAAAATAGGAGGGGTCAATGACTCATACCCCCCCCCCCCCCTCCCTTACGGTAGCACCCACATTCACGTAAGCAAAAAATTTAGAAAAAATGTGCGAAACTAGTATATTATTCATATGTTAACATTATTTTTAAAAGATTAGTTAAAAAAAAGAAAAATATTCACTTATTAAATATAAAATAAAATGTAATTAAAAATTATAGAAGTTTAAGGGGGGTTGTAACTAAAAACTGCCTTAATATTACCAATTTTTAAACTGCTAAAAAAAAATAAATATGCAATATTTTTTAATTCTGTTTTTTTATTTGAAACATAAACTATCGTAATATTTTGAACTCAAATCTTGTTCAACTAGAATTGCCAGAGTTGCCACCCAATTTCGGGATGCTTTTTTTAAAGGACGAAATCGGCTGCAGTTGTACAGCAATAACTATTAAACCGATTTTGATGAAATTTTTCTTGATTTGTAAATTAATAAATTGTCTAGTACTTATCGTGGCCATATTTTGTCATTTGATCTAATAATACTGTGCTACAGTAAAAAAATACTTTTGATGTGACATAGTATAGGTTGTTGCTTTCGTCGAGTAGATCACAAAAATGCCCTTTAAACTTGCCAGACACCCTCAAAATTTGAAGTTATGGCCAAAAAACGATTTTTTTGGACCATGTGTAACTCAGAAACTTTTCAACAGATTTTTAATTTTTTAACTGTTTTGGAGAGCAGAAAAAAAGGGCTTTCCATGTATGTAAATTGGTCTATAAATATAAGATAGATATGTTTTGATTTTTTCAACAATGTCTATTTTTTTTGTTATTTTTTGAAACTTCAGCAACCTAAATATTTAAAAAACTATACTTAAAGACAATATAATTTTGAAGCTGATGAGCTTTATTCTGATAAAATCGGATGACAATTGACAGAGTTGTGGTAATTTTTCTAAAAAAGAATGTTAAGATTTTACTTGAAATCGATGTTCAGATTACCTAGCCAAAAATAAGTAACATCATGAGAGGTCACGTACTAAATTTTTTAAAGGTTTTTGGCGCGCTGAGCCCGAATCCAGCCTTGAAATTGCTCTATCACATCAGGTTTTTCAGATATTTAAAATATCTTGTTATCTCAAAAACCTGATGCGATTTTCCTGCTTGAACACTCTCCCAAAACTTAATCTAGGACGTCCTCGATCTTGATTCAACTCAGATTTTTCTGAGTTTAATAAAATCGATTTCTTTTCGGCAAGCCAATCAGAATATGTATTTTGAACTCTTGTTTTTACACGATTGCATTTTTGCCAAAATTCTGAAATTTTTTGCAATTATAATTTAAGAGTGCTTCTAATTGACTTTCTTCATTTTTAATATAGTAATAATAATAATTTTATAAAAAATCCACAACAAGCTAAACACTTTGTAATAATTTTAAAATTTAGTTAATACCTTTTAATACAATATTCATTTTGATTTTTTTCAACACAATTTTTTTTTTTAATGTTTTAAACAATTTGAATTTGCACTTTTTCACACTTCAAAAACCAACTGTAAACTCTGTGTCTCTTTTGAAGCTGTTCTTAAAGAGTACAGTTGGAACAAAACAAAAACAACTATAAATTTTTAAACCTTGTTTTTATAAGAAATAGTGATGCCACATTTGGTGACAAACTTTTGACTTTTATTTTTTATTTTTGGCCAATGGGATCGACCAGTGTGTATCGTGAGAGGGTGTGAAGTGTTTCTTTTATTTGTTTTTCTTTTGCTTATTCGTTTTTAAATAACAATAAAGTTGGGAAACATGCAAGAACGGCGATAGCCTGGGTGTACAGTGCTGTGCTTACAATGCGTTGTAGCGTTGGTTCGATTCCCCGCAGATGCTTGTTTTTTTTTAATAAAACCTAAAACATTTTTTTTATATGTATATGTGTGTCTGATTCTATAAATAGATTTACAGAGTTGTTAAAACACTACTTGTTGCTTCAGATTCTATAAATACATTCTTTTTTTACAGAGATGTTAAAACGAAACTTATTTTTGTATATTTTATTCATTTGTATAATATCAGTAAAGTTCGTTATTAGTTTAAGACGGCTGTGGCCTGGTGGTTGTGTCTTGTGCTGTAGACTCCGGCATCCTTGGTTCAAATCTCACAACATATCTGTGTAAATTTTTTTTAAATAAAAAAATATGAAAAATTAAAAAGTAATCAAATACGGAAAAACGAGTATTTGAAAACAATTCAAATACTCAGCTATTAATTTAGTAATTGGTCCAAGCATTTTCGTGCTCGGAGGAGTTTCAAATACTAAAGTAATTGAATCAGCAGTTTTAGTAATTGAAATCAGTTTTCAATTCTTTCTGTGCAGTGGTGTAACGATAATTAGAGAAAGAATGTTCTTTCAAAACACACTAGTCATCTTGTAACGAAAGTTGGTTCACAAACCCTGTTGCACATATACGGGTTATTGCTTAACAAAAACCAAAAGTGACTTGTCTTTATCGTTTTTGTCTATATTTCCCCACATTGTCCCCTAGATACTTACTTCTCATTTTGTATCTTCGTACTTTACCAATTTAAAATAATAACAAAAATTTTTAATTTTTTTTTTATATAAAAATTTTTTACTTTTTTATTTTTTTTAAATTTATTTTTTTTTTTGTTTTCATTTTTTGTTTGTTCTCTTTAAAATAATTAAATTTTCTTTTCAATTTTTCATTCTCAATAATTTCGTTTAATTATAATATAAAAATTTTTTATAAATAAATAATAAAAAATTATACATATACAGCAATACATATCTTAATATAATAATTATTTTTTAATACAAAAATTTAGGGAAAGTAGGATCAAAGAGCTTAAAGGAACAGAAAGGGGATGCAGAAAGAGTAATTGCAATAAGAGTTATAAAGTAAAAAGGGAGAGACTTGAACTTAGTATAGAATTAAGAGAAATGGATTTTGTTTTTTAAGAGAAGAAAATTTACATTTAAGAGAGTCATGGTAATTTAGAAAGAGATAGATAAAAAATATGGCTACTTGATTTTTGTTTTAAAATTAAACTTATTTATAAAGTTTTGTATTAAATTAAGAGATACACAATAAAATACATTTATAAAACATAGAATTATTAATATTAATAATATAATCCTTAAATGTAAGGATGTATTCGCTAAAAATTACAATTAATATCACTGCGTGACAAAACTAACCACTATTTTAGAAAACAAGAGGTACGACCATCATTTCAATATATTTCGGACATGCTGAATCGAATGGCGTACTCCGTTTTTCGATGTATGGTACAGTTTTCTTGTAAAATGTCATTAAAGATTGGCTGATTTTCAGCTGCTTTTTTAACAAAAAAAATTCCAAAGCTAATGATTTTTAAATTTTATGGCATGGAAAACAAAGATATAACTTGTAGCAATATTTCTAATATAAATTTGGTTTAAAGCTTTTCATCTTAACCCCTTTAATTCGCGGATTTCTTCATTTTTTTAAGTTTTCGCGAAAATAACCGCTAAATTGGTCTCTGATAAAAAACTTGCATTTTGTGGATCATAAAGGCGTCCATGACACTACGAATAGTGGACAAAAAACATCTATGTTATATGGACCATCATGAAGAAAATCGCTAAAAACCGTTTTTTTGTATATGGCAGCATCACATTAGGAGATGATTTGAGGCTTCATCTTTAAGTATATAATGTGGGAACCTTAAACAATGAACTGACCCAAAATTTGTCCAAAAAAGTTTTCATTTGCAAAAGTTATCTTAACAAAAACTGTTATTTCAGTGTTTGCGATACAATAATTATAGTTTTTGTTAAGATAACTTTTGCAAATGAAAACTTTTTTGGACAAATTTTGGGTTAGTTCATTGTTTAAGGTTCCCACATTATATACTAAAAGAAGAAGCCTCAAATCATCTCCTAAAGTGATGCTGCCATATACAAAAAAACGGTTTTTCGCGATTTTCTTCATGATGGTCCATATAACATAGATGTTTTTTGTCCACTATTCGTAGTGTCATGGACGCCTTTATGATCCACAAAATGCAAGTTTTTATCAGAGACCAATTTAGCGGTTAATTTCGCGAAAACTTAAAAAAATGAAGAAATCCGCGAATTAAAGGGGTTAAGATGAAAAGCTTTAAACCAAATTTATATTAGAAATATTGCTACAAGTTATATCTTTGTATTCCATGCCATAAAATTTAAAAATCATAAGCTTTGGAATTTTTTTTGTTAAAAAAGCAGCTGAAAATCAGCCAATCTTTAATGACATTTTACAAGAAAACTGTACCATACATCGAAAAACGGAGTACGCCATTCGATTCAGCATGTCCGAAATATATAGAAATGATGGTCGTAACTCTTGTTTATTTTTTAGTGTTCCGCAGTGTATTTAAACATAAAAATATATATTTAATTCGTTGTTTTTTTTTTTTATATAAATACAAGAAAAGTAGAAATTTGCGAGTTATACTTCTAAAAGTTATTAATCATATTATTTTTTTTAAGCATTTACATTTGTTTTTAATTTTTATATAAAATTAATTTCTTTTAAAACTGAATTATACACAAATTAAAGAGTATCTTTAGGAGAGCAAATATGGAGGGATGTTTTGGTAAGTTATTTGAAGAGAATTGGGTGGTTGTTTTTTTAAAAGAGTATTTAACTGAGTATGAAAAAAAAATCTATTAAGTTTTAAGAGATTTTTTTTTTATAAAAATTTGCAAAAAAGTTATAGAAAAAATGGCACTATGAGAAATTGTTTAATAGAACAACGATCTAGCGTTTTTTTTTTTTTTGTTTTTAGACATAAAGAGATTTTTTCTTCTGTAGGTTTTCAATATGCAGCATTGAACTATACCTTAAGTTGACAGCCTAGCTGTCAAATTGGTTAGTTTTAATAATATTTTTTGCATTTTTTGTTTGCTTTATAAAATTATTTAGTGACTACTTATGTTGGATTGTTTTTACAGCTAATTATTCATTTGTTTTTTACTTTTCAATTTAATTTAATCATTTTTATTTTTTTTTAAATCTAATATTTACACTTACAAAAAAAATTCAATAATTCAGTCCATTTAGATTGCGTTTGTTTTCTTGTTTAAAATTAAATTATTTAATAAACAAAATAATCATTTAAAACAAAGAAATTAAAACTTATTAAAGCGTTAAGAGTATAAGAAAAGTTAAATTTGATAACAAACCAAAAAAAAACTTCTCTTATACTTAATATAGCATAAGATGCTCTCTAGCATGCTCTCTCACTCGTGGTGCTATCATTCTCTTTTGATGGCTGTCATTCTAAAGATGATGATGTTTGATGAACACTTCACGCTTAAATATCACGACATTTTTTTAGAAACCATTAAAGCAATTTAAAAACTCTCAGTTTTCTTTTTATTTGTTGAAACTCAATTCTTTACAGTTTTAAAAACCATTGTAAAATTTCTTATACTCTCTCCTTTATACTCTTATATTTAGTTAAGAAAGAGCATATATGTTTTTTGGTATGAAGAGTTTTACGTGTTTTCAAAGAGAGTTAAAATTTGCTTGTGTTTCTTTATCTTGGCCAAAAAAAAAACCTTATAGGAAGTTGTTTACCCAGTATTTATTTTACCGACAACCACATCCTACTACGGTCATGTCTTGATAATTCTTGAGCACTACTGTACTTTGGTCATTTAAATAGAGCATCGATATGCCCTCTAACTGTGTGGGTACACAGCACGCCTTTGGTACCTTTCCTGGATTGATATTATTGACTAATGTTTGTACAACCGCATGATTGGTTGAATTTAAATGTTCCGCTAGCGGAAATGGACACTTGCCATGGCAGTAGAAGGCATCATAGCCTGGAGGAGCTACAATCCAATCACTCCAACCTACATCGGCAAAATCGACATACAAAGAATGTCGACGGCAGATCTCCTCATTATTTTTTCGCCTATGCGTTCTTTTATGATGACCACCCGCTCTCTTAGAGCGATTGCTGACATCACGTATGGACCGTGACTTGTGTCTACCATCATCGGTATAGGTGAACAGTAACGGCTGTTTATGCTGCCAATGTTCGTGTTGTTCTTCCGCACTGCGGCGTAGCCGTACATGATGATGCGGCGCTGGTTTGAGATGACGTGATGTCCTCACCTCTATTAAGAGACCGAAATTTTTCTTCGGTGAAGCCAGCCACCGATCAACAGCAGGTTGTACATCTAAACTCACCGTATCCGTGCTATTCAGACGTATCGTTTTATTGTCCAACAACAAGTAACTAGGCTCTCGTTTGCCTCTCACACCCACTCGTGTAATATCGTAGACGAGCACTTGATAGCGTGTACGATTTGCTAGGCGCGGATTTAATGATGCATGACTAATGGCGTCACGTGTTAACTGCAATTCGGCAGCTTTTAATTTTTCCTCGGCGGGTATACTTTTAATGTCAAAATATAAACGAAACCGATGATGGTGCGGAAACCGATCGTCGATTTTACTATCTGTAAAGAGAAAGAGAAATAGAGAAAGTATTAATAAAATTGATTAGTTATGGCCAGTTAATAAATTTTCTTTTAAAAAAAGTAGCGCCACCAAGGCTAATCCGCTTAAAGGTTTTATTTTTTCTTTTCAAATTGATCTCAAGGAAAACAATGCCACATATTCTCATATACTTAAGCTACTTTTAAATGTCAGTTTTAAAATCTTACAGAAAGAGAAAAAGAAGGCCACACCTTTGGTAAACTCAACACCTTAAATCTTAAGGTTTATTTTTTTTGTATTTCTTCTTCCTCAAAACTACACTAAGAAAAATAAATTGGAAATCAAGCAAAAACAATTTCATTGTAAAAATAAAACAGAGACAAAAGTCAAAAGTTTATTTTTCAAAGATTATTAAAGTATAAGAAAATAACCAAAAAGAACATTGAATTGAAAATGATTTTAAGTTCAGATTAAAGTTGCACACAATCAAATTAATATAATTACTGTTTAATTTAAAAGCACAAAAATGTTCATTTTAAAATAAAAAATCAGCACTATTAAATAAATTCAGAGAAATTCACACTTCCGAAAAACATGAAGTAGATAGATTTTGACCTCCTTTTTCAAGTCTGCCTTCCAAATTTTTTCTATCACGTACCGTATTTAAGATATTCGTGCTTTATTTTTAAATAACCGGTAATTTAACACTATTTTAAATTCCCCTGTTACTTATTCCTATCGATCTAAGTTAAATTGGTATAAAGGGTTTAACTGCGATTTTCTTCAGATTCTCGAATTCTGCATTGTTTAGTATTTTGTCGCGAGTCGCGATGACTGGCGAATGTGAGGCATTTGCACACACTCAAAAAATTATGACGGTAGATTTCACTACAAATGATAGTTAAAACTACTACATTTGTTGTTGTTTAGGCGTCCACTACACTTGACGGTAAAATCAACCAAAAAAGTTTTGTTGTTTTTAACTATTGATTAACAATTACAAAAAAAAAGTAAAAACTACTTCAAATTACAGTTGTTTTTACTGTAACTGAAATTGTCTGAATTTTTTTTATTAAAAAACTTCTAAACTTCTAGGGTTGAAATTATTTGGAAATTGTTCCTGCACATTCGTTTTTCTAAAAATTTCTAGAAAATTATAAGATTTTTTATAGACTAAAAACAACTACATAAATCAACTGTTACTACAATGTAGTATTTTTTTGTATTTGTTTTTTAAAACGACTACAAAAAACAGTTGTTTGAGATTTTTCCATACAAAAACAACTGAAATTGTAGTTGAAAGCAACAACTACTACTTACTACACAAATGACCTTCATGTAGTAACTGCTATAATGTTCTAAGTGCCGAATTCTGTTCATCACAACTTCCGCATTCTGTTCATCACAACTTCCGCATTCTGTTCATCACAACTTCCACAATTGAAATCAGAGAAAAGTCCAATCGTTTTTAAAGTAAGAGCCGAGTCACAATTGGAACCACATTCGATAACCACATAATGTTTTCATACATTTTGTATGAAAAGCAAAAAATCGCTTTGTGGTCGACCACACTGCCGCCAGAATAGATTCTATTCTATTTTTGTAGCGCTCTCTCACCACCCTCTCATTTTTCTCAAATTTGTATCAAGTAGCGTTGCCATATGTTCAACAAAATATGCTAATTTTTCCAATTGGAGTTAATATATTGTGTGTGTGTTGCACACAAGCACTGTTGCCAACTTAGCTATTTTGTAGCTAGATTTAGCTATTTTTTTTTGCATCTAGTGACAAAAAAAGTCATTTAGCTCTTAGCTACAAATCTAGCTACTTTTTTTTAGTCGCAACATTTGTAAAAAAATTGTCTTTTAAAACCGTTTTATTATCAATTTTTTTCATTTTGACATTTTATTAACGTGTTATTTACGTGTGTATGACATCTGCTTGTTTTTCAACTTTTCAAACAATTATATCAGAGTTTTTCTATGATACATATTTGCTATAACTTCTAACAAAAGTTTAGAATTTCTCGAAATTCCCTCCATGATAAAGTTGCTTGAAATGTTCAAATTCAAGCAAGTATCTTATATGCAAAACCCATAGAAAATGGAGTTTAGTACCAACAATGAGAAAACAGCTATGGGGGCTAAAAATATAATAATTTTCATTTTTCGAATAACGGAAAAAACTTTTACATCCGTATTTATAATCAAAAAATGAGTGGCTATCATCAAGCTTCTAACCAAGAATTCGCTTTAATAAAATTTTGTGTTGAAAATTTTAGCAGCTGCTGATAGCCATCAGTTTTTGTTATGAATACGTCCGTTATTTACACTAAACACCATTTTGAAAAAAAAAATTTTTATAAATAATAAAACAAAAATTAAGCTATTTTTGTTGTGTTACAATATTTTTACATAACTCGTATTAATACGGTCCGCTAACGTCTGTTATATAACCTGTTAAAAAAATACAAATCCTTTAATATGACCATTTATCATCTAATATGACCAAAATATGAATGAAAAAATAATGTCTATTTTCAGCTTCAGGGAATCGATATAGCTGTATCGTCGGATTATAATTTTACTGATATTCCGGCGATACATACAAATCTTTTATTTTTCGTTCAAATGATTATTTGGCGACATTGCCAAGACGAATTGTTGCCGTATCGCCGGGATGTATTGCCGTCGGGTAACAGTTTCTTCCGAAGGGTGTATCGCCGGCGATACGAATTCGATAATTGCCGCAATAAAATTTATCATCTCGACAATATAACCGGCAAATCGTTTGTTTCCAGATATATATTATATCTGCGATACAAAATATAACTATTTGAAGTTTTTTGTTTGCAAAATTTAATAAAAATATATTAAAATATTCTTTTTAATACCAAAACTAACTTATTTTATTATCAAATTAAAAAGTTTAACAAATAAATCCTTTTAAAACGCACAAATCCTAAATCTAGCTATAAAATAGCTAGATTTTTTAACTGTTTATAAGAATCTAGCTACAAAATAGCTAGATTTTTTAACTGTTTATAAATTTAGCTATTTCTAGCTATTTTTTGGTCCGATCTAGCTACATTTTTAAAAAATAGTTGGCATCAGTGCACACAAGAAACATTGTCTACCTGGTTTTATAGGATGACAAAAGAAAAAAAATAAAAGTGTGAGTGATATGAGCGTCTTTTTCTTTATAAAATGTGTCCGGTAGTCTGTCGCTTAATTTTAATGTGTCGCTCTCTCTTTTGCAGTGGTTCGTCGTCGGTGGTACCAATTGTGACTGGGCTCTAAGGCAGTGTTCTGTGACAACTACCGTGAGTAAGCGATATTCCCTTCTATTAAGAGAAAGTAGGTAGCGAGTTCTCCTGAGGTCGTAACGTGGCCAGATTATTTCGGTAATTCAGCTCTCTATTTCCTGTTCGCCATGGAAATACATCACATCGAGATCTGCCTCCCTTATGCCCTGGTACCCTTATTAGAGATCCGCCAATATTTTCTACAGATTCTCCTAATACTTAAACACGACTTTTGATTTATACAAAAAACTCTAAGAGGCTTAAGTGCAGCTTTAAGCTTATTATTTTTTCCGATTCTCCAAGAAATTGTAATGCTGCCTTATTTATAGCAACTATTTCAGACTGGAAAATGCTACAGTTCAAACTGTGCCGTCGAATGTTTCATCATTTCGTTATTTGGATCGCAACGCCAGTTCAACCAATATTCTCGAATTGGAAATTCAACTTTAAATTTCCGGTCGAAAAGTAGTTTGTGCACTTTATAGTCAGTGAAAATGCTTTCCAAATTTTCCATTCTACTGTGTCGAACATTTTGGCGTCTGAGCCAATATGAGTCTTTGAGTCTGAAACATGCCTTATATGCCTCCACCTCAGCAAAAACGTCAAGCGACAGCGGAAGCCGTGACGATGGATGCAGCTGATGTTGTTCTTAGGGCTCCAGTGAGATACTCAGGCCCATTAGCCGTTGGAATTTGTGAAATTTGCTAAGTCTCACCTCGCTCTCTAAAGCTTCGTGCCAGACCACAACTCCGTTAAGTAAGATTGGTCTTTGGCAATAAAGTCGTTTATTGGCTTGATACAGCAGAGGTGTGTCCAATTGTGCTGTATGCAATCAGACAAAAGGGAACTATGTCTTTTTCACGTAGGTACAGAGAATGGCGTCGATGTGCATCACTGGTGCTCTTTATACTACACCTGCGGCAGCATTAGAAGTCCTTTACCTGATACCATTGGACATATTAGGGCAGCAGTTTTCAACAAGAGCCCAGCAAATCGACTGAACAGCACACTGCTATAAAAGAGCAGCGATGGTGGACATAGCACGATCTTGAAGATGATAGCAATACCACAAAATGTGGACTGTGCTCCTTCTATGAGCCTTTTTGAGTCTTGGTAGAAATTTTTCACAAATGGATCGAAGCTACACGAACTAGTGGTCTTTGGAGTCTATTTGAAAGAGTTTAGGTTGAGCCTAGGTCAAAGATTGGAAGATATGCTGACAATAAAGGAAGGTGCTGACTGGTTGAATTGCAATGTCTTGTCTTCAACCGCAGTCAACAAAACAAGATCTGCCCTTAACTCCTGCACGTCTTTCAATGAGATGGACAAGCAGTTTGACATACGACTCATATGGGTCCCAGGGCACACAGACATTCCTGGACATTGCAAACCCGATGAGCTTACAAGACTGGGAACTACCTTACAGGTTCCAACAGAATTAAAATATGTGGGTTTACATCTTGAAGCTTGCAAGCAAAATGTACTGCTTTGCTAAGCGACGAAGACTTATCAGAGATGGTCACATTGATGGTCGTGTGAGACTACACGACAGATTTTGACGATGGTTGTTGTAATTACCAAACACTGCATTATAGGAAATCAAGCAGAGTGGATAAATGTGCCGTCAAATGACTCTTGCCGGAATTGCATGTATAAGGAGAAGTTGGGAACTATCAAACCCCATATCTACCATTTCCCGGCACTTGCTGGCAAGAGACTTCTTTCAATGGGATCTAGGGAGTTGCACGCTTTTTCTGATGTTTTGTATGTAAAAATTTAATATTTAAAGAGTTTCATAAGGAGCTTGAATTGGTTAACGGTGGGGACTAGAAGGCAAACGTAGTACGTTTCGTGGTATCACAAGGTATCTTAGAGTCTATGTGTGATGACGTTAAACGTCAGCAGCCCCTTGCAATCTAACCTAACACTGGAACAGTTGTGCTGGCCAGAGACAAGCGAAGAGATTCATAACTCCATCCAGCTGGGCAGCAAAGCTGGTACTTACTACTAAGACAAAAAGAATCCCAAAATCCTAACGTCCTACATAACTGAACATTGCAACTTAAGTTACCTTAGGACTAACCGGGACACGTGTCAGATATATAGAGCAGGAGACAGCAGAAGAGATATAGGATGAGACAGCAGAATATATTCTTTGTACATGCCGAAAACTGGATGGTAGAAGGCTTCGACATCTGGTGATACACATGATATCTCCATTCCAAATAGGATACGCGAATTAATTAAAACCCTGAATATTTAGGTCACCTGAACATTTGGTCACCTTTTTCAGACTGTACAAAATCATTCTGATCGCAGTGCCTATGTTCTCTTTAATATAATCTTCCTTGTTGAAGGCAACTTCGGTGTCCAAAAAAGCAGCCAAGGTAAACTCTCTAAATTACAGAGATATTTCTATAGTGTACACGATCGAATGATCGGGTGACAGACTAATAGGACGAAAATCCTTTGAAATTGCGTGATTTATCTTACCACCTTATCTGCTCATCAGATTACAGATTGTGGGAAATAATCGTTTGCCCGTAAGGTTAAATCTCCGATATAGGTTTTTTCTTGTTTCATTCTCTTTTAGACGACCTTGTTTATTTGGCTGTAGCTTTTGAACGGCATCACTTATAAACAAGAGAGTGGTCGATTTTGAAAGCTAACATTTCACAAATTTATTTTGTGCTCTTCTTCTCTACCTACTTGATTCGGTTTAAAAAAATGTGAATAGTGAATTTGAAAACAAAAGAAAGTAGGAAATGAAGAAGAGCACAATATAAATCTGTGAAATGTTAGCTTTCAAAATCGAAAGTAATGTCGTTCAATGGATAAAATCAAATCGACAAGGCCGCATAAAAGCTACCTAACGCATTGCAGGTTTAAAAACATTCAGTACCTCCTTATAAAAGGCCCAATTTCATCATTGTTGACTTTTCTTGCTTCTTTGAAGAAGTCTTGAACCCATCTCCTTTTTTGCTATAGTTCCTTTGACCAGCAACATGGTTGTTCCCTCTTACATAGGTACTTAATTAAAAAAAAATATAACTGTAAAATCAAAATCGAAACGTAGTTAATTTTATAAAATTCAACTTCATTATTAAAATTTGTTTAAAAATATGTAAGCCTTTTAAAATCGAATATGAAAATACTTGATTTGACTACGATTTTTTTCCTCAGTGTACGGCGTTAATTTATAACTGGCGCCTTAAACTAAAAGAAATCTTTGAAAAATACAAAAAAAAACACCCATATGTTAAGAAGAACTCATAAAATTCTTTATAGAAAAAAAAAAAGAAAAGAAAAACATGCTAAAATTTTATTCTTTCGTTTTAACACTTGTTTTATTAAAAACTAAAACTATTTTCTTAACACACCTCAAAACCTCTAAACACTTGAAAATTTTAAATCTTTTTCTTTTTTTCGATGTCTGTTTGCAACAGGTACATTTTTGTTTTAGTTGTTGTTATTTATCATAAAATATATTCTTCCCTTTTCAACAAATATATGTATTATTTTCATATAATCATAATTTCATGCATTGTTTTTGAAAATTTTCCTTGAAAATCTTTTGAATTATGTAAAGTAGTTGGTGAAAAATTTTCAAGGTCATTTTAAGAATAACATTAGCGCTTAGGTAGGAGAACTCATTTAGGTCGTATTATAATGAATCCTCCCCTATTATTGTTGTTCTTGGCTTTTGTTGTTGTTGTTTGATTGTGAAAAATATTGGAAATCCCTGGCATTGTTTCTTAATGAGTTTTTATTTTTTCTGTTGTGTGTCCGTCGCCTGTGTGTTTTGAGTAAAGATTTTGTTCAAAATTTGCATATGAGTAAAAATCAGATTATACCTGATTTTGTTGTGCTGGGAAATTTTTTGATGATTGTGAATTGAACTTTCGGAAATATTTTGCATTATTTTAATCATTGATTAGAATATTGGAATTTCCTATAATTGTATGTACTGTAAATATTTTTTGAATGTTAGCATTAGATTTTAAATTTAGATTATAAATTTGAAATGCAATCAAAAATAAATGAACTAAAAATGAGAAATAAACTAAATTTAAAGAAAATTGATAACGATGTATCGCTTCAAATTTTTTTCTTTCGTTTAAATTCATGTTTTTGTTAAAAGAATTTTTTTATCGTCGACCTATGATATTGTTTGTGGTTGATTTTGTTTGATAAAGGTCATGAATTTAAAAAACAATATTGTTAAATAAAAGCGCTGTTATGGTTTTTTAACTAATTTTTAACTAATAATTTTAGTTTATTTTGCGATATTTCAGTCAATCATTGTTGACCATCATCAGGGATTTAAAAAAAAACAGAAAAGCTTTTTATGTGAATTGAAAAGCTCTTATCTGGAGTCTAAGTTTTGTGTGTAATTTCTCGTCTACTCTCAAAAATCAGGAAAATTGTACTTAAAAATAGGAAAATTTTAATCCATTTTAGTTTATACAGGCTAGGGAAGGTTTTGTTTTAAAAAAATAGATTTTCGCAACTCCACAACCCTGGAGTTAAAAAAATAAGTACCTGGTCAAATTTTATGCCAAATCGACTAACGGGTTTTGTACAAAAAGGCAATTAAAAAAAATTTTATGAAAATTTTATGAATATGGTCAAAAACAATTTGCTGTTAAACATTTTCCCAAGGGTAGTCAGAAAACCTACGGCTTTGTTCTGCGACGGAGACCAATCAAAGATAGGCAAATGGATGGACGTGTGAGGCAACACGACTGATTTTGCCTTCTCTTAATCAGGGGCGCATAAGTGAGCTGATATCGCTTTCAAGAGGAGAGATTTCGACGGTGGTTTCTATAATTACCGGACACTGTCTTATAGGGAAGCACGCAGAGCGGTTAAATGTGCCGTTGAATGACTTTTGCCGAATTTGTATGGATGAAGAGGAGTTGGAAACTACCGAACACTTTATTTGCCATTGCCCGGCACTTCCTGGTCAGAGACTTGCTTCACTGGGATCTAGGGAGCTGTACGATCTTTCTGATTTGTCGGATGTCAAAATTCAACATCTAAGGAATTTCATAAGAAGCTGAAACTGGTTTAACGACAGGGACTAGTAGGGACACCTATTACGGCCCCGTGGTATCACAATGGACCTCAGAGTCTACGTGTGTTGACGTAAAACGTCAGCAGCCACTTACAACCTAACATAACCTAGTCAGAAATAAAATATGATATTTTTGACTTTACAAAAGTATAAATAAACCTTTTCGAAAGTTGTGTTTTTAATTTTTCCCCCTGGTCCGATTTTAACCATTTATGTGTTTTTTTCTTCTGCTTACACAGAGGTTTTCAAGATAAAATTATCAGAGATTTTCAAGATTAAAATCAACACAATTCTTATATTAATTGTAATTCAAAGATTCTACTTGTAATTCGAAGATTCCATTTGCCAAACTTTATCTTGCTCTTTTGGTTTGGACTGCATATTGGTTTCCACAGACGATTTTTTTGATTACACTGATAAAAATTTTAACATGACAATAATGAAAATTTACATTAATGTTATGAAAAATGGCGTTAAAAAGGAACCTATGTAGGGTTTCATTGAATTAATGAAATAGGTATCATAAAATTTAATTGCAAGAACAAGTTTTATTAAATTAATGAAAATTGTTCATACAAAATATTAATTGTATTTATGAAAATTTTTCATTTGTTTAATGAAAAAAGTAGTTAATTCTTATGAAATACTTTCATTGAATAAATCCTACTTTTTATTTTTGAAATGAAATACTTTCATTCAATAAATGCTACTTTTATTTTTAAAATGAAATATATGTATGAAATTGTAAAGATCTTTTTATAAAATTAAAAATTATGAAAATGGTTTTCACTTTGTTTTTTCGCACAAAATTTTACTGCAACCTTAAATTGTAAAACGTAATTAAAACCACGAATTAATATAAGACAGCACGAATTTAGTAAATATAAAAATAACAATTTACTTTTTTTCCAAATTTCGTAAAATGTCTGAAAAAATCACAAAATCACCAAGTAAAAAAACACTTTCACATATTTTTAATTTTATCTATAGATTTCACTCAGTTTTCTCACACAAAATTTTACTATATCATTTACTTTTAATACATAATTAAACCACGAAGTAAAAGAAAAAAAAAATCACGCTGTGATCAGCTGTTTTTTGCGCGCGTAAACTAACAGACTAAACAGACTCGACATGACAGGTGTCAAAAAACAGCAAATTTTGTAAATAAAACTTAATGAAATTTTTTAATGAAACTACGAAATCTAATGAATCAAAATTAATGAAAATTTTTCATTATATGTATAAAATTTCATTCAGCATATGAAATACTTCATTGTTGTAATGAAACAACGTTAATGAATTCCACACAGAAAGAATTGAAAACGAAAGTCAATCAACAAAAACGCGGATTCAATTAATTTTTTAATTGAAACTCCTCCGATAAAGAAAATTGTTATATCAATCATCAAATTGTAGGTGATTAATTGATTTTTATTTCAATTAATCATTTTTTCGATTTTGATCAAAAATTTGATTGATTTTTTATTAAAAGTCAATTAAAATAATTATTGATTTAACAAATGAATTTCACGCTTATGGAAAAATTATGAAGAAATTCATATTTTTTGCTTTCCAATGTGTTGCCGACAATAAAAAAAAGTGAAACCGTAGTAAAAAGTATATTTTTGAATTAATGTATTCAAATAAATTGAAGCGAAAAAAAATCTGGTATGTTGAAAATTTGTAATTTGATAGTTAAAGAAAATAACAAAAATGTTGATCAACACAATAATTGACTTATTTAAATTTTGTTGATCAATAGATTTAATTGAAATTTTTTAGCCAATAATTTTTTGTGTGCATTCATTAGCGATATGAAGCGTTTTTCTATCAGTGTATTAGACAGAGACTTTCAATGTAAAGACATCTGCAAACCGCGTGAACAAACATTTAATTTTTGAGTGTAGAGAGTCATGGAAGTTGGACTAAGAATGTCATTAATGCAAATTAGAATTGTGAGAAAATTAATTAAAATTAATTAATTAATTAATTTGATTTAGCGATAACCATCGGTACGTCTATCTGTCAATGTAATGTTTACATTGTAATTGGTTTAAAAATGATACAGGTCGCAATTATCAATAAAATTTACTGAAATTTGAAATTTTAGTTTCTCATGACAAAGCTTATATAAATTGAGAAAAGTCGGTCCATGCTTAGACCTAGCTCCCATACAAACTTATAACCAAAAAGGTATGGCTCAAATGACTCTAATAACCGCGTAAGGCAATGGTTCCCAACCTTTTATACGACACGCCCCACTTTTAAGTTAATACAATTGTCTTGTCCCCCCTACAATAAGGAACAATTTGTTAGTTTTTCTAATTTTTGTTTCTAATGAAATATTACTACTTGTTTAGCAAAGTTTTTGTAAAATAAGCATTTAAATTAAGTTTTTAGTAAAAATTTTACTAAATTAAAAAGATTTTTGTAGCTAATTTTCCAAAAAAAATTGTTTTTGCAGTTAATTTGACTAAAAAAAATCTTGAAAATTTCCTCGATGCCCCCCTGGAACAATCAAATTGCCCCCCAGTGGGGCGATAATCAAAGGTTGGGAACCATTGGCGTAAGGTATTTCACATATTTTTATACCCTCCATTGAAAAAGTTTTAGTATTTTAAAGTGAATACAATAAAAATTAATTTGTATACTTTTATCGCGAGGTGGAGGCGGAAGATTCCTTCCAACGCCAATGAAAACCTCTATGAATTTTTTTTTGAGACTAAAAAATACGGCAGCAAAATTTAACACTGTCACTTGTTTTTATTTAGATGAACATTCATTAAAAAAAGCCCTATGCCTTACAAATCAAGTTGCCACAACCCTAAATATTCTAGTTGCCACAACCGTAAATATTGTTACAACTGCAATTCGATTGCCACAACCATATTGTGGTTTCCATAACTGAATTGAGGATGTCACAACGTTCACCTCATGGCTCGAGGTGACCTTCATTTAATTTCTGTCGATCATGATCAATCAGACGGTCATAGAAACCCAAAGGAAACGAGTGGGATAGTAAACCAATACTTTCGAAGTCCCTGCGTTTAGCTAAAGCTTATCATCGAAGAAACTATATTAAAAGTTATTACATTTTCACAATGACGAGAAACAAAATTTTTTTGTAAACTTTGAGGTCATTCCACAACTCAAAATACTGGGTGAAGGAACAGAGCCCAAAAAAAATGAAGCGCTTTTTAATACGTCCTACCAATATTAACATCGGCTAAATGATTTTAAAAATGGCGGAAAATAATCTTTTTGTGAACTTTGACATCAATTTAATCAACCACAGGACGAGCAATTTTTTATAACAAACTTCATAGCAGTTCGTTCTCAAAAACGGAAATATTTGTAAAATTATATTCATAGGACCATAAAAACTGTTTTGTAATAAGCAACAATTTTTTATGACCGAGTTTGTTGTTGAAGAGTTTTTCTTTTAAATAGTTGTTGGTTCGGGTGGTTGGACAGTACTGCCAAAATTTTACACCAGCGACAGCAGTTATGACAACTTAGGGCCTAATTTTGTAAAACGCAACGCGGCTATTTACCTCGCGTTGGACAATTTCCTATTTTGTAAAACACGGGCGCTGAGCAGCTGTTTTTTTCGCGTTGACTTACGTGTTTTTAGAACAAATTGTATGGAAAATGGAATTTTGTAAAACGCAAGAGAGTTTTTTTCATCACTTGAAATGTCAAAATGATCACTTGAAATTTTGGGGCGTTGATGTAACAAAAATGCTTTTAAATAGCAAAATATAAATTAATAATGTTGGAATATGTAAACATACAATAAAAAAGTAATAAATATGTAAAAAAATCTTCTCCGGCAGAAGAAAAACATCGAAAATAGCTTGACGGCCCATGGCTGTTTTCAACTAATTTATGTTTAAAATACAACATTTCTTTTGTTTACTTTTTTTGTTCTCTTGTTTCTCAAATATTCTCTTTGTAGGGGTTGCCTTATCGTATATATGTGTTTCCTAACGAAAATGGGTGTGTATCCCCTATAAAATGGGTAGGAAATTTTCTCAATTTTATAATATCTGGCAACACCGATTCTAATGTAATTGACATTTCAAGTGATAACGTAAAGATTGAACGCAAAAACGTAGTGATTTACAAAATTGCATTTTTTCAGCCTCGCGTTCACGTTAGCGTTGGTGATGTGTTCAACGCGAGTGATTTACAAAATTAGGCCCTTAAAGTGCAACGGATAAGAGCACAAACATCAAAAATAGTGAAATAGTGAACCAGTTATTCGGAAGGTCGCACAGTGGGTTCGATGGTACCCAAAATGGCGATTAATTCAGATAAGCAGTAGTTTTAGAATATTATATTTTTTTATTGATGACATAATATAAACACGTAAAAATACACATTTTGGAAAAAAAAAAATTGGAAAAAATTTTTTTTTTAACCTGTTAGGCGTTTTTTTATTTTTCGGAAAAAAGGGTTATAGTTCATAATTTTTGCTGTAACTTTGGAATGAAAAGCGATAAATTAATAAAAAAAATGGAAATTAAAGTGCACATAATGTGCTCTCAAAGTAATTAAAGAAAGAACGCATAATATGTATTTATATTATTATATTTTTTTTTTTAAATCCAATTTTTGTTTTTCACAAAATCTCATAAATGTACAAATTTATCTGAAAAAAGTGATTTATGGGAATATTATAGTTTTTTATTAAGGAATTATCATAAATACATAAAAACACAGCATTTTAGAAAAAAAAATTTAACAAAAAAAATTTTTTTTAATCTTTTAGTCGTTTTTTATGTTTTTGGAAAAAAAAACGAAACCCTTGAACATGTAATAAAGCTACAAAAAACAAATGGAGGAGACGTTTTTTTCGCGTAGGGGGGGGGGGGGGGTTTACCGGGAGACTATGGGGGACACCTTCCCCTCGCGATAAACGTTGCCAAAAAAATAGATGTCAGTTTTTGCACCTAATTAATACAAATTTATCATTATTTAAATTATTTTTTCTATACACGCCCCCAAAAAGGGGCGGACCGAAAAAATTGGCATTCCTGATCCCCCTTGGTTCAAATTCAGGTCGATGAACTTCATAAGGCATTAAAATGTTTCATTTATTGAACAAATATACAAATTAAACTTGTAAAAAAAATATTTTTCTGGGGTAGTTTTAGTTCTTCAAGGGGGAACTTTTTCCCCCCTGGTCCGATTTTGCTCGTTCAAGAACTTAACCAGCCTATGATCATTATACATATTTGTGACAAACTTCAGGATTTTAGCTCTTGTTTTATGTACTTTATGGTGTGCTCAACAACAGACGGACGGACGGACACACGGTTAGTCACAGAATGTCTTAGAATCGATCAGTGATCAATAATATTCACTTTGTTGGGTCCAAGACCCATATTTCGATGCGTTACATATGGAATGACAAAGTGAGTGTAAGCCCATACTGTAGTTGATGGGTATAAACACACATATAATGGATTTGTTTAATAAATGATAC
This sequence comes from Pegoplata infirma, assembly GCA_963921195.1. Classification (NCBI taxonomy): domain Eukaryota; kingdom Metazoa; phylum Arthropoda; class Insecta; order Diptera; family Anthomyiidae; genus Pegoplata; species Pegoplata infirma. The sequence goes on from OY992537.1 coordinate 42,515,178, forward strand.
CCAGACTTTTTACACAAAAATGGGAATAAAAAAAAAGGGCCGGGCATTGTCCGTACTTTTTTTTCTTTTAAATAAAAGCTGATATCCTATACTTTTTTGAAATCCACAAAACTAAATCCAACTATTACTAACTTAATATGTGTGGCCCATTAAATATGGAAAATATCCCAATTTTGGACCCTTTTTAAAAAAATTATTAAAAACATTGAGACACAATTTTTATAAACAAAAAAAATTTAAAAATTTAGCTTAATCCCTGGTGTTTATGGTTCCATTATAAAAGATTTTCTTTTAAAACACTTAATACCACTAATAATCGCTTAAATTGTAAAAAATTTCAATTTTTTTACTTTTTTCAAAAACTGCAAAAATTTGTTAACTTTGACAGCTCACCGAAAAAAAAGTAAACAACTTAGTTGATTGATTTTGATAACTAGTGTTGCAGAATTTTATCTACTTTTACCCCATACCAAATTTTATAACAAAAACTTCATTTATAAATTTCAATTAATCGCCACTTTGGCATCATTTGAACCCAATGTGGGTCGTTTGAAAGCTTATTAAACCGCAAAGCTGGCAAATATATAAAAAGCTTTTAATTGTTTAAAGATTCGAATATGTTTATTTTTTTAATGAAGAAATTTTACCAATGACCGTAGCCAATTTCAAACGATATATCGGTAGACACTGGGCAATGATAATATAGCATTAGCGATCGTACTACTTATCTAGTGTGATTAGTGTCTTATCCGACACATGAGACATAAAAGAGGAATAGACCCGAGTAAAAATGTTTAGATATATTCATATATATTACATCTTATCCAAAATTTGGAAGATAAGTACTGATCCGAGTAAGATCAGTACTGATCCGAGATTTGAAAGATCAGTGCTGATCCGAAAAATGGATCGCTAAGATTAGATCAGTTGTAAACGAACGAATACAATGTCATCCGAAAAATGGGTTTATATAATTAGATAAACTCAATTTTCAGATGAAATTGTATCCGTCCGATTAAAACTGATCTAATCTTAGCGATCCATTTTTCGGATCAGTAGTGATCCATCGCATTTTTACTTGGGGAGTTAAACATATTACTACACTATTATGTCCGGATAGCAGAACAACCCTTAATTACAAAGAAAACATATAAGCCAGCCAAATAAAGAGTCAACAGAATGGTTCAATTGCAACAAACAACATTTTCGGCTACGATTACCGAAATTTGTTTATTACAACTTAACTTCTGTTGGTTCAGATAAATTTCGATAATTGCAATCGTTCCATTCAGTAAGTCTTAAATTCGCCTGTAGAATTAATCTGGTCTTTCTGTGAATGTCAACGGTTGCGCCCATAAGCTTCCAGGAAGCCTACGCCTAATCTTACAAGGAAGGTCTTTCACAGGGCACCCACCGATTGTCTTGAAACTTGCATATAGGAAAGAGGGCAGCAAACTAAGAGTTACCTGACATCTATATGTCCAATCTCACATTTAGCGGGTCAGAGGGGAGGGGGAACAAGGGATTTTTTTTTTAGTTTTTTTAGGATTTTTCACATTTCTTCAGAAGAAACTGTATACACTTTTTATACGGATCGAAAGGTTTTTTTAAGGCCTATCCAATGGCTTATCGGCCGTTTACAAATTCGGCTGCGTTAAGCTCCTATTTTCGGAAATGTAAAATCGTAGGGTTAGTTTATATGGAGAGGTACATACGTACGACCGCCCAAATCATATATAATAATCACTGTCAACCGCATTTTTTCGTTTGGCAAAATTCCTGCTAGTTCGGCTTTTACACGGATTTTCCCGATAGCTCCCGATAGCTCACATTTTTTCATAAGGTGGCAACCCTATTTTAAATTTGAGATTGGACAGCTATAAAAAAACAGGTACCCAATAAACAAAACGATACCGTTATGATATCGAAGCAATATCACCTAGGTGATATTCATTATCATAAGTGATTATTATAAGTGATACGAAAACTATAGTGTTTTCGTTCTAAAGTGTACCTTTCTTTATGATATCGTTTTCCAATGAAAAAGTGATGTCGTTTTCGCTATCGGTAGAACGATAGTAGAATTGCCTTTTTCCAGTCTAGTATCGAAAATATATCGGTTTTCCAGGCGATTATTATATCATTGGCGAAACATAGTTAATGAAACTCATTCTAAAATTACAAGTCTCTTTCTAATAAATAATAAAAAACTGGAGGACGTAGATTCATTCTGCTATCTTTTCAGACATCTCTAGCCAAATAAAAAAACACAAAATATTTTGGACAGCTTAGTACAGTTTGGAAATCATCAGAAATTTCGCGACTTGTTAAGAAAAACAAAACAAATTCAACTCCAACTGTTATTAACACTGCTGGATAGCTGCGAGTCATTAAACGCAAGTGTTAAGGACATCCAAACAGTTCAAGTGTTCGTACATAGGTGCCTTCGTAGAATACTAAGGAGTTTTTGGACACAGATCCTTCAGATCAAAAACTTGTGGATGGAAACGCCAAACAGCAATATCTTAAGAGATTCGAAAATGAAAGTGAAATTTGATTGGACACAACATCCGTTAAAGACAATCATATATTACAAAAAAAAATATTGAATGGAAACCACAGGGTTCTAAACCGAGGCCAGGAAAATCCAAAAAACGTGGAATGAAGTAGTTCGCCATATCAACATCAGATGGCGCTGCAACAACTGTTATCAAATATAACAAGAATCGCAATTACAGTGCTGTCATACGGAAGCCCTTCTATCATTCAAATCTTTCATATCTCTTTTATCCCCTTTCTGAAAGAAGCATCACGGTTAGATGAGTAATTAATAGGTAGAACGGCCTGAGTGTTGCTTCTTAAAAACAAAAAAAAAAAATATTGCGATGGATAGATCCAAATGGGCAACATTTGTTGAGAACCTATGCTCCTTATAAGAACGACGGGATTATATTTAAAACTTAGAGATGCGTTACAGGGGATACCCAAAAAGTGCTTAATTAACGGTTTTTTTTAATATTCAAACTCGAATATCTTAAAAACGGTACGTGATAGAAAAATTTTGAAGGCAGATTTGGAATCAAGAGGTGAAACTATATATACTTCATGTATTCTGTGTTGTTCGAGTGCGATTTTTTCTAAATTTGTTCAATAGTAAAATCAAAGAAATGTGTCTGTTAATAAAATGTACGTCAAATCGACTTTAAATTAAACTCCAGCATTGTTTTCACTTTCGTAATAATCGAAAAACCTTTAAAGCTTTTTAGTCGTTTGCAATTTATTGTTCTTCCAAAATTTAAAATGTTTTTCTAAAAATAATTCTGTTGACTTACCTTGATGTGTAAAACTTCTAACTGTATTGGCGGATTTTGTTAACAATCCAGGTTTTGGTATATTTACAGAACTCAATTCATGACCCGTTATTTGGGCATACAATTGTTTCATTGCCTCTGGTATGATAATTTTAGAACGATCAATTTTCGGCGGCCTCTTCATATTGAATAGCGATAATAAACTATTTTCAATTTCGACTAGAGTTGAGGGATCGGGTTTATTAACTTTATCAGCTATAATCTCTTTATTACTAAAAGTGCGGGGACCCTCATCGGGCATAACAGCGTCCAATTGAGGTTGTTGAGATTCCACACTAAGGACAACATCTTCTAAATCCAAAGATGAAGAAAGGGAGGCGGATGAGGAGGAGGAAGAGTCTTCTTCTTCTTGGGTAAAAGAAAATTTTTGGGACGACGATGATGAGGCTGATTCTGATGACGATGATGAAGAAAATGTTGATGATGTTAAATTATCACTAGTTGTTGTAGTATGATGACGATGATGATGTTGATGTTGAGAGGCAGGTTGTGATTTATGTTGTTGTGGTTTATGATGATGTTGTTGTTTATGATGCAAGGATTTTTCGTTTATTTGAGAATCCTTAGATTGTTGTTGTTGTTCTTTTTGGTTTTGATGTTGTTCCACTTCACTTTCTTTTAAAGCCATTTTTGTTTTATTATTTTTATTATTATTATTAATATTTTTATTTTGTTTAAAATTTTTATGTTTTAATTCTTCTTCTACTTCTTGTAATTCTTTATTTTCAATTTCGTTTTCTAAATCGTTTCTTTCGATTTCTTCAATATTTTTTATTTCAATAATAATGTTTTTATTGTTGTTGCTATTATTATTTTCAATATTTTCAATATTTTGCACTTGTTCACTTGTTAATAATTTATCACTATCACTTTTGTGAGGTTTATACACAATTATTTTATCTTGTTGATCGTTTATCACTTCCGCTATGGGAAAATCCAATATATTTGTTAAAGCAGTTATTGCTGGCGATCGTTTTTCAATCGCCGTCGTCGTTGTGGTTTTTTGTGCCGACGGTCTATGATGTGTTGCTGTTGTAAAATCCTTATTATTAATTGGTTGTATTGCTGTGATAAATCTCGATGATATATTATTATCCTCGGTGCTAGCAACTTGAACGATTGTTTGAAAAGTCGCCAGCACTGCGAGGAGTAGATGCCATGCGCGCATGGTCGCTTGCAACTCTAAAACGATACAAAAACATGAACACACAGCGTTGTTAATTAAAGGGTTAACACACAAGAACTAAAACTAAATTTCAAAAAAATATTTCAACTAAGTAAACTTATAAACTAAAAAGCAGAAAAAAATTCAAAAACTCAATAAACACTCAAGAGTGTTAAGATAAACACTCATACTCTTCTCAGTGGCAAAAACAAGTGAAAAAGAAACGAGAAGAGAGAGAGATAGTACAGAGATAAAAGAGTATTAACATTTCTACAGGTAAATTATAATAATGAAAGACTAGTTCCACTATGTTTAAAAAAAAATAAAATAAAATTTTTGTTATAAATTTCACTCAATTAAAATTGTTAACTCTCTCAATCTCTTTTACTCTTTAAAAACTCTTGTTACTCATTTGACTCTTTCTTTCTCCAAAAATGTTTTAACTCTCTTTTGCTTTTTATACCCTCCACTCTAGTGATAGAGGGTATATATAAGTTTGTCATTCCGTTTGTAACACCTCGAAATATTGGTCTAGGACCCCATAAAGTATATATATTCATGATCCTCGATCGATTTTAAGACGATCTAGCGATGTCCGTCCGTCCGTCCGTCCGTCCGTCCGTCCGTCCGTCCGTCCGTCCGTCTGTCCGTCTGTCTGTCTGTCTGTCTGTCTGTCTGTCTGTTGAAAACACGCTAACTTTTGAAAGACTTTACGGAGGCTCCTGAAGTTTGGCATATATGTTGGACATTTACCTGGTCAGGTTGGTATTGCAATCCAGCGAAATCGGTCCAGTGGTTCAAAAGTTATAAGCAAGTGAGTGAATTTCGGCAAGGGATTTTCTGGAATTTACGAGATAAAACACACTGTAACTTTCGAACGGCAGTTCTGAGGGCGCTGAAGTGTGGCATATATATTTAGCGTTCCTCTGGTCCGGTTCGTTTTAAATTTCAGCCAAATCGGTCCGGCTGTTCAAAAGTTATTAGCAAAACCGTAAATTTCAGATTAGTTCACCTTAAATTCACGTGTTGAAAACCCGTTAAACATGTTTTAAAAACATTTGTAAGTCAGAAAAATATTTTAAAAGGTATTTTTGTCACACAAAAATATTTTTACACTAAACCAAAAAAAAAATACACTTAAAAAAAAGTTTACACTGAAAAAAAATTTTACACTCAAAAAAAAAATTGGTAAATTATTTTTTTTTTTTTTTTCAAAAATTAACAAAAAAAGTTTTTTTACACTAAAACAAAAAAAAACACACTCAAAAAAAATTTTACACTCAAAAAAAAAAATTTGTATTTTTTTTTTTTTTTCAAAAATTAATAAAAAAAAAGTTTTTTTACAGAAAATAAAATATTTCTAACCAAAAAAAAGTTTACTCTTAAAAAAAAATTTTACACTCAAAAAAAAAATTGGTAAATTATTTTTTTTATTTTTCAAAAATTAACAAAAAAAAGTTTTTTTACACTAAAACAAAAAAAAAATACACTCAAAAAAAATTTTACACTCAAAAAAAAAAATAGTAATTTTTTGCAAAAATTAATAAAAAAATGTTTTTTTACAGAAAGTAAAATATTTCTAACCAAAAATGTTATTTTTTTCACGTTAGAAAATTTACTATCACTTAAAAAGGGCATTGTGGAGGGTATTCATAGATTCGGCCAAGTCGAATTTAACTTTTCTACTTGTTTTAGTATCTTTCTCTCTTCTACTCTCTCAAACTTTACGTTCATTCGTTAGAATTTTTGGAAAACCCCGTGACATTTTTCAATCATCTTCTTCCATCGCCATCCCTTTATTACAGCAACAATTCCAACAACAACCATTTTTACGATCTCTCTAAAAAGGGCCCTATAAAATATGCATGCTTTATACCTGTTCTAATGCTTCTTTTTAGTAGTGTATATATTTTTATGGTCCCTGTGTTGCACTTGCGCATTAAAGTCTCTTCACACACACTTGTATATTAGTGTGTGTTAGTTTGTGTCAATATCCGTGTACACTTGCTTTAGTAGTGGGCTTAATTATTACAGGTACTGCTTGCTACTAGCACTTCATCTATCGTATACGTTTTTGCATTTTACACTATAAAACTAACTTACACGCACCTTCTAAATAAATTTTGATATTTTCAAAATTTATAAATCTTTAAATTTTGAATCTTCTTTTTATTTTTGGTAGATTCATAGTGGATTTTGATATTTAGATTTATTTACTGTGTATTGTCTTCTTTGTTCAGGTATGGATTTTTGTATTAAAAATATTGATTAAGGGATTTTAGAAAACACTTGAAAAGAAAAGGGGGCTTAACCAAAAATATTGTACGGTATTTATAAGATTTGGTGTAAAACTAGTTTGTTTTGAAAGAAAACTACATATTGTTATTTAAATAGTAGCGGAAGAGGTCGTGTTTTATATTATAAATTCCGTTTCTTATTGAAAAATTAAGAAATTTCTAAGAACAAATCGGTGAAATCAACGACCATAAAAAAAATTCTTTATAAGGATACCAAAAAGTTTGCGGAGGTTACCGATTAAGGTTACCGATTTTGGTTACCGATTGGTTACCGATTTTAGTGGAAGCGTAAATGAGGTTTCCCACATAAAATGTTGGGCAGTATTGTACAAAATAACCCCTACCACAAAAAAGTACATTTTTTTTTTAAATCAGAAAATGAAATTACGCATTTTTTTTACATAAAAAACAAAAAAAATAAAAAATGTACTAAATGTTGAAAAAATGTACTAAATATTATTTTAGTGGAAACCAACATTTTTGGTAACAATCTGTAACCAAAATCGGTAACCTCAATCGGTAACCTCCGCAAACTTTTTGGTATCCTTATAAAGAATTTTTTATGGTCGTTGGGCGAAATTACATCTTTCTCGTTGACTCGCTTTTGTTATACATAACCGATTGCAAATTTAAACAAGTAGAAAAGTTAAATTCGACTTGGCCGAATCTACGAGTACCCTCCACAATGTTCTTTTTAAAGGATAGTAAATTTTTTAACGTTTACAAAATATTTTGTTTTGAGTAAAAATGTTTTTTTTTTGTCATTTTTGTAAAAAAAGAAAAATTACTAATTTTTTTTGAGTGTAAAATTTTTTCGAGTGTAAATTTTTTTTTAGTGTAAAAATATTCAGAGTGACAATAATACTTTGATAAGTAATTTTTTGGCTTACTAATGTTTTCAAAGCTTGTTTTTTTAAAGCTCGGGTTTTTCAACACGTGAATTTAAGGTGAAACCAATCTGAAATTCACGGTTTTGTTAATAACTTTTGAACCACCAGACCAATTTGGCTGAAATTCAATACGAGCTATACCAGACGAACGATAAATATATTTGCCAAGCTTTACCCCCCCCTTTAGAATTGTCTTTGGAAAGTTTACGTGTTTTTTATCTTGTAAAATCGCGAAAAACCTTTTAATACCCTCCAACCACAGTATGGGGTATACTCACTTTGTCATTCCGTGTGTAACGCATCGAAATATCGGTCTAGCACCCGATAAAGTATATATATTATTGATCAGTGATCGATTCTAAGACATTTTAGAGATGTCCGTCCGACCCACAGTGGACCAAATGTTGAATCTGGTGCGCAGTTGGTCGAAAAATGAAGTTTTTACAATATTGAATTAGTATCGCATATATAATTGCACTATTCCTACCTTACTTAACGCTAATAAAATTTCTTTGTTTATTGCAAAAACACCATCGTAGTAGGCAGCCAAACATGAGTAATTAGTTTTATTAAAAAAATTTCTTCAAGTTCTGTGTAGACGTGTTGATTGTTTAAACTGCTATTTGACGACCGTATTAAGGCAATTTATCAAATTATTTGTTATATTTTAACATCAAGGAATGTATATTTGAAGCTAATTTGTGTTGTTGTTCGTAAAAAAACGTAAATTAAAAAGAGAGTCCACAATGGAATTATTTTTAAAGCAAACTTGAATTTTGTTAATGAATTTAGGTACAAATCCCGCTAACTTCTATAGGGTTTTTACATGATTTCAAAAGAATAGATATTGAGCTCCAAAATAATAAAAAAATTGGCTGCTGGTTTTTGCTGGTTTTTGTTTTTCAGTCGATCTAGCGATGTCCGTCCGTCTGTCTGTTTAAAACACGATAACTTTTAAACGGCAACTCTGTTGCTGCTGACGCTTGGTATATATGTTTTCAATTTTCCTAGTCAGGTTGGTATTGAATATCAGCCAAATCGGTCCAGTGGCTCAGAAGTTGTAAGCAAAAACCGTGAATTTCAGATTGGTGTACCTTAAATTTACGTTACAAAAAAACACTTAAACGCTTTAAATGACATTGATGAGCCACAAAAATATTTTTCTGAGTATTTTTGACATTTTCAAACATTTTTTAACCCAATGTAAAAATTTTACAAGCAAAAAAAAATTTAAACTCAAAAAAAAATTTTTCACTCAAAAATTTTTTTTTTTTACAGAAATGAGTAAAAAAAATTTTTTTTTCCTCAAAATAAAATACTTCTTTTCTAAACTGTTTAAAAATCTTTTTTACGTTAAAAAAAATTACTGTCTCTGCTTATTATTGGCTCTACTTTACCTATATTTTATTATGACAATGTTTCAATAAGTGCCACGCCCCTTCAAATACCGCCCACATTTGGACTATATAGAAGCTCATATCATTTTCCTTGTGCATTACAAATTTCATGTTTCTAGGTGCTCTCAAAGTCGAATTATACTCTCTTGCACGCTAGATTAAGCATTTGGTCCACTGTGCGACCGTCCGTCTGTCCGTCTGTAGAGGACACGATACAGTCCAAAATAAAAGAGCTAGAGTTTCGAAGTTTGGCAATAATATGTCTTATATTCCTAGGCAGGTTAAGTTCGGAAATGGGCAAAATCGGACCAAGGGAAAAAAAGTTCCCCCTTGGAGAACTAAACCAACCTCTGAAAAAACGGTATTTTTGCAGGGTTTTTTTGTACTTTTTTTAAGCAAATGCAACATTTTTATGTCAGAGGAAGCTCAAAACCCTGCATGTGGACCCACCTATTAAAAAAAGAATTTGACCCGCCCCTTTTGTGGGCGTGGATATAAAAAATGTATTTTAATAATGACTAATTCGATTTAATAATTGCATGAATCATATTAAATTCATTTGATAGCATCTATCGCAAGGGGAAGGTGTCTCCTTATGTCTCCCACCAAACCCCAAAACCACCACCCACCAAAAAAAAAAATACTGGACAGATTTTGCTGTAATGCAATACCAACCCGACCAGGTGAACAACAAATACATATGCTAAACCTCAACAGCCTCAGTAAAGCCTTTCAAAATTAAGGGTGTTTCCAACAGAAAGACATCGCTAGATCGTTTTAAAATCGAGGATCGAGGATCATGGATATATATGCTTTATGTGGTCCTAGACCAATATTTTGAGGTGTTACAAACGGAATGACAAAATTATATGTACCCTCTTTCACTAGATATAAAAAATTGTTCTCATGGATCTTCCGCAATAAGTTTTTTTTTTTTTTGTTCCAACACTCAGGGGATTCCCCCTATAAGTGCATTGTGTTGAAATTGGGAAATATAGATATGGGAAGGAGAAAAGAGGGAGTAATGTTTCTTGATATATGGCTTTAATTTGAGGATGTTGAAGAGTCGGGAAAGATATATGCGGCAAGTCTATTCCACATACGAATTGTCCGGACAAAGAAAGAATTTTCACTACCCTAGTTAAAATATTATGTTAATTTTACTAAATAGATCTAATTTGATCCGTAAAATTGTTGTATCAAATAATATCTAATTGTATTACTTTAGATCAAAAAATATAAAAATTGATACAATTTGATCCTGAATTTGGTCAAATCTAATTAGATCAAATTGATCTTATAATATCTATTTTTATATAATTTGATGAGCAAAACCAAAATACGAATCTAATCATATATGGAGCAATATCTAACCATATAAAGTTTATCAACCGTATCAAAGTGATAGATAAAATTTTATATAAATTTATACGGAACCATATTAACTCATATAAGATTGTATCAAATTATATATGATTAGACCAGAAAATTTTTACTCGGGTATAGTGAGTTGTACGTTCAGCTGTCCAATCAACTACAAAGGGGTGAGCTCTGCTAGAGAAGCGTGTATTTCTACCAAATACACGTCTATCTGGTATGAGGTCACCTATCTTAGAAGAACACTCCCCGTGGAAGTATCGATACAACAATTACACACAACCCATACTCCGACGATGTTCTAAGGAGTTGAGTATGGGTTGTTCAGATACAATATTAACACCGAAATGGCTAACATATAGTGGAGAGAGCTAACAACGAGCACGATCAGTAGAAGATTGTGGTCATGCTACAATCTGAGGAAACTGACTATTAACTCTCACTTACCAAATAAAACTGCCGTACACTCAAAGGAGTAATCACCGGGCAGTGCCTTATAAGTTTTCATATAAAGAAAATAGGACTTATTTTCGATGCTAACTGTAGGAGGGGGATGAACCTAACACTGAGGAAACGGTCGAACATATTCGTTGCCACCGATGTGCCTTGGCCAGAACCTGCCTGGACATATTGGGCAGACACTTCTTCGAGAACTTGGAAGCGGTTTCGAATGTCGACTTAAGACAAATAATACAATTCGCGAGGAGGTCTAACGCGTTCTATCAGCGTCGCTAAGGAATTATTGTGGTTTTGCTATGGACCATCCGGTCTATGTGAAAAGTCTTTGACTCCGCCAATTCTTAACTACACTAACCTAATTTTCTTCAGAACACGAGTGGTCGAAAAGGTTCACTTCGGGCACAACGTGAACGGGCATCACACTGAATTCTCATGACCAGAACGTTAAGATCTTCCGATTCATCCATTTTCTTTGTACCGAGAGATAGATAAGAAGCTTCCACTTGTCGAATAAGCTTGTGTGTTAGAGTACAGCATTAAGTCTTAAGTGCATTGAAATCGATCCTATTCTTAAAAAACCGTGAACAGATATTTGATAGGTCAAGGTTAAAAGAATCATCCATATGCTGTCTCATGATTCTAACTTCGGACTGACCCGGTCTATGGTCGAAAGAATACGAGTGACAGGTATTGCTGTCTTCCGCAAATTAATAAATAGGGTTCACAATAAGGTTCAGTAGGTCGTTAATAAAAACTAAGAAAGAGATCAAGAAAGAACAGAAACCTGTGAAACACCTGCGTTTAAAATAAAGTTCTTAAAGACGATATAGAATTTAACACGAATAGAACATTCACGTAGAAAACTCGAGAAAGAACGAGCAAAATCAACACCAACTCCATATGCTCTTATCTTCGAGATAAGTGTATAGTGTCGAAATCGATCAAACGCTTTGTAAATATCGAGAGCGATAACATTACTTTCACCAAGGCGGTGAATGGATCTACTCCACTGTTCAAAGAGAAACGCCATCAGATCACCTGTAGAACGGCCCTTCCGGAAACCATACTAATGATCACATGCCATTAAACTCCAAATAGTTCATAAAATGGAGTTAACCATACCCTTCAAAGCCTTTGAGATCGTGGAGCATATAGCGATTGGCCGATAGTTGTCGGTTGCATATTGGCCACCTTCCAGCATGAGGGAATTATACCCGAGTGATATGAAATACTAAAAAGATTTTGCAATGGACAGGCCAGCGTCGTAGAACACTTCTTCAAGACAAGTGCTGGAATACTATCCGGTGTTAAAGGTTTGTTCACGTTGAGCCCGAGGATAACTTTTTGACCTTCAGTGATCTGAAGAAAGTGTTAGGCATAGAGCATGATACCCCAGATAGCAGTTAATGAAGAGTTGTTGACAAAAATTTCATTCATAAGAGTGGTCTTATCTACTGGGTCAGTAATAATACGATCATTCCTTAACAGAGTTGGAATGGAAGAGCTCGTATTACTTTTGACCCGCTTGATAAACGACCAGAAGCTTTTGCCAAACTTTGGAATAGAAAGGACCTTAGCACGTAGTCGTTGTTCATACAAAATCTTTTCACGACTTAGCATCTTAGCACAATTCCCTAACCGCTTCCTCTCTGGACCTGATAGCTTCTCTACAATTTGCATTAAACTAACATATTCCATTTGGTTTAGGGGAAGTAGAATGCATTGGTTTAAATCAGCGGTTACCAACCTATGGTACGCATACCACTAGGGGGTAAGCGAAACTGCCCGAGGGGGTACGCACAATTTTAGTAATTCGGACATTTGTTTTAAATAAACCTTTCAATTGCTGGTTCCGCATCTGGCTTCCAAAGTTTTCCATCACGTCGGGTTTTTTTAGAAAATTGAGGTCAAAGTTTACATAAAACGAATTTTTGTGCAACTTAGAGAGCATTTTTGCGATATTTCGAGATCTGACCACTTGTTTTCGATTAACTGATTCCGAATATGGTTCCCAAATTTTTCTAAGATGGCAGGTTTTTGAAAAAATGTATATCAAAGTTCTCAAAAAACGTGTTTTTGGGCATTTTTGAGACGGTTTCTGATAGAGTGGACATTTTGGTACCATTTTGTTAAGCTCAAAATGTCCTTTCATTGTAGATATATACGGGGCGTTTCATTTGAAAAGTCATGGAATTGCTGATCTGCCCTTGTATTAAAAAAAAACATTTAAAGAAAATCAAAAACATTATATTTCCGCCCTCTGTGATGTGTTTTTGGAACTTTTTTTAAGAGTTCAAAAAACGTCCGTTGTTTTAAATTTTGGTGCAGAATCGACTGGAAAAATCAGATTTGCAATATTTTCAGCTTTTTTTACTCTGCAGAAAAATCGGCTCAAAATCCGAGTTTTCAGATGCATTGAACCACCCCAAAAAATACCACCATTATTTTGATCTCCCCTAAAGCCTTCAAAAAAATGATAATACCTGCAAATCAAAAATTTCAAAATTAACTCTAATATTTATATGAGAAGTTATTTAACGAAAACAAAAAACTCGTTAGGGGGTACGCGGCTGAAAAAATTTAAAATTAGGAGTACGCGAGCCAAAAAGGTGGTAACCGCTGGTTTAAATGATTTCATACCAAGCAATATGATGTCAACAACCATTTCCGCCGAGGCATTGACTTTTCTATCGAGGAAACGTATCTTCCAGTTAAAGTCCCAATAGGAATTGTTTTTTTATTTCGATTTTGAACGTCCGGTCAAATTTGTATAATTCTAGGCCTTAAAATAATGCGGATTAAATAAGCCCGTGATGCCTGGCGATCAAAGTTTTGGAATTTTGAAAGTTGCATAGGACAACAAATTTATGATCCGTAGACCAGAGTATACTTTTCTAAGGGTTTAAGTCTCGGGGTTTCGACCTTTTTCAAATTTTGTTATTATTGCTTATGATAAATATCCTAAATTATACATCACTTGGAATACCTTCCTTTAAAATTCAGATATAGTCACAAATCACAGTCTTCAAATATATAACAAAAATATTAGAACATTTGTGCAGTAACATGATAACCGTTATATTTGAACAAATCTTAACACATTTTTTCTTCTTTTATAAAATCAGTTATCTTAAGAAACGAAAAAAAAAACAAGTAAATGTGACAAAATTCACTATTTATTTTCACACGTGAATTATTAGTTTTGGTTTTACTACCAACACTTCTTGTCACTCTACTAGGAACGTGTTCATGTGTAACTAAACACAACGTTGAAAAGTAGAAACAAACAAAAACAATTGATCTAAAATTGTGTGTTAATAATAACACAACGGTGATTTTTAACCCTCGGATGGGTAAGGGAGACAAATTGGTATATGGACTTTTGTCATTAACTTTTAACGCTTGTGATATTTTACTAATTTCGCAATAACATTTTTATTTGTAAACTAGGTGGTACCTGTGAATGTAGATATGTTAAGGGAACCATAATGAGTAATTCTGCAAAGGCACAGCGCAAATAGTCTCATTGTCTCATGGTAAGGAACGTGCAAAGTTGAAAAATGTAAAAAAATCGCTTGATACTCTCATGAAATTTTTCGTTCAAAGTTCCATATTGTTGGGTGCGTTAAAGCTATTGCTCCAAATTTAATACCGTTTAATCAGTAGACTTGGGCAATTATTTGGTGCAGGTTCAGTGGATGTGCCATCAATAAGAAAAAAGTTACGTGGACCTAAATCTTTGATACCAACTTTTTTAAAATTTCAATTTTTCGAGGTTTTTTGATTGTAGCTTTTGGTGCAAACTTTAATTTTAAAATTCAAATACACATGGTAAAAGCCCTTGTAAATATGCACAATCTGAGACCGATTCGAGTGATGTGCTCGCAATGGTTACGAAGCTGCAGCTCTCCAAAGATGGGAAGAAAAAACGTGAATTTTTTAAAAAGCCTGTTTTTTGCGAGGCACACTCCCAGTTTTATTCCGAATGGTTCCGAATGCTTTGTGAACTTTATAATTTACCATTTCCCACTTGATTTACAAACGCACCCAAAAAATATTCAATTGCAAAAATTTTATGAACTTTTTAAATTTTTTGCAAAATTTCGATATTTTAGTTTTGCATTATTTGACAGTTAAATGTGCATGGCTGAAAGTAAAACATGTAGAAACAATGGTATGTGCAAATATAATAAATCATGGAAAGCAACATTGATCAAAAGTTAATATTGGCGAATTCCGCGGTGTTTTTCAGTTTTCACTTTTTTGTAAGGCACATCCAGGCCGCTTATAGAAATTGGTCAGAGAAAGGCGCGTTTGGTAGTCTTTTTAATTCTCTATCTTCAATTAATTCGCACCCGAAAAAATTTAACGTTTAAGCGGTTTTTCGGTGGTTTTAAATTTTTGATATCTTTAAATTTAATGGTTATATAAAATCTTACATTACTTAAATAAAGTAGAAAAGAAATGTATTTTGATAGATTTTGACATGTCTTATTCAAATAATATTTCAAAATTAGTCCATTGATTTTTGCAGTCGCGAAAATCGCGAAAAATCGCCAAAATTTTTTATAACCTTGATAAAATTAGTAATAACGTTAAAATATTTCGTAATAACCTTAATATTAGCATTATTAATCATACTTTGAATAGTTTCAATATTCAGTGAAGGACAACACTGTAAAATCAGACATTTAATATAAAAAAAAAAAATAAATTCAAAATTATTAAATTTTTTTTTTTTCAAAAATGTTCCCTTTAAACCACTGCTGTTTCTTACCTATTAGAGATAGAATAATGGTGTTAACTAAGAATTTGTTGAGATTTTGTTAATGCATTTGGTAATATTTTTCTAAAAAAATAAAACCGCTGGAAACATTTTTATTTCCAAAATATTGGAAAATGGGCCGAAAAAAAATTGGTTAAATGCAAATATCTCGATATCTAGCATATATTTTATGCATGTTTGAATATGTATTTTAGCTCTGGGTAAGCATAATACAAAATGGTACGTTTGGTTAACTTCGGATAAAAAATGTAATTTTGACAATTTTTTTAAAAATTTTATCTTTAAACCGCCATAGTTTTGGGTGCGATCGCTCAAATTAATGCACGCGGACGGATTTGAATTACTTATTTATAATGTTATTTACCTACAAAGTCTTATCAATGTGCCACGAAAAAAAAATCGCATTTTTTTTTTTCTTAAATGTTAAAAGTTAATGACAATTGCTCATATATTTAACTTATAGAATAAAATGTGAATGTAGACAGACAATAAAACAAGGTTTACTTTTTTAGTCAACATTAGCGTAACTGCTGGTACGCAAGTTAGCAAACCTAAATTAAAAAAATCCGACTAGTAATCGTAATCCCCAATTTTAAGTCGATCTAACAATATCCGTCTATCCGTGAGTCTGCCTCTTGAAATGGCGATCAAGGCAAACAAATACAGACGAAATCTTGTAAAGTAGTGGTTCTAAATTAAAAAAAAAATTTAAAATGGAGATTTCATACGAGTGTTGGTATTTTTAGCATTAATTCAAAACATGTTAGCAAAACACAATATGAAAAATACTACACACAGAAAACAAATTTGGTAATTGCCAACTGAAATTCAGTTGTTGCAACAAAAATGCGGTTGATGCATTTCTGTTAAGGTTGTAACAACTGAATATCGGCAGTGACAACTAAATTTTGTTTACATAACCTTCTTTTAATTGAAACAACTACAAAATTTGTTTGCCACAGCGAAATGTAGTAGCAGCAACCGAATTTTGAGTTGATACAACTGAAAAATTCAGTTGGAAATTTATTTTTCTCTGTGTAGTCATCTAATTATATTTGAACTTGAAGAATAAAAAAATGTTATTACAGTAGAAAATTTCAATGAATTTCAAAAATCGGATTGTATTGCTTAATCAAGTAGTCTGCCACTCGTTAGATTCCTGGGGAATTTGTAATAACTTCGCTTATTTTCAACCGATTTTAGTTTTTGGTACCTTATTAGAGAGGCATTTTACTCCGCATTATAATTTTGTAACCACTTGAATTTAAACTTAACTTAAAATACCAAAAAAAATGAGAAAACTGAAAAAAAAAAATCATATTTTCCTTGTAATCAGTTTTTTTTAATTCAAGGCCGATGCAGCACGCCTTTCCCAAGACCGATCAACCTAAATTTTTGTGAGACAAATTTTTACCCACAAATATATATCTAGGGTAAGTTAGGGTCAATATCTATCAATTTAATTTTTTGGAGCACCATATAAAATAAGCCAGAGTCAAAAAAAAAAAAGTAAAATTTTCAAAATTTTAAAAAAGCAATAGAAGGAATTGTGATTACATCTCAAATTATGGCGTAATTTAGAGTAGAATTTTTATCGAAGGTTTCGGACTTTTAAAAAAGTCGATTTTAATTTTTAAACGTTAAAAAATAAGTGATAATTACTTTGAATAATTTTTTCATATTATTATAACATCCACTCTAGTGATAGAGGGTATATATAAGTTTGTTATTTCGTTTGTAATACCTCAAAATATTGGTCTAGGACCCCATAAAGTATATATATTCATGATTCCCGATCGATTTTAAGACGATCTAGCATTGTCCGTCCGTCCGTCTGTCTGTTGAAAACACGCTCACTTTTGAAAGACTTTACGGAGGCTCCTGACGTTTGGCATATATGTTGGGTATTTACCTGGTCAGGTTGGTATTGCAATCCAGCCAAATCGGTCTAGTGGTTCAAAAGTTATGGGCAAAAGACTGAATTTCGGGAAAGGTTTTTCATGAATTTATGAGATAAAAAACACACTAACTTTCGAAACACAATTACGAGGATGCTGAAGCTTGGCATATTTTTTTGTCGTTCCCCTGGCCTGGTTCGTATAGAATTTCAGCCAAATCGGTCCAGTGATTCAAAAGTTATTATCAAAATTGTGAATTTTAGATTAGTTTCACCTTAAATTCACGTGTTGAAAGCCCGTTAAACATGTTTTAAAAACATTGGTAAGTCAAAAAAATATTTTACAACGTATTTTTGTCACTCCAAAATATTTTTACACTAAAAAAAAAATACACTCGAAAAAAATTTTACACTCAAAAAAAAAAAGTTTACTCTCAAAAAAAATTTAGTAAATTATTTTTTTTTTTTCAAAAATTTCTAAAAAAAAGTTGTTTTACACAAAATAAAATATTTCTAATCAAAAATTTTATTTTTTCACGCTAGAAAATTTACTATCACTTAAAAAAGGTATTCATAGATTCGGCCAAGTCGAATTTAACTTCTCTACTTGTTTTTTCTAAAATTATATTTAAATACCAACAAAACGTTGTCCAACTTTTTCAGATAGATATCTATACATATTTTTTACTAGTCAAAATTAATTAAAAATTAAAATTTTTTTTTTTTTTTTGAAAAAATCGCCATTTTGAAAGTTTGATTACTCACCACTAGCTTGGAAAGTTTTCACCAAAATTTCTAAAATTGGTCGAAAGTTTTTCGAGATATCGGCATTTGAAATTTATTCAAAAATTTCCAAAACAGATTGTTTTTTCCTACATTTAAGAATGCTTTTAAAGAAAATCTCACCATTTTAATATGATAATGTTTTTAGGCTGGTGTCTAATTTTAAAAAAGTTTCAGGACGCCACCTCTGTTTGACTATATAAGCTATCAATTAACTAAAAAGAAAACAAGAATTACTATTTTCATTTTCTTAAAACCAAAAATTTTAATAACTTGGGTTTGTAACTTGGATAATTATTCACCCAGTGGTGAATAAACCCGTTTTTCACCAGCTGGTGAATAAAAAGTAACATAATTATTTTTCAATAAATAAAATTTGTTTTCATCAAATTTTTTTTTCATTAAATTATTAAGAAATTAAAATTGAAATTGTTTTCATTAAATTTTTTTTTTTCATTTAATTTTTTTTTTCGTCAATTTTTTTTTTTTTTATTAATTTTTTTTTCATCAAATTTTTTATACCCTCCACTCTAGTGATAGAGGGTATATATAAGTTTGTCATTCCGTTTGTAACTCATCGAAATATCGGTCTGGGACCCCATAAAGTATATATATTCATGATCCCCGATCGATTTTAAGACATTCTAGCGATGTCCGTCTGTCTGTGGAAATGGTTATCACGGCCAAAATATTACACGGAGATGACTGAAACTTAATACATTTATTGGAAGTTCTCCTGAGAAGTTTGGTATTGCATTTGAGCGATATCGGTTCAGCGGTTCAAAAGTTATGAACAAAAATGTAAGCACACCTCAAAAATTTCAGTACATTCAACATAACCTAAAAATACAAAATGCTTTAATTCGGCTTCTGGTTGACATATGTAAACATAATTGAACACCAAATGGTATTTAAACAAGTACGAACAAATTTATTGACAAAAAAAATAAAAAATCGTGGATTTTTTTTACCAACATTTTTTTCGCCGAATTTTTTTTTTCAAAAAAAATTTTTTTTTCAAAAAAAATTTTCTTTTAAATAAAGTTTTTTGCAATAATCTTTTAGAAATTTTGGAGGCCGAATTTAACTTTTTTAATTGTTTTACCATCAAATTTTTTTTTATCATTTTTGTATAAATTTTTTTTTTTTTCATTAATTTTTTTTCATCAAATTTTTTTTCATAAATTTTTTTTTTCATTAATATTTTTTTTTCATAATTTTTAAAAATAAATTTTTTTTTTCCATTAAAAATTTTTTTTTGTATCAATTTTTTTTTTGTTATCAATTTTTTTTTCATCAATTTTTTTCATTTTTTTTTTTCATCAAATTTTTTTTTCATCAAAATTTTTCTTTTCATAATTTTTTTTTTTTATCATATTTTTTTCATCAAATTTTTTATTATTAATTTTTTTCTCACCGAATTTTTTTTTTTTTCATATTTTTTTATCAATTTTTTTACTTACAAAAATTGTTCTTTTCATCAAAAAAATTCATCAAAAACTTTTTTTCATCAAAATTTTTTTTCATCAAAAATTTTGGGTTCATTTAATATTTTTTACAATAATTTTGTTTTTCGTGAAAAAAAAAAAAATACCAAAACTACTTTTTCACCAAGTCTAAGCTTTTCGCATAAAAATTTTCCATTTGTTTATCAAATGTACATAAAACAAGTGAGAGTGTTATACTCTTTGGTGCCGAAACTTTTATACTCTCCAAAATGTAAAAACACTTCTTTGCACTTATTTTTGCACTCACTTACGAAATGTTCAGCTCTTTTGGTTTTTTAATGGGGTCCTCGACTGATATTTCAATTCGTTTTGCATGGAAAAGCAAAGTAATATAACATTATTTTTTCTAAAAAAAACTTTGCTTTGGTAAGTACACCCAAATCTTACGCAAAACATTATCATGATTTAATGTTTTGTGCAAGAGTACAAAATTCGCAGGCATTTTTTGCTCGGAAAATCGATTAAAATTATTTGAGCAGATCTTAATAAAAAGTTAATTATTTGAATAATCGAATTAAATTATACGGTCAATTAAAGAAAATTATTCGATTAATTGAAAAAATTATTCGAATAAAGAACAATTTTAGATTAAAAAGAAAAATATTCGATTATATGAATAATATTCTATTATTCAAATTAGAAAATTATTCAGACCATTTTACTCCATGGGCGCGTCGATCAAAAATTATAGTTTTTTTTTTGAAAATTTTCTAATAATTATTAAAAAAAAAACCAAAAACTTTGATCAAAGGGCGCTACGAGTTAAAATGATCGGAGATACAAATTTCTGATGACAGATTCGTGTTTTTGAACCAAAATACTTTAGAAAATTGGCTCTAGAAGTAAAAAGCAAAAAAAAAAATTTGAATTTTGTATAGTAGTGTAATTTTTAAAAATAATTAAGTAATCAAAAAATTTAATTGAATTGGTTTTTAAAATATAACAAGGAAAAAAGTTAAATTCGGCCTTGTCGAATGCAGAGATACCCTCCACAATTTCAAAAAGATTATAGCAAAAAACTTTATTTAAAAGAAAATTACTTTTGAAAAAAAAAAATTAAAAAAAAAAAAAATTCCGCGAAAAAATATTTGGAAAAAAAAATCCGCGATTTTTTTCTTTTTTAGTCAAAAAAATATGTTCGTACTTGTTTAAAAACCATTTGGTGTTCAATTATGTTCACATATGTCAACCAGAAGCCGAATTAAAGCATTTTGTATTTTTAGGTTATGTTGTTTGTACTGAAATTTTTGAGGTGTACATACATTTTCGTTCATAACTTTTGAACCCCTCAACCGATATCACTCAAATGCAATACTAAACTTCTCGGGAGACCTTCCAATATATATGTTAAGTTTCAGTCATCTCTGTGCAATATTTTGTCCGAGAGAGCATTTTCCACAGACAGACAGACAGACAGACGGACATCGCTAGAATGTCTTAAAATCGATCGGGCATCATGAATATATATACTTTATGGGGCCCCAGACCGATATTTCGATGAGTTACAAACGGAATGACAAACTTATATATACCCTAGGGCGTTTCATCAAAAACTTTTTTTTGGATTTTTGCAACTCTTGAAGCGGGATATGAATTCTTATGGCCTAAAAGATTTTTGAGATTTTTTCAGATTTTTGGAATGTCGGGATCAACTCGCTCAAATCGATTTTATCAAAAAAATTAGGTTATGAAACATAATTTTTTTTATTTTTTGTTCTCTGGTGCCTTTTTTTAACAAAACCGGATATAATACTTCTAAATGTTGTTAGCCTCCTAAAAAAAAATATTCGCGGTCAAAATAATAAGTTCAAGGGTCACTAAGATGACCTTAAAAGTAAAAATTGAGAATTTCCCGTGTTTTAACCTCAATAATTCGAGAAATAAGCTATGTATGAACGTCATGTTGAATCCGTTAGATAGGTCTTTAAAACACCTTTCATTTAAAACCAATCTGACTATTGTCACTTTTGTAGAAATGTTAAAAAAAATAAAAAACTGGGAAAAACTCATTTTCTCCCCCATTTTATCGAAAATTGAACTGGTGCATTAGGTAGTTTTTTTTTTGTAAAGTTAAAATAATAACTTTTAAAGACATTTTATAGATTGTA
The DNA here is from genome assembly GCA_963921195.1 of Pegoplata infirma. NCBI lineage: Eukaryota > Metazoa > Arthropoda > Insecta > Diptera > Anthomyiidae > Pegoplata > Pegoplata infirma. The sequence continues at coordinate 42,537,216 of OY992537.1, forward strand.
GTTAGTGTTTCCAAGCCGGTTAACCAAAAAACCGGTTTTTTGTCAAAAAATTAGTGACCCTTGAACTTATTATTTTGACCGCGAATATTTTTTTTTAGGAGGCTAGCAACATTTAGAAGTATTATATCCGGTTTTGTTAAAAAAAGGCACCAGAGAACAAAAAATAAAAAAAATTATGTTTCATAACCTCATTTTTTTGATAAAATCGATTTGAGCGAGTTGATCCCGACATTCCAAAAATCTGAAAAAAATCTCAAAAATCTTTTAGGCCATAAGAACTCATATTCCGCTTCAAGAGTTGCAAAAATCCAAAAAAAAGTTTTTGATGAAACGCCCTAATATACCCTCTATCACTAAGTGGAGGGTATAATAAAAATTTAAACACTACATGGTTAAAAATTCTTGTCAACACACAAAAAATTAATACTGACCAAGTGAAAAAATGTCAAAAAACCTCATAAATCCGCGATCTATTGAATTATTGACAATAAAAACACCAATAACAGAAAATAACAAAAATAACAAAAAAAAATATTGTAAAGATTGAAATACAAAACAAAATGTGTGAAACAATATCAATGTAAGTATAATACTACAATAAAAAATAAATAAACAATTGTTTTGTTCTACTAAAATATTTATATGTTATAATTTGTTTTATTCTTAGAAAAAGTCATAACAATCAATAATAGAAATATTAAAAAAAAATGAAAAAAAAAAAATTAAAAACAATAAATTAAAAAAACACACACACTCAATAAAACAAAACATGGAACAAGAAATTGAAATTGATAATAATAATAAAAGATTTCATAATAAATTTTAAAAATAATAAATAAAAAATCCAAAACTAAAACTCAATACGATCATCATTATAATGATCATTACTGGAAAAAAAAAATACACACACATATAATGTAGAGCAAAAATCTTGGAAAAACTTGTTAAAAATAATCGATATTTTTTTTTATGTCTGTTGTTTAAATATTTCAAACAAGTGATTACAATTTTAACCTTTTTTTCTGTTTTTATTGTAAAATTTCCAAAAAAAATTACGTAAAATTTTAAAAATTTATTTACTTTGTATTTAAGTAAAATTTGTTATATTTTTTGGTTAAATACACAATTAGTTTGCAAAAAAAAAATAAAATTGTTTTGTATACAATTTTAATTTGTATTTGGTTTATTTAAAATTGTTTACCTTATAAAAACTTATACAAAGTTTTAAATATTTATACAAAAAAAAAACGATTTTTTTGTAAATTTTGAACGTTTAAGTTTAAATAAGTTGTTCTTTTTGGAATTGTTTATAATTTTACGTTTTTAATAAACATTTGAATTTTGTTTAAGTACAAATTTTAAGAAAATTAATTTTAAAGTGAATTTAACAAATTATTTTTTTTTTAAACATGTGCTGATATAAATTGTATGTTTTCTTCTGGAAATAAGAATTTTAAGTAAAAATCTTTTTTTCAAACAATGCTTGTGACATTGAACGGATTCACAATAAACTTTCTTTTACCCTTACTAACTTTCCTTTCTAGGGTGACGAATCTTTTATACCCTCCAATATGTAAAAAAAAATATAAAAAAAATTTCCAGGGGCTTTTTTTTTGGTGGGGGGGTGGTTTGGGCGAATTCTTCTGACATAAGAATTTTGAATTTCCTTAAGAAAAGTAAAAAACGCCCTGCAAAAAATGAGGGTTTTCTTAGGTTGGTTAATTCTCTAAGGGGGAAATTTTTCCCCTTGGTCCGATTTTCCCCATTTCTGAACTTAACCTGCCTAGGAATATAAGACATATTCGTTCCAAACTTCGGAAGTCTAGATCTTTTATTTTGGACTGTATCGTGTCCTCTACAGACGGACGGACGGACATCGCTAGAATGTCTTAGAATCGATCACTTATCAATAAAATATATACTTTATAGGGTCCTAGACCGATATTTCAATGCGTTACACATGGAATGACAAAGTGAGTATACCCCCATACTCCGGTTGGAGGGTATAAAAAATGATGCGTATTATAGAGCTGATAGTGGGAAAAATAATAAAAAAAATTGGAGTCTGTCTTTTTTTTTCTTTTTTTTTTTAAGACCAACACTCACCCTATAAATGCATTGCATTGTGTTAAGATCAGGAAACATAGGTATGGGAAGGAGGAAAAAGGGAGTAGTGTTTGTGGATGTTTGACTTGAATTTTTTAATGTTGTAAGTATCAGGAAAAACGTGGGTGGGAAGTCTGTTCCACATACGAATAGTTCTGCCAAAGAAGGAATTCTCTCTATAGTGTGTTGTACGGTCCGTTGCCCAATCAACAACAAACGGATGAGCTCTGCTGGAGTGGCGCGTATTGCGGCCAAACGCACGTATATCCGGGATGAGATTACTTATCTCAGTGGAACAATTTCCGTGGAAATAACGATAGAACAAGGACACACAACCAACATTACGACGATGCTATAAGAATTAATGGAATCGGATATAATATCAGACCCTATTAGCATCAACGCCCTCCTCTGTACGCGGTAACTCCAATGATGATATTGAAGCACCTGCCCATACATGGGAATTGTATTCCATTTTAGGACGAATATAGGTAGTATAAACTGTTAGGAGATCAGATGGGGTGAAGTAGGTTCTGCAGCGTTTCAAAAAGCCCAAGCACTTGAATGCTTCTTTCGATACTTCAAATATGTGTTTGCTCCAACGGCCGTCACACTGTATTTTCATACCCAGAACATCAAGAGCTTCACATTCCCCAATGTTCACGCCACCAAAGGACAAATTTGGTCCTGAACCCTGACGACGCTTGTGGGTCAGGACAGCGCACTGGGTCTTACGTTCGTTAAAGTCTACCCTATTCTCGAGACCCCACGTAGAGATTTTCAATAGGTCAAGGTTAAGAGTGCTATCCATATGTTCCCTCATGATACCAACCTCTGATTGGCTTGGTCTATGGTCGAAGGAGTAAGAGTGGCAAATGTTGCTATCATCCGCAAAAGAATAAATTGGGTTAATAGTAAGCCCGAGTAGATCGTTAATAAACATTAGAAAAAGTGAGGGAGAAAGAATAGAGCCCTGGGGTACTCCAGCGTTTAGTAAAAAGTCCCTTGAGTAAAACCCATCTACGACAACACGAATGGTACGATTACCGAGAAAGCTCGTGATAAAACGAGCGAAAGTATCACCAACGCCAAATGCTCGTACCTTCGAGATGAGTGCACGGTGCCAAACACGATCGAAAGCCTTAAAAATATCCAGAGCAACAACTTTACTTTCGCCAAGAAGATGAATGGATTTACTCCACCGTTCCGAAAGAAACACAATTAGGTCTCCAATTGAATGACCCCTACGAAAACCATACTGTCGATAATTTAGCAGACCATTGAATTCCAAAAATTTGACAAGATGAAAGTTCACCATACTCTCCATAACCTTAGAGAGCGCAGAGCAAATGGCTATCGGGCGATAATTGTCGGGGTTCGAGACGTCACCTTTTTTCGGGATTGGTTGGACATTGGCTACTTTCCAGCATGAGGGAAAAATACCCGCTAGGTATGATATGCTGAAAAGTTTACGCAGTGGAAGAGCGAGTGTCGAAGAGCACTTTTTTAAAACAATTGCTGAAATACTATCTGGTCCTGGAGATTTATTAACATTTAGTCCGACCAGAACCTTTCCGACCGCTCGTGTCCTAAAATATATATTAGGCATGGAACATGTTACCATAGGAAGTGCTGGAAGTCGTTGATTACTTTCAAGTAATATAGAATTGCCAGCAAAAACTTCCACCAAAAGATTCGCCTTATCCACCGGGTGAGTAAGGATCTGGTCATCATTTATAAGAGTGGGGATATTTGAACCAGTGTTATTTTTAACTCGCTTGACAAATGCCCAAAACTCTTGCCACCTTTTGGAGCAGCAAGAACTTTGGCCCGTAGATGTTGCTCATACAGAACCCTTTCATTCCTCAGAACTTTTGCACATTCTGATCTCGTCTGCTTGCGCAGCCGTTCTGTATATACTAGGATGTTCATTCGATTAAATCTTGTTCAATTAAACGTAGAATTTTAGTCGAAAAATTGATTAATTTAAAATTTCTAATTTCGATTAAAGGATTAATCGCAGAATTTATGCCGATTAATCGAATAATAATAACACTGTGCTAGTCACAAAAATTAACAAGCTGGGTACCTAGCTGGTAAAGCTAATTCGGGTACGCTGAATTCAATGGTGCTAACCGTTTTTCGAAGTTAGCGCTCGTATTCGCGATATTCGCGACTCAAAATTGTAAAGCTAAAGTACAACAAAAATTAAATTTTAATGCTTTTGGGACTATTTTTAAATATTAATTTTAAAAATACATTGTTTTTTTAGCAAAAAAAGAAAAAAAAAACAATAAAAAAATTTTTTTTTCGAAAAATTTTGTGTGTGAAATGTATCGTATTCTACACATTTTCATAAATTATTAGCAAAATAAAGAAGTAAAATTCGACTTGGCCGAATCTATGAACACTCTCCACGTAAAAAATAACATTTTTGATTAGAAATATTTTATTTTGTGCAAAAAAAAAGTAATTTTTGAAAAAAAAAATATTTACTAAATTTTTGTTTTGAGTGTAAATTTTTTTTTCGGGTGTATTTTTTTTTTTAGTGTAAAAATATTTTTGAGTGACAACAATACTTTGCAAAATATTTTTGTGGCTTACCAATGTTTTTAGAACATGTTTAACAGGTTTTCAACACGTGAATTTAAGGTGAAACTAATCTAAAATTCACGGTTTTGCTAATAACTTTTGAACCACTGCACCGATTTGGCTCAAATTCTATATGAACCAGGCCAACGACAAATATATATGTATGTCAAGCTTCAGCCTCCTCAGAATTGCCTTTCAAAAGTTAGAGTATTTTTATCTCGAAAATTCACTAAAAACCCTTGCCGAAATTCGGTCTTTTGCTACTGACATTTGAATCTATCGACCGATTTTGCTGGATTGCAAAACGAACCGGTTTAGGTAAATGCCCAACATATACGCCAAACTTCAGGAGCCTCCGTAAAGTCTTTCAAAAGTAAGCGTGTTTTCAACAGACAGACAGACGTACAGACGGACGGACGGACGGATATCACTAGATCGTCTTAAAATCGACCGAGGATCATGAATATATTTCTAATAAGGTACTAAAAACTAAAATCGGTTGAAAATCAGCCAAGTTATTACAACTTCCCCAGGCATCTAATAAGTACTAAAACATATCCAAAAATAAAATAAATCGAAAGGAGTCGGGTCTTAAAGTGAGTGACTTGGCCTGGAATGCCCATACACTTTATGGGGTCCTAGACCAATATTTCGAGGTGTTACAAACGGAATGACAAACTTATATACCCTCTATCACTAGAGTGGAGGGTATCAAAAGTTAAAAGTACTGCACTTGAACCCAGGGGACCAGAAAATATATTATTTTTACGTCCAGCCCCCTTTTTTTTGAGGCATAAGTATCAAACAAAAACTTTAAATAAAATTATACTATAAGGTGCTAAACCAAAATTGTTAATGAAGTTGTTAAAATTTATCGCATGGGAAAAGGTTTTTCCCAGCTTACCCCCTTCAAAAAACGCACTTGATACAATTTTTTTTTCTAAATTTTTTAACATATTGTAGGTTATTAAAAATTTGGCACATCTAAATTTTAGGTTATGTGTACCAAAACTTTCGAATGGTTCTTGCACTTTAGTTTATAACGTTTGAATTGCTTAACCGACATCGCTCAAATGCAATTCCGAACTTCTCGGGCCAATAGCTAACAAATTTGTTAAGTTCAGTCATATCGGTGTAGTTGTTTGGACAGACGGACATCGGTAGAATTGATCCATTAAATTGAAAGTTATTTTACCTAGTTTTTGAGAATAAGTATGGGCTAAGCTAAGTTACTCTTTATATTTAAATTTAAACTACTTAAGCCGATTTTTTATAATTTCTTGACTTCCCATTTTTATATTCCATTTTTTCTTTACAATATATAATTTTACTTTCCAAAAAAAAATAAAATTCCATTAACATTTTTTGTTTCGCCTCTTAAAAATATATTTTCTTTAAAGTAGGTTAACTTCCTCTTATAAACAATTAATTTTTTTCTTTTCCTTATCTTAAGCAATGATTTAAAACATATTTTAAATTATTTTGAAAGAATATTTAATCTTTATATGAAATCAAAACTAATACACATATTTATCACTAAATAGTTTATTATACCATCATATTTCTACTTGTTTTTTAAAGTCAGACATACATATACACTAAACACTCAATGGAATAAATTTTTCAAAATAAAATACCGGCTTTTTGTTTTAAATTATTGAATTATACTTAAGTAATTTTATTATATATATTTTTTTTGTTTTAAGTAATAAATTTCATTTCCGTTGTACACGCATACACTGACAAAAGACGTTTAAAAACCACAAGAAACCAAAAAAAAAAAATTACAATTGATTGACGATGACGATGGTTTTAAAATGCATGTAATACACAAAAAAAAAAAAAAAGAGATAATATCTATAATATATATTACTCTAAAATACAACACATTAAAAAACAACAAAAATGCGAGTATACCCAGCAAAAACATGGTAATGAGTTGTGAAAAGTAATCATTACCAAGTACATTATTTATAATGAGTACCCATTACCATTAACATTATTTTCAGCCCAAAAGTAACTACTTTTCAGTAATATATTATAAAAGCACTTCTTAGTAATAATATCTCCTTGCACTTGCAGTTTTTAACCATTACAATTTAATTAACTTAAAAAGTACTTAAAAACTTAATAAAAATTACGCAATTTTTAAGTTTTAGTAAAAACAAGTTAAATTTTAAAAGTTTTAATTAACTATATTTTACTTCTTATTGGTAATGGGGTTTTACTCCTTATTTGTAATCCGAGGCAGTAACTACTGATTTATCTCCATACTCTTCACTAGTTATTTTTGTCTCACGCCCTTGTTAAAATAATTAGTGTTTCATTCAATAAGTAACTACTTATTAACATCTGTTTCGGATTACAAAACCCATTACTAGTAATGCCAATTTTTGCTGGGTAAGTATTAAGGAGAAATATTTAAAAAAATGGAAATTACTATAAAAAAAGAAATATATAAAATAAATTTTAAATGATTGTAAGTGGTTTCCTAAGACAAAAAGCCTTCATAAGTAAAATTTAACCCTAGTAGTGGACAATGAGTAGAAAAACCCAAAAATATTATATTATTTTGAACTCGCGTTTTGGTTCGTATTGATTTTTAAAAAATTTAACGAGAATTCCTAGTAAAAATTGCCAGCTTTTTCGTAATCTTACAAGATTTTTACCAATAAAATTTTAAATTTTCATCTTATTTAGCGCAATAAAACGTACAGGGAAATCTCGTGAACTTACTAAATTTTTTTTGTAAAAAAATATTGAAAATTTGTAAAATTGCAAAAAAAAATTGTAAAACTACAAAAAAAAAAAATGAAATTACGATCTAACATTTTTTGTTAAAAAAAGGAAAACTGTGAAATGTTGGTAAAATGGGATAACGAGACTTTTTTTAGTAATTTGAAAAGGTTTTTTTGTGTGTAAGAATCAGTAAACTGAAATTAGTACAAACAAATGAGATTGTTACGACTGTGCCAAATCTTTTAAACCCTACAATAAGTACAACCGCCAAGTTTTTTGACTGGGGGAGGTGGGAGAATGTTAAGTCGACCTGTTTGAGCTTGAGTTTTAAAGGGTTAAACATGGGATTGAAAATTACCTCTTAATTTTATATTAATTTTGGAAAGAGTTTCCCACTTATGGGAAAATATGGATTTTACCCCATGGTGTACGCAGTCTGCAGAATGCGTAGTAAATACAACAGATTTATTATATGACAAAATCCATGAGAAATTTAACTGACGGATCACCGATTTTGTCAATTTTTGGATATTTGATGGAGCTTCTTAAATGATTAAAAACCATACCTTTATTTTTTTTTTTTTGATCAATACTTTGAAAGATATGGGCGTTAAAAAAGCACTTTTTTGACAACATCGACTTTTTGACAGTTTTTTAACATTTTTGTGCTTGTAAACCGTAAGTCATACAAAAATAATTATAAAAACAATATTGTTTATAAAATTATGAAGATTTAAAATTTATATTTTTTTTTTAATTTGCAACAAAAAATTTTGAAAACTATATTTGAACGTCTAATTTTCCTTAGAAGGACACCATGGATTTTCAAAAACAACATTTTTTGTTAAAGTTTAGAATGTTCTTTTAACGCTATTTAAATTTCAGAGAGATGTTTTTTTTTTCGTATTGTTCAGCAATAATTTTCAAAGTTTGTTAGAGAGCCAAATATTACATTTTTTTTTTTTAATTTTGGAAAAGGAATCCAATAGTTGGCTTTGACAGCGTTTTTGTGTTTTTTTACTCGAAAACCCTAAGTTGTACGAAAAAACCTTCAGTGGCAACATTGTTGATAAAATTATGGAAATTTAAAATTTAGCAACAAAAAAAAAATTGAAAAAAATCCAAAAAATTTTTTAAAACAATAGGCTAATGTCCTTTTATCCTGCCAAGGGCACCATAGATTTCCAAAACCAACCTTTTTTATTAAAGTTTAGAATGTCCGTTCAACGCTGTTAAAATTTCAGGGAGGTGTTTTTGCGTGTTGTTGAGCAATAAATTTTCAAAGTTGGTGATTTAGCTAAATTTTTAATTGTTTTGCAAAAATTTTGAGAAAAAAAAAAAATCAAATATTTGGCTTTCTAACAAACTTTGAAAATTTATTGTTCAACAATACGAAAAACCACCTTTCTGAAATTTTAATAGTGTTAAAAGGACATTCTAAACTTTAATACAAAAATTTGTTTTTGGAAATTCATGGTGTCCTTTCCAGCAAAAAAGGACATTCAAACATGGTTTTCAAAGTTTTTGCTGAAATTTTCTAAACATTTTTTTATATAAATTTTAAATCTTCATAATTTTAAAAACAATATTGTTTTATAAGTTTTTTCCTACGACTTACGGCTTCCGAGCACAAAAATGTTAAAGAACTGTCTAAGAGTCAATATTGGCAAAAGCGCTTTTTTAAAGGCCCATATCTTTCAAAGTATTGATCAAAAAAAAATATGGTTTTTAATCATTTACAAAGCTCTATCAAATTTCCAAAAATTAATAAAATTAATGATCCGTCAGTAAAATTTCTTATGGATTTGCTTATTTAAGTTTGTCACTCCGTTTCTAACACTTCGAAATATTGGTCTAGGACCCCATAAAGTATATATATTCATGATCCTCGGTCGGTTTTAAGACGATCTAGCGATGTCCGTCTGTATCTCTGTTAAAAACACGCTAATTTTTGAAAAACTTTACGGAAGCTCCTTGGCACAAATATTGGTCATTTATCTGGTCAGGTTGGTATTGCAATTCAGTCAAATCGGTTCTGTGGTTCAAAAGTAATAAGCAAAGGAGTGAATTTCGGCGAGGACTTTTCGCGAATTTACTAGATAAAAATCGCTGGTTCGTATTTAATTTCAGCTAAATCGGTCAAGTGGTTTAAAAGTTATTAGCAAAATCATAAATTTCAGATTGGTTTCTGAATTTAAAAAAAAAAATTACACTCAAAAAAAATTTTACACTCAAACAAGTGAGAGTGATAGATTCGGCTATGCCGAATCTTTTATACCCTCCAAAATGTAAAAAAAATATTTAAAAAATCCAGGGGCGTCTTTTTTTGGGGGGGAAGGGGTTGGTGGGAGATGTTAGGGGCACCTTCTATTTGCGATTTTGAACTTCTTCTAAGATAAAAATGTTGCATTTGATTATTAAAAGTACAAAAAACCCTGCAAAATGTGAGGTTTTTCTTGGGTTGGATTAGTTCTCCAAGGGGGAACTTTTTTCCCCTTTGTCCGATTTTGCCCATTTCCGATGCTAACCTGCCTAGGAATATAAGACATTTTCGTGCCAAACTTCGACAGTCTACCTTTTTATTTTGGACTGTATCGGATATCGCTAGAATGTCTTAGAATCGATCACTGATCAATAAAATATATACTTTATGTGGTCCTAGACCGATATTTCGAAGCGTTACACACGGAATGACAAAGTGAGTATACCCCCATACTGTGGTTGGAGGGTATACAAAAGTAAGTATTTTTTTTTAAACAAAAATGACAAAAAAAAATTTTTATTCAAAAAAAAATATTTCTAATCAAAATTGTTAATTTTTTTCACGTTAGAAAGTTAAAAACGCCATTGTGGAGGGTATTCATAGATGCGGCAAACAAGGAGTGTCACCCTGGTGACCACTCCTCCGATCTTCATAAAATTTGGATATGACGTTCAGAACGAAAAAAAATCGACACGTATTTGTTTTAGCGGCCCAAACTCATTTTTAGGGTGGTTCGATTTGTATGGAGGGAAATTGACCTTTTTCAGTTTTTTTTAAGATTTACGCCTATTTACTCAAGTTTCAGATAGGTATATTTGGTATCAGATTAAATGTATTTAAAATACCTATCTTGTGATGCTAATAACGTATCAAAAAAATTAATATTTTTTGACTTATAATCAAAAATGTCCCAAAATTTTAGTATTTTACTCAATTTGACGAAAAGTTGTTCATGTTTGGACTTGTTCATTGCACACGAAGATAGGTTTTTAAAAAACTTTTCATTTGGTATGCAACATGGCTAGGTTTATTTGCAAAGTATTGGAGATAAATGCAAAAAAACTGAAAAATTACCGTTTCTTCCCCCCTCATTTTCACCCCCTTAATATGAATTTGGGTCGCTAAAAAAAGTTTATTTTTGCTGCTCTACAAAATAAAATCAATTCCATAAAGATCGGCGGGTGACACCAGGGAGACCTTCCTTGTAAGTCGAATTTAATTTTTCTACTTGTTTCAAATTCTGTTTTAAATTAACAAAAATTATTTATTACTCAAGCTAAAAATTCTATATTGATAAAGATTACTAGCTCGAGGTCACATTTCTGTACTAATCGTTACGATGATATTGTGAATGTAACAATTTTCAAGAAACTTTTTATAAAGTTGTTTGGTAATTTTGCAAAATGTTTTAGACATTGTGGAGGGTATACTTAAAATTGGTCAATTCGAATTTAAATTTTTAACTTGTTTTTATTTAATTTTCCGCCTAAAATTCATGTGGTCTGACATTTGTGATAAATTCACAGGATCTTATTTTATTTGGTTTTCTCCCTAAAATTCATGTGGTCTGACATTTGTTATATGTTAACAGGATCTTAGAACTGATCCCTTTTAAAAATATATTACCTGTTAAAGGGTTAACAAAGTAATGGTATTAGTGAACGTTTTAAGTTTTTTTTATTTTGTAGTAGTAAAAACATATTATTAAACATGTAGAACGTGTTAGAGCAACACTTTTAATACTAAAAAAACACACCAGCAATCGTTTTTATTTAAAAACGATCGATACAAATCCATTGATTGAGGTAAAACTGAAAAAATATAACTAAAACAACAAATTACATGTTGTTTTTCACATAAAGATTAAAATCTATCTTATCATAGAGAAATACATACAACAACATCAACATAATACATTAAACCAACTACTATTTAAACGTATGTATGTTAAGAGTTACGAAAAATTACAACAAATATACATTTTAATTTTTGTGGTTTGATTTTTATATATTTTTGAAGTAGATGGGAAACACTTAAATTTTGTTAGAAGAAATGTTAGTTGAGGGAAAAGTGTAATTTCTAAATTTTTAAAAAAGGATTGGGGAGAGTTTGGTAAAGGGATCTGGTACATCGCATAATAAGTCAAATTTTGTATGAAAAGTTAAAAAATTTAGATTTTTTTCATGCGCAATAGTATAAACTTAAACCAGTAGCGCAATTCACTAACTTTATAACGACAAAAATCGGTAGTTATATTGTCAAAAATCGTTAATTATCGCAAATTGTCTTTAAAAGCGATTCTATAACATTTTTCTACCGAATTTTGTCGTTATTGAAAATCGTTAACTTATCAACAAAAATTATTTTGAAGTTAAAGTTAACGAAATTTTTCGGTTTTCAATACAATTTCAAAAGAAATAAATTTTAAATTAACAATTTTTGTCGTTAATTCTTGTCGTTAATTGAAAAATTTATAGAATCACATATTCGTTAAAACAACCGACAATTCTCGTTAGTTAACGATATTGATAATTTCGTTAAAAAAGTTACTGAATCGCACTACAGCTATGTAAGTTTTATGACATTGACAATATTTCATGCGATTTTCCTTTAAAATCCAAAGTTAGCACCACTGAACACTCAAATAACTGTTCTTGTCGTCGTTGCACACCGTCATAGTTTTGGAACTTTTCTTGCAACAACCGCTCTAAAAAATAATTTCTAATTCACGGTTCCATTCTTACACTAAAAAAAAAAAACTTGTAAAATTAGCTAAAAATTTAGTTAAAAATAACTAAAAAAACACCTGGTTTTGAACCTGCCAAATTTTTGTTAATTTAACTAAAAACATTTAGTTGTTAATTCGTAAAATAGATTTAGCAAAAAAACCATCAATTTAACTAAAATATTAGCTAACAATTTTGTAAAATTTTTACGTTATTCGTTTACCAAAAAATTACTTAAATGTAGCAAAATTTTTTGTTACTTTTTGTAAGTATAAATTTACAAAAAAGGTTGCTAAATATTCTGTAAATTTGTTAAATATTACAAATTTAAAAGAACCTAAAATCCAAAATTCTGATAAAACTAAAAAGAAACATTAATTTACAAAGCATGTAGATTTTATTGATATTAAATGAAAAATGTTTACATGTAGTAATTTCTTCTATGTTGTTACTTGTCGTTTTGAATGTTGGCAAATTCTTCTTCTTTTCGCTGTTAGATAATGCTTCGTCATATGACATAAGACGGCGTTACCGGTCATCTTTATTTGTAGATAATGTTTCTTCATTTGACATTGGATGGCGTACCGCTCATTTTTTATTTTTGGGTAATTTTCCTTCATTTGAAATTAGATGGCGTTACCGGTCATTTTATGTCATTTTTGCATGGCTGAATTAGTATTCTATGGAATAAAAAAGTTAAAATTTTTACATTGAAAAAGAAAAATGTTTCTTGTTTTATACCTGTTGATGTTATTTGTTTGAAATTGATTCATTGTCCTTTTTTAGCTCTAAAAAACAAAATATTTTTTGGTTAACAAACAACACAAATTCAAATCATAGTTGATACTTACACGGGTAGTTGTTTTGCCAGGTACCTGTCTAGTTACACCAAAATGAGTATTTTTCCAACTGGAATCTTGTATAAATACCCTTACTGAAATAAATAATATTAATTTATTTTATATATTTTTTAAATAATATAAATTTTATTTATTTTTTATTTTTTTTGTATTAAACACACACCCACGCGTCTTTTCGGTTTGAAAATTTGTGTACACTACTTTTTTAGAAAAATAAAAGCATCAAAAGGAATGAAAAGGAATAATGTGGTCAATTTAAAGTTTTTCTACTTCAACCAGCGATTTTTTTTTTTGCCTATGACCACAACACAAAGGCTTTAGGCTTCAAAAAAAATAAAAAAGGTATTTTTCGAGTTTTAAAATACATTACATGAAAAAAATGCATTACAAAAAGAAAATGGGACTTAAAAAAATATATATTAAATTTTTATTGGTTACAGTTAAATTTCCTGGTTGAAATTTTCCAAAACTTAAAATTAAGACTAAATCGTGCCCACAAATAGTTCTTCTCACTAATATTAAAAAATTTAAAAATTTAAAGTGTCACGCCAGCTAAAAATGACAAATCCGGTTTATTTCCGGAATAAGTTGGGGGCCAACAATAAATAGTTGAAAATAATTTCAAATTTTTATTATACACTCTAATTAATTTTCATGTAAATTTACCCTGTTTATAGTAGGTAACTTGTCTCCTACTATAAACCGTGTAAAAATACATGATGTGTTTAAATTGATAGACACAAAGTATGTAAACGTACATTCTCATGTGTCTACAAAATGCTTCGCAACAAAAATGTTTCAGGAAAATTTACAGGTTTTGTGTCTAAATAAACATTTTAATTTAGTAAATTTAAAAAATAAATGCCTGAAACTACATGGAATTTATGTATGCATTCATTGAAAATGCTTTTTATAAAACCACCCAATCTATTCCAAATTTAAATATTAAAAAACAAGAAATTTATTTTAAAATAATGTTTTATTTAAAATAGAAAATATTAATAAAGGATTCAAAACAAACTTGCTAAAATTAAATAAATAAAGAAATTTAAGTGGCCAGTAGTTAATTTACGTTAAAATTAAAAGTGTTAATTAGTACATACACGTGTGTGGTATAAAACATAACAGTGGTAAATAAAAAAATCTTTACATTTCAATATTACAAAATTAATGAATGATTAAAAAAGTGAAAAATTAAAAATGCATTTAACAAAAAAAAAAAAAACATGAAAACAAAATAACAAGAGCATACATTAGAATAACTTTCAAAAAATAGATTTTTTGATATTATCACTTTTTAGAAAGTTTTTGGTTTAATAAAAATAATGTCGTCCTTTCTTTGGAAAATTCCAACTCCTTCCCATGCCTTTTTCGCGGTTAAAAACCCGGTGTATGACCCCATTTTTCTGCGGAGTTAAACGGCTGAACTAATTGCAAATTTTGTTTCACCATTCGATTCTATGTACATCAAAAATTAGTGTTATAACATTCGTGGCAAGCTTTCAGAGGGTTCCAAAAAGTGACGATAAAGCGCATTTTTTTAACGCACGTAAAAAGGATTTTTTTTAACAACCGTAATGAATTAATTAATTTAAAGTAATTTTTTAAAAACATCTGGAAGCTTGCGAAAAACGTCATAGCACTAGTTTTTGCTGTAGAATCGAATGTTGAAATAAAATTTGCAATAAGTTCAGCCGTTTTCGCTCGTAGGAAGGTGAATGGGGTCAAAAGCCGTGTTTTTAACCGCGGAAAGGCACGGAAAGGAGTTGGAATTGAAACAAAAACTACGCTAGAGCGGAGGGTTTAAAAAAAAATTTAAGTTAATGGCCAACAATTTACCATCTTCAGGGGATACAAACACAACATTTGCAATCACACTTTTTTCCAATTTCGTTGAACATGTTGGTAAATTTTTTTCCTGAGTTTTATTGACCGACCATTCATCATTTTCCACCAACATGAAAATTGTATTGTTTTTGAGATAATATTGGAGAACTGAGTCATTTTGAATCTCGGTTCCATCGTTTTCGAGGATTAATTTATTTCCCTTTATACCAATTAAATTTGCTGTAAACATTTAGAAGGGTGTTAGGTTTTATTAAACAATTACAATTTGTATACGTACCTTCTTTTACTAAATCAGCCAAACGAAGAAGCGTCATAAAGGTTTTTTTAATTTGACGATTGCTACTCCAAACTTTACATTTTATGACAATATAAATGTTTTTCATAAAGATGGAGCTTTTCGAAAAGCAAATTGCAAATATTGCATTTAAACATAATTCACACTTCACTTTAACGATTTTATTAATTATGCAATATTTTTATTTAAAATTTGCACGTTTTTTTTTTCTTATTTAAATATTTTTGTAACAATTATTGAACTTTTGTTTTTTAAAAAAATAAAGTTTTGACAATTTTCAAATACTATTTAAATTAGTACGATTACATATTTTGTGTCTAAATCGAATTTTTACATAGAAAAAATGTATATATAAAGTGAAAGTGTTTTTTTTCTTATAAACATGTTTCACAACACAAAATGTACTATACTTTCTGTGTAATTCCATATAACTAAATGTGTACCTTTTTGTTCAAACACTACATGCTTAAATTTGAGCATTTTCTGTAAATATACATAAAAATTTACTAACTTAATAATAGTAAAGTTACATGCATTTTTTAGAGTGTATGCAAAATAAACCTTTCTATTTGCTTGAATTTTCGTTTACTTTTTTGACAATCTAGAGAGATATCTTATAAAATTTAATTTTAGCTTCACAAATGAAATTTATTATTCTTAACAAAAATTTACTTTTTTTTTACTTGGGAAACGGATTTTTGTATATGACTTTGGTGGAGTTCAATGTTTGTTCAAGATAATACAAATTAGCTAAATTTTACCCATTTTTACTTTTTATGTCAATATAAAATTTGTAACATATTTTGTATAGTTATTACTAGGGATGAGATTTTCATGCACTAAAAAATCGAAAATATGCGCTTAAAATATGCACTAAAAAATTCAAAACATGCACTAAAAACCCTAAAAATATGCACTAAAAAATAAAATGTGTGCAATAAAATTCTTGTTTTCATTCGAAAAACTTTATAAAAAAGCAAAAAATAACACCGGGCTTAAATAGTAACATTTAAAACTTTATATAAGCAGGGTTTTTTTTAGAAATTAGGACAATCTATAAAAAAAATTAAAAAGCAAAAAAAAAATTCTTATTTTCAAAATAAATTTTTAAAATTTAAATTAGTTTTTTGAAACAAATAAATATCAATTTGTGTTTTAGCTAATTTATATCAAAATATGCAAAAATATGCACTTAAAAGTTGGAAATATGCACAAGATATGCACTTAAAACCAAAATATGCAAAAATATGCATTTTAAGCAAAATATGCAAAAATATGCAAAAACAAATCGATGCCATTTTAAAGCAAATTTCTTGATTCGGAAAGATAATTGGTCAAAATCGTTTTTAAACTATCGACAAAAAACATGCATTTGCATGGAAATCTCATCCCTAGTTATTACTAGGGCATTTCCATGCACTAAAAATCGAAAATATATGCTAAAAAATTTTAAATATGCCCTACAAATATATTTATTTAACGTGTTTCCTGCACAAAGATATGCTTTTTGTGATTATAAAATGGTTTTTTAATGA
This sequence comes from Pegoplata infirma, assembly GCA_963921195.1. Taxonomy (NCBI): domain Eukaryota; kingdom Metazoa; phylum Arthropoda; class Insecta; order Diptera; family Anthomyiidae; genus Pegoplata; species Pegoplata infirma. Next base: position 42,554,180 of record OY992537.1, read on the forward strand.
TGTCGTAGTAAATGTTAAAAAAAGTAAGACAGTGCAGTTAAGGGTTAATTTTTGACTAAAATCCCAAGCGGTGGTCATCACCTTTCTAACGATGTATTAGAAGTGAAAATCGGACCAAAAATACCAAAGTTATTTAAGTTTTAAGTAAAATCGAATTGAAAAGCATCAAAAAACTGACATAAACACCTCGTTATCTCGAGTCTGTGGTTAGTTTTTTAAAATGTTTTAATGTAGAATCAAAGAATTCCTAAATATCTATTATATTTGGTCATTCATTGGACAAAAAAAATTTACTGAATTTTTTATTCATGAAAAATACCATTTTTGGACCCTTTTTTGGCGCGGTTTAGCTCACGGGAGATAATCGCTAGAGCCGAAATATTTTGGGAATCTTCATAAAACATGTCAAACTTCATTTTGAGGGGGGTACAACTTTAACTTTTTTTTTAAGGTGAGTCGGTCTAATGCATTTGCATAAAAATCGCAGCCCCAGTTATTACTTAGAATAAAAATACTAATACAAATACATTGAAAGTGTAAAATCAATTTGTTTTTGGTCTCTTCCAACTTTTTAGCGAGTTGTTAACTTATGTAAGAAATAGCAATTTATAAATTTTAAAATAAATTTTATCGCTTACTAAATGAAAAACGCTACTTTGAATGGTAGACAAATTAAAAACGCTACTTTTAGTGAGAAAAACGATTAATTTTCAACAGTGCTTTGTAAATGAAAACAGTGTTGCCGTGTATTAAAAAAAATACCGCACAATCTCAGAATTTTTCTAAAGGAAAATGTTTCAGAATCTAAGAAATTTTATTTAAAAAATTTAAAGGCAGTAAAGCCGAAATTTTTTTGTTGTCACATATTTTTTTTTTTTGTCAAAAAATACTTATAATTTAAGAATTAATTAAAAAATATATAATTATTCTTTTTATATAAAATTTGAAAATTTATGTAAATATGGGGAGGGTGGTTTGTATGAAGACTACAGGCGGAACTGGTCCGATTTCTTTAAATTTGTGAAGTTTGAATACCCATTCTGAGTCGAACTAATATTTCGGGTTATAAACAAAAACACTCTGTAGTGCAAGGTATAAATATTGTGGTATCTACAAATTTCTGAAGCTTTAACTAAAAACTTACCTTACGCCGATTAAATATACTTAAGTAATAATTTGGTTATTTAGAATGTTTTGTTTACAATATATTAAATGAGTTAAAAAAGTTGGTAGTTCTGAGATTTTGGATATTTTTTGTGTTGACTCTGAAAATGTTAAAACTTAAGGCCGACAACTCTGGTACAAAATAAATTTTGTTTGCAAAAGAAAGACAAACATATAAGGGAGTGAGAGAGAACCACTATGCTAATTTTCGCGAAATTGCATTATCAACCAACAGGTAAAAAACGAATAGAAAAAAACAGCCTTTTTGTAAAACACAAAAATAACCCTTATTTATGAAACACTTGTAACATTTTTATTATCTTTCGTTTCTCTTGTAAAATTAAATAATTTATAAAACATTTATCTTTAAATTTATAAAAGACAGATATTTTTGCCTCCAGATAATAAACCAGAGATTATTGCAATTTAGTTTCCTCTAAAATTAAATATTTTTCAAATCCACTACAATGTAATAAAAAATTTTATTTTTTCAAATACATATTTAAGAAGATGCAGTAATATTTCTGCTAGATGGCGTTTTTTTAAACTGTTACCTAAGACACAAGAATGTAAATTTTCTTCTTTTCACTAGATGGCGCTTTTTAACTGGCAATTTTTTAAAAAAATAGCAAACAAGTTAGTTAAAATTAGCAAAAAAAATTGTAAAAAAAATTGTAAACTCAATTTTGCGATTAACAAAAAAAATTAATTCAAAATTTGTAAAAAAACTGTATAATTGTAAAGTGAATTTAGCTAAAAATTTAGTTAAAGTGCTGATTTCAACTAAAAATTTGCTAATCAAGTAGTAAACTTGAATTACGAGAAAAAATTTGCTAACTTTACAATTTTTTTTTTTTTGAGTGTACCATTCGCTTTTACCCCAAACCAATATTTTAAAATTTTTTTAGTATAGTCAAAGATAATCTCGTCTCTTTTGGCACACGCAGGGGGTATTTAATTTTAAGATTTTCAAATTGTGATAATTTTTATTTTTTGTAGTGGGAAAATTTTTGTTTATTATTTAAGATAAAAACCGAAATTTTTCAAGAATGTATAATTTAAAGGAAATTCCCATATATTTAAGAATTGATTTTAAAATTTTATATTGACCTGTTCACACACAAGTATTTGCCAAATTTTCGACCTACTTTTAAAGTAATAAAAATAAAATGTTGGATTTTCCCCAGAATTGTAGAATGAAGGGTTATAAAATTACCTGGTTAAACAAAAATTTAACAATTTTATTATAGCTTAAGAAAAATTTATGAAAATGTTGGAAGCCAAAAGGATTATTTGTGTAGTATAAGGTAATTTCAGACATATTCGCAATACCGTGTAAAAATGATTACACCATCCGACAAAAAACAAAAATTTCGTTAAACAAGAACTGGATAATATACGTTTGAAACTAGAGGGTAAATGTAGTAAAACTTCATTTACAGTTTTTCATTTCGTGATCCGGTTTCCTTTTAAATGGACTCCAAAGTTTCAGAGGATTAATTTTTACTTGTACTAGGATATTACTACACACAAAAAATTACTAGGAAAAGACTCGTAATCCCATTTTACCAATATTTGACAGTTTTCCTTGTTTTTTAACAAAAAAATTTGAATCGAAATTTAATTTTTTTTGTAATTTTACATTTTTTTTTGTAATTTTAGAAATTTCCAAGATAATTTTACAAAAAAAATCTAGTTAATTCACGAGAATTCCTTGTAATTTTTATTACGCAAAAAAACTGTAAATTTACAGTTTTATTGATAAAAAGCTTGTAAAATTACAAAATTTTTAGGTAAAAAGCTTGTAAGATTACTAGAATTTTTTGTCAAATAGTAGGTAGCAAAAAAAAAAAAGTTACAAGTTTTTCTTGTAATTTTACAAGGTTTTTTTTTGAGTGTAAAAAAATAAAAATAAATGTTCCGTGAAATTAGCAATATAATCTACTGATTTTTTTTAGTTTTGTCAATTACACTTGTTACGAGAACTTGCAGACGTTGTGTCAACACAACCAGGTTAATTTATTATGGGTACCAGGACACAACGGAATACAGGGAAATGAAAGGGCAGACGAACTCGCGAAACTTGGAGCTGATGGTGTAGGTACCACGGTGCTAGTTTTACCATCGCTCCAACACTTCAAAAAAAGACGAGATTCCAGAAATGTTGCAATAGCGAACAGGAAGTGGAGACAACTAACAACATGCAAAATCAGCAGAACTTTATGGAAAACTTATGACCAAGGGAAAACTAAATACCGTTTATCACTTACGAGAAGGGAATGTCGAGCTCTGACGGGAATACGTATTCACAATTAAATTTTCTTTAAGAATACGTTTATAAATATAAATGTTGTTGAACGAACTATAGCAGAAAAATATCGATAAACTCAAAAAATGTTAAAAAAATAACAAAAAATTTGATATTGTTGAAAAAATCAATACATATCATTCTTATATGTATAAACCAATTCACACACATAAAAAGCCCTATCCTTCTTCAATCCAAAACAGTTGAAAAATTGAAAATCGGTTAAAAAATGTTTAAGTTACACGTGGTTTAGTGAGAAAAGGGGGGCCCCCGTAGGCTAGTTGGTAGCGTGCTAGCCCTTCAACGTGGGGGTCGTGGGTTCGATTCCCACCAGAACCCTTGGTTTTTTTCGCTACAACGAGACGACGGTCATTGTTACCAGTTCTCGGTTAGGGTGAATTTATTAATAATAAAAAAATAATTGATCATGTGATGTGATCAAAACTATTATTATATATTTTTTATATATAGTGAGAAAAGTCACAAAAGTCAACTTTAGAATTTGAGGGTTTTTGGCAAGTTTGATGGGCATTTTTGTGATCTTTCCGACGAGACCTACAACCTTAACTACCTCATTTTAAAAGTATATTCCATTTTGTGTTTTTTTGTAGCACAGTGTTATTAGTCTCAATTGTTTAAAAAACGAAACTTGTAGACCCTCCAACGTTTAAAAAAAATATATAAAAAAAAATATTGCAGGGGCGTTTTTTTGTGGGGGGGGAGCTTGTCTGGGGTCCTTGGAAACAGCTTCTCTCTGGTCAAAAAAGTTTACAAATTTAATTACTATGCTTTTTGTACAAAAGATATACAATTTCATCATTATATAAATTATATACTAATATCCACGCCCACAAAAGGGGGCGGACAAAAAAAAAGATATTTTCAAATCCCTTGGGTTCAAGACCAAGACTTTGAACTTTTTCAAGCATAAAAATGTTTCATTTGTTTAACAAAAATACAAAAAAACCTATAAAAAGTTACCTTTTTTCATGGGTTGGTTTACTTCGTCAAGGGCGAACTTTTCGACATTTTGGCGACACAGCATTCCGAAGCGCATCCAAAGCTTGAGGATGCAGTAAAAGTAAGGGGTACATTTTTTAATTTTTTGTTAAGTTTTTTTATATAAAACTTATAATATAAAATATTTTTTTGATAAAACTTCACACTTGCTTTCCTTTTTAATATTTTTAACACTTTTTGAATAAAAAAACATGAGTTTTAGACAAAGACACATGATTTGACTGCATCATTATTGCGCATTAATCAGCGCTGCAAAGAGTGCTTCAATCATAACATCTTTAACACATTATGAATGATGATAAATAGGTCAACCAAAAAAACAGCAAATGCTTATTTGTTATTTCAAAGAACAAATAAATTTCCAATTATATTTCAGAAATTTCTATTTATATAAAAGAAATTTGCATTTATATTACAGAAATTCAATATATGTTTCAGAAATCTCTATTGTATTCAAGAATTTTAAATTTTTATTTCAAAATTTTCTAAATGCTTTTCTAAATTTCCATCTAGATTTAAAAATTTTATAATTGCTATTAAGAAAATTTTATTATAATTTAAAAATAAATCTATGTATACTTTAAAAATTTCCAATTGTATTTCAAAAATGTCCATTTTTATTTAAAAATTTTCTAATTTCTTTTCAGAAAATTCATTTATATTTCCATCATTTATAAAATTTTGAAATAAAAATGGAAATTTCTTAAATACAGTTGGAAATTTCTAAAACATAAATATAAGTTTCTGAAATTTAAATAGATATTTCTGATATAAAAATAGAAATTTCTAAAATATAAATTGAAATTTCTGAAATACAATTTGCATTTTCTAAAATAAAAGTGTTCAGAACTTTGAACATTTTTTGAAATAAAAATTTTGATTTTTTTTAACGATACTACAAAATAAAGTTCAGAGGTTGATTTACATCATTTTCAATTGTATTTCAGAAATAGTTAACTGAGTTTCAAAAATAGTCAATTGTATTGCAGATTTTCCAATTGTATTTTAGAAATAGTCAAATATATTCATCTTTATTCTGCTTAAATCAGCTCTGAAAAGATACATGAATTCACTACATCTTTATAGCGCTTTAATCAGCACTCTTTTTCAGTGTATCCAACTAGCGCTCTAAAGTGTGACATCGCCTTAGAGAATCATCAGCAGGTTTGGATGCGCTCCTTGACTCGAGTTTCCTTTCCAAAAGCTGCTGCCAGTTCAGCAAAATTTCTGCTGGGTAATATCTGTTATTTTCTAAAACTGAATGACAGAGATTTTAGTAAAAATATAAAATTTAGCAGACAAATCTGCTGAAAATTTTCTAAATCAAATTAAAAGTTGTTTAACAGATTTTTCGACAGAGTTTTTCATTTGAGTGTACGCAAAAATTGTAAAATTAAAAAGAAAAATTAAATTTCGATCGAAATATTTTTTTTAAAAAACAAGGAAAACAGTCAAATATTGGTGAACTGGGATTACGGGAATTTTTCTGGTAATTTGAAAAGTTTTTTTAGTGTACTTGTTAAATTATAGGCACTCTATTGCTCACATATGAAAAAAAATCCATAAAATAAAGTTCCTAAATCAAATTAAATTGCTGATAGAACATAATTACGAAATTTTAATTTTGAAATTAAAATACATTAAAAAAAATCAATGACAAAACACATTCCGCATATAAAACTAATACAAGACCATAAGGAAAAAAGTTAAAAAATGCGGATAAAATAACACAAGTGTCTAATATAATGTTACACAAAAATTTACAAAAAAAAAAAATAATGAAGATATGACCTAATATATACATATGTTTTAAATATAAAACATATAAAACATATATAAATACTATAATAATGCTGATTTAAACCAAAAAAATATCAAATTACTAATAAGTATAAAACAAACAAAAAATTAAATAATTTTTTTTTTTGTAAAAAAAAATATTTATGTATTTAAAGTAACAACTCACCTCAGTCTTTAAAAGTTTTTGGTTACACAAATGACAATATGATAATGATTAAATTACCAACAACAACGAAATTTTTTTGTTAATAAAAAAAAGTATAAAGTTATAATTTTTTGTTTAAATTGTATTTAAATATTTATTTAACTCGTACACTGGTCACAAACACGGTTAATGATTAAATCAAAAATATGTTTTATTTTTTACAAGTTGTTTAAAGTTAAAAACACAAAATTATTTATTTTATAATATTTTAAATTTTTTTTATTATTATTATTTGAAGAGAGTATTAATAAGACAGATTACTTCCGTTTTTATTTTTTTTTTAAATCACTGTTTTAGATAAATATTTAATATTTATTTTTAATATTATAGATTTTTATTTAGTTTAAAATTATAAAAAAAACGCCTGCGTTTTAGTTTTTCTGTTTTCTCAGCAGTTTTTATTTTTTTCAGCAGTTTTCTTTTTTCCTTCAAATTTTCTTAGTTTTTCTTTTAAAATTGTATATAAAATATATAAAGTTTTTATTCACTTTAATTGCGGTTGAGGAGATGCCATTTAGTTTTGTTTGTTTTTTAAAAATTTTATAAATTTTTGTATAATTTTCTTTTGTATTTGTTGTTTGTTTTCTATACGATTTACAAACAAACAGCATCTATAACAAGTTTTTAGATGAAATTCAATTTGATTTTTATACTGCATGCTATTTACGTGAACTTCTGGAAATAGAAGAAGAAAAAAAAAAATAATTAAAATTTTATTTAACATATATTTTATTTTTGTTTTTCAGATGGAATTTTTGGAATTTTATTAAAACACTTTAAATACAATACACTCAAAATTATACGCCAGTAAAAGAGAAAAGTTAACGTTAACATCATTATTTTGACAAATATTGCAATTTTTGTCATTCTACTACAAAAATAAGAAAAGTTTTTTGACCATTTTTGAACGGTTTTTAGAATTCTCAAAACCCTATTAAGACTCTAGATCGAAAACTATGCAAGGTTGCTCGAAAGGAACCCACACTGTGACGTCTAGGTAGAACAAGCTATATACAAAATTTAATCTGCTAATTAAAAAAAAAAAAAACAAATAAAGAAGTTAAATTCAACCTTGCCGAATGTACTGATACCCTCCAAAATGTAAAATAAGATTATTTCCAAAAAAAAAAAAAAAAATCACGGGAAAATTTTTTTTGGTGAAAAAAAAAATCCGCGAATGCTTTTTTTTTTTTAAACTAGGTTTGTACTTGAAAAAATAACATTCTATGTAGTGTATTCAAAAAACCGTCCATTTTCAAAAACCGGTTTTCGGTTTATTCGAAAAAGCTAATTTTTTAAAAAACGGTTTCCGGTTTCGGTTTTAGCAAAAAAACCGGTTAAACCGGTTTTTCGGTTTTTATTCTTCAGGTTAAAAATAATAAATAAAATAAAGTAAACTAAATAATATTTTTACAAAAAAGTCATAGCCCAATAAACCCAAAATCGATAAGTGATAGCGAAAATAGTATCATCTGTATGCCACTTTTTACCATATCCCATTTAATAAAATTTTGATACCATTCCAAAGTTTTAGTGATTTTACTACCGCCCAATTTCGCTGGAAACTTCGACAGCGAAAATGATTTCGTAATTTCCTACCGAAACGATATGGTTATACTAGGAATAACGATGGTTTTTCCATAAAATCTAAAATAAGGCGATATTACTATCGTCATGACAGGATTTTCGATAGCGAAAACGATATCATGTTTTCATGGTACACTTTATAATGAAAAAATTACTGTTTTGTATAATATGTGACTTTTAGGTAATATTGCTTCGATATTTCAACGATATTGTTTGGTTTATTGGACAAATAAAGTAATAAATAAATTTAAATCCTTTGCAATTGAGAGATGAAATCCGTAGAGATTTTATTTCAAAATTTGTTTTTATTGAATTGTTTAAAGAACACAATTACCAATAAATTTAGGCATCTGTCCTAACATATTCATTTGGGCTGATTTAGCCAATTCCGATTTCAACAATTTCAAAACTATTCGAAACCGGTCGAGTTTCTTAAAATGAAAAAACCGGTTAACCGGTTTTCGGTTTCGGTTTTGAATACTCTAATTCTATGTCCAATTTTGTTCACATATGCCAAGCAGCAATTTTTATTTTTAGGTAACATTTTCTAGACATTTCCTACATTTTCGTTCATAACTCTGATTAATTTTTATTAAAAAATAAATAAAACCTTTAAAATATTATATTTTGAGGATGTTTTATTCTGGCTCGAGGTCATTATTTTCTTTACTAATTAAAATCATGATATTTTCATAGCATAATTTATAAGAAAATTATTTTTTGTTTTAAATTTATTTATGTTGGTCATTTTTGCAACACTTAATCGACACGTGTTTCGGAATTTGTCAGATTCCATTGTCAAGATTATTTAGGAAAAATAGAAACGGTTTACTACAAAGTAGCAAACGAGTCTAATGACAAATCGTTTGTGCACAAACTAAAGTATTTGCTACTTTGTAGTAAATCGTTTCTATTTTTGCTAAATAATCTTGACAATGGAATCTGACAAATTCCAAAACACGTGTCGATTAAGTCTTGCAAAAATGACCAACATAAATAAATTTAAAACAAAAAATCATTTTCTTGAAAATTATGCTATGAGAATATTATGGTTTTAATTAGTAAAGAAAATAATGACCTCGAGCCAGAATAAAACATCCTCAAAATATTTCGTTTATAACTTTTAAACAGCTAAACCGATTTCGCTCAAATTCAATGGTATTAAATTTGAGCGAAATCGCTTAGGGAAATAACAAGTTAATGTGTTAAGTCTTATACCCTGTTCTCACGAGCATCTAAAAACGGTTTTAAACGACATTTGTTTTAATTAAAAAAAAAGTGTTCACACGTAATTTCACTCGTTTTATTTTGGTTTTTATGTTTTTATTTTGACATTTGCATTATCAGCTGATAAACATGTACACATTTTAACAACAAACGATATTAAAATATTGAAATTATGTTCATTAATTATACATATAACTGTTTATAATGTTCAAGAATTGTTTAAAGATAAATATAGCACGATTTTTTTTTGTATTATTTACATTTTAGTAATAAACAATGTTGCCAATATTAATAAAATGCTTTAAAAACGCTGAACATTCAAAAATACTCAATTCAACCCCTGGAATTCCGCTCGTTTTAAATCGTTTTAATTTTAAAACGAGCTAAAAACATTTTTATTTTGACATATTACAACAAAAAAATGTATGGTAAAACGAGTCATAAAAATGGTTTTTAAGCATAAAACGAAAAATGTTGCTAAAAATGGTTTTTAAGTGTAAGTGAGAACAGGGTATTAGTCAAATATGTTTAATTCTTTGGCCGTGATCACCATTTCAACAGACGGTCAGGCCGACATCGGTACACCTAAAATATTTCGAAGGCAAAAACAAATGAAAAACATATTTAAAACAAGTGATAAAACAGTTTAAAACCATCGCAGTAATTATTCATTTATTTTAACAAACATCAACATTTATTTTTTACTGTTAATAAAATTTTCTTAAATAAATAACATTAAACATTAAAAAATAACGTCACTTTCATTTTTTTACCAACAAATTCAAAAAAAAAACCTACGAAAGCATTAAAAACATTGTGCTACAGTGAAAAATCATTTCTGATGTGATATAGTATAGGTTGTTGGTCTTGTCGAGTAGATCACAAAAATGCCCATTAAACTTGCCAGACACCCTCAAATTTTAGAGTTATTTGCTGTGTTTTTCAATAAGTGGATTTATTTTCGGATTAATCTTATTAAGTTTAAAATAAATATTTTAACGTGCTAAAACAAATTTGGAATATTATTTCCGTTATCTACGATAAATAAGCAATTATAATCCGAACAAATAATAAAAAAATCTGGAAAATTAAAAAAGTTATAAATAAACCAAAATTAATCCAACTAAAATTTAGGACTTTTTTCATTTTCCATATTTTTTTAGTATTTTTTCGGATTATATTTGCAAATTTATCGTAGATTACGGAAAAAAATATTAAAAATTTGTTTTAGTATGTTAAAATATTTTTTTAAACATAAGATTAATCAAAAAATTAATCCACTTATTGAAAAACACAGCAATTTTCAAAAATTTTTTTGGGACTTTTCTCACTAATTCAGAATATTTTCAACCGATTTTAAATTTTTTAACTGTTTTAGATAGAACAAGGATAGGGCTTTCCATGTGTGTGAATTAGTCTATACATATAAGAAAGATATCTATTGATTTTTTCTATAAAATCCAATGTTGGCAATCGATACCTTTTCAATACCGTTATCCGTTTCAAAACCCTTTAAATTGAATACCTTTAAATTGAAAAACCTTTTCCTTCGAGACCGGTACGTACCGGTATTGAAACGGTATTAAAACGGTTTTTCCTAAAAAACATGTTTTTTTTACAAAAAAAATAATAGAAAATTTGTAATTTTTTTGGTTTTTGTAAATAAAAAATCGTACTCCAAATGCCTCCCCGAAGTCTCATAAAAATCAAAAAAATCTTTGGGCACCCACATCGTGGATTAAGTAAAAATTTCAAAAAAAAAATCATACTTCAACCGCTATGGGGGAGCAGAAGAAAATTATTGATTTTCACGAAATTTTTTTGAAATCATTTAGACTCTCAATAGAAACTTTCCGCAACCCTAAGTATAGTTAAGTTTTTTGGGGATTTTTATTTAACCCGCGATGTGGGTGCCCAAGGATTTTTTTTGATATTTATAGGACTTCGTGACTCTAAAATTATTACAAAACCGTGAATTTCAAATTGGTTTCACCTTAAGTCCACATGTTGAAAAACCCGTTAAACCAGATTTAAAAACATGCAAGAGTCATAGAAAAATATTTAACAAAGTATTTTTGTCACTCAAAAATATTTTTACAATTAAGCAAAAAAAAACTTACACTCGAAAAATTTTTTACAAAAATGACTAAAAAAAGTTTTTTACTCAAAATAAAATAATTCTAATCAAAATTGTTAATTTTTTTTTAAGTTAGAAAACTAACTACCACTTTAAAAGGGCACCGTGGATATTCATGGATTCGGCTAACAAGGAGAGTCTCCCTGGTGTCACCCTCCGATCCTCATAACATTTGGATATGTTGTTCAGAACGAAAATTAATTTGACACTTAATTTTTTAGCGGCCCAAACTCATTTTTAGGAGGTTCGATTTGCATGGAGGGAAATTGACCTTTTTCAGTTTTTTACGATTTACGTCTATTTGCTCAAAACTAATATAGGCGTATTTGGTATTAGATTAAAGGTAATTAAAAAACCTATCTTGTAATGCTTATAACGTGTAAAAAAAGTAAATATTTTTCGACTTACTATTAACAAAAATGTCCAACAATTTTGTCATTTTACTCAATATGACGAAAAGCTGTGCATGTTTGGACCGTTCTTTCCACATGGAGATAGGTTTTCCAAAGACCTTTCATTTGGTATGTAACATGACTTGGGTTATTTGTATAATATATGAGATAAACGCAAAAAAACTGAAAAATGACCGTTTCTTCTCCCTCATTTTCACCCCCTAAATATGAGTTTGGGCCACTAAAAAAAATACGTGTCCCTTTATTTTTTATACTCTACAAAATAAAACCAATTCCATAAAGATCGGCGGGTGACACCAGGGAGACCATCCTTGTAAGTCGAATTTAACTCTTCTACTTTTTACATATTTTTTTACTTTCTGCAACAAATGAAGCCTTTTTATGTCAGAATAACTTCAAAGTCCTGCACTTTGGTCAAGGGGATAAGAAAATTACAGTTTCTCGGTCCGCACCCTTTTGTAGGTGTGGTCCGGTAACGTCCCCGCCGACCCTCTAAGAAAACGCAATTTTAATTTTTTTCACATTTTAAAGCGCATTTTAGCAAAAATGCTAAAAATAAATACGTGTTTTAGTAATAAAATTGAAAAAAAATTTAAGTTTTTATGCGTTTTTTATATTTTTAACATTTTTTTCGATAATACCGGTACGTACCGGTATCGACGTTTCGGTATCGGTAATACCGTAACCGATTCAACTCAAATACCGTAACCGATACCGATACCGAAATAAATAAAAAAACGATACCAATACCGATATCGATACCGTTATTCGTTTCGATTGCCAACCTTGATAAAATCTAATTTTTTTGTTATTTTTTGAACATTTTTCGAGTTTATCGATTTTTTTCTGCTATAGTTCGTTTAACTACCTTTATATTTATAAACGGATTTTTAAAGAAATTTAATTCTGAATACGATAAGTTTTATCCTGAAAAAATTGGATAATAATTGAGAGAGTTGTGATAATTTTTCTAAAAAAGAAAATTAAGATTTTGCAGGAAATCGCCGTTCAGATAACCCAGGCAAAAAAATAAATTTATCATAAATGGTCATGTTTTGCGAGAAAAGTCAAAAAAAAAGTTTTTTTTCACAATAACTTTAAAATTTGAGGGTGTCTGGCAAGTTTGATGGGCATTTTGGTGATTTTTTTGAGGAGACCTACAACCTTAACTACCTCATTTGGAAAGTATATTCGATTTTGTGTTTTTTGTAGCACAGTGTAATACATATGTCATACAAATAATAGCCATGTTTTTTGCATACCGGATTAGGATTAGGATTAACTCTATTAAGTTAAAAAATGGGTCAAATCAAGTCCAGAATTTTTTTCATAATTTTTTTCTGAAATGACATACAATTAGTAAATTAAAAAAAAAACCAATTTAGGTTTGTCCAAAATGTAAAGAATGAAAAATAAATTTAGTTAAATCCTAGGATTAACACAGATTTATTTATACCTTTTTACATTTTGGACAATGCTTAATTTTTTTTCCTATTTATATTTACTAATTGTAAGTAGATTCAGGAAAAAATTAAAAAAAAAAATTTGAACTTGATTTGACCCATTTTTTAACTAAATATAGTTAATCCTTATCTTAATCCGGTCTGCAAAAAGCAAGCCTATTATTTTTTTATGAATATATGTCATTTAAAGCAACATAGCAACTAAAACCGTTGCTTGTCAAAACTAAAAAAAAAAAATAAAGTTTTTACCGGATGACCCCTGCGACTCTAAATTTTTTTTTTCTAAAAATTTTTTTTAGGGTGTAAAGCCTTAACCAACAAAAATCATTTTTTTTGTCATGAATAAACCAAGTTATTTAATAATTAATAGGGATGAGATTTTCATGCACTAAAAAATCGAAAATATGCGCTAAAAATTTCAAAATATGCACTAAAAACCCTAAAAATATGCACTAAAAAATAAAATGTGTGCAATAAAAATCTTGTTATCATTGCAAAATCTTCTTAAAAAGCAAAAAGTAACGCTGGGTTTATAAGCAAGATTTTTAGAAATTAGCACAATCTATAAAATAAAAATTTAAAGAAAAAAAGTAATTTTTCTTGTTTCCCAAATAAATTTTTAAAATTTAAAATAGTTTTTAAAACAAATAAATTTCAATTTATGTTTTTGCTAATTTATGCCAAAATCTGCAAAAATATGCACTTAAAAGTTGGAAATATGCACAAAATATGCATTTAAAACCAAAATATGCAAAAATATGCATTTTCACCAAAATATGCAATAATATGCAAAAACAAATCGATGCGATTTTAACGCAAATTTCTTGATTTGGAAAGATAATTGGTCGATATCGTTTTTAGACTATCGACAAAAAACATGCATTTGCATGGAAATCTCATCCCTATTCATTAGTATTCAAAATGTTTTGGTCAATGTGTAGGGTACTTTTGAATTCAGCCGAAACGAACTTGACTCTTTTTACTCGTATTCTTATTGGATTTAATACTAAATTTTTATATAAAAAAAAAAGATTTTCATTAATTTCAAACAAAAAAAAAAGATATTTTTAGCTTATTTAATTTTTTTAATCCAAGAGATTTTATTTTTTCATACTACTTATAATTACTAAAAAAATCATTTAATTTTTCCAAATATTTTTTTTTTATATATATTTAAAAAACCACTGTTTTCATATTTTTTATTAAAATTATTAATTTGTATTAATAAATCATTTTTATATTTTTTTAATAAATATTTAACTATCATTAACATTTTTTTTTTGTTTAAATAAAATTCCAAAAATTCCACATAAAAAAAAATTGTTTTTGTTTATTACAAAATCCAGTTTTTTTAGGTTTTCAATATTTTTTTTTTTTTTTATAAAAATCACAACAAAATAAAACTTGCTTTATTCACACAGGTGTCTATTTTTATTATTATTTTTTGTTGTTGTAGTTGTTGTTATGATAATAATAATAATGTTGTTGTTTTTTTTTTTTTGTGTTTGAATCTTACACTTCTTGTCTGTAAAACCGCTTTTTTTTTTTGTTGCTAGTTTTAGTTTAAATTTTCTTAAGTTTTTATTTTTTTTTATTAATGTTGTTTTATTTTAAGTTTGTTGTATTTATTTACAGTTTTTTTTTATAAAAATGTTTTAAAAAAAAATATATAAAAAATTTCTTACTATTTATTAAATCAATTAGTAAAACAACGTCATATGCTCCAGTTTTTAAAATTGAATTGAATATTTAAAAAAAATCTTCAATATTAAACCACAAAACACTGCAGGGCATTTAAATAAAAGCACTTTATTTTTTATTTATTTGTTAATGTATAAACAAAAACACTTGAGTGATTTTTTTTTGTTAAAGATAAAAACCAATTAACATTTTTTTTTTTAATTTTGAAATATTTTTTGAGTTATATTTATATATTTTTTTTGTTAAATATATTTTCTCTCTTCTCTTTTTTTTTATTGTTATAAATTTTTGAATTAATTAAAATATTTTTAAATAACTTTTTTGTTGTTTTTTATTTTAATTTTTATAAAATGTAATACAAAATATTTTTTTTTTTTATTTAAAATAGTTTTAAACTCGTTCATTGCCGTAGAACGACTAACGCCTTACTGTCTACCTGATTCACAAAATAATCCCAGTTCGAATACAAAATTTTATACACACACAATATTCGACTGACTACACAGAGAAGAATCGATCGTAACGTTTCGTTTACTGAACATGAAATTGAACAAAAAATTTAAAAAAAAAAAAAAACGCAAAACATTGCAAGACAAGACATGCGATCGTTTCGTAGTCATCGTTGTATTAGTTATATAGTCAGTCGTACGTACGTCCGAATCGATCGTTGTTTCATAAAGTTATTGTACTTATTATAAAATAATATACTTGAGTATTAGTAAAAAAAAAAAATTATAAAAATACAAAATTAAATGAAAAAATATCTCTCATACATACAGCTGTTATTTTTTTGTTAGTTGTTTATCATAAACTTGTATAGAGCGTAGTAGAGTCTACCAACGAATAAATGTCTGTCTTAAACTACAACCAGAGATGATAAATGATATTTTTAAAGTTATATTAACTAGTTTTTTTCATTTTATAAACTAAATTTAGTGGTAATGGGTATTTAAGTTTGTCATTACGTTTGTAACACCTTGAAATATTGCACTAGAGCCCAATAAAGTGTAAACATTACTGTTCCTAGATCGATGTCCGTCTGTCTGTTGAAATGGCAATGAAGGCTAAAATTTGACTTATAAGGGAAGTATCTCAACCCTTATGAACCGATTTGCCTGAAACTTAAAATTTGTATAAATGAGACGATTTTAAGGTTGGGGTGTCTCGGCTTTTCGGCCATATCAGTGTTTCAAAATTCCGTTGTCCCCTTATGAAACCATACGGACCTCCGGGAAAATTTCGATAACTCACGAACTAACAGGAATATCCCCAAAAGAAAAAATACGTGTCGACTTAAATTTAATAAAGATTATTTCGTATTCATATGGACATCGTAGCTCTATGTCTTCATATAAATACCCCCCAAAATTTTCACATTTTCATGAAAAAAGTATTTAACGAAGCCAAACTTTTACAAGATTATGACACCGTTGGATAGGCATTAAAAAAACCTTTCTTCTCATATGTAAACATCATATAGTTTCTTAGAAAGAAATGGCTGAAAAGTTCAAAAAACGATTTTTTTGCCATTTTTTGACCCATGTTTTGAACCCCTAAATCCTCGATATGGCCGATAAGCCGAGACACCCCAACCTTAGAATTGTCTCTTTTGTATATATTTTACGTTTCATGCAAATCGGTTCATAAGGGTTGAGATACTTCCCTTGTTAGAGCTGATTTTAACATGATAATGTTTTTAGGCTGGTGTCAAATTTTAAAAAAGTTGCAGGACGCCACCTCAGTTTATATAAGCTAACGAAAAAGAAAACAAGAATTACTATTTTCATTTTCTTAAAACCAAAAATTTTAATAACTTGGGTTTGCAACTTGGATAATAATTCACCTCGTGGTGAATAAAACCGTTTTTCACCTGCTGGTGAATAAAAAGTATCATTATTATTTTTCAACAAAAAAAAAAATTTTTTTCATCAATTTTTTTTTTCATAAATTTTTTTTTTTTTTTCATTAAAATTTTTTTTTTTCATAAAATTTTTTTTTTTCATCAAATTTTTTTTTATTAATTTTTTTTTTTCATCAATTTTTATTTGTCATCAAAATTTTTTTTTTCATTAAAATTTTTTTTTTCATCAATTTTTTTGTTTTTTTCATCAAATTTTTTTTTTCATCAATTGTTTTTTTCATCAATTTTTTTTTTTTCATCAAAATTTATTTTTTATGAATTTTTTATCATATTTTTTTCATCAATTTTTTCCCCTCAAATTTTTTAGTATCAATTTTTTTCTCACCAAAAAATTTCATATATTTTTTCATCAATTTCTTTTTGGTTTCATTATTTTTTTTTAACATAATTTTGTTTTTCGTGAAAAAAAAAAAATCATTTTTTTTTACCAAAACTAATTTTTCGCATAAAAATTTTCCATTTGTTTATCAAATGTACATTAAACAAGAGAGCACACAATTTTTTTTTTTTCCATGAACGATTTTCATAATATTTATGCACAAATTCATACAATTTATTACTTTTTCATAATATTTATAAACTTTTTCATAGTATTTATGAATAAATCAAAATATGTGAAATTTAAGAATTTTTAAAATTTTTCATAAATACTATGAAAAAGTTTATAAATATTATGAAAAAGTAATAAATTGTATGAATTTGTTCATGGAAAAATTTTTTTTTTGTGTGAGAGTGTTATATTCTTTGGTGCCGAATCTTTTATACTCTCCAAAATGTAAAAACACATTTTTGCACTCACTTACGAAAGCTCTTTTTTTAATGGGGTCCTCGACTGATATTTCAATTCGTTTTGCATGGAATAGCAAAGTAATATAATTTTTTCTAATAAAACTTTGCTTTGGCAAGTACACCCAAATCTTGCGCAAAACATTATCATGATTAAATGTTTTGGGCAAGAGTACAAAATTCGCAGGCATTTTTTCTATAACACCGTCCGTCAAAAATAAAAAAGTCGTTGAACATCAAGTGGATAATATACGTTTGAAACTAAAGACTAAATGTAGTAAAACTGCATTTACAGTTTTCCATTTAGTGATCCTAATTCCTTTTAAAAGGACTTTAAAGTTTAAATTTTATAAAATATTTTCTTAATATTTGTATTTGTCCTAGGATGAAAGCCGAGGATCTTCCCTTGTGGGGGTCTCACTGGTGCTATTATATCAGCACCCCAGACCGGTCTGGAAGTGATACTTAACATTCAGCCCGTGAATATCTACATCAAGAGCACAGCAGCAAAATCGTCTCTGAGGCTAAGAGAGCCGCAAATGCTTAAGAAACGGTCTTGGAACACTCGACCATATTAAGTACGGTGGGCGGGATGAAACTGAAAAAAAAACCGGCTCTATCTCACCGCAGACGAACTTTGATAGAACCTTCGAAATGCAACTACCAACAAGGAAAGACTGGGCGGAAAACTCTCTTATAAGAGAGAATGCCATCTTAATCTTTACGGACGGATCGAAGATGGAAATGGGTATGGGTTCGAGAATATACTCTGAATGCCTCGAAATCAGGGCCGCAGTAAAGCTTCCGGACAAGTGTAGTGTTTTCCAGGCCAAGGTACTAGCAATTAATAAAGCCGCGCAGATGATTATGTTAAGGGACCTTAGTCCGCCAGGTTTGGGAAGGTTTCGAACCTGATATGTCGCTTCCTATAGTGGAATGGATAAACGAAATTGAAAGGATATCTGAGAAAGGAATTAAGGATATGTAGATATCACTGAGTGCAGGATATTGCGAACCCTGTGGCCACTGCCAAATCCTAAGAGGACAAAAAGTATTTTTACTTTTGGCAAACGTTAGGTTAGCCTATTAGTGGGAGTACTGACAGGACACTCTATCATCTTCCAATTGACCGTGCGTATGAGAATTTCTGATAGGGACAATTGTAGAAGTTGTGGGGATGTCGAGGAATCAGTGAAGAACCTGTTGTATGAATGTCCAGGTCTGATGAAGCGCCGCCTTAAGTATTTGGGTCAAAAATTTTTCGATGACCTGGATTGCCTAAACGGTGTCTCGTAAACATCTCTGGTAGAATATCTTAGAGAATCGGGGTGGTTTAAGAAATATAATTTTTTGTATCAGTGGGTAGGAAAATAAGAATTAAGGAATCACAATGGCCTCCGAATGAATTCGCCTAATTGGCGGACGCCCATTCAACCCAAACAAACCTTCCCAGACATAATTTTGTTTGTGTTTCGTAATAAAAAAATGATTTGAATATGCTCTTTGTTAAAAAAAAAAACAAAATGAAACATTTTCCAAGTTCTGACAAAAATTGTGAAAGTTTCGGATACACACATATTTTGGAATTTCAAAAATGCTTTTAGGAAAAAAATTCTAAGTCCGAAAAACTTTTAGGTTATTTTTTACGAGAAAAAAAAAACATTCATTATAAATAATGCTTTTGGAACTTTTTTTTTGAAAATTTTGAAAAAGTCCCCTAAAACTTTTTTGTTTTTTTTTTTCAATTTTGAATAAAAATATTTGTCGGTTATATCAATATCGTAGATTTAGATTTAAAAACCTACAGACTACATTGAAAGATTTTAGAGGTTGAATTTGCCTTGAAAAGGTACATTTGTACCATTTTTATCATCCCTGTCTACGACTAATACCACTACTACTATTATTATGTGTGCTTTACTCTTTAGCTCTTTTTTTATATTTTCATAAGTGAATTGTATGGAGCATATAGTTTTCCCCCCTTACAAAAAAAAAACAAGAACAACACAATAGATCTTTATTAAATAGCGGCGCTTATGTTAGCAGCGCCTTAGCGCCAACTGTTATGTTGTTCAAGTTACACATGTTTTTTTCGGCTTCTTCATCATCATCATTATTGTTGTCAGTATTATGATCAATTGATTTTTATGTTATGTTTACTTTACTCTCCTAAATTCTCTATTGCGCTCTTCGTTTTTCATAATAGTGTTTTTTATACTCAATATCGATCAAATACTGAGTATCTTTAAAATACTTAGTAATTTTAAGATACTGAGTAACTTTAAAATACTTAGTATTTTTAAGATACTGAGTATCTTTAAGATACTGAATATCTCTAAGATACTGGGTATCTTTAAGATACTGAGTATCTTTAAAATGCTGAGTTTCTTTAAAATACTGAGTATCTTTGTGATACATCTCTTGTAATTGAGAATTATTTTTTAATAAAATTTGAGTACATTTCTTCATCTCTTTTACTCATTTTTAAAATACCTGTTGAGATAGTTTTTTTGTGTGTTTTGAAAATGCTAGTGGATCTGTGCGATACATTTTTGTGTTTTTTGCGTAATGTTAAGTAAATGTTTTTTGTTTAAACGATTTGTTATGGTAAATTAAGGATTTTGAAAGTCCTTACACAATTAGATTTGCCTGGCAGAAAGTAGCAACAGGCAAAAATTGTTGTATAGGATGTAAATACAACATAAATGATAAAATGAAATCTAGAATAGAGTTTTTTATCCGAGTTAAACATTATTCAAATCCAAATTATGTCGCAAATCAATTAATTTGTTGTCATTATTATATGAGCATAACATGCGGGGAATCCACTGGCTCTTTAGGACCAATTTATCTGAAAAATACCTATCCTATGACTGGTTTAGCGCGGCTAGGGCATAAAACTGATACAAAGCGTATAGTTGTAGAGTAAAAAAGTGTAAGTTGATCTGAAAGACCAGTTCGCGACTAGTTCTGTGACATATCACAAGGCGTTAATTAGAAAAGTCTTAGGATATAGCAAGATCAAGATATGTAATATCTGCATTTCATGTAAAAGTACAACTTTACGACTGGTCCTTGACTGGTTTCTTTTCCCGCAGTGATTTTATCACATGGACACAAAATCTTAAGGTCCTAAAAACACAAAAAACTTCTGAAATCAAAACGGACCTCAGACTCTTTGTATGTGTCACAAAATATGATAAAACATTTCAAAATATCATGCGCAGGTAAAAGGAGGGAGGGGATATTTCCCCCCCCCCCCCCCACAAATTTCAAAAAAAAAAGACTATTAGAAAGAAAAAGAAAAAAACAAGAAAAAAGAAAAGAAGGAAAATTTCCCAAAGGAAAAAATCACCAACTCTGCAAATTTTTTATTAGAAAAAAATATGAATATTTTAAAAAAAAAATCTGAAAATTTTTATAGCGAAAATCTGAAAATTTATAAAGAAAAAATATAACTAAAGGTTGATTTACATGTTAACTATCCTTGATAGTTTGCAGGCAAAAACAAATGAAAAACATATTTTAAACAAGTGATAAAACATTTGAAAAACATCCCAGTAATTATTCATTTATTTTAACAAACATCAACATTTATTTTTTACTGTTAATAAAATTTTCTAAAATAAATAACATTGAACATTAAAAAAAACGTAATTTTCTTTTTTTTTACCAACAAATTCGAAAAAAATAACCTACGAAAACATTTAAAAATTAATGATTGTTGTGTTATTTTTACCAACAAATTCGAAAAAAATACCCCGAATAAAAATAATCATATACAACAATATATAACTTGATGCAAACATAATAAATCATATATGATTATTAGGGTGGGTCAAATTTTTTCGACCCAAAGGCTCACCGTGATTCTTATTCTATGGGTCATTCTGAGCAAATTTGCCAAAGAAACCATAGCTCTAAAGTGAATTTCGAGCCCCCGGATTTTTCAAAATAGGTATTTTTCTAGAAATATTCGAGAGTAGAGGCAACAAATTCTATTTCCTTTAGCCAAATGCGTATGTGGTTTTTGGGTCGCGGAATCTATTTTTGACATTCATTTTTATTTTTGAGTGCCGCTAGAGGGCGCTTTCGAAAATTTTTTGGAAAAAATATACGATATTGTTGTGGAAATAGACGAATTTTTGATTTTGTATTGAATATATTAAAAATACAAACTCGAATTATAAATTGCTAAATCACATTCCATACATTTTGTTCCTTTTTCCAGCTTTTCTAAAAATGAAATCGATAGATTTCCAGCTAAGACCTAAATCACATATTTACCAGCTTTTGAAGGAAGAAAACCTCAAAATCTAACTTGAAAATCTTATATTAGTAGTAATATTTATAAATTAATTAATTAATATTTAATTTTAAACATGGATCCATTGCCGCCAACATCACAAGCCGCACCAACATCAATAATTACCGAAAGTAGTTTGAAACATATGCCTTCTTACGATGTTCCTGCTTTTGGTATGTTGACTGGTCTCAATCTGCCAACTAAACAGGATATTTTAAGATGCTACACTAAGAAAATTATGTCATTAACTGTTTGTAAGTTATTTTAAAAAGTAATCAGTAAAGTCATTTTAAAAGAAAAATCACTTATTTTATAAAGGATTTAATTTTTTTACTGTTTCTGTAGTTTAAAAAAAATAATTTACTGTATTAAAAACGAATTTTCTGTTACATTTAAATTCGGCAGTAAAATATTTCTTCTATAGTTTTACTGTTTTTCAATACAAAATAACTGAATATTCACTAGTTTTTTAATGTTTTGGTTAGTCATTAAATTAGCATTTAAAATTGACTGTTATGTGTTTTTATTTTAAATGAAAAAACAGTGGAATGGTTTTTAAATAAAATTTCATTTGTTTTAACCCTTATGTGTGTGGACAGGTACCTGTGTACCTATTGCGTTTTCAAATCGAAATTTTTTATATAAGATTTTAGTCTACAATTCTAAAATTTCATGAGAACTCCTAACTTTTTGTTATTATTATATTTTCATAGGTGTTTATACACAATATCAGTTGGGGGGGCGTGGCATATCAATTTGCTTTTTGCACCCTTAATAGGGTGAATAGGTACCTGGGTACCTGTATACGTTTTATATGGAGGCACATGAAAAAAATTAATTAGTTGCTTTACTAACGTGTGATAATCTAAATTATTTGACTCCCAGCAAAAAAGTTGCTGATATTACAAAAATTTTTTTTTGGGTGTAGGATTTTAAAAAATATATGAAAAGGGGAAAACCAGAGTAAAATTATAATATTATATCATTAACCATCGATTTTTTGTACAATACAAGACAAAAAATTAGATTTCTCATACAATTTGCATGAAGGTACCCAGGCCACCCTATAGAAGGTGTTTTTTTTTCCACACACATAAGGGTTAAGTGAATATTCACTGGAATTTACCTACATAATTCTTTGAGTGTATTTTTTCTTGGCCGAACGTGCTAAAATGCAAAGTAAAATGTTTTCATACTATAAGACATTTACTCCTCAAGTGACAGACAAATTGATTGAAATTTGGAGCAAACTTAATATTGAAATTATATTGCATGACAAATACTACACTGAAGATAAATGCAAAGTAAAAGGCTCCAGTCTCACATCTTTCCTACGATCCATAAAAGAATTATTTTACATTGGGAAATGTAAATGTAAACGTTTTATTGGCAATGTTGTTCGACGATGAAAAAAAAAAATACGCGACTTAGCTCTAAAAAAAATTTTACACTACCGTAACCATGTGGAAGATCCGATGCTACTGAGAGTTTATAAAGAACCTTTCATAAACTTCAATTGCACAGATTTTATGAATATGATTGACATGAATGATAATTCAATCTTATTCGAACCACCATACACTAGAAGTATTCCTTATAAATATCTAGACCAATATTTAAAAGATATTGATCCACCGCTGCCTGATCCGAAAATTCCAGTAAACATACAATGAACGGAATGACATGTTCAATTGCTGGATAGCGTATCCAAAAGAGTTTTTGAACACAATCAAGAAGGAGTGACATTAGAAAGTCGTGAAAAATTTTCTAGACTTGACAGCAAGAAAGACTTTCAAAAATAACTCCTTCACGTTTATTTCCTAAAACTCTTCGATTTGTTTCTTAAGGTGGTATGATAATTGCTAGTTTCTGTATTGGATTTTTTAGGATTGATCGAAATAAACCACAAATGCGAGAAAGAACAAGAAGTACAATAAAATAAAAACAAAACAAAAAAAACAATATCGCCAACTTTTATTTTCAAAACAATTAGCCCAAATAACTAAAAAAAACGCCAAAACAAATGTAAAACCGCATCATTCGATCAAAAACTAATAAAATTGGCAACACTGTTAACATTTTATTCCGGAAATGTCAATTTTAAGTTGAAATACAGATTATCCCCTTTACAATGGAAAGCACGCATAGCAGTTAAATTTGATGGCAAATGACTTTTGCCCGATTTGTATGGATGAGGAGAGTTGGAAACTATCGAACACTTTATCTGCCATTGCCCGGAACTTTCTTGTCTGAGATTTGCTTCGCTGGTATCTAGGAAGCTGCACGATCTTTCAGATTTTTAGGATGTCAAAATTCAATATCTTATGAGTTTCATGAGAAGCTCAAATTGGTGTAACGGCAGGGCCTAGTAGGGGAACCTATTACGATCCCGTTGTTATACAACAAACCTTAAAGTCTAACCTATGAGAGGGTCTAAGAAAATAATGTGTGAAAATTTTTTTAAAAAATTTCTTGAAGATAGGAAAAATATATAAATTTTTAATGAAAATTTTCAAAATACAAAACTTTGATCGAAGAGCGTCACGTTTTTTTTTAATTCTCTTGTTCAACTGCAACAAGCCAGGTTAAATTAAAATAAATTAAGTTTTAATCGCGGAATTAACAATTCGTGATTTATTTACAGAAAACGTGAAGTTTTTAGCTCGGAATTTAAAAATGCAGTTTTTGGCAACATAAACATCGCAATTTCAAAATGTAAATTTGCAGTTGTACTGCATTTTTTCCGAGGAATAATTTTTGTCTACTGTCATTTTTTATACCCTCCACTCTAGTGATAGAGGGTATTTTGATTTTCGTCGAATTATAGTAGTGTGGCACCCCAGATTATTAAAGAGAGACATTTACAGTGTTCGCAACTTGAGGTTTAAGTTGTTTCGGCCGAGCCGTGAAATATGATTTCAAAGTTTCATTTATATATACAAAAAACTGTAAACTATATGAGAATTTCAAAAACTAAGAAAATAAAAAAACTATTTAATTTATACTATTTAATTTATCTTAAATTATTTATTTTGAGGATGTTTATTCTGGCTCGAGGTCATTATTTTATTTACTAATTAAAACCATGATAGCATAATTTTCAAGAAAATTATTTTTTTGTTTTAAATTTATTTATGTTGGTCATTTTTGCAAGACTTAATCGACACGTGTTTCGGAATTTGTCAAGATTCCATTGTCAAGATTATTTTGCAAAAATAGAAACGATTTCCTACAAAGTAGCAAACGAGTCTAATGACAAATCGTAAGTCTTGCAAAAATGACCAACATAAATAAATTTAAAACAAAAAAATTATTTTGGTTTTAATTAGTAAAGAAAATAATGACCTCGAGCTAGAATAAACATCCTCAAAATATAATATTTTAAAGGTCGAATAAAACAATTTTTAATTTTTAATAAAAATTAATCAGAATTTGAATTGAATGTGATGAATAACCCTAATATGGAGTATTTCTCACAACAACAATACAAAAAACATATTGTTGTAGTCCAATGGACTATCGTATGTAAAATTGTTTTAAATATTTGTGTTGGTTATTGACAATCGTTGCCTTATTAGTGTGGTACAATTTCTTCGTCTTTCTAATTCTCATTGTGAATAGAGGCGAATATGTATTAATATTCTAGTTTGTGCACAAACGATTTGTCATTAGACTCGTTTGCTACCTTGTAGTATATCGTTTCTATTTTTTTGCTAAATAATCTTGACAATGGAATCTTGACAAATTCCGAAACACGTGTCGATTAAGTCTTGCAAAAATGGCCAACATAAATAAATTTAAAACAAAAAAAAAAAATTTCTTGAAAATTATGCTATGAGAATATCATGGTTTTAATTAGTAAAGAAAATAATGACCCCGAGCCAGAATAAACATCCTCAAAATATAATATTTTAAAGGTCTAATAAAACAATTTTTATTTTTTAATAAAAATTAATCAGAATTTAAATTATTTACCCAAATTTTTCTTTTAATTTTTGAGTAAATTTTTTATTGCGTCAATTAAAAAATTATTCAATTTTTTTTTTTAAATTTAAGCAAGTGATTACTCAAATTGTTTTTCTCAATATTTTTCGATGTATGATGTGTTGCAAGACATAATTTTTTTTAAAAAATTTTCGAAAATCCAAAACTTTTATCGCCAGGCGCCTCGTGTTAATTTAATCCGATTGGCCTCAAATTTGTACCCGTAAGTGTTATGCCTAAGAGATAAAAAGTTTTTCCGGACCTTCAAGATCAGGAAAAAAATTTTGTCATACACGAAAATGCCGGTCCAATGTAACATTTAAATAAATTCTCCCCAAATTAAAAAAAAATTGTATTTTGAATTAAATTAAAGAATTGAACCAAATTCATTAACAATTTCTATACTTACTGACAAAACGTATGTACGTGATAATATTTTATGAAACTTTTTTCAAAAAAAAAACTTTCAGCTTAACTGCTAAATCAATGCCAAGTTCAGAATAAACAAAACTTTGTAAGAAAAAACCAAACTGTCTGACTGAAAACGAACTTCATGACTAAAAAAAGCTACATTATCATAAAAAAAACAAGAACATAAAGTCTTGAAACCAATACAACCAACCAAAAAAGATCTTGAACAAAAAGAATTTATACAAACACATCCAAACATCGATACATAACGACCACCCGCGTGAGTCAAACCAAAAAAGAAACCGGGGGAAAAAAACTAACTCATGGCTAAGAAGAAAAAAAAGTACCCGAGTAAAAAAGTTCCTATATAATTGTATATAATTTTATAAACATCATATATGATTAAATAGAATTATATAGAATTTGATGCGAAAAATGAGTCGATAAAACTACATAAAATTTGATCAATGTTTCATGTATTTTGATAAATTTTTTATATAATTTTATGCGAAATTTGGACCCCTATTTTTATATAATAATAGCAAAATTATATAATTAGATATAATTATATAAAAATATATAAAATTGTATAAAACTGCATAATACTATATAAAGTTACATAAAATTATATATAATTATATATAATTAAAATAAAATTTTATGATTTATATAAAACTTGATATAATTTTATATAACTTTATAAAATTATATATTGTTTTATATAATTTGATATAGTTGTATATAATTACATCTGATTATATAAATTTGCTTTTGTTATATAAAAATAGGGGCCCAAATTTCGCATAAAATTATATAAAAAATTTATCAAAACACAAGTAACATTGATAAATTTTTATATGGTTTTATCGACTCATTTTTCGCATCAAATTCTATATAATTCTATTTAATCATATATGATGTTTATAAAATTATATACAATTATATAGGAACTTTTTTACTCGGGTATTGAAAAATTTAAAAAAAACTGAAGATATAACAAGGTATAAAAACAACAACAGTAACAAATACATCCTTTTAGAAAAGATCAGAAAAAAAATCCAACATTGAATCCATTGAAAGAATACAACACGAATACAAGAGTATTTGTGGAGCCATTATTTTAAAGAAACTTCAGAAGAATGAAAAAAAAAAAAAACATTTAAAAAATGATCATGAAAAAAAAGAAACAATTTTTATTGGTTAAAATTAAATTTAAACTTAAGAATTTTTTTTGGAGAATCATGGTGGAGAAGGGAAATTTTTCAAAAAAAAGGTAAGTAAGAAAAAAAAAACAAAGAAATGTTTTGTCACTTTCTGTCTTCCAGAAAAGCCACTGCTTACTTTAAAATTCTTATATTAAAAAAACTTTTACAGATTTCCTTACATTTTACAAGAAAAAAACCTTAAGTCACGATTTTATTGTAACCAAAAGAATGTTGAGTAACCAACAAAATAACTTTTAACAAAAAAAAAAAAAAAAATAATTAAAAAAAAAAGACACCTGTTAATGTATGTAAGCGCCAGACAATATTTAAAGCCTGACTTACATAGTTCATACATATATATACACACACGTAAACATACATACCACACGTATGGATGTATAAGCATAAGATCACGTTTTAACGTAAAACATAGTTTTACATTTTTAAGACCTTTAATACTATACAATAGCACAATGTGGCTACTACGTATGTTTTGTACTCGTATTAATGTTTAAGCCATACTCATATGATCCACTCATAAGAATTATTCTTTGTACGCTACATTGCAAATGTTCAGTTTATTATGATGTTGGTAGCAACAAATAGGAAATTATGTTATCATCATGTTACCCTCTTCAGTGATTTGGTACCCAAATTTATGAAATATATGCTAAATAAAATTCTACCACCTTTTCGTCCTATACAAAAAAACATTGTCAAATTACAAGAAAAAGTCTCGTAATTCTATTTTACCAATATTTGACAGGTTTCCTTGTTTTTTAATAAAAAAATCGATCGAAATTTCCATTTATGTTAGTAATTTTACAATTTTTTTTGTAATTTTAGAAATTTCCAAGGTAATTTCAGAAAAAAATCTAGTGAATTCACGAAAATTCCTAGTAAGTTTTATTTCGTCAAAAAAGTTGTAAATTTACAATTTAAAGGCTTGTAAAATTACAAAAAATCTCGTAATTATACCCAACACCACTCTGTAGTACAGGGAAAAATGAATTTGGGCTGATGTTTGTAACTATCTGAAATATTGATCCTAGACCCACCTTCAAGCATACCGATCCACTCAGAATCACTTTCTGAGACGATTTATCGATATCCGTCAATCCGTCAATTATTAATCAATTTGTATGAAATTTGAAACTTAAGCTTCCTTTGTTCCAAGCACTAAGCCTAATGTAATTGGAAAAAATCGGTGTTAAGACCAAACCCCCATACAAACGTTAGAGCGACTCACTTGTATGGAAGAGAAAAAAGTGATTTAGTTACCCCTCTGAAAATAAAGCTTGATATGTTTTATAATGATTCCCAAAATATTTTGGTTCTAGCGTTGACCATCCGTGAGCTGGACCATTTTTAAAAAAGGTCCTTTTTTCAGTTTTTCGAATTTTTTTGTACTTTGCTCCAAGACGACATAAATAAAATTTGGTGTCATCGAAAAGAGTTTTTGACGCAGCATCCAATGGTATATAAAACTTGACCACTTGCGACCTGCAAATTGCGATATTTAACTAAATACATATTTTCGTTTCGCGTTTTCATGCAAATTCTACGTATTTGGAAATAATGTTCTGCTTTTTAAATTGAATCTGTTTTAAAATAATGTTAATTTATTTTTTTTTGTAATTATTCACATAAAACGCGAAAATCGCGATTTATTAATCTTTTTTCAAATATAGGCAATATGGGTATCAAAATTTTTCATTTTTCATTTATAATAACCTGGTGATAAGTAAAATATCTGTTTTCAAATCGAGGATGCTGTGAGATAAATTTAAGTTCTTAAATATTAATTTTTTAACAATGTTCTGCTTTTCAAATTGAATCTGTTTTAAAATAATGTCAATTTATTATTTTTTTTTTATTATTCACATAAAACGCGAAAATCGTGATTTATTTTACATATGTTTTTTAATATAGGCAATATGGGTATCAATTTTTTTCATTTTTCAATTATAATAATCTGGTGTTCTGTTAGTAACTAAAAAAATCAAATTTGAATACATAAATATATCTCACAGCATCCTAGATTTGATCTTTTGCTTATCACCAGATTATTATAATTGAAAAACGAGAAAAGTTTATACCCATATTGCCTATATTAAAAAAAGAGAAAATATATCGCGATTTTCGCGATTTATGTGAATAATAAAAAATAAATAAACATTATTTTTAAACAGATTCAATTTGAAAAGCAGAACATTGTTAAAAAATAATATTTAAAAGCTTAAATTTATCTCACAGCATCCTAGATTTGAAAACAGATATTTTACTTAGCACCAGGTTATTATAATTGAAAAATGAAAAATTGTGATACCCATATTGCCTATATTTGAAAAAATATAAAATATATCGCGATTTTCGCGTTTAATGTGAATAATTACAAAAAAAAATAAATAAACATTATTTTAAATCTGATTCAATTTGAAAAGCAGAACATTATTTCCAAATACGTAGAATTTGTATGAAAACCCGAAACGAAAATATGTATTTAGTTAAATATCGCAATTTGCAGGTCGCAAGTGGTCAAGTTTTATATACCATTGGATGCTGCGTCAAAAACTCTTTTCGATGACACCAAATTTTATTTATGTCGTCTTGGAGCAAAGTACAAAAAAATTCGAAAAACTGAAAAAAGGACCTTTTTTAAAAATGGTCCAGCTCACGGATGGTCAACGCTAAAACCAAAATATTTTGGGAATCATCATAAAACATATCAAGCTTTATTTTCAGAGGGGTAACTAAATCACTTTTTTTTTTGAGTCGCTCTAACAAACGTCCCTTTATATTTTGCGTCAAATGACTCTAATAACTGTTTTATAACAGGTATCCTTTCGAAATTTTACAAGTAAACATATTTTGTATTAGCAAATAATCATTTCAAATTTTAAAGGAATCGGACTAGTTCTTCTTGTAGTCCCCATACAAACCACCCTCCCGATATTCATATAAATCTCTCAAAATTCATTACAATTGGTTAATATTTGATCAAAATTTTGTTTGTAAATTAGTGCCTACGGTCAGTACCGTAGTACCGGGTATACCGGTAATCTCGGTATTCGGTATTACCGGGAAACGGTACCGGTTTCCCGGTTCTTGAATTGTTCCCGGTATTCCCGGGAATACGGTTTCGGTTCTGACGGTATTACCGGTATTCCCTGGACTACCGGTATGCATATTTCGTATAATTAAAATGTTTTCTTCGCTTTTACCAAAAAAAAAAAAATACAAAAACACCATTTTCAATTTTTTTATGTATTTAAGAAAAAAATGGTTACATGATTTTTAGTATTTCTGAAATACTGATTAAATGGTGTCATTTAAATATTTTATGGTATTGTATTTTTTTTTTTTTTTTTTTTAAGAACCGGTACTAGAATCAGAACCGGGAATACCGGTATTTCCGGGAATATATCTAGAACCGGGAAACCGGTACCAGAACCGGGAATACCCAGGAATACCGGAGGTTATAATTATACCTGGAGGGTATAATAAGAAAACCATTAGTAAAGGGCTTGTAAAATTATTAGGAATTTTCGGTAGGAGGTACCAAAAAAAAAACAAGTAAGAAAATTGTATATAATACCCTACATTAGAGTTTCCCGGAAAATGGGTTCCAAGTTCAAACATGGACCGATTAGATCTATATTTTTTCAACTCTTTAAAAAGTTTAAACAGCACTCACACATCAAATTTGAGTCAAATAGGCTTATTTTTGTTGACAAAAAACAGCTTTAACTGAATATCGGGCGAATTTTTCACATGAGTCCAAAAATGGTCGGATGATAATCAGATTTGATAAGGTTATTAAAGTACGCGTTTAACATACACAAACAGAATTTTTATTAAATATTTTCTATTTTCATGAAATTTTAAAGATTTATGTGAAAATCGGAAAGTTGGTTTGTATGGGGGCTACAAGAAGAACTGTTCCGATTTCTTTAAAATTCGGAATGGGGATTTGTGTAGATGAAACATGATTAATAACTAAATTTCGAAATGATACCTATTATAATGCGGTTATTAGAGTCATTGGGGACAAAACTAAAGAGGCCTTTGTATGGGGGCAAGGTCTAAATATGGACCGATTTTTTCCAATTTCAATAGGCTTCGTCCTTGGG
The DNA here is from genome assembly GCA_963921195.1 of Pegoplata infirma. Classification (NCBI taxonomy): domain Eukaryota; kingdom Metazoa; phylum Arthropoda; class Insecta; order Diptera; family Anthomyiidae; genus Pegoplata; species Pegoplata infirma. The sequence continues at coordinate 42,585,951 of OY992537.1, forward strand.
CCAAATGAGGCTTAAGTTTCAAATTTCAAGTCAATTGAAAATTGGGACCTGTATCGTGTTTATACCGTTTACATGGACAGACAGACGGACGGACAGACGGACGGACATCGCTAAATCGACTCAAAGAGTGATTCTGAGTCGATCGGTATACTCGGGTAGTTACAAACATCAGCACAAACTCATTATACCCTGTACCACAATGTGGTGTGAGTATAAATATGTATTTTCACCAAAATATGCAAAAACAAATCGATCCCATTTTAACGAAAATTTCTTGATTCAGAAATATAATACAGTCCCAAAAAAAAATGGTTCTGACCCAGAAGCCAAACCAACAATCCTTATGTATTTTAACTAACTAAATGCGATTCCGTCATCAGAATTGACTTCTATCGTTGGGTTTTCCTGTAATTTACAAGGAAAGTCCGCAAAGTGAACCAACCTCATTTCTTTGTAAATTTGATTAACAAGGAGAATCTCCCTTTTGTCACCCTCCGCTCTTCGTGAAATTTGGATATGATGTTCAGAACGAAAAATAATTCGAATCGTATTTTTTTCTAGCGGCCCAAACTTATTTTTAGGGGGGACGATTTGTATGGGGGGAAGTTGACCTTTTTCAGTTTTTTACGATTTACGCCTATTTACTCAAATTTGTAGAGGCGTATCAGATTAAATGTATTTAAAATACCTATTTCGTTATGCTAACAACGTGCCAAAAAAGTAATAAATTTTGACTTATTAAAAGAAATCCTAAAATTTTGGTATTATACTCAATATGACGAAAAGTTGTGCATGTTTGGACACGTTCTTTACACACAAAGATAGGTTATCCAAAGACCTTTCATTTGGTATGTAACATGGATAGGTTTATTTGCATAATATGGGAGATAATAGCAAAAAACTGAAAAATTACTCTTTCATCCCCCTAATTTTCAACACCTAAATATGCAATTGGCCGCTAAAAAAATACGTTTCCGTTTATTTTTTTCTGCTCTACAAAATAAAGATAATTTCATAAAGATCGGCGGGTGACACCAGGGAGACCTTCCCTTCTAAAATTTCATCGTTCCATTTTCTTTTTCTACCTCTTTTGCCCACAAACTCGAATGCAGTAGCAGACAGTCAAGGAAAAAAATAAATAATTGTTCAATTAATTGACATTAATTAATCGATTTATTCGTTATTCGAAAATCGTCATTTTAAAATTTTTCGAACAAGAGTTTGGGTTTGTTTGATCGATTAATCGAATTATTCTTAATCGGTTGACAGCTCTAGTAAAAACGCAGTAAAATTTCAATTAATTTCTAAAACTGAATGAGATTTTTGTAAAAATAAGCATTTTGGCAGAAAAATCAGCTGAAAGTTTGCTAAATCAAATTGTTTTAGGTAGTTTTACTGATTGTTTGACAGAGTTTTTCTTTTGAAATGTTCAGTTGTATTATTAATATAGCCAAATTTATTGATAAAAAATCGACTTATAAAGTGATTCTAGGTAGATCGGTGGGTCAAGTACGAATTCTTTGGGTACACTAAAAAAAACCTTGTAAAATTAAAAGAAAAGTTTGTTACTTTTTTTTTTATGACCTTTTTACCAATAATTTTGTAGTTTTAATTTACAATTTTTTTTTGACGTGATAAAACTTACAAGGAGGTTGCGTAGCTTAACTCGATTTTTTGTTACCTTCTATTTAACGAGAATTCCTAGTAAAAATTACGAGCTTTTTTTGTAATTCTACAAGCTTTTTACCGATAAAATTGTAAATTTAAAACTTTTTTGGCACAATAAAACTTACAAGGAATTCTCGTGAATTTACTAGATTTTTTTTTGTAAAACATCTTTGGAAATTTGTACAATTACAAAAAAAAATTGTAAAATTACAAAAAAAAATGTAAATTTCAATTGAAAACGTTTTGTTAAAAAACAAGGAAACTGCCATATATTGGTAAAATAGGATTACGAGACTTTTTTTAGTAATTTGACAAAAAAATTTTTTAACCTGTACCACGGAATGGTGTGATATATAAAAATTAATTGTGCCAATTAATTTTTTGATCAAAGCTCAATATATTTTTTTTTATTCCCATGGTAGTGGGTGTAATTTTTATGAATTAAAAAAAAATAAGTTTTACTTTTTTCTGTGTAGAGTATCAGTTAATCGATCCTGATTTACTTTATAATTTTCTGACTTATTTATTTCATTTTTCTTTTGTTTAAAGTATTTATTGTTAAATTGCATAAAAGACATTGTGTCGTCGTCGTTGTTGATGTTGTTGTTCATATTATCATTATTAGTGTTGTTGCTGATGTTGTTTGTTTTTTGTGTGTAAGACTTTAAGTCGTCAGTTTAAGTCGTAGTCAAGACAAACTCAAGTCTTTAATTCTGTATATTGGCTGTTGTATGTTGGTTTTTTTTTTTTTTTTTTTTTGCTCAAAGGCCATTAGCGCAAAAAGTAGGTGGAGTTGCAGCTAAAAAAAAAATGTTTTTTGTATTTCATGAATTCAATTCTATTTAACGTAGATATGAATGTGTTCTTCTTTTTTGTGTATACAATTTATTTATTATTCACGTTGTCCAGCCTTTCAGACGTCTCTTTTTTGTTTGAGTTTTCTTAAAGCCAGCTAATGTGGCTGCCGTCTTTTGGAGCCAGGTATTCTAGTAAAGGTTTATTTATTTTTTTTTGTTTTTAAGTTTTAACGAGATTCTTCTGGATCTTTTTCATTTCATTTTGCATTATTGTTGTTTTTTTTTTCTACTTAAATTTATTTTATGCAATTTTTTTCTTGGTTAAAAAATTTTAAGGTTGTTCAAACTGAAACCGGTAGATCAAAAAATTGGGGAAATTTCCAAAAAAATATTTATTTCCAAAATATGGCGTCCCAGAAAATCATGTTTTTTTGGAGTCATATTCGAAGAATAAACACGATTGTGGCAATCATAGTAGAAGAAGGTCAATTTTAGATTGATCATTGTATTTTATATCATATAAATGAAACAAAGGACTTTATATTGTGAACCTTAACAATAGGCAAAATATAATTAAATCACCATATAATGATAATTTAGGATCATAACATGATCGTAATCAAGTCCTTAACAATAGTCCAAATTATGGTCACTTAGGATCATAACATGGTTGCAATCATATTATGATCCTAAATGATCATAATATGGTGATTTAATTATATTTTGCCTATTGTTAAGGATCACAGTACAAAGTTCTACTCCTTAGTTTTTTTTTTTGTATGGTTACATTTTTATAACTCCAACATTGTCTTGTCTTGTCATTGTCATTGTCTTGTCTTGTTTCTGAACCGAAACTGATTTTCGTTCAAACACCGATTCACCTAAAATTTGAACAACCTTATTCAATATTGTTAACCATGCCATTTTTTATGTATCTCGTTGAAAGTTCTCTGTTATTTGTGTTAAATAATTCTTGTTTCTTTTACGTCTTTAGTTTAGGTTTTTGTTTTCAGATTGTTTTTTTGAAAGGTGTACTTTACTTTGATCATATAATAAAAAATTTCATTGATTGATCGTCATTTTGTCTGCCTGTACTTTTTGTTGTACCAGACATTTTGTCTTGAATATGTTGAAAATATTTTCGTATTTTTCGTAGTTTAAAAGAAATCCAATGCTTCTAACGACCATTTTGAAATTCGAAACTTTCAATACTTTTTACTGGAATAAAAAATGTTCGTATAAAATTTTTTTAAATTTGACAATTTTTAAAATGGCGGCTAAAACTTTAAAATGGTGACTTTTTATAACCAACCAAATGAAATAAAATAAGTAAGAAAACTATAATCGATAAAGTATTATTCTAGCTCGAGGCCCAAAAATATTTCTATTTATGATATTCTCATAATAGATCTATTATGAGAATATCATAGGTTAGGTTAGGTTGTAAGTGGCTGCTGACGTTTTACGTCAACACACGTAGACTCTGAGGTCCATTGTGATACCACGGGACCGTAATAGGTTTCCCTACTAGTCCCTGTCGTTAAACCAGTTTGAGCTTCTTATGAAACTCCTTAGATGTTGAATTTTGACATCCAACAAATCAGAAAGATCGTACAGCTCCCTAGATCCCAGTGAAGCAAGTCTCTGACCAGAAATTGCAGGGCAATGGCAAATAAAGTGTTCGATAGTTTCCAACTCCTCTTCATCCATGCAACTTCGGCAAAAGTCATTCGACGGCACATTTAACCGCTCTGCGTGCTTCCCTATAAGACAGTGTCCGGTAATTATAGAAACCACCGTCGAAATCTCTCCTCTTGGAAGCGATATCAGCTCACTTGTGCGCCCCTGATTAAGAGAAGGCCAAATCAGTCGTGTTGTCTCACACGTCCATCCATTTGCCCATCTTTGATTAGTCTCCGTCACAGAACAAAGCCGTAGGTTTTGCTTGCAAGTTTCTAGAGGCATACCAACACATTCCAATTCTGTTGGAACCTGTAAGGTAGTTCCTAGTCTTGCAAGCTCATCGGCTTTGCAATTCCCTAGAATGTCTCTGTGCCCTGGGACCCATATGAGTCGTATGTTAAACTGCTTGGCTATCTCATTTAAAGACGTGCGGCAGTTAAGGGCAGATCTTGTTTTCAGAAACATTGAATCCAATGACTTGACCGCGGCTTGACTGTCAGTATAGATGTTGACTGCGGTTGTAGACAAGACATTGCAGCTCAACCAGTCAGCCACTTTCTTTATTGCCAGCATCTCTGCCTGGTAAACACTGCAATGATCTGGCAATCTACGAGCCAGACTCAACCCAAGCTCTTCCGAATAGACTCCAAAGCCCACTTGTTCGTGCAGCCTCGATCCATCTGTGTAAAAATTTATGGTAGCTCCACTACCCGGAGTATCCCCCATCCAAGACTCCCTGGATGGTATCATTAATAGAAATATTTTTGGGCCTCGAGCTAGAATAATACTATAATCGAATAAATACATTTTTATTTCAATGTACCATTTGGTACTAAACATAAAAAACAACATTTTAGTAAGATAACTTTAGTCGGTCAGGAATGATTCTACCCCAATGCTTGGTTCCTAGTTAAAACATGGACCAATTGAATCAATATTTACTAAGAGTGTAGAAAAAACTACAGCTTTTGAGTTTGAGGGGGGACATTTTTTTTTTACTTCGAATAAAAAAACATCATCAATTCAAAGTTTTCGGTCGGACAAGCAAATCAGGGATCCTTTTTTTTTTTGGCAAAAAAACACTGGAGCCGATTTTCAAATTAAAAAAATCAGAATATCTCGGAATCTGAGACATTTTTCCTATAGAAAAACTTTCGAATTCTAAGAACCTTTTCTCACAGAAAAAGTCTCAGATTCTTAAACCTTTTACTAAAGCACTTTTCCTTAAGAAAAAATGTGTCGGAATCTCAGACTTCTTCTCAGATTCTGAGAAAAAGCCTTAGATTCTGACAAATTTTTCCTATAAAAATAGTCTTATATTCTGAAAGATTTTTCCTATAAAAAAATTTTTCTATAAGAAGAAGTCTCAGACTCCGAGATATTTTTCCTAAAGAAAAAGTATCAGATTCTGGTACAGTTTTCTTATAGAAATAGTTTCAGATTCTGAGATATTTTTCCTATAAAAAAGAAGAAAGTCTCAGATTCTGAGGCCTTTTTCTTATATAGAAAAAGTCTAAGATTCTGTATTTTTTCCTAAAAAAAAGTCTCAGATTCTGAGACCTTTTTCTTATAGAAAAAGTTTTAATTATGAGACCTGGTTTCTATAACAAACTTTTAGGCTCTCAGATTCCGAGACTTTTTTCTATTAAATAAGTTTGAAATTTAGAGAAGCTGAGACCTTTTTCCAATAGAATTTGAGGCTGTAAACAAGCCTCAAATTCTCTTTTTCTACAGAAAAAGTTTCAGATTTTGGAAAATTTTTCCTATAGAAAAAGTCTCAGACTCTGACAGAGTTTTCCTATAGCAAAAGTCTCAGATTCTAAGACATTTTTCCTATAGAAAAAGTCTTAGATTCTAAAACACTTTTCCTTGAGAAAAAATGTGTCGGAATCTCAGACTTCTTCTCAGATTCTGAGAATTTTTTCCTATAGAAAAAGCCTCAGATTCTGACAAATTTTTCCTATAGAAATAGTCTTAGATTCTGATACATTTTTCCTTTAAAAAACTTTTTCTATAAGAAAAAGTCTCAGACTCCGAGATATTTTTCCTAAAGAAAAAGTATCAGATTCTGGTACAGTTTTCTTATAGAAATAGTTTCAGATTCTGAGATATTTTTCCTATAAAAAAAAAAGAAAGTCTCAGATTCTGAGGCCTTTTTCTTATATAGAAAAAGTCTAAGATTCTGTCATTTTTTCCTAAAAAAAAGTCTCAGATTGTGAGACCTTTTTCCTATAGAAAAAGTTTTAATTATGAGACCTGGTTTCTATAACAAACTTTCAGGCTCTCAGATTCTGAGACATTTTTCTATTAAATTAGTTTGAAATTTAGAGAAGCTGAGATCTTTTTCCAATAGAAAAAGGCTAAGATTCTGCGACCTTTTTCCTGTAAACAAGCCTCAAATTATCTTTTTCTACAGAAAAAGTTTCAGGTTTTGGAAAATTTTTCCTATAGAAAATTTTCAGATTCTGATACATTTTTCCTATAGATCTCAGATTCTGAGAAATTTTTCCTATAGAAAAGTTCTGAGATTCTAATATATTTTCTCTATTGAAGAGGTCTCAGATTCTGGAACATTTTTCCCATTAAAAAAGTCTCAGATTCGGCAACATTTTTCCTACAGAAAAAGTTTCAGATTCTGAGAAATTTTTCGTATAAAAAAGTCTTATATTCTGAGACATTTTTCCTATAGAAAAAGTCTTAGATTCAGAGATATTTTTCCTATAAAAAAGTTTCAGCTTCTAAGATACTTTTTCTATTGAAAAACTTTTAGATTCTGAAACAATTTTCCTTTAAAGACTTCAGATTAGTCTGGTAGGGGGGGGGGATTTCCCCTTCCTCCAATTGTACCCGCGGGTTCTTAGGGTCATTTAAGAAGAATCTGAAGTTAGATTTTCAAAATTTAAAATGGCGGATCCAACATCGCGATATTTTTTTTTTTTAATAACTGATTTAAAACCATTTACCCAACAAGTTTGTTGAGTTGGTAAATTATATGAGTACAATATTTTTAAAATTATTCGGTAAACAGCCAAAAGTGTCACAGAAGTCGAAGGTTGGCCGAATAGTGGTGTTTATAGCATACAAAAAAACACGTGTATGAAGAATTTCAAGCAAATCGGTTTGCTTTTCAAAAACATTAATCGCCATGTTGGATCCGCCATTTTGAACTGAGAAAATCTAAATTCACATTCTTCTTTAGCGACCCCAAAAAACAGTGTATAAAGAATTTCAAGCAAATCGGTTTGCTTTTTAAAAACATTGATCGCCATGTTAAATCCGCCATTTTGAATTTTAAAAATCCCACTTCACATTTTTTATAAGGGACCCCAAGCACAAGTTTATGAATAGTTTTAAGCGAATCTGTAATGTTTTTAAAAAATTGGGAGCCATATTGGATCCGCTATATTGAAACTCAAAAATCGCCACTCGGCATTGAAAAGGAAATATTTTTTAGTAATTTCGGAATTTTTTAAACAAATTTTACACCCACACTAGAGAGAGGGGTGGTCCGGTTGACAAAGAAACCCTCATATACATATAAAGGGTATAACCCTCAACATGTTAAAACGAGTAAAAATTTTAGTCGGTCAAGACCGAACATATAAATTCCCAGAAAATGGATCCCAAGTCCAAACATGATCCGACTGGATCAATGATTTTTGGAACTTTAATTACTGTAACAAACACACAGAAACCAAATTTGACAGAAATAGGCTTCTTTTTTTGACAATTGACCCAATTAACAGAATATCGGGGAAAATTTTGATATGGCGATTGAGTCCAAAAATGGTCCAATTATAATCAGATTTGATAAGGCTACAAAAGTACACGTTAAACACCTTGAAACAAAATTTTAATCAAATATTTGATTTTTTTCTTGAATTTTGAGAGATTTATGTCAATATCGGCAGGATGGTTTTGTAGAAGTATAACCGGTCCGATTTCCTTCAAATTCGGAATGATGATTTATGAATACAAAATATTTTTACCTCCCAAATTTCAAAAGGCAATATATTTAAATAAGGTTATAAGATCCATTTGAGCCAAACTTAAAGGGGATGTTTGTATTGGAGCTCAAATTGTGCTACATTTTTCTCATATTCTGCAACATTTTTCATATAGAAAAAGTCCAAGATTCTAAAATATTTTTCGTATAGATTTTTTTCTGAGATTTTTTTCGTATAGAAAAAGTTTAAGATTTTGAGAAAAAAGAAAACGTCTCAGATTCTAAGATATTTTTAGAAAATTCTTAAATTTTAAGAAATATTTCCTACACACAGAAAACAAATTTGCTAATTTTCAACAATAATTCTGTTGTTGCAACCAAAACTCGGTGGATGCATTTGTATTGAGGTTGTAACAGCTGCATATCGGTAGCAACAACTGAATTTTGTTTACACAACTGTCTTTTAATTCAAACAACTACAAAATTGGTTTGACACAGCGAAATTTAGTAGCAAGAACCGAATTTTTAACTGATACAACTGAAACATTCAGTTGGAAATTTATTTTTCTCTGTCTAAAAAAAAATTTCAGAAACTGCAACATTTTTCGTATAGAAAAAATATTGTTAATACAAAATAAGTACCCACTTCTCATCTTAAGAAATTCCCAAAAAAAAATCCATTTTAAATATTTGCATTTCAATATCATAAAAATTAAAAAAAAAATCGAAATCAATAAGGCGCCAATGTTTGCCTTCAAAACAAAACAACTTCTTTTCTTAAAAAAAAGGAAAAAGAAAAGGACTAACACCAGGATACAAAAGAAGAATATTAAGTTGCCTACTGTCTGACATATCTGAAGAAAATCTAAAGAGACAATATGAATTGTCTACATCGACATTTGACTAAACATATTGTATGTGATGTGATGCGATGATGATGAAGCTGCTGCTGCTGATGATGATGATGGTTCGATGTGTATTAATGAGGACGGTTGATGGTGGTGGTCCACTTGAAACAAATTTTGACTAATTTGCCGCATCAGATTTCCAACTAATTTGACCATAGAAACAACAAACTAATGTAGTGGAAAATTATCAACAGCACAAGTCTTCTTAAAAAAAAAATGAAAACTAATAGAACTCAAAGAACCATCCAAAGGATGGACAGACAGACAGATGGTTAACAAGGGCAAAATACTAAAAAGAAGAAAAAAAAAAACAATTGAAAGCTGAAGATGAAATTAAACCGGAAGCAATAAAGTGTAAATTTCTTAAGAAACATGAGCTATAATTTGTTTCATAAAGATGATGTTTTAATGCAAAAGGACTTATTCAAAATGAAAGAAAAAGTAAATGGAGTCCATTTACTTTAAGAATAAGCCATAATTACATGATACAACATTTTTTGTTGAGAGATCCATTAATTTTCTACTCATTTGGAGGAGAATTATCGACAATAAAATAACCAAAAAAACGCTCAATTTTGACGGAGATAAAAATACAAAAAAAATAAAAGCCCTTTTCTTTAAAACGCCACGTAGTCTCTTAGTAAAATAATGATGCTGCATTCATTCAAATGATAACGAAGATATTGTAAAGGTCAGAGTTTTTATAGAATAAACTCCTTTTTATTATAACATTACTGAACGTTTTAAAAAGCGACGTGGAAGAAACCTTACACAGATAACACTGCGTGACAAAACTAACCACTATTTTAGAAAACAAGAGGTACGACCATCATTTCTATATATTTCGGACATGCTGAATCGAATGGCGTACTCCGTTTTTCGATGTATGGTACAGTTTTCTTACAAAATGTCATTAAAGATTGGCTGATTTTCAGCTGCTTTTTTAACAAAAAAATTTCCAAAGCTAATGATTTTTAAATGATATGGCATGGAAAACAAAGATATAACTTGTAGCAATATTTCTAATGTAAATTTGGTTTAAAGCTTTTCATCTTAAGCCCTTAAAATAGCGGATTTCTTAATTTTTTTACGTTTTCGCGAAATTAACCCCTAAATTGGTCTCTGATAAAAAACTTGGATTTTGTGGATCATAAAGGTACCCATGACACTACGAATAGTGAACAAAAAACATGTATGTTATATGGACCATCATGATGAAAATCGCGAAAAACCGTTTTTTTGTATATGGCAGCATCACTTTACGAGATGATTTAAGGCTCCATCTTTTAGTATATAATGTGGGAACCTTAAATAATGAACTGACCCAAAATTTGTCCAAAAAAGTTTTCATTTGCAAAAGTTATCTTAACAAAAACTATAATTATTGCATGGAAAACACTGAAATATCAGTTTTTGTTAAGATAACTTTTGCAAATGAAAACTTTTTTGGCCAAATTTTTGATGAATTAGTTGTTTAAGGTTACCACATTATATACTAAAAGATGGAGCCTTAAATCATCTCGTAAAGTGATGCTGCCATATACAAAAAAACGGTTTTTCGCGATTTTCATCATGATGGTCCATATAATATAGCTGTTTTTTCCCACTATTCGTATTTTTAGGGATGCGTTTTTGATTCAGTAAGAGCAAGTTTTTTATCAAAGACCAATTTGGTTGTTAATTTCGCGAAAACCTTAAAAAATTAAGAAATTCGCGAATTAAATGACTTAAGATGAAAAGCTTTATACCAAATTTGCATCAGAAATATTTCTACAAGTCATATCTTTGTTTTCCATGCCATAAAATTTATAAATCATTCACTTTGCAAATTTTTTTGTTAAAAAACTGTCTCTAAATCAGAAAATATTTAACGACATTTTGCAAGAAAACTGTACCATACATCGAAAAACGGAGTACGCCATTCGAATCAGCATGTCCGAAATATATAGAAATGATGGTCGTAACTCTTGTTTATTTTTTAGTGTTCCGCAGTGTAATTGCAATTGTTGCAGTGATCACCAATCGGGTTTACAAACTTTTCCATGACATCAGGTTTTTGAAAAAATTGAGTTTAAAATTTAAGGTTTCGGCATTGTTGACAACTTATAGCGGCAGCCTGATATGATAGCGACTTAAAATCGAGGGTAAAGATTAAACATTGCTCTTGAGGATGCAGAACTCATTTGGTTAGTCTCTTTAACAATAAGGGCACCAATTGTCTTTCACCGATGTTTAATCCACAAAAACGATTTTTCCGCTACTTTTCATATAAAAAATATTTTTTTTTACTTAAAGCAATACTCAGGGGATGCCTCTACTGATGCTGTTCATTGTATTGATCAGGAACATAAGGTAAAGGAAGGAGGAAAGATGCGATTATTCCAAACAAACACTCGGGTCTTGGGAAATATTTCACTTATCTCAGATGAACACCTCCCATGATAATATCGATAGATATTATTCTGACGATGCTCCAATGAATCAGTAGAGTTGGATACACTACTTTTATTGATTAACTTTAACGGCCCCCCCTGAACACGGTCCAGAAGCTTCAGAATAGACTCTGATGCCCCTGCCCATATGTGAGAGTTGTATTCTATTTTCGGCGGGATATAGCTGGTATAAATAGTAAGGAGATCGGATGGAGTGAAGTAAGTCTTGCACCATTTCAGAAAACCAAGACACTTGAATGCCTCTTTCGACACTTGAAATACGTGCTTATTCCAACGGACATCACATTGTATTCTCATGCACAGAACATCCAGAGTATCCGATTGCTCTGCAACCCGTCTGCGGGTTGACATACAACATTGGGTCTTGCGTGCATTAAAATCGACCTTATTCGCTTGAATCCACTCGGAGATTGTGGGAAGTTCCTTGTTGAGTGTGTCATTCATGTTCTACCGCATGACCTCTATCTCCAAATAGCTTGGCCTGTGATCGAATGAAAATGAAGGGGACACGTTGCTGTCATCTGCAAAAGAGTAGATAGGATTGAAGGCACAGTACATGGGTAGTACGTTCACAGAGGTGCATTTCGTGTGTGTAGGTATTAGTGACAGCACACGGTGTAACTTTTGACGTTTCAAACAAAACGTAAACAAACAGCATAAATACATACCACAGTACAGACTAGTATGCAAACAATGCACGGTGGTCAATTCCGGCCAAAAATCAATAACTTCTTTATTTCTGCATGTAAATAGCTCAAATTTAATATTCAAATTAAGAATAACATATCTGATACCTTGCCCAAATGTTGGACCTACAAATACAGTGGTTGGCCAAATAATCATGGACGTCCCAAATGTATCAAACATGTCTGCATATAAACAGCAATAATTTAATATCCGAATTAAGAATAATATATCTGATCTCTTTTCAAAACATTAGACATACAAATATAGTGGTTGGCCAACTAAGCATGGACGTGTCAAATGTATCAAACTAATTAATGTGGGGGTTGGAACTAAAAGAAACAGCCTTAGTGTTAGCAATTTTTTAAAAAAATTGATGCGCAATACTTTTTAATTCTGTTTTTTTATTTGAAATATTAACAATCGTTATATTTTTAAAAGTTTAAAAGACAAAGAATTGCCAGGGTTTCCAGTTAATTGTGGAATGCTATTTTTTAAAAGTCAAAATGGCAGCAGTTGTACAGCAAAAACAACCGATTTTGATGATATTTTTTTTTTGATTTGTATATTATTTAATTTTCTAATACTTATCGTGACAATTTTTTAAAATTTGACCTAATTAATATTTGAATGAAAGAAGAAATTGAAGTTTTTCTATTTTTTGAGTTTACGTTAGCATATCTTCAACAAAAATCAATTTTTTCCAAAAAAATGGCCACGTTAAGTGCTGGAAAATTTAATTATCTACAAATCAAAAAAAAATATCATCAAAATCGGTTTAGTAGTTTTTGCTGTAAAAATGCAGCCAATTTTTCCCTTTAAAAAACAACACACGATTAACTGGCAACTCTGAAAATTTTAGTTGACCAAATTTTGTGTTATGAAATATTTAAAAATGCTAAAATGTTCTTTCTTTCAAATGAAAAAACAGAATTAAATAATACTACTATTACGTATTTATTTTTTTAGCTGTTTAAAAATGGCTAACATTAAGGCTGTTTTTTAGTTCCAACCCCCTTAAAACACATTTCTTTTTATTTCGTATTTTTTTAAGTTTTTTTTTAACGCAAATCTATGGGTTTTAAGTTAGTATCTATTCACATTCCCTATTTTGGTGGAGTTTGTAGGTTTAAAAAAGTCCACCATTTGGAAAAAATGAGTCCACTAAAAATGCTCTGGTTTAAAGAATCGGTAAAAGTAGGGGCTGCAATTTAAAATACTTACTTTTAATAGTTAAAAGTACAAACTGCTTTTTATAGCTAACCTCTAATAGCCTCTAATTGATTTTTATGGTCTCTCAAATTTAATTTTTTTTAGAGTTTTTTTTTTAATTTGTATCTAATTTTCATACACATCACTTTAAGACAAAAACGCACACAAAATCTGCAAAAACCACATGGAATGATTATTTACTATAGGAATTAAAAATCCATGTCCGAACTTACAAAAATAATAAGAAGAAAAATGCATAGCCAATTTTTATTGAAAACTAAAATATACATTTTAAAAAAAGCTGAAATGAAAAGCAAAAAATACTCAACTTTACACCACTATGGACAATAATATAGTGTTACAAGGCCCAAAAAAAGATATAAGTTGTATGTTTTGAAGTATTACCTATAATATAGCATCAAAAGTTCATCAAGATTTAATAAAAAAATAAAATGATTTTTGGCCGGAATTGACCACCGTGCAATGGTGCTTATTGCGTACTTTCCAATATGGTGGAATGGTATTTAGCACAGATTTATCATCGCCTGTGCCTGTACGTGTGAGCTTTTGTGCATGTATTTATGTTGTTTGTTTACGTTTTGTATGAACGTCAAAACTTACACACATCAAATGCAGCTCTGTGAACCTACTACTCATGTACTATGATACATACACAAAAGCTCACACGTAGAGGTATACACGCACTATGTAGCGATGATAATTCTGTACTAAAAACCATACCACCATATTGGAAAGTACGCAATTAGCACCATTTTTTGCATATTAGTCTGTACTGTGATTGAAGGTCTGACTATGAAGATCATCAATAAAAATAAGGACTAGAGTAGGAGAAAGAACATAACCTTGAATTTAGCAGAAACTCCGCTAATGACACCCCATCTAAAACAACACGTATTGTGCGGCCTTTGAAAAAACTCTTTTAAAATCGAGAGAAGTCATTACCGACACCGAAAGCAACTAGCTTAGTCACGAGTGTTCCGTGCCACACACGATCAAATGCCTTAGAAATATCAAGAGCAACCACTTTATTTTCACCAAAATGGTGGAGGGACCGACTTCAGATAAGCGGGGCCTATCGCCAGCTTGGTAAAACATGTAGAATCGTTAATTTGTATCAAGGGAAAATATCACATTCAAACATTTTTATTTTTGTAATTATTACGTCTAACAGTGCTCAGAATCGAAATTTCTTGCGACAATTAAATTTAAGTGGGAAACTACCAAGCAAAAACTTTCATTACCAAATAAATTACTTAATGGGTTCGAACACACATAGATAGGTTAGGTTGTAAGTGGCTGCTGACGTTTAACGTCAACACACGTAAGTAGACTCTAAGCCTCAGAGTCTGAGGCCCATTGTGATACCACGGGACTGTAATAGGTTTCCCTACTAGTCCCTGTCGTTAAACCAATTTGAGCTTCTTATGAAACTCCTTAGATATCAAATTTTGACATCCGACAAATTAGAAAGATCGCGCAGCTCCCTAGATCCGAGTGAAGTCTCTGACCGAAAAGTGCCGGGCAATGGCATATAAAGTGTTCGATAGTTTCCAACTCCTCTTCATCCATGCATCTCCGGCAAAAGTCATTAACCGCTCTGCGTGCTTCCCTTGTAAGACAGTGTCCGGTAATCATAGAAACCACCGTTGAAATCTCTCCTTTTGGAAGCGATATCAGCTCACTTGTGCGCCCCTGATTAAGAGAAGGCCAAATCAGTCGTGTTGTCTCACGCGTCCATCCATTTGTGCATCTTTGATTAGTCTCCGTTGCGGAACAAAGCCGTAGGTTTTGCTTACAAGTTTCTAGATGCATACCAACACATTCCAATTTTGTTGGAACCTGAACACACATAGATGAGTATATCATTACCTTAACATGATTATGTCATTGGAGTTAAGTATTTTACCCTTTCAGGTTAAAGTACCAATTGGACTACCAAGTTTTTTCTTCACTCACAGCAAAATACGGTTGTCTCAACCGTAAAAGGTTCCAACCTCAGATTGAGGTTGCGGCAACCGGTAAATATACGGTTGTAGCAACCGACAATTTACAGTTGTGGCAACCGACAAATGCCGGTTGCAGCAACCTAAAATAACGGCATTTGCCGGTTATGGCGACCGTATTGCAGGTTGTCCCAACCGTAGCTGTGTTTAATAAATTTTCAATATTATACCAAATTACAAAGAAATCCCAGCAAACAAACACGTTTTTTTAATTTTTTTTGTTTTTTTTTTATTATTTGTAAAAAAATATAGTAATTTAAACGTCTTAATACTAAAAATATTTAACAAATGTTACATTTTAAAGTTGCATTAATACGTATGATTAAGATCCCATACAACCAATTATTCTCCTCAAAATCTGAGACTTTTTCTATAGGAGAATGTTTCAGAATCCGAAACTTTTTCTACAGGATCAGGATCTGAAACTTTTTGTATAGGAAAAATTTTAAAGAATCTTACACTTTTTCCTATATATTTCAGATTCTGAGACATTTTTTCTATCGAAAAAGTCTCAGATCCTGAGACATTTTTTCTATACGAAAAATCTCAGATTCTTAGACATTTTTTCTATAGAAAAAGTCTCAGATTCTGAGACATTTTTTCTATGGCAAAAAATCTGATTCTGAGGTATTTTTTCTATAGAAAAAGTCTCAAATTCTGCAACATTTTTTCTATGGAAAAAGTCTTTGATTCTGAAACATTTTTTTATAGAAAAAATCTCAGATCCTGAGACATTTTTTCTAAAGAAAAAGTCTCAGATTCTGAAACAATTTTTCTTTCGTAAAAGATACAAAATCGGAGTCATTTTTTCTAAAGACAAAGTTACAGATTCTGAGACATTTTTTTATAGAAAATGTCTCAGATTCTGAGACATTTTTTTATAGAAAAAGTCTCAGATTCTCAGTCATTTTTTCTATAGAAAAAGTCTCAGATTCTGAGTCATATTTTCTATAGAAAAAGTCTCAGATTCTGAGACATTTTTTCTATAAAAAAAGTCTCAGATTCTGATACATTTTTTCTATAGAAAAAGTCTCTGGCTCTGAGACATTTTTTCTATAGAAAAAGTCTCAGGTTTTGAGACATTTTTTCTATAGAAATCAAAATTCTGCCACATTTTCTCTATTGCAACAGTCTTAGATTCTGAAACATTTTTTCTAAAGAAAAAGTCTCAGATTCTGAGACATTTTCTATAGAAAAAATATCTCAGAATCTGAGAGTTTTTCTATAGAAAAAATGTCTCAGAATCTGAGACTTTTTCTATAGAAAAAATGTCTCAGAATCTGAGACTTTTTCTATGGAAAAAATGTCTCAGAATCTGAGACTTTTTCTATAGAAAAAATGTCTCAGAATCTGAGACTTTTTCTATAGAAAAAATGTCTCAGAATCTGAGACTTTTTCTATAGAAAAAATGTCTCAGAATCTGAGACTTTTTCTATAGAAAAAATGTCTCAGAATCTGAGACTTTTTCTATAGAAAAAATGTCTTAGATTCTGAGACAGTTTTTCTATAGAAAAAGTCTCAGATTCTGAGACAGTTTTTCTATAGAAAAAGTCTTAGATTCTGAGACAGTTTTTCTATAGAAAAAGTCTCAGATTCTGAGACAGGTTTTCTATAGAAAAAGTCTCAGATTCTGAGACAGTTTTTCTATAGAAAAAGTCTCAGATTCTGAGACAGTTTTTCTATAGAAAAAGTCTCAGATTCTGAGACAGTTTTTCTATAGAAAGATTCTGAGACAGTTTTTCTATAGAAAAAGTCTCAGATTCTGAGACAGTTTTTCTATAGAAAAAGTCTCAGATTCTGAGACAGTTTTTCTATAGAAAAAGTCTCAGATTCTGAGACAGTTTTTCTATAGAAAAAGTCTCAGATTCTGAGACAGTTTTTCTATAGAAAAAGTCTCAGATTCTGAGACAGTTTTTCTATAGAAAAAGTCTCAGATTCTGAGACAGTTTTTCTATAGAAAAAGTCTCAGATTCTGAGACAGTTTTTCTATAGAAAAAGTCTCAGATTCTGAGACAGTTTTTCTATAGAAAAAGTCTCAGATTCTGAGACAGTTTTTCTATAGAAAAAGTCTCAGATTCTGAGACAGTTTTTCTATAGAAAAAGTCTCAGATTCTGAGACAGTTTTTCTATAGAAAAAGTCTCAGATTCTGAGACAGTTTTTCTATAGAAAAAGTCTCAGATTCTGAGACAGTTTTTCTATAGAAAAAGTCTCAGATTCTGAGACAGTTTTTCTATAGAAAAAGTCTCAGATTCTGAGACAGTTTTTCTATAGAAAAAGTCTCAGATTCTGAGACAGTTTTTCTATAGAAAAAGTCTCAGATTCTGAGACAGTTTTTCTATAGAAAAAGTCTCAGATTCTGAGACAGTTTTTCTATAGAAAAAGTCTCAGATTCTGAGACAGTTTTTCTATAGAAAAAGTCTCAGATTCTGAGACAGTTTTTCTATAGAAAAAGTCTCGGATTCTGAGACAGTTTTTCTATAGAAAAAGTCTCAGATTCTGAGACAGTTTTTCTATAGAAAAAGTCTCAGATTCTGAGACAGTTTTTCTATAGAAAAAGTCTCAGATTCTGAGACAGTTTTTCTATAGAAAAAGTCTCAGATTCTGAGACAGTTTTTCTATAGAAAAAGTCTCAGATTCTGAGACAGTTTTTCTATAGAAAAAGTCTCAGATTCTGAGACAGTTTTTCTATAGAAAAAGTCTCAGATTCTGAGACAGTTTTTCTATAGAAAAAGTCTCAGATTCTGAGACAGTTTTTCTATAGAAAAAGTCTCAGATTCTGAGACAGTTTTTCTATAGAAAAAGTCTCAGATTCTGAGACAGTTTTTCTATAGAAAAAGTCTCAGATTCTGAGACAGTTTTTCTATAGAAAAAGTCTCAGATCCTGAGACAGTTTTTCTATAGAAAAAGTCTCAGATTCTGAGACAGTTTTTCTATAGAAAAAGTCTCAGATTCTGAGACAGTTTTTCTATAGAAAAAGGCTCAGATTCTGAGACAGTTTTTCTATAGAAAAAGTCTCAGATTCTGAGACAGTTTTTCTATAGAAAAAGTCTCAGATTCTGAGACAGTTTTTCTATAGAAAAAGTCTCAGATTCTGAGACAGTTTTTCTATAGAAAAAGTCTCAGATTCTGAGACAGTTTTTCTATAGAAAAAGTCTCAGATTCTGAGACAGTTTTTCTATAGAAAAAGTCTCAGATTCTGAGACAGTTTTTCTATAGAAAAAGTCTCAGATTCTGAGACAGTTTTTCTATAGAAAAAGTCTCAGATTCTGAGACAGTTTTTCTATAGAAAAAGTCTCAGATTCTGAGACAGTTTTTCTATAGAAAAAGTCTCAGATCCTGAGACAGTTTTTCTATAGAAAAAGTCTCAGATTCTGAGACAGTTTTTCTATAGAAAAAGTCTCAGATTCTGAGACAGTTTTTCTATAGAAAAAGGCTCAGATTCTGAGACAGTTTTTCTATAGAAAAAGTCTCAGATTCTGAGACAGTTTTTCTATAGAAAAAGTCTCAGATTCTGAGACAGTTTTTCTATAGAAAAAGTCTCAGATTCTGAGACAGTTTTTCTATAGAAAAAGTCTCAGATTCTGAGACAGTTTTTCTATAGAAAAAGTCTCAGATTCTGAGACAGTTTTTCTATAGAAAAAGTCTCAGATTCTGAGACAGTTTTTCTATAGAAAAAGTCTCAGATTCTGAGACAGTTTTTCTATAGAAAAAGTCTCAGATTCTGAGACAGTTTTTCTATAGAAAAAGTCTCAGATTCTGAGACAGTTTTTCTATAGAAAAAGTCTCAGATTCTGAGACAGTTTTTCTATAGAAAAAGTCTCAGATTCTGAGACAGTTTTTCTATAGAAAAAGTCTCAGATTCTGAGACAGTTTTTCTATAGAAAAAGTCTCAGATTCTGAGACAGTTTTTCTATAGAAAAAGTCTCAGATTCTGAGACAGTTTTTCTATAGAAAAAGTCTCAGATTCTGAGACAGTTTTTCTATAGAAAAAGTCTCAGATTCTGATACAGTTTTTCTATAGAAAAAGTCTCAGATTCTGAGACAGTTTTTCTATAGAAAAAGTCTCAGATTCTGAGACAGTTTTTCTATAGAAAAAGTCTTAGATTCTGAGACAGTTTTTCTATAGAAAAAGTCTCAGATCTGAGACAGTTTTTCTATAGAAAAAGTCTCAGATCTGAGACAGTTTTTCTATAAAAAAGTCTCAGATTCTAAAATAGTTGTTCAATAGAAAAAATCTCAGATTCTGAGACGGTTTTTTTAAAGAAAAAGTTGCAGATTCTGGGTCCGTTTTATCTATAGATTTCATGGAATTTTCAAAAACTACCTTTCCTGATCTTTTAATGTCACCATATTCTGCAGAGCTTAAACTTGAGGACTTCCTTCGCATGGGGTTAATTCGAGATGCATGTTCTGACTGGTGCTGGTTTATCAAAAAAATAAACGTAGAGTTGTTATTTCCGATCTAACATGAGTTCCTTACATACGTATCTTCTCGTAATGAGGAAAAAATTGCTGCTTCAGAGAGTATTTTCTGGTATCCGTAATGTGGAAATCGTGTTTGCCGAAATGAAAATCGTGTTTTCCGAAACATATTCCAATGTATCTATAAATTTAAAGAAAAAAACTACCGTGAAAATTTTCCAGAATCTAAGAATATGATTCAGAAGCATTTTTGCTGCACTAAAAGTCTAAAGTTCCGAGATATTTTTCCTATAGAAAAAGTTTTAGATCCTGAGATTTTTTTCTGTAGAAAAAGTCTCAGATGGTGAGACATTTTTCCTTAAAAAAAGATCTCAGGTTC
Source organism: Pegoplata infirma (assembly GCA_963921195.1). Classification (NCBI taxonomy): domain Eukaryota; kingdom Metazoa; phylum Arthropoda; class Insecta; order Diptera; family Anthomyiidae; genus Pegoplata; species Pegoplata infirma. The sequence goes on from OY992537.1 coordinate 42,606,128, forward strand.
TAAGACATATTTTATACAGAAAAAGTGTCAGATTCTGAGACATTTTTTCAATGGAAACAGTCTCAGATTCTGAGACATTTTTTCTATAGAATTTCTTAAAATCCGAAGGTTTTTAAATATATTTAATATAAAACTTACTTGAATTTATGATGAATTCGCGTTATTTGATGTGCTGACATCCAAACGATTTTTATTTTTTTTGTAATTATTTCTTATCGTAATTTTTTATTTTTGTTAATTTTATTTTTTTTATTAAATATTTTTTTTGGTTGTCAGTCAGGCACAAATTGAATTCAAAAAGTTATTGCAACCTCAATTTGCGGTTGCTAGAACCGGGGTTGGAAGTTGTAGCAACTTTTTTTTGAGTTTGTGGCAACTACCGACAAATGCCGTTATTTACGGTTGCTACAACCAGGGTTTGCAGTTGTGGTAACTTTTTTTTAATTTTGTGGCAACTGGCACAAAAATATTTTAAAAAAGTTATAACAACCTCAATTTACGGTTGCTGCAACCGCGTACGGTTGGGACAACCGCAAGCCGGTTACGACAACCGTATTGCGGTTGTGGCAACCTCATTCTAACCGATTTTTTATGTGAGTGTTGGTAGTTTAAATTTTCTCTGTGGTGACTTTAAATCTTATATCAGTGCCCTTAGTCGAATTTCAGTAAAAACATTTTTTTGGACTCTTTCAAGACTCTGTTTTCAATATTCTTTATTTTCCTCTTCTTTATTACGTATTGTATCATTTCTCTTTTTTTTTATCCATTGTTGTTTTTTTTTTTCTTTTGTTACTGATGATTCATGCTTATTGGCTGTTGCTTGTTAAATTGTGTGTTGTTGTACAGGAGGAGCTCCACCATATACGTGATGCTGACGTTGCTGCCGTTGCTTCTGCTAATGTGATCATGATCCTTTTGTATGTTAATTGCCCTTCAACAACAACAACAATGATCTTTTGTTGTATTTTGAGTATCTTTAATGTTTTTGTATGGGTGTTTCTGTTTCATTTTACCTTTTCTTTATTTTGGAATAATTCTTATTCGTTGTTTTTGTATAAAAATCTGCTGCTACTGATGTTATCCAAATTTTTGTACAGCATCATGCCAGAGGAAAAGGGCGGTGCATTTGAGTTGAGTTGGAAATTTTGAAATTTCATTAATGTTGGAAGTTAAATGTATTAATGGAAAAATTTGTTGTTAAATAATAAATTTTATTTTTTGTAAGTTTATTGTATATGTTGGCGTGCAAGAATTCTACTTCAAATGAAGCAGTTAAACAGTTAAACAGTTCTTCAATAGAGAAATAATGTTTCAGAAGATTTTTCTCTAAAACAATTTTCAGAATATGAGATGTTACATTTGGAAGTTTTTCATAGCACAAATATGTATAAAACTTTGACGATTTTTTTGAGAGAAATAAGCAAACATTTCGTCTTTTTAAAAGAAAAGTGCTTTACAATCATAGCATTTGTATTCAGACTCTTATTTGCTAGGCCTAGTACTGGTTTACCACGAACACTTTTCAAATTACCTTCCAAACCACATGTATTTTTTGAAAGAAGTACTCTTTTGCTACATTGCATGGGCCGACAGCAAGACTCTGAATACCTTTAATGTCTTAGATTATAAAAAGCTTTTTATGCTATTTAGCTTCATAGTTAGGATTGATTTACTATAGGAAACACAGCTACATTTTAGGAGCTTTATATGGATGAGAGACGAGAGAAATGTATTTATGGAAAGTAAACAATACGTACTTGTCGTATTACTGACCCTTCGATCATAAACGAATATACTCTACTAGATATTCATGTAATGTAAAAAAGATGGGGTTACTTGGAGAATTTCCGTTATCTTATTCCGTTATCACTTTTCATAATAATAGCGCGTCGGTCTTCCTTGTATTTTAGTTCGTAGTTTAGTCTACCGAAAGGAGCTTGAATTCAAGCTGGCGTTTAGTTTTTTAACTTGCACTATGTCAGGTTAAGGTGGAAGTGGCTGCTGGAGCTTTACGTCTGCACGCATTGACCTGGGATCTTTTTGTGATATTACGTGAAAATTAGGGTTTAGTAAAATGTGTTCTGCAAAACCCGTATGATTGAAAAAAAGTGTATGTGTAGAGATCGGTTTTGCGTTGGCCCACACTTTCTCTGAGGTTGTGATACCACGGAATTTAGAGAAATTCCTCTTTTTAGCTATTTTTGAACCAACAGAATCTTCTTTCTAAGCTACTTACATGTAGATAGAGAAATCATAAGCCTTGGAAAAAGGAAGAGTCATGGGATGAAATAGCCATTCGCATGCGTCTGATTAATGTCGTCTCATTATGAATGTGCTTTTGCACATTGCTTTTGCTCATTCACGACAGTTTCTCTTGTTCGCTGTTAAATCTCTAGTCCATGATGATCGTGAACGCCGATACAACATCTTCGCTAAAGGTGCTGAACATTTATTTCATCTACTGCTACTTAACATCTTGGAGACAAGAATATAAAAAGCACCTTAATGCTTAAGGGTCAGCATGGTCATGATCTCACAACACCTGAAGAGAAGTTACGACGTTGGCAGGAATTTCTCAGTTCTGCGAGTAACCAAAATTTTGATCTTGTCAGCTGTCCCTGTCTGTCCCAACTCCGCAAATAACGTAGAAAACTAACAATATCTCAACCAACATTCCACGGACTTCTCTTTACTTATATTAAAAGATTCCAAAGTAACCGGTCCCGACACAGTGCAAGTGGTCTTCTGAGATTACCGAAGCTATTACGCCAATTCTACAGGCTGAATGGATTAATAACCGGAGAGCTGGAAAACTGAAGCCTGCCACATCGTCCCCTGGTTGAGAATGGTAAAAAGGGAGTCGAAAGCTGCAACAAATCGTGGAACCAAATATAGTTTTAAGCCGCTGATTGTACAAAATGGAGAGAAATACACGCAGAAAAATAAATTTCCAATCGAATTTTTTAGTTGTGTCAACTCATAATTTGATTATTGCTTCAATTAAATGTCAGTTGTATTAACCGAATATAGTTGAGACTACTACGATTGAGGCGACCTATGTGCAAATGTATCAACCAATTTTTAGTTGTATTAAAAGAATTTCAGTTGGAAATTTGTTTTCTGTGTGTACAGATTTCCAGAATGGTCCTGTTTCCTGGGACCTATATGAGTCAAATGTTAGGCTGATAACACCGCTCAACAAATCGGAGGTTTTTGACTCCGGTTTGAAGTTTGATATACAATTTTTAAAGATTTTGACTCGATGATTCCAAATCTGTGCTCCAAATTTTTCCATCACGTCTACAATTTTTATTATTCGCTGTTGAAAGCGTTAGAGTAGAATTGAACTATGATCTCAAATATATCAAAAAAATTTTAAGTTGTTGCACTATTATTGACTAAACATGTATTTTAAAAAAACTCTGTAAAAAAAATTATAAAAAGCACCATTTTTAAAAAGCTCTAAAACCAAAACCAGATGACCAATCTTTACTGAGATGAGCTCAAAATTTAGGCAAAGGTGCATTCTTTCTTATAGACTTTTAAACCCAATAAAGATATCTTCCGGTTTATACGAAAATAACACAAAAAACTTAAATTCGTAAAATATTTATTTTTTTTTGTTTTTCTTTGAAAAATATAAAAAAAACTAAGGTCTACCTTACCTTTTTTACAAAAATAATAATTTTAAGAGTATCGTTTTAAAACGCAAGTGTAACCCAACCAAATGCAATAATTAGAAAAAAATTGTTTTCTATGTTGGAGATCATAGACAAATTATACTTTTGCGCTTTATACCAGATTTGTATTCCACTGAATGGCTGCTTTGCAGGCTTTCAAATAATGCAAAAATCATCATTTTTCGCACTTTCAACCATAAATAACTAAAAATCTGGACGTGATGGAAAATTTGGAGAACAGATTTGGAATCAGGAGATCAATGTCTACTAAAATTGATCACCAGGATTCAAACCGGAAAATGAGTATTGAGCGGGGTAAGTCATCTAATTTAGAGACGTGTGGCAGTTAAGAGCTGTACGAGTTTTTAGGATCATTGATTCTTTGAATCTAACCACGGCTTCACGGTCAAAGTATCGCAATTGGATACACAGAGAAAACTGATCAGAACCAACTAAATGGTTCCGTTGAAACCATCAACATTAATTTTAATCAATAAATAAATTACGGTAATCGCAACCGAAAACTTTGGTTGGCTCTAATTGCAGCTGATACAATCTGCAGTTAAAGAAAAGCTGCGTTTAAGGCACTGGGTTCTCCTGTCACTTCGTCTACGATTTTACAGGAAGGAGTGTAGGTACAGACTAAAAAAGGCTTTATGTGGGGAAAGGACAAAGGTAAATTCGGAGAAATAAAATTTTCGATTCTTTGTCAAACATTGTCTCCGATACAACTCCTCACAATCCGGAACCTCAGATTGATATAGGCTTGTCATGGATGATGCGTTGAAGTAACTCTCACATTAATGTTTTCACTGAGTGTGAGAGGTGGTCAAATGAGTTAACATACAAGAATACCAAATGTGTTGTGATAAGAACAGACAAGAAAGTGGCTAAATATTCACTGAAATTCAGGCTATTTCCAACTTACTGGTCTTATTAAGGGACATAAGGCCTGTAATGAAGAGATTTGTTAATTACCAAATGGTGCAACTATTTACAGTCACACCAACTTTTGCGCGATCAGCAGTATGGCTTTCGTAGAAGTCGTTCTACGAGAAGCTGTTGGCGTTTCTTTCGGAACGTTGGAGTCGGTTCATCCACTAATTTGGTGAAAGTAAAGTGGGTGCTCTGGATATTTCCAAGGCATTTGATGGTGTGTGGCTTGGTGCCCTCATTTCGAAGCTCATTGCGTTTGGTGTCGGTAGTGATTGCTCGATTCATATCGAGTTTTCTCTTGATTTTAGTGCTCATAAGACCCAATGTTGCATGTTGACCCACAGACGGTCTGTGGAATCAATATCATCTGTATACATGGAGGGTATATCTAATGAGGAATTAGACACCCCTGATGTTCTAGGCATGAAAGTTCAAAACGATGCAAGAATTACTTCACTTCGTCTGATCTGGCTACAATTTATAACTTTACGAGAATTTAAAACAACTTTGCTTAAATAATGAAGTTACCTTATTATGGGTACCAGGGCACGAAGGAATAGAAGGAAACGAGAAAGCAGATGAACTCGCGAAACTTGGAGCAGATGGCATAGGTACCACCATAATGCTTTCACCGCCACTCCAGCATTTCAAACTAAAACGAAATACCCTTACTGTCGCCAAAGCAAATCGAAGATGGAAGGAACTTGGGACAAGTCGTATAAGCAGAATTTTATGGCCACGCTATGATTTAGGAAGAACTAAATTCTTACTTACACTTACGAGAATAGAATGTCGTATGTTGACAGGTTTAATAACGGGACACTGTCTTGTCGGAAAACATGCCAAGAACATGAATCTTATTACGGACGCAAACTGTAAAAGGTGCGAGACACCAGACGTCGAAGAGACCATTGAACACATCCTGTGTCACTGCCCGGCTTTGGCACGAACTCGACTATCAATTATAGGAAGTTCACAGTTCGAGATTTTGGAGGAAATTACGAGGATAGACCTGAAGAGCTTGAAACAATTCGCAATGAAGGTCAATGTATTTAGTTTACATCGATAAGCGGAAAAAGTTTTGTGGTATCGCTATGGACCAATTGGTCTATGCGGAGTGCCCATCTGGCACCGCCACCCTAACCTAACCTAACCATATCCGACCGAATGTGGAATAGAACTCCCATATTTTTGCAGGAACCTCAAGGTCAATGACAAGGGGTATTTATCTCTATCGACTCATTAGATAATCGTTGAAATGTGGATTGTGTGTTATTGTTTTATCGTTATTACCACGGTAAGTGTTTAGCTGATATAGGTTGACTCTTCCCTAAGACACGGGTGCATGCTCGTAGTACTTCTCTATCCAGTAGATCACATCCGTTCGTGGTCGATTGTCCAATGTCTCGCACAAGGCATTACAGAGATCATTCGTTTATCAGTCAAGACATCGGCTACAATTTAGAAAAAATTAAAATTTAATGCCAATATGTCTTCAGATCAACAGTATATTTATCTCAAATATTAAATTAGAGTTTCCATTTAATTTCTTAGTGAACCTAGGCAATCCTATTGAATGACTTGAATAAATTTCAAATGCTATAAAGAAGATTCAAAGTCTTAAATGGACGTGCTTTTTGTTAATTGTTATGTTAATTCCGGGTTTAAAAGAAGCCGCCTTGAGAATTTGTGGTAAAGAATTTTCGAAGACCTTGATTTTAAATCTTAGTTTCCATTTAATTTCTTAGTGAACCTAGGCAACCCTATTGAATGACTTGAATAAATTTCAAATGCTATTAAGAAGATTCAAAGTCTTAAATGGACGTGCTTTTTGGAAGAGACAAAAGTAGAAATTTGTGGACTAGTTGACCGGCGCTCCGAGTTCAAGTTAAAGACGCCAGAAGTGTCTTTGACATGTCAGCGCGTTGTGACTAAAGATAACTCAAGAATATGGCCAATTAGGATAAATTGATATAAAAAAGCACATTGGATTTCAAGAAGACCGCATTTGTTTGGTATACATTGCAGTGGAATGGTGTTCTTTTAGCCATTCTTAGTTTGATCTTTTTTGAGTTGTCTCCAATAACAACATATTTTTTCTTAAAGCTTCTTTATCATCGTTAGCAACAGATAGCATCTGTCATCTTTCAGTTATCAGAGTGACAGGTTACACGGTGTGAACTGAAAAGAACTCCTTTTAATTCTATATCATCACAATCTTTGTAATTTCACCTATCAAGAAAAATAATTATCTCTCTGTGCAATAAAATTCTTAGCACATATTCAAAAAAATAAAATTTCTTTCTTTTAAATTATCTCAATTCAAGGAAATTTTTTAAGACCTCCCAAACAAAATAAAAAAAGCCGCAGCTAATATTATAAAACTATTCTTAAAACTGTTCTTACATTAGATTACCTAAAATTATAAAATTATTTTGAACATTAGACCTCCTTGTGCTAAATTTAAAAGTATTTCCTAAGAAACACTTCCATCATGCAGGTCTTTTTATTTATTTTTTTTTTTTGGCAGGCAAATTACTTATCTTTCGGTTTAATTCATTTATCATTTTCTTATCTTTTAGGCCAATTTCTTTTTTTTTTAATGAATTTTATCTAAATTCATAGAAAATTCAAACCTTTTTACGAAAGAAAAAAAAACGAAATTAAAAATCGAACTATAACAAATTGGAATTTTATCTTACGATAGATAGAAGAAAAAAAAAAACATAAAAATAGCATCCTGATATTTTAAGTAAATAGTTATCAAATGATGCCAATTGTATGGCACCTCCTGCTGTCAAAGTACTTGAATTCACAGCTTGATGAATTTTGTTCAAAAAAAAGACAAGGAAAGAAAGGATATTATTTGTAGGCTGTTATTGCAATTGCACTCATTTCTGTTATAACAAGAAGGATATATGAATAGAGGAGTTATAAAAAAACAAAGTCTTAACAAAAGATCATATTAAAGACTAAACTGTCAGCATAACTTGCATTATCAAATACAGCGAGGCCCAACACGTCTATCTTAAGGGTAGGTCTGTAGAGACGGCTTTAAGTGATGTAGTCGGGTTTACTGAGGGTACTCTTAACAAAAAAGAGTATGTTTTCCATCGATCCTTTATGCCCTACAAAATAAAGGCACGGACACACTGAAAACTTTATGTACAGTAGACCACCCAAAAAATGTATGGGATTTGCAAAAGTATTTTTTTGTTCGCTCCACCGGCAGTTTCTGATAGATTGGCCATAAAAAACAATATCTGTGCAAGAACTGCATCTCTCGGTTGCATACAGGCCAGTCGATTTAAACTTTTGACCCCAAAAGTGACCTAAAAGCACTACAAAGCTTTTAAGTGCCATAACTCTTAAAATATGCGTTTTTCCAAAAAATACTACATACGTTTTAATTTGCAGAATAAGAAAGCAAACATTTCCTTCATACAAATTTTTAGCCTAAGTCTAAGACATCGTGGTGTTTTTGGCGGTTAAAATAAAAATTTATGTGAAGACTTCATTTAAAACGACTCTCGTTAAAATTTGGACGGAGACTCAAATAGTCGGTATCCATTATTTTGTAGAGTAAGATATTTAATTTTCATAAACCAATTACATTTGGAATTTATATGGGTAATTTCATTACAGAAGAGCCCAAAGCTGACTTTGAAGTTTAGATTTTTGAAATGCTGTATACAAATTTGTGAAATTACTTTATTTTAAACGACCCTCGTTAAAATTTTAGTGGATACAATCGGTTTCAATGATTTTGAAGAGTTAGATGTGTACTTTTTGGAAAATATTTGGGGAATTCCAGGCCAAATCACTCACTTTTAGACCCAACCCCCTTCGATTAATTTTTTTTTATATATTTTAGTACCTATTAAATGCAACTTTCACTCAAATTTTCAGACTTTTGTACCAAGTTGGTGTTGGGTAATCAATTTTTTAAAATGGTGTTTTTTTTTTCAAAAAAAAAAAATAAGAAATTGAATTTTTCCATTAATTTTGACTAGTAAAAAATATAGATATCTTACAATAAGTTTGACGACGTTTTATTGTATTTAAATGTAGTTTTAGAAAAAAAAAAATATTTAAAAATTAATCGAATTTATTATCACTTATTTTTTAACGTATAAAATTAATATCGAATTTTTGAAAAAGTCCGAAACCTTCGATTTTTTTTTAAAAGTCTAAAAATTCTACTCTAAATTACACAATTTTTAATCCATAATTCGAGATGTGAGCACAATCAGTTCTATTTTTTCAAATTTTGAAAATTTCAGTTTTTTTTAGACTCTGGTATATTTTATACTAGCTGTTTCGCACCCGGCGTTGCCCGGGTTGAAAAAAATATTATATAATGAATAACAGTTTGTAATGCCCTATGGTTGCATTCTCGGTTAGCACTCCATCTGGTGAAAATTTCAATTTCGCATTACTTTACACCACCTCTGTCCGATCGCGCGCTGATATGACCCTTTATTCCCGCCTTGTTTAGTACTCGACGTTTAAGCGTGATAAACGAATAGGCAGAAATATATTTCAATATATTATAAATGGGTGTGGAAATTTACGTCCCTTTGTTCGATCGCACACTGATATGGGCCCGCATCTGTTAGTCATTTATTAAAAATTGGCTCAGCCGTTTTTGCGTGATTGCGGAACTGGCAAAAATACACGCCTTTGCCCAATCACGCGCTAATATGGCATATTGTTCCCGCCTCGGTTAGTAAGTACTATATGTGTTGAAATTTTGTTAAAATCAGTTAAGGCGATTAAGCGTAATTACGGAACAGACAGAAAATAACTTTCAGTGTGGTGCAAAGGGGCGTGACAACTTACGCCCCGTGGTCTAAACACTCTCTATTATGGTTTATTATTCCCGTTTCGAAAGTACTATATGTGGTGAAAAATCCATTAAAATTGGTTAAGCCGTTTAAGCTTGATTGTGGGACAGGCAGAAATAACTTTCAATGTAATACAAAATAGCGTGGGTCCCCTTTGTCAAACCACACTCTTTTGTGGCCTATAGTTCCTGCCTCGGTTAGTACAATCTGCTGTGGAAATTGCTTCAAAATCAGTTAAGCCGAATAAGCGTGATTGCGAAAAAGGCAGAAAGGAGGTGCAATAAATTTAACAGGGCGTGTTATTTTATGCCCCTTTGTCCGATCGCTCATTTTATGTTCTATAGTTCCCGCCTCGTTTAGTACTATCTGTGACGAAAATTTCATCTTAATTGATTCAGCCGTTGATGCGTAATTGCGGAACTAACAGAAACAACTTTTAGTATAGTACAAAAGAGCGATGCAACTAATGCCTCTTTGTCCAAACGCGCTTTATTATGGCAGTCAAAAATAATTTGAAATTAATACAAAGAGCGGCATTTTAAAACGCGTTTGCCCAATAACGTGCTGATATGGCATATTGTTCCCGCTTCGGTTAGTACTATCTGTGTTGAAAATTGCAATAAAATCTGTTCAGACGTTTAAGAGTAATTACGGAACTGGCAGAAATAACTTTCAATTTAATACAAAGGGGCGTGGACTTTTACGCCCATCCGTCAGAGCGCCCTCCTATTATAACCTATAGTGCCCGTCTGGGTTAGTACTATGTGTGGTGAAATTTTCATTAAAATCGGTTCAGACGTTTAAGCGTGATTACGGAACAGATAGAAATACCTTTCAATGAAGTACAAAGGGGCGTGGCATTTTCGCCTCTTTGTGTGATCGCCGCCCTATTATGAACTATATTTCCCGCTTGGATTAGTAGTATGTGGTGAAAATTTTTTTAAAATCGGTTTAGCCGTTTAAGTGTAATTGCTGAAAAGGCAGAAATAATGTTCAATATAATTCAAAGGGGCGTGGCATTTTACGCCCACTTGGCAGATCGGTCTCTCTTATGGCCTATAGTTCCCGTCTCGGTTAGTACTATCTGTGGTGAAGATTTAATGTAAATCGGTACAGACAGACAGAAAAACCAAAGAATGCCACGCCCCTTTGTAAGGATCATATATTTACAAAAAGTTGGTGTAAAAGGAGGCGTGGCTTCCAATCAAGATGCGGGATGGCATATATTTCCTTTCAAAAACGCCCTATTAGTATGCCAAATTGCATGTTTATCGGTAACAAACATCCAAATATAGTACAACAACCAAATATATTGAAAAATCGGAAATTCACAAAAAGTGGGCGTAAAAGGAGGCGGGGCATCCAATCGAGATGCCATTGGTGCCAGTTTTCATTCCAGGAAACGTACTATCTACATGCCAAATTTCATTTGAATCGGTTCAGTAGTTTTTTTCTGAAAGCGACACAAACAAACAAACAAACAAACTAACATGTCATTTTTATATATATATTTTATATGGTGCTCCAAAATAATTAAATTGGAAGACATTAACCATAACTTACCCTAGATACATTCATTTGTTGGTAAAAATATGTCTCATAAAAATTTAGGTTTATTGGACATGGATACGGCGTCCCGCATCGGCCTTGAATTTTAAAAAACGGATTACAAGGAAAAATATTTTTTTTTATGCTTTCTCATTTTTATGTAAGTTAAATTTGAATTCAGGTGGTTAAAGAATTTTGATTTGGAGTAAAATGCCTCTCTAATAACGTACTAAAAACTAAAATCCTTTGAAAATCAGCCAAGTTATTAAAACTTCCCCAGGCATCTAACGTGTGGCAGACCACTTGAATACAATCCGAATCATGAAATTCATTGAAATTATCTACTTTAATAACATCCCAGCAAAACTTAGATTACCAAATAAGGTATAAAATAAGATATAGGATCTCTTATTTTTACATTGCAGCATTGATGATTTTAACAGGCGATGAGACTCAAAGTAATGCATCCACATTATCACAAAGAATACCAGTAAGGTATAAAATAAGTCATAAATTTATAACGAAGAATAAGAGTAAGGTGTAAAATATATGATATTTTATAGGTTACGAGAAAGGAAATAATATAGCATACCAGAAGATAATATATAAGGTGTTACGAGTAGTGAAAAAGTAATTTTGTATTAAATTTACTCACGTGATTGTAAGTGAGTGTAAGTAGATAAAATATGCTCGTGAGTGTGTGTCGTTAGAAATTTCCTGTGGTGAGCCCATCTCTAGTTTAAACTTATGCATTTTTTATAAAATAATTATTTTTTATGTTATTGTAATGCATTATGCATCCAATTATAAATAATACATTATTTCAAACTTTCAAATAATACATAATGTAACCAAATATAAGTCATCCAAGATTTAATGTTTAGAAATAACAAATCTGAAATACATTTTTTCCAATAATCATGCATTACGTAGCAAATTATTAGTAATGCATTATTTTTTACTTGAAAATAATACGTTGTGGAACAAATGTTTGGTAAGACATCATAAAATAATGCTACAAATAAGTTATATGCATTACCTGGTAATGTGTTATATAATCACTACCCATTACCAAAGTTTTGCTGGGATTTTTTTATTCTTCAAGTTCAAATGTAATAAGATGCCAAGTATTTTGCTAACATGTTTTCAATTAATGCTAAAAAGGCCTGCACTTTTCAACACTTGTTTGAAATCTGCATTTTTAACTCTTCAAAATCATGGAAACCGATTGTAATCCATTAAAATTTTAGCGAGGGTCCTTTAAAATAAAGTAATTTTACAAATTTGTATACAGCATTTGGATAATCGAAACTTCAAAGTCAGCTTTGGGCTCTTCTGTAATGAAAGTACCCATATAAATTCCAAATGTAATTGGTTTATGAAAACTACATATCTTGCTCTACAAAATAATGGATACCGACTATTTGAGTCTCCGTCCAAATTTTAACGAGGGTCGTTTTAAATGAAGTCTTCACATAAATTTTTATTTTAACCGCCAAAAACACCACGATGTCTTAGACTTAGGCTAAAAATTTGTATGAAGGAAATGTTTGCTTTCTTATTCTGCAAAATAAAACTTATATAGTATTTTTTGGAAACACGCATATTTTAAGAGTTATGGCTCTTAAAAGCTTTGTAGTGCTTTTAGGTCACTTTTGGGGTCAAAAGTTCAAATCGACTGGCCTGTATGCAACCGAGAGATCCAGTTCTTACACAGATATTATTTTTTATGGCCAATCTATCAGAAACTGCCGATGGAGCCAACAAAAATATACTTTTGCAAATTTGGGTGGTCTAATGTACAGGCAACATGCTGAAAAGCTGGGCAATTAACTCGAAGATGAAGACAAAAAAGTCGTTACAGGCTGCACCCTACAAGGGGGAGCGATATCTTCCCTTAAGTAAAATATTGTAAAAAATAAGATGCTCAAGTCTTTCAAAGGTAGAGTTGTGCTTACTCGTTCATTTCAATGAGCGAACATTTTTGTTCAGTTCATCAAAATGACCTAGTTCGTTCTTCTAGTTCACTAGTTCATTTAGAACTATATTGAGCAAACTGCATTTAATTCAGAAGCCTGTATTGTAAATCGTAAAACATACTTTTTCGAAATACAATTGATACAGAATTATCATAGAATTATAATACAATTGATTCCAATTACAAGTACAGTCTTTGAATTACAGATGAAATCTTCGGATAACAAATGAAGAGCATGTGATCTTGGAAGAATTCGCCATCAATATTTTAAACAGAGCTAAACTATAACCGAATGTCTTCGGGAAAATGTGAGTTGTTTCTGAATATAAATAATGTCTGTCAGATAGACTGCACTGGAAACTCTCGAAGCTTACGACTCTCAAAGATAAATGTGGATAATGGATAATGATCTCTGTTGGATCCCTTTACGAATTACGTAGGCATAACGATCTGACTCTCATGTGGACTTCGGGTAACAAGTGTAAGACAGACAACGATTGTACCAATTGACCATTGTCTCGGAACCATTCTTTGGTTTTGACTTTGGGAGCCATTTGGGAAAAAATTCCAAATATAGAGGCAATCAAAGTTCATTGAATACGAACATTAGAACTAATGCGCTAACTAATGACAGGTCAAGAGATTTGGAACTCCGGTCGCAGTACCTTGGATCTTTCAAAGCACTGTATCAATATAAACCGTCTTCTGAGTGTTGGTCTCCTAAATCCATAAGTTGCTGGTTTATATCTCAACACTCTTTAGTATTGTCACTTGTTTAGCCTTTTGTTTTTTGCTCTCCTCTATTCATATACCCTCCTTAACTATAATGTAGAGGCGTCATTAAATGAGTTTTAAAGATTGTCGTCGCACGACATTTGCAACATATTTTTACAAATATCTAATAGAATAGACATACACCCGCATAGAAAACGTGTCTGTTGTTCAACCACCATTGTCTTTGTTTCACATTATGGTCTTTTTTTTTGTATTCTCGAGTGTTTGCCAAATTTATAAAAAAAAAAAAAAAATACCGACGGCTGTTTCGTTTACCATTGGTGTGGCACCCTGTGTTTTTAGCCATAGACATTTGTTAAGTTGTGTTTTCCTTTAACTGATTTAAAAAAAAAATCACCTTGATTATCAAGCTGTTCTTTGGGTTTTATTTTTATGTTGGTCCTGCAGTTGTTAGCTAATATTATGTTTAATATTTGAAATGTTAACTGGAATAACCAAAAGACTACAAAACTTATTGTCTTATCATTTCTCTGGTTTGTAAGTGTATAAGATTTTTTTTTTAATACTATTGGTTTTTATAATGACATATCCTTCTAATTAATTAAGGCTTGCAATTAATTACCTTAACTAATTATGGTTAAATAAAAATAAAGAATTAAATACTTTTTGGTTTCTCCAAGGCTGGACATTCATACTTCTTGAGGTCTTTGGCCATATAAAGGGACGAATATTTGGTTCCGCCAGTTCCCATCCTTAAACAAGATTCTGCTTTAATATTTTCAAAGAAGATTACAACAATAGCAGGACTATTAATGTCCTCACATATGTTTTATCAAGTTTACTCAGCCTAATATATTTAAGCATCTTCCAAAAGTTGACTGTGCAATGGACCATTTGGTCTATGTGAGCAGTCTTTGACTCCGCCACCTCTAACCACGGGTGGACAACTCTAAGTTCTTTCAGTGTCTAAAAGAAGTTTGAGCCTAAACAGTTAACTCGAGAAAGTGCAGGGCACTGACCAAGATAATGAACTAAATCTTTCATTATCTATACGTCCCCATACCATCTGCACAAGCTTTCAAACCAGTATGTTCTGTATTTTAGCATACGTACTTCTGAAGACCCGTTTTTTGGGCACTTTTTACCGCGAGTCCCCAAGGCCTTCGTTTGAATAAAGTCTTGGCTGCTTTTTCATTTTGAATCTTCTTGGCGTTCAGTTATTCTCTCTATTTCCATATAAATCGCATCCAGGTCCGGATGCACGTCGCTCTTACTTGCACTTAATTACACTTAATGTCAAAACTGCTCCCATATGAACTAGATCGTCAGCTTTCTCGTTTCCAAGAAAATTTTGATGACCTGTAACCCAGCACAGTCTCAAATAGTGTTGTTCGGTGACAGCCTGAAGCGCTTGGCGAAAACGGCTGACTACCTTGGATCATATATTTCTATTACGTGGTGCCTTTAAAGTTCAATTCAATAATGATCTCTCTATAGTAAATCGGCGTCATTAAAAAAACCTAACTGCCACCGAAACTTCATACAAAATATTTCAAAATATTTCAGAAATCCTGTATCCTTAAGCTATGTTCAATTCCCAGTTTCTAGCAGTAGACACCGCTACCTATTCCCAGAAGCATCTTTGATCCATCCATGTAGACTTCAATATGGTGTTTCCCTCATGGTGGACTTTTCCAGAAAAAAACAGACCCTTTGAGGATAATTCGTAACTTGCACAATAATCGGTGTGTGTCTGGAGACTTCACAAGTATCCAAACTGTGACACCTGAAGACGCCCTCTGAAGATGGTACTGGAAGACGCTACTTTTAATTGTTGCGAGCAGTGTTGCGACAAACACTGCAGTCGAAACATCTTAAGCATTATTAGTTTAACATACACTAGACAAAGCTTGAGTAGTTCGTAACCGAAAGCTCTATTTTCTCAACCTCAAATCCGAATTTGGGGTCAAAATGGTATTAATTTCGGCCAGTACCCATTTGATAAAGATGAAATCTACCACAAAGCACTTTTAAACTTAAAATTTTAAAATTTGCATGCAATCTTAAATTTGAAAAGTTTTCTGCTTGATTGCAATGACAACATCGGGAGAGTAGGCAGGGGTGTCGGCAGTAGTAATATAGAGAGGGTTTCTTCCAGAATAATGCCCTCATTGACTTATAGATCTTGTTATAAATTGTCTGGCAAAGTCATTTAACTTGTATTTATTCGAAGAAGTTCAACAGTAATTTCTGCAGTACTTTGATACACTGTTTTTCCCAGTTTTTCTTTGAATAAACTCAGCCAAGTGAATAGTGCCTTAATATTTGCTGATTCGTTTCGGTTGCTGTTGTCAATTCTCACCTTTCATTCATTGAGGGTGGTTTCTGTGGTTCCACTTCGCGATTCAGGCCCTTGGTTGGGAGCCATATATTTTAAAATTCTGCAAATGTACATTAATATCCTCCAACCACAGAAATAGGACATGCTTTTTCTGTGTGTAACCAAAAAAATATGGGTCTATATTATTAATCTGTGATCGATTCTGAGACTTTCTAGCGATGTCGAGCGTCCGTACGTCTGTCTGGACGAGGAAATCCCATCTCTAAAAAAAGTATTTTCTTACAGTTTTTTTGTAATTTTGTTGAAGATATGAAATATTATTATGCCAGAAGAAATTAATACACCTGGCTCAGAATGTAGATTGTTCTATCAGCTAAGATAGGTAAACTCTTCCCTGAGACGTGGGTTCATGCTCATAGTACTCGTTTATCCAGTTGATCACATCTGTTCCTTGTCGACTGTCTAAGGTACCTTTTGGGCAACACATTATTTATTTTTTTTTTATTTATTTATTTATTTATTTATTTATTTATTTATTTATTTATTTATTTATTTATTTATTTATTTATTTATTTATTAAATAATCATGAAGCCACTTAAGGCCAACCGATTACAGTAGATTTTTGACAGTTCATATTATTTTCTTAACATTATTTAAAATTAATAGTATATCTATACTTTTACATCTATATTAAACAAATGCATCTATAAAATTCCTAAAATTCCCTAACACGAATATGGTTCATCTGTTTTCCCCACATTACAGAGAAAATTCATTTCAAAGTTAGTCGAACCATCCCTATGTTTTCAGTCAGCTAGGATTTGGAAAAATTCAAATAAAGGGTCCGCAAGTACTACTCCCTCTTTGACACAAGTGCTTCAGACCATCCTCCTCGAGATTCACCGGATCAGTTCTTTTGAAATGCTGGACGGCTAAGGTCATGGCTATGATGGAGGTGCACCTAGACAAGCACTTTGTGCCTCACTAGGGCGAAGGGCGTTGTGGTAAGTTGTGTGACTCAAAAGATGGTGTGGTGGGTGTGCCGAAGTCCAACTTAGGTTGGTGCGATGGACACTAACAATATGAGGTGAATGTTGGCGTTTGAAGAACGAAGTTTATGGTTTGCCGGATTCCAGCTTAGGTTAGAGCGATGGACACTAAAAGGTGAATGATGGTGGTTTGAAGAACGCAGGTTGTTGGGTGTGCCGGATACCAGCAGTTTGGCTGGGGCAATGGACCCCACCTATGCCGGGGACCATTGGCTAGATCGCAATAGATGCGATGGATGCCATGTATGAGTGTAAAGATGCAAAAGAAAGGATTTGTTGCCAGACGACATTAAACCGTGTTGGTTGAACTCCGTTTTGATAGGCTGAAGGAGCAAAGAATGGAAGTTGTGTTTGAAGACTATGAGAGAATGATGGATGATGATGCAAAAGGAGTGATTTGCTGCAAGACGATATCAGATATCATGTATGTTGGGCTCCGCTCTGACAGGCTGATGGAGTAAAGAGTGACAGTTGTGTCTGAAGTCAAAGGAGTGAATGATGGGTGTTGATGTATGTGGAGTAATTGAGAACGAAAGTTATGGGTGACCCTGAGGCTATTTATAGCTCAAAGGCCATCAAGACGTGGTGATGCATGTAATGTAGGTAAGAACGATGTGTAGCTGGATGCATCAAAAGCTTTGGTAACCAGTCCCGGACTTTTTTACTTTGAGCCAACACTTAGGGGAAGTCCCCTACTAATGCATTCTGTTTATATTAGGAAAATAGGTTCTGAGGAGATGGAAAGTGGGAGTAGTGTTTGTGGAAATTTAATTTGAATTTTTCTAAATTGTAGCCGACTGGGAAGACGGATGTGATCTGCTGGAAAGGCGAGTACTACGGGCAAGCACCCTCGTCTCAGGAAAGAGTTCACCTATCTCAGTTGAACACCTACCGTAGTAATATCGATAGAACAATGACGCAAAACCCCCATTCCGACGATACTCCAATGAGTCAATAGAGCTAGATAATACTGTCATTGATAGGCTTCAACGCACTCCTTTGCACCCGATCCAGAAGCTTCAAGATAGAAGTTGAACACCTGCCCAAATATAGGAGTTGTATTCCATTTTCAGTCGGATATAGGTGGTATAAATAGTGAGGAGGTCAGACGGAGTGAAGTCATTCTTCCACCTTTTTAAGAAACCAAGACACTTGAATCCTTCCTTCGACAATTGAAAAAACATGTTGGTTCCAACGAACATCACATTGGATTTTCATGCCTAGAACATCAAGAGTGTCTGACAGTCTGTGAATCAACAAAGCGCTACAGAGGTTAGGCAGGCCTTGCCCCTTAACAAGGGGTGATCTCTTGCCGAACACATTACCCGGTGTTGGGAGCACTATGGGGTTGAGCCATCATGGGAGGTACTCACATAAATCCAATGACAAGTTGCTACTCCTTAATCCTCCTCATAACCTATAATCCTAATACCAACACAATGCATGGATTAGTTGGGGGCATCATCTAAGAGTTGTCAAAAATTAAAAAGCAAAAAAAATACATTCGAAGGTCAACGGCTTCTTAATAAAACTGAGTTCCAACACAGCCGAACTAGACCACTGCTGCAACAACTCATCAAAAGACGCTAGCATTTAAAGATTTCCAAGGCATCGTAAACAAAAGGATCTCCCTTTGTATTAAGTTTCCCATTTATGTTCATTTATATTGTTTTAAGAAACAAGACACCTTGCCGTTCAAAAATAATAACATTTTAATTGAACAATACCAGAGCCTTAATAATTTTTTTGTAGAAGATACAACCGGTATCTGGCATACCACTTACTATATTACACGTTTTGTTTTTGAACTGGATTTTCAAACAATGGCTCATCAATATTAATGCATTTGTTTTGAGTGACTGTATTCAATTTTCCTGACTTGATGTCTATCAGAAAACACAAACTGTAAAACAATAGTAGTGATTTCTTTTCCTTAATCTTTTGTTTGTTAACTCAAGATGAAATTGATGTCTGGAAATCAAAAAAAAAGGAACTAAATATTTTCATTGCTATGAAGTTTAATAGAAATTAAGGAAAATTTTATAGACAATGGAAATAATGCTAAAGGAATACCACGTGCCGCATATGGTTTTTAAATATTTTCAAATTTAAAATGATAACGGAATTTTTTTTTAAGAAATTCTTAATTGAAGATGGTTTAAAATAGCTTATCAGAACTGATTAACTCGAAAAAGCAATCCTTTCTCTATGCTGGAGTTGAAACACTACTCGTATTATTGATAGGGTTTACCATACTAGACCTCTGCACTGTTTAAACCATAAAAATCATCTTTTCACACCATAACAATATTTAAATGGTAGTGCTTGTTTATATGTCAATAAATAGCAACCATAACCATTCTGATAATCATCAATACTCTCAGAGTAATCGTCATCATAATCGTTACCATGATCATCAAAATCATCATTAACACCAACAACTCAAAATCCAAACAAAAAATTAAAAAAAAAAATATATAATCGCATCATGCAACTTAAACTTGCCACCAGTGCCTTATATAAGAGTATAAAGCGCCACCTCTGCACACAATATCTATGATACATATTACACCGTCCGACAAAACTGAAAAAAATTCGTTAAACATGAACTGGAGAAAATGCGTTTTAACTAGAGACTAAATGTAGTAAAACTGTATTTTGCAGTTTTTCATTTCGTGATCCAGTCTCCTTTTAAAAGGACTTCAAAGTTTTAGAGGATTGAATTTAAAAGCAAGTAGAAAAGTTAAATTCGACTTGGCCGAATCCATGAATACCCTCCACAATGCCCATTTTAAGTGATAGTAAATTTTCTAACGTGAAAAAAGTAACATTTTTGATTAGAAATATTTTATATTGTGAAAAAATTTTTTTTTAGTAATTTTTGAAAAAAAAAAAAAATATATTTACTAAGTTTTTTTTGAGTGTAAAATTTTTTTTTGAGTGTAAAACTTTTTTGAGTGTACAATTTTTTTCAAATGTATTTTTTTTTTTTACTGTATAAATATTTTTGAGTGACAAAAATACGTTGTAAAATATTTTTGTGACTTACCAATGTTTTTAAAACATGTTTAACGGGGTTTATTACGTGAATTTACGGTGAAACTGATCTGAAATTCACGGTTTTGCTAATAACTTTTGAACCACTGGACCGCTTTGGCTGAAATTCAATATAAACCTAGCCAGAGGCACGACAAATATATATGCAAAACATTAGCATCCTCAGAATTGCCTTTCGAAAGTTCATGAAAAACCCTTGCCGAAATTCAGTCTATTGCTCATAACTTTTGAACCACTGGACCGATTTCGCTGGATTGCAATACCAACTTGACCAGGTAAATGCTCAACATATATGCTTAACTTCAGGAGCCTGCGTAAAGTCTATCAAAAGTTAACGTGTTTTTAACAGAGATACAGACAGTGGGAGGGACATCGATAGATCGTCTTAAAATCGATCAAGGATTTTGAATAAATATACTTTACTAGCACGCCCGCCGGAACTTCGTTACCGGTTATCTTAAATTTTGGATAATAAAAGGATCACCGATTTAAAAAAAAATCCCCTACGTAGTCTTTGTTTTACTTATTTGAGGACGTTTAAGTCTTCCATAAAAAAATATTTCAATGAATAACACCGCTCTACAAATCTGAGGTTTGTCGCTGCGTTTTGAATGAAACCAAAAAAAGTTTATAGGTTTTGGTTTTCCGATTCCAAAATGGTCACTCAAATTTTTCTATCACGTCACAATTTTGAGAAAATCGCGGTTAAAGTGTCAAAAAAGGCCCATTTTTGAGCGCCTATAAAATAAGATCCTGACATGCGACTGACTTGATATCAAGCTCATTCGAAGGTTTATAATTTTTTCTTTAAGACAAAATCAAATCTTTTTGTAATTTATTTTTTTATAATGGTGAGAAAATCATTAGACACAAGTGCTTTAAATCTAATATTTACACTGAGGGAAAAAATCGTCGTCAAATCAATAATTTTCGTACTCATTTTTAAAATTCTCAAATTTTTTAAACAAATTTTAATAATGAAGTGGAATTTTATAAAATTGAATATGTTTCGGTCTTGATTTTAAAATTATATTTTTTGAATTAAATACACAAAAACTCCTTTTTATTTCATTATGGTGGCATAATGAAAATAATCATTTTGATTGTAAACAATAGCAAAATGAGTTTTCAACAACTTTAAAAACGACGCCTCAAAAATGACGCAATTATTTTAAAAACGTCTCGTGGTGTAACATGAGTGAATTCTTTTCAATTTCCATAAAAATTAAGTTAAAAAACAGTAAATATTTTCGTTAAGTAAAACAACGAATTAAATTTGTGTAATCTATATAAATAAAAATCAATTGTCGTTCGTTGGTAACAGCATCAGTTGAGAACGGCTAAACCGATTTGGACAATTCTTTTTTTGAAATGTTCGTCATAGCCCAACTTAGGTTTTTACGTAAAGAAAAATTGACCACGCCCAATTTTACGCCCACTTTTTTCGATTTATCTAAAATCGGAAAAAGGCTGCACCGATTTGGGTAATTTTTTATTTAAATGTTCATAATAATCCAATTTAAGTTTGTACTGAAAGGAAAATCGACCATGCCAACTTTTACGCCCACTTTTTCGATTTATCTAAAATCTGAGACTGGCTGGGCCAATTTGACAATTTTTTTTGTAATGCATTTTCATCATATTCCAACTTTGGTTTTTACAAAAAAAAAATTTACCACTCCCACTTTAGATAACTTTTGTTGAAAATGTTCGTCATAATTTAACTAAGGTTTTTATGGGCAGTAGAATTTTCCACGCCCACATTTTGCTATGTATCGAAAGAACTAAGGCGGCTAGACCGATTTGGTTATAGTCCGCAAAAGATTTTTAAGGAAAGAAAAATTGTGCACACTGCTCACTTTTAATATATATATCATGGAATGGGTGGATAAATTTATCTAATTTTGTTTTTAATGTTCGTCATAGTCCAGCAAAGGTTTTCGGAAAGAACAATTTTCCACTTCTATGCCCTCTTTTGAATGGATGGACCGAGTTGGTTAAATTCAAATACGGTTTTACGGTAAGATAAGTTGTCCACCCTCTCCTTTTTTTCGATATATATAAAATTTACTCCATAGAAAAATAAAATATAGAATAATAAAATATAAATAAAAATCATATGTAGTTCGTTGGTAATCGCATCACTTGAGAACTGACTGATTTGGATAATATTTTTCTTTAAGTTCGTCTTATTTTTTTTTAATGTTTTTCTTTGGTTTTTTTCGGAAAACAAATTAATCTCGCCCACTTTTAAGCCTCCTTTTTTCAATATATCTGAAATCGGAGAACGGCTGGACTTAACTTTTTTTTTTTTTAATTTTCGTCATAGTCAAATTTAGGTTAAAACGGAAATAAAATTTGTTCACGCCACTTTTATTTCGATATATCTAAAATAGTAGAACGGCAGGGCTGATTTGGCTATTAGTAGTATTTGTTGACGTTCGTGATAGTACAACTAAGGTTTTTACGGAAAGATAAATTGTCCACTCCCTCATCGAAGAAAGACTTGCCTGATTTGTTAAATTTTTTCTTTAATGATCGTTATAGTCCATGTAAGGATTTTGAAATAATTATTTGCCTCCCCACTTAAAAGCCAACATTTTTCCACATCCTTAAAATTTGCAACACTTGAGAACGCCTGGGCCGATGTGGCTAATTGTTTTAAATGTTTGTAATGTTCCATATAATTGTTTGGAATTGTCCTCGGCCACTTTTTTCGATACATTTAAAATTCGTTTTTACTCTAATTCGATCTATAAAAAAAAATATTTCTTAATATATTCCGCTTAAACTTGGTAAAAATGACTTCAAATCCTTTGGGATTTTTACCATATGTACAATTTTAACTTACCACACAAATTTTAACGCCCACTTTTGTCTAAATATGTCGACTGCTAATGACCGGACTGATTTTTTTAAGTTGATTATAGGTTTTGTTTGAACTCAAGACAATAGCTCACGATAAGAACGAGGAATATGCGTAATTTATTTTTGTGTTGTTCGTAATGATATTAAAGAAGTTTTGAATTTGTACAGTACGCAAAGTCGAAGACATGGTTATTGTTATTTTTAGTTCCTAAAATATAATTTGAAGATGATACTCTCCCTAATCGGGTCTTTAAAACCACGCCTACAATTTTTTCTAAGCCAAGAAATTCATTACCCTTTTTTGCAGGGCTATATATTTGAAGCGATACGAAATATAACATTGATCTTATATTTGGGCCAGCAACGCGGACCGGGCCAGCTAGTAAGTGATAAAAATCAAAATAAATGCAAACATAAATAAAAAAGGGTGTGGAAATTAATGTGGAGTACCTGTTTTCAGAAATTTATGTGGAGTACCTATAATCCAGAAGGAAATAAACATTTTATGAAAGCCATCCCGGATTTTTTATTCATTGCTTGATTTTTATTTTATCGTCGGTGCGTGTATTTATTGAAGAGACCAGCTTATTTGTGAACTTTTGCGTTTAATTGTAAAGGTCAACTGAATGGAAAAAGTAGATTGTCAATATTATTTAAATGTGGTGTAACTTTAAACGACCGCGACTTGCCAAAATTAGTCTAATTAGCAGATGTATTCAACAATTTTCGAAAATAGCATGGGTGTTTTCGTCGGAGTAGCGACGATATATTATTTTATTTCTACATATTGGAAAAATACATCCTTATAATTATTATGTAGTTAAGAAAAATAAATGAAATGTGTATATAAATATAAAGAAATGCCAATAGTTTTATTTACATTGAAAATTTAATTTTATAAGTAATTGTCAATATTAAACTGATTATGTGCATTTTTGATTTGAACATAAAAATATTCTCAAATCAACGTTGTTTCATTTCATTTTTAAAATTTTGTTTGTTACTCAAGCCATATTAAAAGCGTCAATAAACATTTTCAAATTGAGAAAAAACAAAGTTTGTTGACTTTTGTCACTGTTTTATTTTTAATATGAGGTTGTTTTTGCTTGATTTGAGATTTTTTGTTTCTTAGTATATGTGTGTATTTGTATGGAAATTTGTTAAAAAACACTGTGTAATAAACTAAATATTTAAAAAATGGAAGGTTTTTTGTTAATGATGTTTTTACTATTTTAGAAAATAAAATTCCAAAAACATTTTATCTTGTCTTATAGAGAAAATCACAAACTTTCGAATGAGCTTGATACCAAGTCAATCGCATGTCAGGATCTTATATTATTAGCTTTCAAAAAGGGTCCAAAATGGCCTTTTTGGGCACTTTAACCGCGAATAACTCAAAATCCTGACGTGATAGACATATGGGTTGCAGATTCGAAATCAGAGCGACAAACACTACCTAAATCACTTATAAGAAGCCAATACGCATTTTCATGTTGAGCTGTGTAATTTAAACAGTAAAATTTGAATAACTACGCTGAATATCATGTTCGATACGGGGAAAAAAGATATTGACAATTTTCGAGCCCTTATGTCAGGATTTTGCATATTGAATGAATAAATATTTCAGTGAAAAAAGAAATTGGAATAAAAAAAATAAGTTTGAGTGGATTCCATTTTGTTCCCCGTTCTGCTCTATTCCATTTTGTTCCCCGTTCTACTCCAATTCATTTCCGATTCCATCTCCTTCTTCTAAGGTCATTATTATAGGACAAAAAAAGTACAAAAAGTACATGGAATTTCCAAAAAGTTCATCTTCCAGAATGTTTTTTTTGCACCGAAGGATCCTTTAATCTATATTTCAATTCTCTATTATCATTGTTTCAAAAATACTTTTCCTGTGACCATTATATCAGGAAAAAATAAGTACACTTTTTTACCCCTTTTAACCTCTTTAACCAAAATTCAAGTTTCTATGATTATTATTTCAGGAAATAAAAGAGTACCAAAAAATGTACTTTTGGTACTTTTAACAAAAGGTACTTTTTATAGAATGTACTTTTAATAAAATGTACTTTTTACAAAAGGTACTTTTTATAAAAGGTACTTTTTATAATAGGTACTTATTATAAAAGGTACTTTTTATAAAAGGTACTTTTTTATAAAAGGTACTTTTTTATAAAAGGTACTTTTTATAAAAGGTACTTTTTATAAAAGGTACTTTTTATAAAAGGTACTTTTTATAAAAGGTACTTTTTATAAAAGGTACTTTTTATAACAGGTACTTTTGATAAAAGGTACCTTTTATAAAAGGTACTTTTTATAAAAGGTACTTTTGGATTTTTGGATACTTTTTATAAAGGTACTTTTGATAAAAGGTACTTCTTATAAAAGGTACTTTTGATAAAAGGTACCTTTTATAAAAGGTACTTTTTATAAAAGGTACTTTTTATAAAAGGTACTTTTTATAAAAGGTACTTTTTATAAAAGGTACTTTTTATAAAAGGTACTTTTTATAAAAGGTACTTTTTATAAAAGGTACTTTTTATAAAAGGTACTTTATATAAAAGATACTCTTGATAAAATGTACTTTTTATAAAAGGTACTTTTTATGAAAGGTAGTTTTTATAAAAGGTACATTTTATAAACATAGATTTATGATATTGGGTGTCCCGGATCGAAATCGAAAACGTGTGAGCTATCCCACGCCTAATAGTGCAAATTGAAGAACCGTTTTTTGTGTTCTAAAGATAAAAAAATATTCGTCATAGATATCCCACTCGCATCCCACTAAGCGACCCCATAGATTTTAAAGTAAATGACCTAAGCTTTTGACCTAAGGTCCCGATTTGAGGAAAAAGTCAAAAAAGTTTTGGATTTTGAAAAAAAAAAAATGTTGTTTTTATTTTTTTTATAATTTTTTTTTGAAAAACTGAAGAAATAGCTATCTAAACTATTTGGGACACATTTTTCTAAAAATAATAGGTAAGAAGTTACATGGATGAGAATAAACACCTCTTTGGCCAAAATGTCAAATTTCGACCCCTCTAACTCAGAGAGTCCTTGACCGATCTCGATTGTGTCTGAACTACTATCCAATAGGACTAACCTTGGTGCAAATTTCATCCCGATCGGAAGACATCGGTTTCAAAAGTTGTGTCAGTTGACACGAAAACCCCCATATATATGTAGATGGGGTCCTAGACAAGTATTTCGAGGTGTTACTAACGGAAGTCCTTTTTAAAGAAAACAGGACCACGAAATGAAAAACTATAAATGCAGTTTTACTCCATTTAATCTCTACTTCCAGACGTAATTCATCCGTTTCATGTTTAATATTGGCTGTCGGACAGTGTTATATGTACAGAGCTGATAATTGTGAATTGATCGTTACTGTCAATTGTTGAGGCAATTGACAGTTGGTTGTATGTAGAGAGGAAACATCAAATTTTATGATTTCATAAATACAACATTAAAATGCTATTTAAACTCCAATTTAAATGTTTTTCGTTTTTTACTTTATTTTATTTTAAATTTTAAAGGTCTGTAAAATGATACTAAAATACCCAAATAACCATCAAAAAGCAAATACTCTCAATACCCATATTATTTCACAATTATTTTGATTTTTATCGAGTTATTAAGACATTGTATGTGATGTGTTGCTGATGCTGTTGCACTTTCCCTTCAAACTTTCCCTTTGTTCTTTGTTTATTTCAACTGTTATTATAAACAAACAGTTCTGTTACCGATTACACAACAATAATTTTAATTTTTTGTTTATATAATTTTTTATATGTAAATATTTTTAGCTCTGAAATGATCGTAAATTATGACATTTAAATTTTCATGATATTGTTATTTTTTTTTGAGAGACCTCAAGGGGTCAAACAATTTTGGGATAAGATTGGAAACCCCATAACTCAAAACTGAGAGACCATGAGTCTGCTAAGTAGAAACTGAAGTATTTGTATTATGTTTACTGTAAGCAGGTTAAGTTTAGGTGATATAATCATAATTAGACATATCTTATAGACCGACTTTTCCAAAGTGATATGACTAACGTATTCAAAAAACCGGCCAATTTCAAAAACCGGTTTTCTGTTTATTCGAAAAAGTTTATTTTTGAAAAACTGGTTTTCGGTTTAAGGCAAAAACCCGATTTTTTCGGTTTTTATACCCTCCAACCACAGTATGGGGGTATACTAACTTTGTCACTCCGTGTGTAACATAACGAAATATCGGTCGGGGATCCCACAAAGTATATATAATATTGATCCATGATAGAATCTAATACATTCTAGCGTGGTCCGTCCGTCCGTCAGTCTGTAGAAATAACGGTGCAGTCCAAACCAAAAGAGCTAGACTTCTGAGATTGGGAAAGAATATCTTATCTTATTGGTAAGGTCAAGTTCAAAGATGGGCAAAATCGGAACAGGGGGAAAAAGTTCCCCCTTGAAGAACTAAAACGACCCCTGAAAAATACGATATTTTTTTTTTAATTTTTGCCCAGCAAATGTAACATTTGTATGCCATATTATGTTCATAGATCTGCGCTTGGACCAAGGGGGTTAGAAAATGCGATTTTTTTCAGGCCGCCCCCTTTTGGGGGCGTGGTTATAGAAATTAATTACAAATAACGATAAAAATTTATTATTTAAGCGTAAATATCATAAACAAATAATTTGTAAACATATATAGCGGGGATACAGGTGCCCCCCACCAACTCCACCGACCCCACCACCAAAAAAAAGGACGCCCTGCGATTTATTTTTTATACCCTCCACTCTAGTGCTAGAGGGTATATATAAGTTTGTCATTGTAACACATCGAAATATTGGTCTAGGACCCCATAAAGTATATATATATAGAAAACACGATAACTTTTGAAAGACTTTACAGAGGCTACTGAAGTTTGGCATATATGTTGGTCATTTACCTGGTCAGGTTGGTATTGCAATCCAACCAAATCGGTCCAGTGCACTGGACCGATTTGAACCACTGCAGGGGTTCAAAAGTTATAAGCAAAAGAGTAAATTTCGGCAAGGGTGTTTCGCGAACTTACGAGATAAAAAACACGATAACTTTTGAAAGACAATAATAAGACCGCTGATCGGTCCAGTGTTAAAAAGTTATAAGCAAAACCCTGAATTTCAGATTAGTCTCATCTTAAATGCCACGTGTTTTACAAGTTTTAAAAGCATTGGTGGTAACTTAACAATGCTTTTCAAACTTGTTTAGTTTTAAAGCAATGCTTTTTAAACTTGTTAAGTTTTAAAAGCATTGGTAACTTAAAAACTACACTCGAAAAAAATTTTACACTCAAAAAAATTTTACACTCAAAAAAAATTTTACACTCAAAAAAAAATTTAGTTTTTTTTTACAAAAATGACAATATTTTGTGCATTCACTCAGAAATATTTTTACAGTAAAAAAAAACATTACACTCGAAAAAAATTTTACACTCAAAAACAAATAGTAATTTTTCTTTTTGTTTTTAAATTACAAAAAAAGAGTTTTTTACTCAAAATAAAATATTTCTAATCAAAATTGTTAATTTTTCCCCGTTAAAAAATGTACTATTCTTAAGAAAAAGCATTGTGGAGGGTATTCATAGATTCGGCAAAGTCGAATTTAACTTTTCTACTTGTTTATTTTAAAAGTGTTGGAGGGTATAAAAGATTCGGCACAGCCGAATTTAACACTCTTACTTGTTTCTATTTGTTTTTTCTATGGGATATGGGCGTAAAAGTGGGCGTAAAAGTGGGCGGATCTGGTAAATATTTTCAGGAGCCCGTTCTACAATTATAATATTTATTTTTTGTGAAAATTGAGTTGATACATTAAAAACCAAGGGAGTTATGCCGACTTTTTTAATACAAGTTATATGGGAAGTGGGCGTAAAAGTGGGCGAATATTTTTCAAATTTCACACAAATGATTCTGAGTGTTAAATAATGATATGTGCCAAAAAACAATGCCGTAGGTCAAAATTTAATTTTCACTTTGTATGGGAGGTGGGCGTAGAAGTGGGCGGATCATTTTGATTTTTGCAGTTTTTTCTTGATTCAAAAAAAAAAGCCTATGTGCCAAGTTTCATTGTCCTTCGACAACTTCTTCTATTTTTAGCCGCTCGTTCTATGAACATCAACCAATGTGCGTCCTGACTAGTGTTTATAAACCGGTTAACCGGTTAACCGAAAAACCGGGTTTTCCTAAAATTTCGGTTTTTTTGCAAACCGGCTAACCGGAATTGAAGATTTCCGGTGCACCGAAAACCGGTTTTTTTCTGTCGGTTAACCGGTTTTTTTAAATACATTCAAAACGGAACATTTTCGCAAATATTAAGGGTTTACACTAATTTTTGTATGATTTTTTTAAAATTTTGTTGAAAACACATTAAAAATCCGCGAGAAAGAACGTCTTAAATATTTTTTGTCTTCAAGAAACAATTTTCTAAATAGGAATTTTATTCTGAAACTGATAAAAATTTGAAATACTCACCATTGTCAGCGTTTTTTTGAACATTTCATGAAAAACTTAATAAGTTACTGTTAACTAGGGTGTTCAACCGATTAATTCTTGTTCGATTAATCGAACAATTTTAAACGAATAATTTGTTCGATTAATTTAAAATTGCTAATTTCGATTAAAGGATTAATCGAAGAATTTATGCCGATTAATCGAATAAAAATAATATATTTTTTTTTATGGAAATATGTATATTTTTTTAAAGTTTTAAGTCAAATAAAAACCAAATGTATGTGACCATTAAAATTAAAAAAAAAAAAAAAAACAGTCACTGTTTACTAGAGTGGTCCTTATTTTTTTTTGATTTTTGCTGCTCATGAATCTTGGATTTGTTAAACGAATAAAAATAAGTACCTAAGAAAAATTAGGCCAAATCGGTTTAATCTATGCGCTAAAATCGGTAAAAATTTTGAGTTTTGAGCAAAAAACCCACCAAATAATAAAAAAAAAATAAATAATAAATTTTGTGAATATTCTCAAAACAAAATATTTTTTGTTTAACATTTTTCCAAGTGTAGTCAGATAATAATTATAAAATTTTTGTTATATCGGTCTATACTTTTTTAAAATCTCCAAAATTATTTTTTTTAAATTTTCTCAAACAAAATTGCAGAAAACTTTTTTGGTAATGCTTTTACGTTTTTTTTTTTGTTAATCAAATGTTAAAATACTTGTTATTAATATTGTTTATTTACTCAAGTAACATTTTTTCTAAAATTGTCAGAAAAAAATATTGTAATTTAGAAAATTTCTGAATTTGGAATTATTCGATTAATCGAACAATTTAAAAAATTTATTTGTTTAATCGAATAAATAAAAAATGCCAAATTTCGATTAATCGTTTAATCGAACAATAAAAAAACTCGATTAATTGAACACCCTACTGTTAACCAGATACTAAAATCCCTGTTAATGGCGAAAATGTCAATAAAAGAAAATAAAAATAAAATTCGGAACTGCAATTTACTTATAACGAATAAATGTATTTTTCTAAATTAAACCAATACAAATTAAATTAAAGTTCTAGTGAATATGGTCAATTAAAGTACATTATTTAAATATGGCTTTTTTATAGCGTAATAGTTGCAAACCTTGCTGAAAGAAACAAATATGTTAGCTTAAGCTATATTCGCTTTGTTATTTAATAAAAATAAGCTATTTTCAAGTATTTTTTGTTTTTTTAATTTTAAGAAAAAAACCGGTTAACCGGTTTTTTTATTCCGGTTTAACCAAGAAAACCGGTTAACCGAAAAAGCTGATTTTCGGTTAACCGAGAAACCGGTTTTCCAAAATGTCGGTTTTTTATAAACACTAGTCCTGACTAACTGGACATTGTTACCTACGTTACCAACTTAGAAAGAAAAATCTATCTGACACGGACACGTGCAGATTCTGCGAGATAGAGGAGACGGCAAAACATATACTTTGTACGTGCACAAGAATACAAACGCAAAATATTTTTCTGTGTGTGACTGGTAGAAGACTTCAACATCTTAGCGGACACTTAATATCTCTGACTGAAGCATGGAACTCTCTACCAAATAGAATTTTCGGCTTTATTAAAACCCTGAATATTTAGGGAACCCTTTTTAGGCTGCACAATAAATCACCTAGTCGAAGTTCACAGGGCCTCTTTAATCTAATCTAACCGATTATGCAGTTGTCACAACCAGTGTTGCCAGAAACTATTTGCCTCTTGTCCCCAATTTGAAAAATAAAATCCCCAAAAATACCCTACAAATTATATAAAATCCCCAAAAAAATTGTTTATAAATATTCAAATAGAAACTCTCTTGTAATTAAAAAAATTACACTGTGTGACGGTAAAAAAGTAACTTGGGTTTTGAACATCAACTTTACATATTTCGGGCTTGCTGATTCCATTGGAAATTTTTAATTGGAATTTTGACTGCTTCTGCAAATATTTCTGGATACACCCAATGAATTTTGGATTTTAACCCCAATTTCTCTTTATTTGAATATCTACAGGATTTTTTTTTTTGTAAATTTTGAATAGTTAAGGATAAAACTAAAGAAGGGCATTTTGAATTGCCTTACATGTCCAGATGGTATCAAGACTGGATTTCTTGCAAAAAAAGCTATTTTTATTTGGGGGGAAAATATAACTTCAACACACACTTTTCCAATCTTAAGAAATTTAATGGTTTTGAGGTCTTTGACCCCAAAGTATTTAAATGGCGATGTGAAGCCTGAATACTTAAGAAAATGTATTTTAAATTTTTTCTTTCAATATTACCAAAAAACATTAAAATTGGTAAAAAAAAACGTATGATTATTGGTTATGTTAATTTTTGGTTATGTTTTTTCGACCTTTTTGTTTTAACTTCAATAAGTAAACTGATAATCAAGCTCGAGGCCTTACTTATTGAAGAAAAAAACGTATGTTTAAAAATATGAATATTTGGTTTAAAATTTTGACTTCTTTTGCAAATATTTTTGGATATACTCAATGTATTTTTAATTTTAACCCCAGGTTCTCTTTATTAGAGTGTCTGCTTTACATATCTGCTTTGAACAGGAAATTTTTTGAAAAATTTGGATATTTATTGCAAAAAGGACTTTTTCAACCTACTGACATTACCTGTTTGTATCCCTGATCATATCGAGGCCGGATTTCTTGGATATTTTAGGTAATTTTATTAGAAATTTGAATTAAAAAAATGTATTCCTTTAACATACACTTTCCAATATTAAAAAAGTTTTTGGTTTTGAAGGCTTGGTCCACTTTTCTGATGACAGATTCGTGTTTAGGAGGTAATACCCCACAAGTTTCTATTTGGTTGCCAAATAATTTTTAAACGACTCACAAAAATACTAAAAGTCAATCAATACAGTTGGAGACACCAGTACCTATTTTTTGACCTCCAAAACTTTTGACCATCATTTTTTATGTAAACAAAGAAATTTTTTTATTTTCATATCTCATTACTTTGCACTTAGATGTTCTAGAATAAATTAATAAACAAAACATTTTTTTATTGTTCCCAAATAAATTGATGGTAAAAAAATAATGGTTTCTTTAACTGTATTGATTAATTTTTAGAATTTTTGTGGTTCTTAGTAAATGTTATTTGACAACTATTAAACTATTAAATATAAACTATTGAATATAAGCTATTCTGAGTTTGAAAAAAATCAACTTTGTTCGAACCTTGTAGAACATTTAT
The DNA here is from genome assembly GCA_963921195.1 of Pegoplata infirma. Lineage (NCBI taxonomy): Eukaryota > Metazoa > Arthropoda > Insecta > Diptera > Anthomyiidae > Pegoplata > Pegoplata infirma. The sequence goes on from OY992537.1 coordinate 42,638,883, forward strand.
TATTTACTAAAATTACCACAAAATTTTTTTTATCTTGCCCACTCCAAATGATGGGATTTTACGCGAAAAACATCAAAAAAACAGTTATCTACCATCTTCTAAAGACTGCAGTCTTATTGTTAGTGCATTTAAAAAAAAATGGTTTTGTTTTTCCAATTTTACTACTTTGTCATTAACAAACGAATACAGTTGTAATTTTTGACTGCAATAGTCTTAACAATTTTAAAAAATTAAAAAAAAATAATTTATAATTTTTAAAATGCAAAAATCCCCAAATTTTAGACAAAATCCCCAAAAATTAGCAAAATCCCCAAATCCCTCCCCTGGAAATCTTGTCCCTAAACCAAACTCGAAATCCCCATTTTGGGGACAAATCCCCTTATCTGGCAACACTGGTCACAACCTCAATTTGTTAATGTCAACCGCAAAATGGTTGTGTCAACTGCAACGAGGTTTTTACAACTGCAACGATGCTGTGACAACCGAAACATAGTAGCAAACCTCATATTAAATGTTGCGACAACTTCAAAAATAAGATTAATATTTGCGGTTGTGTCAACTAAAATTGTCATGTGAGTTAGTATAGCGAAGTATAACACGAACTTGATTTCCATCCTATTTGTAGACACAACATTGACATTATACATGTAAAGTTTTACCAACTCAACGAGAATTGCTACACAATGTGTAGTACATACTTCTTCAAAGATATTAGGAATGGGTTGATGTGCAATATGTTAGATGTAGAAAAGAGTATTTTATTTTGAATGGAACTTTACAATAGTGTTTGATCTATACCACCCACGGAATCCATTTATTGCTCTTGTATGAATTTATCTGACAATTTGGATTTTGTAATTGTACCAATTCTGTGTAGCATGGTTTTGGGCCTTGGTTGTCTAATTATTTTGTTTATATTTATTTACCATAATTTAATTTAGTAAGTATTTGTTTTATTTGCCTCTGTTGTTGTTGATATTGTTGCTACTGATCTGTTGGTTGCTGTTTCTGTTGTTGACTATGAGGCTGATGATGCGAATGATGCTGTGGATCATGTTTTAGTGTTGCTTAAGTCATGTTAATATAAATATTTCCACTCTCTTTGCTGGTATGGTGTGAGATTTTTATATTTTTTTCTATTTTCATTTTCATTAATTTACAAACATCAAAGTCTTTTCAATTAACACTATGCTGGCATTTCTTGACTTCTTCTACAAAAAAAAAAAAATTTAGAGTTGTGTGTATTTGGTTTTTAGTTTTTTCGAAAGGGCCCAATTCAAAAACTGGCCTGTTTTTTTGCTTGCATTTCACACCTAATTAGTAATAAAATTTTATGTTACCCCAAGTGTGGTATGTTTGATTAGTTATTTGTATTTTTCATGTCTATTTTGTTACTGTAGACAGAGGAGCTTCTTATATATTTGATTAACAATTTTCGTTATATGAAAAAAACGAAAAAAAAATCCATTCAATACTCCATAATATTGTTCGAAACTATTAACTTAACAGTTATGGTGGCAATTAAGTTTTATTACATTTTTAGCTAGAGCATGTCTGTCCGTCTGTTTGTCTGTCCGTCTGTCTGTCGGCTTATACTATTAGCGCCACTAAGTGCTTACAAATTTTTTCTTAGAAATTTTTTTTGGTAGTCTTTAGAAAGTATAAAGGATTTTTGTATGTTTTCAAATAAATTTTTCAAAATTTCAACTTTTTTTCCATTAAATTTTATTGTGGGTATATTTCTTCAAGATGGGCGGGCGGCCTTTTGTTTTTGAAAGTTATTTGTTGTTTTTTATAATTATGCTGCAATTTATTTTGACGTAAATGATTATTGTTATTGCATTTAAATCTTTCCAAAAATAAAAAAAAATATTGTTGTTTTTTTTGTTATTTTGAAATCAATATTGAAAATATTCACTGAAGTACTTGTATATTTTTGATTGTAAACATTTTTTTTTTTGTAATAATTAACATTAAAATAAACGATCGAACTTTCGAACTGTTTAAAATGAAAATTGATCATAAATTTTGGGATCAAAATATTGTCTGTTTTTTTGAAAAGTAAAAAAAAACTGGAGCAGATTTAACAAGTAGAAAATTTAAATTCGACTTGGCCGAATCCATGAATACCCTCCATTATGCTCTTTTAAAGTGGCAATAAATTTTCTAAAGTGAGAAAAAAATTAATAATTTTGATAAGAAATTTTTTATTTCGAGTAAAAAACTTTTTTTTTAGTAATTTTTGAGAAAAAAAATATCAAATTTTTTTTTTTGACTGTAAATTTTTTTTCGAGTGTAAATTTTTTTTTGAGTGTAAAAAAATTTTTGAGTGACAAAAATACTTTGTAAAATACTTGTCTGATTTACCAATGTTTTTAAAAGTTAGTTCAACGGTTGTTTTAACACGTGAATTTAAGGTGAAACCAATCTGAAATTCACGGTTTTCTTAATAACTTTTGAATCTTAGGACCGATTTGGCTGAAATTCACTAAATTCAAAAAACTATGTCATTAACTGTTTGTGGTTTATTTAAAAAGTATTACGTGATATTACTCTTCAATCACAAACCATTAATAACAAACAGAAATGGCATGCGCCGATAAAAACACTTCAATATTACGTTTTGTCGTTTTTTAAAGAAAAAAATGCCTGCGAATTTTGTACTCTTGCCCAAAACTTTAAATCATGATAATGTTTTGCAGAGGATTTGGGTGTACTTGCCAAAACAAAGTTTTTTTAGAAAAAATAATGTTATATTGCTTTGCTATTCCATGAAAAACGAAATGAAATATTAGCCGAGGACCCCATTAAAATACCAACAGAGCTGTACATTTCGAAAGTGAGTTCAAAAATAAGTGCAAAAAAGTGTTTTTACATTTTGGAGAGTAGAAAAGATTCGGCATCAAAAAGTATAACACTCTCACTTGTTTTATGTACATTTGATAAACAAATGGAAAATTTTTATGCGAAAAGCTTAGACTTGGTGAAAAAGTAGTTTTGGTAAAAAAAAAGGTTTTTTTTTTTACGAAAAACAAAATTATGTTAAAAAAATTTAATGCACCCAAAATTTTTGGTGAAAAAAAAATTTTGATGAAAAAAAGTTTTTGATGAAAAAAAAAAAATTGTTTGATGTAAAAAAAATTGATGAAAAAAAAAATATGAAAAAAAAATTTTTTTTGGTGAGAAGAAAATTGATAATAAAAAATTTGAAAAAAAAAAATTTGATGAAAAATAATTGATGAAAAAAAATATGATAAAAAAAAAATTTTGATGAAAAAAAAAATTTGATGAAAAAAAAAATTAATGAAAAAAAAATTGATAAAAAAAAAAATTGATAAAAACAAAATTTTATGAAAAACAAAATTTAATGAAAAACAAGTAGAAAAGATAAATTCGACTTTGCCGAATCTATGAATACCCTCCAAAATGCATTTTTTTTAAAGGGTAGTACATTTTTTAACGTGAAAAAATTAACAATTTTGATTAGAAATATTTTATTTTGTGTAAAAAACTCTTTTTTTGTCATTTTTTTAAAAAGAAAAAGAAAAATTACTAATTTTTTTTTTGAGTGTAAAATTTTTTTCGTGTGTAATGTTTTTTTTACTGTTAAAATATTTCTGAGTGAATGCACGTGCGTATGTACACAAAATATTGTAATTTTTGTAAAAAAAAACGAAATTTTTTTTTGTGTAAATTTTTTTTTGAGTGTAAACGAAGGATACCAAAGCAATTCCTGGAAGCTAAGCCAGAAGGAAGAAGACCCATAGGAAGACCGAGAGTATCATATGAAGATTGCATAAAAGAAGCTGGAACAAAAAGAGGAAAATCTCTAAATGAAATGAAGAGAATAGCGAAAAATCGAACAGATTGGAGGAAGTTTATTGCAGGCCCCCCTACGCTTTAAAAGGCAAAAGGGTGAAGACAAAGAAGAAGAAGAAGAAGAGTAAAATTTTTTTTGAGTGTAAAATTTTTTCGAGTGTAATTTTTAAGTAACCAATGGTTTTAAAACTAAACAAGTTTAAAAAGCATTGCTTTAAAATTAAACAAGTTTGAAAAGCATTGTTTAGTTACCACCAATGCTTTTAAAACTTGTTAAAACACGTGGCATTTTAGATGAAACTGATCTGAAATTCAGGGGTTTGCTTATAACTTTTGAACTACTGGACCGATTGAGCTGAAATTTAATACCAAACAGACCCGGGGAACGGCAAAGATACATGTCAAGCTTCAGCAGTCTTATTATTGTATTTCGAAAGTTATCGTGTTTTTTATCTCGTAAATTCGCGAAACACCCTTGCCGAAATTTACTCTTTTGCTCATAACTTTTGAACCACTGGACCGATTTGGCTGGATTGCAATACCAACCTGACCAGGTAAATGACAAACATATATGCCAAACTTCAGTAGCCTCTGTAAAGTCTTTCAAAAGTTAGCGTGTTTTCTAAGGACAGACAGACGGACGGACGGACGGACATTGCTAGATCGACTTAAAATCGATCGAGGATCATAAATATATATACTTTATGGGGTCCTAGACCAATATTTCGAGGTGTTACAAACGGAATGACAAACTTATATATACCCTCTATCACTAGAGTGGAGGGTATAAAAAAATTGATATAAAAAAATGATGAAAAAAAAAATTTGATAAAAAAAAAAATTGATGAAAAAAAATTGATGAAAAAAAAATTTGATAAAAAAAATGATGAAAAAAAAAAGTTGGATGAAAAAAAAAATTTATGAAAAAAAAAAATTTATGAAAAAAAAGTTTGATGAAAAAAAATTAAATTACAACATAAAAAATAAATATTTTCATTAGCATTCAATTTTTAAAGTCTTTGATTTTTGTTCTGTAAGTCATTAGTTTTTAACTACTTGTGCTGGTTATTTTTTTGTAGACAAAAAATTCAAAAAATTATTTATAAAAATATAAAAACATGTTTGTATCAAGTGACCTTGGACGAGATTGTCTGATCAGAATGTAGTTGATTGCGGGATCGATTCCCCAAAAATTTTATTAAACATTTTTTAAAATAAAATTCAATAGTAAAATAGTAAAAATAACCTACGAAATCATTAATTTTAAATTTTTTGATAGGTAATTTTTTGGAATTTGTTGTGTGTGTTTTCTACACTTATTAAAGACATCACAAAAAATAGACCCAATCGGTTCATGTTTGGACTTGGGACCCATTTTTGGGGAAACACTGGTGTAGCGTATTATATGGACTGTTTTGACCGACTATAATTTGTATACCCTCCACTAGTGATAGAGGGTATAGATAAGTTTGTCATTCCATTTGTAACACCTCGAAATATTGGTCTAGGACCCCATAAAGTTTATATGGGGCATTCCATGTCAAATCGGACACTTTGAAAAAATTTTTATACCCTCCAACCACAGTATGGGGGTATACTCACTTTGTCATTCCGTTTGTAACGCATAGAAATATCGGTCGGGGACCCCATAAAGTATATATATTATTGATCTATGATCGATTATAAGTCATTCTATGAATGTCCGTCCGTCTGTATAAAGCACGATTCAGTCCAAAATAAAAGAGCTAGACTCCTAAAAATTGGCACAAATGTGTCTCGTGGTCATAGGCCGGCTAAGTTCGGAAATGGCTAAAATCGGATAAGGGGCAAAAAAGTTTCCCCTTAAAGAACTAAAAAACCTCCATAAAAACGCCGTTTTTTGAAAGCTTTTTTAGCATATTTGTTAAACAAATGTAACCTTTTTATGTCAGAAGGAGTTAAAAGTCATACACTTAGACCACCGGGGCTACAAAATATTGTTTTTTTTTGTCCCGCCCCTTTTGTGGGCGTGGATTAAAAAAACATAAAAATTATATTTATGGGGAAGGTATCCCCCAGCACCCCCGCACAGAGTCCCCCCAAAAAAACGCCTCTGATTTTTTTTATGTATTTTAACATGTTGGAGGGTATCAAAGATTCGGCACAGCCAAATTTAATACTCTCATTTGTTTTTTTAGATTTTCCCAATTTGTTTACAGTTTTTAGTACCCTTCGAAAACTCCTTTGTGGTAAATTTTCAGATTTTTTTGATAACCCGTTCAAAAGAAATCGAATTTTTAAAAATTGGTAGTTTCTTCCTTTACTCAAACTTCTTTTACTCATAACTTCTTCAATGATGGTCCAAATTTCAAATTTTTTTTTTTCAAAATTTTTGTTTTTTTACGTACTTTTAAAAAAAAATAAATACCAAAAAATTCTTAAAAGCGCTCTAGTATGCGATTTTTAAGTTTTAAAAATTTAAATCTCATTTTTGAAAATGTTTGTACTCTTCAATTTTTTTGAAATTTTTTTGTGTAAAACTTCTATCGATTCTAAAAATTTTTTGCTCAGGAGGATCGTGGGATAACGATTATTACTATTTTTTAAAATTTTTTGAAAAAAAATTATTGTAATTTTCCAATCTTAAAATCATTTCTACTGCTCCAATGGTGCGTCATAGAGGGATCATTTATAAGAGCGACCCCCATTAATTTTTACGTCTTATCATTTCTCTGGAACAAACTAATACCCTATCTCCAATTTCTAAGGGGGCTCCCACACAAAACGACATTTTTTAAAATTTGCTCCAACCGCTCTAACTACCCTAATAGTGCCCTTAGAGCAACAAAATGTATGACCGATCCACAATATTTTTTTATTTAGTAATAATCGTTATCTCTGAACACACCTACCCTCTACCTCTAATTGTTAAGGCGGTGCCTATACATTTTTTTTTATTTTTTGTAAATTTGTTTTATTTAATCAGCTTCTACGGGTCCAATGGTGCGTCCGAGAGGGGTCATTTGTGAGACCGAACCCCATTTATTTTTACCCTAAAACATTTTTTTTTAAACATACCTACGCCCTATCTCCACTCCCTAAGTAGGCTCCCATACAAATATCAGTTGGAGCAAATTTTATAAAAATGTAATTTTGAATGGAAGCCTACTTAGCGAGTGGAGATAGGGCTGTAACATGTTTTACAAAAATGTTGGAGGGGAAAAAAATGGGGGTCGGTCTCACTAATGACCCCTCTCGGACGCACCATTGGACCGGTAGAAGCTTATTAAATAAAACAAATTTTCAAAAAATAAAAAAAATGTATGGGGACCAGGATTCAGAGAAAATGTTTGGACTAAAAAAATATTGTGGGTCGGTCATACATTTTGTTACTCTAAGGGCACTATTAGGGCAGTTAGAGCGGTTGGAGCAAATTTTAAAAAATGTCGTTTTGTGTGGGAGCCCCCATAGAAATTGGAGATATGGTTTTAGTTTGTTTCAAAGAATTAAGACGTAAAAATTAATGGGGGTCGGTCTCATAAATGACCCCTCTATGACGCACCATTGGAGCAGTAGAAATGATTTTAAGATTGGAAAAATACAATAAATTTTTTTCAAAAAATTTTAGAAAATAGTAATAATCGTTATCCCACGGTCTTCCTGGGCATACACTTTGATGGTCTAAGGGCACTATTAGAGCAGTAAGAGTAGTTAGAGCAAATTTTAAAAAATGTCGTTTTGTGTGGGAGCCCCCTTAGAAATTGGAGATAGGGTATTAGTTTGTTCCAAAGAAATGTTAGGACGTAAAAATTAATGGGGGTCGGTCTTATAAATGACCCCTCTATGACGCACCATTGGAGCAGTAGAAATGATTTTAAGATTGGAAAATTACAATAAAATTTTCATAAAAAATTTAAAAAAATAGTAATAATCGTTATCCGACGATCCTTCTGGGCAAAAAATTTGTAGAATCGATAGAAGTTTTACACAAAAAAATTTCAAAAAAATCGAAAAGTACTAAAAAAACAAAAATTTTGAAAAAAAAAAATTGAAATTTGTACTATTAATGAAGAAGTTATGAGGAAAAGAAGTTTGAGTAAAGAATCAAACTACCAATTTTTAAAAATTCGATATCTTTTGAACGAGTCATCAAAAAATCTGAAAATTTACCACGAAGGAGTTTTCGAAGGGTACTAAAAACTGTAAACAAATTGGGAAAATCAAAAAAAAAAATTTTTTTTTTTTTTTATTTATGTGGCCCATTCCACGAATGACATGGCATGGAATGCCCCATATATTTTCTTTAAAAAAAATAGGTTTTAAGGATTTTTTCTTACAGAAAAATTCTCTGATCCTATTGAAATTCTAATTCTGACATTATTAAATTCTTAGATCTTGAGACATTTTTCGTATAGAAAAACCGCCAAATTCTGAGACATTTTTCATATAGAAAAACTCTCAGATTCTGATACATTTTTCATATAGAAACATTCTCAGATACTGAGACATTTTTCATGTAGAAAAATTCTCATATTCTGAGACATTTTTCCTATAGAAAAATTCTCATATCCTGATTTGTCGTATAGAGGAAAATTCTGAGATCATAAGACATTTTTCGTTAAAAAATCTCAGATTCTGAAACATATAAAGACAAATTCTCAGATTCTGAGACATCTTTAGTTTAGAAAATTTCTCAGATTCTGAGAAATTTTTCGTATAAAAAAATTCTCAGATTCTGAAACATTTTTTGTATAGAAAAACTATCAGATTTTGAGACATTTTCCGTATAGAAAAATTCACAGATTCTGAAACAATTGTGGTATAGAGAAAAATTATTAGATCCTGAGACATTTTTCGTATAGGAAAGTTCACTGATTCTGAAACATTTGTCGTATAGAGAAAAATTCTTAGATCCAGACACATTTTTCGTTTAGAAAAGTTCTTAGATTTTGAGACATTTTTTGTATAGATTCTGAGACATTTTTCGTACAGAAAAATTTTCAGATTCTGAGACATTATTCGTATAGAAAAATTCTCAGATTCTTAGACACTTTTTGTATAGAAAAATTCTCAGATGATACATGATTACTGAAAAAATGTTATGGTTGCTACAAACAAGATATTATAAAATTTTCAATCATAGTATGACGCTCTTAAGTTATTGCTGCCACAATCATATCTCTTCTCTTTAAGTAAAGGATTTAAAGATAAAAGTAAAGATCAATTGAAATTTCTTAACGGTCGATTGATTTCGATTAAGAAAAATTAAAATTCGCAAATCTCTCTAATTATGCCAAATGTAATTTAACCTATATCTATTCCATATCAACTTAAATTCAAATGCTCATTTCAACAATTAAATTACTAATTAGATATTTCTTCAGAAATCTAGGTATATCAAACAACAATTGTATAAATAAACCATTTTTTTGTTTGTTTTATATCATATTCCTAAGACGCCAAAAAGTCTCCTTAGATGGTCATTTAATTGCATACCATGGCATGACAATTATACATAAAAATATATTTTATAAAATAAATTTAAACAAAAAATTGTATAAATTTACAATTCTTAAGAAAATGATTTTTTTTTTACAAAAAAAAAAAAAAGATGAAAAAAATTCCATGTGTCTGGTTTTTGAAAAGGCAGGTGTAGTAGTTTATTGTGTTTAATAACAATTTATGAAAGTTGATCTACTGAAATGAAATCATAATACAAGCACACTATTTTAATCTTAATATTTTTACAGTGAGTTCAACAAGAGTTCGTTTACTGAGGAAAACAGAAAAGGTAACTGCGAAAACTGGCAGACACACTTAAAAAAAATATTTGAAATTCAATTTGAAAATTTTGGGAAAACAAATAGAAATTTGTGAAACACAAATTTAATTTTGCTCCACTTACAATTAGTCATAAAAGGTATATGAATTTTTCATCCCGTTTGTTACACCTCGAAATAAAGATCTAGGACCTTATTCATGATATCCAAATGATTTTAAGATGATATAGCGGTATCCGTACGTCTGTCAGCCTGATCACATCTCGTGGATGTATGCGTATTACATATGGGGCATTCCATATGGGTATCCGTACGTCTGTCAGCCTGATCACATCTCGTGGATGTATGCGTATTACATATGGGGCATTCCAGGCCAAATCACTCACTTTTAGACCAGACCCCCTTCGATTTTTTTTTTTTGGATATGTTGGTATTTAAATGCAGTTATAGAAAAAAAAAAATATAAAAAAAATATTCGAAGTAATTATCACTAATTTCACCGCTCAACACTCATTTTCCGGTTTGAATTCTGGTGATAAATTTTAGTAGACTTTGATCTCCTGATTCCAAATCTGTTCTCCAAATTTCTCCATCACGTCCAGATTTTTAGTTATTCATGGTTGAAAATGCGAAAAATGACGATTTTTGCATTATTTGAAAGCCTGCACAGCAGCCATTGAGTGGAATACAAATCTGGTATAAAGCGCAAAAGTATAATTTGTCTTTGGTCTCCAACATAGAAAACAATTTGTTTCTAATTATTGCGTTTGGTTGAGTTACAATTGCGTTTTAAAATGACTCTATTTTAAAAATGGCTCTGATATTTTAAAATGACTCTGATATTTTTCAATGAAAAACTAAAAAAATAAATATTTTACAAATTTAAGTTTTCTGTGTTATTTTTCGTACAAACCGGAAGATATCTTTAATGGGTTTAAAAGTCTATGAGAAGGAATGAACTTTTGCCTAAATTTTGAGCTCATCACAGTAAAGATTGATCATCTGGTTTTTGTTTTAGAGCCTTTTAAAAATGGAGCTTTTTCTAATTTTTTTCACAGTGTTTTTTTAAAAAACATGTTTGGCAAATAATAGTGCAACAACTTCAAAATTTTTTGATCATGTATTTGAGATCATGGTTCAATTCTACTCTAACGCTTTATACCAGATTTTTATTCCACCCAGTGGCTGCTGTGCAGGCTTTAAAAAAAATGCAAAAATCGCGTTTTTTCGCATTTTCAACCGCGAATAATTAAAGCTCTAGACGTGATGGAAAAATTTGGAGCACAAATTTGGAATCAGCGAGCCAAAATCTTTAAAAATTTTGTATCAAACTTCAAACCGGAGTCAAAAACCTTCGATTTGTTGAGCGGTGTTTTTTAACGTTTAAAAATTAAAATCGAATTTTTTAAAAAGTCCGAAACCTTAGATTTTTTTTAAATCCTAACAATTCTACTCTAAATTACGTAACATTTAAGCCAGAATTCGAGATGTGATCACAATTCGTTCTATTTATACCCTACACCACACTGTAGTACAGGGTATAATGAGTTTGTGCTGATGTTTGTAACTACCCGAAATATTGGTCCTAGACCCACCTTTAAGCATACCGATCGACTCAGAATCACTTTTTGAGTCGATTTTCCGTCCGTCCGTCTGTCCGTCCGTCTGTCTGTCTGTCCATGCAAACGGTTTAAACACGATACAGGTCGCAATTTTTAATCAATTGACTTGAAATTTGAAACTTAAGCCTCTTTTGGCCCAAGGACGAAGCCTATTGAAACTGAAAAAATCGGTCCATATTTAGACCTAGCCCCCATACAAAGGTCCCCTTTAGTTTTGGCTCAAATGACTATAATAACCGTGTTAAAATAGGTATATTTTCGAAATTTGGCATGTAATCGTGTTGTGTCTTCACCATTCTGAATTTTAAAGAAATCGGATCGGTTCTTCTTGTAAATATCTCAAATTTCATGAAAATAGAAAATATTTAATTAAAAATTTGTTTGTGTTTATTGAACGCATACTTAAATAACCTTATCAAATCTGATAATCATCGGCCCAGTTTTGGACTGAGGCCCCTTGTCAAAATTTGGCCCGATATTCAGTTAAATCGGTTTATTGTCAACAAATAGAAGCCTATTACACTCAAATTTGATTTGTGATTGTTTTTTACACGTATTAAAGATTTGACAAAATATAGATCTAATCGGTCCATCGGACCCATTTTCTGGTGTAGGGTATTATATGGCCGGGCTTGACCGACTATAATTTTCTTACTTGTTTTTATACCCTCCAACCACAGTATGGGGGTATACTCACTTTGTCATTCCATGTATAACACATCGAAATATCGGTCGGGGACCCCACAAAGTATATATAATATTGATCCATGATAGAATCTAAGACATTCTAGCGATGTCCGTCCGTCAGTCTGTAGAAATAACGATACAGTCCAAACCAAAAGAGCTATCTCTTATGTTACTGGTAAAGTTAGGTTCAAAGATTAGCAAAGTCGGACCAGGGGGAAAAAATTTCCCCCTTGAAGAACTAAAACGACCCCTGAAAAATACGATATTTTTACGTGTTTTTTTTTAATTTTTGCTCAACAACTGTAACATTTGTATGCCGTGTTGTGTTCATAGAACTGCGCCTCGACGGATTGTCACCTTGTCGCGATGAGGACGCTCAGTAGGTGCAAGGATCCTGAGAGCGATGCCGGCGGTAGCGTAGCTACTGGTAGGGCCACCCTTGTCGGTAAGGTCGAAGGTGAGCACTGAAGCTAAGAACAATCCACAACGTGGGAGGTCAACGGCGAAGGTGAAAACAATAGTTGGCATCAAAGGCGGAGGAACCAAACACATTAATGCCTGTCTGGAGGCTATAATTGTCAGCCCCAATACCAGACAAAAGGGTCTTGAGGCTGACGACCTCATATCCTTTAATTTAATTGTCATGAAACCTCAACAATGTATTGTATGTATATGTATTGTATTGGACGAAATGGGTTACAAAATTCGATTTTTTTCAGGCATGGGGGCATGGTTATAGAAATTAATTTAAAATAACGCAAAAAATTTATTATTTAAGCGTTAATATCATAAACAAATAATTTGTAAACATATATAGCGGGGATACAGTTGCCCCTCCACCCAACTTCGACGACCTACCCCAAAAAAAATTACGCCCCTGCGATTTTTTTTTTTGAATTTTAAACGTGTTGGAGGGTATAAAAGATTCGGCACAGCCGAATTTAACACTCTTACTCGTTTTTTTTGTAAATTATGAAAAAAAATTTTGACCGCTCCACTTACAAGAAAGGTCTTTCACAACCACCAATTATCCTGAAACTTGAATATGGGAATGAGGGGAAAAAATAATAGTTACCTGTTTTTTTTTTGTAGCTGCCCAATCTCAAATTAAAAATGGGTTGCCACCTTATAAAACAAATAACGGCTTTCGGGAAAATCCGCATAAAAGCCGAACTAGCAGGAATTTCGCCAAACGAAAAAATACGGGTCTGCTTAATTTTTTTACTAGAGATTGTTGTATATGATTTTGGTGGTGGTAAGTATATATATATCTCCATATAAACTACCCCAACGATTATACATTTTTGACAATAACGAACTGAACGAAGCCAAATTTGGACACGACCGATACACCATTGGATAGGCCTTCAAAAAACCGTTCGACTTGTATAAAATGTTCATATAGTTTCTTTTGAAGAAATGGAAAAAATCCGAAAAAAACGAAAAAAAATGCCGCAGAGTTTTGTACTCTTGCCCAAAATATTAAATCATGATAATGTTTTATTTAATAAAAACTTTTTACGAATAACCCTCACATATTTGCAAAAAATTGTTAAAGAAAGGTTAAAAAAATATTCAGAAAAAATACTCCAAGAAATTTCTCAAATTTATTCAATATTCACAAAAAATTTGGAAAACTAAGAACAAATCAAGAAAATGGAAAAAATAAGTCAGAAAAATGCAGATATATTCAGAAAAAATTACAAAATTCAGAAAGAAAAACAACTAAAAAAATTTAGAAAAAACTGAAAAACTTTATAATTAAATAAAGAAGTATAAAGAATTAATGCAAACAAATTTTGCCCTAACAAAAACAAATGTACAAGCTAAAAAAAAAACTAAAAAAAAAAAAAGTTGAAGATCCGGGATTCGATCACCGGACCTTCTGTTTTCCAGTCTGGCTCACTTCAGCTAGGCCACCGTTGCTTATTCAAATAATGATTTGCATTTTGTTATGTTCCTCTTTTCGATTTTCAAATATACTGGTTAATGTTGCCATGTGGTAATATTTTATTGAAAAAAATTTGCGATGATGGTAACTAATCTAATTGGAAATGCGATATTTGGTATGGCAATACTGCGTTAATCGAGTGACACCTAGCGCCGATAGTTTGTGTCTATGCTCTGTCACAATGCTCTGCCAAAAGCTATGTGTGTGTTTGTAGAAAACAAATATATTGTTTATTTACAAAAATGAAGCGTTATAAAACCAAGTGTTAGTTGGGGAGATTTTTCTTCTTTGGTGGCGCTGATAGCTAAGGCGTCGACAATTACCACTTCAGCCGGTAGGTCTTGGGTTCGAGCCCCAGTCAGGGCAGCAATGATATTTTTTTTAAAATGTTTTTTTATTTTTTTTAATAAATTTATTCAACTATTTTAATTATTGTAACATTATTTTAATTATTAAAAAAATTAAAAGGCATATTGATGGCATTTTCTTCTATGAATGACATTCAATAATTCTATGAATTTAATAAAATCTATGAGTAAAATTCTATGAAATATTTCAGAATACTAATGAATATTCATTTAGCCAATGAATTGTTTCATAGATTCTATGAATTTGGTTTAACGAAATTTGTTCATAGATATAATGAACAATAATTCTTTCAGTGTGAACAGATGGACTAAACCACTATAAAGTGATTCTGAGTTGATCGTCATACTTGAAGGTTGGACCAATAGAACCAATACTTCGGGTAGTTACAATCATCAGTTTTGTAGGGTTTAATTTATAATAATTTTTAAATAATTTATTTAATTATTATAATTTAATTATTCACAAAATTATTTGTTTTTTATTTTTTAAATAAAGATTAAATTCAAAGAACCGATTTGGACACAAATTAATTCATTTATTAAAATTTTTATAATAATGCGTTGAATTCAATTTTCGAAGGTCTGGTTAATGCTAAGTCATCTAAGTACGACACCCTTAGTCAAAAGTTATACCCCAGCCTAAAAACTTTACCATATTAAAAAAAAATAAAAAATTGACAAATCACGGATTCGATCACCCACCTTCTGTTTTCCAGCCTGGCTCACTTCAGCAAGGCCACTGTAGCTTTTTTCAAATATACTGGCTAGTTTTGAGATGTGGTAATATTTTATTTGAAAAAATTTGCGATGATGGTAACTAATCTAATTGGAAATGCGATATTTGGTATGGCAATACTGCATTAATAGAGTAACGGCGCTAGGTGTCGCTACAAGAACTATTTTTTTTATTTTATTTATTAATTTTAAATTATTGTCGAAGTCAGAGAACGAAGCCGACCGGCTTCGAGTCGGCTCACAGCCGCCGCCGACAGTTTCTAGTTGCCCAAGCCGCCGCCGAATCAGGCGGCTTTTGTCGGCTCAAATTTTCAGCCGACTTTTTCAGCTTAGCCGACAGGATTTACAAATTATTAAACATTTTTTGTTATATGCTTGATTATTTAAGATGTTTTTTTTTTTTTGCTAAGAAATGTTTTCATTTTGATGTGTTTCCCCTAAGCTATCGATTTTGAATTATCAATTGATTTATAATAGAAAAACATTAGATTTGTTTCATTTTGAATAGCCGATGGTTGTTTCATTTACAAAAAAAAATAACTTAAACATTCTTCCGATTTTTGTTATTTATTCAAAATTGTGAATGGTTTTGTTTAATCGTTGTTGAAAATTGTATCAATATGTTAACTTTTTTAATTTTACAGTAGAAGTAAAAAAAATTTTTGAAATCGGTAACAACTTCGATGTTTTTGATTGGGCTAAAATTTTGTGAGTTAATTTTATAAAAATGCATTATAATTAATCAAAAACAATTATAAACTATAATTTCTACACACAAAAAAAAATAAATATAAAAAAATTGTGTCCGTTTTGGGGATAATACAACCTATAAAGTGGTTTTGTATAATTTACCTAAGTTTTTTAGAGAAAAAACTTTTAAGTTATCCAAAACCACTTTATAGGTTGTAATTAAACCAAAAACTGGCACAATTTTTTTAATTTTTTTTGTGTATAGCTCTTTGATTAGAGATTTCGCAAATTGAAAATTTTCAACTTTTGGCTTTTAAATTCATTAGAATCAATTTGAAATGATTTTAAAGATTTTATTAGTTAGGGAGTTTTGCGATTTACCTAACGATTGGGACGACAATGGGATTAGACAAAATCGTGTTCTTTTCAATGCTTTTTAATTTATATATTTTTTTTTTATAAAATAAATTAATAAAAATAAAAAAATATTTTTTTAGAAACTGTCGGCTATTAGCCGACTTTTAGCCGCCGCCGACTGTTTTTTTGCTAAGCCGCCGCCGCCGACTATTTTATATCGGCTTCGTTCCCTGGTCGAAGTTTAAGGTTGTAATAAAATGAAAAATGTAATTCTCATTTTCTTTTTTGTTGAATTGTTAGCTTATATAGTCAAACTGAGGTGGCGTCCTGCAACTTTTTTAAAATTAGACCCCAGCCTAAAAACATTATCATGTTAAAATCCGTTTTTCCTCCTCCCCTTTGACCCGCTAAAAGCGAGATTGGGCAGCTATAAATGGCAATGCAGCTAAATTATTATCAATTTTTCTTGAATTTAGTTAGTTTTCAAATTTTTTATTTAATTTTTTCTGAGTGTGGGCAAACACGAAACTTTTTTTCGCTGATTTTATGTTTGTTATAGTTAGTTGATTTGATTTTTTTGTAGAAAAAATGAATCTGAGATTTTTCTATACAAAAAATATTTCAGAATCTCAGACTTTTTTTAACAGAAAAAATTCTAAAAATCTGAGACTTTTACTGTACGAAAAATATCTCCGAATCTGAGACTTTCTTTACACAAAAAATGTTTCAGAATCTGCTACTTTTTCTATACTAAAAATGTCTAAGAATCTGAGACTTTCTGTTATACGAAAAATGTCTAAGAATCTGAGACTTTTTTTTATACGAAAAATGTCTAAGAATCTGAGACTTTTTCTATACGAATCTAAGACTTTTCCTATACGAAAAATATCACAGAATCTGAGACTTCTTCTTTGCGAAAAATGTCTTAGAATCTTAGAATTTATCTTTATGAAAAATGTCTTAGAATTTTAGAATTTATCTATATAAAAAATGTCTCCGAATCTGAAACTTTTTCCATACAAAAAATGTCTCAGAATAGGAAACTTTTTCTATACAAAAAATGTCTCAGAATATCGGACTTTTTCTATAGGAAAAACATCTTAGAATCTGAGACTTTTTCTATATGAAGAATCAGAATCTAAGACTTTTTCTATATGACAAATGTCTAAAAATCTAAGGCTTTTTCTATACGAAAAATGTCTCAGAATCTGCGAATTTTTCTATACGGAAATGTTTCAGAATCTGCATCTTTGTCTATAACAAAAATGTCTTAGAACTTGAGATTGATCAAACTTTTTTCTATACACTCAAAATAATAACTCTGTAAAATACTCTGTAAAATGACTGTAATCTTAATTCAAAAGATATTTGACAGAGTTTTCTGTCAAAATACAGATTTAATGAAAATACTTTGTATATTGTTGCGACAAAAAAACAAAGTTTCATCTGTTAAATTACTTTTAACTTGGTAATCTTAATTTTACAGATAATTAACAGAGTTTTCTGCTACAACACAGAATTAAGCGAAATACTCTGTATTTTTTTATAACCAAAAAAAAACTAATTTTTATATAAATTTTTACTTAATCTTAATTTCATAGTTAAAAACAGATTTTTCTGTAAAAACACCAAAAATTTATCTGTATTTTTTTTTTGAGAAAATGTAAAAAAATGTACAAAAAAATCTTTTCAAAAATCTTATAAAAATTTTACAAAATAACATGTATTTTACTAAACTCTGTAAATTTACAGTTTTTTTCTGTAAAATTTTGGTTGAATCAAATGCATTTTACAAATATATGTAAATTTACAGAGTTTTTCTTTGTTGAATGGTGTTTTATTTAACTAATATTTTACTAAAAACTCTGTTATTTAGCAGTTTTTTTTGTCAAATCATTTTACAGAGTTTTATAGTAAAATTACCAAGAAATGTTGCTAGCTGGAAAAGTATGGTGTACTCTGTTAAATTAGCAGAGTTTTTCTGTAATTTAACAGAGTTATTATTTTGAGTGTATGAAAAATGTTGAATCTGTTCAGGGGCTCCGTAAGGTCGGGGCAATGGACGCGTGCGCCGCCGCACTAATGGTTTAAACGGTACTGAGAATGACAAATCGAGATTGGTTTCACGGTTTAAAATTTAAAAAAAAATCTCGAAAGTGTCCAAAAATAGTTTGGAAAAGGGGAATAGATTAAAAAAATTTCGACAAATAACGGAAAAATTCAGAAAAATTCTAGATCATTTAGAAATATTAAAAAATAAAATATAATCAGTTGAACAATTCTAAAATACATTGTTTGAAATGTTGGAAATGTAAAGAAAGTTTAAATTAAATTCAGAATTGAAAGACACAAACGAAAAAAATCTCCAAAGGATTGTAGTTTACTAGAAAATAAACAATTTCAACAAGTTTTTTTTTCTTTTTTTTTGTTCTAAACAATTTAATGATTCTTTTATTTTTGTAATTCAATGAATGAAATGTAAGAAGTCCAAGTAAGTAAGTATTTTTCATTAAATAATTCATCACTATTGTCCATTAAACTATTATTGACAATGTCTGGAACTTGTCATGGGCATGTTATGGCATGTGGCTGACGACGACTACGATGCTAAGGCAGCTTTTGAACATTTTTTGATTTGTAATTCAAAACATAAACTCTTGATCATCATTCTCATCATCTTCATCCATTGCTAGCCAATGTCCAAGCAATTCAAGCCACCATTCATACAATAACCATAAATGGTTAGAAACAAGAAAACTGGATGCTTTGGAGGCAAAAAGTAGAAAAATAAAAAAAATCTTTAGTTCATTCATTTATTTAACTATGAATTTCATTAATAGTTGGCGATGTTTGCGAGGAGAATAGTGTCATGTATGTTGGAAACATGTTTCGAGCAACAGCAGCACACAACAGCAGCCACCGACCGATCCAGCAACATCATCAGTTGTTGTATAGTTAAAGATTGTTGGAGAACGAACACATTTCAAACCGGAAACAACTCATTATCCTAATTAAAACGTTCACTCTAAAAACCATAAAAGGCAAATACACGCGATCATTTAATTCTCCAATTGAAAAGAAAAAAAGTAAAAAGAAAAAAATTATTATAAGATTGTTTTACCCTGTGTATGTTTCTTAGTTTGAAACCATAGATGGTTAAAACTAAAGCGCCTTTTGATAACACCGTTCGACAGCCAATATTAAACATGAACCGGATGATATACGTCTGAAAGAAGAGATCATATGGAGTAAAACTGCATTTACAGTTTTTGATTTTGTGATCCTGTTTCCTTTTAAAATGACTTTAAAGTTTTAAAGGATTGCATTTTGTAAAATATTTTTGAAATATTTTTACTTGTCCTAAGATGACGCTAGTGATGGCAAATGAAAGAGGAGGATCTCCCCTAATTTTTTCCATTTATTATTTTGCCATATCAGAATAAAAGGCTGTTAATGAAGTCCTCTGAAAATTTTATCAAAATGTTTTGTTGAAAATTTTGAATGATATTGAAGAATAAAGATTTGAAAGGACGTAACTTACCTCCTTTTTCCTGATATGTAAAAATTATAAAATAGGAAAATAAGGGAAGGTTTTTCTCTTTAATTTCCTATGACTAGTGGCATCCTAGGATAAGTACAAATATTAAAAAAAATATTTTATAAAATTTAATCCTCTAAAACTTTGAAGTCCTTTTAAAAGGAAACAAGATCACAAAAAGAAAAACTGTAAATATAGTTTTACTACATTTAGTATCTAGTTTCAAACGTATATTATCCACTTCGTGTTTAACGACTCTTTTTCATTTTTGTCGGACAGTGTAATATGTTGCTTGATAGTGCAACCTAGAGTTGTTGATATTTTTTGTGCTGTTGTGGCAGCAGCATTCATCTCTAGCCATTCACCAAAGTCGTCGCGTATGTTATTTAGAATCTTTAAACAAAATGTCCAGTGATTCATTGTCATGCGTCACATTACAACATGCCATAAATGTTGGCAACAAGTCATTTGACGTGTGGACAATGCAACAAACAGCCATATGATCAACAAAAAAAAAAAACATCTGCATGATGTTTTTTTTTTGTCATCGCAGGTTTTTTTTTCTTCTTCTTTTAAATGCGTTGCATGGACAACAATAATTTTATATGCGTAACTGCATCTTTCAGATATAAAATCAACAACAACAAATATAATAACAGAAGCAACCTCAGCAGTATTATCGACATTAACATCAAAATATTGAACAATGGTGCCGGGGAACTAATGAAATAGAAATTTTATTATTTGTATGGTAGGACTTAGAATTGGTAAGTCATTTTCGACTTATGCAGGTTTCAAAAAAAAATTAAGGGGGATAAAGTTTTAAAAAATGCATTCAAAAATTGAATTTGCATCAAAAATGCATTTTAAAAAAAAATATTTTTTTTAGTGCTTTCATATAGTAAAGGACAATTGTCAAAGTCCAATGCTTTTTGAATCGTAAAAGTCAAATAAATATTTTTAAAGAAATGGCTTTTCAAAGTTACATACTTTTTTGATAAAATTACAGAGTAAAAAAATTATGAAAGGTGGAAAAAACCAAAGGCCCAAAAAAAAGCTGCACTTAGTTTTATGTAAAAAATTATATTCTTTCTATTTATGCAGGTTTCAGAAAAATCGAATTGGTATAAAGTTTTGCAAAATGCATCTAAAAATTGCATCAAAAAATCTAAGGTCAGAAAATTAAATTTTTTTAACATGATAATGTTTTTAGGCTGGTGTCTAAATTTAAAAAAGTTGCAGGACGCCACATCAGTTTGACTATATAAGCTAAAAATTAACGAAAAAGAAAAAAAATTAATTACTAATTAATTACTTTTCTTAAAACCAAAAATTTTAATTACTTGGGTTTGTAACTTGGATAATAATTCACCTCGTGGTGAATAAACCCGTTTTTCACCAGCTGGTGAATAAAAAGTAACATAATTATTTTTCAACAAAAAATTTTTTTTTTTCATAATTTTTTTTTTTTTTCATCAAATTTTCATTTTTTTTCCTTCACCAAATTTTTTTTTTTTCATCAAATTTTTTTTTTTCATAAATTTTTTTTTTCATCAAACTTTTTTTTTCAAAATTTTTTTTTTTATAAATTTTTTTTTTCATCAATTTTTTTGTCATCAAATTTTTTTTTCATCAAATTTTTTATACCCTCCAACTACAGTATGGGGGTATACTCACTTTGTCATTCCGTGTGTAACGCATCGAAATATCGGTCTAGGACCCCATAAAGTCCGTCCGTCCGTCCGTCTGTCCGTCCGTCCGTCTGTGGAAGACACGATACAGTCCAAAATAAAAGTGATAGACTCCTGAAATTTGGCACATGTATGTCTTATGTTCATAGGCTGGTTAAGTTCGGAGATGTGCAAAATCGGACCAGGGGGGAAATAGTTCCCCCTTGAAGAACTAAACCAACCTCTGAAAAATATCATATTTTTACATGATTTTTTGTGTTTTTGTTTAACAAATCCAACATTTTTATGCTACAAGAAGTTCAAGGTCCTGCATTTGGACCCACAGAATTAGAAAATATCGTTTTACGGTCCGCCCTCCCCCTTTTATGGGCGTGGAATATTTTTTTTTTTTTTTTTGTATAATGATAAATTTGTATTTCTTTAGTGCAAAAAGCATAAGAATTATTTTTTTTAGCACTTATTCGAGAGGAATTGTGCCCCCAATTACCACTACCAACCCCCCCCCCCCAAAAAAAAAAGACGCCCCTGCCATTTTTTTTTTTTTTAATTGCATGTTGGAGAGTATAAAAGATTCGGCACAGCCGAATTTAACACTCTTACTTGTTTTTTATCAATTTTTTTTTTATTAATTTTTTTTTTCACCAAAATTTATTTTTTTTCATCAAATTTTTTTTTTATCAATATTTTTTTTCATTAATTTTTTTTTCATCAAATTTTTTTTTCATCAATTTTTTTTTTCATCAAATTAATTTTTTTTTATTAATTTTTTTTTTTTACCAGCTGGTGAATATAGAGAAACATAATTATTTTTCAACAAAAAAATATTTTTTTTATAAATTTTTTTTTATTCAATTTTTTTTCCTTCCAATTTTTTTTTCATCAATTTTTTTTTTCACCAAATTTTTTTTTTTTCATAAAATTTTTTTATCAAACTTTTTTTTTTATAATTTTTTTTTTTATCTATTTTTTTTTCATTAATTTTTTTTTTTTCATCAAAAATTTGTTTTTTCATAATTTTTTTTTTTAATAATTTTTTTTGTTTTTAATCAATTTTTTTTTTTCATCAATTTTTTTTTTTCCATCAATCTTTTTGTTTTTTCATAAATTTTTTTTTTTTAATTTTCTTTTTTCATCAAAATTTTGTTTTCATAAATTTTTTGTTTATCACCTTTTTGTCATCAATTTTTTTTTCATCAAATTTTTTTATCCAGTTTTTTGTAAATTTTTTTCTCACCAAATTTTTTTTTTTTTCATATTTTTCATCAATTTTTTTT
The DNA here is from genome assembly GCA_963921195.1 of Pegoplata infirma. NCBI lineage: Eukaryota > Metazoa > Arthropoda > Insecta > Diptera > Anthomyiidae > Pegoplata > Pegoplata infirma. The sequence goes on from OY992537.1 coordinate 42,661,374, forward strand.
ACATCAAAAAATCTTTCTTTTCATCAAAAACTTTTTTCACCAAAAATTTTGGGCTCATTAAATTTTTTGTCTAACATAATTTTGTTTTTCGTGAAAAAAGTACTTTTTCACCAAGTCTAAGCTTTTCGCATAAAAATTTTCCATTTGTTTATCAAATGTACATAAAACAAGTGAGAGTGGTATATTCTTTGGCGCCGAATCTTTTATACTCTCCAAAATGTCAAAACACTTTTTTGCACTTATTTTTGCACTGACTTACGAAATGTATAGCTCCTTTGGTTCCTCTCCTTTCTTTGGCGCCGAATCTTTCATACTCTCCAAAATGTCAAAACACTTTTTTGCACTTATTTTTGCACTCACTTACGAAATGTATAGCTCCTTTGGTTTTTTAATGGGGTCCTCGACTGATATTTCAATTTGTTTTGCATGGAACAGCGTAGTAATATAACATTATTTTTTATATTTATATTAGTCCAAATGTCTTTTTTTGGCTTTGACGACCCCTAGTAAAATTTGATGCATAAAATATTTGTAGAACATTTTAACCCCCTAACAGTCTTTTTTTATAGACTTTTTTGTATTTCTTTTAAAAAAAGGTCAAAAATGACCCCGTAAAACGGGAGCTAGAGGGTAAATTTGGTCAAAGAAAATAATCATCATAAAATTTTATAAAACACATCAGAACATCATTTTTAGCTCAGAAGTATATTTGCACTGTTTTTTTGTCGATATATTTTAACACTGCTTTGGCAAAAAAAATAACAAACATTGATTACACCGCTCTACAAATCTGATGCTTGTCGCTGCGTTTTGAATGAAACCAAAAAAAGTTTATAGGTTTTGGTTTCCCGATTCCAAAATGGTCACTCAAATTTTTCTATCACGTCACAATTTTGAGAAAAACGCGGTTAAAGTTTCAAAAACGGCCCATTTTGGCCATTTTTGTGCGCCTATAAAATAATATCCTGACATGCGAATGACTTGATATCAAGCTCATTCGAAAGTTTGTAATTTTATCTTTAAGACAAAATCAAATCTTCTTGGAATTTAATTTTTTATAATGGTGAAAAAATCATTAGGCACAAGTGCTTTAAATCTAATATTTACGTGTGTATTTGAATGGAAATTTGTTCAAAAACACTGTGTAAATAAACTAAATATTTAAAAAATGGAAGGTTTTTTGTTAATGATGTTTTTACCATTTTAGAAAATTAAATTCAAAGAAAATTTTATCTTGTCTTTTAGAGAAAATCGCATACTTTGGAATAAGCTTGACACGAAGTCAATCGCATGTAAGGATCTTATATTATAAGCTTTCATAAAGGGTCCAAAATGGTCTTTTTCGGCACTTTAACCGCGAATAACTCGAAATCCTGACGTGATAGACATATTTGCGTTGCAGATTCGGAATCAGAGCTACAAACACTACCTAAATCACTTACCAGAACCCAATACGCATTTTCATGTTGAGCTGTGTTATTTATACTTAACCCTTTTTAAGCATTTTGCGCATGTGGCACAAACTTTGAACATTAGACAACCCCTAGTGAAATTTTATGAGGAAAATATTTGTAGAACATTTTAACCCTCTAAATGGACGTTTTATTAGACTTCTGTGTTTAGCTTTTGAAAAAGGACTAAAATGACCCCTTAAAATGGCAGTTATAGGGTTAAAATGTTCTAAGAAAAGAATCGCCATACAATTTCACTGCAGACATCTAATCATATTTAGAAGCTCAGATGAGTTTTTTATATAGTATTTTTGACGTTTTCCAAATGAAAACTTCAGTGGGCTATAAAAAAGAAATCCGAACTGACTTTGCAAAACCCTTTGGTGATTTTTTCCATTTGATGGTCTACTTTCATATAGCGTTGAAGGCATTGAGGCTCAAAGCGATGACCCAAAATTTGTTGCACAGTGTTATTTAACACAAAAATTACTGTCATTGTAAGTGTCTTTGGTTAGTGATTGACATTTCGTTTCATTGTGGCTTAAAATGCTTCGTTTTCGAGATGTGTCTATAAATAATAGTAGTATGCTTTTTGGCCCATAGTACATTTGGCATACATGTTGCAATCTTATGCTAAAGAAAAATCAAGGAATGCAACATAAAACTATGATGCTTGCATACTGATCAATCACTTTATATACAGTGAAGTAGTCAGCAGCCAGCCAGATCTATGAATTAAATTACAAAAAGAAAAAAAAAATCATCAGAAATCCTAGAGTTATTCAATGGCATCTGCGCAACTTTAAACAGAACAGATGAGAGTATACGATGATAAATACAATTGGCGGCATGTTTACTGGCATGACTTTAACCATTTTTGGAAGAAAACTTTTTATTCTTAAACATTTTTTTATATTTTTTTTGCTTTACTATTTTCTATCAGGTAAGACAAAGTCATTGAAGATCATCATTATCATTTTTCTTATAATGTTTTATTGAATATTGAAAATTCAATTGAATATGAAAACTATTTTAAAAACAAAGTAAATGAATGAATTGCCATTTTGTTAATACGTGTGTAAGTATTTTAACAATAAAATTGTTTAATTTATTGAACAAAAATAAAAATTTTAAATTTTCTTAAAAATCATTATCATCACACATTGTTGTAATAATTTGGCAAAAATCAAAATTTCACACATTTAAAATTCTTTAAAAATTTCTTCAATTCAATTCAATTCAATTTAATGTTCTTCTAATATCCCTACAAATTTCTTATTTGTGAAAATTCCAAATTTTGAAGATATGACATTGAATTTGATTTGATTTCTCTTAAATTTCTAAAATTATTTTTCCAGACTTCATGTCTGCTTATTATTCTTCTTTCATTTAAACAAGTAAAATTTTATAATTATTACATTGTGTCTAAAAATAATAACAAAAAAAGAAAAACAGTTTCTTTCGATTTTCATTCAATTTAATAATTTTCTTTAGATTTTATTGCCTTAATAATTTCTTCAAATACATTGTTTAAGTTTTGTGTTTAGATTATTTAATAATTTCTGTTGTGTTACAAAATTTTCTAAACAATTAATTAATTGTTAAACAAAAATGACAGATTTCTTTTAATATTATTAGCTGCAAATTGATAAAATTTTCCCACACGGAATTGTGAAATTAAAATATTAATTTGTTTATAACTGTGAAACTATTTTTTTTAAATTTTGTGTTTAAATTTTAAGGAAAATATTACAATGTATTACACGACCTTAAACCAGTGGTCAGCAGAAAGAGAGCATATGAATGCATTGGTACATGAATATAAACATTAGGGCGGGTCGATTTGTATGGATCGAAAAAAACTGAAAAATCGTATAGCAAAAACAAAATCTACAAGAAATTCTAAGAAACTTTTCCAAAGAAACCATTGGTCTAAAATCAAACCCTATACAGCGCCTAACGACATGAAAATCCGTCCGTCCGTCTGTCTTTCTGTCTGTGTGAAATACGCCAACTTTCAAATGTTAGCGGAAGAATATAAAATATATTTGGCAAGCTCCTGAAGCGTGGCGTTTATATTTGTTATACTTCCGGTCACATTGATACTAAATTTCAGCTAAATCTGTCCAGTGGTTCATAAGTTATTAGTAAAATGGGTAATTTCAGGTGGGTTTTAACCCGAACTCCAGTGTTGAAAAAACGATAAACACGCTTTGAAAAGGAATGGTAAGCCAAGAAAAATATTTTAGAAACTATTTTTGTCACCCAAAAAATTAAAAAAATATTACACTCAAAAAAAAAATTACACTCAAAAAAATTTAATTTTTTTACAAAAATTAAAAAAAAATTTTTTCTCAAAATAAATCAAATACTTATGTAAAAAAAATATTCACTTATCAAAAATTTTTATCGAACACAGCTTTTTTCCTCTCCGATATGCAACTCTCCAATTTCATCCCACAAAAGTATCTATGTGTTTTATTTTTGACCAAATATCAGTATGATCCTCAATTACATACTATTATTTACTAAGAAAAATCCGCTGCACCAGCTTCCCTTTGGAATTAACATACAAAGGCTTTGGAGGGAACCGAACCCACAACCCCTACAGTCACTTTCAGAGTATCACGCTACATGTTAATAATAATCATGGATTAACGATAAAAGCAGCGATTTATTGTTAAAATTTCTTATTATAATTTTTCGTCTGTGGCGTTTTCATTACAAATCAATCTAATTATTTATTTCTCCATTTCAGGAATTATGTCTAATATACTTGCCGGTCATAATCCCAAAACTTGTCCGAATTATATCCAGAGGCAATTAGTAAAACATTGCCGCTGGATATGTTCTTGCAGCATATCGGTACATAAAACTATGTTTTCTTTACATCTGAGGTATAGGGTATGTTCAGCAACTTTGTAGAAAATATTATGGCAAATATTTTTGTGGAACATATTAACCCTCTAACTCCCTCTCATAACGGTATTTTTTGGCACTATTCTAACAAATCGCAAAAAACTTCCCGAAAGAGGGGGAGGGTGGGGATGAAATGTTCTACAAAAATGTTGCCAATAAAATTTTACTATATAGCTCAAAGCACACCAAAGTCCAAAAATTAAGACAAACACCAAAAAAGAGTCAAGTTCTATGTTTTGCTTATGAAAAAAAGGACGGACGGACAAATCTTCATGTCGTTAGGCGCGGTATAGGGTTTGATTTTAGAAACATGGTTTCTTTGGGAAATTTTCTTAGAATTTATTGTAGATTATGTTTTTGCTATACGATTTTTGACAAAAAAAAAATCGACCCGCCCTAATAAACATGCATGTGTTGGTGTATTTCTGAAACAAAGCGACATCAACCTGCTTGTTGTTGTATTTTTATGCTCTTAGTTGTGAATTTTGTATACATTCGTATTGAATACATGTGAATAGCCGAATGTGTTCGGGATCCATGTGCAATTGATGCCGACCACTGCCTTAAACCCAAAATAAAACTGAAAAGATTCTGAAAGTAAGGACCCAAGCAGAAAACCCTTTTTAAGGAATGGTAAATTTTCTAACGGAAAAAAAGTTAACAATTTTGGTTAGAAATATTTTATTTTGAGTAAAAAACTTTTTAACATGATAATGTTTTTAGGCTGGTGTCTAATTTTAAAAAAGATTGCAGGACGCCACCTCAGTTTGACTATATAAGCTAACAATTACCGAAAAACAAAACAAGAATTACTATATATTTAAATTTTCTTAAAACCAAAAATTTTAATAACTAGGGTATGTAACTTGGATAATAATTCACCTCGTGGTGAATAAAACATTTTTTCACCAGCTGGTGAATAAAAATTATTTTTTTTTTCATCAAATTTTTTTTTTTTTCATCAAACTTGTTTTTTTCATCACATTTTTTTATAAATTTTTTTTTTCATCAATTTTTTTTTCATCAAATTTATTTTTTCATCAAAATAGAGGGTATATAAGTTTGTCATTCCGTTTGTAACTCATCGAAATATCGGTCTGGGACCCCATAAAGTATATATATTCATGATACCCGCTCGATTTTAAGATATTCTAGCGATGTCCGTCTGTTCCTCTGTCCGTCTGTCTGTCTGTGGAAAATGCTATCACGGACAAAATATTGTACAGAGATGACTGAAACTTAACATATTTATTGGAAGTTCTCCCGAGAAGTTTGGTATTGCATTTGAGCGATATTGGTTCAGCGGTTCAAAAGTTATGAACGAAAATGTAAGCACACCTCAAAAATTTCAGTACATTCAACATAACCTAAAAATACAAAATGCTTTAATTCAGCTTCTGGTTGGCATATGTGAACATAATTGACCACCAAATGGTATTTAAACAAGTAGGAACATATTTTTTTGACAAAAAAAGAAAAAAATCGCGGATTTTTTTTTAACAAAATTTTTTTTTGCGGAAATTGTTTATCAAATTTTATTTTTTTTTTTTTTTTTTCAAAAGTAATTTCCTTTTAAATAAAGTTTTTTGCAATAATCTTTTAGAAATTGTGGTGGGTATCACTATTTAATTTAACTTTTTTACTTGTTTTTTATTATTTTTTTTATATTTTTTTTTTCATAATTTTTTTTTTCAATTTTTTTTTATCAAATTTTTTTTTCATCAATTTTTTTTTCATCAAATTTTTTTTTATCAATTTTTTTTTTTTTTTCATCAATTTTTTTTTCATTAATTTTTTTTCCATCAATTTTTTTTTCCATCAAAATTTTTTTTTCATAAATTTTTTTTTTATCAATTTTTTTTCATCAAATTTTTTTATCAAATTTTTTATTATCAATTTTTTTCTCACAAAAAAAATTTTTGTTTTCATATTTTTTTTATCAATTTTTTTACATCAAAAAATTTGTCTTTTCATCAAAAAAATCATTAAAAAACTTTTTTTCATCAAATTTTTTTTTTCACCAAAAATTTAGGGTTCATTTTTTTAATATTATTTTGTTTTTCGTGAAAAAAAATCATTTTTTTTTTAGTAAAACTATTTTATCACCAAGTCTAAGTTTTTCGCATAAAAATTTTCCATTTGTTTATCAATTGTACATAAAACAAGTGAGAGTGTTATATTCTTTGGTGCCGAATCTTTTATACTCTCCAAAATGTAAAAACAGTTTTTTGCACTTATTTTTGCACTCACTTACGAAATGTACAGCTCTTTTGGTTTTTTAATGGGTTCCTCGACTGATATTTCAATTCGTTTTGCATGGAATAGCAAAGTAATATAACATGATTTTTTCTAAAAAAAACTTTGCTTTGGCAAGTACACCCAAATCTTTCGCACAACATTATCATGATTTAATGTTTTGGGCAAGAGTTCAGAATTCGCAGGCATTTTTTGTCATTTTTGTAAAAAAAAAGAAAAATTGTAATTTTTTTTTTTGAGTGACAAAAATACTTTTTAAAATCATTTTGTGTCTTTCCAATGTCTTTAAAGCTTGTTCTTTAAGGCTCGGTTTTTTCAGCACGTGAACTTAAGGTGAAGCGAATCTGAAACTTACGGTTTCGTTAATAACTTTTGAACCACTGCACTATAGGAAATTTTACCCTTTTTTTGGCCAAAATTATTTACAGCCAAACGGCTGGTCCGATTTGACTGATTTTTTTTATTTGACTTTTGGAAGACTCTTTAGAGGGAGGGAGTGACTCTTAAAGGTTTTCATACACTCAAAAAAAAAAATTAGTAAAGTTACCTAAAAAATTACCTAATAATTAGTTCCAAACAGGGTTCCCGGGTTATAAGTTGCCGCATCTAAGATTTTTTAGATCCTTGATAGATTATATGGTTTTCTAAACTGTTTTTACAATATTTTTTTTTTGAGTGTACACTAACTTTCGAAGATAACAGTAGAAATTTATTTTAACAATGTTAAGAAGTGTCAAACAAATCTACTTTTTAATAAGGATTTTATTCAAAAATTTTATTTTTGAGTTCCAAGTCGTCAACTACATTTCAAAATGCCACTACGGGCAGCCGTAGATGATGCAAGAGCTAGGGGCTCAACTTCCCTATTTAGATCTTTAGAGATTTCTGCTGTAACTCGTATTTTTGTTCTCGCAGATTTTGACAAAAAAGTTAATTGCGGTCGCCCAGATTTCGATTTAGTGGAGGCAGGCTGCGTTTCAAGTTTTTTTAGCCAAGTATTGCCTTTAAGCCAAACAGCATGCTGTCTTTCAAAAATTTTCAAACTCCTACAACTTTTAATCCTTTTCATATTTATATTTGAACAAAATATTCTTAATTCCTCCTTTATATATTGTTTAAAGTTTTCGAAACATTCACTCTCAGCAATGTATGAAAAGAAATGGTCAGAAATAGCGGCTCCTTATCCACCTCTGCTTTATTTCTCTCGCCATGTATTAAATAACTCTGAATTTGGCACTCAGTAGTCACCTGGAAAAATGGGTATAAAAAAAAAGTTTGCACATATCCGACCTTGAAATTTTTTAAATTCGGAAGGTAATTGATTGTCCTAGAGAACTTTTATGGTTTTATAGCTAACATATGCTATCATTTTTTTTTAAGTCAAAATAAAATTCCAATTCATACTTCAATAAGTTCATCTTAAGGTCACTTTAATTTTTCCAATAAAATCGATCTAATAGATGAGTTCACCAACATTTCACTATTTATCATTAAAGTACTCACCTTTGACATTATTTTCCATTTTTTAGTTTTTAAAAACTATAAATTCTTAATATAAAAACTTTTGTTAGAAGCTATCACAAAATTCGCTGCTCTCAATCGTTATTTTATAACTAAGTAAGAAATTGCAAGAAAAACTACTGATAAAGTGACAGTACATCAATTCTGTCGAAAAATTGAGAAAGAATTGTTTACTTTGTTAAGTTTTTTTTATATTAATGTGAAAAAAAATAATGTTTGCAAAAATTTTAATTTTGACTTTTGGCCAAAAAATGGGTAAAATTTCCTATAGTGCACTGGACCAATTTGCCTGAAATTCGATATGAACCAGGCCTGGGGAACAATTTTTGAAAAATTTTTAGAGTAAGCACCCAACCAGCCTCAAATTTTATTTTCGAAAAATCAAAGTTTGTATGTAAAGTTTTTTTTTTACCTTGTGAACTTTGATTAAAGTTATCCGATTTGAGTGATTTTCGTCCACATCAGTTTTAGACAATGTAGCACAATATTACAACTCAACAAAGTTATAAATCCAAAATTTAAATTTTGCTGCCACCTTACTGTTTATATATTACACAGTGCAACAGCCCATTTAGGGCCGAAAAAATTGGATAACAATTGACAGAGTTGTGATAATTTTTCTAAAAAATAAAATTAAGATGTTGCATGAAATTGCTGTTCGGATAACCCAGAACAAAAAATAAACGAACATACTGAGAGGTTGCGTATCATTATTTTAAAGGTTTTTGGCCTCCTAAATATGAATTTGACCTTGAAATTGCGCTATCTTATCAAGTTTTTGATATATCAATTTATGTTAAATATCTCGAAAACCTGACGAGATAGAGTAATTTAAAGGCCAGATTCGGATTCAGCGCGCCAAAACTCTTGAAAATATTGTATATGCCTTCATATGATAAGTTTATTTTTATACCCTACACCACTCTGTGGTACAGGGTATAATGAGCTGATGTTTGTAACTACCCGAAATATTGGTTTTAGATCTACCTTCAAGTATACCGATCGACTCAGAATTACTTTTTGAGTTGATTTAGCGATGTCAGTCCGTTTATCCGTCCGTCCGTCTATCCATCTATCTGTTTAAGCACGATACAGGTCGCAATTTTCAATTAATTGACTTGAAATTTGAAATTTAAGCTTCTTTTGAACCAGGACGAAGCCTATTAAAATTGAAAAAAAAAAATCGGTTTATGTTAAGACCTAGCCTCCATACAAACGCCCCCTTTCAATTTCGCTTAAATATCATACCAAATTTCAAAGGAATCGGGTCAGTCCTTCAGGTAGTCCCCATACAAAGCACCCTCCCGATATTCACATAATTTCCTTGAAATTCATAAAAATTTAAATCTTTGATAAAAATTTTATTTGTAGGTGTTAAACGTTTACTTTGGTAACCGTATCAAATTGGAAAACATTTGGACCATTTTTGGACTTATTGTTAGTCCTCATATAAAAATTTCGACCGATATTCAGTTAAATCGGTCTATTGGCAAAAAAAATAAACCAATTCCACTAAAATTTGATCGGTGTGTGTTTTCTACACTTAATAAAGATCTAACAAGATAGGTACAATCGGTCCATGTTTGGACTTGGGACCCATTTTCCGGAAAACACTGGTGAAGGGTATCATATGGTCGGTCGTGACCGACTAAAACTTTTTTACTTGTTTTTTTTAGTTTTTGAGTAAATTTTTTGATTGCGTCAACAAAAAAAATACTCAATTTTTTTTTCAAAATTTAAACAAGTGATTACTCTAATTGTTTTTCTCTATATTATTTTCTGTGTACACAGAAAAAAATAAAAAAAATATTTGAGTAAATTTTTAATACTATTAAGTAAAAAATTACTCAATTTTGCACCAGTAAACAATTTAATAGTATTGAGTAAATTTTTAATAAAAATTTATTAAATGTTTGAAAAAAATTTTGAGTAAATTTTTAATTGACACAATTAAAAATTTACTAAAAATTTATCAATTTTTTTTTTAAAAAAGTTTAAAATTTTTTTACAAAAAAAAAAACAAAAAACTTGTTTTTCCAAACTTTTATTTTCTGTGAAGTTTAATAAAAATTTGTCCAGACACTTTAGAAAAATCAAAAGTTAAAAATAAAGTATTTCTCCATACGCACCAAAGATTTTTCAAAATTTTCTTTCGTTATAACTCGTATACTAAAGCTTTCAGAAAAACATTATAACCGGTTGTGAAATCCTCGCATCCAATATAATTAAGCTCATTCTAAAAACTGAGGCTCTGTTTTGTATTGGTAATTATAGCCTACCAAAGTTCTTAAAATTCGTAATTTTTTGTTTTTTAACACTATTTGGTCGCGAACGCGAGTTGATGGAGAAAATTTACAGCCAGATCTATATAAAACAGTTTTCAAAGGTCAGGCAAATTCAAAGGATAAAATTTTGTCGGGGTGTGCATTAATTTAAAATCTAAAACTGATTTTATCAAAATAATTGTTTTTCTAAAATCATTTTTTTTTTTATTTATTTAACAATATTTTTTTAATTTACAACTATTTTGTGTAAAATTAAACTTTTTTATTGTAAGTTTACTGTTTGTTGTAACTTTTAATTGTTTATTTGTTGTAAATTTAGATATTTTTTCGTCGGAAAGCAAAAAATATATATTTTTTTTAATTTATAATTGTAGTTAAATTTTTTTATTTGCTGGCAAAAATTGCTATAGAAAGTAGAAAGTAACCAGATTTACCAATGTTTATACTTACAACTATGAAACCAAGACTAAAAAGTTACCTGAAAATAAAAAAAAAAAAAATATTTAAGTACATATATTATTGTGCTTACACTCAAAAAAAAAAACTTGTAAAATGACAAGAAAAACATGTTATTTTACTTTTTTGCTACCTCCTATTTGACAAGAATTCCTTGTAATTTTACAAGATTTTTACCATTAAAATTTACAATTTTTTGACGGGATAAAACTTACAAGGATGCTGCAAATTACAGTTGGATTGACATATGCCGTGAAGCTAATTATAGAGATAGATACAGAGAAGTTGTTGAGGCCCTATGCTCCAACGGGAGAGAAGGATGACAGAAGAATAAGAAAACTTACAAGGAGTTTTCGTGACTTTACTAGATTTTTTTGCTACCTCCTATTTTTCTAAAATTCCTAGTAAAAATTACGAGCTTTTGTGTAATTTTTAATGCTTTTTACCAATAAAATTGTAAATTTGCAAATTTTTTGCGCAATAAAACTTACAAGGAATTTTCGTGAATTTACTAGTTTTTTTTGTAAAATAGCTTAGAAATTTTGTAAAAAACAAAAATATATGTAAAATTACAAAAAAAAATGTAGATCGAAAATTGTTGCAAATCTGTCAAATATTGGCAAAATGAGATTACGAGACATTTTCTAGTAATTTGACAAATTTTTTTTGTGTAGTTAATCTTAAAAGTCAACAATATGTTAAAATTTATTTAATTTAACTTTTAAAACTTTCAGTAAAGTTTTAGTATGATCAACTTGGGTTCTTCAGAACTTCAGTCGCATTTTGTGAATTTAAATTGAGCGCTTCTGAATTTCAATTAAGCTTTACTGAATTTCAATTGGTATTACTGAATTTTGTTCTACCAATTACAATTTTCTGAATATTTATTGGAAAGCTTGTGAATTATATTTTTTGAAAAATTTATAAAAAATCTGAATTCACCTTTAAACTTTTACAACCAACCCACCCCAACGCAAATGGTGTAAATCCAAAGTACATAAATTTTCTAAATTAAAGCTAAATGAAAAATTTATTACGAAAATATCACCCACTAAATTTTAAATAATTTACTGAGGTCAGTATATAATATATGATCTTGTAAATACAACAAATGTCTATCAAAGTTTTAAATTGAAATCAAATAAAAACAATAATAAATGGCTGATTATAAACACAATTAAATTATGTACGATTTAAATTTGCAATAGTAGAACATGTAGGAAAAATCTACATAGCCCAGGAAAATTTTTATGAAACTGACACCAATTGCAACAGATTCGCGAGTATGGTACACACAACTTAATTTTTATGTTGGCGTTTTCATGTCAAATTGTTTCTTGACTATTTCAAACACAAATTATCGATTCAAGAATGTTTAGTAAAATCGATTTCATAATTTATATTTATAATTTAAATTGAAAATTTTTGCTGGGAAGCTTTTTTTAAATGTTTAGCATATTGTAAATATCTTAGAAGCAACCAAACGGGGTACGTTGGTTGCAAGTTGCAACAACACAAAACAATTGTAATGATAATTTGCTAAGAAAATGGTCAATTAGTGGCAGTGATAAAACACATAACACCCGCAGAGTGAAAATAGAACTTTAACAATATAATGACGATTCCGTAATCTATATAGAGGAAAACAAGGAGGGGAAAGGAAAGCTAAGGTGCTCAAAGCACAGTTCAAGTAGTCGGGGGACATATGTCTTTTTATACTCTTCAACTGTCAATCTGTCATACCGAGTGTACTGCATCGAAATATGGGTCAAGGACACCATAAAGCATTCATATTATTGTGCAGAGATCGATTCTATGAATATTCTATGAATATTTCGTCTATGGAGGATTCGATGCAGTCCAAAGTTAACCTTCTATCAACCTTTTTAAGGGGTAATTTTAAAAAAGATAGAAATACCTAAACTGCCTATTTCTTTAAAAAAAAGGACAAAAATTACCCCTTACAACTGGAGCTAGAGGGTTAACTTGGTCAAAGAAAATAATAATCATAATAATCATCAAATGCAACCCTGTAACCAGACTATAAACACTTTATTTCTAAGAGATATGCAGAACAAAAATTTTGTATTAAACTAATAAAAAGTATACGGCACTGATTCTTTACTTTTTTGTAGATTTAACATCTTGATTATGTTTATTTACACAAGCGCGTATTTAACAAAAATATCCAACAAACCATTAAGAACAACATGCAAACTAAAAAAACTCATACTCGCAATAATACGCTAACATTCATCTAAATACAATTTTGATATTGTACAGTGGGCCAACTTTTTAACCAAATTGGCTTAATATTATTCTAAAATTGCTTTGCACAATATATATGGGGCATTCCATGTCAAATCGGATACCTTGAAAATTTAATTTTAATTTAGTTTTTTAGATTTTCCCAATTTGTTCGAAAACTCCTTTGTGGTAAATTTTCAGATTTTTTTGATGACCCGTTCAAAAGATATTGAATTTTTAAAAATTGGTAAAAATTCAATACGTTATTTTTAAAAAAATCCATAAACATTCTTAAAAGTGCTCTAGTATGCGATTTTTAAGTTTTAAAATTTAAATCTCATTTTTGAAAATGTTTGTACTCTTTTTATACCCTCCAACTACAGTATGGGGGTACACTCACTTTGTCATTCCGTGACATAAAGAATATAAGTATATTATTGACCATAAAGAATATATATTATTGATCAGTGATCGATGTCCGTCCATCTGTCCGTACGTCCGTCTGTAGTTAACACGATACAGTCCGAAATAAAAGAGCTAGTCCCCTCAAGTTTGGCACAAATATGTCTTATCTTCCTAGGCAGGTTAAGTTCGGAAATTGGAAAACTCGGATCAGGGGAAAAAAGTTCCCATTGAAGAAATAAACCAACCTCTAAAAATACACACTAAATGAAAAATTTGGTATATTTATCACGATGGGAAGGTGCTCTCAACGTCCCCCACTGACCCTATCAACCCTCCCCCAAAAAAGGAACGCCCCTAAAAAAATGTTTGTTTTTAATTTTTTAACATTTTGGAGGGTATAAAAGATTCGGCACAGCCTAATTTAACACTCCCACTTGTTATACCCCCCAACTACAGTATGGGGCTATCCCAGCAAAACTTAGATTACCAAATAAGGTATAAAATAAGGTATAGGATCTCTTATTTTATACATTGCAGTATTGATGATTTTAACAGGCGATGAGACTCAAAGTAATGCATCCACATTATCACAAAGAATACCAGTAAGGTATAAAATAAGTCATAAATTTATAACGAAGAATACGAGTAAGGTGTAAAATATATGATATTTTATAGGTTACGAGAAATGAAATAATATAGCATACTAGAAGATAATATATAAGGTGTTACGAGTAGTGAAAAAGTAATTTTGTATTAAATTTACTCACGTGATTGTAAGTGAGTGTAAGTAGATAAAATATGCTCGTGAGTGTGTGTCGTTAGAAATTTCCTGTCGTGAGCCCCTCTCTAGTTTAAACTTATGCAGTTTTTTTTTTAAATAATTATTTTTTATGTTATTGTAATGCATTATGCATCCAATTATAATTAATGCATTATTTCAAACTTTCAAATAATACATAATGTAACCATATATAAGTCATCCATGATTTAATGTTTAGAAATAACAAATATGAAATACATTTTTTTCCAATAATCATGCATTACGTAGAAAATTATTAGTAATGCATTATTTTTCACTTGAAAATAATACGTTGTGGAACAAATGTTTGGTAAGACATCTTAAATAATGCTACAAATAAGGTATATACATTACCTGGTAATGTGTTATATAATCACTACCCATTACCAAAGTTTTGCTGGGATACTCACTTTGTCATTCCGTGTGTAACCATCGAAATATCGGTCGGGGACCCAATAAAGTATATTTATTATTGATCAGTGATCGATTCTAAGACATTCTAGCGATGTCCGTCCGCCCGTCTGTCCGTCTGTAGTTAACACGATGTAGTCCAAAATAAAAGAGCTAGACTTCCGAAATTTGGCACGAATATGTATTATGTTCCTATGCAGGTTAAGTTCGTAAATGAGCAAAATCGGACCAGGGGGAAAAAAGTTCCCCTTGAAGAACTAAACCAACCTCTGAAAAATTCCACGATTTTTGTGTTTTTGTTTAATTTAATAGTTCAAGGTCCTGCATTTTTACCCAGAGAATTAGAAATGTCGTTTTTTCGGTCCGTCCCGCATTTTATGGGCGTGGAATAATTTTTTTTTTTAAATAATGATAAACTTGTATTTATTTAGTGCAAGAAGCATAACAATTATCTTTTAAACACATATTCGAGAGGAAATTTGCCCCCCGAATTACCACTACAGACTTGCCCTCCAAAAAAAAAAGAAAACGCTCCTGCATTTTTTTTTTTATTTTTTGCATGTTGGAGGGTACAAAAGATTCGGCACAGCCGAATTTAACACTCTTACTTTTTTTTAAATTTAATTATGTAAAACTTCTATCGATTCTACAATTTGTTTGCCCAATATGATCGTGGGATAACGACCATTACTATTTTTTTAATTTTTTTTTATAATTTTCCAATCTTAAAATCATTTCTACTGCTCAATGGTGCTTCATAGAGGGGTCATTTCCAAGATCGACCCTCATTAATTTTAACGTTTTAACATTTCTTGAGAACAAACTAATACCCTATCTCTAATTTCTAAGGTTGCTCCCACACAAAACGAATTTTTTTTTAAATTTGCTCCAACCACTCTAACTGCCCTAAGAGTGCCCTTAGAGCAATCAAATGTATGACCGACCCAAAATATTTTTTTAGTCAAAACATTTTCTCTAAACACACCTACCTCCTATTTTTAACTCTTAAGGCGGTCCGCATACAAGTTTTTCTATTTTTTTTTAAATTTATTTTATTTAATCAGCTTTTACCGGTCCAATGGTGCGTCCGACAGGGGTCATTTGTGAGACAGACCGCAATTTATTTTTACCCTACAACATTTTTTCAAAACATACCTACGACCTATCTCCACTCCCTAAGTAGGCTCCCATACAAAATTACATTTTTATAAAATTTGCCCCAACTGTTATTTGTATGGGAGCCTACTTAGGGAGTGGAGATAGGGCGTAGGTATGTTTTGAAAAAATGTTGTAGGGTAAAAATAAATGGGGGCCGGTCTCACTAATGACCACTCTCGAACGCACCATTGGACCGGTAGAAGCTGATTAAATAAAACAAATTTATAAAAAATAAAAAAAAAAGTATGGAGACCGCTTTAACAGTTAAAGATAAAAGGTAGGTATGTTAAAAGAAAATGTCTGGACAAAAAAAATATTGTGGGTCGGTCATACATTTTGTTGCTCTAAGGGCACTATTAGGGTAGTTAGAGCGGTTGGAACAAATTTTAAAACATGTCGTTTTGTGTGGGAGCCCCCTTAGAAATTGGAGATAGGGAATTAGTTTGTTCCAATGAAATGTTAAGACGTAAAAATTAATGGGGGTCGGTCTTATAAAGGACCCCTCAATGACGCACCATTGGAGCAGTAGAAATGATTTTAAGATTGGAAAAATACAATAAATTTTTTTCAAAAAATTTAAAAAATAGTAATAATCGTTATCCCACGATGCTACTGGGCAAAAAATTTGTAGTATCGATAGAGGTTTTACACAAAAAAATTTCAAAAAAATCAATAAGTACATACATTTTCAAAATGAGATTTAAATTTTAAAAGTTAAAAATCGCATACTAAATCACTTTTAAGTTTTTTTTTTGATTTTTTTTTAAAGTACGTAAAAAACTAAAATTAAAAAAAAAAAAATTGCAATTTGGACCCTTATTGAAGAAGTTATGAGTAAAAAAAGTATTATTAAGGGAACAAACTACCAATTTTTAAAAATTCGATATCTTCTGAACGGGTCATCAAAAAAAATCTAAAAATTTACCACGAAGGAGTTTTCGAAGCGTACTAAAAACTGTCAACAAATTGAGAAAATCTAAAAAAAAAAGTGTCCGATTTGACATGGAATGCCCCATATATATTCATGATTATTATTATTATTATTATATTCATGATACTCGATCCGTCCGTCAGTCTGTCTGTCCGTAGATCACGCTAACTTTTGAAAGACTTTACAGAGGCTACTGAAGTTTGGCATATGTTGGTCATTTACCTAGTCAGGTTGGTGTTGCCATCCAGCCTAATCGGTCCTGTGGTTCAAAAGTTATGAGCAAAAGAGTAAATTTCGGCAAGGGTTTTTGGGAATTTACGAGATAAAAAACACGATAACTTTTGAAAGACAAGAATTTCAGGTGAATTGGTCCAGTGGTTCAAAAGTTATAAGTAAAAAAATGCCACTTGTTAAACAAGTTTTAAAAGCATTGGTGGTAACTTAACAATGCTTTTCAAACTTGCTTAATTTTAAAGCAATGCTTTTTAAACTTGTTTAGTTTTAAAAACATTGGTAACTTAAAAATTACACTCGAAAAAAAGTTTACACTCAAAAAAAAAATTACACTCAAAAAAAAAAAATGTTTTTTTTTTACAAAAATTACAATATTTTAGAAATATAGAAATATTTTTACAGTAAAAAACATTACACTCGAAAAAAGTTTTACACTCAAACTTTACACTGTTAAAAATGACAGAAAAATTTTTTTACTCAAAATAAAATATTTCTAATCAAAATTTTTAATTTTCTTCACGTTAAAAAATGTACTATACTGAAAAAAAGGCATTGGGGAGGGTATTCATAGATTCGGCAAAGTCGAACTTAACTTTTCTACTTGTTTTTTTACTAGTTTTAACAACAAAAACTAAATAAGTGCATTCAATTCCATAATACAAATATTTTTCCCTTAATGTACTCCACATTTCGTAAATTTTGACACCAATTGCGGCCAAAAAAATATTTTTTTTTTGACAAAATACACTTCGATTGAGAAATTTAAACGGTTGTAGGGAGGCAAAGACAGACTTCAAATCTCTTTGGATTAGTTTGCCCATTATCAGTTCCCAAAAGGACATCGGTTTTTTTTAACAACAAATTTGTTTTCCTTAAAAAATTTCCCTCCTGGACCATAGTGCAATCAATGTTTTACTTTTATATAGTACATATACCTATATAAAAACAAATTGTACTATTCATTTGTATGATTTTGTTTTTTCTATGGTTATTTGAATACGATAACAAAACGCGTGTGGTTTTATTTCGCACGCTCATTTACTTTAATAATTTATGGTAACACTATGCAGTTGTAGTTGTTGGATAATTTCCTCCTCATCATCTCCAGAGTCCATCTACAAACACTACGGACGGAACATTTGTTTTCATACTCGTACGCTCGAAAGTTAAAGTATTTTAAAAAATCTGTAAGACGACTATCAAATTTAAATTAATAAGTTTTTAACAGATTTTTTTAGTGAAATTAATTTTTTTTTAAATTGAATTTCAAAAATTTAGATAAATTTTTATCAGATCATTCGGTATATGACCGAAATATTTATAAATTTTATTTTTTTAGAAAATTGTGTATCTTTTGTATCTTTCTTATAAAACAAATCTATTGGTAAATTAAGCCTATCTCTCGTACTTTCCGAGATATTGGATCAACGAAGTTTATTATATGATCGCTACAATCATATTATAATAAATTTATCAATCATACTATGTTGCCCCTCCATTACACTGTGCTACACCAAAAAAATGCAGGGGTTCTCATATGAAAATTCGGGTTGGTTGGAGTCCATAGAGTACTGATATACTCATAGTTTTTCTGGATCACTTCGTTAAGCACGTTTTTTATTGGCAAATGTGTCGAAAAACGGCAATTCTTAAATTACAACTTTAAAAAATTATTACTTTGTTAGTTTGCAACCGATTTTCGATTTTATAGATTTTTTTGAAAGGTAAAAGTCTTACCTTTTAAACAAAACAAAAATATTAAAAATCGATCAAGAATTGGCTGAGCTACGATCGTTTAAGTTAAAAAAAATCCAATTTTTTGAAAAATTTGTCATGTTCTTTATACTCTAAGTTGAAAGTGCATCATTAAACAATTTTTTTTTTATTTTTGTATAAAAGTATAGTAAAGTAGCTTTCCAAAACACCAAAAAACATAACAATCGGTTAAAAATGAATGAGTTATGCTAAGTTTTGTGATAGGACATTTTTAATTTTTTTCAGAAATGCTTGTAATTCAGGTATTATTCATAATTCTTATTGCTAGTAGTAATTTTATGTGCCTATGCATATAAACAAGAGATGGTAACATAATTAGATTTGTGCATGATTGACACATGATCACAAGTGAGCGTGATTGAAAATCAATTTTACTCACGTCGTTGTGAGTGAGTGTCAGTGGAATAAAAAAGCGTGAGTGAAATAAAAAAAAAATTCAGATCCCGTTCTGAAATTTTCCATTTTTTAAAAAAGTCAATTTATAAAAAATCCGGCCACATTTGTTTTTTTTTTTGTAAATTTTTTTTTAAAGATTAGATGTTTGTCTAAGAGATGGTCACGTGAGTGAATTTTAACTTTCATAATAATTTTTCTTCTAACACTCACTCACAATCACGTGTGTAAATTTAATACAACTCACACTCACGTACGCCGATGCAAGAGTCACTCACGCTAACGTTGACTCACACTCACGATATTCTTATTTATACTAAAAAAAAATTTCAAAAATCTTTCAAAATTTTCAGCAAAATCTAAAATTTTACATTTGTTTTGATTTTTTCGGGACGAAATCTGAAGTTAAGCAAAATTTTACATTTTTTTTGTTGCTTTTTTTGGAATGAAAGGAAATATGAAGAGAAAATAAATCACGCAAACTCACGCAAAAAAATCAACTCACGCTCACTATTTCACGCAATAATCTTTCTCACACTCACTCACAATCACGTGAGTAAAATTGAATTCAGTCACACTCACGCTCTTATCTGCTCATGTTCCCATCTCTAGTTTGTCTATCCACACAAAAAAATTGTAATGTGTTTTTTTCGTTATTTTCGAGAAATCGCATTTGAATTTTGAATTTCATGACAATTTGGTAATTTGCTTGGTTCAACGAAGCGTGTGACTAATGCAAATATTTAGTAGTCATTCACTTCGTTGAAACAAGGAAATACAAGCAAATTACAAAATTGTTATGAAAATTAATATTCAAATGCGATTTTCTGAATTTTTTCAGAATTAGTTCTGAAATTTTTGCATTTTTAAAAAAAGTCAATTAATCAAAAACCCGGCCACTTTTTTTTAAGCTTAGATGTTTGTCTATCCACACAAATAAATTCAGACATATGATTTTCAGAAAATCGCATTTGAATATTAATTTTCATAACAATTTTGTAATTTGCTTGTATTTTCTTGTTTCAACGTAGCGAATGACTATTTAATATTTGCATTAGTCATACGCTACGTTGAACCAAGCAAATTACCAAATTGTCATGAAATTCAAAATTCAAATGCGATTTCTCGAAAATAACGAAAAAAACACATTACAATTTTTTTGTGTGGATAAGCAAACTAGAGATGGGAACATGAGCAGATAAGAGCGTGAGTGTGACTGAATTCAATTTTACTCACGTGATTGTGAGTGAGTGTGAGAAAGATTATTGCGTGAAAGAGTGAGCGTGAGTTTGCGTGATTTATTTTCTCTTCATATTTCCTTTCATTCCAAAAAAAGCAACAAAAAAAATGTAAAATTTAGCTTAACTTCGAATTTCGTCCCGAAAAAATCAAAACAAATGTAAAATTTTAGACTTTGCTGAAAATTTTGGAAGATTTTTGAAATTATTTTTAGTATAAATAAGAATATCGTGAGTGTGAGTCAACGTTAGCGTGAGTGACTCTTGCATCGGCGTACGTGAGTGTGAGTTGTATTAAATTTACACACGTGATTGTGAGTGAGTGTTAGAAGAAAAAATATTATGAAAGTTAAAATTCACTCACGTGACCATCTCTTAGACAAACATCTAATCTTTAAAAAAAATTTACAAAAAAAAAACAAATGTGGCCGGATTTTTTATAAATTGACTTTTTTAAAAAATGGAAAATTTCAGAACGGGTTCTGAAATTTTTTTTATTTCACTCACACTTTTTTATTCCACTGACACTCACTCACAACGACGTGAGTAAAATTGATTAAATCACGCTCACTTGTGATCATGTGTCAATCACGCACAAATCTAATTATGTTACCATCTCTTGCTTATATGCATAGGCACATAAAATTACTACTAGCAATAAGATTTATGAATAATACCTGAATTACAAGCATTTCTGAAAAAAATTAAAAATGTCCTATCACGAAACTTAGCATAACTCATTCATTTTTTAACCGATTGTTATGTTTTTTGGTGTTTTGGAAAGCTACTTTACTATGCTTTTATACAAAAATAAAAAAAAAAAATTTTAATTGATGCACTTTCAACTTAGAGTATAAAGAACATGACAAATTTTTCAAAAAATTTGATTTTTTTTAACTTAAACGATCGTAGCTCAGCCAATTCTTGATCGATTTTTAATATTTTTGTTTTGTTTAAAAGGTAAGACTTATACCTTTCAAAAAAATCTATAGAATCGAAAATCGGTTGCAAACTAACAAAGTAATAATTTTTTAAAATTGTAATTTAAGAATTGCCGTTTTTCAACACATTTGCCAATAAAAAACGTACTTAACGAAGTGATCCAGAAAAACTATGAGTATATCAGTACTCTATGGACTCCAACCAACCCGAATTTTCATATGAGAACCCCTGCATATTTTATTTTTGCTCATTTGTAGCACAGTGTTATGGTTGTCGCAATCATGTTTCTTCTCTGCTTGCACATACATTTAATTTTGAGTGTACTTTTTTGCTACTTTTCAGCTTCTTCTTTTAAGGCTTCTGCCAAATTTGATAATTATGCGCAACAAAATTTGTTAATGTTTCTTTATATTTTATTTTGTTGTTTTTATTTTTTGCGGATTGTTTGAGGAAAAGCATTTGAAAGATAAATAAACAAATTCGTGGTGAACGCTGCAAAAAAAAAAAAATATCGCACAATTTATATACTCAAGTCAAATACTTTGTGTTGAACAGATTTTTTTTTTTTATTTTCTGTTGGGATAATAAATTTTGGTAGCTCAATTTATACAATATATTTTTTGAAACCAAAAAAAAAAAAAAATATTGGAAATATTGTTTAAGTATACAAGTTAATTTTTAAGATTCTTATAATTAAGTCGCCAGTATTGAGATTTTTGATTATACAATAGGGCGGCTTGTTTTTAAAAAATTATTTCTGATTCTTTATGAATTTTAATTGACCTTATTAGAATTTTAAATGATCCTTTTTGAAATTTTATAGATGTTTTTTTTTGTATGTCCTCTAACCACAGTATGCATTGTCACTTCATGTGTAACGCATCGAAATTTTGATCTAGATCTAGTCAAGCGGCGGTCAAGTCCCTGCAATCAATGATTTTTAAAAAAAAAGCTTTGCCCTTAACTGCCATGTTTTTCATGTTTAAGTTCATATTTTTTCTTTAAAATAAGGAAAGAATTTTTTTTTTTAATATTATGCAAATTTTAACTAAAAAATTGGAAAAATTTTATTTCAATTTAGTTCATACACATTTGAGAACCCAATTTGGTAAAGACCTCATTGGGCTCGGACCTCATAGGTTCAGTCTCCGATGGACCAAGACCCAGTTGGTCCAAAATATTTGTCCTTTACGCTCTACCTTGCATAGTTTTTGAGATACATGAATTTAGGGGACCACTGGGGTGGGGTCTTGAGAATTTTAAAAACGTGATAACTTTACAACTTTTACTCGGAGAGATTGTTCTACGTGTTCTAAGAGCTACAAAAATGCTTTTGAACTTTTTGTTGCGTTGGGAATATTTACCGAGATATGAGCATTTAAAGCTTTCGGGAATGCCAACTTCTTTAAATCCAATGTTAGGACCCAAAAAAAATAAAAAATGCCTGCGAATTTTGTACTCTTGCCCAAAACATTAAATCATGATAATGGTTTGCGGAAGATTTGGGTGTACTTGCCAAAGCAAAGTTTTTTTAGAAAAAATAATGTTATTTTACTTTGCTATTCCATGCAAAACGAATTGAAATATCAGTCGAGGACCCCATTAAAAAACCAAAAGAGCTGTACATTTCGTAAGTGAGTGCAAAAATAAGTGCAAAAAAGTGTTTTTACATTTTGGAGAGTATAAAAGATTCAGCACCAAAGAATATACCACTCTCACTTGTTTTATGTACATTTGATAAACAAATGGAAAATTTTTATGCGAAAAGCTTTGACTTGGTGTGAAAAAGTAGTTTTGGTAAAAAATAATGATTTTTTTTTTCACGAAAAACAAAATTATGTTAAAAAAAATTTAATGAACCCAAAATTTTTGGTGAAAAAAAAATTTTGATGAAAAAAAGTTTTTGATGAATTTTTTTGATGAAAAAAAATTTTTTTTTTGATGAAAAAAGAAAAATTTATGAAAAAAAAAAATTGATGAAAAAACTTAATGAAAAAAAAAAATTTGATGCAAAAGCAAGTAAGAGTGTTAAATTCGGCTGTGCCGAATCTTTGATACCCTCCAACATGTCAAATTATATTAAACAAAATTCAGAGGCGTTTTTTTTTGGGTGGGGGGTCGGTGGGGGTGGTTGGGAATACCTTAACCATCGCGATAAATTTTTACTTATTTATTATGCTCTTTGAACTTAAGTAATACCATTTACTCATAATTTTTATGATTTTTTAAAATCCACGCACACAAAAGGGGGCGGGTAACAAAAAACTAAAATTTGTAGCCCCCGAGGTCTAAGTGAAGGACTTTGAACACCTTCTGACATAAAAAGGTTTCATTTGCTTAACAAAAAAGCTGTAAAAGCTGCTTAGCAAAAAAGCTGTAAAAAGTTACGTTTTTGAGACGTTTTTCTAGTTCTTAAAGAGGGAACTTTTTTCCCCCTGATCCGATTTTACTCATTTCCGAACTTGACCGGCCTATGACCATGAGACATATTCGTGCCAATTTTCAGGAGTCTAGCTTTTTTATTTTGGACTGAATCGTGTTTTATACAGACGGACGGACGGACGGACGGACGGACGGACGGACGGACGGACGGACATTCATAGAATAACTTAGAATCGATCATAGATCAATAATATATATACATTATGGGGTCCCCGACCACCCCATACTGTGGTTGGAGGGTATAAAAATTTTGATGAAAAAAAAAATTGATGAAAAAAAAAATTTATAAAAAAAAAATGATAAACAAAAAAATTTGATAAAAAAAATTTATGAAAAAAAAAAAATTTATGAAAAAAAATTAATAAAAAAAAAAAAAAAAATTGATGGAAAAAGAAATTTGATGAAAAAAAAAAAAATATGAAAAATTTTTTTTTTGTTGAAAATAATTATGTTACTTATTATTCACCAGCTGGTGAAAAACGGGTTTATTCACCACGAGGTGAATTATTACCCAAGTTACACACCCAAGTTATTAAAATTTTTGGTTTTAAGAAAATGAAAATAGTAATTCTTCTTTTCTTTTTCGTTAATTGTTAGCTTATATAGTCAAACTGAGGTGGCGTCCTGCAACTTTTTTAAAATTAGACACCAGCCTAAAAACATTATCATGTTAAAGAAAATTTGAGTAAATTTTTAATACTATTGAGTAAAAATTACTCAATTTTGCACCAGTAAACGATTTAATAGTATTGAGTAAACTATTAATAAAAATATATTAATGCTTTACAAAAAAATTTGAGTAAATTATTAATTCACAAAATTAAAACTTTACTTAAAATTTTTTGCAATATTTTTAAGTAACCCTTTAATTGTGTCAAGTAAAAATTTACTCAAAATGTATCAATTTATTTTTTAAAAAAGTTTAAAAAGCTTCGATTTTTTTTTTTTTAGTTGCTTTTCAAACTTTACCAAATAAACGTATGTCTTCAAGCCCAAGGAAAATTTTATAAAGATGATTTCAAACTATCATATACATATACAAAAAACTAAATGAGAATTCAAAACACCAAGAGAATAAAACAAGTGAGAGTGTTACATTCGGCTGTGCCGAATCTTTTATACCCTCCAAAATGTCAAAAAACTATATTAAAAAAATCCAGGGGCGTCTTTTTTTTTTTGGGGGGGGGGGGGGAGACGTTAGGGGGCACCTTCCCCCTGCGATTTTTAACTTCTTCTGAGATAAGAATGTTGCATTTGCTTAGCAAAAGTACAAAAAACCCTGCAAAAAATGCGTATTTTCTTGGGTTGGTTTAGTTCTCCAAGGGGGAACTTTTTTCCCCTTGGACCGAACTTAACCTGCCTAGGAATATATGACATATTCGTACCAAACTTCGGAAGTCTAGCTCATTTATTTTGGACTGTATCGTGTCTTCTACAGACGGACAGACGGACAGACGGACGGACGGACGGACGGACATCGCTAGAATGTCTTAGAATCGATCACTGATCAATAATATATATACTTTATGGGGTCCTACACAGATATTTCAATGCGTTACACACGGAATGACAAAGTGAGTATACCCCCATACTGTGGTTGGAGGGTATAAAAATGCCTGCGAATTTTGTACTCTTGCCCAAAACATTAAATCATGATAATGTTTTGCGGAAGATTTGGGTGTACTTGCCAAAGCAAAGTTTTTTTAGAAAAAATAATGTTATATTACTTTGCTATTCCAAGCAAAACGAATTGAAATATGAGTCGAGGAACCCATCAAGTTTATATATTATTGATCCATATCTAAGACACTCTAGCTATATATATCCGTCCATATTTCTGTGGAAAGCAAGATGCAGTCCAAACCAAAAGAGCTGTACATTTGGTAAATGAGTGCAAAAGTACTTAAGTGCAATAAAGTGTTTTTACATTTTGGAGAGTATAAAAGATTCGGCACCGAAGAATTTAACACTCTCACTTGTTTTATGTACATATGAAAAACAAATGGAACATTTTTATGTGAAATGTTGAAAAAGTAATTTTGGTAAAAAAAGATAAAAATGATTTTTGGTGAAAAAAATTTTTGATAAAAAAAGTTTTTGATGAAGAAAAAAAAAATATAAAAAAAAATTATGGAAAAAAAATTGATACATAAAATTGATGAAAAATTATGAAAAAAAATTTGACGAAAAAAAAAGTAATTGATGAAAACAAAAATTTGATAAAAAAAAATAATGAAAATAAAAAAATTTATGAAAAAAAAAACAAAAAAATTTTGAGAAAAAACAAATTTTGATGAAAAAAAAAATTTATGAAAAAAAAAATGATAAAAAAAATGATGAAAATAAAAAATTGATGAAAAAAATTGATGAAAGAAAAAATTTAATGAAAAAAAAAAATTTATGAAAAAATATGTTTGTTGAAAAATAATTTTGTTACTTTTTATTCCCCAGCTGGTGAAAAACCATTTTATTCACCACGAGTTGAATTATTATCCAAGTTACAAACCCAAGTTACTAAAATGTTTAGTTTTAAGAAAATGAAAATAGTAATTCTCATTTTCTTTTGCGTTAATTTTTAGCTTATATAGTCAAACTGAGGTGGCGTCCTACAATTTTTTTAAAATTAGATACCAGCCTAAAAATATTATCATGTTAAAATAAAAAGAAATATTAAATTTTTATTAAATTTTTTACTAAAATTTCATTTTCAAATTTTGAGTAAATTTTTAATTGTGTTAATTAAAAAATTACTCAAATTTGTTTAAAAAATGTAAACAAGCGATTACTCTAATTGTTTTTCTCTATATTATTTTCTGTGTGGGGTCCACAAATGTGAAGAGGACCGGGGATACTATGGTGATCCAAAGAACCAAAAATGGCCTCCATTTTGCTCTATCTGGCTTAGTTTTCAAGATATCGGCAACTGCAATTATAAAAATTTTACTAAAATAATGGAAAAAAAAACTGTGTTTGTATGCCTCTAGAAACTTGCAAGCAAAATCTCCGGCTTTGTTTCGCTACGGAGACTAAACAGAGATGAGCACGTGGATAGACGTGTGAGACAACACGACCGATTTTGGCCTTCTCTTAATCAGAGGAGCACAATTGAGTTGATATCGCTTCCAAGGAGAGAGATTTGGATGGTGGTTGCTGTAATTACCGGACACTGTCTTAAATGTGGCATCAAATGACTTTTGCCGGAGTTGTATGGATGAGGAGGAGTTGGAAACTATTGAACACTTAATCTGCCATTGTCCGGCCTTTTCGGGGTCAGGATGGAAGACCTAAACATATAATTTTTATGGTTTTACACAAATTAAGTAACATTTGTTGCTAAATTTTATGATATAATCAGCTTAAATTACACTGTGCTACAGTGAAAAATTACTTCTGATATTACATAGTATAGGTTGTTGGTCTTGTCGAGTATTTAGATCACAAAAATGCCCATTAAACTTGCCAAACACCCTCAAATTTTAGAGTTATTGTCAAAAAATGTTTTTTTGGGACTTTTCTCACTAAACCTTGTGTAATTCAGAAAATTTCCAACCGATTTTAAATTTTTAAACTGTTTTGGGTAGCAAAAGGATAGGGCTTTCCACGTGTGTGAATTGGTCAATATCTAAAAGTTAGATATCTACTGATTTTTTCTATAAAATCAAATTTTTTTGTTATTTTTTGAAAATTTTTCGAGTTTATCGATTTTTTTCTGCTATAGTTCGTTTAACAACCTTTATGTTTATGAGCGTTTTTTTAAAGATAATTTAATTCTTAATACGATAAGCTTTATCCTGAAAATTTTTTTTTTCGATTTTTTTCTGCTATAGTTTGTTCAACAACATTTATATTAATAAACCTATTCCTAATGAAAATTTAATTGTGAATACGATGAGCTTTATGCCAAAAAAATCGGATAATAATTGACAGAGTTGTGATAATTTTTCTAAAAAAGAAAATTAAGATTTCGCAGAAAATCGCCGTTCAGATAACCCAGGCAAAGGAAATAAATTTATCATAAATGGTCGTGTACAATATTGCTAAAGGTTTTTGGCGCGCTGAATCCGAATCTGGCCTTTAAATTGCTGTATCTCGTTTTTGAGATATTTAACATAAATTGATACATCCAAAACTTAATAAGATAGCGCAATCTCAAGGTCAAATTCGAATACAGGAGGTCAAAAACCTTTAAAATAATGATACGCGACCTCTCAGTATGTTCGTATATTTTTTTACCTGTGTTATCCGCACGACAATTTCATACAAAATCTTAATTTTCTTTTTTAGAAAAATTATCACAACTCTGTCAATTATTATCTGATTTTTTTGGCATAAAGCTCATCGTATTCACAATTAAATTATCATTACACTCATAAAAATTTGTTAGTATTCCTTACAAAAAAGTCTGTTACCATTACTAATAAAGTTTTCAATTTGTGCCCGATAACTTTTTCAGTTACCATTACAAACTTTGGTTTTCAAAAATTAGTAATCTTAAAAAACACTAAAAAAATTAGTATTACTAAATTTTTTTGTAAAAAAATTGTAAATTGTGTATTTAAAATTTTTGGTATTTTTTTACTATTTTTTTACTATATGTAAACTGCATTTTGCGCTTGTTGTCGCCATTACTATTTCAATGCAAGTCAGATTTTGTTTGAATTTTTGATCTGAAATATGTAAGAGAAAATATTGAATACATTTTTTTTTATACAAAATATAAATTACATGCCACATAAAATAAATGCTTTGAAAATTGTGTTGAATAAATTGGTGTTCTAGAATAAAAAATAAATTATATTGATTTTATTTAAATGGAACACATAAATATACAGTTGTTACCTGCTTTCATCATTTTCTATTTTGTTTTATTTATTGTCCTAAAAAAAAGAGTTAATTTTAAACAAAAAATACTTTAACATTTGGTTACCTGTATTTTGTATTTCTGTATTTCTTCCGCTCCGCGAGTCGCGGACCGCGACGTTGTCAATTCAAATGCTATTTTTCAACTGAATAATATAAAGAAAGGCATGAAGAAAAGTACACAAAATTACCAATACTATTCTGAGTATTAAGAAATCAACCCTTTGTGTACACTGTACACAAGAAAAAAAATTCGCAAATAGCGTAAAACAAAAAAGGACCGCAAGTGGAGAAGAAAGAAAAAAGAATTGAAAAAGGTCGGTGTTTTTTTGAATTTTGCATATCTTCTCTTTACTGCATTTTGTTCCCTTTTTTATATATGTTTTTATTGAAAGAAAACAAAGTAGTTACAATGAAGCAGACAAATAAGTGTAATTCAATATTGAAAATAATAAACATATTCATTAGGGCGGGTCGATTTGTATGGATCGAAAAAAACTGAAAAATCGTATAGCAAAAACAAAATCTACAAGAAATTCTAAGAAACTTTTCCAAAGAAACCATTGGTCTAAAATCAAACCCTATACCGCGCCTAACGACATGAAAATCCGTCCGTCCGTCTGTTTTTCTGTCTGTGTGAAACACGCTAACTTTCAAATGTTAGCAGAAGAATGAAAAATATATACGGCGAGCTGCTGAAGCGTGGCGTATATATTTGTTATACTTC
Organism: Pegoplata infirma; assembly: GCA_963921195.1. Lineage (NCBI taxonomy): Eukaryota > Metazoa > Arthropoda > Insecta > Diptera > Anthomyiidae > Pegoplata > Pegoplata infirma. Next base: position 42,690,825 of record OY992537.1, read on the forward strand.
CGGTCAGATTAATACTAAATTTCAGCGAAATCTGTCCAGTGGTTCATAAGTTATTAGCAAAATGGGGAATTTCAGATGGGTTTTAACCCGAACTCCCGTGTTGAAAAAAACGCTAAACACGCTTTGAAAAGGAATGGTAAGCCAAAAAAAATATTTTAGAAACTATTTTTGTCACTCAAAAAACCTAAAAAAAAAAATATTACACTCAAAAAAAAATAACATTAAAAAAAATTTACACTCGAAAATTTTTTTTTTTCAAAAATTATTAAAAAAAAATTTTACTCAAAAGAAATCAAATACTGATGTAAAAAAAATAATTAGTTATCAAAAATTTTTATCGAACAGAGCTTTTTTCCTCTCCGATATGCAACTCTCCAATTTCATCCCACAAAAGAATCTGTGTTTTTTTTTACGAAATATCATTATGATCCCCAATTACTTACTTTTATTTACTAAGAAAAATCCGCTGCACCAGCTTCACTTTGTAATTAGAATACAAAGGCTTTGGAGGGAATCGAACCCACAACCCCTGCACTTACTTTCAGAGTATCACACTACATGTTAATATACTGCAGCCCAATATAAAATAAATAATGGAGTAAAATTATCATGGATTAACGATAACAGCAGCGATTAATTGTTAAAATTTCTTATTATAATTTTTCGTCTGTGGCGTTTTCATTACAAATCAATCTAATTATTTATTTCTCCATTTCAGGGATTATGTCTAATATACTTGCCGGTCATAATCCCAAAAATCGAATTATATCTAGCGGCAATTGGTAAAAAATTGCCGCTGGATAAGTTCTTGCAGTATATCGGTATATAAAACTATGTTTTCTTTACATCTGAGGTGTATGGTATGTTCAGCAACTTTGTAGAAAATATTATAGCAAATATTTTTGTGAAACATATTAACCCTCTAACTCCCTCTCATAACGGTATTTATTGGCTCTATTCTAACAAATCGCAAAAAACACCCCGAAAGAGGGGAAGGGTGGGGATGAAATGTTCCACAAAAATGTTGCCAATAAAATTTTACTACATACCTCGGAGCACACCAAAGCCCAAAAATTAACACAAACACCAAAAAAGAGTCAAGTTCTATGTTTTGGTTATGAAAAAAAGGACGGACGGACAAATCTTCATGTCGTTAGGCGCGGTATAGGGTTTGATTTTAAAAACATGGTTTCTTTGGGAAATGTTCTTAGAATTTCTTGTAGATTATGATTTTGCTATACGATTTTTGACAAAAAAAATCGACCCGCCCTAATATTCATACTCATCAAAGCGCAGTTTTACCATTAAAATAAAAAAATAACTAACTATATATTTTTTTTAAATGCTCTTTTTAATTTCCAAATATTTTAATAACATTTTCTTTTTGTATTTCATTAGTGCATTACTTTTCTAGAAAAGAAACCGAAAAGTTAATACGAAATTTTTAAAAAATCAACTGAAAAAATTATTAAAAAATCAGTAAAAAATTAATAGTTTGTAACGCGAGTTTACTAAAACGAATTACAAAAAAATATTTTTTTAGTACAATTTAGTAAAAAAGTTGTAAAGTTGGGATACAAACAATTTTACAAACTTTTTTACTGACGTATTTTTTTGAGTGTAGGAACAGGTTTATTAATATAAATGTTGTTGAACAAACTATAGCAGAAAAAAATCGATAAACCCAAAAAATTTTCAAAAAATTCCAAAAAAATTAGATATTGTTAAAAAAATCAATACATATTTTTCTTATACATATGTATAGACCAATTTACACACATGAAAAGCCCTATCTTTCTTCTATCCAAAACAGTTGAAAAATTTAAAATCGGTTGCAAAATGTTTAAGTAACACGTGGTTTAGTGAGAAAAGTCCCAAAAAAAAAGTTTTTTGACAATAACTTTAATATTTGAGGGTGTCTGGCATGCTTGATGGGCATTTTTGTGATCTTCTCGACGAGACCTACAACCTAAACTACCTCATTTTAAAAGTATTTTCGATTTTGTGTTTTTTGTAGCACAGTGTTATCATTTTACTAAAAAAAACTTATGTAGTCATTGGATTGCGGTTTGACGAAGATTTTTTTTTTAATATTTCTAATCTGGCTATGTTTCTACTAGCTTACAATCCCGGTACTTCGTTACCGGTTGTATTGAATACCGGATAATAGAAGGATCTGAATTATTCTATCGATTTCAAAAAAATTCCCCTACGTAGTCTTTGTTTTATTTACTTCTGGACGTTAAAGTCTTCCATAAAAAATATTTCAATGAATAATTTAAACAATAAAATTTGAATAACTTTGCTGGTACGTTATCATGTTCGTTCCGGGGGAAAAATATAATGAGAATTTTCGAGCCCTTATGTCGGGATTTTGGATTTTGAGTGAATAAATATTTCAGTGAAAAAAGAAATTGGAATAAAAAAATATGGAGTAAAAAAAGCTAAACACCAAAAATTTGAGTTGAAAATATCAATCCATATTGTTCCCTGCTCTATCTATTTCATATTGTTCCCCGTTCTACGCCATTTCATTTCCAGTTCCATCTTCTAAGGTCATTATTATAGGAGCAAAAAAAGTACCAAAAGTACACTTAATTACCCCCATTAGAAACGGAATTTAAAAAAAGTACCTCTTCCAGAATGTTTTTTCTTCACCGAAGGATCCTACAATCCATATTTCAATTATCTACGATCATTGTTTCAGCAAATATTTAAAGTACTTTGTATCCCCGTTAGGAAACGGAATTTTCAAAAAGAACTTTCCCAATCTCTTTTTTCACCGAAGGATTTTATATTCCAAATTTTAAGTTTCTGGGACCATTATATCAGGAAATAAGTAAGTACACTTTTTTTGTTCCTTTTAATCCCTTTATTTTCCGAGAGGCGAACCTTTTCCAATTTTAAGTTTCTATGTTTATTATTATTTCAGGAAATAAAAAAGTACCAAAAAGTGTACTTTCGTAAGGTAAGGTAAGGTAAGGTAAGGTAAGGTAAGGTAAGGTAAGGTAAGGTAAGGTAAGGTAAGGTAAGGTAAGGTAAGGTAAGGTAAGGTAAGGTAAGGTAAGGTAAGGTAAGGTAAGGTAAGGTAAGGTAAGGTAAGGTAAGGTAAGGTAAGGTAAGGTAAGGTAAGGTAAGGTAAGGTAAGGTAAGGTAAGGTAAGGTAAGGTAAGGTAAGGTAAGGTAAGGTAAGGTAAGGTAAGGTAAGGTAAGGTAAGGTAAGGTAAGGTAAGGTAAGGTAAGGTAAGGTAAGGTAAGGTAAGGTAAGGTAAGGTAAGGTAAGGTAAGGTAAGGTAAGGTAAGGTAAGGTAAGGTAAGGTAAGGTAAGGTAAGGTAAGGTAAGGTAAGGTAAGGTAAGGTAAGGTAAGGTAAGGTAAGGTAAGGTAAGGTAAGGTAAGGTAAGGTAAGGTAAGGTAAGGTAAGGTAAGGTAAGGTAAGGTAAGGTAAGGTAAGGTAAGGTAAGGTAAGGTAAGGTAAGGTAAGGTAAGGTAAGGTAAGGTAAGGTAAGGTGGTAAGGTTATAAAAGGTACTTTTTATAAAAGGTACCATTATTTCAGTAAATTAAAAAAAGTACCAAAGGTACACTTTTTTTCATTTTACCCCCGTAGAGTCAACATTGGCAAAAACCCAGCCTTGGTGAATATTTTTTCCGGGAGGTGAACCTACATTGCAAATTTTAAGTTTCTAGGACCATTATTTAAGAAAATATAAAAGGTACCAAAAGTACAGTTTTTTACCCTTTTTGTCCCCTTAGAATAAACATTGGCAAAAATCCGGTCATACTGGATCTATATTCCGGGAGGTGAACATACAGTCCAAATTTCAAGTCTCTATGACCATTATTTCAGGAGATATAAAAAGTACCAAAAGTACAGTTTTTTACCCTTTTTACCCCCTCAGAATCAACATTGGCAAAAATCCAGCCTCACTGGATCTATATTCCGGGAGGTGAACGTACAGTCCAAATTTCAAGTTTCAGTGACCATTATTTCAGGAGATTTAAAAAGTACCAAAAGTACAGTTTTTAACCCTTTTTACCCCCTTAGAATCAACATTGGCAAAAATCCGGCCTTACTGAATCTATATTCCAGGAGTTGAACAAACAGTCCAAATTTCAAGTCTCTGTGACCATTATTTCAGGAGATATAAAAAGTACCAAAAGTACAGTTTTTTACCCTTTTTGTCCCCTTAGAATCAACATTGGGAAAAATCCGGCTATACTGGATCTATATTCCGGGAGGTGAACATACAGTCCAAATTTCAAGTCTCTATGACCATTATTTCAGGAGATATAAAAAGTACCAAAAGTACAGTTTTTTACCCTTTTTACCCCCTTAGAATCAACATTGGCAAAAATCCAGCCTTAGTGGATCTATATTCCGGGAGGTGGACCTACAGTCCAAATTTCAAGTCTCTCGCTTCAGCGGTTTGGGCTGGGCGATGATGAATGAGTATATCAGTCAGTCAGTCAGTCAGTCAGTCACATTACTCTTTTATATATATAGATAATTATTTTGCTGATTTTAATTAAAAATACATTTTAAGTTTAAAACGAAATATTTTATTATATTACCAGCAAAGTACCTGGCATTGCCTGAGGAATAAAAATTAAACATCTGGAGGCTAATCACTAGGGTTAGTCCCATTGAATCTAAACTAACGAATTTCGTGTCGTTATAACTGCCGAACGATGGCCACGGAATAGCTGATTCTGGAAAAATTAATGAAAAAGTTTGGAAAGGGATGTCCTTTCAGCATGCAATCAGCGGTCAAAGTTTAAAAAAAAAAAAATTTTCGATCAAAATTCATGTTCAAATTTTTTTAACTAAATCCGTCTCAAAAATTAAAAATTTTTGAGTACTTTAGGAGAGAAATATTTAAAAAACTAGCTGTTTCGTACCCGGCGTTGCCCGGGTTGAAAAAAATATTATATAATGAATAACAGTTTGTAATGCCCTATGGTTGCATTCTCGGTTAGCACTCCATCTGGTGAAAATTTCAATTTCGCATTACTTTACACCACCTCTGTCCGATCGCGCGCTGATATGATCCATTATTCCCGCCTTGTTTAGTACTCGACGTTTAAGCGTGATAAACGAATAGGCAGAAATGTATTTCAATATATTATAAATGGATGTGGAAATTTACGTCCCTTTGTTCGATCGCACACTGGGCCCGCATCTGTTAGTCATTTATTAAAAATTGGCTCAGCCGTTTTTGCGTGATTGCGGAACTGGCAAAAATACACGCCTTTGCCCAATCACGCGCTAATATGGCATATTGTTCCCGCCTCGGTTAGTAAGTACTATATGTGTTGAAATTTTGTTAAAATCAGTTAAGGCGATTAAGCGTAATTACGGAACAGACAGAAAATAACTTTCAGTGTGGTGCAAAGGGGCGTGACAACTTACGCCCCGTGGTCTAAACACGCTCTATTATGGTTTATTATTCCCGTTTCGAAAGTACTATATGTGGTGAAAAATCCATTAAAATTGGTTAAGCCGTTTAAGCTTGATTGTGGGACACACATTGGATCCTAGACGCGCATTTGAGAGCCAAACAAATGTTTAGATATTTACAATAAATGCTGGTATTCGCTAAGTAGACACCTTAAGAGAAAGAAAACCGTTCATAGAAAGAAAATCCATCGATTAGTTTAGTCAGGACATAAATTCAAAGTAAGGACTTTTTGCATAAATTTGAAAAAAATATTTTTTTTTGAAGACATTTTTTATTTTATTTTTTAAAACTACTTCCAATAATGCGATTTCCTGAAATAAAGTGAAGATTGTAGCTTTAACTAGTACCTTTGTTACCCTTTTTATGGTTTTTAATATTACTATTTGTTAGTAGGAAATACAGGCCATCAAAAGGTGTCAATTTTTGTAAAATTAGAAAAAAACAGTTTATAATTTGGATTGCAACTTTTGTGGGGAACGAAAGGGAATGGCGATTCTTTTTGTACAATAAAATAGAAGTATTACTTAATACTCCTGGGGTAGAAACTAGTGCAGCCAGTTGCAGCTGCGCCCTAAAATGAGGTTTAAAGAGGGGTCTATTACGAAAAATAAATATTTTTAAAGTGATTATTTTTTAAAATAATTTACTTTTATTCGTTTTATTATAAAAATTTACTTAAATTATCTTTATTGTTAACAGATAACCGCGGTTTCCAATAATTACTTATTTTGATACCCTACCTCACTTTATTAAGGCAAAAGGAGTTTCACGTAATGCTTGTAACTAAAAGGCTTTCTTGACCGCAGTTACGGCCAAAATAACTGAAATAGAAGAAGATATTATAAAACGGGCTGATATAATACTTCTGTGTATCAACGCAAATGAAAAAAAAATATTCAGTTAAGTTTAGAAAACACATACATGGAACTGCAAAATTATTAATTGAAAAGTATGGTTTGTGAACCATGAGTCCCACTGTGCATACAATTCTAGTTCATGACATTATTTATACAACAATTGTGATTGCCCGTTGATACTAAAATTATCCTTAACTAATTTGAGTTAAGAAAACTCAAAAACAACCTGCAAGTCCGATCCAAATATATCCCTAATAAGACAAACAGAAAAGTTGGAAGTACTGATTATAGAGTAATGATTTTATAAGATCAGAACAGTAAATTTTGCAGGTTATTTTAGTGTAGGGTGTATACTTTACTAAAATATGAAAGAAAACACGTTGTATTAAATGGTATGCTATTATATTGTCACTTAAAATCCGCAACTGTTTTAAATAATTGACCTTCATTTTATTTTTTTATAAGAATAAATTAACCAAATTTGCCGTAAATTTACTAGTAGGGTACTAATGCGAAAAATATCCAAGCCACATGAGTGACTTCCTTATGGTCTCCAGTTTTTATAATGGAATGTCGTGAAATTCCTATTCGTTCAAAAGTTATAACAAAAAAACGTCGATGCGCGCCTTTTCCATACAAAGTTCCCAATGTGGGACAGGCAGAAATAACTTTCAATGTAATACAAAATAGCGTGGGTCCCCTTTGTCAAACCACACTCTTTTGTGGCCTATAGTTCCTGCCTCGGTTAGTACAATCTGCTGTGGAAATTTCTTCAAAATCAGTTAAGCCGAATAAGCGTGATTGCGAAAAAGGCAGAAAGGAGGTGCAATAAATTTAACAGGGCGTGTTATTTTATGCCCCTTTGTCCGATCGCTCATTTTATGTTCTATAGTTCCCGCCTCGTTTAGTACTATCTGTGACGAAAATTTCATCTTAATTGATTCAGCCGTTGATGCGTAATTGCGGAACTAACAGAAACAACTTTTAGTATAGTACAAAAGAGCGATGCAACTAATGCCTCTTTGTCCAAACGCGCTTTATTATGGCAGTCAAAAATAATTTGAAATTAATACAAAGAGCGGCATTTTAAAACGCGTTTGCCCAATAACGTGCTGATATGGCATATTGTTCCCGCTTCGGTTAGTACTATCTGTGTTGAAAATTGCAATAAAATCTGTTCAGACGTTTAAGAGTAATTACGGAACTGGCAGAAATAACTTTCAATTTAATACAAAGGGGCGCGGACTTTTACGCCCATCCGTCAGGGTGCCCTCCTATTATAACCTATAGTGCCCGTCTGGGTTAGTACTATGTGTGGTGAAATTTTCATTAAAATCGGTTCAGACGTTTAAGCGTGATTACGGAACAGATAGAAATACCTTTCAATGAAGTACAAAGGGGCGTGGCATTTTCGCCTCTTTGTGTGATCGCCGCCCTATTATGAACTATATTTCCCGCTTGGATTAGTAGTATGTGGTGAAAATTTTTTTAAAATCGGTTCAGCCGTTTAAGTGTAATTTCTGAAAAGGCAGAAATAATGTTCAATATAATACAAAGGGGCGTGGCATTTTACGCCCACTTGGCAGATCGGTCTCTCTTATGGCCTATAGTTCCCGTCTCGGTTAGTACTATCTGTGGTGAAGATTTAATGTAAATCGGTACAGACAGAGAGAAAAACCAAAGAATGCCACGCTCCTTTGTAAGGATCATATATTTACAAAAAGTGGGTGTAAAAAGAGGCATGGCTTCCAATCTAGATGCGGGATGGCATATATTTCCTTGCAAAAACGCCCTATTAGTATGCCAAATTGCATGTTTATCGGTAACAAACATCCAAATATAGTACAACAACCAAATATATTGAAAAATCGGAAATTCACAAAAAGTGGGCGTAAAAGGAGGCGGGGCATCCAATCGAGATGCCATTGGTGCCAGTTTTCATTCCAGGAAACGTACTATCTACATGCCAAATTTCATTTGAATCGGTTCAGTAGTTTTTTTCTGAAAGCGACACAAACAAACAAACAAACTAACATGTCATTTTTATATATATATAAGGATAAGGATAATTCAAGAAAGATATTTTAAATATATAAAGTGGAATGTTAAAGAAAACAAACAACCAATATATTGTAAAATGTCGAATTTATAAAAAAGGTGGGCGTAAAGCCACTATTGCATTCCAGAAAACTCACTGTATGCCAAATTCCTTTTGAATTCGTTGCATCGTTTTGGTGTGAAAACGGCATAAACTAACAAAAAGTGGGCGTAAAAAAGGCGGGGCATCGAATCCGAATGCGGTAAGGCCTATATTCACTTTGTGAATTGGTAACAATCAACCAAATATTGTAACAAACAGGCAAATGTATTGAAAAGCCTTGAATTTACAAAAGTGGGCGTAAAAGAGGCGTGGCTTCCAATCAAGATGCGGGATGGCAAATTTCATGGTAATCGGTAAGAAAAATTCAAATATAGTAACAAACATCCAAATACAGTAACAAACATCCAAATATATTAAAAAATCTGAAATTCACAAAAAGTGGGCGTAAAAGGGGGCGGGGCATCCAATCGAGATGCCATTGGTCGCATTTTTCATTCCAGAAAATTCTCTATCTACATGCCAAATTTCATTTGAATCGATTCAGTAGTTTTTTTCTGAAAGCGACACAAACAAACAAACATACAAACAAACAAACAAACAAACAAACAAACAAACAAACTAAGAAACATGTCATTTTTATATATATACTAGCTGTTTCGCACCCGGCGTTGCCCGGGTTGAAAAAAATATTATATAATGAATAACAGTTTGTAATGCCCTATGGTTGCATTCTCGGTTAGCACTCCATCTGGTGAAAATTTCAATTTCGCATTACTTTACACCACCTCTGTCCGATCGCGCGCTGATATGACCCTTTATTCCCGCCTTGTTTAGCACTCGACGTTTAAGCGTGATAAACGAATAGGCAGAAATATAATTCAATATATTATAAATGGGTGTGGAAATTTACGTCCCTTTGTTCGATCGCACACTGATATGGGCCCGCATCTGTTAGTCATTTATTAAAAATTGGCTCAGCCGTTTTTGCGTGATTGCGGAACTGGCAAAAATACACGCCTTTGCCCAATCACGCGCTAATATGGCATATTGTTCCCGCCTCGGTTAGTAAGTACTATATGTGTTGAAATTTTGTTAAAATCAGTTAAGGCGATTAAGCGTAATTACGGAACAGACAGAAAATAACTTTCAGTGTGGTGCAAAGGGGCGTGACAACTTACGCCCCGTGGTCTAAACACGCTCTATTATGGTTTATTATTCCCGTTTCGAAAGTACTATATGTGGTGAAAAATCCATTAAAATTGGTTAAGCCGTTTAAGCTTGATTGTGGGACAGGCAGAAATAACTTTCAATGTAATACAAAATAGCGTGGGTCCCCTTTGTCAAACCACACTATTTTGTGGCCTATAGTTCCTGCCTCGGTTAGTACAATCTGCTGTGGAAATTTCTTCAAAATCAGTTAAGCCGAATAAGCGTGATTGCGAAAAAGGCAGAAAGGAGGTGCAATAAATTTAACAGGGCGTGTTATTTTATGCCCCTTTGTCCGATCGCTCATTTTATGTTCTATAGTTCCCGCCTCGTTTAGTACTATCTGTGACGAAAATTTCATCTTAATTAATTCAGCCGTTGATGCGTAATTGCGGAACTAACAGAAACAACTTTTAGTATAGTACAAAAGAGCGATGCAACTAATGCCTCTTTGTCTAAACGCGCTTTATTATGGCAGTCAAAAATAATTTGAAATTAATACAAAGAGCGGCATTTTAAAACGCGTTTGCCCAATAACGTGCTGATATGGCATATTGTTCCCGCTTCGGTTAGTACTATCTGTGTTGAAAATTGAAATAAAATCTGTTCAGACGTTTAAGAATAATTACGGAACTGGCAGAAATAACTTTCAATTTAATACAAAGGGGCGTGGACTTTTACGCCCATCCGTCAGAGCGCCCTCCTATTATAACCTTTAGTGCCCGTCTGGGTTAGTACTATATGTGGTGAAATTTTCATTAAAATCGGTTCAGACATTTAATGAAGTACAAAGGGGCGTGGCATTTTCGCCTCTTTGTGTGATCGCCGCCCTATTATGAACTATATTTCCCGCTTGGATTAGTAGTATGTGGTGAAAAATTTTTTAAAATCGGTTCAGCCGTTTAAGTGTAATTGCTGAAAAGGCAGAAATAATGTTCAATATAATACAAAGGGGCGTGGCATTTTACGCCCACTTGGCAGATCGGTCTCTCTTATGGCCTATAGTTCCCGTCTCGGTTAGTACTATCTGTGGTGAAGATTTAATGTAAATCGGTACAGACAGACAGAAAAACCAAAGAATGCCACGCCCCTTTGTAAGGATCATATATTTACAAAAAGTGGGTGTAAAAAGAGGCGTGGCTTCCAATCAAGATGCGGGATGGCATATATTTCCTTGCAAAAACGCCCTATTAGTATGCCAAATTGCATGTTTATCGGTAACAAACATCCAAATATAGTACAACAACCAAATATATTGAAAAATCGGAAATTCACATAAAGTGGGCGTAAAAGGAGGCGGGGCATCCAATCGAGATGCCATTGGTGCCAGTTTTCATTCCAGGAAACGTACTATCTACATGCCAAATTTCATTTGAATCGGTTCAGTAGTTGTTTTCTGAAAGCGACACAAACAAACAAACAAACAAACTAACATGTCATTTTTATATATAAGGATAAGGATAAGGATAATTCAAGAAAGATATTTTAAATATATAAAGTGGAATGTTAAAGAAAACAAACAACCAATATATTGTAAAATGTCGAATTTATAAAAAAGGTGGGCGTAAAGCCACTATTGCATTCCAGAAAACTCACTGTATGCCAAATTCCTTTTGAATTCGTTACATCGTTTTGGAGTGAAAACGGCATAAACTAACAAAAAGTGGGCGTAAAAAAGGCGAGACATCGAATCCGAATGCGGTAAGGCCTATATTCACTTCCACAAAAATTGCTATATGTATCCCATGTGAATTGGTAACAATCAACCAAATATTGTAACAAACAGGCAAATGTATTGAAAAGCCTTGAGTTTACAAAAGTGGGCGTAAAAGAGGCGTGGCTTCCAATCAAGATGCGGGATGGCAAATTTCATGGTAATCGGTAAGAAACATTCAAATATAGTAACAAACATCCAAATACAGTAACAAACATCCAAATATATTAAAAAATCTGAAATTCACAAAAAGTGGGCGTAAAAGGGGGCGGGGCATCCAATCGAGATGCCATTGGTCGCATTTTTCATTCCAGAAAATTCTCTATCTACATGCCAAATTTCATTTGAATCGGTTCAGTAGTTTTTTTCTGAAAGCGACACAAACAAACAAACATACAAACAAACAAACAAACTAACATGTCATTTTGATATATATATAAGGATATAAGGATTCCAAAATAGCGGTTTTGGTCCACAGATGCTGATTTTTAAACACAATATTTAAAAAATTCCAAAATAGCGGTTTTGGTCCACAGATGCTGATTTTTAAACACAAAAATACTTTATTATCCAAATTGGTCCCAAATATTGGAAAATGTTAATTATGTTAACTAAAATATATTAAAAATAATATAAAAACGCTATTTTGGTCCAAAATGCTGATTAGCGATTTTGGTGCATACATATATGATAAACAGCATTTTTTGACTAAAATCTTGTTTTTTATATTTTCTTAATATTTTTGTTTAAAAATAATTTATGTGTTTAAAAATCAGCATCTGTGTACGAAAATCGCTATTTTGGATTTTTTATATAATTTTCCCATAAAGTACGATTCAGTTAAAAAATTCGGACATGACTTTTTGTCGCAAAACGTAATTTTTTCAACATTTGACCGCTGATTGCCGCCTGAAGATGTCCTTGAAAATTTTTGTTTTATAAATTTACTCACGATAATATATTACGTGACCATCGTTCAGCAGGTATTACGACGCGAAAGTCGAAAGTTTGTTTATTATATTACAGTGGAACAGTAAAAAAACACACAAGAAGTTTACTATGTAGGTTCGATTCTACAACCGAAAGATACACTAAAAAAAAAAAAATGCCTGCGAATTTTGTACTCTTGCCCAAAACATTAAATCATGATAATGTTTTGCGAAAGATTTGGGTGTACTTGCCAAAGCAAAGTTTTTTTTAGAAAAAAAAATGTTATATTACTTTGCTATTCCATGCAAAACGAATTGAAATATCAGTCGAGGACCCAAAAGAGCTGTACATTTCGTAAGTGAGTGCAAAAAGAAGCTCAAAAAAGTGTTTTTACATTTTAAAGAGTATAAAAGATTCGGCACCAAAGAATATAACACTCTCACTTGTTTTTTAAACAAATGAAAAATTCGTATGCGAAAAGCTTAGACTCGGTGAAAAAGTAGTTTTGGTAAAAAATGATTTTTTTTCACGAAAAACAAAATTATGTTAAAAAAATTTAATGAAAAAAAGTTTTTGATGAATAAAAAAAATATGAGAAAAAAATTGATGAAAACAAAAAAAAAAAATAAGGAAAAAAAAAATTTGATGAAAAAAATTTTTTGATGGAAAAAAAAAAATTATGAACAAAAAAAATTGATGAAAAAAAAATTTGATGAAAAAAAATTTTGAGTTCATTAAATTTTTTTTAACATAATTTTGTTTTTTCGTGAAAAAAAATAATTTTTTTTACCAAAACTACTTTTTCACTAAGTCTAAGCTTTTCGCATAAAAATTTTCCATTTGTTTATCAAATGTATATAAAACAAATGCACTGATAGAAATTTGTACATGACAATAATGAAAATCTACATTAATGTTATGAAAAATGACGTTAAAAAGGAACCTATGTTAGGGTTTCATTGAATTAATGAAATGGGTATCATAAAATGTAATTGCAAGAACAAGTTTCATTAAATTAATGAAAATTGTTCATACAAAATATAAATTGCATTTTATGAAAATGTTTCATTACTTTAATGAAAAAAGTATTTAATTCTTATGAAATACTTTCATTGAATAAATCCTACTTTTATTTTTGAAATGAAATACTTTTATTGAATAAATGTTACTTTTATTTTTAAAATGAAATATGTATGAAATTGTAAAGATCTTTTTAAAGAATTCAAAATAATAAAAAAATGTTTTCACTTAGTTTTCTCGCACAAAATTTTACTCCAACCTTAACTTGTAATACATATGTAATTAAAACCACGAACTAATATAAAACATCACAAAAATTATAATTTAGTTTTTAATTAAAATTTCGTAAAAAAATCTGAAAAAATCACAAAATAACAAGGATGGGTACCAATTCGATAAAAGTATTGGTATTGGTATTGGTTTTTAAAATTATATTAGTATTGGTATAGGTATTGGTTTTCATTTTTTGTTGAATTGGTATAGGTTTCGGTATTGGTTTTGAATTATTTAGGTATTGGGTATTGGTATTGGTTTTAGCCTCGAATTGGTATAGGTTTTTAATAAGTATTGGTATTTATCTTATATCGGTTTTGGTATTTGTATGCAAAAGGTTTTGTCGTTAATATTAATCTATTTAACGTACGTCGTCCTTCTGTCCGCCCCACAGTGCACACTGGGGCGTGATGGTAGGTTTTTTGTTCAAAATTCTCTACAGGTCGTAAATGTTAACCGATCTTTTTGAAATTCAGAAATTAAGCCTATATTAAGGTAATTAATAAGTGCCTTGAAAGTGTTTGAAATCGGACCTACAAGGAAACTATTTCAGGGTGGACACTTCATTTTTAGTCAAATTCACAGATGTTATAGATGAATCAAATGAAGAGACACTTGTCTTTTGTTTATGTATTTGAATTAGAGATGGTCTGTGGTCCAGTTATTTGCGTGACTCAAAAAACCACGTGATTCAGGCGTGAGCGATTTTTATTTAATGGCGTTTTCTTTTCTGAAACAAAATGTTGCCCCCTTTAACAGTATCATTTGTAAAATGTAGCCATAACCCATACAAAGTGTTGCCAGTTTTATGATTACAAAAAAACAAAAAATTGAGAAAATGTGTTGCCCTGTTTAAACAGCTGATTTGTATAAACAAAAATATTGAAATATAAAAAGCCGCAAAATTTCTAAAAATATTGTTTTTCTTTAAATTGTGTTTTAAAATGGATGCTGGAAGTGATGAAAGTCCTACTTCGTTTAAAACAGTTCAGGGTATGTAGATATATAGAAAAAAATAAACAAATTTTCAAAAACCTATACTTTTATTTTCAGTATGGTCAGACGGCGAAACTAGGCTTCTGTTGGACCTCTATGCTAGCTACTTGCCTGAAGTAGGACCCCTTAAAAGATTTAAAACAAAAAAGGACATTATTTGCAAATCTGCTAAGCAATGTGAAGAAAGGTACAAGACCGTATTAAAAAGAAAGAAGGCTGCTATTGACAATAACAATGCATCTGGTTCAAAAAGAAAAAAAATTGATTTTGAAGAGGAAATGGAAAAAATTTGTTTAATTGATGATTCCATAGAACCGGAGGTTCAAATAAGCAGCCAACATAAAATAAAAAAAGAAAAAACTGAAAAAAGTCAAAAGGAAATTGTAAGTGTTAAAAAGAAGTTATCAATACAGGAGACATTAAGAGAAATAGCAGCAAGCAAAGAGGAGGCTAGAGAAAGGCGCCATAAAGAAAAAATGGAAGCTGTAGGAAAGATGCAGGACATCTTGCAAAATATTTTAAGTGAAAAAAACAAATAGTTAACACTAGTGTTTTTGTTCCACCAATTTTTTTTTTAACAAGAAAATATGTCTTTGTTTAACCTTTAAGATATCCAATGTGGTGTTCAAACTTTTGTGGACACCCCCCACCCTCTTAAAAGGGGCGAAGCTTTAAAGTAGTTTTTCTTAAATATCTCAAAAACTACTTCTCAGATAAAGTTGAATGTGGTATCATTGGAAAGGTTGATTAAACACCTTTGAAGTGAGATACACATGACAAATTTGAATTAACCCATTAAGCGACAAAAACTGACTTTACAAATTTTTAACATGACTTTTTCAAAATAGTTGTTTTCTTAAAATCGCACGTATATAAATAATTTTTTTGTCAACACATTATTGTTACTTTTACAACGCCAGTTTTTACCACAAATGAAAGCTTATGACCTTGGCAACTTTATGTTGACAAAAAAATTATTTATTTACGTGCGATTGTGAGAAAACAACCATTTTGAAAAAGTCATGTTAAAAATTTGTAAAGTCAGTTTTTGTCGCTTAATGGGTTAATTCAAATATGTCATGTTGCATCTCATTTCAAAGGTATTTAATCAACCTTTCCAATGACACCACATTCAACTTTATCTGAGAATTAGTTTTTTAAATGTTTAAGAAAAAATACTTTTGTGCGATCTCTAGTGGCTCGTTTTTGGGCTTTTCTCTCTGATCAAACTCTAATACCCGCCAAAAGTGTCGGTCCCCTTAGGGTAACTCACATAAAAAATATCAGTCCGATCGCAGTTTATCTTCTGTTCTCCCTTTGAGCCTCAAAATTGTGATTTTTGAAAAAAAGGACTTAAAAAAAAAAAAATTAAAAGTTTTTTTATTCAAATTTTTTAAAAATTATTTTTGTATGATTTTTGATCGTTAATACTTTAATTTGAAATTTAAAGATTTTACGGTATCATTAACCCTATCAAACTTGATACCAAAAAATTGGATGATTTTAGGGGGTTCTCAAATGACCTTTTTCAAAATTTTAAAATTTTATAAAAAAAAATTAAAATGTATAATTTTTTATTCTGTATTCATTAAGAACACCTTAGAGAAGAAAAATGTAAAATATGGCGGATATCCGTCGGGCCACTTTTCGGCAATCGCGGGGGAAGGTTAGCGGATTTCAAGAAATGTTGCTTTTATCAATATTTTGGATTAATAAATTCTTATAAAAAAATTTTTTGGTAAAATTAACGGTTTTTTTGTGTCGTTGCATTCTTTTATATAACTGTGCGTCTGTCATGAAATCTTACCGATCTAGGAAGTCATTAACCCACCTTGACTGGGGGTCAAAAATGACCCCCGCAGAAAATTTGAAGTTTAGAGCTTAACTTTTGTGATAAAAACAAGTATAAAATCACTTCTGTGTTTTTTACAAAAATATTTTTACTGAATGGGAAAATTTTGACCCCCTGCCAATAAGAGTTAACAAATTTTTGAAAGATAACACAGCTCAACAAGAAAATGCGTATTGGATTCTGGTTAGTGATTTGGATAGTGTCTGTTGCGCAGATTCCAAATCCGGAGCCCAAATTTGTCTATCACATCAGGATTTTGAGTAATTCGCGGTTAAAGTGCCGAAAAAGGGCATTTTTGACCCTTTTTAAAAGCTTATAAAATAAGATCCTGACATGGAAATGACTTGGTATCAAGCTCATTCGAAAGCCTGTAATTTTCTCCTAAAGATAAGATAAAATGTTCTAAAAATTTATTTTTCTAAAATGGTAAAAAAATCATTAGCAAAAAACCTTCCATTTTTTCAATATTTAGTTTTTTAACACAGTGTTTTTTCACAAATTTCCATACAAATTCATACGTAAATTTTAGATTTAAAGCACTTGTGGCTAATAATTTTTTTACCATTTTAGAAAATTAAATTTTAGAAGATTTGATCTTGTCTGAAAGAGAAAATTACACACTTTCAAATGAGATTCATACCAAGTCATTTGCATGTCAGGATCTATTTTATAGGGGTTCAAAAATTGTCAAAATGTGCCTTTTTTGACACTTTAACCGCGATTTTCTCAAAATTGTGACGTGATAGAAAAATTTGAGGGACTGTTTTGGAATTGGGGCACCAAGCCCTATCAACTTTTTTTGGTTTCATCCAAAACGCAGAGACAAACCTCAGATTTGTAGAGCGGTGTAATATATAACTATGAAACTATAGTTAAATTTTTTGGTATCAAGTTTGATAGGGTTAATGATACCGTAAAATCTTTAAATTTCAAATTAAAGTATTAACGATCAAAAATCATACAAAAATAATTTTTAAAAAACTTGAATAAAAAAACTTTTAATTCTTTTTTTTTTAAGTCCTTTTTTTCAAAAATCCCAATTTTGAGGCTCAAAGTGAGAACAGAAGATAAACTCCGATCGGACTGATATTTGCATGTGAGTTACCCTTAGGGGACCGACACTTTTGGCGGGTATTAGAATTTGATCAGAGAGAAAAGCCCAAAGGTGATATATATTTTTTTTTAATTTTAATCAAGTTCGGTATTCTTTATACCAAAATGTCATTCCTAATTGGCAGTTTTTAAAAAGCTTCCTTATGAATTATTTTTTTTTATAAATTTTAATGAACAATTTTAAACTAGTTTAAGAGAATTGACTGAACTTTTTTATGTTATTATTTAATAATACTCATTAATATATATATTTCAAAAATGTATATTTTATTTTAAAGTACAAATATGAAATAAAACTTAATATCAAGGTTGGCAATCGATACGCACCCAGAATAACGGTATTTGGCTATTGTACCGCAACCAATGATGATATGGATATTTTTTAAAGCGAATATTAAAGTCGATGAAATTTCTAGTTTTTTTGATGTGTCACTTCGTGTTTGTACCGGTTGGTTTTCGAAATATAGGCCAATACCTTTATAATACCGTTTGAAACGGGTTTTTAAAGGTATTGGCCTATATAACGAAAATGAACCGTTACAAACACGAAGTAACACATCAAAAATACTAGAAATTTCATCGACTTTCATAATCGCTTTTAAAAATGTCTATATCTTTATTGGTTGCGGTACAATAGCCAAATACCGTTATTCTGGGTGCGTATCGATTGCCAACCTTGCTTAATATTAATTAACAGAATTAAACAAACGGTTTTTAATTTCATCTCGTTTTACTTTGCCTTACTGTGAAAGCAAAGCTTCTCTTCTGTCATCGTCAATAGGCTCAACCTCAACATCTGATTCGTCGTTGCATATTTCATCATAACATAAGTCGTCTCTATCGATGCAAATATTGTGAAGGACGCAACATGCTATAATAAACTGAGCCATAGTATCAACATCCTTAAAATCCAGACGCATAAGCTGGCGAAAACGTCCTTTTAAGACACCAAATGCGTTTTCGATCTTAACACGAGTTTGGAAAAACTTTAAATTGTAATTTTTTTCCGATTCACTCAAATTTCCATAATCACGGTATGGTGTCAAAAGGTACTCTCTAATAGGATATGCAGCATCGCCGAGCAAATGGTATTCAGGAGAACACAGATGTGGTAAATCTTTTCCTATAAATGACAGCTTCAACACTCTCGAATCGTGAATTTTGCTTGGTATACCAGTGTATACATCTAGAAAACGCAACTTTGAATCACAAATACCCTGCATAGTAAGCGACACACCATCGTGTCTATTAGCATATGTCGATCTGATTTTATGCTTTGGTTTCCTCACAGAAATGAAACTTCCATCAATACAGCCCAATACGTTTGGAAATCCTGAAATCTGCAAAACAAACATAATTTACAAATTTGACAAAAGAATACCAAACTTGCTTTAATTAAAAAAAAATAGGACATTGACCTCTCAAAAGTCGAATGTGCTGTTCAAACCCGTTTAAAGTTGAAGTAGTATTTAGTAGTTGAAGTGGTTTTTAAATATCTGACAAACTACTTATTCGATCAAAACGAATAAGGTAGCATTTGAAAGGTTGGTCAAAGGCCTTTTCAACGATATGCAACATGGATAAGGTATCATTGGAAAGGTTAATAAAAGACCTTTCCAACGATATGCAACACGACATAGTTTAATAAACCCGTTAAGCGACAAAAACGAATTTTAAAAAATGTCAACTAGACTTTTTTTTTAAAAATGGTTAATATTTAAAAATCTCACCAATATAAAATTTTGTTTGTCTTTATAGTATTGTAGGCAATGTCTAAAGCTTTCATTTGAGATTTTTAGATATTAACCATTTTTAAAAAAAAAAGTCTAGTTAACATTTTTTAAATTTCGTTTTTGTCGCTTAAAGGGTCGTGTTGCATATCGTTGGAAAGGTCTTTTATTAACCTTTCCAATGATACAATATTTGTCTTAATTGGATAAGTAGTTTTTGAGATGTTTAAAAAAAACACTTCAATTTTAAACCCCCGCCCCTCCCAAACGCGGTACGTCCCCACAGGTTTGAACCCAACATTCGGCATCTAACAGTTCAAAGATTTAGGTCATATATTTTTATACTCTCCAACTACAGTATGAGGGTATACTCACTTTGTCATTCCGTGTGTAACGCATCAAAATATCGGTCTAGGACCCCATAAAGTATATATATTTATGATCAGTGATCGATTCTAAGACATTCTAGCGATGTCCGTCCGTCCGTCCGTCTGTCCGTCCGTCTGTCCGTCCGTCTGTCCGTCCGTCTGTCCGTCCGTCTGTCCGTCCGTCTGTCCGTCTGTAGTTAACACGATGCAGTCCAAAATAAAAGAGCTAGACTCTTGACATTTGGCACGAATATGTCTTATGTTCCTAGGCAGGTTAAGTTCGTAAAGGAGCAAAATCGGACCAAGGGGAAAAAAGTTCCCCCTTGAAGAACTAAACCAACCTCTGAAAAATACCATATTTTTACATGATTTTCTTTGTTTTTGTTTAACAAATACAACATTTTTATGCTACAAGAAATTCAAAGTCCTGCATTTGGACCCACCGAATTGGAAAATGTAGTTTTTTCGGTCCGCCCCCCCCCCCTTTTATGGGCGTGGAATAATTTTTTTGTTTTAAATAATGATAAACTTGTATTTCTTTAAAGCAAAAAGTATAAGAATGAATTCTTAAACACATATTCGAAAAGAAATGCCCCCCCCCCCAATTACCACTACCGACCCCCCCCCAAAAAAAAAAAATAAAACGCCCCTGCAATTTTTTTTTTTTATTTATTTGCATGTTGGAGGGTATAACAGATTCGGCACGGCCGAATTTAACACTCTCACTTGTTTTTTCTAGTTTTAACGAAGTTTGGTAATCCAAAAAATACACTATAAGATTTGCATACCTCTAAAAACTCTCTCGCAACGGCTTCTTTTTCATCATTTGATTGGGGAAATCTAATAACATTTGGAGCTAAATCATCTACAAGGAATTTCATTACCCTATTAAACGATGTGTGGAACCCAGACACGGACATGTCGAAAAGATTGGCAACTTCCCGAAACGTAGTTTTATTTCCGCTAAACCTATAAAATTATGTTAAAAAACACGAATGTATTTAAATTTTGAAAATTTTACCATAAAAACGAATATATCTGCGTTTCCACGGTAGTTTGCTGCCTTCCTCCTTGATACTCTCTTTTGTAATATGACAAAGAATATTTGTTCATAAGTAGCGTAGCGCTTTCCCGGCTTATACGGAAATTTTTTTTAAACTAAAAAGATATTAATAATTTATTTATTGGAATTTGGAAACTTGTATGTTCTGTTTACTTACGTCACTCTCAGAATACATATTAATCACATTTTCCACAAATCCCTTAACACGCGGAACACTATTTCGCTCCGTCAAAACTGCAGTAAGCTCATCTTCATCCGATGATGAAGATGAATCCAACAAGTCCTCAAGGAGTTCATCAGTACACAATAGCACAGCAGCAGCTTCCATTTTATTATATGTATAACACAAAATATTTGTTTTTATTTTTTATTGACAATATTTGCACGGTTTTTCCGATTTTTTTAACACATTCGCTTTTTGCTTTCAATTTTTTTTTTAACAAAACATTGAAAATCAGCTGTTTTATAAGGCAACTTTACAACCCCGTCAATTTATGAAAGTGCGAAAAGTGTGACATTGTGACACTTTTCAAAGGCAACATTTTGAGAAAAGAACATTTAATTTTTTCTAAAGTTTGCACTTTTTTTAGAAAAGAACACAAAAAATGCAAAGAACACAAAAAATGTTATACAATGTTACATTTTTTGCCAGAAAAGAAAACGCCATAAATCACGTGATTATTGAGCGATTTACATTTAAATTAAGTGACTATATTAGGGTAGGTTAACCTAACGTAACCTAGGGTAATAAATAAGTGCCTTGAAACTCTTTGGATTCAGACCTACAAGGACATTTTTTCAAGGGTGGACACTTCATTTTAATTAAAATTTACAGATGTTATAGATTAAACAAATGAAGAGACACTTGTCTCTTGTTTATGTATTTGAATTGGAGATGGTCGCTGGTCCCGTGATTTGCGTGACTCAAAAAAGTGATTTTCATTTAAATACGTGATTTTGAGTTGAAAAATTCTAAGTGAGTGTCTAGAGAGTGGGTCGAATTTTTGCGTGAAAGATTTTTTTTTGAAAAACCCCTTTATAAAAAAAAAAAATTGTGGAATCCTCATTTTTAAACTCATCGTTATCAAAAGTTCTACGCCCTTTCAAAAAACTGTCTGGGCCAGAATTATCTTTTCTATCCCAACTTTCCAAAAAATTTGCTCGCTTGAGTCCGTTTTCAAAAATGGAATTAAAATAAATTTTATAAAAAAATAAAATTTATAAAAAAATTCTATTTTTTTTTTTTTGAAAACTCCCTTTTAAAAGCTAAACTCATCGTTATAGAATGTTCCACGCCCTTTCAAAAAACTGTTTGGACCAGAATTATCCTTTTTATCCATACTTTACAAAAAACTTGCCCGCTTGTGCCAGTCAACACAAATTGAAATGCCAAAAATTAAAAAAAAAAAAAATTTGTAAAACCCTCTTTTTTAAACTCGTCGTAATCAAAAGTACCACACTACTTCAAAAAACTGTCTGGACCGCCTAACCGGGTATTTCTTTTTTTTTTTTTAATGTATTAAAAACAATTTTTAATACGATAAAAAACTATTCTCGTGTAGCCGGGTTTTCTCGAATTCGGTTTTTTGTGTATTCGGGTTTAATTTTATCCAGTATTAATATAAAAATAAATATCCCAGCAAAACTTTGGTAATGGGTAGTGATTATGTAACACATTACCAGGTAATGTATATACCTTATTTGTAGCATTATTTTAGGATGTCTTACCAAACATTTGTTCCACAACGTATTATTTTAAAGTAAACAAGTAACAAAGTTAAATTCGGCCTTGCCGAATGTAGTGATACCCTCCACAATTTCAAAAAGATTATTGCATAAAACATTATTTAACAGGAAATTACTTTTGAAAAAAAAAAATTTTTTTGAAAAAAAAATTTCCGCGAAAAAAATATTGGTAAAAAAAAATCCGCGATTTTTTTCTTTTTTTGTCCAAAAATATGTTCGTACTTGTTCAAATACCATTTGGTGTTCAATTATGTTCACATATGTCAACCAGAAGCCGAATTAAAGAATTTTGTATTTTTAGGTTATGTTATATGTACTGAAATTTTTGAGGTGTGCTTACATTTTCGTTCATAACTTTTGAACCGCTGAACCGATATCGCTCAAATGCAATACCAAACTTCTCGGGAGAACTTCCAATAAATATGTTAAGTTTCAGTCATCTCTGTGCAATATTTTGTCCGCGACAGCATTTTCCACAGACAGACAGACGGACAGACGGACATCGCTAGAATGTCTTAAAATCGATCGGGCATCATGAATATATATACTTTATGGGGTCCCAGATCGATATTTCGATGAGTTACAAACAGAATGACAAACTTATATATACCCTCTATCACTAAGTGGAGGGTATAAAAATAATGCATTACTAATAATTTGCTACGTAATGCATGATTATTGGAAAAATGTATTTCATATTTATTATTTCTAAACATTATATCATGGATGATTTATATTTGGTTACATTATGTATTATTTGAAAGTTTGAAATAATGCATTATTTATAACTAAATGCATAATGCATTAGAATAACATAAAAAATAATTATTTTATAAAAAATGCATAAGTTTAAACTAGAGATGGGCTCACGACAAGAAATTTCTAACGACACACACTCACTAGCATATTATATCTACTTACACTCACTTACAATCACGTGAGTAAATTTAATACAAAATTACTTTTTCACTACTCGTAACACCTTATATATTACGTTCTGGTATGCTATATTATATACCTTACTCGTAACCTGTAAAATATCATATATTTTACACCTTACTGGTATTCTTTGTTATAAATTTATGACTTATTTTATACCTTACTGGTATTCTATGTGATAATGTGGATGCATTACTTTGAGTCTCAAATTACTTAAATTTGGCGTACCCCTGCGAACAGTTTCGCGTACCCCGTAGTGGTACGCGTACCATAGGTTGGTAACCGCTGCAATAGAGCATTCACTTTTTCTAATTTTTTTAACAATTGTAAATAGTTGTTTTAGGCATTTGTGCCTTTTCATTGGCATTAGTACAAATAATGCCAATGCCAAAAAATTTCATTGGCAATAAATGCTAATGCTTTTTTTTTGGCAGTGCCATTAGTTCCAACTAATGCCAATGAAAATTCAATGCCAATTAAAAATTCCCATGTATGGGACAGCATTCATCGCGCGGAGGAAAAATTAAAAAAATCCCTAACATTTTTTTTATATATTTATATATTGGAGGGTATAAAAAATAAAAATTTCCTTGATTTTCGATAATCTCAAATGCGTAACAAATTACATAATTTTTATTGGTCAGTTTTTACTCCATTTATGTCCACTGTACCAATGCGAAAAGAACTTATTTTTCGCTTCTTTTTTAAATAATAATGATAAAATTAAAATTAAAGCCAACTAAATCAAAAGTGGTTTACAAAAATATATATTTTAAGGCGTTTTAATTTTATCTCTTTTGAGAAAAATTAAAAAAAGGAAATTTTATAAAACTAAAGGCCTATTCACACCTGAGGTGAAATCTCGTTCGAACAAGATTTCGATCATATGGTCTGTATCATTTTATACACAACCATATGATCGAAATCTCGTTCGAACAAGATTTCACCTCAGGTGTGATAATTAATAATATTCAATTTTATTTTTCCTTTTTTTGGAAAAATGTACTTTTTTAGTGAAATTAGCACCGGCAGATCTTAAAAATCTTGTCAAAAAAAATGTTTAATATTCCGTTATTCCAGAAAAGCCATATAAATTGTGGTGGTAAGGGGAGATATTTTTTAATTGCAAAAAGATGACACTTAACATTTGTAACAAAATATACCTGAAATTCATCCTTTCATACATATTTTTTTAAGTGATTGAAATGGGTTATCGTGCAGGGGCCCCTTTTTCGATTTTAGATCTTTTTGTAATTACACGGGCAATTTTTTTTCTTATATGGAGTTCACACAACAAGTTGTTTAACAAAACACCATTAACTGAATAAAAACGTAATGGATACAGAAGAAATAATTTTTTAAACACGTAGCCCTTAAACTCTCAAAAATAGCAAGTGTGAACCGCACATTATCCATTCTTAAATTCTTTTATAATATGACTGTGCCTTTAATAAAACAAACAAAATTTTTTTTCTGGATTCTGGCGTTGTGACATATAATTTTGTAACGACTGCGTGATTAAAATTTTGGGATTTCCAAAAAAGGACATTAGTATTTTTTTTTTCAACGCAAATAACAGTGCAGTGACATTCAATATATGTGCATCACATATTAATAATGTTTGCAAAAGAAAAAAAAATCATTACAGAAAAGGTCTAAATTTTTTAAGATATACATACTTTTATTAGGGGTCATAAAAATCACGTAACGTGACAAAAAAATATTTGTTTTATGTTTTTATGGCTTTTAAAATTCAAGTAGCTAACTCCTTTTTGTTATATGACTTTGCATGCAAACGATTACTGATCGATGTAACATCTTTTGTAAACATCTGTTGCAATTCGTTATCAGGTAAAACCTAATAATGTGATGGAAAGAAAATGTTTGACGTCACAATTAAAACAAACGAAAATAAGAATACAAAAAAACCAAAACAAAACCGATACGAAAGTAGAAAAAAATGAATTGGTATTGGTTTTTTATTGGTATTGGTTTTGATGAATAAAAGTATTGGTTTTTAATTGGTATTGGTAGTGGGGAATCAGTATTGGTTTTTTATCGGTATTGGTATCGCACAAATAAAGGTATTGGTTTTTAATTGGTATTGGTTTTCAATTTGAATTGGTATTAACGGGTATTGGTATCGAAAAGGTATTGGTACCCATCATTGCAAAATAACCAAGTTAAAAAACATTTTCACATATTTTTTTATTTTATCTATAGATTTCACTCAGTTTTCTAACACAAAATTTTACTATAACGTTTACTTTTAATACATAAGTAAAACCCCGAAATAATTTAAAACAACGTGAGTTTAATAAATACTTATAATTAATCAACAACATTTCATTTTAAATTTCGTAAAAAAAAATCTTAGAAAAAATCACGCTCTGATCAGCTGTTTTTTGCGCGCGTAAACTAACAGACTAAACAGACGCGACACGACAAGTGTAAAAAAACAGAAAATTTTGTAAACAAAACTTAATGAAATTTTTTAATGAAACTACGAAATCTAATGAATCAAAATTAATGAATATCTTGCACAATATGTATGAAATTTCATTCAGCATATGAAAAATTTCATTGTTGCAATGAACCAACGTTAATGAATTCCATTCATTAGTGATATGAAGCGTTTTTCTATCAGTGCAAGAGTGTTATATTCTTTGGTGCCGGATCTTTTATACTCTCCAAAATGTAAAAACACTTTTTTGCACTTATTTTTGCACTCACTTACGAAATGTACAGCTCTTTTGGTTTTTTAATGGGGTCCTCGACTGATATTTCAATTCGTTTTGCATGGAATAGCAAAGTAATACAACATTATTTTTTCTAAAAAACTTTGCTTTGGCAAGTACACCCAAATCTTCCGCAAAACATTACCATGATTTAATGTTTTGGGCAAGAGTACAAAATTTGAAGGCATTTTTGCCAGTGACTATGGGTAAACCCTATTATATGGTTAACAGGGCTAACTCAGAAACATTATAAATAAAAATACATTCAGTCCTTTTAAAGCGGTTGCAGTAATAAGTTACTATCTTTCAAGTTATATATATACTATATATATATCAGTTATTTATATATCAGTAAATGATAATGAAATTTATATTAATTATACTCTTTCTGTATTCGAATAAAACTTCTGCAATTCAAATATGCCAAGTCGAAGAATATAAGTCAACAGCTTATTATAAAACTGAAAATAAGTTTAAAACAATCGATATAATTTGGAAAAATGAAAGAGTTGGATTTCAAACAAGACTTCAAAATTATTGCTCTATTGCCACTGGACTACCAGTAAAACGGGTTTGCAATTATGATAAAACTTCTGCAAATGGAAAATGGCAAGAAATAAACAAAAATCAGGTACTTATAAATTGTACAGATATCGGCAAATGTAGAGAAGAACCGATTAAACTGAATTATTTAAACAAGAATGGAGTAATGGAAACATTTAACAACAAATGGAAATCTGTTAGCATAGCGGAATCAGCATATTTACAAGAACCTTGTTTAACAGAGAATGGTTTATTCTTAACACGTAAATGCTTATACAATTCTAAGAAATACAAAGCAGAATGGGATGAAGTAGTAAATAAAGAATTGCAAAATATTACATGTATTCGTGAAGATGCCATAAATAAATCAGTTATAACCTTCAAACTTTATTCACTTCAAAGGGATATGAGAGAAAATAAAATAGATTTTAATAAAACAAGTCCCAGTAAATATATTTATAAAATAAGCGACCTTTTAGCTGCTCCAAACACTAATCGATTGCCCACAGATATTATATTAACAACTGAAATGTTAAAATTAATAACTGAAACAAATGTTAATCTAGTGTCCGAAATGTTTAATATAACCAGTACTATAATGAATACTGAGAGATCAACTATTTATAAATCAAATTCAGCTTCAATATATTTAAAAACAATCGACAAATATTTTGATAAGATGGCAAAAGTTTTAGTACCAACAAAAAAATGTGAAACTAATCCAGATAGCCCAAATGGTATTTATCAGAAAATTGGAAATTCTGCTAGTCTTTTTTATATAAATCCATCTTATAGCAACATTTCTGGTATTGCTGTTTATAATTCTAAACCTCTGGGGACAAAAGAAAATTATAGTTACGATACACATACGAAAAACTATTATCGATTTCTATATCTAAATCAATCAATTGATCAGCTTTTGAATGAAACAGCTCTACATGTGGCTACATATTTCCCACTGACATTATGGAATTCATTAAAAGAGAATACGGATGTTGTTACTGATGAATCATCAGTGATGATACGGTTTTGAAAATAATATTATATCAAAATGATACACTTTTTGTTAATCAAACACTAATGGAGCGACAGCCTATCGAAAAGGTTTTGGACATAACGATACCTAATTACATAGGTAAGTACCCCAGAAAAACTTTAATTACACTAAAAAAAACTGGTAAAACTCCTGGTAAAATGCCTTGTAATCCCGTTCTACTAATATTTAACAATTTTCCATGTTTTTTAACAAAAAATCTTGTACTTTGCTCAAACGAGAATTACAGTTTTATTGGTAATTTAACAAATTTATTTTCGTAATTGTATTCTACCACTTTGAAAGGTTATTTTACAAAAAAAATCTGTAATTTTACAACAAAGTTTTTATTACGAGGATTCTAGTTAATTTACAAAAAAAAGAACAGTTAATTTACAAAACTGATTTTATTACGAGGATTTATATTGTTAAACAAAAAAAATTTTTTTTATTAATTTACCATTTTGGTTTGTAAATTCACGATTTTTTTAAACATATTTACCATGTTTTCTTCTAACAAGGGAAGTATCTCAACCCTTATGAACCGATTTGCCTGACACTTAAAATATATATCAAAGAGACAATTCTAAGGTTGGGGTGTCTCGGCTTATCGGCCATATCGGGGATTTAGGGGTTCAAAGCATGGATCAAAAAATGGCGAAAAAATGTTTTTTTTGGATTTTTCAGCCATTTTTTTAAGAAACTATATGATGTTTTCATATGAGAAGAAAGGTTTTTTTAATACCTATCCAATGGTGGCATAACCTTGTAAAAATTCGGCTTCTTTAAATATTTTTTTCAGGAAAATGTGTAAATTTTGGGGGTACTTATGTGAAGACATAGACCTACGATATCCATATGGATAAGAAATAATCTTTATTAAATTTAAGTCGACCCGTATTTTTGCCCTAGATGATATTCCTGTTAGTTCGGAAGTTATCAAAATTTTCCCGAAGGTCCACATGGTTTCATAAGGGGACAGCGAAATTTTTAAACACCGATATGGCCGATAAGCCGAGACACCCCAACCCTAAAATCGTCTCTTTAATATATATTTTAAGTTTCAGGCAAATCGGTTCATAAGGGTTGAGATACTTCCCTTGTAAGTTTAACATTTTTTTTTTTATTTTTCCGGTTTTAAAACAATATTTTTACCAATAAAATTGGGTGTTCTACTAATTTTTGGCGCATTCAAAATTACGAGGAAATCCTCGTTATTTTACGAGAATTTTACTTACTTCCTATTTTACGAGAATAGCCTCGTAAAATAACGAGATTTTTTGGTAACTTTACAAGGTTTTTTTTTTTTGAGTGTACCAAATAACGTACACTAGGCTGGTTCCATGGACGTATTCAGGGGGGGGCCCAGGGGGCCCGGGCCCCCCCTTTTGGATTGAAAAATTTTAAAAAATTAATTCACTTCAACACATAATACAAGTAACAAACATAAGTTTTTTAGTGTTGCAAATATTTTGTTTTTTTAAGAAAAGTTTTTAATATTTTTTTTAAAAAACTCTTGAATTTCGTTTTTTAAAAGTCATTTATATCGAAATATCTGTAAAATATGTATCGAAAACACATTCTATTGGTTTTATTTATTGAAAAGTATGCATCAGGTATATGAAAACAATTTTCTACACAAAATTTCTGAGGTTCTAAGGGACTTCTTCCATATTAAAAGTCTCAGGTTCTGAGACATTACTTCCATAAAAAATTCTCAGATTTAAAATTGTTTTTTTCGAAATAAAAATTTTCGTATTATTTTTTAATTTTTATTCTAGCACTTTTTTAAAAAATAGAGTTTGAATTAAAAACCTGCAGTTTTAAATATTAAAAAATGAAATATATATAATAATATTTAAACTGGCAAAAAAAATTAATTTTTTTTTTATTTAAATAAAAAAAAAAAAAAAATCATAATTAAATTTACAGAAGCACCATACAAAAATTTAATAACGTATTTGGAATCTAGAGATCCATTTTACAAAAATCCAGCTCTAAAATATTGCACCAACGCACGGTGGTCAATTTCGGCAAAAAATCAATAACTTCTTTATTTCTGCGTGTAAATAGCTTAAATTTAATATTCGAATTAAGAATAACATATCTGAAACCTTGCCCAAATGTTGGACCTACAAATACAGTGGTTGGCCAAATAATCATGGACGTCCCAAATGTATCAAACATGTCTGCATATAAACAGCAATAATTTAATATCCGAACTAAGAATAATATATCTGATCTCTTTTCAAAACGTTGGACATACAAATATAGTGGTTGGCCAACTAAGCATGGACGTGCCAAATGTATCAAACTAATTAAAAAAAAAAATATGCAATACTTTTTAATTCTGTTTTTTTTTATTTGAAATATTAACAATCGTAATATTTTTAAAAGTTTAAAGACAAAGAATTGCCAGGGCTTCCAGTTAATTGTGGGATGCTTTTTTTAAAGGACAAAATAGCCGCAGTTGTACAGCAAAAACTACTGAGGCGATTTTGATGACATTTTTTTTTTTATTTGTAGATTTTTTAATTTTCTAATACTTATCGTGACCATTTTTTTAAAATTTGACCTAATTAATATTTGAATGAAAGAAGAAATTGAAATTTTTCTATTTTTTAAGTTTACGTTAGCATATCTTCAACAAAAATCAATTTTTCCAAAAAAAAAAAATGGCCACGTTAAGTGCTAGAAAATTTAATTATCTGCAAATCAAAAAACAATTCATCAAAATCGGTTTAGTAGTTTTGGCTGTAAAAATGCCGCCAAATTTTTCCCTTCAAAAAAAAAAAAAAAACAAAGCACGATTGACTTGCAACCCTGAAAATTCTAGTTGACCAAATTTGTGTTATGAAATTTTTAAGAATACTAAAATGTTCTTTCTTTTTTATGAAAAACAGAATTAAATAATATTACGTATTTATTTTTTTAGCTGTTAAAAAATTGCTAACATTATGGCTGTTTTTTTAGTTCCAACCACCCTTAAATAACATTTTTTTTTATTTTGTCTTTTTTTAAGTTTTTTTAACGCAAATCTATGGGTCTTAAGTTAGTATATCTTCACATTTCCTATTTTGGTGGAGTTTGTAGGTTTAAAAAAGTCCACCATTTGTAAAAAATGAGTCCACTAAAAATGCTCTGGTTTAAAGAATCGGTAAAAGTAGGGGCTGAAATTTAAAATACTTACTTTTAATAGTTAAAAGTACAAACTGCTTTTTATAGCTAACCTCTAATAGCCTCTAATTGATTTTTATGGTCTTTCAAAATTTATTTTTTTTAGAGTTTTTTTTTAAATTTTTATCTAATTTTCATACACATTACTTTAAGACAAAAACGCACACAAAATCTGCAAAAACCACATGGAATGATAATTTACTATAGGAATTAAAAATCCATGTGCGAACTTACAAAAATAATGTGAAGAAAAATGCATAGCCAACTTTTATTGAAAACTAAAATATACATTTTAAAAAAAGCTGAAATGAGAAGCAAAAAATACTCAACTTTGCACCACTATGGGCAATAATATAGTCTTACAAAGCCCAAAAAAAGATTTAAGTTGTATGTTTTGAAGTATTAGCTATAATATAGCATCAAAATTTCATCAAGATTTAATAAAAAAATATAATGATTTTTGGCCGGAATTGACCACCGTGCAACGCTGTAATATGTAACAGTAGAGCCGCAAAAAGCGCTAAGGAATTAATAAAATGTTCAGGTCCAAATATCTCGACAACGAAATGTTCTACAATAAATTTGGATTGCTGATTTGGAATAAGGTCCTTTATTATGGCTCTTACTTGAGAATACGTAGCAGAAAGCTCTAAAAAGTTTATTTTTAACCTTTCAAAAGTGAATACCTCATAAATAGAACGCGCTAACTTGCGAATACGTAACCGTAGAACGATAAACACGCCTAAATTAGCAGTTTTGAATTTTCGAAGGCAAATATCGGAAAAATCAAATCAAACTTCATAAATTTTGATAACTTTTTTTCTTAAAAAAAAAATCTCAGATTCTAAGGGAGTTTTTACTAAAGAAAAATTCTCAAATTCTAAGACATTTTTATATCAAAATTCTCAAACACAAAAAACTTATACTTATGAGCAAAGTTTTTGGTCAACAACAAGACTTTTGCGTTATTTAACTAAGTTTTTGGTAAAAATACAACTTACTAACACTTTTGCGTAATTTAACCAAGTTTTTGATGTTAAAAAAATTGGCTAAATTACGCAAAGCAATTGTACCCAGCAAAACTTAGATTACCAAATAAGGTATAAAATAAGGTATAGGATCTCTTATTTTATACATTGCATTGATGATTTTAGCAGGCGATGAGACTCAAAGTAATGCATCCACATTATCACAAAGAATACCAGTAAGGTATAAAATAAGTCATAATTTTATAACGAAGAATACGAGTAAGGTGTAAGCGTCCAACCTGAATCAAATTACGTCGCGTAAGGCGTAACGGCCAATAATTTTTCGTTTCTAATATTTAAATGTGACGTACCTTAATCAAACGGACGTAAAAATTTAAAATTTGATGTGTTTGTTTTTGTTTTTTTTACGTCTTGCGCGACGCAATTTGATTTAGGTTCGACCCTAAAATATATGATATTTTAAATGGTTACGAGAAATGAAATAATATAGCATACCAGAAGATAATATATAAGGTGTTACGAGTAGTGAAAAAGTAATTTTGTATTAAATTTACTCACGTGATTGTAAGTGAGTAAAATATGCTCGTGAGTGAGTGTGTGTCATTAGAAAATTCCTGTCGTGAGCCCATCTCTAGTTTAAACTTATGCATTTTTTTTATAAAATAATTATTTTTATGTTATTGTAATGCATTATGCATCCAATTATAAATAATACATTATTTTAAACTTTCAAATAATACATAATGTAACCAAATATAAGTCATCCATGATTAAATGTTTAGAAATAACAAATATGAAATAATTTTTTTCCAATAATCATGCATTACGTAGCAAATTATTAGTAATGCATTATTTTTCACTTGAAAATGATACGTTGTGGAACAAATGTTTGGTAAGACACCATAAAAAAATGCTACAAATAAGTTATATGCATTACCTGGTAATGTATTATATAATCACTACCCATTACCAAAGTTTTGCTGGGTATTTTTACCAAAAATTTAGGTAACAATTATGAAAGTGTTTTTTTGCGTGCAGATTCTTAAATTTTTTATGAGTCTGTTTGAACAGGGGGTGGGTAGTCCTTAGAAACTAATATTATTCTGTTGTTATGATTAAAAAAAAATTCGAGTTGGGCCCCCCCCCCCTTTTCAAATTCCTGGATACGTCGCTGGCTGGTTCATATATAGGACTTTATTTATTTTTTTGGATTTTTGAATAGGCCACCCGGAATATATATTAAGCACCGTGAAAAAATAACACGCGATTCTTTTTCAGATTTTTTCATTAAGGTTTAGGGGTCGCTACCGGGCCTCAAACTTTGGGTCTTAAAAAAAAAATTTCACACAATTAAAAAAAAAAAAAATTTAATTTTTATTTGTATACCCTCAACTTAGTTATAGAGGGTATATATAAGTTTGTCATTCCGTTTTTAACTCATCGAAATGTCGGTCTGGGACCCCATAAAGTATATATATTCATGATGCCCTATCGATTTAAAGACATTCTAGCGATGTCCGTCTGTCTGTCTGTGGAAAATGCGGCGTACGGACATAGCGCCCAAGGTCTTATCGCCCAAAACCGTAAATGTCATATCGCCCAAGCTGCGACATATAGCCCAAAATGCTAGGTCTAAAAATGTTATTTCTCCCAAAACAAAATTGTCAAATAATCCAAAATATTTTTTTTGGGCGAAATGTCGAAATTACGACTTCTATGATTTGTTTTTTTGTAATAAAGGTTTTCTGCGTAGCCGGCCTTTGGCCGGGCTTAAGGATTACATACTCCATGCATTAAACCCACCCTCTCTGCAAACCAAAGCTATTTTGGTTATCAGGCCTTTTTGATGCATAACAAATTTGATAGTGTAAAGGCATGCTACCTAGAAAACTTTACTTTGCGGAGAGGGTGGGTTTAATGCATGGATTTTGTAATCCCTAAGCCCGGCCGAAGGCCGGCTACGCATAAAAACTTTAAAATATTGTGTTAAAAAACACAATATTGGTGAGTTTTATGATTATTTGTTTATTTTTTTGGGTGCTATGACATTTTATAAATTCAACATTTTGATATTTGGGTAATATGACATTTTTGACAATTTATATTAATTGAAAGAAAATTGTTAAAATACCCAAAAATAATGGCTATATCGTCCAAAAAATTTTGCAACAACAACTAACACACATTTTTTTGGGTGGAATGACTTTTTTAAATTGGGCGATATGCACTTGGGCGCTATGTCCGTACGCCGGAAAATGCTATCACGGACAAAATATTACACAGAGATGACTGAAACTTAACATATTTATTGGAAGTTCTTCCGAGAAGTTTGGTATTGCATTTGAGCGATATCGAATGAGCGGTTCAAAAGTTATTAACGAAAATGTAAAGACACCTCAAAATTTTTAGTACATTCAACATAACCTAAACATACAAAATGCTTTAGTTCGGCTGCTGGTTGACATATGTGAACATAATTGAGCACCAAATGGTATTTAACAAATACGAACACATTTTAAAAAAAAAAAACGCGGATTTTTTTTAAATTTTTTTTTTTCGCGGAATTTTTTTTTTCAATTTTTTTTTTTTCAGCCGTTTTTTGTGTTCCAAAGTTAAAAAAAAAAAATTTCATAGATATCCCACTCGCATCTCAAGCGACCCCATAGCTCTTAAAGGAAATGACCTAAGCGTTCTTTTAAATAAAAAAGGGCCCGATTTGAAGAAAAAGTCAAAAAAGTTTTCGATTTAAAAAAAAAAAAATAATCAACATTTTTTTTTTGTTTTTATAATTTTTTTTCGAAAGACTGAAGAAATACATGAATGAGACATTACATTACATTAGGGTTGCCATTTCCTTTTTGAGAAAAAGAGGACGCCAACCTCAAAAAAGGAGGACATTTGACCCAAAATAGAGGACAATTTTTTTTAATAAATAAATTCAAAAAAAGTAAACTGCGCGACACAATATGCAAAAAAACTGCATTTTTATTAAGGAAACAATTTTCATTTCCACTAAAAAAATCACAAAAATACATAAAAGAAAATCTTCCAATTTTATTTCAGAAATTACCAATTATATTTCAAAAATTTTTAACTATATTTTCAATTATATATGAGAAATTTTCAATTATATTTCAGAAATATTCATTTTTAATTCAAAAATGTTTGGTTAATTTAAAAAAATGTCCAATTATAATTCAAAAAATTTCAATTGTATATCAGAATTTTTTATTTGTAATTCATAATTTTCTAAATGGTTTTCAGAAAATTCCATTTGTATTTTAAACATTTCCATTTCAAAATTTTCTCAATGATTTTAAGAAAAATACTTTTGAATTTAAATAAATTCAATTGGAATTTTAGATAATTCAATTGTATTTCAGAAATGTTCATTTTTATTTA
The DNA here is from genome assembly GCA_963921195.1 of Pegoplata infirma. Lineage (NCBI taxonomy): Eukaryota > Metazoa > Arthropoda > Insecta > Diptera > Anthomyiidae > Pegoplata > Pegoplata infirma. The sequence goes on from OY992537.1 coordinate 42,726,075, forward strand.
AAAATTATCTAAATGTTCAAATTCTGATTAATTTTTATTAAAAAATAAAAATTGTTGTACTCGACCTTTAAAATATTATATTTTGAGTAGGTTTTTTCTAGCTCGAGGTCATTATTTCCTTTACTAATTAAAACTATGAAATTCTCATACAATAATTTTCAAGAAAATTATATTTTTGTTTTAAATTTATTTATGTTGGTCATTTTTTGCAAGACTTTATCGACGCGTGTTTCGGGATTTGTCTGTTTTTAATATTTGTTGGTTAATTAGCTGATGATCGTGACCTTACTACGATGGTACAATTTTCGTCTTCTAATTCCTAATGGGAATAGAGTCGAATACGTATTTTTATTTTAGTTTGATCATTAACGATTGTCATTAAAGACCCTTTGCTACTTGTAGTATAGGGTTTTTATTTTTGCTAAATAATCTTGACAATGGGATCTGACAAATCCCGAAACACGTGTTTAAGTCTTGCAAAAAATGACCAACATAAATAAATTTAAAACAGAAATATAATTTTCTTGAAAATTATTATATGAGAATATCATAGTTTTAATAAGCAAAGGAAATAATGACCTCGAGCTAGAAAAAAACCTACACTTAAAAAATTATGTCATTAAATGTTTGTAGTTTATTTTAAAAATTTTACGTTTAGTCGTTTTTAAAAGAAAAAACATTTGTTTGATGTTCAGTTTTTATTAATGACTACTTCTGTTCTTTGTTTCAAAAATAACACACTAAAAAATAAAGACTTTCATTAACATTTAATTCTTAAAGTCATTTATTTTTGTTCTGTAAGTAAAAACTACTGATTATTCTTTTGATTTTTAATGATTTGTGTAAGTAATTTTTTTTTAAATTGTTGGTATTTTTTAAAGAAATATCATTAGTTTTTACCTACACAAGTCAGTTATTTTTTTGTAGAAAAAAAAAATTAAAAAATTTTTTATAGAAATATAAAAACATGTTTGTATCAAGTGACGTTGGCACGATGGGTAGAGTGTCTGGCCAGAATGTAGTTGATTGCGGGATCGATTCCCCAAAAATTTTATTAAAAATTTTAAAAAAAATATTTCAATAAAAAATTGTAAAAAATTAACTACGAAATCATTAATTTTTATTGTTTTCAAAGGTTATTTTTAGAAATTTGTTGGTAAAAATAACAGATCTATCATTAATTTTTAATGTTTTCGTAGGTTATTTTTTTCGAATTTGTTGGTAAAAAAGACTGAAAAAAACGTAATTTTTAATGTTAAATGTTATTTATTTTAGAAAATTTTGTCAACAGTAAAAAATAAATGTTGATGTTTGTTAAAACAAAAGAATAATTACTGGGATGGTTTTCAATTGTTTATTCACTGGTTTTAAGTGTGTTTTTCATTTGTTTTTGCCTACAAAATATTTTGAGTGTACTCAAAAATAATATATTTTTAACTTTAAGTCACACAACAGCTGATAAGAATTGATGCTAACGTAGTTATTTTCGCACTACCTAGAGTGAATTTTTACCAGAATTATAATTAATTTGAAGCGTTTTTTTAATTTTTTTGCGTTTTGTTCTCAAAAAGTTGACATTACTGCTGATAAGCGAAAATACGGCGACGAAAATAATTCAAAAGTTTAAAAGTAATAAAAAAAAATGTTATGGGGAAAAGTGCAAAAAGTAGGGCAACCCCGGACACTTTCTAAAAAAGAAGTAGGACTGCCCCGGACGCCCTAAAAAAGAGGACGGTGTCCGGGGAAAAGAGGACGGATGGCAACCCTACATTACATGGATGAGAATAATGGCCAAAATGTCAAATTTCGACCCCCTCTAACTCAGAGAGTTCTTGACGATCGTTGAAAAATTGTGTCTGAACTACTATCCAATAGGACTAATCTTGGTGCATCCCGATCGGATGATATCGTTTCCAAAGTTGTGACACGAAAACCCCCTTATATATAATTATAATACGATGGTGTGGACAAAAACTATCGAATGACTTTTGTCCTCACAAAATACATCCTATACATCTGCCGACCACTGCTTAAGAAACTTGCAAGCAAAATCTCCGATTTTGTTCCGCGACAGAGACTAAACAGAGATGAGCACATGGATAGACGTGTGAGACTACACGATAGATTTAACCTTCTCTTAATAAGAAGCCCACAATTGAGCTGATATCGCTTCCAAGAGGACAGATTTTGACAGTGTTTGCTGTAATTACCCAAACACGCAGAGCGGTTAAATGTGCCGTCAAATTACTTTGGTCGGATTTGTGTGGATGAGGAGGAGTTGGAAATTATTGAACACTTTATCTGCCATTGCTCCGCTATTTCGGGTCAGTATATTTGGGAGACCTGAATATATGTATATATAATTTTTATACACAGAGAAAAATAAATTTGCAACTGAATTCTTCAGTTGTATTAGCTCAAAATTCGGTTGCTGCTACTACATTTTAATGTGGCTAACGAATTTTGTAGTTGTTTCAACTAAAAGACAGTTGTATTAACAAAATTTAGTTGTAACTACCGATATTTAGTTGTATCACCCTTAATACAAATGCATCCACCGATTTTTTGTTGTAACAACTGAATTTCAGTTGGAAATTAGCAAATTTGTTTTCTGTGTGTAGTTTTAGACAAATAAAATAACGTTTGCTGCTGCGTTTTATGTTAACATCACTTAAATGGTCGTTTTGCTAAAATAAACTTATGTAGTCATTGCATTGTGGTTGACGAAGATGGTTTTTTTAATATTTCTATTCTGGATATGTTTCTATATATTATTTTGCTGATTCTATTTAAAAATATATATTTGTTTATAACAAAATAATTTATTATATTACCAGCAGAGTACCCCAGTTAGCAAAATAAAATCTCCACTGACATACTGCTGACTCTGCCTTTAGAAAATTGCTGACACATTCATAAAACTTTTCAAAATGTCCACAATTTCATGTCAGCAGTACATAAGTACATACCGTTTTAGTGGAAAAGTTCAAACTGTGAAAGACCCTACACTTGGTTTGTTCATTTAAGTGATCAATTCCTTTTTATGGTCCTGAAAAGATTCTGAGTAGCAGTGGGACCCACAAAATATTGTGTCATTTTATTCCCAACCTTTTAATCAGATTTTGTGCTACCGCTGAATTATATTCAGCAATAATGTGGCTAATAGTTCGTTGAACAAATTCTGTGAACATTTAATTCCAAATAAATATACCTTCGAAATTTGAATTCACAATTCAATTTTTCAAATCAAAAATTTTATTTAATGAATTAATTCATGCTTGAATTAATTTATTTTGTGAATAATTCAATTTTAATTCAAAGAATTAATTCAAGCATCAAAAAAATTGATTAAAACAATGGCAGGGCGTCTTTTTTTGGGAGGGGGGCGGCGGAGTCGGTGAAGTCGGTGAAGACGGTGAGAGACGGTGGGAGACACCTTTACCCTCGCTATAAATGTTTACAAATTAATTTTGTGTGATGTATACGCTTAAATAATACATTTTTATCGTTATGTTTAGTTATTTTCTATAACCACGCTCACAAAAGGGGCGGCCTGAAAAATTCGGGTTTTATAATCCTCTTTGACCGAGTGAAGGTCTATGAACATAATATGGCATAAAACTGTTACATTTGTTAAGCAAAAATTAAGAAAAACTCGTAAAAAATGTGTTTTACAGGGGTTGTTTTAGATTTTCAAGGTGGAAAAATGTGACCTAAAAACTGGGAAAATTAACTAATTTTTGAGAAAAAGAGGGAACGATATGGCTCCAAAGAATTTTTTCATTCGTTTATTTTCTTAAAAATAGGGAAAACAAAAAAAAAAGTTTTAACTTAATTTTAAGAAGTTTTTACAATATTTTTTAACAAAATTCTAAGAAAATGTATATGAGTTTTTAACTAAATTCTATGAAGTTTTAACTAAATTCTAAGAAGTTTTTACAAAATTCTAAGAAGTATTTAACTACCCAGTTGGAAACGTCGTATTTCCTTTAGTTTTTACTTTTATCCATTTTCCTTTATAAATTATCCTTCTCATATTTAGAAAAAACTTTTCGCCATTTTTAGTCCCAACAGGATTTGAACCTGGAACCTCCAGGTTATTAGTCCCACACCTAAGTACTTGTTCCAAACTTTATTTGGAAAATTGTTTGTCTATTTATTACTTTTATTCTACTTGTTAGATTTTGATTTTAGCTATATCTATACTTCTATACTTCTATACTAATATTATAAAGAGGTAATGTTTGTATGTTTGTTTTTTTGTTTGTTTGTAGAGGATAATCTCCGGAACTACTTATCCGATTTCAAAAATGTTTTCAGCAATATTTAAAGTGTTCCTCCAGGATGGACATAGGCTAGGTTTCATCGACCACGCCCACTTCTACGCCCACTTTTGGCCAAAAAACGTAAAATTGAAAAATCTCCAAAACTACTGAACCGATTTTAAAATTTTTTTCACAAATACATACTTGGAATCTTCCTTCATGGTGGACATATGCTGGGTTTCATCGACCACGCCCACATCAACGCCCACTTTTGGTAAAAAACTTAAAATTTAAATATCTATGAAACTGCTTATCCGATTTCAAAAAAGTTTTCAGCAATATTTAGAGTGCTCCTCTAGGGTCGACATAGGATAGGTTTAATCGACCACGCCTACTTCTACGCCCACTTTTTGACAAAAAAGCTTTAATTTGGAAATCTCCAAAATTTTTCATCCGATTTCCAAAATTTTTTCACCAATACTTGGTGCTTCAGATTGGAAATATTCAGATTTTATTGACCACGCCCATTTCTACGCCCACTTTTGGCAAGAAAAACGTAAAATTTAAATATGATCAAACTACTCATCCGATTTAAAAAATGTTATCACCAATATATATTAAGAATGGTCCTTCAGGGTGGACATGGGTTAACCCTTATCGACCACACTACGCCTCTTCTACGCCCACTTTTGGCCAAAAAACGTAAAATTTAGAAATATCCGAAACTACTCATTTAAAAAATGTTTTCTCCAATATTAAGAATCGTCGTTCAGGTTAGACATAGGCTTTGGTTCATCTACGTAAAATTTGTAAACATACGAAACTAATTATAAGATTTCAAAAATGTTTTCACCAACATTTAGAATTTTCTTTCAGGATGAGTTAGGGTAGGTTTCATTGACCAAACCCATTTTAAAGATTATTTTGGGTCAAAAGACATAAAATTTTAATATATCCCAAACTACTCATCCAATTTCAAAACATTCTGAAAAATGTCCTTTTTGGAAATTGCTATTTTACTGGAGCAAATACGTGCAAACTTTTTCTATCTCCTGAAAAGTTGGTCATAGTAACTTGAAATGTGGGATCCTCCAGCCCAAAAAATCATTCTGAAAAAGTACCTTCTGGAAATTTAGATTTTAATAAGGTTATAAGGGTAAATTATAATAATTATTGTACTGTGGTACTTTTTTTAAGAATGAAGCCTATATGGAACGAAATAAATTGGAATTCAAAACAAAATGGAATAAAATGGGGAACAAATGAATAGAAAAGGAAACGAAATGGAATAGAACGGGGAACGAAATGAAGTGAAAAAGGGGAATGAAATGGTTTCCAAAATTTCGATATAAAGGCTCGAAAATTTTCAAGAATATTATTTACCGAAACGAACATGATTCCAAGCTAAACGGGGCTGATTTAATTTTATTGTTTATTCTAAATAGTTTTTATGAAAGACTTCAACGATAAAAATTAAATAAAATAAAAATTCTGTTGGGGCGAATTTAAGAAATGGAGACTATAATCCTGATCCTTCTTTAATCCGGTATTTAATATTGCCGGTAGCGAAGTTCCGGGTGGGCCTGCTAGTTTTAAATAAATTGATAATATTGCCATCTTTTTCTTGGAAATTGAAGAGTTGCCCAGATTTAAAATTCTAATGTAATATACTGCTATTCCAAAGACATTTCCTTCTTAGATGAATTGTCCCCACTCTTAAAGCAAACTTTCAGTGCTGACAATTTTAGGACATGTCATCAAGGATTATTTATGATTTATCAGAACCTGAAGATAATTCCTCAAGGAATCACTTTGTAAATTTCCTCAGTGACACATTTTCAATGGGTCCACCACTCATGGGTCCAGACCCCAATGGATTTGGACACGATGGTTTGTTAAAGGTCGCCATAAATTTTCATCCAAAATTTTTGTCCGTTTTGCTCTACCTTGCTTAGTTTTTGAGATACTGGAATTTGGCGCCTAATAGGGTCATGAGGGTCTTGAGATTTGGCCATTTTGAAATTTTTAACAAAGTTCTAAGATATTTTAACTAAATTTTAAGAAGTTTTAACTTATTTCTATCTAATTTTCGTATAGGAAAATTCTCAGATTCTGAGACAGAAAAGGTCTCATTAAAACCAAATTGTTCTACACGAATATCATGAAAAATTACCTCGAGTTAGAATATCCCTAATCAAAATATTTTTTTTTTTAGTTTCTTTTTCTTAAAACATTTAATAACATGAGTTTAATTTTTACCAAAAGCATGTTTTTTTCTCATGCGACTTTTTACTTTCCAGCGAAGCCCCAAATTCTTGTGTGATCAGGGGTCCCGCCATACCTAAAAGCCAATCTGGTCTTAACATTACCATTTTGAGGTTTTGCCCTCTTAAATGGTTAACTGGGTAAACTCAGAAATATAATAAATAAAAATAAATTTAGTCCCTTCTTAGCACTCGCAGTAATAAGTTATTTTCTTTCAAGTTATACATATATCAGAAAACACGATAATGAAATTTATATTAATTATTGTCTTTCTATATTCGAATCATACTTTTGCATTCCAAAGATGCCAAGTCGATGAATATGAAACATTAATTTATTATAAAAATGGAAATAAGTTCAAAAGAACCGGAATAATTTGGTATAATGAAAGAGTTGGCATTCAACTAAGACTTGAAAATCTTTGCTCTTATGCCACTGGACTACCAGTAAAACGGGTTTGCAATTATGATAAAACTTCTGCAAATGGAAAATGGCAAGATACAGACAAAAATCTGAAACTTGTACATTGTACAGATATCGGCAAATGTAGTGAAGAACCGATTAAACTGAATTATTTAAACAAGAATGGAAAAATGGAAACATTTAACAACAAATGGAAATCTGTTAGTATAGCGGAATCAGCATATTTACAAGAACCTTGTTTAACAAAGAATGGTTTATTCTTAACACGTAAATGTTTATACAATTCCAATGAATACAAAGCAGAATGGGATGAAGTAAATAAAGAATTGCAAAATATTACATGTATTCGTGAAGATGCCACAAAAAAATCAGTTATAACCTTCAAACTTTATTCACTACAAAAGAATATAATTGAAAATAAAATAGATTTTAATACAACAAATCCCAGTAAATATATTAATAAAATAAGCGACCTTTTAGTGGCTCCAAACACTATTCGTTTACCGACAGATATTATTCTAACAACTGAAATGTTAAAATTAATAACTGAAACTGAAACAAATGTTAATCTAGTGTCCGAAATGTTAAATATAACCAGTATTATAATGAATACTGAGAGATCAACTATTTATAAATCAAATTCAGCTTCAATATATTTAAAAACAATCGATAAATATTTTGATAAGATGGCAAAAGTTTTAGTACCAACAAAAAACTGTGAAACTAATCCAGATAGCCCAAATGGTATTTATCAGAAAATTGGAAATTCTGCTAGTCTTTTTTATATAAATCCATCGTGTAGCAATATTTCTGGTATTGCTGTTTATAACTCTGAACCTCTGGGGACAAAAGAAAATTATCGTTACGATACACATACGAAAAACTATTATCGATTTCTATATCTAAATCAATCAATTGATCAGCTTTTAAATGAAACAGATCTACGTGTGGCTACATATTTTCCACTGACATTATGGAATTCATTAAAAGAGATAACGGATTTTGTTACTGATGAAACGGTTTTAAAAATGATATTATATCAAAATGATATACTTTTTGTTAATCAAACACTAATGGAGCGACAGCCTAGCGAAAAGGTTTTGGACATAACGATACCTGATTATATTGGTAAGTCAGTAGCTTCGATTATTTAGAAAAATACAAAATTATCGATTCTCTTCGAAAAAAAAACGAATTGCTGATTGAAATTTTCCGTTTGTCGAAAAAATTTATGTCACTCCCTTATATGATAAGTGTTGGTTTAATCAGACTTGCAGGACTGCAGTCACATACAGATAGTAAGCTTTCAGAAATAGGCGGAACGACAAAAACGACAATTCTGATATGCTGCGCAAACAGGCGAGAACCAATTATGCCAAGGAAGTAGGGCTTCCAATCGGAAAATCCCGATTCCGGGATTTTCGGGATTAGGCAAATCCCGAATCTCGGGATTTCTGATTTTCAATCCCAGGATTTTCGGGATCCCGATTTTTATATATTTGTTTAATATTTTTTAGATTTTTTTAATAATTTGCATAAAATATGAATTTTATGAAACAAAATAAAAAAAAAATCGACAAAAGTTTCGTCTAGTACCATGTTTTTGTTAAAGCAAAAGTTGAAACGTTTGCGAAATGTAAAGCTTGCAAGAAATTCTTAAAACTAGTGGTGGTTCGACAAAAGGGCTTTTATTTTTGTTCCTTTCACTCCAACAAGGAGCATAGGGCCGTAAATGGCTTATGTTGCCTTAACCCTTAACTCCTTAAGTTGTACACTTTTTTAATTTTTACTAAAACATTTTTTAAAGGAGTGTGAGGATTTTGACTCACACTCAGTCACGCTCACGCAAAAATAATGGAATCGCTCACTAATCACTTACGCATTTTTTTTACTCACGCTTACTATTCGCGTACTAAGAATACAAAAAATTGCCCACCCGTACGCATGATTCACGCCGGATTCAATTACGCTCACGTGTGAGTCATGCAAACTCCACTCTCACTATATATTTTATTTTTTTGCTTACAAGAAAAGGAAAATAAAAACAAATAAATTAAAAAAAAAAAAATCAAATCACGAAAGACTTAGCAAAAAATTTAATCACTAATGCAAAAACTCAAAAATTCATGTAATTTTTTTTTTTCAACTCACGTTTACTAAAAGTTGATAAAGATTAGCCACGATGAAAGATAAGAAAGATAACCGAATACGGATATCTTTCACTGGAGGAATCCCGACCATTTTTTAAAGTTCACAATAGAACTTTGCTAATCTCTACGAACGCGTGGATTTGTGAGACGCGAGAAGCTTCTAAACGAACAGCGTTTAGCCCCTCGGGGTACAGAGAGTGAGGAACAATGCTTGTTCTTCTATTCCGACTCTCATAAAGGATGACCAAGTGCTTACTGATCCGGTTGATAAGGCTAATCTTTTCGCTGCACAGTGGTTTATTATCGTTTTTTTTTTTGGAAATAATTCGGCCATTCAGTAAGAACTGGATCGATTGCAGTTAAAAACAAGTAGAAAAGTTAAATTCGACTTGTTCTAATCTATGAATATCCTCCACAATGCCCTTTTTAAGTGATAGTAAATTTTCTAACGTGGAAAAATAACATTTTTGATTAGAAATATTTTATTTTGTGCAAAAAAACTTTTAACATGATAATGTTTTCAGGCTGGTGTCTAATTTTAAAAAAAGTTGCAGGACGCCACCTCAGTTTGACTATATAAGATAACAATTAACAAAAAAGAAAATTGGAATTACTGTTTTCATTTTCTTAAAACCAAAAATTTTTGTAACTTGGATAATAATTCACCTCGTGGGGAATAAAACAAATATTTACCAGCTGGTGAATAAAACGAAACATTATTATTTTGCATCAATATTTTTTTTTTCATGAATATTTTTTTTTCATCAATATTTTTTTTTCATCAATATTTTTTATTTTCAATATTTTTTTTTCCTAAATATTTTTTTTTATCAATATTTTTTTTTTTCATCAGTATTTTTTTTTCATCAATATTTTTTTTCATCATTATTTCTTTTTCATCAATATTTGTTTTTTTCATCAATATTTTTTTTTTTCATCAATATTTTTTTTTTCATCATTATTTTTTTTTTCATCAATTTTATTTTTTCATAATTTTTTATTTTTTTTTCATAAATATTTTTTTTTTTCATCAATATTTTTTTTCAATTTTTTTTTCCATCAATATTTTTTTTCATAACTATTTTTTTTTATCAATATTTTTTTTTTCATCAATTTTTATTTTTATCAATATTTTTTTTTTTATCAATATTTTTTTATCATAAATTTTTTTTCTTCAATATTTTTTCATTTTATTTTTTTTCACAATTTTTTTTTTTCATAAATATTTTTTTTTCATCAATATTTTTTTTTATCAATATTTTTTTTTTCATCAGTATTTTTTTTTTCATCAATATTTTTTTTTCATCATTATTTCTTTTTCATCAATATTTGTTTTTTTCATCAATATTTTTTTTTTCATCAATATTTTTTTTTTCATCATTATTTTTTTTTTCATCAATTTTATTTTTTCATAATTTTTCATTTTTTTTTCATAAATATTTTTTTTTTCATCAATATTTTTTTTCAATTTTTTTTTCCATCAATATTTTTTTTCATAACTATTTTTTTTTATCAATATTTTTTTTTTCATCAATTTTTATTTTTATCAATATTTTTTTTTTATCAATATTTTTTTATCATAAATTTTTTTTCTTCAATATTTTTTCATTTTATTTTTTTTCACAATTTTTTTTTTTTCATAAATATTTTTTTTTCATCAATATTTTTTTTTATCAATATTTTTTTTTTTTCATAAATATTTTTTTTTTCATAACTATTTTTTTTTATCAAAATTTTTTTTTTATAAATATTTTTTTTTCATCAATTTTTTTTTTCATCAATTTTTTTTTTCATCAATATTTTTTCATAAATTTTTTGGCAAAAGCGCACTTAACGGAGCACAAAATTTTTTTTGGGGAAAAACATGAAATTTAAATTTAAGGGGCTGGGCCCGGACTCACCTGGAGCCAAAAGAGCCTTCAGGTTTGTGTGGATTCTTAAATAAATGGTAATTAAAAAAGAAAAATAAGTATAAAGAGGGCTAGGTCCCAGGGGCCTTCTAGGTCCATAAAACTGTCCTGCACTCAAAAAATTATGTTAGTAAAATCAACTGAAAATGTCAGTTAAAATAACTACTTTGTAAGTTATTTTGGGGTCAACTACTTTTTCAGTTAAATCGACTAACAATGTTAGTTATTTTAACTGACAAAAAACAACCGACTTATGTTGTAAAAACTACTTACATTTGTAGTCAAAACAACTAAAATGTAGTAAAAATAAAAGAATCAATTTTTTTTTTTTTTTTTAAAAAGTTGTAAAAAATAAAAAAAAACGACAATTTTTATTTTTTGGAAAAAAACTATGAAAATTTTTCAGAGATAAAAAAATAAAATTAACTACTTCAAATAACTGTTACTACATCACAGTACTTTTTTGTTAGTTGTTCAAAAAACGACTTAAAATAAGTAACAGAAATAGTTGTTTGATATTTTTCATACAAAAGCAACTGACTTTGTAGTTGAAAACAACTAACTACTGTAAAATATACAAATAACTCACATGTAGTAACTTACATAATTTTTTGAGTGTGATGGTATTTTAAAAAAATATAAAATTTTTATAAATTATTGAAAAGAACGTCCAGCCGGTCTTTCGGTCGGGCTCAGGCGCTACAAAATCCGTAAATTAATTTAGTGGCATCGCAAAATAAAGTTTGTTTTGTGTATCAAGCCTTTTTCCCGGTTAGTTACTAAATGTCTAAACTATTGAACAGAAAGATACTAAAATGGATCTAGGGGGTACAATATTGTTTAAATACATACAAAAAATACAAATTTGCAATCGTTAACAAATTACCTTTCATTTGAATACCCATACATACATGTTGATGGGTAGGGCTGTTGTTTTGCTCCAGGGGGTATTCCGGGGCCTGTCCCTTTAAATTTTAATCGTGCCATATTTTTGTTTTTTCAAAATATTCGTGTCCCGTAAAGTGCACCTTAGCCAATTTTTATACCCTCCAACCACAGTATGGGGGTATACTCACTTTGTCATTCCGTTTGAAACGCATCGAAATATCGGTCTAGGACCCCATAAAGTATATACATTATTGATCCATGATCGATTCTAAGACATTCTGTGAATGTCCGCCCGTCCGTCCGTCTGTCTGTAGATGGCACGATACAGTCCATAATAAAAGAGCTAGTCTCCTGCAATTTGGCATGAATATGTCTTATGGTCCTAGGCAGGTTAAGTTCATAAAAGGGCAAAATCGGCTGAGGGGGAGAAAAGTTCCCCCTTGAAGAACTGAATCATCCTCTGAAAAAATACACTTTTTTTACATGTTTTTTTGTATTTTTGTTAAATAAATGAAACATTTGTTATATATATCGGGATGGGAAGGTGGTCTAAACGTCCCCCACTGACCCCCACCACCCCCCCTGCCCAATAACAAACGCCCCTGACAATTTTTTTTATTTTTTTTTTTTACATTTTGGAGGGTGTAAAAGATTCGGCACAGCCGAATTTAACACGCTCACTTGTTTTTTCATCAAATCTTTATTTATCAATAATCATTTTTCATTAAAAACTTTTTTTCATAAAAAAGTTTTTTTATCGACAAACAGATTGATGGATATTACTAAAATGTCTTAGAAACCTTTACGGATCAATAATACATTAACATAATGGGGTCCTCGAACGATATTTCGATGTGTTTTGCATGGAATGACAAATTAATATCGCGTTATTTTTTCTAGAAAAATTTTGCTTTAGAAAGATCATCTATTTATACAGTAGAACATTATCATGATTCAATGGTTTGGGAAAGAGTACAAATTTGGCAGGCATTTTTTTAGTAATTTTTGAAAAAAAAAAAATATTTACTACATTTTTTTTTTAGTGTAAAATTTTTTTTTAGTGTACATTTTGTTTCGAGGTTATTTTTTTTTTAGTGTAAACAAATTTTTGAGTGACAAAAATACGTTGTAAAATATTTTTGTGATTTACCAAACATGTTTAACGGGTTTTCAACACTGGAATTTAAGGTGAAACTAATCTGAAATTCACGGTTTTGCTAATAACTTTTGAACCACTGGACCGATTTGGCTGAAATTCAATGTGAACCAGGCCAGAGGAACGAAAAATATATATGCCAAGCTTTAGCATCCTCAAAATTGCCTTTCGAAAGTTAGCGTGTGTTTTATCTCGTGAATTCACGAAAAACCCTTGCCGAAATTCAGTATTTTGCTCATAACTTTTAAACCACTTCACCGTTTTTGCTGGATTGCAATACCAACCTGACCCGGTAAATGCCCAACATATATGCCAATCTTCAGGAGCCTCCGTAAATTCTTTCAAAAGTTAGCGTGTGTTCAACAGATAGAGAAACGGACGGACATCTCTAGATCGTTAAAATCGATCGAGTATCATGAATGTATATACTTTATGGGATCTTCATTATTACACTCACAACAACAAATAACATATTGTTGTAGTCCAATGGACTATCATATGTAAAATTGTTTTAAATATTTTTGTTGGTTATTGAGAATCGTTGCCTTACTAGCATAGTACAATTTCTTCGTCTTTCTAATTCCCATTGGGGATAGAGGCGAATATGTATTAATATTTTTGTTTGTGCACAAACGATTTGTCATTAGACTCGTTTGTTACGTTTGTAGTAAATCGTTTCTATTTTTGCTAAATAATCTTGACAATGGAATCTGACAAATTCCGAAACACGTGTCAATTAAGTCTTGCAAAAATGACAAACATATATAAAATAAATAAACTTAAAACAAAAAAATAATTGTCTTGAAAAATTTGCTATGAGAATATCATGGTTTTAATTAGTAAAGAAAATAATGACCTCGAGCCAGAATAAACATCCTCAAAACATAACATTTTAAAGGTCGAATAAAACAATTTTTATTTTTTAATAAAAATTAATCGAAAATAATTTTTTTTTAAATTATGTACTTTAATTTGTTTTTAAAATTTTTAAGTAAATTTTTAATTGCTTCAATTAAAAAACAAGTAAGAAAATTATAGTCGGTCAAGACCAACCATATAATACCCTACATCAGAGTTTCCCGGAAAATGGGTCCCAATTTCAAACATGGACTGATTAGATCTATATTTTGTCAAATCCCTATTAATATTATAAATCTTATTGTTGGTTTGTCTGTCTGTCTGTCTTTCTGTCTGTCTGTCTGTCTGTTCCGCAATAAGTAAAGAACGGCTTAACCGATTTTCATGAAATTTTCACCACAGATAGTACTAACCGAGGCGGGAACTATAGGCCATAAGAGACCGCGATCGGACAAAGGGGCGTAAAATGCCACGCCCCTTTGTACCATGCTGAAGCTTTATATGCCTGTCCGGCAATAACAGAAAAACGGCTTAACCGATTTTCATGAAATTTTCACTCCAGGTGATATTAACCGAGGCGGGAACTATAGGCCATAAGCGACCGCGATCGGACAAAGGGGCGTAAAATGCCACGCCCCTTTGTACCATGCTGAAGCTATATATGCCTGTTCCGCAATAAGTAAAGAACGGCTTAACCCATTTTCATGAAATTTTCACCACAGATAGTACTAACCGAGGCGGGAACTATAGGCCGTAAGCGACAGCGATCGGATAAAGGGGCGTAAAATGCCACGCCCCTTTGTACCATGCTGAAGCTATATCTGCCTGTCCGGCAATAACAGAAAAACGGCTTAACCGATTTTCATGAAATTTTCACCACAGATAGTATTAACCGAGGAGGGAACTATAGGCCATAAGCGGCCGCCATCGGACAAAGGGGCGTAAAATGCAACGCCCCTTTGTACCATGCTAAAGACTGTTCTGCCAGTTCCGCAATAAGTAAAGAACGGCTTTACCCATTTTCATGAAATTTTCACCACAGATAGTACTAACCGAGGCGGGAACTATAGGCAGTAAGCGACAGCGATCGGACAAAGGGGCGTAAAATGCCACGCCCCTTTGTACCATGCTGAAGCTATATCTGCCTGTTCCGCAATAAGTAAAGAACGGCTTAACCTATTTTCATGAAATTTTCACCACAGATAGTACTAACCGAGGCGGGAGCTATAGGCCATAAGCAACCGCGATCGGACAAAGGGGCGTAAAATGCCACGCCCCTTTGTACCATGTTAAAGCTATATCTACCTGTCCGGCAACAACGAAAAAAAGGCTGAATCGATTTTCATGAAATTTTCACCAGAGATAGAAAAATCCGCGATCGGAAAAAATGGGGGAAAAAATGCCGCGCCCCTTTGTACCATGCTGAAGCTATATCTGCCTGTTCCGCAATAAGTAAAGAACGGCTTAACAAATTTTCATGAAATTTTCACCACAGATAGAACTAACCGAGGCCGGAACTATAGGCCATAAGCGACCGCGATCGGACAAAGGGGCGTAAAATGTCACGCCCCTTTCTACCATGTTAAAGCTATATCTGCCTGTCCGACAACAACAGAAAAACGGCTGAATCGATTTTCATGAAATTTTCACAAGAGATAGAAAAATCCGCGATCGGAAAAAATGGGGGTAAAATGTCACGCCCCTTTGTACTACACAGAAACTATGCCTGCCTGTTCCGCAATCACTGAAAAGCGATTTTACCGATTTCACTGAAATTTTTACCACAGATAGTACTAACCGAGGTGGAAACTATGAGCCACAATAGAGGGCAATTACGCTTAAACGGCTGATATGTTTTTCATGAAATTTTCACCACAGATAGAATTAACCGAAGCGAAAACTATGAGCCACAATAGAGGGCGATAAAAAAGAAGGCGTAAAATGGCACGCCCCTTTGTATTACATTGAACGTTATTTCTTCCTGTTCCGTAATCACGCATAAATGGCTAAACCGATTTTAGTGGAACTTTTACCAATGATAGTACTAACCGAATAGAAAACTATAAAACTATATAGGCGGAAAATGTCACGCCTCTTTGACACGCCCCTTTGTACTATACTGAACGTTTTTCGGAATGTTCCATAATCATGCTTAAACGACTTCACCGATTTAAATAAAAAATAATATAGCACGCCCCTTTTTATTTTATTAGATTAGGTCTGTTCCTTAATAACGCTTAAACTACTAAGCCGATTTTAACAAAACATTTTCCAAAGACAGTACTAACAGAGGCGGGATCTTTAGTCTGTATCAACTGCAACGTCTTTTGCAATGTACTGAAAGTTTATTCTGCCTTTATCTAATCACGCTTAAATGGCGAACCCGATGTTATTATAATTTTTACTACAGCTATTTAGTTCTTAATGAGGCGGAAACTATAGAAAATTTATTTTTTACTGATCTGTACTCACGCGTTAACGGTAAAACAAATTTAAAAACAATTTTCACCATAAATGGTATTTACCGTGTCGATCGGGCCAAGGGGCTTAAAATGCAGCACCCCTTTGTATAATGGCACGCCACTTTGTAGGCAATACTAAACAGCGACTGATAAAAAGGCATATAATGTCACGCCCCTTTGTACTTTAGTGAGAGTTATGTCTGCCTGTTCCGCGAACATGGAAAAACTGCTGAGCAAATTTAATTGCAATTTTTTTCACGAGCTAGCCAATAGGGGAACTATAGGTCACATGAGACCAAAATTTAACTAAATGCGTTAAATGCCACTCCCACTTGAACTTCAGTGAAACTTATGTCTTTATTGAAGTTTTCACCACATAAAGTGCTAACCGAGGAGGGAACTGTAGGTTCCTTTTAAAAGCCATTAAAGAAATACATTAATAAATATTACAGAAATACATTAATATTAGGATTGTTCCCATGACTTAGGAACACATACATACCATGTTCCACACGCTGAGAAAAATCGAAAAAATCGACCAAACCTCAAGTCACGAAGCAGTAATTAAACTGACTAATAAATAACTTTACATTGATTATATATGTTTTTCAACCCGGGCAACGCCGGGTGCAAAACAGCTAGTCTTTAATAAATGTAAAAAGCACTCACTAATCAAATTTGAGTGAAATAGGCTTCTTTCTGTTGACAATATTCCGCTTTAAGTGAATATCGGCCAAAATTTTCAAATGAGGCATGCCTAAGTCCAAAAATGGTCCGATGATAATCAGATTTCATAAGATTGTTAAGTGTTGTTATGCACTTAACATACACAAACAGAATTTTTATTAAATATTTTCTATTTTCATGTTATTTGAGAGATTTATGTGAAAATCGGGAAGGTGGTTTGTATGGGGGCTACAAGAAGAACCGGTCCGATTTTTTTAAAATTCGGAATGGTGATTTGTGTAGATAAAACATGATTACCTGCCAAATTTCGAAAAGATGCCTATTATAATGCAGTTTTTAGAGTCATTTGAGCAAAAATTAAGAGGACCTTCATATGGGGGCTAGGGGTAAATGTGGACCGATTTTTTCCAATTTCAATAGGCTTTGTCCTTGGGCCAAAAGAGCCTTAAGTTTCAAATTTCAAGTCAATTGATTAAACCTGTATCGTGTTTACAACGTTTGCATGGACAGACAGACGGACGGACGGACATCGCTAAATCGACTTAAAAAGTGATTCTAAGTCGATCGGTATACTTAAAAGTGGGTCTAGGACCAATATTTCGGGTAGTTACAAACATCAGCACAAAGTCATTATACCCTGTACCACAGTGTGGTGTAGGGTATAATTACTCAATTTTTGTTTTTATACCCTACACCACACTGTGGTACAGGGTATAATGAGTTTGTGCTGATGTTTGTAACTACCCGAAATATTGGTCCTAGACTCACTTTTAAGCATACCGATCGATTTACATGGGAAGTATCTCAACCCTTATGATCCGATTTGCATAAAATGTAAAATATATATAAAAGAGACAATTCTAAGGTTGGGGTGTCTAGGCTTATCGGCCATATCGGGGATTTAGAAGTTGAAAACATGGGTCAAAAAATGGCGAAAAAATCGTTTTTTGGATTTTTCAGCCATTTCTTTCTAAGGAACTATATGATGTTTACATATAAGAAGAAAGGTTTTTTTAATGCCTATCCAACGGTGGCATAACCTTGTAGAATTTTGGTTTCGTTAAATACTTTTTTCAAGAAAATGTGTAAATTTTGGGGGGTATTTATATGGATACGAAATAATCTTTATTAAACTCAAGTCGACACATATT